>JAEQBH010002093.1:0-1256124 GCA_016808115.1 Tetrastigma voinierianum | reverse complement strand
TTTACCCTTTTAGAAAATTAGAATTTTTCTAGGGGTCTCCACATGGTGTTCTCAATCTCAGGCTTTCGGGGTCAAGCATGTTATCTATTTTTTTATACTTGAATGACTTCCTTCATCTGTCTTCTTAAATACCCAGCTACCCCTACCTCTAGCTTAAATTGATATCAAAGGTTAAGATTTTAAAAGATTATTTTGTTAAAAAAAAATTAAAAGAAAACATGGAGAAAATGTTTAATTTTAAAACATAAGAAGAACACATAAAACACTAAATACAGGTGATAAGAACATTTTTTCATATAGTATTTTTAAAAATTATTATGAAAAACAGTTTTCAAAAATAGAAACCAAAAAGCCTCAAGCTTCTGAATCTCTTTTAGTTATGATATAAAAAAACTTTCCAATATTATTATTGAAAAAATAATATCAAAACTTTCCAATATTTCAACTAGCTTTCAATAATTTCAGCATTTAAATTCCTAGTTATTGTCAAGTTTTTAACAAAATTTTAATAGTGTTATTTCATTCATTCGTAGTAAAATCTAATAATATTTTTATAACAATTTGACATTTGATTTACTAGTTCTATTCAAATTGTGCTCAGTTTTCAATCCACTTGAGAACTATTTTCACATTCAAATCCAATGTTATTTCAACAATCTGGTTGTAAATATTATTCAAATCTATCAACTTTTAGCACTATGTTAGGTTATTCATTTTAAGGAAATTTAACACTTTTATTCAGTAATTAATTCCTGTAATATTTCAATTCATATGTTTTTCACTTTTTTTATGGGAAACTGTCAAGTTAACCAGAGATTCTATAACCGATTAAAGAAGTTTGATCTTCTGAGTCATTCCTAATTTTAAAACACTTTAATTTTCGACACGTCAGTACACTTATATTTTATATGTTTCGTGTAAGATTAAAAAATCACCATGACATATATCAATGGAAATTCATATTAACAAAATCCATGGTACTCCAAGGCTAAAATATTTATATCCTTAAAAAGAACATGAAAATCAACTTTTGGAAATTTAAACTTTCATCCATTTTAAATATCATCTATTGGCAAAAAAAATTGTATTATTTTCTTGTAAAAATAAATTTATCTTTTAAAATATATATACTATACATAAATATATATAAAATGAGTAAAATACATTTGTTCAAAATAGATTATTTTTTTAAGAAAAAATATAGAAAGGGTAAGATTGGAAAATGTTGGATTATTTAGGATTTTGCTTTAAGATAGGTGGAAATAGGTGGAAATAGGTGGAATTATTATCCTCGTTCCTAGATACATTTTCTTTTGTTTTTATCTGACATTGTCATTAATGGGTAGCATTCCATGAAGAATTGTGTCATAAAGAAAGTGGTTTGTCATATTTTACTCCTTTTTCTCCTTCACATGTGACCCTTTATAAAAGAGCATTTTAGGTGACTCTTCAAAAAGTATGAGAGGGATTTAGATTTTTTTTTAAAAATTTAATTTAGAATATGTTGGTTTCATATTTGTAAGATTATAAAAATTGTGACTCTTGATTGCACTCTTTAACTCCTATCAAACCAAAATAAAGAAAAAAAAAAGTGTTGTTATATGATAATATTGGTGTCAAAAAAAAAAAAAGTCATCATAATTTTATAAAGATATGAGTTTTAAGGCGAGGCTACAAGGGGAGGGAAGAAATTTTCAGCGTGGTATTTGTGTTATTTTAATTTTTACACTTGGGTTTATCCTTAAAAATTTTCTATTTTTAGAAATTGTGTGTACCACCATGGTGTCCTTGAACCATTTTCCAAAAAATATATATATCCTTCTCATCGAATAATAAAAGATAAGATTAAAACAAAGGAGTCACTTCAACAATTCTATTGCTCGAACGACTAATTGATTTGTCAGATTTTTAAATATTAGAGAAAAATGTAGCTCTCATTCTATCTTGCATTAGCCATGAGGCCATAGTAGAAGTGAAAAACAAGGGCAATGTTTGAAGGTGTTGAGATAATTCCGCAGTGTCCCTCATTTTAGAAATGGATGAAATTCAAAGCATTAAGAGCATTTCAAGTTTTTGTTTTTATTTTCAAACGATTAAATAGGTAGCCCACATAAGTTACAATCATTAATGATCAATTTTTTAACTAAAATATTTTTAGAAATTGTTATATACTTAGTTATATATGAAATTTAAATTCTTTTGAAATATTTTTAAATGACGATTTGATGTGTTTTTTATTCTTTTTACATATTTCTATTTTGGTTATAAATTTTTTGAGCCTATAAAAATAAAATAATAAAATAGGTTCCGTAATTATGTAAGAAGAATGATGTTTTTTGTAGGGGTGATAATCTATGTCTATGGGTCGTGTTCGTGTTGTGTCAATGTACGGATCGTGTCAATATTCGTCAACCCAAACCTGACATGAATAATAAACGTGTCAACATTCGCTAACCCAAACCCAACTCATTTATTATTCGTGTTATGCAAGTCAACACGAATATGATGACTAATTTGATTATTTAAAATAATAAGAATTATAATTAATTATTCATGTTTAACACAAATAACTTATTAAATTTAACATGTTTATTAATTTTATTATCTAAAATAATAGGAATTATAATTAAAAATCTATATTTAATACAAATAATCTATTAAATAGGTTAATTAATTAATATAATAATTAAAAGGGTTAAATTGGTGTTAGTGTGACGCCTCGAACCCCGGGGGTCTCGTTGACCACCGTCAACCTGCGGAAACCTGTGTGTCTCATATCATGAGACCCATACATGAGTAAAATAGTCACGTCGGGCCCACACATTCATACTCACAAAAATATAACCAACTATATTACAAAAGTTTCAAGAGTTAATTATACTCTTAATACAAAACATATATTAAAACTAGTTCGTTCTAATATATACACCAAACATGAATCAGACCCTTGATCCGATGCAGCTACCATAATCTCGAAGCTCTAAGGAGCGTAGATGCACATACACAATCTGTACTTGAAAGGGGATCTGCTTGTGGGATGAGCAATGCCCGGTAGTTGAATTCTTCTCTGAGGGCTGCTCCCACCTAAAATGCACACATGCAATGGCAAGAGCAACAACCACACCCATTCCACCTGATTTACAATGTCTACATACATGGAATGATTTGTCATGCATGAAATGTTTCCATGCCCATACCCCGAGTCACTCACCGCTCCCTCACACATGCCTATGCCAGTGTGTGTCGTCCTTCAGTAATGCGATGACGCGAATAGCGAGCCTTTGTTGGCTCACCAGTACTGATGCAATTTAATCGATGGGTAAAAACCATCCCACAATCCGGAGCTCCTGTCTAAACCGACTCTAGGTCTAAATTATGAACATAGCCATGTGTTCTCTTTTGGGCAACAGAACTTTCGTTACCGTGGTCTCACCAACACCCAGAATGAACTTTAGAGCGACAGCGGGTCTCTCGCACCCATACGAGGATCTTTAGATGTGCTATGGGTCATACGCTGAATTCGGGCTTTTCACTACAGGGGATTCTTATTTATTCTTACTTAAGCTAACACATTAATTACTTTTCATTTTCTGATTTAGGAACTATGAGTCTTCATTGGACATAGTCGAAACTCGACCCGCTCACGAGTGGTGAATGACCATCTGGTGCACCCACACCCTGCTCGGCGATATCGCTGTGCGCCTGAATGCAATGATGCCAATTCATATATCCAATTCCAATGGCTCATACATAATTATATATCATATAATTCAAACAGTCATCTTAACACATCAATTAGCATGCATTAACATATCATTTTCCATACACATTTCAAGCCATTCAATTAAAACAATAACAGTTTTATCCTCCACACATCATTCATGCTTCTCATGTCAAGCAACCACATGCAAGCAATTTCACATGGACCATTTTGATCCAACAAGCAATCCGGATTGTTTTTAACAGTCCCAAATTAGTCCGTGGGCTGTCCATGGACAGCCCCCTCATCAATCATCGATTCCACTTATTTGAAAACGAAATCCTTGGCCATTTCCGGCCTCACCACACCCAAAACCATTTTCGGCACTGACAAAGAATATCAGTAAGAAGAAGACACTACCTTCGGAGTTTGTCAAAACTCCACAATAATGGTACCCACGCATAGCTCTTGCAGTGGGGATCAAATTTGCCTCTTGTCTCGCCGGAAGCCGCCAGTCCAGTCGCCGAGAAATCTAGAAAGAAGTGAGAGCTCCTCACTCTAGATTTTCTCTCTCTTTCTCTCTCTCTCTGATGGTTCTCTCTCCCTCCCTACTTCTCGACCGGTTGGGAGAGAAGATAAGTGATCAATCCTTGTGAATTAAGAGGACTTGACTCTCTTACGCCCACGTGTCCATTTCTCGTGGTTTTGGATTACACCCATACCTTATCCATCTAACTTAGATTTTCACCCGATAGCATGATGCCATGTGTCTCTCATGGGTCCCACTTTAGCTTATGGTTTGACTAGCTCTCCACTTGACACGTGTCTCATCTTAAGCCACTAAAAATGCACCAAGTGTCTCGCACAACTTTCGGTACCTGAAAGAAAATATAAGTGATTTATCTTGGGATTCGACGAAGTCGACGTGGTAGCTAGATTTTGCGGGGCGACTCCCGCATGATGAAGTCATTTTCATAAATTCGAGATCTAGAAAAATTCCGGATTCTGATCGAAATTACCATTTTACCATTTTTCATAAAATTAGAATTTTCTGGGGTTTTACAGTTAGGCTCAATACGAATATGACCCATTTATTAAACGTGTTAGGGGGGTCAACACGAATATGATCCAAACCCGATTATACTCAACCCAAACCCACAAAAACCATGTCGTGTTCACATTTCGTATCTAATTTTGAAGTGATCTACATTTGTTTATTAGTATTATTATTATTATTTATTTTATATTTTTTTGAGAGGACAAAACATAATGACTGTAAGTTGATGTTCCTAAAAAAAAAGTCTTTCATACTCACCTCTCAAAATCTTTTTTCCATGAAATCTCGATGACGTTCCTAGCTCATACCTTCTTCCATAGCTCATTTATTTATTTATTTTATATTTTTCTAGTGGAGCAAACATAATGACGAGAAGTTGATGTTCCTCAAATGAAAGTCTACAAACCCACCTCCTAAGTCTTTCTTTTTCTAAAGAAATAGCTTAATTAAAATCTAAGCTATACCCCTTCCCTCCTAACCTGGTAGAAATCAAACCGAGATCTCATATCTTCTTGAAATAGCCATGGCTTCCATAAACACCAATTATGCACATCCAATCACAAATAAATTATATATAGCAAAATTAAGAAGGAGATGAGCAATTGATTGTATATAAGAAAAGGATATCCGATTCAAACGGACAAATCCAAAAAGTTAAAATGCAAAAATGGTAGAAAAAAACATCTTTTCGAACAAATAAGCCCATAACAATATTGCTATAAATTGGTGAATTTGTGACGCCCCAAACCTAGAGATTAGTTGTGACGATCAGCTTGAAGCGAATACTCGGTAGATGTCGGGTAACGCTGCTCATGAAATCGAAGGCGAGTCTCCTTTGTACGGGGAGCTCTACCCAGGATACATAACCTGTCTGACCATATACACTTGACCACCTGAGGTCAATCACGAGCAAAATAATGGCCACTTGGGCTGCATCGATACTCACAAAGTAAATATCTGACCAAATATACATCATGGTTCAAGAGTTTTTACATTACTCTTAATACAACATATATTAAACCTTAGAATTTTAATACATGTATACAACATAACCACCAAAGCCACAACCCGTCTTTCTTCTCACACGACCTCTAATGAGTGTCCCACTTCCCCGTCTCCACATGCACGAAATGGTGATCCCTCGACCGGGGTGAGCAAGCCCGATGAGAAAATTTCCTCAGGGGTTGCTCGCCACCCAAGCGCACATGCATGTGAAAGAACAATCACATTCAAGCAATTTCATGAACCTACTCGAATGTCTACATGACCAATCCCATGTCGAGTCCTCAGGCTCCCTCATATACCTAAGCCAGAATCTGCGGTAAAAATATCCAGTTTTCAAAACAAAAGCTTTTTGTTCTCGAAAACTCACTACCGAATTTTGGTAAAAAATATTGGACTACCCTCCGAGTCGAATTGGTTGAAGAACTTTCCAAAACAGTCATGGTCCTCATCCGAAGTGATCTGTTGGACCATCTCCCAACCCAATTCTCCGGAAAATCTTCCTTGAAATTCCTTTCACAAACATTTTCGTTTTTCTTTCAATTTTCATGTCGGCGCACTCACTCCTAATATTCTAGGGTGCCCTAGTGCATATGGAATGAATGATGCCAATCCCAACACATTCATGCTAATATATTCACATGCATATATATTAACATAATTAATCACACAATCAATTACACCAAAATTAGCTCACATGTGCTAATTAACAAACACAAGAAATTCATTTTGAATCACTCAACATCATAAAAATGCACACAAAAATATTCATGTTACTATTCACGTGAACAGTAAAACCTCAGTTCTTTGTTCCACGAGACCTAAATAAGATTTTCTCCATTCGGCTCAAAGCTTTTGAGACCGAATTTACGGCTAAAACAAGCCTCATAACGTTCCTAACCATTTACATGGTTCTTAAACAAGGATTAACACAAGTAGGAAAAGATCCCTACCTCTTGGAGTTGTCGAAACTCCCGTAATTTTAGTGTCCATAGCGTAGTCTCGCCACGTAGAGCAACTTTCCTTCTTTACTCGAAGTCCGAAAACCGGCCAGTCCGATCATTGAGGAAACCTAGAGAGAAGCCACTCCTCTCTCTCTCACAAAACTAAGCGTATATACTTTGCATCCTTTTTCTCAGCCCCCTCACATTTTCTTTGTCTTTAATTTTTGGAGAAGAAGACACTATTAACCCTTTTCATTAAACATTCAAATAATGCCACTTATGTCCCCTTTCTTGGATTTTGACGCGGCGGCCTCACCGGCCGTCCATTTATCATCTCTCACTAAATGCGACATGTGTCACATGCGTACATGTTATGGGTGACACTTTGTCACATCACATGTCGTTCTGACACCGTGCCGGTATCTCAGCGTGCAAGATTCCGTATCTCGAGTGTGAAGTCGATGTGGTAGCTAGATTTCGAGAGACGATTCCAACGGTGAGGCCTGTTTCATCATCTGAAATCTAGAAAAATTCAGTTTTACGAAATTACCGTTTGCCGCTTTTCAAAGCTCAGATTTTCTGAGTCTTACATTCTCCCTCCTTGAAGGAATTTGTCGAGAATTACGGACAATCTGTAACAAATCCCATGCATATGCAACGTGCACTGTACCATGCATGTAAACTGAGTCAGAAATTTGGGTATTAAACGACTAAACCGCGTACCTTCATCCCTATACAAGAAGGGATAGGTGGCCCGCATCGTGTCCTCGCGCTCCCACGTTGACTCCTCCACTCCACGGTGCTGCCATAACACCCTTACTAGCCTCATGGTCTTGTGTCTAGAGCTTTGATCACGGTATCCGTAATGCACAACGGTCCCCTCACTCGAAGGTCCATCGGTGTCAACCTTAATTTCTCCCCGATCACTGCACACGAGGCTAAATCTAGAGTGTACCTCGGACTATGGACGTGAAATACCTAAGTGGACACACGACATGCTAGGCGGTAAAATCCAGCCGGCCTTCACGGTGCCTACCCTTTTAGTATCTCGAAGGGCTGATAAACCTCGGCGATAAGCTTCCGCCGCTCACGAACGACCACTCTCTTAGGCATCACCTTCAGAAGGCGTGATCTCAACCTCGAAGCTCTGGGGTCGACGTCGCACATCGAGCATAGCTCTTAAATCGGCTCTGAGTCATGAAGAGCGATGTTGTAATGCTTCGCCTTCTCGAAGGTTATCTATCGGTCGAGAAGCGGTGATGGAGCTCTCTCCCGCTCGGTCAACATAGCGGTGATCTACATGGCCTCCCATATATTGCCTCAGCGTGAAGGCGCCGCCGCGTATCACACGATAGCTGATGTTGTAGGCGAATTCCACTAAGGGCAAGTGCTCTTCCAAGCTACCCTTATGATCCAGGACGCATGCTCGCAGCATGTCCTCTAACGCCTGTATATAATCCACACAACATGTAATCCTACACAACCCCTACTTGGTGTGTAAACGCTGACCTTCCTAAGGTCACAATCATTGATAATCCAATGGACCGTCAACCTAATCCATGTCATGAATGACATCCATATCTTTGTGAGCCCCTTAGGCTCTGACGCAATTGATTTCCAGTGGGGTGTATCGAATCTCGAGTCACTCCAGGCTCTTCACTTTCGACTCTAGAGTCTCACGTGATAACCATGACCGTGTGTTTTCATCTCGAGTCACTCTCGACTCCTATCACTCATCTCTAAGTCTTCGTGATAACATGATAGTGTGTTTTTCATCTCGGGACGACCGGAGACTTTTCGGCTACACTACGAGGCCTTTTATATCCATGTTTGGATATCTCCACGGGTCTCTTACACCCACCTGTGAAGTCGAATAGCTCCCGGGTCTCTTACACCCACCACGGGGAAATTTAGGATCTCTCCACCGGGTCTCTTTACCACGAAATTTGGGATCTCTCCCGAGTCTCTTACGCCCCTACAGAGTCGGGATAGCTCCTGGGTCTCTTACACCCACGATTTTGGATCTCTCCCTCGGGTCTCTTACACTCATACAAAAATTTCGGATTTCTCCGCAGGTCTCTTACACCCACCGCAGAAATTTCGGTTCTCCTGGTCTCTTACACCCACACAGAAATTCAGGATAGCTCCCCGGGTCTCTTACACCCACACAGAAATTTGGGATCTCTCCCCGGGTCTCTTACACCCATACAGGACCTTTCACCTAAGAGAATTAACGGCCTCCTTCTTGCTTTGCCCAACATACATTAATTTCTCTTCATTTCCTGATTCGAACTATGAGTCTTCATTAGACGTAGTCCCGAACAAGTAAACCCAGCGCTCTCGCGAGTGGTGAATGTCCATACCGTGCACCCGCCCCGACTTCGGCGCGATATCTCCACGTGCACCCACACACTTGACTCGATCACGATCCCTCACGAGGGTCCACACGTGAGCGAGAATCTTAGAGATCTACAACTCCACGATCGACTATCCACATTAAACTCTTACCCTACCTCTTAGGGAAGAACATCCACATCTGGTTTCTCTAAAGGCCTCAACCTCTAAGCTAAAATCCATCACACAAGATGCAACAATGAATGAGTATGATTGGCGCACCCCACCGTACCCGGTAGTGGGCGTCATGACCCGCTCCACGAAATCGGTAGTTACCTCTAACATTGCAGAAATCCTGTGAGACGACCGTGTGGCAACCCAAACCTCCTTATAAAAATTTTTATTTTATTTTCAAACTTAGAAGTTGGTAAAATCTTAGCGTGGAAAAAACCGACATAATGGTGCACTTCCCATATTCAAATCAAATATCACATCCAATTTATACTAGATCCAAACATGGCAACCAGCATACCAAACATATTCTTACAATACTAAACTATGTACATACATATGTTCCATTACATATTCAAAGTGTTCTTACAAAATATAATTAATACACAGCACTTGTACAATGTCAGGACCAATCCTATTATGCTCCAACGTCTTGCGTACTGTACACAGAAAATAGTTTTATCTGAAATAATGAGCTAAGCGAGCTCATTGAGTGTATACTTTTATAAGCGGTTTTTGCTTTAGGAAGACTTATTTCAAAATGTAAAACTCTCTTTTACACATATTTTCCAGAAGCTTTACCTTGCTTGCTTTGAAAGTTTCTAAAACTTTTCTTTGCTTGCTTGCTTTTATACTCGCTTGCTTTTAAAAGTTTATAAAACTTTTAATACTTTCTTGCTTGCTTGTTTGCCTTTCTTTAAAAGCGTATAAAACTCTTATTGCTTGCTTGCTTAGGGTTTACTCTAAAAACTTCTCATAATTTCTCTTGCTTTATCTTGTGAAAAATCCTTTTAAACCTTTCACAAACCTTTTGCTTTAAAAGTTTCTCAAAAAATTTTCATAAAACGGGAGCCTTGGCTCAACCGCATACTTTGAAAATAAAACCCACGGGAGCTTGGCTCAACCGATCATTTTGAAATCTAAACGGGAGCTTGGCCCGGCTAGTTTGCTTTAAAACCTCTCACGGAAGCTTGGGCGGCCAGGGAACGATGGTTGATTTTCACTTGTTTATCATCTTATAACACATCAACCAATGAAGCCTATTTTTGCTTATCATACCCTATTGAACCGCAGGAACACAAGCACTCAACCGTCTTTGGGTGGAAGGACCTTTGTCGCATCACCTTTTAGGTGAATATGGTGGAATTGACCTGCGTGTCGCCATCGCTTGTACTTAGTTGAGCTCATAACCTTATATACTCTGTACGTGCGACGGTCTCCTTTAGATGCATGATGTATGTCCTAAGTTGCCGACCGGGCAAAACTAAAATGCATGTATGAGATCACAACACACCACCAGGTACACGTCACGGAATACCTACGACCGGTTGCTTGCTTAGAACTAGGAGAAGGCCTTGTTGCCTCTCAAACTTTCTTTGCTTGCTTGCTTTTTGTAAAATGGTTTTACACTTTGAAACCATTTACTTGCTTGCTTGCTTGAAAAATGGTTTAATTATTCAAAACCATTTGCTTACTTTCTTACTTGCTTAATTATGGTTTTACAAATTTAAAACCAATGCTTGCTTTTCAAAAATGGTTTAACTCAAAACCATTTGCTTCCTTTTTAACTCATCGCTTGCTTCTTGAAAATTGTTTGCATTCAAAACCATTAAATACCGATTATGCTTGAGTTTATAATAATAATAATAATACCTTAGTATTTGGAAAATGAGTTTAGAACACTCACCCTCTTTGCTTGACAACGAGCCTGATTCCACACTTATCCTTTTTACTTTTAACCTACAACTCAAAAGAATACGACGCACATATTAATCGCATAACTTAACGTACTTCCTAGACTTAGTCACACTCTTTATACTCTTTTAAAGCTAAGTTTCTAAGGGTTCTATTCCAACTGGAATCACCCAATTCGGAGCACCGAAGCTCAAGTTACGTCCGAAACAACCCGGACTACTCTATGTCCAAAGCTGAAATCAGAATTTTTCTTGCACATGGCCCCACTTTGAGTGAATTTTTAGGCCACTTAGGATCAGAATTTGATGATTTCTATTTCTTCAGGTTTGGTTCTCCTTGAAGTCTATTTTAATTTTCCACTTGAATCACTCAAATCGAATAAGAAATGAGCAATTTATGGCCAAAATACGAAAACTAGTCGAAACTAGGAAGCAGAACAGGGTGTACCGGTACAGCCTAATGCAGTACACTTTTGCTTCCCAGTGGGGTGTCACCGATACACTCTTTGTTCATTACGGTACACCTTCCAAATTTGCCCAGATTTTGTTATTTTTCCCACTTTTGATGCCAATTCACTCCATACAACTTCTATAATTCATAATACCTCAAAAACCAACTTGGAATTCATCTAAAAACAACTCCACAACATTTGAATTGGTACTTTGGAACCTCAAAACACAAAACCTTAGGTGGAAATCCAAGAACACTACCTAAGTGATGAGCTTAAAAGTCATCTATTTTTAATCCATTTTTCTGTTTGATTTTCATCCGAAAAGGAATAATTAATATGCAAAATTATGAAGAAACTCACCAATTTGTTATTAGTAGGGAGTGTGAAAAGAAAGAAGAACGATGAAAAAGCGACAATCGATTGGAGTAAATCTGAGAAATAAAGCGGTTGGGTAACTTGATGTTGCAGTTTTTGGGTTTGCATTGTCCGCGTTATGCGGTCGCGACATCGGGAAGGGTCGAAGGAAACTTGTGGTCGCGACCAGGTGCGCGCCCATTACAATGTAAGTATTGAAGACCATAGGAGACTTAAGAAATGATGTCGCGGCGGCACTTCATTGATGTCGCCCGACGGATCGATGTCACGACAGGGGATGGAGGGTCGTGACAAGAGAAGCTGCCCAGTGTATGTGAGGTTGAAAGATGGCGGGTGTGATTTAAGCTATAGTCGCGACGAGAGGGCGGTATCGCGACGCAAAAGCAACAGTTTAAGGCTGCGAGCCATAATCGATGTCGCGACAAGAGATGAAGTGCGCGACATGAGACTTGCTCGATTGAAAGGCTGCACCCAATTCCATAAAGTGATGTCGCGACAAGGGATTGATATCAGAGCATCGAAACTGGATTGAAGGCTGCGAGACTTAAGGCGATGTCGCGATAGGGATGTCGCGACATAAGCGACTACGATTCCGTTCACGGTTCATAAGGTTGGCGTCGCGACGCAAGAGATTGATGTCGCGACATCGAGAAAACTCATCGATGGAAAGCTTCAAAAGCATTAGGCTGTTTGTCACGACAAGGGATTGAGCGCGACGCCAAGGAACACCCGGTTGAAGCCTCGAGGAGACTAAAGAGGTGTGAAATCGTCAGCGACAAGAGATCGAATCATCGCGACATAAAGAATTTTACAAGTTGAGCTGCGGAGACTGAGGCGATGTCGCGACAAGAGATCGATGGCGACGCAAGGCGGAACGATTAGGCTGCGAGCCATAAAGTGATACGCTGACGAAGATTGATAGCCAGCGACGCCAATCATCGATTGAAGGGCTGCTGCGAAGACATGAAGCGATGTCACGCGACAAAGAGAGATTGATGCCGCGACATCGAGCGAAGCGATTAAAACGTGGAGCCGCCGTTGATATCAGCGACAAAAGATTGATAAGCCGACATCGACCATCATTTAAGGTTGCGAGGAGAATAAAGGTTGATGTCGCGACATTTGATTCCCTTGTCAGCGACATAAGGTGTTTGCAAGAAAACAAAGGAATATCATGACTTCTTGATAAAATGCGCAGCAAGTGCCAAACTAAGCGATGTCGCGACAAGAACTGAATCGCGACACGAGCGACTCAACATGGGCGATCCGTTGGGGAAATCCACAAAAAGGCGCGTGGAATTAGGGCCCGACTTGAGGAACCGCATAAATACGAAGATTTGCACCAGCGAAGCGGCTCTTGGCGACTTGAGAAAGAGAGATGCGGAGTTCTTTGAGGCTCCTGTATTTTTATTTTTCTTTTCTTTTCTTTTCTTTCTTTTGTTTTCGTTTTTCCATTTTTATTTTAGATTAGATTAGTGTGTATTTAGTTCTAATTTGGATTTGAGCGTTAGGCATGAGATTGAGCTGAATGTAGATGTATATTTCTTAAAATTGATGCTATGCAGTTTGTTCGAATTCGGACAAGTGCGGGATTCGAACGCCCTGATTCAATTCTGATGGATTTTCTTAGTCGACAAAAAACGATGTATGGTATATCCGGTAATTTAGAAACCCGGCTTCCATTGAATTGGCGTTATTATCCGAAATAATCTTTCCTATGATATTTCATTCTTCATGGCTGAACGGATGTTAATCGACACAACGGCGTGTTGAAGTGGAATTGATTCCAATTTAGTTCTCTTAACACCCATGCGAGGGTTGTTTTCGGCTCTACGATTTCCATGAGGCCCTCTGGGTGACACGGAGAAGGCATTCTGAGGAAGTAAAGAAACAATTCGGGAAAGGCCATTGAACGATATTGCTGATATAATCGCTCTGTATATTTAAATCAATACATCCTCTTCTCAAGCATGTAGGGAATGAGTTGAGGTGAGTTATAAATTTAAGTAGGCCAGGAGAGTTCACCTCCAATTCGAGATAGTGAATTCGATCCCGTGTTAGCAAGGATCTGTCCAAGGAAAGAGTAAGTTATTCTAATTTTGAGGGTGAGAAACCGGAGTTTAGTGCAACCTCGACAATGACTCACTTGAAGAGACTCAGTGCAGATCCGTATTGTAGGTATGAAGTATTGATAAAAGAAAAATACCCCGGAAACAAGCTGACTAAGTTTTAAAGTAGTTATTTCACCTGTGTTGAGAGAAAGCAGTTAAAGGTGAGATGATAGAATTTGTGTGGTATGGAGAGATCCGGTCACTATATTAATCCTTGGACTAATTTAAAGATACGTAGTTCGAGAAAACGAAAATCTGTCTGGTTGTGGAATTGATTCTTCACAATAGCTGATTATTCCATCTTTCTTTAGAGATAATTGTTAAATCTAAATTTGTTATTTTGATATTTCAATATTCAATTCATTTGTGTTCATCCATTTTCTTTACATCATTCATTTCAAGCTTTGAAGCAAAATCATATAGATCCCGAATAGTATGGAGCTTAAGTAGTTGGGGTAGTTGATTGAAAAATTCTTTGAGATCTCACGTAGGATCGATATCTGGATAAATCCATTTTATTACTTATCGACCTGTGCACTTGCAGTATACTGGATCAAAACCACACGAAAATGGTTTATTCTTATAAAAATATCTTTTAATCAAGTGATACTTAAAGAAACTCACACTCAAGTTTAATGGTTTATTTACTGAGGATTAGACAATAGTCCTTGGGTAATAAGTCTCAAATTTGAATAGGTGTTTTAATCCCGTAACAATTTAAGTGATGTAGTCTTAACAAAGTCTTATGGTATTGTTGCCGGGGATTAGATAATAGTCCTTAGGTGATGATGTTATACACTTGTTTACACACTTTCGATCGGTCGACAAGTTTTTAGTAAGCGCTGGATTCAACGTGATCGAAGAATTTAATGTAAATCAATATTCGAGACGAAGAAAGAAATGCTAATTTGGACATTTTGAAAGAAAAGAACAAAAATAGCTTTTCAGCGTGGTGTACCACTAACCTTTAACTCAAACCATATTGAAAATATTTGTTGATCGAGACTCATCCTAGTAATGTAAGTGTGTTTTGATTTCGGGGACAATTTTTAATGCATAGGAAACGAGAACAGCGATCGATTCGGCGAGACACGAATTGAGAGAACACTTTCAGAGGCTTGAGGAAAGATAAAGCGAGAAAACTTCGACCATGGCCCAGGATGAAAGACAAAGATCGGAATGAAGCCTGAGAAGCGGCTAGAAGGCCTCGATCGCGATACTATGGAGGAGGACTTACGGAAGAGCCGATATTCAAGATGAGTACTCTGCAATCAGGCAGCCAGCTATTGATGCAAACAATTTTGAACTTAAACCAGCATTAATTACCATGGTCGAATGACATCGATTCTTAGTCGTCCAGAGACCAAACGAGCACACAGGAAGATTTCGGGATGGTATCTGATCGAGTTGAATGGGGTGAGACGGAAGTCGATGCTTGCATATTCCATGCTCTCTAAGAGATCTGGCCCGGCTACATGGTATGAATCTTTACCATATGGCTCACGTTGAATGCTTGGGAGGGAGTTAGTAGAAACTGCCAGGCCCGGATTCTTTCCCAGACCCTCGCCTCGGAGAGAAGGAGGGAAATCATTGTGTTTCGCGGGGAAGATGAAAGCGTATGTAGCTTAGGAAAGATTCAAGCGATTCTGGCGAAGATGTCGATGCATGGGATAGATCCTGAAGACTGGATGGACATTGTATATCATGCCTTGAATGATATATCAAGGGGATCATTGATGCTTCATGTTGTGGAGCATTGACGAAAAGTCTTTGAAGAGAGCGAGTGATTGAAGACACGGCTCGTAATATGAAAACTCCTTACGAGTTTTCAAGAAGGCTTAACAGAGAGAAGGGGATCATGGAGTGAAGCGAGATGTGACCAGCCATGGAGGCAGAGTTGGATGCCATTATGCCTGTTTGGACAAGCGAAAGGAAGACACCTACTTGCCGTGAGATAGGAGCGAGTTGAAGAAAGTTATTAGGAAAGTCTTTGAGGCTGTGAAGAACAATTCTATGATGCTGAAGGAGTTAAGTATGCGGGTGAGCGAGAAACACCATTTCAAACCAAATAATCTGTCGACACATTATCACCCGGTATTTGAGGAACCATGAGAACTTCTCATGAACGGAGGGGCTTCACAAGGCAGGCATGGACGGAGACCCTCGACAGGGTTGCTCCAGCTGACCACGAGGTTCAGCAGCAACGGGAAATGAACACAGAAATGAATATCAGGGTTAAGGAGGGCTGATCTTTTGAAGAGCAATCTTTGCATTCATGAGGGGGGATAATAAGAAGGTGTTGAACACTCACATGAACAAAGTTTTAGAGTTGGAAGCAGCCCCTTCGCAATTCTCAAATTTTTCGAGAACACCATGATAAATCCACTGAAGAACCTGGAAAGACAGCACAAGCTAGGCGAATTTGGCCCCACTGGCCTTGCAAGGCTTGGAGGAAAGGAATGCTATTCCCAAGTGACCACAGAAAGAAAAATCGAAGAATTTGCGCCATTTGTGCGGCAGAAGTGAGAAGAGTTAGAAAAATGAAAAATATCATGTGCCAAGGAAGAAAGCCCTGAGAAAAGGAAGAAACCTTTGGATAAAAAGGAAGAAGGAGTGGACATAAAAAGGATATCCAAAGGCTCTAGACATAGGTCCATTTCCACAGAGGCTAGCAGAAATCCAGATAGAGGAAGCCGGTTTCGCGAGTTTTTTGAAAACCTTTCGGAAGCTAGAGATCGAGTATGCCCTTCTGAAGTGGTGACTCAGATGCCACTTTCTATACGAAATTCTAAAGGACATGCTGAGCAAGAAAAGAAAAAGATAGTAGAAGGGATCGTGAATCTCACGCCTGCCCCACTGATCTTTGTGATAAAGAAAAGTGCCCGAGAAAGAGATGGAAGAAGGACCCGAGGGGGAGCTTTAGAGATTCCTTGCATCATTTGAGGAATTGAATTCAGGAAAAGCTCTTTGTGAGCTAAGGAGCTAGTATAAATTTGATGCCTCTTTCTGTTGCCAAGCAATTAAGTTTGGGGGAGTTATTCCACCCTTTGTTACTCTTGAATGTGAGACCCAGATCGATGGTGAAACTGAAGGAGTCTTAGAAGATGTCTTTGGGTCCTTTGTTGGGAAATTTGTTTTTCCGTAGACTTCATCATTCTGGACATGGAAGAAGATTCACAAAAGTACCCACTGCTGCACTAGGAGACCATTCTAGCTCTTTGGAGTACATACGATCGACATCTGAGGAGTTCTGCCACCTTGAGTTGGAGAAGAGATTCTTGCTTTTCAGCTTGATCAAAAGCATGCGAGAATATAGATTTAGGCAGAGAAGAAAATTGCAATGTAGTTGGCTTGATGTTTATACCTACAACCCTGATGTGTTAAGCTGATGATTGTAATCTTCAGAATTTTATCAATGAGAAAGAGATGAATTCCCGATAGCTGAAGATGACTACTACGATTGTCCATACAACGATTTTCATTCTATAAAAGCGTATTGTTGAGCACGAAACAAAACAACGAAATGACAAAGAAAATAATGTGAAAAGGAAATTCATCAAGAAACCAGCTCAGAGGGGCTAGTGTTGAAAGAATTGCCAAGTGTCATTTTGAAGTATGCTTATTTAGAATCACGAAAGAAGACCGGTGATTATCTCTGCTAAGACTTAGTGATGATGAGGAGCAGAGAGTTCTTTACCAAATCTTGAGAAGCATAAAGAGTCTATAGCTTGTCATTGAAAAGTGAAGGGTATCAATCCATCAATTTGCATGCACAAAATTCTGCTAGAAGAAACTTCAAGGCCATCTGTAGAACATCAAAGGCGACTGAATCCAGTGATGAAGGAAGTGGTCAGGAAGGAGATACCAATTATTTGAATCTTCGGTTTATACATGCAATTTCGAGGATAGTCCTTGGGTGAGCCAGGTCCATGTGGTTCAAAGAAGGGTGGGTTCTTGTGATGCAATGAAAAATGAATTGATTCCAACAAACGTGACGGGATGGAGGTAATGCATTGATTACGAGGAAGGCGAACACGGCCATGAGGAAAGATCATTTCCCTTTGCCCTTCGTTGATCAAATGTTGGACAGATTAGCAGGACACCCTCATTTTTGTTTCTTGGATGGGTGATCGAGGATACAATGGTGCTATTACTGAGGACCAAGAAGCCACCTTCACATGCCTAATGGTGCCTTTGCCTTCGGAAGGATACCGTTTAGATTTGTGTAATGCTCTGCTTCCATTCCAAAGTGTATGATGTCCAATATTCTCGAGACTTGGTTGAAAAGTTATGGAAATTTTTATGGATAGCTTCATTGTAACCATATGGATCCGAGTTTGATCAGTGTTTGAAGAACCTAGAAACTGTGCTTCAAAGATGCAGAGACGACTAACCTTTGAATTGGGAAAAATGCCATTTTATGGTAACATAAGGTATTGTTCTTATGCATAAAATTTACCTTCTTGAATTTGGAAGTAGACAATCAAAGTATCCAAGTATCAAAAACTCTTGCCCTACCACGATGGGTGGAAGCTTCTTGGGGCATCTTCGGATTTTATAGGAGATTCATCGAGGACTTCTACAGGAAAATAGCCGGACCACTATGCGGATTCTTTGGAGGAAGGATGAGTTTAATTTTGATGACTCACAGAAATTTGCTTTTGAAGGAGAGATCAAGATCAGGTGGTTGAGAACCTATAATGGATTTTGCACCATAATGGGATCGGGGATTTGAAATAATGTGTGATGCCGGTGATTTTGCAATGGGAGTACGTCTTTAGGGAGCGAAAGAGGGAAAATATTCGAGGACCATATACTATGCTAGTAGAACCTTGATGAAGCCTGAAAAATTACTCGACAACTGAAAAGGAGATGCTAGCCATAGTATTTGCTTGTGAAAAAATTCAGGCAATACATTTGGGAGATAAATATTTATCATTCCTCTGATCATGCGGCGATCAAAATTACTGTTGTTGATGTCAAAGAAGGGAAGCTAAACGAGATTGATAAGGTGGAGTCTTTGTTATTGCAAGAGTTTGACTTGGAGATCAGGATAAAAGGGTGTGACAATGTGATAGCTGATCCTTGTCAAGAGTGAAAAGCACCTGCGAAGAAGAGAAAATAATATTGACGGAGGACTTCCCCGGATGAGCAACTATTTAAGAAGTTTCCTTCCCGACTTCCATGGTATCGCGTGTATTGTGAACTATTTAGCTTGTGGAGTAATTCAGCCAGGAATTCAAGTACCAACAGAAGAGGAAACTCAGAGTACGACAGCATGTGTATTATATTTGGGATGATCATTTATTATTTAAAGAGTCTTGACATGATAATAAGAAGATGTGTGCGGAAAATGAACGAGAAAAATTAAGATAAGATACCACGCATCATATATGGGGTCATTTTTCAAGAGAGAGAAAGAAACTGACTCATGTAAGATACTCGATGGGTTTTTATTGGCCCACTATCTTCAGAGGCTGTGCTGAATGGGTCAAATTATGTGATAGATGCCAAAGGTGGAAATATCTGATGACGAGAAATGAAATCCCACCCAAGAGGTATAATGGTGGTGCAAATCTTTGATGTATGAGAATAGATTTTATGGGACCATTCCACCCATCATTTGGGAACCTAGCATCTTGCTAGCGATTGATTATGTTCCAAATGGGTGGAAGCGCAATAACTTGTCAAGGAATGATGATGCTAACACGATTGTGAGTTTTCTTGAAAAATATTTTGACCGATTTGGAACACCCCGAACTATCATTAGTGATGGGGAAGCCATTTACAAACAAAATATTACGAAAACTCATATGTATGGGATCAGCATGTAATGAGTCCTAGCTTATCATCCCCGAGATCCAATGGACAGCGAGAAATTTCCACGGGGAGATTAAAAGAATACTTGAAAGGCTGTGAGTTGTGAGGAAGAGTTGGTCTTCGAAGCTTGATGATGCGCTTGGGCTTACAGGTTGCATACAAACTCCCATTGGAATGTCCCCATACGAGAATTGTTTTTAGCCGAGCCATTGTCACCTACCTCTAGATTGGAATGCAAGGCAATGTGGGCCATGAGAAGTTGAACTTCGATTTTACAAAGCTGCGGGGAAGAGAGATTGTTCAGTAATGCGAGATTGGAAGAGAATTGAGAAATGAAGCCTATGATAATGCTAGAATCTACAAAGATAAGACAAAGAAATGGCATGATCAAAGGATCCTAAGGAAAGAGTTCAGAGACGGGGAACAGGTTCTACTGTTTAATTCTAGACTGAAATTGTTTCCAGGAAAGTTGAAATCCAAATGGAGTGGGCCGCCTGATGGGTGTCAAACGTACGTTTGGAGCGGTAACGTGGGGCGATACTGGAGAGAACTCAAAGTCAATGGAATGGCTGAAAGCAACATCTAAACGGGGAGGAAGAAGGAATGGAAGAGCTCCGGCGGGTTATCTAGAAGAAGAAGGAACCAAAGCAGCCAATTTAAAGGACTCAAAAGCTGGCTTGGTGATGGGAAGCAGCAGACTTCCAATTTCTAATTTTGAATTTTATTTAGAATTCACTTTGATTTTTTTTTTTTTTCTCTAAGTTTTATTTTTATATAGTGACTCTTTGGAAATCTAGAAGTAATTAAGGCGTAAACAAATCCTTTAAAGTAAATGTTAGCAGTGCTTGTGCAAAAATGAGGAAATGAGAAAGACAATTAGGAGCGACTCTGACAATTCCACAGGGGAAGGAGAGATACAGGAAAAAGGGAAGCATTCTTTTCCCTATACAAATTTTGTGAAAATTTAATTGAATACATGTATGAACTGCTGTGTGAAATTGATTTATTTGATACTGAGGATTTGAGAGTTGATAAGGAATGAAAAACCCTCTGTTCATTAAATATAAGAAGCCAAATATTACAGTTAGTTGATGTCGACGGCTCAGTGAGTGTTGAAGGAAGAAAAGGCCAGTCGCGACAGAGCAATTCCTCCTAGAGGGAGTTGTCGCGACATCATCATACATAGAGGAAATAACTGTTGTCGTAGCCAAGGGACGACTTGTCCCACCAGAAGTTGATTATGTCGCGACAAGAAATTTTATGTCGCGACATCATTGGAAATTTGCCAGTTGGGCAGTTTAAATTTTGCCCTAATTTTAATGACAGCATATAATTTCAACTTTGCATTGAAGTCGCGACATGCGAATTTAATAAAACAATAAGTAGCCCATAAAAAACTTGATTGAATTGCAACTGTTGGAGAACTTCTTCCATACACTCCACTCTCCAGAAACCGTTCGTCCTCCCTTCCTTCTGATTCTCAATTCCTGAAAACCCTAGCTCTCAGACTCTCCAGAAAACTTTCCTTAGTTTCAAATAGAGTGAAACCTCGACCCTTGTCCACAACTTTGGGAGAGATCATGGAGGAATAATAATACGACCAAAGAAGAAATCAACGAGGAAAGAATTAGATGAAGAGATGCCCCTGCAGAAGCACTAGAGGTACCAGCGAGTTTAAGAAAGAAGCAGACAAAGGAAAAAGACGTAGAAGAAAAGTAGAAGATTTTGTATCAGGAGGAAGCTTATTCTTAGCGGAAGCTTATATGAGGGTTCGTAAGCGAAAGAAGATTGACCCTATTACCCCTTTCAGGAATGAATTGAACAAAGGAGTTGGGAAACTTTACCAGCTCATCAAAAATCGAGACTCTGCCGTGGTGTTGAAGAAAATTTCATTCAAATCTGAGTAGCGGGAAAGACAACCTTGTGTTCGTCGGAGGAATATGGGCACCATATGGAGACCTGAGGCCGTGCTTGAAGCCTATGGAATGGCGGGGGCCTAGCTTATGGGTCCCAAGTTCAAAAGCTCTTGGAAAACCCCGAATTTTGAAAGATTGCGAAAAGCTCTTGTGACCAAAGCACAGGCGAGACAAGGGGAAGGGAGGGACCGAGCCACCTTCCCTGAGCAGGGAAGCCTCATTTTGGGGAGAATTTGGGTATGGTTTATTTCTTGGCCTCTGTTTTGTGAAGTTCCAACCAAGCATGTGTGCACCGTGATGAGAGGCAGGAAGAAATAATCTTCATGCTGTTACGAGAGGGTACAGAGCTCCCGAATGTAAGTAGTAATGAGGAGTGAAAAATTCTATAATGAGGTACCATGAAGGAAATAAGAGAGGGATGATCCTCGCTGAAGCCAGCAAATAAGCTGTTTTATGTTTAAAAGTACAAGGGTGAAGAAGTCTGGGAAGAAAAGAAGAAGAAGTCCCTATGACATCACCTCTCCTCTGCAGCCGGGGAGTAGGCAAGGGACCCAGAAACCAAAGAAAAGGGGTGTTGATTAAAACCCCGAGGAGAAGAAGCTCAATTTACCAAGACAAGAAGATGAGACTTTGGGGGTTCTTGGCGAGAAGAAGAGAATCCGGAAAATCCTCCACGAAAATAATACTCCACATTTGCGGGAGACGATGAAGGGGCGGGGATGAAAGAAGCACCTTAAGATTTCTCCATCCCCTTAGCTAGTTCTCCTCCTATGCAAAAACGAGAACATTCGAGAGAGAAGGGAGAAAGCTCGAGGGGGCCCATGAGAATAATTCGATAATGGAGGCCCTCAGTGCCGTCAGGAAGAAGAAGATGGAAGGCCGAGGGGAAAAGAGTCGAGATGTGCAGCAGAATTCCAGGGAGGGAGTTTGAAAAGAGTTAGAAAGTCAGCAATGGGAAGAAGAAGCGAAAAGAAAGAGAAGAGCAGGATGAAGAGGTTCTTCAGCGGCAAGAGGACTTGAGAAGAAATGAAGGAAAGAGATCGCGATCTTTACGAAAACTCAAAATTTGTAGTCATGAATCTTTTTTATAACAATCAGTTTGAGGCGTGATTCTCAGCTCCCTAGCCATCATGAAGAAAAGAGAGCGAAACAAGGGGGAAGCCAAATTTAGGAGAAACGAAATAAAGGGATTGAATTTTTATACAAGTCTACAAAAGATTTTTGAGAATAAAATTTGGATGATAGAGAGACGAGCCAGAGATCTTGGAATCTACGAGGGCGAGAGAGAATGGCTAGAAAATTTAGTTTGATTAACAACAATCTTTCCAAATTTTTGGAAATAATAAACTGAAATGGAAAACCTTGAGTGAATGGCTTGGGAAGAGACAAGATAGGCTAAGCAAGAAGGATTGATCTCTCCAATGAGATCTTCATTGAAGATCAAGTTGAGAAACTAAGAAGAGAAAGGAAAAGAAAGGAAATAAAGATTCCCTCATTTCAGCTCATTTGAATACCCTAGACACGGATCCCCCCTAATATCTTTCTTTGCCTCTTCCAAAAGAAAGAGATAGACTTTCCCCGAGCGATCTCCTTTTACCTTCCAAAGCCCATCATGTATCCAACATTTGCATTGAATCGAAATAAGATGATAAATTTGAAATGAATTATTTGTGTTATTTTGGTTTTGTTAGACTTTGTGTTGCTGTGGTTGCATAGTTACAGGAAAATAAAAGTAGGAAATTAGTTCGAGAATAAAGCTAGCTGAGATGTAATGAGATGAATTGAATGAAGCGATTAAGATTAGGAATAATTTGAGAGCTGTAGAATAAGGGCCAAAATGAATGCGGGTTTGATTGAAACTACAAGTGCCACCCAAAAAGTGACACGAGTCTAATGATACAGAGTCGAATAGAGGAAGGTAATACGATAGAAGGGAGCAGACATATTTTTGAGGTTTGTAGTGCGAACAAGTCAAGGAACCTGTTGAATATCAAGTAATTTAACTGCTCATCAACAAAGTAGTCAATACAATCATATGGTTAGTCACAACTGTTTCAATCAATTCTCTAGAATTTGTTAGATTTATTGATTGAGGCGAAATTTTAGGTGATACGGTGACGAGATGGTGAGGCCGTTCTTGGATAGTTTGAGCCATTCTAGCCATCCCTATTCATATCTTTTTGATGCATACACCTTAGTTCAATTGAGCCAACAAAGCTTATTTTTTCAAAAAAAATAAACCAATAGAAACCCGACCCATCCTAAGTAATCCTTCGATAAAGAACCTATGATTACCAGGAGTTCAAGGAGGAAGAAAAATGAAATCTGGGAGTATAAGGTTTTTGAGAACCTCAAGAAAAAAAAAAAAAGAAATAAGGAAATGAAAAGAAAAGAAGGCAAAAGGCAGAAAATGCAATAGAAAAGAAAACATAGGGATAAGTTTTATCTTGACCTAACTCTCTTGAACAATTAAGTTCTTAGGGGTGTTTCAACACTAGTACCTAATGCCATGCAGTATGGGAGCTACTAACCCAAAAGTTAAACTAAGAATTTAGAAAGCCTAAAAGTTAAAACATTGCACCTTATCCTGGTGTGACAAACAAATGAAATTTCCCGAGTTGAATTACAAGTGAGAAATAGGGGGCATACGAGTTAATTAAGAAAAAATCAAAGAAATGTCCCAAACATGAAGTTTAGGGGAGTTTATTAGAGAAACTACAAGAAAGAAAGGGCAGAAGAGGAGAGAAAAGGTTCAGGGTAATCTTAACCTAAAAATTCCTTCCATCCTACCCATTACCCAAGCCTAACAATATAAGCCCAAGACACCTGATTGATCTTGAAGGCTGAAATCACCTACATTAGTGGAGATCAATATGAAAAACAAACCTATGGAATTTGGAAATATGGAAACAATCAAAACTGTGAAGGACTTTAGGGAGTTAAGTGACTCAGTATGAAGATGAGAAAGGAAAATACTCTATTATTCAACAGGATCTAATGATTGTGGTTTTGTAAAGAAACAATTTCAACGAGTTTAGTTTGTATCTTATAAAGATTAAAAAACTAACCTTGAACTGGATTTGAAGTTAGATGTACAGAAAACAATGCATTCTTGTATTTCAACCAAAATTAGGCTGCTCTTGCCAAGGCATGAGCAAGAAAATGTCCTTTTGTTTGAGGACAAACAATTCTTTCTTTCCTTTGTGAGGACAAGGAAAGAGCTTTGGATTTAGGGAGTTTGAAGGCTTAAAGTCATCTATTTTTTAATCCGTTTTTCTGTTTGATTTTCATTGAAAAGGGCGTAGTGTGTGCGAATTATGAAGAAATACACCAATTTGTTATTAAGCGGGGAGTGTGAAAGAAAGAAAGAAAAGCGATGAAAAAAGGTAGCAATCGGTGGGTAAAAATCTGCGAAAATGGCGGGCGGGGAAATGAAAGCGGTGGGTAGCTTGATGTTGCGAGTTTTGGGTTACGTTGTCGATTCTATGCGAGGGGGTGCGACATCGAGGAGAAATTCGAGAGGAGAAGCTTGATCGCAGATTCGCGGCCAGGGCATTACAAGCGTGAGCAAGGCGAAGACTAACCGGAGACTTAAGTGATGTCGCGACAACATCGTGATAATCGCGGCGAGATCGATGTCGCGACGAGGTGGAGGTGGGCGTGAAGAAGCACCTTGACACTGAGCGGGTTTGAAAAGATGGCTGATGTGATTTAAGTTGTAGTCAGCGACGAGGGTGATGTAGCGACACCAAAAGCAACAGGTTAATTTGCAAGGCCATAATCACGATCGCGACAAAGGGTCGAGGTCGCGACATGAGACTGCTTTCGGTTAGATCTGCTTGATTCCGCCAAAGTGATGTCGCGACAAGGGATTGATCTTCGACCTTGGCTCAGTAGTTGAAGGCTGCGAGACTTAAGGCGATGTCGCGACAAGAAGATCGATCTGTCGCGACATAAGACGTTCATGGTCTGAGTTCCTAAGGTTGACGTGCGAACAAGAGAGATTGATGTCGCGACATCGAAACTCCATCGGTCAGAAGCTTAAAAGCATTAGGCTGGCACATCCGCGACAAGGATTGAGGGCCTTTGTTCATCGGGGAATTGCAGTTCGAAGCCTCAGAGACTAAAGTTGATGTCAGACAAGAGATCGATGTCGCGACATAAAAAATTTACAAGTTCAGAACGTAGAGACTCAGGCGATGTGCGACCAGAGATCGATGTCAGCGACGCACAAGACGACCAATTCAAAACGCGAGAGCCCGTAAAGTGATAATAGCGACGAGATTGATGTTGCGACATCAGAAATCATCAGTTGAAGGACTGCGAAGACATGAGAGCGAATGTCGCGACAAGAGATGCGATGGCCGCGACATCGGAGCGAACAGTTAAAACACATGGAGCCATAAAATTTGATGTCGCGACAGGTGATGTCGACATCGAAACCATCATTTAAAGGTTCGCGAGAGAATAAGGTTGCGATGTCGCGACATTAATTCCTTGTCAGCGACATAAGGTGCTTGCAAGAAAACAAAGGAATATCATGACTTCTTGATAAATGCTGCAACAAATTGCCAAACTAAGCGATGTCGCGACAAAGGGCTTTGGCGTCGCGACACGAAGGCGATAACATGGGCGATCCATTGGAAATCCCGCAAAGGCGCATTGGAGTGGGGCCCGACGAGAACCTTTATAAATCACGGTGCTACCAGCGAAGCGACTCTTTGCGACTTGAAAAGAGAATCACGGGTTCTTGAAGGCTCCTGTATTTTTTATTTTTTCTTTTCTTTTCTTTTCTTTCTTTTGTTTTCATTTTTCTTTCCATTTTATTTTAGATTAGATTAGTGTGTATTTCGTTCTAATTTGGATTTGAACGTTAGGTACGTAGATTGGTTGAATGTAGATGTATATTTCTTAAGAGTGATGCTTGTCTGGTTGTTCGAATTCGGAAAAGTGCAGGATTTCGAACGCAGGTTTCCGATTTCTGAGTGGTTTCTTGATCGTGAAGCCAATGTATGGTATAATCGATGAATTTAAACCCGACTTCCATTGAATTGACGTTATTGTCATAAATAATCTTTCCTGCAGTATTTCATTCATAATAGCTGAACTTCAGATGTTAAATCGACTTGCTAGTTTTGTGTGTTATTGGAATTGATTCCAATTTCAGTCTCTTGTACCCGAGGTTGTTTCGTCTGATTTCGGGAGGCCCTGCAGGTGACACGGAGAAGAGGCATTCACGAGGAAGTAAAAAGAAACAATTTCGGGAAGGTATTTGAACGCACGATATTGTTGATCTAATGCATTTCTGTATATTTAAATCAATACATCCACTCTTCGCTTGTAGCCCAGGGAATGAGTTAGTGAGTTATAAATTTAAGTAGGCAGAGGGAGTTCACCCGGTCGAATAGTGGTGTCCTGTGTTAGCAAGGATCTAATCAAGGAAAGAGTAAGCTATTCTAATTTTGAGGGTGAGAAACCAGTTTAGTGCAACCTCAGCAATGACTCACTTGAAGGAGCTCAGGTCTGCAGTCCATGTTGTGGGTATGAAGTATTGATAAAGAAAAATACCCGAGCGAGGCAACTAGTTTTAAAAGTATTATTTATTTGTGTTGAGAGGAAGCGCGGTTAAGGTGAGATGATGAAGGCTGTATTAGTATGGAGAGATCAGTCTCACTATGACAATCCTTGGACTAGTTTTAAAGATGCGTGAGTTGAAAACCAAAGATACGTCTGGAGGCGTAGGAAATGATTCTTCCTGATAAGTGATTGTCGGTATTTTCTTTAAAGATAAGCTGTTAAATCTAAATTTGTTATTTTGATATTTCAATATTGATTCATTTATTGTTCATCCATTTTCTTTTACATCATTCATTTTCAAGCTTTCAAAGCAAAATCTCATATCGTCAAATAGTATGGAGCTTAAGTAGTTGGGAGTAATTGATTGAAGAAAAATTCTTGAGATCTACGTGGGATGATATACGAGACTTAAATCCATTTTATTACTTGTCGACCTGTGCACTTGCAGTATACTGGATCAAAACCACACGAAAATGGTTTATTCTTATAAAAATATCTTTTAATCAAGTGATACTTAAAGAAACTCACACTCAAGTTTAATGGTTTATTTATTGAGGATTAAGAGCCAAATAGTCATGGGTAATAAGTCTCAAATTGAATAGGTGTTTTGATCCATAACAATTTATTGATGTAGTCTTAACGAGTCTTATGGTATTGTTGCCGGTGATTAGATAATAGTCCTTAGGTGATGATGTTATACACTTGTGTACACACTCTGATCCAGTCAACACTAAGGTCCCCCAATTCTTTATAAAAACCACATAATTTGATGATTCCATGTTTCTTTTACATCGGTGGGGTTTTTACTCTCCTGACTTGACAATTCAAAGGTTTTATGTGTTAACGCATGAAAACCTAGACCAAAAAGAACATCAATTCCCTTACCCGAAAGAAGTCACAGGAATCCAATACATGATTCTAAGACAACAACATACGATTTTTGGAGCTTCCTTCTTCCTCTCTCTTCCTCTACTTGCTCTCACTTTCTCTCTGGGTTTGCTAGGGAACCCAAACTTTTGAGACAAAATGAATTTTGGCTTTTATTTCCCATTTTATATTTCCTTTCCACAAATTGCAAATTGCCCTCATCTCTTTAATTTTTACTTGATACGACTTTTGAAATTCCTACTATGGCCCATCTCACAACTAAATTTTGATTTTTCATATTCATTTGCTTAATGACAATTGTACTATGATCATACCAAAATTCAGTTCCATAATTTCTCATTCATATTTTAGTCTCCGAAATATTTAAGTGACACTTGGTACTCTTATGCACCCCTACAGTGTCATGTCGCATGTAGACTCTCTTGGGCAGGTGTTACAATGATGCATCCCATTTAAGCCACTTTATTCAACAAGTGCAAGAGTATAAGCGTGTACTACGTATCCAGCTGCTCTGTGCTCGGCTGCTTGATACCATGGACCTCACGCCTCCTAGAGCCCGATCTGGGTCTCATATCTTATTTGTCGACATAAATAACATATCGTTTGCCCTGCCTGACTAGAAGTCCCGGCCAGTGAGTCCTGTACTTAACCTCGACCCACACCCTGGCCCATCTGTGCTGCCGAAGGTGCTTGCATAGAACCCCGAGACTGAAACTGGTTCCTTTGACCCATACTAGGGTGTGGAGGAATGAACTGTATACTCTCCTGTTCCATAGCTAATTGGGATGTCTTGTCTCACCCAAAATCTGGGATCCCACGTCTCTGGAACAATCCCGTCTCACACATGCGGGCGTGGTAAAAATAACATATCATACGCCTGCTGACTAAATGCCTAATCACGGCCACCAGTCACAGAAACTTGTGTGGAGAGCAAAAAGTCATACGCCTCTTCCACAGAACGCTAGAAGAAGGTTGATCCTTACTCTTGCTACTAACACTGCATCGAGTGCTCTGCAGAGCAATCTCGATCTCTCTCTCTGGCTGGTGTCCCTGACCATGGAGTCCATGTCAGTGGGCGAGTCTGATCCACGCCTCGAATGGACAACTTCAGCCCATTCGAACCTTCTGACTTTGGCCATGTCCGTGGCCACGTAATCATCAGAAAAAGGGCTAGCTCCGTGAATCTAGCCACATAATTCATCACAGTCATCGTCCCCTGCTTCAGCTCTAAGAACTCTTGAGCCTTCGCATGCCTCGCAGTATCCGGAAAATACTTACCCATGAATAGCTCATGAAACTACGCCCGCTATCATTGCCTCTGGAGTCTCTAAGAGGAGTCTTTGCCCAATTCCACCATGCTTGGGCCTGCCTCCTAGCCTGAAGCAGCGGCTAGTCTAATCCTGATCGAGTATCAGAGGTAATCTCGTAGCCTCACAACACCTTCTCGTTCTGCATGAACCAATGGTGCATACCATCGGATCTCCTCCCCTGTGAATGTCGGAGAATGATGTGCCACTAAACCTCACGGGAGTTACTTTCGGACCTCAGCCCGGCTACTGCTGCACTTGCACGTGCAATAGCGTGCGCCAATACCTCGACCTCGGCAAGTACTCTTGGTCGATCTGGGTGGTGCACGATGTTACCGTGGGCGACCTCTACGTTCTCGCCCTCGACTAATATCACACATGTCGAATGCAAGTTAATATTCAACCACCTGTTATCTCGAGGCGTATCTGACCTGGGAGACACTATTCACATTAGTAAAATTTTATACACTATGTGTCCATGCAGTAAGTAAGGTAATGCGAACCACAATAATTTCATTTTTATTAAATCATATTCAACAAAAAAATTATTTTAGAAAATTTCATTTTTTAAAAGATTTTTATTTTTATTTTATTTTATTTTATTTTTTTTTTTTCATTTCCAACTCTTTGGAAAACCACCTAAAAATATACATATATATATTTTCATTTTTCCCAATAACGAAAATAAATTTATTGAAATTTATTTTATCCATTCAAGTTTCTTGTAAAACCTTATAATTTTTTCTTCTACACATTTTTTCATTTAATTATGGACCATTTTGTCCAAAATTTCTCGAACAACTTGTTCCCACACTAAACCCTAGTGTTCAACATTTTATTTTATTTTTTCCTATGTGCTATTCACCTAAGCACACAATTTCTTCACAATTCACACATATGATCACACTATCACATAACATACAACTCATGTTATACACACCATCACACATCAAACACCATGCATGCAGAGTTCTAATCTTGTCTGTGACTAAATGTCGCATACCTAAACCACTGACATCAGACCATCAGTGGTGATGTTCTTATCTGCTCAAATGACTATGGCCTAAGCCCAAGTCCCTCAATCCCTAGGTTTTCATATACCTAAGTTCTACACTCTAAGACCGTGGCCTAAGCCCAAGTCCCCCAAGCCCTAGGTAATCGTGTACCTAAGCTCTGATACCAAGCTGTAACGCCCCAAACCCAGGGGTCCGTTGACAACTCGTCATCCCACGAAATACTCGTAGATGTTGGGTAGCAGAGCACCGCTCCTTGAATCGAGGCGAGTCTCCTTTGTACGGGGGCTCTGCAAGGTGAGTACATAACGCATCCCGACCATATACTTGACCACCACGGGAGGTCGAATGCGAGCAAAATAATGGCCACTTGGGCCCTTGCATCAATACTCACAAAATAAATATCTGACCAAATATATACATCATGGTTGAGTTTTTACATTACTCTTAATACAACATATATTAAACGCCATCAATTTTGTCACGTGTATACAAAATAACCACCAAAGCCACAACCCGTCTTTCTTCTCTGACCTGTGAGTGTCGCCTTCCGATACGCTCCTGTGCACGAAATGGTGATCCCTCGACCGGGGTGAGCAAAGCCAGTGAAAATTCCTACAGGTTATACACCCTAAAGCGCACATGCATGCGAACAATCACATTGTGATTTCATGAGCCTCTTCCGAATGTCTACGTGACCCGATCCATGTCCACGAATTCCTCATGTTTCTCATATATGCACAGAATGCGGAGTAAAAATATCCAGTTTTCAAAACAAAAGCTTTTTGTTCTCGAAAACTCACTACCGAATTTCGGTAAAAAATATTGGACTACCCTCCGAGTCGAATTGGTTGGAGAACTTTCCAAACAGTCATGGTCCTCATTCAAAGTGATCACATTTGGACCATCTCCCGACCGATTCTCGGAGAAAATCTTCCTTGAAATTCCGCTGCAGCAAGGCATTTTGATTTTCTTTCAATTTCATGTCATGCACTCACTCTAATATTCTAGGGTGCCCCGGTGCATATGGAATGCCATGATACTTGAATTCTGACACACATTCATGCTAATATATTTCACAGCCATATATATTAACGTAATTAATCGCTTGAACATGTTATCTGATTTCACGTCATTACACCCAAAAATTATTTCGTAGAATTTAGTGTAATATGTGATGGAATTTTAAATCAGCCGACATCATAAAAATTCACACAAAAATATTCACACATGCTATTCACGTGAGCATTAAAACCCTCGGGTTCTTTGTTCACGACCTGAAATAAATTTTCTCAAGATATTTCCTTTAGGACTTGAATTCTGACTAAAAACAGAAGAAATTTCGAACATTCCTAACCATTTACATGGTTCTTAAATAATGATTTCTTACAAGTAGGAAGAAAGATCTCTGCCTCTTGGAGTTGTGTGAACTCCACAAGTTGAGTGTTCATGCATAGTCACTCGTGCGTAGAGAGAAGTGAACTTTCATTGCTTCTTCGTCAAACATTATCCGTCGGCCGGAAACCTAGAGAGAAGCCACTCCCTCTCTCTCACAAAAACCCAACGTCTCATCTTCAATCATTTTTCTCCGACCCTCATGTTTTCTTTGTCTTTTTAATTTTTGGAGAAGAAGGCTATTGTCCAACTCTTTTATCTTTTCTCTTCATTAACATTCAAATAATGCCATATATCCACTATTTTGGATTTTATTGACTTGTATTATCTGCGGCGTCATTCCATAAATCTCCTACTCATGCAGCATGTCGCGCAAGTACATATTATAAGTGACTTTTATCGCATCACCGTATCGTTTTCAACATTCGCGTGCAGGTCGCCGAAAGCGTCTGGAGTCGAGCTTGTTTGAATTTGATGAGGCTGGCGATGGTATTAGATTCGCGAGGGAGCGATTCAACGGTGAAGCCCGTTTAGATCATATCGTCATCTATTCAGATTTTATCGAAATTACCGTTTTGCCCTTTTTCCAAAAATCGGAATTTTCTCGGGTCTTATAGAATTTGTTTTACACGTTGAAGGATGTTTTTGTTTAAAATAGTGGCATTTTCAAGATTACTATTATAAAAGATCATTCTTGCAAATATTTTAGGACTGTCCCATTTTGACCAGCATATAATAATAATATACAAAAGCAAACTAACATTCCCGATTACTTAAAAATTTAAATATATTCTAGCATTAAGCCAGAAAAAATAACTTTTATTTTGTGTTTCTATAAACGGAACAGAAAAAAACCTATTACTTGTTATTCAAAAAAACAAAAATAGTTTATCATCATTTGAAAAATAAATTACATTCTCATGGTGAATATGATTTTGAAAATTAATCTTAAAACCGTATTCGGTGTAAATTAACCTTAAAATGATAAATACATTTTAAGTATAACCCAAAACCGTGTTGATGATGGTTTAAGAGGTCATTCCTAAAATGGATTAATGAATAGTCATCTTTAAAAGTAAAAATATTACTTTTATGAATATTTTAAAAAGAATTATATACGTGTATTTAAAAAATATATATTTTTACTTTAAACCCAAGGGAAAAAGATTGTAAATTAATTTGATTTATCAAAAGAAGTACGTGACGTGGTCAAGAAGTGAATAATTCTCCTAAAATATAAGATAAGTTAGGGAGGCGGAACGGAATTGAGCGAAATCTACTTGAGACTTTCATTTTTTTACTACCTTCGATTCTCAATTAAGGAATAAATTCAATAATATACATTGAAATCTCATATTTAATATCTCTACTCTAAAATAAAAATAAGTTTCAATGTTGGCTCATGGAGTGGTGTGAGTGGCGAGTGAGAGCGGAGAAGCAAAGTAAATGGTGAAGTTGAATGAGTTGGAAAAAAGGTGATGACATTTACCGTGTATTGATCAACAAATTGAATCAGCAGCTTATAATCTTTTTAATATCGCTCTAATTTTATTGAATCAAAGTTTGACTATTGTCTCCACCATTAAATTGTGAATAGATATCAACGACAGATCCAATTTTAAAACATTGATATTTTCATCAATTCAAAGATTATCCATATAATATAATATCGAATGTGAAAGTTTATTTTTATAACACGAAATCTGTCGTCTATGTACTCATTATTCACAATGATGGATAGGAACTTTCCCAAAAATAATAAAAATAAATTAAAAATAAATCTAAAAAAAAGTAGTTTGAAAAATAATTTTATATATAATGTAATTTTTTTCACATCATCCATTCATGTTATATTGAAACTTAAAAATTTTCAAAATTATAAAGATGTTTTTTTAAAATACATTTTCAATGTAAATTAAAAATTTCAGAATATGAGAATGTCACTTCATAAAATATTTTTAACAAAATAATATAAAAATATCTTTTCCAAAGATATTTTCATATAAATTGAAAATTTTAAAATCATAAAAATATCTATTTAACCATTTTAATAAAATAATGTAAAAATATCTCTTCAAGGTGTATTTTTAATATAAGTAAAAATTTTATAAAATTATAAAATTTTTAAAGTATAAAGGTATCTCTTAAAAAATCCTATCCCTACCCGCTTTTCGTTATAAAAAGCAATAAAAATAGTTCCGCTCTTATCAATTTCCCTTTCATAACAAAAAGTGAAAAAAAATAAAAAAGTCTCAAACTCTTGGGAGTGGTTAGCTGTTACCCAGCTGTCACCACAAAATGATCTGACAGAACATAATTGTATTATGTGTACAGAAGATAGACGGTACAGCCAAATCGAACATCCCTAACGTCCAAACCCATCCAACGGCCCACGTCAAAGCAACAAACACATTCGTAGAAACTGCCCACAAGTTACAACTACCACCCTTCCTAAATAATTGAGTCTCATTTCCGCCTCTCTCTCACTCTGCAGACTTTTTCAAAAAAAAATTTCAGCTGCCATACTTATCAGCATAAAATCATCCAAGTATTTTCCTTTATAGGACCAAAATCTCGGAATTCTCAATCATGGAGATATGGCCCTCTCCACGTCGCATTTTTGTCTATAATGTATTTTTCACTTAAAATATGAGACTAGTTTTTTATATTTTGAAAAAAAAAAATCATTTTAAAAACGGTTTAGAGTTGTCATTTATTTTTGTTTTATTTAAAAAATAAAAAAAATAAAACCCTAAATAGGATTACTGATAACAAAAAGCGAGTTTGGAAAAACAGTCAAACTCGAAGGTCGTATTCACGAATGTGTGGGAAGATCTGATGGGAGTAAATATCAACTGTCAAGCCCTTAAAATTGAGTCTCTATTAATCAAATTATAAGCGTGAATCAGAAAATTGATTTCGAAAGAATGAAATCGTAATTCGATCAAAAATGCGAGAAATTTTTTCTAGATCTCGGATATTGAAAGCGGACTTGAATTTGGAATCGTCACCATGAATCTATTTCTGTAATTCGTCAGTCAAAACGTTCGAATTTGAGCGTTTTTAGATACGTCGATGTCGGGTGCTTGAAGTAAAGCGGCAGTAATGTGACCGAAAAGTCGCTCTTATATGTCGCTCATGTGACACATGTTGCATGAGTAGAGATGATGAAATGGATAAATTGAATAGTGCCAAGTGTCAAAAATCAAGACTTTAGGACGTAAGATAGTATCAAATGAATGTTAATGATAATAGGGCCAAAGCTTAATGAATAGTGTTGTGTACCGATTAAAAAAGGCAAAATGGGCAGTGGGCTGGAAACGGTTTTACAGTGGCTGGACATTTGGATTTTTTTTAGAGAGAGAGAACCTTCTCTCTAGGATTCCGGCAAATCGGACCGTCAGTTCTCGACGGAGCAAGAAGCAAAATGGATTACTGCGGCGAGGGGCTACGCGTGGGCCCAGCCGGTGAGTGGAGTTCCGACAACTCAAAGAGGTAGGGATCTTTTCCTACTTGTGTTAATCCTTGTTTAAGAACCATGTAAATGGTTAGTAACGTTCTAAGACTTGTTTTAGCCATAAACTCGGTCTCAAAAGCTTTGAGGCCCAGGGGTGGAGAAAAGTCTATTTGTGTGAAGTCGTGAGCGATGCGAGGTTTTCAGCGTTCATGTGAATAATTGACTGCGTGAATATTTTTGTGTGAATTTTTATATGTTGAGTGATTCAAAATGAATTGCTTGTTTTTGTTAATTAGCCCATGTGAGCTAATTTTTGTGTAAATGATTGTGAATTTGCATAACATGTTTTATGTGATTTAATTATGTTAATATATGTGCGTGAATATCTTCGCGTGAATGTGTGTTAAAATTGGCATCGTGCATTCCATATGCCTTGCAGGGCACCACTAGAAGTATTAAGGTGATTGCATGACATGAAAGAAAAAACGAACATGGTTGCAAGGAATTTCAATGGATGATTTTCGAAGGGTGTGTTGAGAGATGGTCAAAAGCGATTGCCGTCGGAGGAGCCCGTAGTTGTTTAGGAAGGTTCTCCAACACATTCGCCTCGGAGGGTAGTCCAATAGTTTTACCAAAACTCGGTAGTGTGTTTTCAAGAACAAAAAGCTTTTGTTTTGAAAATTGATTATTTTACTCGCATATTGGCTTGGGCATGTGTGAGAGAGTCGGTGAGGACTCGAGACAGGGATCGGTCATGGGCATGTCAGGTATGTTCATGCTGCTTGCCAGATGTGTTTGTTTTGCCATGCATGTGCACTTAGGTGGGAGTAAACTCATGTAGGAAATTATCACTCTGGGCTTTGCTCTTTCTTAATGGGGATCACATTTCAAGTATGAGAGCGTCGGGAAGCGGCTCTCATTAGAGGCCGTTTGAGAGAAAAGCCCTACTTGCAGCTTTGATTTTTTATAACATGTATTAAATCCAGCAGGAATTTTAATATATGTTGAATTAAGAGTAATGAAATAACTCTTGAACCATGTAGTATATTTTGGTTGGGATATGTTTGTTTTGAGTATTAATGCAGGGGCCCAAGCAGCCATTTTTACTCATTTTAATTGTATATGAACCCGATGTGGTGATAAGTTGATGTTGGGACAGGTTGTACCTTGGGTGAAACTCCGTACAGAGAAACTGCGCAGATTTTGTCAGTATTGTCAGGTACGACATCCTGATATTCCAGCGAGGTGTGAGGTTATCCGGATACCCCGATTTTAGGCGTCACTTCAAACACTTCAAACAATTTCTTTAATCAACCAACTCAAGTCATTCACTTCAAACAATTTCAATGCCAAAACACATGGACGTTTATGGTCCATTTCATAAAAGCGAAATTTGTTTACGAGTCCCAAAGCGAAGCAGTGGCACGTCGTGGGCGGCTTGCTCTTTCATTTGTCGGTCTTCTTTGCGGAACCAAATTCCATGTCTTCCGGCCTCATACACATCAAAACACAATTTATTACATAAATCATGATCAGGTACCCCAACGATCGCTGCTTGCATCGCGGAATTTGTCAAATGGGTTCCAAAATTTTCACACTTGAGTCCCAGTTTTTGAGACCGTCGGCGGCTACTCACGACCTCGATCAACTCAACCATCAACAAAAACACTTAAGCAAGAGGTAAAAGCAAGTAGGATAAAACCCTACCTCACGGAGTTTTGTCAAAACTCCCTCAAACCGGTGCCCACGCGTAGTCCTCACCGCGTAGAGCAACTTTCCTTCTTGCTCCGAATAAATCTCACGGTCCGATCGCCTGGGATCTTAGAGAGAAGACACTCCCTCTCTCACTAAAAATTAAAAAAAAACCTAGCCTCTGCATCCTTTTCCCTCTCTGCACGTTTGGTCTCCTGTTTTGAAGGAAGAAGATGACTATTATTGGCTATTTTGTCTTATTGTCTCATTAAGAATTCAAAAATGTCATCGATGTCCCCTTTCTTAGATTTTTGACACTTGGCACTATCTCGGCCGTCCATTCTCATCATCTCTCTACTCATGCAATATGTGTCACATGAGTACATATTATAGGTGACTTTTGTCACATCACATGTCGTTTTAAGGCACCCGATACTCGATGCCTCGAAAAACGTGCAAATTCTTACTGTCTCGGAATTCGACGAAATTCTATATGTTAGCTAGATTTCGTGAGATGATTCAAACGGTGAAATCTGTTTCGTCATCCGAGATTTAGAAAATTTTTGGATTTTTATCGAAATTACGATTGCCCATGTATTGTAAGACCCGGTGAAAATTCTAATTCTTCTCGAAAAAGGCAAAATCGTAATTTTGCAAAATCCTAAATTTTTTCTAGATCTCGATGACCTAAACGGCTTCACCATTGGAATTGTCTCGCGAAATCTAGCTACCACGTCACTTCACAAATTCGAGATATTTTAATTTCATCGCCGAGGCACCTAGTGCTCCAAGTCGTGAAAACGGCTCAGAGACATGTGATGTGACAAAAGTCACCACTACATGTACCATGTGACACATGTTGCATGAGTAGAGAGATGACGTGAGTTCTACCTAACGAGGTTACAAAAATCTAAGAAGTGGACATGGATGGAATTAATTGAATTGTTAATGATAATGAGATAAAAAGGGAATAGTGATCTTCTTCCTTTTTGAAGACCAAACGGGCAGTAGAGAGCTGAAATGATGCAGTGGCTGGATATTTGTGATTTTTAGAGAGAGAAGGTGTGCCTTCTCTCTAGATTTTCTGGCCGACGACCACTCTGTCGGCTCGACTGAAAGAGCAAAGCTACTCTACGCAAATGGCGCCACGCTGAAGACTGATTCCGAGCTCTCCGACAACCCAAGAAGTAGGATCTTTCTACTTGGCGTTAATCTTTGGTTACATTTTCGTAAATGGTTAGGAAATGTTCTTAGGTTTGTTTTAGCCGTGAATTGGCCTCAAAAGCTTTGAACCGAGCGGAGAAAATTCCTATTTCAGGTTATCGTGAAAGTAACCTCGAGGGTTCACTGCTCAGTGAATAAGGATACCTTAAATTTTTTTAGTGTGAAAATGTGTTTGATCGAAAGGATTAAAATGAATTGCTCGTGGCTTGTTAATTAGCCCATGTGAGTTAATTTTGGTGTAATTGATTGTGTGAATTTGAATAACATGTTTTAGATGCCCTTAAACCAACTGGCTTTGACTAATTCACAACCTACGGAATATTAGGCTACGTCGGCTATCTGACGTCACTTCATAAAATGTGGCGGAGTCTCCTTGCACGTGGAGCTCTAATTAAATAAAACACCTGCGATGAAACCCGTCCCAAGCAAATTCAATATAATCACAATGATACAAATATGGATGTACGGCTCTAGGGCCCATACTAAGTAATATTCATAAAACATACCAACTATGAACTAATTATATCCACAATTCTAAGAGTTCAATTATTTTGCCCCTTATACAATACATACATGTATACATCAAAGCCACAACTCGGCTTTCTTCTAATCCTATTCTCAAAGATCGAGCCGTCCCTCGCACGCTCCCCCGTACTGCAAAATAATATCCTCGGTGAGCTAATGCTCGCAGTGGAATCGCCCTAAGTGGGCTACTTCACCTATGCAAAGGCACAGTTCCAAAATAAACATACATCTCAAGAAAAATGTAAGGATCCTAATGGAATGTCTACGACCAACTCGCATCCCGAGTCCACGAATTTCCCCACACCCTCGCCTGCTTCCTCGTATGAGAATTATTGTTCAGTTTGTGGACAACCCTCTACGTGAATATACTAATCGGGGTCATCTGACGATTGATATATTATTTGCTTCAGGACTACCCTCCGATGAATATCAATTGGGCCGTCCACGCATTGATATTTCCTTTAAGTTGGACTACCCTCCGAGCACTACTATTTTTAGACAAACCTTCCGAACCGCTTCTAGACTCATCTCATGCACTCACCCTATATCCTAAAGGGTGTTCCAAAGCAGTATATGGAATGCATGTATGCCAATTCCAATACAGTCTATATCACATGCAAATATATAAACATGCATATATTTACCAAAACATTCAATTCACACAATCATGTCATGTAAATTCTCATTTCATTCATCAAAATTAGCTCACTTGGGCTAATGATCAAATAAGAGCAATTCCATTTAAATCACTCAACCAACACATATTTTCACAAAATTATTGTATCATCTAGCTTTCAGAACAAAGAAAACCTCGGGTCACTGCCTTTCAGAGACAATTTATCTAAGCTCACTTGGTGAACCTGAGTTTCACTCGCCATTTCCGCCTTATACATATCACAACACAATCCAAAGTATGAATCACACCCTTAGTTACCCAAATATTCGTGAGCAAATACGGATCGCATACTGTGTTCCAATCCAAACAATTCAGTCCCCAAGTTTTGGGACCGATCAAACGGCCCCTCACGACCTCAACCTACTCAAGCATCAACATAGTTCTTAAACAAAGAATAAAACCCAAGTAGGGAGAAACCCCACTTCAAAGAGCTCACTAAACTCCTTAAACTGCACCCACGCCGAAGCCCCGCCGAGTATAACCACTTCGCCTTGTCCCGACGAATTCGACGGTCGAATCGTCATTGTATTTCTAGAGAGAAGGCGCATAATCTCTCTCTCTAAAACTCAAACCAGAACCCGTTAGTTTTCCCTTTCACGCTTTTGTCTTGGTTTAATGAAGGAGAGATGGTCACTATCAATTACTTCGGCATTTTGTGACTTAAATCAAATTCCAAAAATGACCATTATGTCCCTTCATTTCCCAGTTTTGACATTCGGCACTATTTCGGCCGTCCATTTTCATCATTTCTCTACTCATGCCACTTATGGTACATGAGTACGTGTTATATGTGACTTTCGTCGTGATCGAAAACGCTTTACTAAGACCCGAACGCGATGCCTCGAAAATGTAAATAACCCGACTGTCTCGGAATTCTACGAAATTTTACGTGCTAGCTAGATTTCACGAGATGATTCCAACGGTGCAATTCGTTTAATGATCCGAGATCTAGAGAATAAATTACGAATTTTTAACCGAAATTAACAATTTTGTAATCGAACATTTTGCCTTTTCCGTAAATTGAATTTCTGGTCTTACATTCTCCTCTCTTAAAGGAATTTCGTCCCGAAATTCAGGACAATTACAATCACTCACATGCATATGCAACGTGCACTCTACCATGCATGTAAACAGTCATTTAAATCTTAAAAGACCAAACCACGTACCTTCAACCATAAACAAGAAGGATAGCGGCCCGATCGCGCCCTCGCGCTCCCACCGCAATCTCCACTCCATAGTGCCTCCATAGTACCCCCACTAGCCTCACAGCCTTAAGGCCGCAAACCCGATCACGACTATCATCAATGCACACTGTCCTCCTCGGTTCCACTGCGGTCAACCTCAATCTATCCCAAATCCACCACATGAGCTGGATATGGAGTATATTTTCGGAGCATGGAGACGTGAAACACCTCGTGGACACCTGACATGCTGGGCGGTAATGCTAACCGGTACGCAACGGTGCCTACCCTCTCGAGTATCTCAAGGGTCCAGTTCGAACCTCTAGCGATAGCTTCCCACGCTTGCTCGAACCTCGAATTCACTCCCTCTTAGGCATCTCCTTCAAGAAGACGTGATCCCCAACCTCGAACTCTAAGGGTCGACGTCGCATCCGCATAGCTCGTCGCCTCGAAAGCCATGAGAAGACGCTCACGTATCGCTTCACCTTCCTGAGGTGTCTCTAATCAAATCGTGGACCGTTGACGGAGCTCTCTCCCACCTCGTCCAACATAATGGTGACCCGCACGGCCTCCCATACAAGGCCCTCATATGGTGCCATCCGTATACTCGCCCGACAACTCGTTGTTGTAGGCGATTCCACTAAGGGCAAGTGCTCTTCCAAATACCCTTACGATCCAGACGATGCTCGCAAAGACGTCTCTCTAACACCCGTATAGCCCCTCTCAGATCGATCGACCATTGAGGGTGGTACCGCCGACGAAGCGCCGGTGCCCATAGCCTTGGAAACTCTTCCAAAAGTGCGCCGTAAACCTCGGGTCCCTATCCGACACTATGGATACTGGTATTCCATGTAGCCGGACTATTTCTCGAATATACAACCGACAGAATCTCTCCAATGAGAAGGTCATCCGCACGGCTAGAAAATGTGTCGACTTATTGAGCCGGTCCACTATCACCCATACTGCATCATGTCTCTGCGGTGTCCGTGGCAAGTGGGCCACAAAGTCTATCGTGACGTGCTCCCACTTCCACTCAGCCACCTCCAATGGCTGAAGTGTTCTCGCCGGCTTCTCGGTGCTCACTTAACCCGCCGACACGTGAGACATCACGAACAGTCCCCACGTGTCTCTTCATCCCACTCCAATAGTACTGGCGACGAAGATCCTGGTACATCTTTGTGCCATCCGGATGCACGGCAAATCGAGAGCAGTGAAACTTCCTGAGAATCTCCTCTCAAATTCCATTAACCTGGGAACCACTAATTGGCCCCCTACATCGAAGACTACCATCTTTGTGAACGGTCTCACCACACCCGTGACCCGACTATACTCGGGTCCCCGATGGAAACTATCTCCGAGTCCCGCCACTGATTCAATCACTCGCCAATTGTAGACGTGTAGTCACTAAACTCCCCAAGGTACCTCAGGTTCCGTCACACGCATCAGACCAAACTCACACCCTTACGCCCGAAAGATCCACATCCCGAAGCTATATTAGCCAACGCTCCGTGACTTCCGACCGAGTGCATCAACCACAACATTTGCCTTACCGGGATGGTAATGCAAAGCGAATTCATAATCCTCTGGGGAACTCCATCCATCTGCGTTGCCTCATATTGAGGTCCCGCTGCGTGAAAATATACTTCAGACTTTTATGGTCTAAGTACACCTCGAACTCCTCGCCGTATAAGTAGTAGCGCCAAATCTTCAAGGCGAAGACTACGGCCGCCAACTCCATGTCGTGTGTACTCCCGCCGTGATTCTTCAACCGAAAAGAACCATAAGCCACTACCCTCCCGACCATCAAACACACGCAACCGCCCTCGAGGCATCACAATACACTCAGACCCATGTCCCCTATCCGAACTATCAAGATGGAGTCAAGTAAGTCTCTCTTCAACTCCCCGAATGCCTCCGCATAGGTCATCCCACTCCAAACTCGACCTCCTTCCCGTCAACCTAGTCATAGGCGCCAGTTATCTCGAGAAATCCTCAATGAATCTCCCGTAATACTCTCAAACAATCCCAAGAAACTACGATCTCAAAGACTCGACTTCGGTCTCTCCCAACTCATCACCGCCGACCTTCTCTCGGGTCGACCGACACTTCGACATGCCGACACCACGGTCCCAAAATCTTACCTCGCAGTTTAACTCGCACTTACTGAACTTGGCGCACAGTTGATGGTCTCTCAACAACTGTAAAACGATCCTCATGTGATACTCATGCTCCCACTGGATTGGGAGTAGATCAAGATTTCATCCACGGACTAATGGCTAAACTCCGATCTAATAGGTTGAATATCCTATGCATGACCCATGAATACGCTACGCATTCGGCCAACCGCGGGCATCACCGTGAAACTTAAAGTGCCCATAACGCGCTCTAAACGCCGCCTAGTGGATATCTTATATCCCTAACCTCAATGATGGAAAACTGAAGGGTCTATCTTGGAATAGACTCCTCGCGCTCCTCCCTAATCGACGAACAAATCGCCAATCCTCGGTAATGGGTACGACTTCGATCGTGAACCCGATTCAATCGGCCTATAGTCACGTACACCGAAGGGTCTGTCCTTCTTTCTTACAAACAAACCGGCTACCTCATGGTGAAGTGCTCTGGCCTTATGAACCCTTGTCCAGCAGCCCCGTAGCCGACTCAGTTCCCGTAATCCAACCGGTGCCATCCTATGGAGTCCTAGAGATGGGTGAAGTAACGGGGTGTAACTCGATACCAAAGTCTACTACCCTCCGCGGAGGTAAATTCCAGTAACTCCATCCTGAAAACATCCACATACCGCATACTACTCGAGGTATCTGCCTGTCTCTCCCTGTCCCTTCTAGTAGCTTCTCGCTTAGCCAACCCGCCTAACTCGTCCCGACACTGGACTCATAATCGCATGGGGCAAAATGTCATGTTTGTTCCCCCCCAAACACCACACGAGTACCGTCCCGAAGGTGGTGGGCGGTAACCTCCTACGCCACAATCGATAACGACCTCGTGCCGGCCGCCAATCCATCCCCGTGATGACATCGAACTCCTCGATATGTCCATGATCCTCAGTCCACCGTGAGTAGAGTCCGAGATCTCCAACCAACCTCGACATATCATCCCTATTCTCACCCTAATCCCTGTGGCGAACTCACATATAAAGGCTCCTGGCACCCCAACCTCTAAGCCTAACTCATCACAACCGGATGCAAATGGAGCAATGAATGTGCAAGACCGTAAGAAATAACACTTCCCATAGTAGATATAAAAACGCACTTCATGAATGGATCGACTACGACTCAGCCAGCGGGTGACGGAGTGTATCACGCCCGGACTCCTCTCGATGTCCCCCGTCTCGTGGGCCTCGTCTCCGCCTCTACTCCACTCAGCCTCTCTGCCCGCCCGTGAAATGTGAGGTGCCCGTAGCTCCCTCAACCGACCGGCCTTCTCTGCCTGTGTCGCGCTGCGGAGGAACGTGACAGATCCTCTCCCCGTCTCGCTAATGACCGATCGTGTCGCCCCAAACCCCGATCCTCGCTCGGCAATCCCTCCTCATGTACAAGCCGCTGACAATGGTGATACCACATCCGTCCTCACCACCGGCAACTCTCATCTATCCCTGCCCGAATGGCCGCGACTTTGGGACCCTCGGCGAACTAGAAGCTCTCTAATTCTTCTTCCCGAACCGAAGAAGACTGACCGCTCTTACATTAACACTCCTGATCCCGAAAGCTCCCAGCATCCTCATCTCTCTCTCTACGGGTCAAAGCCGCCCCAACCATGGAATCCATATCCCTGTGAGGCTGCTTAAGTCTTACATCCAATCTCGAATGGACAACTTCAGTCCATTCGAATCTCCTTACTCGCCAGCCAGGCCACGTAATCATCGCCAAATCGCTAACTCGTGAATCAGCCACGGAGTCTATCAAGCAAATCATCGCCCTGTCGCCTCTAGAACCCCGAGTCTCTACATGCCTCGCAGCCTCCTCGGGTAAATACTCGCCCATGAACAACCCGAAACTCGCCCATGTCATAACTCGTTTCTGTGCCCTAACCCATCTCCACGCATACCCGGCCTCGCTCTCTAGCCGAATGCAACCTAACCCGATCCCCGGCCAGATCGGCGTGACTTCCATAGCCTCCAAGACGCTTCGATCCGCATAAACCAATGGTCCGCCACCATCGAGCCCCGCGAATGCCTGGAGGGTGGTGCGCCTAAATCTCCTCGGAGGTTACTAGGACCCTCCCGACCACCGTCATGCTAGCCTCAGGCGATAGCAGTCAGCCGCAACACCTGGCCACCTCCACAAAGGCCCTTCGGTCAACACGGCGCCGTCAAATGTCTGTGGTGCTCGACCAAAGGCCCCCGTGGATGTCCTCACGCCCCGTCCTCTACTAGCCATCTACACAATTAACATGACGCTTAATTTCCATACAAAGATTCTGGGCGCAGCAAACACCGCCCAGACACTAATCATACACATAAATCGCTAGATACACATTGTCCTTGCATTTTCAGGTAATGCAAGGCAATCAATTTTGCATTTAAAATATTGTTTTCAACAAAAATTTATTTGCAAAAATTTCATTTTTTTTTTTTTTGAAAATTTTATTTTTCGAAAATTTTGTCTAATTGCAAGTTTAAAATTCAATGAAGTATCTATGAGACATAAACAATAAATGAGATACTATTCACACACCGGAAAAAAATTTCACATACTAAGTCAATGATTATAGTAAATGCAATATGAATATCTCATATATTAAATCACCCCAAGAAAAATTTTTAAAATTTTGTAATTTTTTTGTTTTTTTTAACCTTGTGAACAAGGTCCAAACAAAGATCCTAAACAAAGGTAACTGGCCACAAAATCGGGGTCAAAGTACGCGGCGCACACCCGAAACTAGGTCGCGCGCGACACCGCGGCGCAGAGTGCCTGTGTCGTGGCGCTTGAGGTCACAAGACACCGCGCGCCGCAGCGCCTGTGTCGGCGCCACAAGACACAGCCACAGGCGCACAACGCCTGTGTCAAGGCGCAAGCGCAAGCAGTCGCAAGACATGCCGGGCGTAGATCGCCATGATGCCCAGTAAAACATTCAAATTGCCGACATATGTCGCGACCTCAGGATGATGTCGCGACACAAATCTTTCCTACAGCCTGAGTCATGTCACGACATTAAAACACGCGCAGCGCCCTAAGGCCAAACCAGTCGCGACCAAAATCCGGGGTCGCGACATCGTTTCCCGCCACCTGCCAGTCACAACACCAAAATCCAGTCGCGACCACCGAAGACTACCCTATGTCGCTGAATATCACCTCATGTCGCGACTCGCTTCGCCCACGTTGAGATTTCCAGTCGCGACGCCTAAAATCCAGCCGCGACTCTTCGCCTACAACAATAATTTCAGTCACGACCTCAAAAAATGGGGTCGCGACACCAATTTCCATAGGGCAGCCAGAATCAGGTCGCGACATCAAATTGATGTCACGACACCAATGTCTAGTACCCCTCCTTGCGACGCCAAAAACAGTAATCGCCGCTTGGAGACTGCCACAGCTCCAGCCGTAGTCGCTGACGCCTCAACTTCTAGTTGGGCGACCTCAAGCTCCAATAGTTCAGTCACACTAATTCGATGTCGCGACCTCAAACCAGTCCTGACCTACAATGACCCTTTTTTTTTTTTTTCCAAAAGCGTCAAGTAGCCTTTCTTCCTGCTACTCCTAAGATGTAGTAGCCTAACCCACTCCTATACATAAACTTCACAAATTTAAGAGTTGAATTACAACTCTTTTTCCTTGTGCGAAAACTGGCACAACCTTCCGTGACCTGCAACACACAACTGGGCCGGTATTCAAAAGCCGGAACGACCGGTCCGTAAAATCATTTTTTTGTTCATTTTATACAGTAGCCTTCCTTGTTACTCCCGTATGCAGTAACTTTGAAATATCGCACCATGCAAACTAAAAATTTTATTAAAATTTTGTTTTGTCATCCAATAAACCAAATAAATTGATTAAAATTTATTTCATTTATTACTTTGTTCCGCCTTACTCACTCAAACCCTAACAGCTCCTATGTGCTAATCACTGCTACTGCAACATTTCACAACTCATAACATGGTATACATACCATTCATCAAACATTCACACAACATTTCATCAAATCACACAAAACACACCAAACACATGCATGCAGTGTCCTAGTTTTGTCCTCGCGTGATTTTCCTAGGTAATCCAGACGAACTCAACATCTAACCCACACCTAGTGGTGATGTTCTTACACTTCCAAGACTATGGCCTAGTTTTTCTCCAATCCTCAAGCCCCTAGGTCAGAGATAATCTAGGCTCGATACCAAGCCGGCGACGCCCCAAACCCCGGTCCGCTGACTCACCCACAACCACGGAATACAAGTGGATGCTCCAAGTTACCCGACGTCACTTCATAAAATAGGGCGGAGTCTCCTTTGTACGGAGCTCTACCCAAATAAAACACCTGCATGAAACCTGTCCCAAGTAGTCCAATATAATCACAATGATACAAATATGGATAAAAACGGCCTCTTGGGCTCATACTCCAATATCCATAAAAACATACCAACTATGAATCCACTATATCCAATAGTTCTAAGAGTTCAATTATTTTACTCTTATACAATACATACATGTATACATCAAAGCCACAACCCGACTTTCTTCTAATCCTCGGTCTCTAGGACGAGCCGTCCCCTCGCACGCTCCCTGTACCTGTAAAATAATATCCTCGATTGCAGAGCTAATGCTCTGTGAGTGGAATCGCCCTAAGTGGGCCACTTCCTCCACCTAAGTGCAAAGGCAATGTTCCGCAAATAAACATACATTCAAGCAAATGCATGATCCTACTTGAATGTCTACATGACCAACTCAGATCCCGAGTCCTCACCGACTCTCTCACACTCACCTAAGCCTCGTATGAGAATTATTGTTTTGTTAGTTTGTGGACAACCCTCCGATGTGAAGTCATATCAATTCGGAAATAATTCCGAATTACGATATATTATTTGCCGTGGACTACTCCTCCAATGAATATCAATTGGGCCTCTCCGACGATTGATATTTTAAGCCACTACCCTCCGATAATTAATATTTTAGACAACCTCCGAACTGCTTTCTAGACCATCTCATGCACTCACCCTATAGTCCTCTACAGGTAGCGTAGCTATGGAATGCATGTATGCCAATTCCAATACGCTTTTATATCACATGCAAATATATAAACATGCATATATTTACCAAAACATTCAATTCACACACTCATGTCATGTAAATTCTCATTTCATTCATCAAAATTAGCTCACGTGGGCTAATGATCAAATAAGAGCAATTCATTTAAATCACTCAACCAAACACATATTTTCGGCAAAAATTATTTGTGATCATCGCTTCGTGAACAACAAGAAGTTCCTACACCGTTCTTCTCGTAGCACAATTTATCGGTTCACTTGGTGAACCCGGGTTTCACGGCCATTTCCGGCCTTATACATATCACAACATAATCCAAAGCATGAATCACACCCTTTGTAAGACCCGAGAAATTCCAATTTATGGAATAAGGGCAAAATCGTAATTTCAATTACAACATTGTGATTTCGATTAAAAAAAATATGTAATTAATTATCTAGATCTCGGATGACAAAGCGAGTTACCGTTAGGTCGTCTCATGAAATCTGAATTAGCACGTAAATTTCGAAATTTTAGAGACGGACTAGGTAACACGTTTTGAGCATCGCATTTCGGGTCTTAGTGAAACGATTTACGATCTGCGTGAGGAATTCACATATAGCATCTACTCATGTGCCATAAGTGGTATGAGTAGAGAAATGATGAAAATGGATGGCGAGATAGTCTGAGATATCAAATCCCCGAGGAAAAGAGGGACATAATGGGCATTATAGGATTTGATTTTAAGTCACTAAGGACAAAATAGAGAATAGTCTTCTTCTCCTTTAAACCAAAAGCCAAAAAAACGTGGGAACCCATTTTTGAGATGCAGTGAGCTCCATTTTGAGAGCTTTTTAGAGAGAGAGTGTGCTTCTCTCTAGAAAATTGGAAAATCCGACCGTCGACAGGTTTCGGGACAAGAAGGAGTCCCAGCGGGCGACTGCAGCGTGGACTCCGAGATGAAGAGTTTCTTCAAGGCTCGCGAGGTAGGATTTTCTTCCTACTTGAGTTTTACTCTCATTTAAATGTTTTACTAATGTTTTGGTTGAATGAGGCGGGCGAGGACCGTTTGTTCGGTCAGCGTAGGACGAATTATTAGAATTTTGAAAGAAAATGGAGCAGCGAGTGACGCTCCACGGATGATAGGGGGCTGTTGGGTGTGATCAGTGTTATCTTATTGCATTAAATGTTTGCTTTGGTATGCGACATTGAGCGGGAATGGCCGTGGATTGCGGGTTGATAAGTGAGCAGATGTTTTGTGATTTTCGGGGAATAGTAAGCGAGGTTTCACTATTCCCCGAGAATAATGTTCTCAAAATATATTTTGTGAAAATATCGTTTGGTTGAATGAGTTTCAAATTCGTTGCTCGTGTTTGATCATTGGCCAAGTGAGCTAATTTTGATGTGATGAAATATATATTTATAACATGATTGTGTGATTTTATTTATGTGAATATATTCGTGGTTATATATTTGCATGTGATTAGACTGAATTGGAACTGGCACACATGCATTCCATATGCACTGGAACATCCTAGGATTATAGGAGATAGTGCATGAGATGAGTCTAGAGAAAAATGGTTCGAAGGGTAGTCTAAAATATAAAATATCGGAGGGTAGTCCAAGCGGAAATATGATCGTCGGGCGGCTTGATTGGTATTCATCGGATGATCCACAAACAAATAATATATCAACCGTCGGGCGGCCAGTTGATATATATTCACATCGAGGTAGTCCACAAACAAATAATATATCAATCGTCGAGACTGAATTGATATATATACATCGGAGGGTTGTCCACTAATAAAATAATTCTCATGAAAAGCCACAGGCGAGTGTGAAATTCGAATAGAGGACTTCGGGATCTGAGTTAGTCATGTAGACATTCAAGTAGGATCAGCCATTTGCTTGAATGTGTGTTTACTGGAACATTGCTTTGCACTTGGGTGGTGAGTAGCCCACTTGGGGGCGATTCTCCTCTTGACTTTGGCTGTCGTGGGACCCCCCTTTATTTTACAGGTACAGGGAGCGTGCGAGGGGACTGACTCGTCCAAGAGGTTGAGTCTTGAAGAAAGCCGGGTGTGGCTTTGATGATTGTACATGTATTAGAACTCTTTAAGTTTAATATATGTATTGTTTAAGAGTAAAAATATTAACTCTTGTAACTATTGGGTATATAGTTGGTTTCATAGTTGGCATACATTGAGTCTTGTTTGTGGAGCTGAGTGGCGTATTGGATATATATATATATATATATATATATATATATATATATCTCTCTATATATATATATATATATATATATACTCTCAGTAACATATATATTAATTTATTTGGGACGGTATATACGAGAGTCTTGTTTTGGTGAGCTCAGTACAAAGGGCTTCTGCCCAGATTTTCTAAAGTGGTGTCGGGTAACCCGACATCCCATACTTCAGATTCACATGAGTTGACGGGTAGTCAACGGACCCCGGGTTTTTGGGCGTCACGGCAGTATGGAGCTTAGACCTCACGGTGCAGTAGCATCTCTTTGACAGGCCTGAATATCACCGGTTATTAGTTTAGTGCTTGGTTAGGATTGCACGGTGCTTGATATCGATACCGACTTCACGAAGCAGTATCGGAGCTTAGATATCTGAATACCTAGGGAGCTCGGGTTTGGTATCCATCACCACTAGGCGGTATGGTGTGGAGTATAGGTTTATGGGAACCTATGGATAGAAAAATTTGGGCTTAGGCCATAGGCGATTAAACATCACCACTAGGTGTGGTTTGACGTTGAGTTTAGGTATGAGATTACCTAGGAAAATCCAGGTTAAACTGGACACTACGTGCACGTGTGTTGATGTGTTTTGTGTGATTTTGTGAATTGAGTAGTGATTGTGTGTATAACATGGTTTGTAATGTGTTATAATGTTTTGTGCTTAGTGATTAACATAGATGAGTTAAGGAAATATTTTTAGAAAATGTTTGGAGTGGTATAGTGTACAAAACCGGGAATAAAAATGAAGGAAAATAAATTTTTAATAAATTTATTGGATGGGAATTGAAGAAAATAGAAGAAAATAAATTTTTATAAATTTATTTGAGTGGAGAAAATTTTTCAGTGGAAAACTGGAAAAAGAAAATAAATTTTATAAATTTATTTGGTTAAGAAGAGGAGAAAATAATTTTCTAAGGTTTTATATGGTGTAAAATTGAAGAAAAGTGAAGAAAATAAATTTTTATGAATTTATTTGAATTGTATTATGGAAAATGGAAAAAGAAATGATTTTAGTGGATTTTAGAGATTTTTCAATTGCAGGAAATAAATGAAAAAAAAAAATACATTTTATTTTTAGGCTGAAATCGTTTTTGAGACTCTTGCCCAAATATATTGAAAAAAAAATAAAAAATTTTTTTATTTACTGTCTGATTTTGTATTACGAGGAAGGAAAACTTAAGGTTGGAGGTATTGTATTGTGAGAAACAAAATTTTGTATTACAAGGTTGAGGTTGTATTACTGACTTAAGGGCTTGTAGGGTGAGGGTGTATTGCAATAGAGGAGGTAGGCTAGCCATTGTGTTAGGGATTGTATTGCAAGGAAGGCTTAAAGTAAAGGAAATTGTATTGCAATGATTTTGAAGATATAGAAGGAAGCGATGCTTGGTGTATTGCGAGGAATAGTGTAGGTTGAGGTTGCATCTGGTGTATTTGCAGACCTTGGTTGATAATAGTGGCTAGTGATTGTATTGCAAGAGAAGGAGGGAGGTGTATTTGCAACATTATATTGCATGATATAGTGGGAAAGCGAACAACATAGAAATTGTATTGCAATATACAAGGCTTGTATTGCAAGGAAAGGAAGTTGGAAGAATTGTATTTACAAGGTAGTAGTGAAGAAGGTAAATTGTGTTGCAATACAATTTTGTATTGTATTGACAGTAATCCATGAGCGATGGTAGTGAACAGTAATGGTGAGCATTAATCCGTGAATAGTAATCCATGAAACGATACCCCGTGAATAATGTCAGTGGTGATAGCGTTGGCGAGGTCCAGCGTGAGCAACGATAATTTTCTACTTAGCTTTTTTTTTTTTGAAAATCAAATAAAATAAAATTTGATAAGGTACCCCGAAAACAAAATTTTCAAAAATAAAATTTTGAAAATAAAGTTTTGTTGAAAACAATATTTTAAATGCAAAATGGGTTACGCATTCTGGTAAATGCAAGGACAATGTGTATCTAGCGATTATGTGTATGATTAGTGTCTCGAGTATGGTTGTGCCTTAGAATCTTTGTGTGGAAGTTAACTACCATTTGAAATCGTGAATTCTTAGCGGTAGTTGCGTAGGAAATTATATGCATGGTAGAAATGCGTATAGGAAAAAAATTAAATACTAAAGTTATGAGTAATGACCTTAGGAGATTTGGATCATGAAATGAACAAAAGGGCATAGAACCTAATTGAAATAAATAGAACCAGTGGTTGAAATTTAGCGCCATAGAAAATGAAGCAGATTCGGTTCATGGTTGCCAAGAATCTATTAGTAATCGGCATACTTTACTAGTTTGAATTTGAAATGAAAAGTTAAGTGACTATTGTTGCCATTGAACGGTAGATGGTTGAGTCGAGGGACGGGGACATAGGGTGTCCACGGGGCGCGGGTCGAGCACCCGCAGACACTTGATAGCCGTGACATTTGATCGTTAGGCCTTTTGAGGCGTGGGGTGTTCACTGTGGTGACGCTATCGCCTGAGCTAGCATATCGGGTGAGTCGGGGAGACCCTAAACCCCGAGAGGTTTAGGGCGCGTCATCTCCAGAGCATTCACGGGAGGAGATCCGATGGTAGCCGACCATTGGTTCATGCAGAACGAGAAAGTGTTAGAGGCTATGGAGATTACCTCTGACGCGACCAGGATTAGATTAGTTGCGTTCTAGCTAGAGAATGAGGCCTATATATGGTGGAAATGGGCAAAGACCTCTAGAGACCTTAGAGGAAACGTTGTACGTGAGTTCTCCCCTAGGGATTAGGGCGAGAATAGGGATGATATGTCGAAGTTGCGAGTTAGAGATCTCGGGGACTCTACTCGTGATGGACACGAGGATCATGGACATGTCGAGGAGTTTGAGAATAAATCTGAGGATGGATTGGTTGGTAACTACGGGGTCATTATCGATTGTGAGTGCGGCCGCCTATCACAGCGGGACGGTACTGTGCATAATTCCCGGGGGACAAGCATGACGGAATTTTCCCCGGACGATTATCTGAGGTCAAGTGTCGGGACCAGGTTAATTGGGTTGACTCATGAGCCCAGCACTTACCTGAAGGGACGAGTAGAGATCAGACTTGGATCTACCTCGAGTAGTGTGCGAGTTTGTGGATGTTTTTCCAGATAAGCTACCTGGACTACCTCTACAGAGGGTAGTAGACTTCGGTATCGAGTTACACCCTGGTACTTTACCCATCTCTATGACTTCGCATAGGATGGCACCGGTTGAGTTGCGGGAACTCGAGTACGATTCTGAGGAGCTATTGGACAAGGGGTTTACGGAACCGAGCACTTCACCATGGGGCGCTCCGGTTCTATTTGCGAAGAAGAAGGACAAGACCCTTCGACTGTGCATTGATTACCGACAGTTGAACAGGGTTACGATCAAGAATCGGTACCCATTGCCGAGGATTGACGATTTGTTTGATCAGTTGAGAGGAGCGTGAGTCTACTCGAATGGTGCCATGCCCCGGTTATCATCAGGTGAGAGTTAGGATGGATATCCCTAAGACAGCGTTGGGACGTTATGGGCACTTTGAGTTTATGGTGATGCCCTTTGGATTGACGAATGCGCTAGCGGGATTCATGGATCTCATGCATAGGGTGTTCCAGCCCTATCCTGAATCGGTTGTCGTAGTCGATTAGGTGGATGACATTTTGATCTACTCCCAGTCAGAACGGGAGCATGAGTATCACTTGAAAATTGTTTTACAGCTGTTAAGAGACCATCGGTTGTACGCTAAGTTCAGTAAGTGCGAGTTTTGGCTTACTGAGGTGAGATTTTGGGACACGTGGTGTTAGCATCAGGAGTGTCAGTCGACCTAGAGAAGGTTAAGGCAATGATGAATTGGGAGGGACTGGATGTCAATCTTGAGATCACGTAGTTTCTTGGGATTAATTTGGGTATTACGGGGAGATTTGAAAATGGAGGCTGGGGGTTGTCCGTTCGGGACAGGATCATAGGATTTCACCTACGGGATATGGACTCCATGGTTGGGGCGACCACGACCATAGAGAGGAGTAGTGAGGATGCTCGGAACACTCGGGATACGGGTGTTGGTAACAAGAGGGAGAATCAGCTTTCTCCTAGTTCGGGGAAGAGGCAGAAGACTTCTGCTTCACACTAGTTTCAGGACTAGGGCCAGGATTGAGCATGAGTGATGGGATTTCCCCAGAGATAGGGATCCCAAGACTTGGGGACAATGCAGTCCCAGTTAGCCGTAGGCTTGTGATGGTATACGGTTCGTTCCTCCACACCCCTAGTGCGGGTCGGAGGAACCGAGTTTCGATTTTGGGGTGCTATACAAGCACTCTCAACCTTCCTGAATAGGCCTAAGAGGCGGAGTGTGGAGTCGAAGTGAGGACGGTCGAGTTGCATCGGGCGTGATGAGTGAACCCAAGTTGGTAGACTATTGGTTGTTAGATGTCAGGGTTGACATAGATGAAGTTGACAACCATTGGGTTGTCAGTAATTGAGACCTAGGCCGGGTTGTCATACCCGACCACGACCTTGGATTTGAGACAGAGGTTAAGGCACTGAAGCGGGTATGATGTTTTCCACTGGGATGTAGGGTGAGAGTTGACCTGATAGGTCGGGATTATGATTGAGAAATCTCTCAGATTCTACTCATGGTGGACCCCGAGGTTTTGGGGTGTCACGGCGACTTGGACAGGTGGAGAGAGCTCCATCACGGGTCCTGATCTGATTAGAGACACCTCTGAGAAGGTGAGCTTGATACGACAGCGTCTTCTCACAGCTCAGAGTCGGCAGAAGAGCTATGCAGACGTATCGACGTCGACCCTTAGAGTTCGAGGTTGGAGATCATGTCTTCTTGAAGGTGATGCCCAAGGTTTGAAAAATCGGAAATATCGGCCGATATTTCGCCGATATTTCGTGTATCGGCGAATGCCGACGCGATATTTCCTTCCGATTGTCGGTCATAGGAAATTTCGGCTTTATAGGTTTTTCGGTGAAATTTCGATGTCGGTTTACCGATTTTTCGATATTTCGAAATATCGGTTTCTTTGATCTGAATCGGCCTGTTTCACTACTGTTCATAAATCGGCTACTGTTCATTACTGTACATAAAATGGAGCATTTATTTGTTGGGGGTTCGAACCACACTTGAAGTCGGGTTTCAACCTCCTATCCAGCTAAACTAGGATGCCCTTGTAATATATATTACAAAATTTTAATATATTGTCTTTCTAATTTATGAATATATTTTTTTTTAATAAGTTTATGAATATTTTTTTAATCATTTATAATAGCTAAGTATAAATATAAAAAATATATAAAAATATTGTATTCTATATTTATTTATTACAATTTCCAAATTTAAAAAAACTATTGAATAAAATATTTTGTATAAATCATATAAAAGTAATTTATTTCTTAATTAAATATATTTTTAATAAAAATCATTTAAATTTTATAAACAAATATAAATATAGGAAAGAATGTAAAAAAAAATCCAAATCTAGTGATATTATCATTCTACATGCTTTTAAAATAATTTTAATAGACATTAAATATATTCTTAATTTTAAATAATTTTTTTAATTATCGTATTTATGTAAAAATATCCATCGATATATCTCGAATGTATCCGATATATCCCGTAAAATCCAAGTACCCGATATATCAGTCCAGCGGAGTATTTTCATCCTTGGTGATGCACTGGGGTGAATTCGAGTTCGTGGCGTGCAGGAAGATATCGTAGAGGTTCATTAGGATCTTTGAGATACTTTCGAGAGGGGTAGGACACCGTTGCTTACGGTTGAAAAAGAGAGCGCGTTACCGCCCGGCATGCGGATGTCCTGGTGTTCCGTCTCCATGCTCAGAAAATATACTCGAATCCGGCTCATGTGGTGGATTGGGGAACTGATTGAGGTTGACCGCGGATGGGACCTTCGAGGAGGGACGGTGTGCATTGTTGATGGCCGTGATCGGGTTTGCTGACGCAAGGCAGAGTGAGGCTAGTGTGAAAGTGCTATGGCAGCACTATGGAGTGGAGGAGTCGACGTAGGAGGCGCGGAGGACCCCACGATGCGGGCTACCTATCCCTTCTTGTTTAGGGATGAAGGTCGTGGTTTAGTCGTTTAGGTTTAAATGACTGGTTGTACATGATGAAGTGCGGCGTTGCATAGCCATGTAGAGTGATTATGATAGTCCTGAATTTCGGGACGAAATTCCTTTTAAGGAGGGGAGAATGTAAGACCCGAGAAATTCCAATTTATGGAATAAGGGCAAAATCGTAATTTCAATTACAACATTGTGATTTCGATTAAAAAAATATGTAATTAATTCTCTAGATCTCGGATGACAAAACGGATTGCACCGTTGGAATCGTCTCGTGAAATCTAGTTAGCACGTAAAATTTCGAAATTTTCCGAGACAGTTGGAGTCGGCACGTTTTTCGAGGCATCGCATTTCGGGTGCCGTGAAACGATTTACGATGCGACGAAATTCACATATAGCATCTACTCATGTGCCATAAGTGGTATGAGTAGAGAAATGATGAAAATGGATGGCCGAGATAGTGCCGAATATCAAATCTGAGAAAAGAGGGACATAATGGGCATTATAGGATTTGATTTTAAGTACTAAAGGACAAAATGAGAATAGTCTTGCTTACCGGCTTTAGAAGCGAAAGCCAAAAAAAACGTGGGAACCCATTTTGAATGCAGTGAAGCTCCGTTTTGAGAGCTTTTGAGAGTGTGCCTTCTCTCTAGAAAATCGGAAAACCGACGTCGGCGGTTTCGGGACAAGAGAAGGAGGGAAGCGTTCTACGCGGGCGAGCTGCGCGTGGACTCGGATGGGGTTTCTTGGCACTCGCGGGGTATTTTCTCTACTTGAGTTTTTACTCTCATTTAAATGTTTTACTATTGTTTCGGTTGAATGAGGCCGTGAGGGGCCGTTTGATCGATCCCAAAACATGGGGACAGATGATAAATTTTGAAAGAAAATGGAGCATGTGTTGCTCCGCGGATGGGAGCTGTTTAGGTGTGATTAAGTGTTATCTTGTGCATTAAATGTTAGCTTAGTGACAGGCAAGAGATGTGATTAGTTGCGGGTTCACTAAGTGAGGCAGATGTTTTTGTGATTTTAGGGAATAGTAAGCGAGGTTCCTGTTACGGAACCAGTGTTCTAAAATATATTTTGTTAAATATGTTTGGTTGAATAGTTCAAATTAAATTGCTAGAGTGTTTGATCCCATTAGCCAAGTGAGAGCTAATTTTGATGTGATGAAATGTATAATTGCATAACATGATTGTGTGATTTATTTATGTGAATATATTCGTGGTTATATATTTGCATGTGATTAGGCGAATTGGAACTGACACATACATTCCATATGCCTTTGGAACATCTTTAGGATTATAGGAGATAGTGCATGAGATGAGTCTGAGAAAAATGGTTCGGAGGGTAGTCTAAAATATAAAATATCGGAGGGTAGTCCAAACAAATAATATCAATCGTCGAGACGGCCCAATTGATATTCATCGGTGAGTAGTCCACAAACAAATAATATATCAACGTCGAGATGACCCGGTTGATATATATTCATCGAGGTGATCCACAAACAAAATAATATATCAATCGTCGAGATATTGATTGAATATATATGCATCGAAGTTTGTCACTAATGAATAATGAATTCTCATACAGAAACTAGGCGAGTGTGAGAGAGTCGATGAGTTCGGGATCTGAGTTAGTCATGTAGACATTCAAGTAGGATCATGCATTTAGCGAATGTGTGTTTACTTTGGAACATTGCATAGGTGGTGAGTGGCCCACTTGGGCGATTCTCCTACTGAGCTTTCGCTCACCCCGTCGTGGGACCCCTTTATTTCTGGTACGGGAGGCGTGCGCGAGGGGACGGCTCGTCTAGGGTTGAGTCTTGAAAAGTAGGGGTGTGGCTTTGATGATTATTACATGTATTAGAACTCTTTAAGTTTTAATATATGTATTGTTAGAAATAAAAAATATTAACTCTTGTAACTATTGGGTATATAGTTGGTTTCATAGTTGGCATGTACATTAGTCTTGTTTGTGGAGCCCCAAGGCCGTATTGGATATATATATATATATATATATTGTATATATTAATTTGTTTGGGACGGGTATATCGCAGTCTTGTTTTTGGGTAGAGCTCCCCGTACAAAGGAGACTCTGCCCGATTTTCTAAAGTGGTGTCGGGTAACCCGACATCCACTGGAATTCAGCGAGGTTGGTGGTCAGTTCCGGGTTTGGGGCGTCACACCCTTAGCCACCCCAACTGGCTAGTGGCTTGATCCTGAATTTTGCACATTTGGGTTCCATAAATCCAAACAATTAGGTCCCAAGTTTTGGGACCGATCAAAGCAACCCCTGACCTCGGCCCTGACTCGAGCATCAACATAGTTCTTAAACAAAGAATAAACCCAAGTAGGGAGAAACCCCTACCTCAAATAGTTTGTCTAAACTCCTTAAATCTGGTACCCACGCGAAGCCCTCGCTGAGTAGAACCACTTTGCCTCTTGTCCCGACGAATTCCGACGGTCGGATCGTTCGTATTTCTAGAGAGAAGGCAGACAATCTCTCTCTAAAACTCAAATCTGTAACCCACTGTTAGTTTTCCTCCCCCTTTCACGTTTTTGTCTTGGTTTAATGAAGGAGATGGTCACTATTGACTATTTTGGCATTTTGTGACTTAAATCAAATTCCAAAAATAACCATTATGTCCCTTCATTTCCCAGTTTTGACATTCGGCACTATTTCGACCGTCCATTTTCATCATTTCTCTACTCATGCCACTTATGGTACATGAGTACGTGTTATATGTGACTTTCGTCGCATCGAGAAAAGCGTTTTTACGATTGCAGAAGATGCCTCGGCGTGTCAGCTCAGTGCGATAGAGATTCTCACGAGAGTTTGCGTGCTAGCTAGATTTCATGAGACGATTCCAACGGTGCAATTCGTTTCATCAGCCTAGATCTAGAGAATAAATTATGGATTTTTAGCGATTATGATTTTGTGTCGAAATTACGATTTTGCCATTTTCGAAATTGGAATTTCTCGGGTCTTATGTTTTATGTGATTTAATTATATTAATATGCATGTGAATATATTAGCATGAATGTGTTGGAATTGGCATCATGTATTCCATATGCCTTTAGGGCACCCTAGAATATTAGGAGTGAGTGCATGACATGAGAAAGTAAATAAGCAATGTTTGTGAAAGAGATTTCGACGGAAGATTTTAGAAAAATTTACTGTAGAGGGGCGTCAACGAGATCACTTGGATGAGGACCATGACTGTTTCGGGAGGGTTATCCAACAATTCGCTGTGGAGGGTAGTCGATATTTTCTTAGAAACTACGATATAGTAAGTTTTCAGAACAAAGATTTTGTTGTAAAACTCTATTTTTACTCGCATATTGGCTTAGGCATGTGAAATTCGGTGAGACTTCGGGACATGAGATTGGGCATGTAGACATTCGAGTAGGTTCATGAAATTGCTTGAATGTGATTGTTGCCATGCATGTGCATTTAGGTGGGGAGTAACCCATGTAGGAAATTATCTCTACTGGGCTTTGCTCACCCTGTCGAGGGATCACCATTTCAGGTATAGAGAGCGATCGGGAAGGCGACACTCACTAGAGGTCGCATGTTAGAAGAAAGCCGACTTGTGGCTTTGATATTGTTGTATAACATGTATTAGAATGTTGTAATTTTAATATATGTTTGTATAAAGAGTAATTTATTAACTCTTGAACTATTGTAGATAGTTGATGTAATTGGAATATATTTTGTGAGTATTGATGCAGGGGCCCAAGTGGCCATTATTTTACTCGCATGTAGACCCTGTGTGGTCATTATTGATTATTGGGACAGGTTTTTACCTTGGGTAGAGCTTCCCATACAAAGGAGACTCTGCCCAATTTTCGTGAGTAGTGTCGGGTTACTCGACATTCTCGAGTATTCTGCGGGTTGACGGGTTGTCAACGGACCAGTTTGGGCGTCTGACTTAGTATCGAGCTTAGGTACACGAGTACCTAGGGCTTGGGGGACTTGGGCTTAGGCCACGGTCTTAGAGTGTAGAACTTAGGTATATGAATACCTAGGGTTTGAGGGACTTGGGCTTAGGCCATGGTCATTGAGGTATAATAACATCACAGCTTGGTATAACTCGATGTTAGGGTTTAGGTATGTGATTACCTAGGAAGTCACGGGACAAGATTTGAACACTGCATGCATGGTGTTTTATATGTGATTGGTGGGTATAACATGAGTTATTTGTGATCATTTGTTGTATGAATTGTGTTATTTGTATGCTTGGTGAGTAGCATAGGAGAAAACGTTGAACAAAGTGAAAATATAACCTTAGAGTGTTGAAAAATTTAGGCAAAATGGTTGAGTAAAACGGAATATATATATATATATATATATATATATATATATATATATATATATATATATACTCTATATATATATATATATATATATTTTTTTTTTTTTTTAAGACCAGTAGTTCCAGTTTTGAACATAAACTGATTGTGTTGTGAAACTCTGGAAAATCTTTCCAGTTTTTGCACAAGAAAAGGGTAAAATTTTAACTCAAAAAAAATAATAATAATAATTTGGGTTGTATGAAGTGCAGTGGTCTAGGCTACTGCATTTATGGAGTAGCAAGGAGGCTATTGGAGATGAAAAAGAAAAAAAAAATGATGAGAGGAAAATTTTCTAAGGTTTTACAGTGTGTAAAACTGGAAGAAAAAAAATAAAAAAAATTTTAATAAATTTATTTGGTTATACTGAAATATATATATATATATATATATATATATACCATATATATATATATATATATATATATATATATATATATATATATATATATATACTATATATATATATATATATATATATATATATTTTTAGGGAGGTTTTCAGTAAATTGGAATGAAAAAAAAAACAAAAGAGAAACTTTGTGAGAACAACTTTGAATACTGCTCATTTTTAAATGCACTAGGTCATGATACAACAATTTGTATCATGACCACGAGCTGGAAGGCGGCTGGCCTTGGTAGGGGCGACACGGCGGAGTTCGACCGCGACATGGCGAGCCTCGCCTGTCACGACCATCAGAGGGGGCCCGCAGTGGCCGGCCAGGCGGGCGGCGGCGCCGCGGCGCAAGGGCACGGCATTTGGGGCCCCAGGTCGCGATACAAAAATTGTATCATGGGTGAGAGCGATCATGTGTCGCGTCTGACGGCCAGGGGCTGCGATCACGACCACGGTGCGCGTCTGACGTTGGGGCTGCGGTGCTGCTGACACGGTAGCGGCGATGTCTGACGGGGGCTTGCGACCACTGGCGGTCTTGGGCGCGATATGGCGCCAGCGCCCGCGATCTGGCGCGATGTGCGCGTTACTTTGGCGTAGTGGGCGCGCGATTGGGTTGAGTGTACACAGATTGTGCAAGCCGATTTTGGACTCGATGAAGCTGTTTACGAGTCGCTGTTTGGAGACACCAACTGTATGAACTTGTTCATGGGCATAGTTCCACGAGTTTAAAAAAAATAAAAAAATTAAATAAAATTAAATAAATTTTATAATATCGAATAAATAAAATCTTTTAAAACGAAATTTTCTAAAATAAAGTTTTTTGTTGAATATGATTTAATAAAATGAAATTATTGTCTTGCATTACCTACGAATGCATGAACATAGTGTATAAAATTTTACGGAATGTGAATTGTGTCTCGAGGTTGTATTTACGCCTTGGAGATACTACGTTGAATATTAACTTGCCATTTGACATGTGTAGATGGCTGATCGAGGCGAAGGGCGTAGAGGCGTGCGAAGTGCTGGTCGGGCACGAACGTTAGTAGGCCTTTGTTGAGCCGTGCAATTCGCGATCCACCGTTACCTGCAGGGCTTGTGCGTGGTAATTAAGGGTGGAGTCAAAGCGACCTCGGCGTTTAAGTACATCGTCCTCGATGGATTTAGAGGAAGAGTGGACTCCCAGGGTCGGGACGACTATGACCACGAGAGGGAGATGTAGATGTTATCGCAGGCATCCGGGATATGGGTGCTGGTACTAAGAGGAAGGAGAATCCATCTTCTTCCAATCAGAGAAAGAAGCGAGGAGAAGACCTGTTTTGCAGGATATCCCGGGACGGGACCGAGGTTGTCGGGACGAGGCCGAGGATGGGACATTTGGTCGGGCGGGACGAGATAATGTGTTATTACGCCGACAAACTGGTACTACTCGGCCAGAGTTGCCAGCGAGAGGCGGAACCAAAGTTATGGGACACCTCCAGTCCCAATCATCGGTGAGGCGAGCTAGGGTTGCCGGTGGGGATGGGCCCGGATGGTGTGCTACCATTGCCATCGACCAAACGTATGAGAAAGGTTGCCCAGGAACGGGGATCCCACGAGGTTTTGGGATAGCGATCCGGTGTCAGTGGTGGAACGGGGAGAGGGACACGGAGTTTGTTCCTCCACCCTACTATGGAGTCGGGAACCGATGTCAGTTCAGTCTTTGCACCGACTTCAGTACTTATGGCTTGGTCCCATAGGCCGGGGCGGAGCGTAGGTCGAGGTGAGGAGCCACACACGAGGATTTGCGGCGAGGAGAGTTTGGGCGGGGCGGGCGGATGACGTGTTACCATTGCCGCCATCCTGGGCATATGAGGTGAGATTGTCATAGGAGCGGATGCCTCCATGGTGCAGAAATTTGAACATGCGGACGGATGATGCATAAAGTACGTTTTATACCTGCATTTGTTTTCTAATGCATCATGTTCATTAATGCATCTTGTGTGATAGGTTTGGGCTTAGAGGTTGAGGCCCTTAGAGAAGCCAGGTGTTGATGTTCTTCCCTAGGATGTAAGGTGAGAGTTGACATGATAGGTCGGGATTGTGAGTTATGGATCTGCGAGATTCTGCTGATGGTGGACCCCCGGGGTTGGGGTGTCACAATATGGCATCATTGCGTTCATGTGCACGGTAAAATCGAGTCGAGTCGGGTGTGGGTGCACGGTATGGTCATTCACCACTCTTGGTTAGTGTGGGTTGAGTTTGTCTTTGGGACTATGTCCAATGAAGACTCATAGTTCAAATCAGGAAATGAAGAGTAATTAATGTGTGTTGGGCAAAGCAAGAAGGGGGTCGTTAATCCCCTAAGGTGAAAAGCTTGGAGTTAGGGTGAAAAGACATGTTGTTAGTACGAAGGTCTGTATGAGTGTAAGGGCAGGAGATATCCGGGTATTTCTGTGTGGGTGTAAGGGCCCAGGATACTTATCAAATTTACGTATGGGTGTAAGAGACCCGGAGGACTATCCAGTACGTGTGGGTGTAAAGACCCGAGGAGCTATCCTCGAAAGATTTCTATGTGGGTGTAAGGGCCGGGGAGCTATCGAATTTACGTGAGGGTGTAAGAGACCGGGTGGAGAAATCCAAAATTTACATTGTGGGTGTAAGGGCCAGTGGAGAAATCCGAAATTTACGTGTGGGTGTAAGGGCAGGGAGCTATCCCGAATTTACGTGTGGGTGTAAGAGACCAGGTGAGATATCCCAATTTACATTGTGGAGTGTAAGAGACCAAAGGGAGGCTATCCGGGCTTCTATGTGGGTGTAAGGGCAGGAGCTATCCCAATTTACATTATTAGTGTAAGGGCAGGTGGAGAAATCGAAATTTCTGTGTGGGTGTAAGAGACCGGTAGGTTATCCGAAACCATGTGGGTGTAAGAGACACAGCTGAGAGATATCAGAAATTTACGTGTAGGTGTAGACTCGTGGAGATATCGACATTTCTATGTGGGTCAAGAGACGCAGGTGGAGATATCGAATTCCGGTGTGTGAATGTAAGAGGCTCGCAGTGTAGGCCGAAAAGTTATGTTGCCCGAGAGAGAAAACACACGGTCATGTTATCATGAAGACTTAGAGTTGAGTGATAGGAGTCGAGAGTTACTCGAGGTGAAAACACACCACGGTCAGGATTATCACGTAGACTTAGGGTTGGTGATAGGGTCGGGAGTGACTCGAGATGAAAACACATAGTCAAATTATCACGTAGACTTAGAGTTGAGTATTAGGAGTTGGGAGTGACTCGGATGAAGCTACGGTCATGGTTATCCATTAGACTTAGAGTTAATTGATAGGAGTCGAGGTATTTCGAGATTTGGATACCCCTTTGGAAATTGCATTGGGTGTTGTTAAAGCGTGATTTCGATTATCATAGATGTCATTCATGACATGGACTAGGTTGACAGTCCATTGGATTGTCAGTGATTGTGACCTTGGGAAAGTCAGCGTTTGCACACCAAGCAGGGGTTGTGTAGGGTTACATGTTGTGTGGATTATATACATGTGTTAGAGGACATGCTATGAGCATGCGTCTTGGATCATAAGGGTAGTTGGGAAGAGCATTTGCCCTTAGTGGAATTCGCCTACAACAATAGTTATCAGGCGAGTATACAGATGACACCATATGAGGCATTATATGGGAGGCCATGCAGATCACCGATATGTTGGACCGAGGTGGGAGAGAGCTCCATCACTAGTCCTGATCTGATTAGGGAACACCTCAGGAAGGGTGAGAAGCGTCTGACCAGCGTCATCTCCGCGGCTTCGGCCTTAGGCGAGAAGAAGTTATCTGAATCTGCGACGTTAGACCCTTAGAAGTTTGAGGTTGGGGATCACGTCTTCTTGAAGAGTGATGCCTAGAGAGAGGGTGGTCGGTTTGGCGAGGCGAGGGAAGCTATTGCCAAAGGTTTAGGACCCCTTGAGATACTTTTCGAGGGTGAGCCTTTAGTAAGCGTCTTAGGTTGGCTTTACACGCGACATGTTAGGTGTCAGCCCCGAGGTATTTCGTCTCCATGCTCCGGAGAAGTATACTTTCCGGATCCAGCCCATGCTTAGTGGATTGAGGGAGAGATTGGGGTTGACAACGATGTGACCTTAGGAGGAGGACCCGGTGTGCATTATGGATATTAGTCGGGATCGGGTTTGCGACCCGAAAGGCTGTGAAATTTAGTGAGGATATTATGGCAGCACCGTGGAGTGGAGGAGTCAACATGGGAGTGCGAGGACACGATGCGGGCCACCTATCCCTTCTTGTTTAGGGATGAAGATACATGGTTTAGTCGTTTAATATTTAAATGATTAGTTTACATGCATGGTCTAGTGCACGTTGCATATGCATGTGAGTTGTTGTGATTGTCCAGAATTTCGGGGCGAAATTCCTTTTAAGGAGGGGAGAATGTAAAACCTGAGAAAATTCTAATTTCCTGAAAAAGGGCAAAATCGTAAATCGTAATTTTGGTAAAAATCCAAAATTTTTCTAGATCTCGGATGATGAAACGGACTTCACCATTGGAATTGTCTCGCGAAATCTAGCTACCACGTCGAATTTCGTCAAATTCCGAGATAGTCGAAATTTCACGTTTTTCGAGTCACCGGGTGTCGGGTGCCGTAAAACGGGTTTAAGAGACATGTGATGTGACAAAATTCACCCACTACATGTACTCATGTGACACATGTTGCGTAATTAGAGATGATGGAAATGGAATGGCCCCACTTAGGTGCAAAGTGTCGAAAATCTAGAAGAAGGGACATGATGGGAATTAATTTAAGATTGTGTGAAGGAATGTGAGATAAAAGGGAATAGTGGTCTTCTTCCTTTTTGAAGACCAAGCGGGCGTGGGGGCTGGAATGATCTGATGTTGGATCATTTGTGTTTTAGAGAGAGGTGTGCCTTCTCTCTAGATTTCAGGTCGATCGGACCATCGGTTCTTAATGAGACGAAATGAAGTTGCTCTCTGTGACGAGGCTGCAGTGACACTTGGAGTTGAGTGGAGTTCAGGCAACTCGAGAGGTGAGGATATTTTCCTACTTGCGTTAATCTTTGGTTAAGAACCATGTAAATGGTTAGGAATGTTAGGGTTTATTTTAAGCGTAGTGATCATAAAGCTTTGAGCAGTGGAAAATTCTGGGCTGTGTTATCGTGAGCCTTGATAACCCAGGGTTCGGCGCATTACATAGTGTGACATAGGGAAATTTTTGGTGAAAATGTGTTTTGATGGAGTGATTCCGATGAATTACTGTGTTTAATTAGCCCATGTGACTAATTTGGTGTAATTGATTGTGAATTTGCATAGCATGTTTTATGTGATTTAATTATATTAATATATGTGTGTGAGTATATTAGCATGAATGTGTTGGAATTGGCATCATGCGTTATATACAACTGGGGCGCACAGAATGGGAGTGAGTGCATGACATGAAATGAAATAAGCGAAATGTTTGTGAAGGAATTTCGACGGAGATTTTAGAAGAATTGCCTTGGAGGGACGTCAGCCAGATCACGGATAGGGAGTATGGCTATTTCGGAGAGTTATCCGGTGATTTGCCTCGGAGGGTAGTCGATATTTTTAAAAATTTCATTGTGCAGTTTTCAGAACAAAAGCTTTTTGTTGTAAAAGCGTATTTTACTCGCATATTGGCTTATGTGTAGAGTCGGTGAGGACTCGGGACATGAGGTGGGTCATGTAGACATTCGAGTAGGTTCATGAAATTACTTGAATGTGATTGTTCTTAAGCTGCATGTGCACTTAAGGTGGGAGTAACCCGTAGGAAATTATCTCTGCGGGCTTTGCTCCTACTGTCGGGATCACCATTTCAGGTACAGAGAGCGATCGGGAAGGCGACACTCACTAGAGGTTGCATGTTAGAAGAAAGTCGACTTGTGGCTTTGATATTGTTGTATAACATGTATTAGAATGTTGTAATTTTAATATATGTTTGTATAAAGAGTAATTTATTAACTCCAGACTGTATAGATAGTTGATATGGTGGAATATATTTTGTGAGTATTGATGCGGGGGCTGAGTGGCCATTATTTTACTCGCATGTAGACCACATGTGGTCATTATTGATTATTAGGACGGGTTGTACCTTGTTAGAGCTTCGTACAAAGGGAGCTACGCTTGATTTTGCATTGAGTAGTGTCGGGTTGCAGAGCATTCACGAGTATTCATGGGTTGTGGGTTGTCCAACGGACCCCCCGGGTTTGGGGCGTCACATGTATGGTATGGTCATTCACCACTTTTGGTGAGTGTGGGTTGGGTTTGTCTTTGGGACTACGTCCAATGTAGACTCATAGTTCGAATCAGGAAATGAAGAGTAATTAAGGTGTGTTGGGCAAGCGAAGAGTCGTTAATCCCCTCAAGTGAAAAAGCCTGGAGTTAGGGTGAAAGAGACCCGCGGTAGTATCAAGAGGTCGGTCTTGGTGTAAAGGCAGGAGCTATCCCAATTTACGTGGGTGTAGGGCCAGGGAGGTATCGAATTTCTATGTGGTGTAAAGACGGGAGGAGATCTGAATTTTTGTGTGGGTGTAAGGGCCAGGGGCTATCCCCAGGATTTACGTGTAGGTGTAAGGGCAGGAGGTATCAGAGATTTTTGTGTGGGTGTAAGGGCCGGGAGATCCCAAGATTTACGTGTGTGGGTGTAAGGGGCTAGGGAGCTATCCCGGAGTGCAGTGTGGGTGTAAGGGCAGGGAGGCCCATCAGAGATTTACGTGTGGGTGTAAAGACCAGGTAGGTCATCAGGGGTATGTGTGGGTGTAATAGACTAGGGGCTATCCGGAATTTACGTGGTGTAAGGGCAGTGGAAATCCAGGAATTTCGCGTGGGTGCCGAGGGCAGGGGGCTATCCCAAATTCTGTGTGGGTGTAAGAGACCGTGGAGTTATCTGAAAATCTACGTGGGTGTGAGACCGAGTGGAGAATCAGAAATTTCTGTGTGGGTGTAAGAGACCCGTGGAGATATTCGAAATTTTTGTGTGGATGTAAGAGGCTCATAGTGTAGGCCGAAAAGTTATGTTGCCCGAGAGAGAAAACACACGGTCATGGTTATCACGTAGACTTAGAGTTGAGTGATAGGAGTCGGGAGTGACTCGAGATTTGGATACCCCTTTGGAAATTGCATTAGGTGTCGGTGAGCCGGCAAGGGCTCGGTATATGGATATCATTCATGATATGGACTAGGTTGACGGTCCATTGGATTGTCAGTGATTGTGACCTTGGGAAGGTGGCGTTTACGGCGGGGGTTGTGGCAGGGTTACATGTTGTGTGGATTATATAGGCGTTAGAGGGACATCTTTGCGGCGTACGTCTAGATTATAAAATTAGTTGGAAGAGCACTTGCCCTTAGTCGAATTCGCTTACAACAATAGTTACCAGGCGAGTATACGGATGGCACCATATGAGGCATTGTATGGGAGGCCATGCAGATCACCGATATGTTGGGCCAGGGTGGGGAGGCTCCATGCAGTCACGATCCGGATAGAGACACCTCACGAGGAAGGTGAAACACGATCACGACAACGTCTTCTCGACTCCGAGCGACGGAAGAGCTATGAAGATATGCGGCGTCAGCCCTTAGAGTTTGAGGTTGGAGATCCGTCTTCTTGAAGGTGATGCTTAAGAGAGGAGTGGTCGGGTTTGTGGCGAGAAGTTATGTAGAAGTTTATTGGGCCCGCCGAGATGCTCGAGAGGTAGGCCTTTGTAGTGTCTTAGGTTGGCTTCTGTGACATGTCGGTGTGTCACGATGTATTTCACGTCTCCATGCTTCGGAAGTATACTCCAGATCCAGGCCATGTAGTGGATTGGGGGAAGACCCAGAGTTGACGATGGGACAGCCGGAGGGACCGGTGTGCATATGGATAATGGGATCGGGTTTGTGGTATGGGGTTAGTGAGGTGCTATGTGACAGTAGATGAAGGTTAATGTGGGAGGCGTAGGATGAGTCAGGTACCTGTCATTCTTGTTTAGGGATGAAGGTCGTGGTTTAGTCGTTTAATATTTAAATGACTAGTTTACATGCATGGTAGAGTGCAGTTGCATATGCCATGTGTTTCGTAGTGATTGTACAAATTTTCGGGACGAAATTCGCACAGGAGGAGAATGTAGGGCCAGAGAAAATTCAATTTTTCGGAAAAGGGTAAATTATGATTCGGTAAAAATCTGAAATTTTTCTTGATCTCGGATGACCAGCGGACTTCACCGTTAGGTCGTCTTGCGAAATCTAGCCATGTCGAATTTCGTCGAATTTCGAGACGGTCGGGTGCGTTTTCGAGCGCTGAGTATCGGGTCTTAGTAAAAAGGACATGATGTAACAAAGTCACATACTACATGTGCTCATGTGACACATGTTGCATGAGTAGAGAGATGATGGAAATGGATGGCCGAGATAGTGCCAAGTGTCAAAAAATCCAAGACTTGAGGACATGGATGGTATTAAATGGAATGTTAATGATAATAGGACGAAACACGAATAGTGTTGTCTTCTCCAATTAAAAGACCAAAAATGGGCAGTGGGCTGGAAACGGTTTTACAGTGGTTGGACATTTGGATTTTTTTTAGAGAGAGAGCACCTTCTTTCTAGGGTCCGCAGGTGGATTGTCGGTTCTTGTGAGCAAGAAGCAAAGTGTTCTCTGTAGTTAGGGCTACACGTGGGACAATTTGGGTGAAAAGAAAGGTTCGGCAACTCGAGGTAGAATCTTTTCCTACTTGTGTTAATCCTTGTTTAAGAACCATGTAAATGGTTAAAAGAGCGTTACGAGAATATGTTTAATCAAACTTCAGTGTATTTTTGTGAGTGACCGGGTGAAAACTCTATTTGTGTGATGTCGCGATCTTAGCACCATTCTTTATGGGATGGTGACACGTGAATATTTTTGTGTGAATTTTTATGTGTTGAGTGATTCAAAATGAATTGCTTGTGTTTGTTAATTAGCCCATGTGAGCTAATTTTTGTGTAAATGATTATGAATTTGCATAACATGTTTTATGTGATTTAATTATGTTAATATATGTGCATGTGAATATATTAGCATGAATGTGTTGGAATTGGCATCATGCATTCCATATGCACTAGGGCACCCTAGAGTATTAGGAGTGAGTGCATGACATGAAAGAAAAGAAAAACGAACATGGTTGCGAAAGGAATTTCAATTGATGATTTTAGGTAGGGTGTGTTGGGAGATGGTCTAGCAGTACACATCGGAGGCCATGAGTGTTTAGGAAGGTTCTCAGCACATTCGCCACGGAGGGTAGTCAATAGTTTTAAAGCTCGGTAGTGTGTTTTTCAGAACAAAAGCTTTTGTTTGAAAGCAGTTATTCTCGCATATTGGCTTGGGCATGTGTGAGGGAGTCGGTGAGGACTCAAGACACGAGATTAGTCATGTAGACATTGAGTAGGTTCATCTTGAATGTGTTTGTTTTTTTACCATGCATGTGCGCCGTTGGGGAGTAACTCATGTAGGAAATTATCACTGTGGGCTGCTCACCTGTCGAGGATCACCATTTCGGGTACATGGAGCGTCGGGAGAGGCAAACCTCATGGTAGTTTGAGAAGAAAGTCGACTTGTGACTTTGATTTTTTTATAACATGTATTAGAATTGTAAATTTTAATATATGTTGAATTAAGAGAAATGAAATAACTCTTGAACCATGTAGTATATTTTGGTTGGGATATGTTTGTTGTGAGTATTAATGCAGGGGCTCAAGTGACTATTTTTACTCATTTTAATTGTATATGAACCCGATGTGGTCATAAGTTGATGTTGGGACAAGTTGTACCTTGGGTAGAGCTCCCCGTACAAAGGGCTGATTTTCATGAGTGGTGTCGGGTTACTCGGCATCCTGAGTATTCAGGTTGGCGGGTTGTCGCGGACACCCGATTTTTGGGCGTCCGCAGCGTAATCAATCAAATCAATTAATTATAGATACTCCGATAAATCATGCGATTCGGGTAGAAATGTACCTTGGCCCGAATCGAAGGCATTATAAATAGAAAATCATGTGCAATAATAAAATGTAAAACATTCTAAATTAATCAAAAATTAAATTATAAATCCCGGATGTTAAATAATTCATTAAAAAAAAATGAATCCATGGAATATCGAGACTACTTGAAAACCCGTTTATTTATTTATGATTTATTTCCATAAAATTTCATTTTGTTGGACCTTTAGATTAATCATATTATATTAAAGAAAACAAAGAAGTAATTTTTTTTTAATTAAACAAAATAAAAATAAGGTTTTGAAAATATAACAAAGAAATCTTGGAGAGAAAAAAAAAATATTGAGTTGAATAAATAAAATAGTAAGAAAAAAAAAGGAATTTATTGAAAGTCAGAATTGGAGACAATAACTTTAAAAGGAAAGAAATGAAACTCGGGATATATTATTTAAAGGGTAGAATGCTAGCTATGCTCTCGGTCGAGGTTAAGCTCTTTTATTGTAAGCATGAGGTTTAGAGTTCAATCCTCGATTTTGCAAATTTTAATTTATTTTAGACCAATCAAGATCTCCACAGGTGATGTTGAGTCTCTTCTCTCCTTCTCTCCTTCTTCTGCGTCAGAACCATCATATTTTCATAAAGAAATTTATTGCTTCCTTCTTTTTTATGTTCGTTGCCACGAGAAAGAAAAATAATATAAAAAAAACTTCGCGACCTTTGTCCTCACTTTCTCATTCCCTCAAGAAAAGAAAATAATAATAATAATAATAATAATAATAATAATAATAATAAAATAATCTTCCATCAGCAGTTTGTAGCACTTTAGCGTCCTCCCGAGGGAAGAAAAAAAGTTCTTTAAGAGCATGCTTTTCCAAAAGAGAGATGACCTTATGGATGATTGCCACGTGGTGCCTCCACAGGCCCCATTTCCAAATCAAGCCGACAAATCCGATTTTTCTTCTTAATGATCACTATGACAACTTACGATCAAGTTTACTCACCCATCAAAATATATATATATATATAAAACTCAAAAAAAATTAATTTTTCTAAAAAATAGTAAAATTATCAAAATGGTTCTTGGAAGTCTGAAAAATTTTTTAGATCCCAAATAATGAAACGGATTTCACCGTTGGATTTATCTCGTTAAATCTAGTTATCCAGAAAATTTTTATTGAATTTCAAGATAGTCGGATTTTTTCGATTTTTGGGGCGTCGGGTGTATGATGGATCCCAAAAATAGGATTTTTGAGGGAAAAAAAATCTGGAAAGTAAAGATGAGTTAGTAAAAGTTTATTTTAAAATAATTTGAACTTAAAAATATTAATATTTGGTTTATTAGCAACAATGGTTAGAAAATTAGTATTCTTAATATTTCTTATAACCTTTGAACTAGTAACATTTACTTACATAAAATAAAAATATAAAAATATAAAAATACTATAACTAGTTTACCTTTATATTAAGTCTCACAAATCTCAACTTTATAAAAATCTTTCGTTGCATTTGGTTTAAAGAACTAAGAAAAAAAATAAAAAGCCTTAGAAAAAAGAATAATGTGTATTTGATGTATAAGAAGATTTACTTTTCATGGCCAAGCGACCATTGAGTGTCACGAAAGTGCTGGTTAATGGTTTTTGGGCGTGATTGACTGATTGGTACAAGTTCCATGAAAAAGACTAGACAATAAATAAATAAAATAAAATAAAACTATTACACATGGAACCCTATAAAGGACGGACGGTGGAAAAGCGGAAATTTATATTGTGGTGCGGCATATTTCTCTTTCTTCATGAGACTTTAGATTCTTCTTCTTCGCCAACAGAAGAATAATAATTTAGCTTCCAAAAACCCTTTCTTTTCTTTCTAAGAGCATTCGTGTAGTTTTTTTTTGCCCAGAAATGGCTTCCATCAACACCTTACAAGCTTCATCTTCTACTTCTAGCCGCCCTCATAGTTATGATGTGTTCTTGAGTTTTAGAGGTGAAGATACCCGCAAGAACTTTACTGATCATCTTTATAACACTTTGGTTGCGTATGGGATTCGCACTTTCAGAGATGACGAACAACTCCAGAAAGGAGACGACTTCAAATCGGGTCTCTCAACAGCCATCCAAGACTCAAATCTTTTTCTTATCATTTTCTCTGAAAACTATGCTACCTCAGTGATGATTGTTTAGATGGCCAGTAGATCATTGAGTGTCGACTTGGTGATGATCGGGACAACGGTCCCGGTAATACATTCTACCATGTCGGCCCGAGAGATGTGGGACACGTCGCGGGAAGTTTTCAAGATGCATTTCTCAATCACGAGAAGATGCGAGATCAAAGAAAAGGTTAATAGCAAAGTGGAGGATTGCCTTGGAGAAGCGGCTAAGCTTTAAGGATTACCATGTGGATAACCAGTAATGAATTCTCCATCTTTACCTATATTTCATAAATTTTATCCTACTTTTTTTCTCTAATTACAAACCATGGTATATTTCCTAGGGTAAATTATATATGATTTTCTTTTTATTTCCAAAGCTTACTCTGTGATATCACCATCCAATTTTAAACAAAATAGATAATTGGTGGAGAAATTCCCTATTATTTGTGTTCTCTCCTTATTTATTTGTATTACTAATTTATTTTATGCAAGATGACAACGTTTTTTTTTATTCAAAGTAATAAAAAATTAAATTGAGATTTTATTTATGTATAACATTTATCATTTTATTTAGGGAAAATAGCATAAAAAAACCCTGAACTTTAATTTCAAGTTTTTGCATATTAGCTTTGATTTTTTTTTTACTGCAAATGGAGTCTTAACAAACTGAATCTTTATCCGAATCTGGCTTCCATTTGCAATAAAAATCAAAGTTCAGGATCTTTTATGCATTTTTAAAGTTCAGACTTAACATGCAGAAAACTTGAAAGTTCATAGTTTATTTTATACTATTTTCCCTTTTATTATCCAAATTTCATATTAAGTGATAAAGAGATTTACTAAAATTTAATATATCTGTAGATAAAAAAGATAACTATTTTAATTTCATCTATATTATCTTGATTATGAAATAATAAATAGTGAATCAAAATTTCATTGATGCCAAAATCTTTATTATGATTATGATTATAATTGTGTGTGTGTAAAAATGTGCTATGTGCTTCAAATGATGAGTTTTGATTTCATGGAGAGATCTAATAGTAAATTGTCCTTTATTTTATTAATACAACTGATTGCATAAATAATTGCTTTAGAGTGCCTTAGACACATTATCCATAAAGCTGAATCTTGATTAAGATATTAATTTGTTGTAAAGGCCCATAGTTAGAGGAAAATGGTGATGCATTTGATTCTTTGATAAATAAATTTTTTTTAAAAAAAACCCAAATGGTTGCATTGTTTCTTTCACTAAAAAAGAATTCGTCTTTTGTCCCACTTTTCCTATTCACTTTTCCTATTTTATATCTTTTGATATTTTTTCCCACCATCATTTGGTTGGTTTTGTTCTTGTAGATATTCATCAAACTATTATTTTAATAATTGACGGATATAGGCGAGATTATAAAGGTCGCAGTTATTTACAAGGTTGAGGCCAAGTAAGCCTTTATATGTGGGTGACAACATCGTTTGAATGGACTTTCATTTAGGCGTTTAAATCAATGATGACTGAGGAGAGATGATGTTTATGAATTAGGTATGTGCGGAATTGGTGGGGTGGTAAAACTACCATGGCTATGGCTATTTATAATGATATCTCATCTCAATTTGATGGTTGTAGTTTTCTTAGAGTTGATGGAGAGACATCCAATAGGGGTCTCCTTAAATTACAAAAGAATCTTCTTCGGGATACCTTAAAGGATCAAAACTTATAAAATCGAGATCCTAGTGGAAGGAATCAGAGATAAAAAAAACACTTTGCTTTCAAGAGTCACGATTGTTCTTGATAGTACAGATGAAATAGAGCAATTAAATATAGTTGGAAAAGATGTTGTTATGGGACAAAAAAGTATAGTTATTATAACAACCAAGATAAAGTTTGTTGAACCACCATGGAGTAGATCAATTTTACGATGTAAAGGAATTGAATCATGAAGAAGCCATTGAGCTTTTTAATTGGTGGGCCTTTAAACAAAATATTCCCAGATCTAAAGATTTTAAAGACCTTTCAGATTGTGTGGTAAAATATGCTAAAGGACTTCCTTTAGCACTTAAAGTTTTAGGTGGCTTTCTTTACGATAAGAGCATAGGCAGATGAAAGTGCATTAAAGAAACTAGAAAAAATACCCTATGAAAGTCAGAAATATTCTTCAAGTAGTTATAATAGAATTGGATGATGTAGAACAAGAGATATTCTTGGACATTGCATGTTTTTTTAGAGGGGAAGATAAAGATTTTGTTTCAAGAATATTAGGAAGTGATGCAGACATTGTAATAAGGGTTCTTTAGTAGAGATGCCTCATTACTATTTCTAAAAATAAGTTAGATATGCATGATTTATTACAACAAATGGGTGAGAATGTTATTAAACAAGTAGCTCCCTGAGGAGAAATTTGGAAAAAAGGAGTAGACTTTGGGATCCTATTGATGTTGAGAGTATGTTAATAAATGGGTAAAAGTCAAATATATTTTATTTAGAAATTATATCTGCGATGAGTAAATTTGTTTTATTACATATTGTTTTTAAGCTTATATGAATTTTCTTTGGAATTGAAACAATTAAAGGACTATTCATAGAAATTTCTGCTCGGGTCAAATACAATTTTCCCTGAGATATACAAAGATGAATAGACTAGATTCTTTCAAGTCTATATTCGTATGGAAATATTATGACGTTGACCAACTAACGTTTTTGAACTTTTCTTCTTCTTTGAGTTAAAGATATCTCCATTTTTGGAAGTACCATACAAATCCTTACCAGCAAATTACTCATAAATATCTGAACAATAATTCTGAGGTAGCAACATCAAGCAACTTTGGAAGAGAATGGTATTGTTGTTTATTATTATTGTTATGTTGGTATGATAATATTTATATTAGTTTTCAAGTTTATATAAAAAATATCATCCATTAAGATATTTTGTTCTATTATAGGTCCTTAAAAACTTGAAAGTCATCGACCTCGGTTATTCAAGGGATCTTGTTGAAATGCCAGACTTTGCTAGTGTGCCAAATTTAGAGATCCTCAATCTAAAGTTAGTAAAATCTAGTTAAAAATTCATCTATCACTTATGGTTAGAGTTATTAACTAATAATTTTTTTTGAATTCAATAGTGCATAAACCTTGAAAGTCTTCCGCAGAAACTACAAGTTGGAACATCTTCGAAGCCTCTATTGTTCTCGGTGTTCAAAGTTGAAGAGTTTTCACAATCCAAGGCAAATATGACAAGTAGAGATTGATGGGTGGCCTTTGCTATAAATGAAATACCATCATCCATTTGAGCATCTAAATGGGCTCAAAATACTTCAATTTAAGTTGGTGTGAAAATCTTGTGGAGTCTTCAGTAAGTATTTGCAATTTGAGGTCTCTTGAAACACTCGATGTGGGAGAATTTGTTCTAATCTAAGGAGCTTAAGTCCAGATTGGACATCTAAAGGCTCTGAAGTGCTGTTGTTCAAGTGTAAAAACCAGATCCTTAACATTGGTGACTTGAGGTTGCTTGACACTCTCCATGTGGAGGGGTGTTCAAAACTAGAGAGATTGGAGGTGAAACTAAATGAAAAGGTGTATCTAACTTGTTGCATTCTAAAGGCAGGAGTAATCTGGAACAATGTGTGCTTCTCTTCATTAAAAACATTGAATTTACAGCGCCATCAAATGGAAACAAAGGCCTAATCTGTCTAATTCTCCTATAAATCCTTTGAGTAGAATTGTCATAGAAACTCTGGGATTTGTCGAAGCTTCGATTGATGGTTTCCACTTATCATCACTAAAGAAGTATTATCTTGTGAGAACTTCAATCACAATGGCCAGAGGAATAATCTCGTTGATATTTTCGTCGATCTTCATTCTGAAGGTTATCTCTTCATAAGCGCGAATCTAATGGAAGAAGAATTATTCCTACAAATATTTGGAATCTATCTTCCTTTGATAAGTTGTCTCTAAGTCTTTGCAATCTAAGGAAGGGAGTATCATAGATCATATTTGTCATATGTCATCATTGATCTACGAAGATATTACAGTAACATACTGATGGCATCAACAGGCTTCAATCTAAGAGGCCTAAACTTAGGCCATTGAAACGGCTTCAAGATATTCGGAACTTCCATCAAGTCTACTATTCTAGATGCCCACTTGTTAGACCGATTATTTCATCGAGCCCTGGGTGATCAACCGTTTCTGATTCAATCGCTTGAGATGGAATTAAGCAAATGATATAGTTTTTGTAAGCGGACTTCTTTATTTTCATTAATTTTTTTCCATGTACCCATTGGATTCACATTTCATGGGAAAGGGAATGAGTATTGAAAGTGATGATAAGGAATCGAAGTACGGAAAGTGATGATGTGGTAATAAAGCTCCCTTAGAATTGGTATAAAAATAGTGACTTGTTGGGATTCGCTTTATGTTGTGTGTATGTCCCGATGTCACTTGACGATGAATATGACAATGTATATGTCTCGGAATCTGAAGATGATGGATTAGGATGTGATCTGATGGTCTCAGGAAATAATCAATCAGAAAGTATAGACAAAATCTCTCGATTAATTCTTGGTGTAATTTATCGATGATAATTGTTTATCCGACCAAATGTGGGTTATATATTATCCGAGATCTTTATTGAGGAGGAATATCTCTCCAATCAATGGACACACTTTAAGGCTTCATTTTATGGCAACGATTTTCTTCATGTGGTAGAAAACGAGATCTATCTTATATATTCAAATCTTGATGGCCGTGACCTCGGCCTCAGGGAATGCTTGGAGGCTTTGTTTGAAGGGTTGTGAAATCAATGAATTACCCCTGATCGAGTTTCCCCATGAACTTAGTAGTTTTGTTTGAAGTGTAAAAATAGCCAGTGCAGTACCATTTGTGAGTTCAAGTCCATACCCTCTCGCTTTACTCTGTTTGCTCTACGATTCAAGAGCTTCAGGAAATCCACCAAAGGGTTTGAAAATTTTAAGAAAGCTTTATTTAAATGGAACTGCTACTGCAGCAACCTTTTGAGCCTTCAAGAAACCATTTGTCATTTGAAATCACTTGCATTTCTCTCTTGCTTGGGTTGTTCACAACTAAAGAGCTTTCCAGAAATCCAGGAGGATATGGAAAATTTAAAGAGAGCTTTATTTAGATCTTTGCTATAAAAGAGCTTCAACATCGATTCAAAACGTCCTACATAGGCAGTTTGCGACTATCAAGTGCGACAACTTGGTGAATCTTAGGATGACATTTGTAACTTAAGATTTCTCAACTATCTCAATGTTAATCTTTGTTCAAAGCTCGTGAGTTTCACCGAACATGGGTTTGCAGTATTTAGAGTTTACGGGAGTTACGGGTTTTGATTCGAACCATTTAGTAGCATACCCACCGGCATCATTCATCTTTCAAAGCGAGAATCCTTAACTTTAAGTCACTACGGAAGCTTACGCAAATTCTAGAGCTTCTGACTTTAAATTCTTGATGTCCATGCATGCCCATGTCTGGAAACTTCATGTCCCGAGCCCTCGGGGTTTTCTGGTTTTTCTTTGTTCAAATGCTTAGTCAGCCGATTAAGGTATGATTTTTCTAGATATTTAAGCTTTGGTTTTTTGAGGTGAAAACCTTAGGGTTTGCTCTTTCTTGCAGGAGTTTGAGAGTGGATCCTATTGGAGCAAGTTGATCAATGTTTTTATTCCTGGATATTGTGGAATTAGGGTGCCAGATCTGATGATAGAGTTTCCTATGGTTAGTGCCCGGAAGAATGAGTTCTTAGGATTTCTTAGTATACTCTTGTTTCTGTCTGCTTCATATTAAATGTAAGAAAAATCCTTGTCGTTTAAAATGTAGGCCCCGAATTTCCATGGTCATCAATCTAAAAGTTCCCGATGATCTCCCGTCTGATCGGGCCGATGGATGAATTCGTTTATACGATTCATACGCCGCAGTAATGGCGATGAATCCAAATGAGTGTGGGTGGTATAGTATCGAGTTGCTATTGATAATAAGTATTGGTCAAATGAATGGAGGCATTTAGAGGAAACCGTTTCATGGTAAAGGAGTGAAAGTGGAAGAGTGTGGGTTCCATCTTATATATAAAGCATCAACATAACGAGATGTGAGACAAGCCACGGCTACCCGTATTCATGAATCTTCTTGAGAATTTTGGTGACAACGGATCAACGAGAAATGTTAAGAGAAGGGTGATGATGCGAACATAATCAAGCACTTTAGACACACCATAAAAGGTCAGGGGAATGTAACAGATTTGAAGCTAAAAACTCATTCATCGGCTACGAATTTTATCTGACTTTTTAGTTCATGTCCAGCCATTTCTTTATAGGGTGATTTGATTAAGACTTTTGAAATCCAATTTTGCAGAAATTTAAACATTCATCAACTTTTGACCTTATTTGATTTTGATAAAAATGTCATATTTTCATATAGAGCAGCCCTTTTCATAGAATACACCTAAAAACATAGGAAATGGAAAAAAAGACATTTTGCAAGATAGATTACTTTTCGAGAAAACGAGGTAAGTTTTATATTTTCAAAATTTGGATTATTTAAGGTTTTTCAACCAAATAATTCTTCTTTATACTAATCACACCTCTCTATAGGTGGTGACTTGTTTTCCCATTCTCTTCTATTTGGGTTCCTTGGTTCATTTTGAACTTATTTTATTTAAAGTTGAAATGGGGTGGTCTAGAGAGATTCCCAAATCAAGGAACAAAAATCAAAGTATCGGTCGATATATCACTAAAATATTGGATGAGTGGCGGTGCAGGCGCAGTGTTCCGCTAGCAGAAGTTTGTTAAACAAAATACCAGGAAAATCGTGAGCCCCGGAGAAATATAGAAAAATATCGATATTTCGCCGAAATATAGGAACAAAAAATCAGAAATATTGGTCGATATATCACTAGGAAATATCGGATGTCGTAGTCACCCAGGCATGATATTGCTACTTAGAAGTTGGTTAAACAAAATGCTCGGAAAATCGATCGATATTTAAGTAAATATAAAAAAATATGATGTTCGACAAAATATCGATGATGTATCACGCGCATGAGTTGGAAATTCTAGGAAAATATCGGAGATATATCGGTGGCCTAGATTTTGACTTCTTGACCAACGATCTGATGGCCGAGATTGGTTCCTACTTTGATCAAACGGTCCATATTTCATCCACTTTTAAGCATCAATGGTAATTTTTTTTTTGATCAGTTTGATTTTAAATCGAAGCAGTCTAGCGGTTCAGTTGATTTTCCAATGGATATATGATGATCCGATGAGGTCGAGATTTCAGCAAAAGAAAATCCAACGGTTAGAATTAAATCACATCGGTTTGACAATCAATAGTATTTTGACTCAGAGATTCATAACTACCCACAAATAATACAATTTCATTACAAATCCATCCACATCCGCTCCATTTGACTATCAAATTATTTTTCTTTGTGATGTCTTAATATTTTGAAGATCTTGGTTTGAAGGTTTGAGAACATTTGCCATGGCATGTTCAAAGTTACAATCAATATTATCGAACACCATATGTGGTATGAATATTGTCTTCATCAAGATGGGATCCTTCATCGAATAATGCCAATGGAGTCACATCGGTCTTCATTTTTGTTTTAAAAGACTATTGTAATATAATTTCTCGATAAATTATAATGAATATTGTCTTTAATAAGTGTATATTTTCTTATTTATGTATTTTTTATAGGTAAACAATGTATTTCCATGAATTTCAAACTATTTTTTGTTAATTTTCGTTTTACGATATTTTTGTGTAAAATATCACCCAGATATTTAGATATATCGTAATTATCGATATTTTGTTCCTTGGTTCTAATATATCGATTCTTAAACAACATTATGAGTATAAACTTTTGGAATTGGAAGAAGAGAAAGTTTGTAGGTAATCACTGTTTAATACCTAAGTATTTTGTAAGCTAAGGTCATTACTTAAATTTTTCTTCTTGAATTGTTAGAAAGTGTCACATCCCATATCGGATAAGGGGGAAACTTTTTGTCACTATATAAGTATGGGCTTCTTTCAACTTAGTAGATGCGTTTCAAAGCCGTGAGGGTCAAAGCGGACAATATCTACAATGGTTGGGCCGGATCGTTATAAATGATATCAAAACTGATCCATGACCCCAATGTTGTGGTCTGTTCCGTTTGGCCTCGTAGGGGGTGTTTGTCTGTTTGGCCCCATAATCTCATGAGACACATCAATGATGTTGTGTCAGTATGAGGGTATTTGTCACATCTCACATCGGATAGGGGAGAAAATTCATGACATTATACACTACAAAGAGTGGCATAACTTTAGCTAAGGTTATCAAATTTCCTAACTAAAAAATTCCTATTGCCACATTTATTGAATTAATGAGCGAAAATTTGTTCAACCTTTAGCAGGGAGTGGTTGAACGTTACTACATACATTATATAGTGGGATAAAATACAGAACCTTTGCTATATAGCAAGCAAATGGACACGATAGTGTTAGAACCCCTGCTATAGACAACCCAATAGACACTTGGATTTTTTGCCACTACCATAGAGTACATACATAAGCCTAAATGTTTCCCTGCCTTCTCTCTTTTGATCATCTCTCGCATTTTCGATTTTCAGGAGAGCGAGATCGAGCGTGTCGGAAAAACTTTGAGTTCACTGAGATTCGAAGAGCGAGATCATCAGAAGCTTTGACCTTGGCTTCTACTCTAGAGCTAATCTTTGCTGGTATCTTGTTTTTTTTTCTTTGGCTTTGCTTAATGAAAATCCTAGCTTTATTTTCTTGCAGAAAATTTCGAGCGATTCTCCGAGTTGAGTTTGAATTTTTTTAATTTTATTTGCGTGTCTTTTGAAATTTTGAATTAAATAGGGGTGCTGGTGTTGGATTTGGATTTTGTTAATGCAAACCCTAGTTTTCTTTATGCGTGAGAAACTTACTTCTAGTCCTACAATCAAATAGAGATAATTAATCAATTAATAGTCATGAAAGAGTTTGTAAAGTTCTAATGAAACATATATCCGTGTGAAATATAACTAATCAGTTCCTTTTTCTTTTTAATTTTTTTTAGTTCCTTTCCATGGAGCTTGCTTCTTTGAATCATATGTTCTATGGCTTTGGTATGGACCTAGATGCACTCATGGGTGACCAGGTAATAGGAAAAAATGACGATCTTAGCCCCTTTTACATTTGTTGTTTTTGAATACTTCTTTGTGATGTTGGTTTGTGCTTTAATTGCTTTCTTGGGTCTTTGTTGGTTTTAGATTTTGGTTTTCATTTCTTGAGATTTTTAGGTGATAGGGTCGATCGCTTATGCTCTTTCCAGTAAAGGCTTTAGCATTTTTCCTTTTGGATTATACTTGCTTGATTGTTTATTTGTTGTCTCGTGTTGTTGTCAGTGCCCTAGTTTTGATGAATTCATATATATATATATATATATATATATATATATATATATATATATATATATATATATATATATATATGGTTGAAGCGAAATGTAGGTGTTTGCTTTGTATTTTTATCTTTTCAATCATCTCATTGGTATTCTGATTTAAGTTGCGGCACTCCATTAATTGCTGACTTGTACCAGTATCACTTCAATTTTTGGAATTTCAATTGAAAAAATTTCATTCCTTGGTTCATCATCATGTCTAAATGTCATTGGTCATGCTTGATGTTGAAGCTGTGAAACCCCGAGAAAATCTAATTTTTCTGAAAAATGGTAAAATGGTAATTTCGGTCAAAATCCGAAATTTTTCACAAATCTTAGTTGATGAAACGGACTTACTTGGGTTGGGGTCGTCTCACGAAATCTAGCTACCACGTTGAATTTAGGTCGAATTAGATAGTCGAATTTCACTTTTCGAAGACACTTAGAGTGTCGGGTCTTAGTAAAGCGACATGAGAGACATGTGATGTGACAAAAGTCACTACTACATGTACCCATGTGACACATATTTATGATTAGTACTGAGATGATGGAGATGAATGACTTAGATTAAGCCATGTGTCAAAAATCAAATAGTTAAATGAAGGACACGATGAGAATTATTGAAAAGATTAAATGAATAAAGACAAAAGGGAATAGTTTTCTTCTCCAAATGGAGAGAAAACGTGCAGTGAGGGCTTGTTTGAGATTTTAGAGAGAGAGAGTGTGACTTCTCTCTAGATTTCGCCGTTCGGGTAGTCGGTTCTCGTGAACAAGAAACAAAAGTCGATCTACTGCGGCGGGGGCTACGCGTGGGCATCGATTTTTGGAGTTAGACAACTCCAAGGTAGGGATCTTTTCTTACTTGGTTTATTCTTTGGTAGGGTCATTTTATGGATGGGGATTTATTGAGGCTGGAAGGCGGGTGTTATCACAATCTCAAAAATCTTGAGCCAAGTGAAGAAATCCTAATTGTGTGGTTGTGAGCAGTGTCGGCTAGGGTTTCCTTTGTTCACGTGATTTAATTAATGATTTTTGTGTTGTTGGGTAATTCAAATTGAATTCCTTGATTTGTTATTAGCCCATGTGAGCTAATTTTGGTGTTATTGTTGTAAAATTAATAACATGATTTATGTGAGTTAATTATGTTAATATATGCATGTAAAATATATTAGCATGGGTGTTTGGAATTAGCATAATGCATTCCATATCTGCTAGGGGCACCTAGAATAATGGAGTGTGAGTGCATGACACGAAAATGAATGAAAAGTGAAAATGGTTGTGAGAGAAGGAATTTCGGAGATTTTTCAAAGAATTGCCTTGGAGAGTGGTCCGATAATTCGTCTCGGAGCGGACCCACTTAATTTGTTGAAAAATGATCCAGTGAGTCGCCTCGAAGGAGGTAGTCGATATATTTCTGAAACTCGATAGTAAGTTTTCAAGTACAAAACCCTTTGTTTTGAAAGCGTATTTAATAACGCCCAATCCCAGGAAATTCAGTTGACTACGTCTCAACCGCGGAATACTCGTGAGTGTCGGGTGACTGGGCATTTTCACGAAAATTGGCGAGAGTCTCAGCTATGCAGGGAGCTCTACCTAAATCTGAGAACCCTGCATCAAAGCACATCCCCAAGCAGTCCAATATAACGGTTTATGATTTAAAACGGCCACTTGGGCCCATAAACAATACTCAATATACATGTCAACTATGAATCCGGCTATATACCCAATGAATTCTGAGAGTTCATATGTTTTTACTCTTGCTCTGATACATACATTAAACTTAAAAGTTCTAATACATGTATACATCAAAGCCTGACATTTCTTCTAATCCTCGGTCTCTAGGGCCAGGCCATCCCCTATACGCTCCACATGCACCTTAAAATAATATCCCTCGCGAGGGTGAGCTAATGCTCATTAGTGGAATCGTCTGAGGTAAATTTACTCACCACTAAGTGCGGTCTGATATTCGATGAAACACACATTTCAAGCAAATGCATGATCCTGCTTGAATCATCTACATGACGACTGGATCAGGAGTCCTCAGGCTCCATCACACTCGCCTAAGCCTCATATGAAAATTATTATTTTGTTAGTGGAATGACCCTCGGAATGTATATATATCAATTGGGCGCTCAGAGCGATTGATATATTAATTGTTACCTGGACTACCCTCAGATGAATATCAGATTGGGCCGCTCAGACGATTGATATTTTTAATTTGGACTACCCTCGATAATTAATATTTTTTAGACAACCCTCGAACCGTTTCTCTAGACTCATCTCATGCACTCCTCCTATAGTCCCTAGGGTGTTCAGTCACGTATGGAATCTTATGTATATCGGTCCCCAATCGATCTAAATCACATGTAAATATATAAGCAATGCGTTTATTTACACAAAGCAATCCAATTCACACAATCATGTATGCAAATGCTCATTTCATACATCAAAATTAAGCTCATAATTTAATGATCAAGTACGACAATTTAATTTTAAATCCTTTCGACCAAACAATATTTTCACAAAATATATTTTGAGAACAACATTTGAGAATAGTGAAACCTGGTTACTATTCACGTGACAGTGTCGGTTCACCTTGTAGACATTTCAAGCCATTCAGGCCTTTTTCATATCAAGCATACATTTTAATGCATAATTTCACACAAGCAGCCACTAAAATTCTGGACTGTCACGGACAGTAAAAAAATTCTAAAAAAATTTCCAACAATTCGGTCCCAAGTTTTAGGATGTCGAACCGACCCTCACGGCCTCATTCGGCTGAACATCGTGAAGTACTTAAGGAATAAAACCCAAGTAGGGAGAAACCACTACCTCTCGGAGTTTGAGGAAACTCCACTAGGGAGGTCGGTACCGAAGCCCTCGGCGTAGAAGCGGCTTCCTTCTTGTCGAGAAGGCTGGCAAACGATCGGATCTCTGATTAGAGAAGATGGCATTATCTCTCTAAAAAATCGCCATTTTCAGTTACGGACCTTTCTCCTGCCATTCTGTTTTCTCTCCTTTTCCTCGATTTGAGAAGATGAAGTTGTAGCCATTTTGTTTTATTAACATTTAAAATTTTAAAATGACCACTATTTCTCTTTTCGGTTGTCATTCGGCCTTGCCTCGATCGTCCATTTCCGTATTTCTCTCATGCCATACGACACATAGTACTTGTTATATGTGACTTTCGTCGCCAATCGTTCCCGGCACGGCGTGCCTCAGCGTCTTAAGTCATTGTCTCGGAATTAATGAATTTACGTCTTTGGCTAGATTTCGCGAGGCAGTTCCAACGGTGAAATCCATTTCATCATCAGAGATCTATAGAATAAATTCAGTTTTAGCAGAATAAACGATTTTGTAACCAAAGTACGATTTTGCCATTTTTCGAAATTGGAATTTCTGGGTCTTATTCTCCCACCAGCCAAAAGGAATTTCGTCGAAATTCGAGGACAATACAATCACTCACATGCATATACAACGTGCCTCTACCATGCATGTAAGCGGTCATTTAAATCTTAACTGACTAAACCACGTACCTTCGTCCTTAAAGAGAAAAGGGTAGGTGGCGCATCGTGTCCTCGTGCTCCCACGTTGACTCATCTACTCCATAGTGCCGCCGCGCACTCGCTGCTTTCGTGGTGCTGCGTCATGGCGCGTCGCGGTATCGAAATGCGCGGCTGGTCACATCCTCGGGGTCTATCGGTGTCGACCTCGATCACATCCCCGATCCACCCGTGATTTGGATGCGAATTATTTTCTTTGAGCATGGAGCGTGAAACACCTCGTGGACACGACATCTTTGTCGCGTCGCGCTAAGCCGTCTGTGACGGTGCCTACCCTCTCAGTATCTCGAAGGTCAGTGAACCTCGGCGATAGCTCAGCTTCTTAGGAACTGACCCTCCTCTCTTAGGCATCACCTTGAAGGCGTGATCCGGCCTCGAACTCTAAGGGTCGACGTCGCACATCAGCATAGCTCTTACACAGCCGACACGGCGGAAGTGAAGACTCTTGTCGTCATCAAGTTCACCTTCTCGGAGGTGTATCTCTGTCGGATCATGACCCCATTGTTGGAGCTCCCCTTTCGGTCAAACATAACGGTGACTACATAGCCTCCATCTGATTGCCTCATACGGTGCCATACGTATATTAACTGTGCTATTGTTGTAAGCGAGATTCCACCCCTAAGGGAAAATGATCCTCCCGAATTCCTTATGATCCAGGACGCATGCTCGTAGCATGTCTTCTAATACTGTATAGTCTCTCGGAGGCGACCATGCGCCACGAGGGTGGGCATTGCCTCATAGCCGGTAGGTATTTTCTGCTTCCTTTGGAAACTCTTCCAAAAGTGTGTATGCGTAAACCTCGGGTCCCTGTCAGATACTATGGATCTTGGTACCCGTGTAGCGGGACTATTTCAGAATATAACAGGCGAATCTCTCGATGAAGGTCATCCGCTAGTTTCAGAAAATCTTGTGAGCCGTGGCGATCTACTTATCACCCATCTGCTCATTGCCTCTCTTTGCCCAAGTGGCAGAGTGGGTCACAAAGTCCATCGTGGCGGTGCAGCCTGCTCGATACCTCGATGTCTAAAGTAGCCTGCGGCACGGTGCTCGATAGCAACTGGCGGCCAGTGAGACGTCGTCGCAGTGAGTCCCACATGTGTCTCTTCATCCCGCTCGATATCTTTGGCGGCGAAGATCTGGTACATCTTAGGTACTTTGGATACGGAAAATCGAAGCGGTGAAACTCCTTGAATCTTCTCTCCCGAATGTCGGTCAGGCGAGGAACCACTGCAGTCCCCCGCGCGAAGACTACCATCTGATGCATGAGCGGTCGACCCTCGTCCTGTACTGGTATGCCGGTCACGATGGACAAATCTCTAGCGTCACGCCTTCCGGGACTCGTCACTGCAGTTGGCCCGAGACGGTGTAGCCACTAAACTCCCAAGTACCTTGAGTACGCTCGCGCTCTTGTAGCCTGTTGCCCACGGTCTCGGCGTCCGCCGCTCGGCTTCTGCCTTGGCGCTCCTCGACTTTGTTTGAGTGCATCGGCCACCACGTGCCTTCTGGGATGGTATTCAAAGTGAAGTCTAATCCTCCCAGGAACTCCGTCCATACCACACGTTGCCTCATGTTGAGGTCCGCTTTGCATGAAAATATACTTGGACTTTATGATGCAGTACACCTCGAATTCAATAGTATAAGTAGTGGCGCCCAAATCTTGAGCGAAGGCTATGGCGCTTGACTCCATGTCGTGTGTGGGAATGGTCTGCTCAGTGATTCTTCAAGCGTAAGAGACCATAAGCTCTTGCCCTCCGGTGCATCAAACACATCGTCATTCTCGAGCATCCTGATACCTTTGTGTACCCCTGTCCCACAATAGGAACTATCGAGATGGGAATTTGAAGTAAGTCTCCTCTTGACTATCTGGAATGCCTCCTGCATCGGTCATCGATCAAACTTGACCTCCTTAGGGTCAACCTAGTCATAGGTCTTTGCTATCACAGAAATCCTCAGTAGATCTCTGTAATACCCGGCCAATCCCGAAGCTGCCTCTAGGCGACCGGCTCTCCCAGCTCATCAACGCCCTGGAGCCTTCTGCGGGTCAACTAACACTCCCGATCTTGACACCACGTGTTCTAAAAGTCTCACCTCGATGGCGAACTCGCACTTCTTGAACTTGGCGTCTGGTGATGGTCTCTGACAAGCTGTAAACGATCTCAGTGATACTCGCGCCCTCTGCACGAGGGTAAGGTCAGGGATGTCATCCACGAAGACTACGACAAGTGATCCTAAATAGGGGTTGGAATATCCTATTCATGGATCGAATCTTCTTTAGTGCATTCGTCGTCAGAAGGGCATCTGCAAGTAAACTCACCAGGTATAGCAGCGTCTAAACATTGTCTTAGGGATATACACATCTCCCTAACTCTCGGTGATGGTAACGGTCTGAAAGTCTATCTTTGAGTAGACTCAGCGCTCTCTATTGATCAAACAAATACGTCAATCCTCGGTAATGGAGTCAGATTCTTGGTCAATAACCTGTTATTTGTCGATAATCAAGGCACGGTCGAAGGGTCTTGTCCTTCTTCTTCGCAAATAGGCAAGACCCGTGGTGAAGTGCTCGATGCAATGAATCTCGTCAATAGCTCGCATGCTTTGGACTCACGAGTTCTTTACTTGACTCAAGTGGGTGCCATCCTATGCGGAGTCATAGAGATGGGTGAGAATACCGAGGGTGTAACTGCGTTCTTGAAGTCTCTGACCATGTGGAAGATCTAGATAACCATGCGGAAAAACATCCACATATTCGCACCTTTACTCGAGGTAGATCTAAGTTGGTCTTACCTCGTCCTCTGAATGAGGCTCTGGCTAGCCCGACCGGAGTATTTGTCCACGACCTTGGACTATTATCTTTATGCGGGCATAATATCATCTTGTCCCCACGAAATACCACCACAGTCAAGTCTGCGTGTAGGCGGTAGCCTCTGTCTCCACAGTGATATGACCACGTAAGCTTCATTGATCCATCCCGAGATGACATGAACTCGACATCGATGATCCTCGAGGTCAGTTTGTGAGTAGAGTCCAGAGATCTCAAGCTATGGCTGCGACATATCATCCACTATTCGCCTAATCCACACAGGGGAGAACTCACATCTGAGAGCTCCTCTAAGGCCTCGACCTACAAACTGACTCGTCCTGGTGATCACGTGATGAAAGAATCGGCCATGAAAATCAAATACTCTTGCCCGCCCAGGCAAGATAGCAAAACGATACCTTGTATGGCGGGCGTCTGCGACTCAGCTGCGGTGTGACGGCGTGAGCACGCCCTGGACCCCGATGTCCTGCTTTTGTGGGCCTCGTCCTCTGCCTCTACCCATACTCACGGCCTCTCGGGCTGCTGTGAATGTAAGTGCAGTGTAGCTCCACGAGCTGAGGCGGCTCCTACGCATGCCGTCTTTGTAGAGGCATCCTGTATCCTCTCTGTCACACTCTTGGCCCCAGGTTGTCTTTGAAACCACGGGATCCACATTTGTCTGCAGAGGCGATCCCTCCTCGTAATCGGCTGGCAGCCAGTGGTAGCACCATGCCGTCGCCTCTTAGAGCAGCTCTCATCGTCCACTGGCCGGGATGGCGCGACCTCTCTGGGACCCTCGCCAGGCTGGCTCTTGCCTCTTTCTGAGCCCCGGAAGAGGCGAGTTGTCCTTCCTCTTCTTGCTAACACTCGCATCCCAGAGTGCTCAGGAGCATCCTCATCCCTCTGTGGTCGGTGTCGACCATGAATCCATATCCTATGGCGAAGTCTTACGATCCACGGCCCCGAATGGACAACTTGGCCCATTCTCAAATCTCTAACCTTAGCGGTTGTGGCAGCGTGGTCATATTAAATCGTGCTAGCTCATGAACTGGTCGCATAATCCATCCACCGATCATCGCCCCTTAGCCCCATTTCACAGGAACTCTTGAGCTTTATGATCTGGAAAGTACTTACCATGAACGGCTCCACGAAACTCTACCCATGTCATCGCCTCCCAGGTCTCAGAGGTTCTTGCCCATTTCCATCATGCTTGGGCCTCGCCCTCGGAGCCTTATTTAGTCTGTCCAGTCGCGTGGAGGTAATCTCAGTAGCCTCTAACACCTTCTCGATCGGCCCAGACGATGGTCTACCACCATCGGATCTCCTCCCCTGTGAATGTCGGAGGATGATCGCCTGAAGCCTCACGGGTTACTAGGATCTTCTGTCTGCACCGCTATACCGGCACAATGCGATAGCGGTGATGTAATACCTACGGCCTCGATCATTATGCGATCGAACTGCTTGGTGGTGCGGCCCGGTGCCGTGGACGCCCTCTACGTCCTCGTCCTCGACTAGCCATCTATACAGTTCAATGGCAAATTAAATCTCAATACAGTATCTCTAAGGCATAAACACAGCCCCGAGACACTAATCATACACATAAATCAGTGTATACACATTGTCCTTGCATTTGCAGTGTCTGGCGTCCATTGCATTTAAAATATTGTTTTCAACAAAAAATTTATTTTCGAAAATTTCATTTTTGAAAATTTTATTTTTTCGAAATTTTATTTTTCAATTCTTTTTCCAATTATTTCCAGCAGCTGGAAAAATCACTAAAATTGCCTTTTTTTTTTTGAACCTCGAATAAATTTATAAATTTATTTTACCCCATTTTCTTCAATTTTACTACTTGTAAAATCTTAGAAAATTATTTTCTTCTCCTCACAACCAAATAAATTTATGAAATTTATTTTCTTTACTTTCTTTCTCCAGCTTTACACTGTAAAAAAATTTCTCCACCTTATATATATATATATATATATATATATATATATATATATATATATATTTCTACCGTTTCTCAATAGACCAAATAAATTGCTTAAAATTTATTTTGTTTATTTATTTATTTATTTTTTTTCATTTTATTCTGGAAAATGGTCCAGAATTCCCTCAAAGCCTCCTTATATAACACTAACCCTAGTGTTCAACCTCAAATTTATTAAATTTCATTTCTCAATAACCAAATAAATTTATTCGATTATTTATTTCTTTTCTTTGTTCAGTTTTTCACACCTTTGTAAAACTCCACCATTTTCTAACACATCCATGTGCTAAGTACTAAGCACACAACATCATAACATATCACAAACCATGTTATGACATCATTCACATAACATCTGACTCATGTTATACACGCGATCACACGCCAGACACACCGTAAATGGGGTGTTACATTCACATGATTTCCTAGGTAATCATACCCTAACTCAGCCTTGAGCCACACCTAGTGGTGATGTTCTTTACTCGACTATGGCCTAAGCCCAGTCCTCGATCTCACAGGTTTCCGTATACTATACTCTGCATGAGCCGCCCAGTGGTGATGGATACCGACAGGCTCCTGGTGTTCATTATGCACAAGCTCATTTTAATTGTGTATGCGAATCGAAGTGGGTTATTCTGCGTCGGCCGCGGAATACTATTGAGTGTCGAATTTGACTTGACATTTTCACGAAAATCGGGCGAGCCTCCTTTGTGCGGAGGCTGCAGATCTGAGACTTGCATAAACACATCTGAAGCAGTCCAATATAACGATTTATGATTTAAAAGCGACCACTTGGGCACATACAAGCAATACTCCCGATATACATACCAACTATGAATCGACTATATACCCAATGGTTACAAGAGTTCATATGTTTTACTCTTATACAATACATACATTAAACTTAAAAGTTCTAATACATGTATACATCAAAGCCTGGCAGGCTTTCAACTACAATCCTCGGTCTAGGGCCCGAGGCGAGTCCTCGCACGCTCCACATTACCTTAAAATAATATCCTACGACAAGGTGAGCTAATGCTCGGTAGTGGAATCGCCCTAAGTGGGCTACTCCTTTACCCTAAGTGCAGTCTGCGATATTCCCAGTGAAAGCAGGCGTTGGTAGTGTATGATCTGAGATGTCTGCATGACCAACTCGGATCCGGGAGTCACCATGCAGGCTCCATCACACTTTCGCTAAGCCTCATATAGAAATTATTATTTTGTTAGTGGACAATATACTCAGATGTATATATATCCGATTTGGGTCGCTCGACTGATTGATATATTAATTGTTTGTGGTTGCCCTCCAGATGAATATCAATTGGGTAAGCTCAGACGATTGATATTTTTAATTTGGACTACCCTCAGTGGTAATATTTTAGACAACCCTCAGAACCCGTTTTCTCTATACTCATCTCATGCACTCACTCCTATAGTCTAGGGTGTTCGATTGCATATGGAATGCATGTGTGTGCGATTCAATCTGATGCAAATCACATGTAAATATATAAACATGCATATATTTACAAAGCAATCCAATTCACACAATCATGTCATGTAAATTCTCATTTCATACATCAAAATTAGCTCACTTGGGCTAATGATCAAACACGAGCAATTTAATTTAAATCCTTTCGACCAAACACATATTTTCCTGAAATATATATTTGAGAACCTTTGTTTCGGGAATAGTAAGAGCCCTCAGTTACTATTCTGAAAAATCCACAATGTCGGTTCACCTTGTGAACGCGACTCCAGCCATTCCGACCTTTTTCATATCAAGCATACATTTTACTGCATAATTTCACACAGAAGCCACTAAAATTACGGGTATCACGGTTGATAAAAAATTCTAAAATTTCCAACGAGTCGGTCAAGTTTTAGGGCCGTCGAGATGGCCCCTCCGCCACGGCCTCATTCGACTCAAACGCTCGACAAAGTACTTAAGAAGGAATAAAACCCAAGTAGGGAGAAACCCTACCTCTCGGGTTGAAACTCCCTTCATCCGATACCCTTTGCGAAGCCCTCTCTCAGCAGACGACTTCCCTTGTCAGAAGACTCTTAGACGGTCGGATCTCTTACAGTTTTAGAGAGAAGATGGCATTATCTCTAAAAAAAATCGCCATTTCGGTTCTGGACCATTCTCTGCCATTCCCATTTTTCTCTCCTTTTCGTCAATTTGAGAAGATGAAGCGCTGCCACATTTGTTTTATTAACATTTAAAATTTTAAAATGACCCTTTGTCACATTTGCTTTTCCCGATTTGTCATTCGGCCTTGCCTCGTGATCCATTTCATCATTTCTCTACTCATGCCACTTATGACACATGAGTACTTGTTATATCTTGACTTTCGTCGCATGTCGAAAATCGTTTACGGCACGAAACACAATGCCTCGAGCGTGTAAGTCTATTGTCTCGAATTCGACGAAATTTCGATGCTAGCTAGATTTGTGAAACGATTCTTGATGAAATTCGTTTCATCATCCAAGATCTAGAGAATATATTCCGGATTTTTAACCGAAATAACAATTTTGTAACCAAAATTACGATTTTGCCATTTTTCCATAAATTGGAATTTCTCGGGTCTTACAGTATTTTTCTCGCATTTGGCTTAGGCATGTGTGAGGGAGTCAGTGAAGACTCGAGGCATGGGATTGGGCATGTAGACATTCAAGTAGGATCATGTATTTGGCAGGTGTGTTTTATTTGCCCATGACATGTGCACTTAGGTGGGGAGTAACCCATGTAGAGATTATCACTCTTGGGCATTGCTCCTGTCGAGGATCATTATTTCGAATTACGGGGGTGTCAGGAGACGACACTCACTAGAGACCGCATTTTAGAAGAAAGCCTGATTGTGGCTTAGGTATTCATTTTGTATAACATGTACTAAAACTTTAAATTTTGATATATGTTTTGGTTAAGAGTAATGTAATAACTCTTGAACTATTGTTATATAGTTGATGTATTTTGGTGAGTATTGATGTATGGGCCCAAGTGGCCATTTTTACTCATGTATAGGTCTCATAATATGAGACACAGGTATTCCGCAGGTTGATGGGTTGTCAACGGGACACCCCGGGATTGGGGCGTCACAGCATGGTATCAGAGCTAAGGTAAACGATTACCTTGGGAGCTAGATGGGTGTTGAGCTTAGGTATACGAATACCTAGGGCTTGAGGGACTTGGGCTTAGACCATGGCCATAAGGTGTAAGAGCGTCACAACTTGGTATAACTCGATGTTGGATACTAGAGTTATAGCTTAGTAAGTTAGGTATATGGTTTACCTAGGACTTGATGGGAAACGGGTTAGATCATGCATCCATTGTGCAATTTAATGAATTAATTGTGATGTGTGATTGGATTGTGTGTTGTATGTGGATTGTGTGATTTGTATGCTTGGTGAGTAGCATAGGAGAAAATAAAACCTTAGGAGGTTGAGAAATTTTGGGCAAAATAGTCTAGAATTAAATGAAAAAAAAAATGTGTGTAGAGGAAATTTTTTTTTCTCTGTCAGTTTTACAGTATGTAAAACAAGAAAAATAAATATTTTTTGGTTCCTCTGCGAAAGTGAAAAAAGAAAAAAAAAATTTTGGTGGTCTTCCAGTTGATCAAATGAAAAAAAAAAAAAAGAGTGAAAAAAAAAAAAAAGAGGCGAGGAGGCTACATGTACTCTTGCCCGTGCAGCTGTCTTCGGGTCCGCGATCTGGGGAGTGTATCGTGACCGCGAGCTGGGGTGACTGGGGCGCGGCCGGGGAAGCCACGATCTTGTCGAGGGACCATTGCGATCACGTAGGAGCATGCGCCGTGATCTGACGACGGAGGACCTCGTCACGGTCGGCTGGCAGCGAGTGTGGCCGCCATGGGTGTGTCGCGATATAAGGGTGTATCGTGGGCGGGGGGCGAGCTGGGTCCGCGATACAGCGCGTCGAGGTACGCGATCTGACGTAGCAATGTGCCCTGATATGGTATTTGGGGTTCACGACACACATGCGTGATCTGCGACTGGCCTTCGCGCGCGCGTGAGCACGGCGACATGGTCGGTGACGGTTGTGACCGCGTGCCTTCGCGGCGCCAACCGCGTATTATGACACGACTGCAAGGCGTGGTCTTGTGACTGTGACACACACCGCGATCTGGCCGGGGAAGGCCCGCGATAGGTACGGGGGGCAGCGTCGACGCTTGGTCTTGTGCGCGACACGGCCGACGGCCATCGTCGCGCGCAGCTGGGCCATGGGTGTGATGCCGTTTGTGCATGACCCGGTTATTTCGGGATAACATTCATGAGCACTTATTCTGAGTTTTCAAAAAAATAAAATAAAATAATTTTTTTAAAAAATGAAATAAAATAAAATAATTTTTTTTTAATATATGAACTTATTGTCTTGCATTACCTATGAATGCATGGACATTGTGTATGAAATGTTTTTAGTATGTGAATAGTGTCTCGGGGTTGTGTTTACACCTTAGAGATACTGCATTAGAACTTAACTTGCCATTTGACATGTGTAGATGGCTAGTCGAGGCGAAGGCGTGAGGTCGTCCGCAGTGCGGTCGAGCACCATCGGCTTTTGACCCGGCGGGCCGCTGTTGGTAGGTAGGGATTGCGATCGCGCCGCCGGCTGGCGTGTGCAATAGTGATCCAGGGCAGGTCAAATGACCTCCATCGTTTAGGAGCACATCATCTTCCATTGACCATAGAAGGAGGAGTAGATGACATACGAGGCATTCAAGATATGGGTCTTTGATGCTAGAGGAGGAAGATTCATTTTCTTCCAGACGGGAAAAGCGAAGACTTAGTTCACGGACCTTAAAGACAGGGCCAAGGTTATCAGGACCAAGGCCAGGATGGGGCATTGAGTTAGGTAAGGCAGGTGATATGTTATTTCTACCGACGCCTGGACACTTAAGATGGGATTGCCCATGGAGGCAGGAATCCCAAGGTTATGGGACACCTGATCGTCGTCGGAGAAGAGAGCTAGGGTTGCCCGGTCGGGCGGGGTGTGGATGGTATGCTACCATTCTTAGCGGCCGGACATATGAGGAGAGATTGCCCTCAGAGGCAAGGATCCGAGTTTGGTGGCGCCTCCCGACCATCGGTGGGACAAGCGCGAACCGCGGTGTTCCTCCTTTAGTATGGGTAAGGAGTCCGATGCTTGATTCAGTGCCGCGCAGCACCTAGCACTTCGTAGACGGGTCACATAGGCCAGGGCCAGAGCATAGGTCGGGGTTGACCCTGAGATTTGGCCCAGAGATTCGGGTCATTTAGGCCCGAATGGCGTGTTACCATTGCGCGGCTGGGCATATGAGGCGAGATTGTCTAGGGCGAGAGGTCTCATAGTGCTGCGGTGGCGTTCGGTCAGCGGATATGCAGGGTATGTTTCTACTCTTGCACTTGTTGACTAGAGTAGCATTTAAATTGGATGCATAATATTCATTCATTAATGCATCTTGTGTGACAAATTTGGGCTTCGAGGTTGAGGCCTTTAGAGAAGGCAGGTGTGGATGTTCTTCCCTAGGGTGTAGGGTGAGAGTTGACTTGATAGGTATGGATTATGAGTTAGAGATCCTCAAGATTTTGCTCATGGTGGACCCCCGGGGGGATCGTATCAAGTCGGGTGTAGGTGCACGATGACATCGCGTCGAGTCGGGTGTGGGTGCATGGTATGGTCATTCACCACTTTATGTGAGTGTGGGTTGAGTTTGTCTTTGGGACTACGTCCAATGAAGACTCATAGTTCGTCCCGAAATGAAGAGTAATTAATGTGTGTTGGAAGCGAAAGCGAGAAGGGGCGGGTTAATCCTCGAGGTGAAAAAGCTAGAGTTTGGGTGAATGAGACCCGGTAATATCCAAGGTCTGTGTGGGTGTAGAGACACAGGGAGATATCTGAATTTACGTGTGGATGTAAGCCAGGAGATATCTCGAACTACGTGTGGAGTGTAAGGGCCGGAGTGGAGATATCGAGAATTTACGTGTGGGTGTAAGGAGCTCGTTGAGATATCCAGAGGGTATTTACGTATTGGGTGTGAGGGCACATTATGGAGATATCCATAATTTTTTGTGGGTCATGAAGACCCATGAAGATATCCATAATTTACGTGTGGATGTAAGGAGGCTCGTAATTGGCCAGGTCGAAGGATTGCATTCTTGGGAGAGGGAAAACCTGCGGTCATGGTTATCACGTAGACTTAGAGTTGGGTGATAGGAGTCAGGACTAACTCGGGATTAGTTACCCATCGACGAGTTGCGTCAGGTGTTGGTGGGCTGACAAGGGCTTGGTATATGGATGTCATTCATGACATGGATTAGGTTACGGCGACGGTGGGTTGTGATGCGAAGGTGTGACACCTTAGGAAGGTCGGTTGCACACCAGCGAGGTGTGTGGGGCTTCATATGCACGTGGGTGGATGCGTGTATGTGCATGGAATTTAGGATGAAATTCTTTTAGGGGGAGATGTGAAACCAGAAAATCAATTTTTACGAAAGGGTAAAATGGTAATTTAGGTCAAAATCAAAATTTTCTAGATCTTGGGTGTGAAATGGACTTCACTGGATTAGAATCGATCTCCGCAATCTAGCTACGTCAATTTCGTTGAATTCCCGAGAGCGATTAAATTTCACGTTTTGAGGCACACGGTGTCGGTCTTGTAAAGCGACTGTGAAGACATGTGATGTGACAAAAGTCACCTACTACATGTACCCATGTGACACATGTTGCATGATTAGTGAGATGATGAAGATGAATGACTTAGATTAAGCCATGTGTCAAAAATCAAATAGTTAAATGAAGGACACGATGGGAATTATTGAAAAGATTAAATGAATAAAGACAAAAGGGAATAGTTTTCTTCTCCAAATGGAGAGAAAACGTGCAGTGAGGGCTTGTTTGAGATTTTAGAGAGAGAGTGTGTGACTTCTCTTTAGATTTCCCGTTGTTCGGACCGTCGATTCTCGACGAAGCAAGAAGCAAAGTCGATCTACACGGCGAGGGCTACGCGTGGGCACCGATTTTGTGGAGTTCCGACAACTCCAAGAGGTAGGGATCTTTTCTTACTTTGTTTATTCTTTGGCTAAGATCCATTTTATGGATGGGGATTTGTTGTTGAGCACCTGGAGAGGCTGGGTGTTACGAATCTCAAAATCTTTGAGCCAAAGTGAAGAAATCCTACTTGTGTGGTCATGAGCGATCTGAGCCCAGGGTTTTTCCTTTGTTCACTTACAGACAATGATTTTGTGTTGTTGGGTAATTCAAATTGAATTGCTTGATTTGTTATTAGCCCATGTGAGCTAATTTTTGGTGTTATTGATTGTGAATTTGAATAACATGAATTATGTGAATTAATTATGTTAATATATGCATGTAAAATATATTAGCATGAATTGTTTGGAATTGGTATAATGGCTCATATACATAGGGGCACCACACAGGAACAATAGGTGTGAGTGCATGACACGAAAATGAATGAAAAGTGAAAATGGTTGTGAAAGGAATTTCAAGTAAGATTTTCCGAAGAATTGCCTTCAGAGTGATCAGCAGTTCATCTCGAGGCGGGCCATGTTTACATTCGGAAAAAATGATCCAGCAATTCGTCTCGGAGGGTAGTCTAATATATTTACCGAAACTCGATAATAAGTTTTCGAGAACAAAAACCTTTTGTTTTGAAAACTGTATTTTTCTCGCATTTGGCTTAGCATGTGATAGGAGCTCATGAGGACTCGAGAAAATGGATCGCATGTAGACATCAAGTAAGACCATGTATTTTCTTCAAGTGTCTGGTTGCCATGACATGTGCACTTGTAGCGTAGAGTAACCCATGTAGGAGATTATCACTACTAGTACGTTTCACCTGCCGAGGATCATTATTTCAAGTACTGTGGAGGTAGAAGGTGAGGACGACGCCACTAGAGGCCCGTTTAGAAGAAAGTCTGATCAGGGGCTTTGGTATTCATTTTGTATAACATGTAATAAAACTTTTAAATTTTGATATATGTTTTCTTGCTAAGAGTAATGTAATAAATCCCTTTGAACTATTGTTATATAGTTGATGTATTTTGGTGAGTATTTGCCACGGGCCTGCGGCCATTTTACTATGTATGTCCTCATAATACGAGACACACAGCTCAGGGTTGGATTCTGTTATCAACTGGACACCTCGAATGGGGCAACATGTATAAAATTCACAGCTTCAGATACAAATACGCCTAAGCTCTAACCACCTATTTTCCCTCTCTAACGTATTTGTAGCAGCTTGTAACAGAAGAGTCTCACTCATGGTTCACATGTTTCATTGTATTAGCTGTATTAAAGGATGATAATCAGATCTTTTTTATCTTAAGCCGAAGGGAGATGATACAAAAACATAACCACTCATAAGATCGAGGAATCTAACATCACCTTACTTCCAGTTTAAACTCCTTCATCAGCCACCAGGTACATCATCAAAACTTTTTTAGTTCATGTCAACCATTTCTTTATAGGGTGATTTGATTAAGACATTTGAAAATCTAGTTACGAAATTTTGATCATTCATCAACTCTTGACATTATTTTGACAAAAATGCCCTTATTTTCATATAAAAATAACCTTTTTTTTTTTTTTTTCATGTAATACACTATAAAAACATGAAATGGAAAATGGCATTTTTGCCAAGATGGGATTACTTTTCAAGAAAACAGGGAAAGTTTATATTTACAAAATTTGATTATTTAAGGTTTTAAACCAAATAATTCTTCTTTATACAAATCACACCTCTCTATAGGTGGTGACTCTGTTTTCCCATTCTCTTCTATTCGGGTTCCTTGGTTCATTTTGACCTATTTTTATTATTAAGGTTGAATGAGGGTCTACAAGTTCTACATATAAGTTCTTAAACAACATTACAAGTATAAACTTTTGGAATTTAAGAAGAGAAGAGCTCAGTAATCGCTTTGTTCATACCTAAATATTTTGTGTCGAGGTCATAACTTAAATTTTTTTCTTGAATTGTTTGAAAGAGATTGAGGAGTCATACGACCTTGCAAGAGTTTCTTCCACTTCTAATGATAGTGCGATAAACACATGAATATGGAATTCCTTACCTCTTACAATGGTAATTTTATGTCTTATAATATAATATTTCTCGCATTTCAAGTTTCAGTTGAAGAAATGAAGATTTGCCCAATCTCATCAACTCTTAAGATAAAAGAAAAAATCCAATGAGACTGATGAGATTCAAGGAATGAAATCCCAAAAGGTTTTATATCTCATTCATGCAACTAGTCTACTTACAAAATGAAAGTCAATTTTATAACCATATGCTATGTTATCTAGGTTCAGTTGAAACATAAGATCAAACCAGAACTTGGAGCAGTTATATAAAAAGCATCATAGTAAAATTTCTTCGTACATGCATCATTAAAAAAATATAATTTACACTTTGTTTTTACCTTTAAATGCTTGATTTATGGTCGGGAGAAAATTTTGTGAGGATACAATCTACAAAATTTTGAACTTTAGTTGTGGGTCATTTGCTCATTAAAGATTCAGTATAGCATATATGCTTCAAAAGTGGAATATCTTTTATAATTGCTCAAAATTTTTAATCCAAGTGTTGTTTCCAACTTTGTTGAATCAACTCTTTACTATATTTAGGTAAAATTACTAGAATGCATCAGTGAGTATTATGTGTCTGCCTATTATTTGTTTTGTTTTGTTTGTTTGTTTGTTTTTTGCTTTAGCAAAGTTTTCTCATAGTTAGATGTTATTTCACATATTTGGTCAAATATGCATGATTAGGATGAGCTCAATTCTTTTCTAAGAATGTTTTACCTTCTAAACAATTACCCATGCAAACTTGTTTTTAACCATGGCCATTTCTTTTCTCTATGAGTAAAGCAATAAAGAACAATGATGGTTACAGAAGGAAAAGAGAGTAGTATTAATTGAATTCCCGCCCTTAACATATGGATTCTTAATATCAAACACGTAAAGGTTTCGAAGAAATTTCGAGCTCCCTTCAACTCTATTAGAAATCGATGCTCATGATCGCACCCATCCCTTGGAAATTTTGGCTTATCCTTCAAGTCCATTATGGTCATTTTCTCTCCCTCAAATTGAAATTATCACCTGTGTATGATGTGTTAGATATATAAGTTCTTCTATACCAAGAATTGTATTTAATGATGGTGCTTAAAACTTTGTGCGTGGATTCGCATCGTGATATTCCATGCAAGAATAGACCTATGGTTAGCATCCCATCGTAAACTGGGACCAACGCCATATCAATTTGTACGAGTTTGTACCTCAGATTTATGATAACAACTGCTTAAGCAATTGTATGTCTAAAATCGCTTTTACTAAGCATAACTCCTTCATTTGCTTTCTATCCCCTTATCGAAAGTAAATGGTTCATGAGGACCCCTGTGAATGCTAAAGAGTAATGGTGGTGGTGTTTATGTGCCTATAAAAAAAAGAGTATTATTGTTATGATTATTAATACACTTTTCATCCATTTTTTATGCATGCTTTAGATGCTTTCTAAATATTTAAACCCCTAGATTATTTAAACGTGACTGAGTGTTATATACAAGAGGATAATCGTATCCCCTAAGTGTTTGGGGCCTTTTTGAGTTTCTCTTCTCTTTTCTCAAGTTTGGGGTTATTATGAACTTGTTTCAACATCAAGTTGATTTTGAATAACATCTATATGGTAAGAATACATTTGACAAAAATAAGTTGAAACCATAATTTGTCTAGGTAGAGAAACTTCTTGTTAACTAGAGATGGAGTTTTTTTCTTCTAAAGGTTTTTTGTGCAAACAAAGTCTATTAGATTGATGGTAGGCTAATACAAGACTTAAATTACAAGAGAATATCTTATCTCATTAATGGGGATGTTCCCAATTCAGCTTCATGGATGATTGATAGTTAAGGGGTTGTATTGCCATTGAAACGGACTGTACTGCTATAACACCTTTACCTTGATTTTCTATGCTAATTGGATTTTCAGTGTTCTTTCTTCATTGGTGATCTTATTAATCATCTTGTAGCTTAGGCATTTAAACCCGCATTCTTTGTTAGTCATTGTGAAATTATCGGGCTTTCTCTTAACAAGTGAATGCTAGTCATCACTGGAAGTTCACTCTTGTTGGTATTTTGTGGATTTTTCTTACTATCTAAAAGAATAATAATGAACAAAGGATAATAGGAACAATTTTTGGGTTTTGATTTCAAAATAAATAAAGGATAATAAAACAATTTTTTCAAAGACCCTTAAATTCACGAGTGTCCCTCAATTGTGGTGCGGATGAAGTTCAAAGTATCTACGCATAAGAAGAATGATGTTCAATTTAGTTTGTTTTCTAATTTTGAAGGATCTGCTTTGTTTATTTTTATTATAACTCTTTTTTTTACTTCTATTAAACATATAAATACAGGTTTCATAATATTGTAAAAGAATGATGATTCTCTTTCTAATTTTGAATTGATAACTATGTTTTAGTTTTTTAATAATAAAATAATTTCAAAATGATGTAATTTTTATAAATATATATTTTTACTTTCCACACAATTTTTATTACCATTATTCATTTAATCAATTGAAATTATATTTATTTATTCGATAGAGTAACATTTTACACTTTTTAATAAATACGAGAGAAAAAAAAAGTAGAAAATTAGACAAGACACAAATGTACAAAGATGAGTGGTAGTTGTTGGATGGGAAATGGAGAAAAAAAAGAAAGCAAAATTGGGAGAGGAAGGAGTGAAGAAAATGATATGAACAAGTTGCAAGTGCGAGTAAAGATTGATGCCAATTGTTTGGCGTCCTATGAACCGTTCAATAATGGCAATCAACTAGTTAGAAAAGGACCACCGTTTTTATCCTTCTCCTTCTATAAATACAAGAGAAAATAAAAAAATAATTAAAGATTAAAAAAAATTTAAAATAAAGTTTGTAAATAATTATATGTTTTATTCAATCTCATTTAATTTATTTTAACTTATTTGTACAAAATTAAAAAATTTAAAATTTTAGTTTTTAAATAGTTTTAATTATATTTAATTTTCTTGTCCACATGTCTAGTTCAATTGCTAGAGCGTTGAACCTTAAAGGCAAGATATGGGTTAGGGAAGGGTTTGAGTCCAGATTACTATACTGTAAAAGTGATAAGCTTTCAAAAAAATTGCATTTAATTTTATTTGATATTTTATAAGACAATCAAGTATAAAAATTAATCTCTTTTAACATTTTTTCTTTATTACTGCCCTTAAATCCTTTTATTGATTTTAACACGTAGAGAAAATGATACTTGCTAATTTTTTATATAAAGTTTCGTTAATAACTTACATTTAATTGAAAAACATAAACTTAAAGAAAGATTATCACCAATATTTAATGTAATAGTAAATAAATACTAATAATTAATAAAAATTCTATAGTCTAAAAAAAAATCTAAAATTGCTGTATGTACTTCTTGAATAGTTATTATTATTTATTTATTTATTTTATATTTTTCTAAAGGAGCAAAACATATCAAATGTCCCAAGTCTTTTCTTCCTAAACTTTTCAAGAAATAGCTTAATTAAATCCTAAGCATACTTTTATAAAACATTAGTTTTCCAAACAATTTCTCAAGAAAAAATGGGTCATTGGATGCAAAACGACTCTTCTGACCTTGGGAAGCAAATTTTTAGGTGAAAAGAAGCAAAAATAAAAGTTCGTTGACTCTCCACTTTCTTATTTTACTTTTGTTTTCGTCCCTTTTCCATTCCATTATCAACGCTCCTCCTCTTATAAAAATTTATGTCTCGTCTATTTACCAAAGCTTGTGACACCCCAAATCTCGGGGGTCCGTTGACAACCCAATAACTCGTGAAGAGCTCAGGATGCTCGTAACCCGACACCACACCATTGGAGTCCTACTCTTTCCTGTGGACTCGTGGATTTAACGGAAAATCGAGTAGAGTCCCCTTGTACCTGGGAGCTCTACCCAAAATACAACCCGTGCAATTTCACGGCAACTCCGTCCTAATATTATACAACGATCACACCGGTCCATACATAACAGTAAAATGGCCACGTAGGACCCATTTATCCATATAAATACAATCTATATCACCGAAGCCACCAAGAGTTATTACATCACTCTTAATACAAGACATTATATTAAAACTAACATGTTCTAATATAATATACAAAACATGGATCAAGGCCACAACCCACCCATTCATGATGTTGGCCTCTAAGGAGCAATCGTCACCCGCACATGTCCCAGACTAGCAAACCCACGACGCAAGAGCTAACGCCTGGGTGAGAGATAAGTCCCACGGCTATTCCCCCACATAAATGCATGAATGGTCAAACAACCAAGCACACAATCTTCAACTAGACATGTAATCCTAGCATAGAATCGTACTTGTCATGAATGAGACGCGAATCATCATGCCCCATGTATCAAGTCCTCACCGACTCCCTCAAACATGCATTTTTCCATGAATGAAAACCATTTCCCAACAAAGGTATTTGTGTTTACCCGTGGACAACCCTCCAATATAAATAATGGACACACTGGCACCATTTTGTGGGCAAACCTCCAAATAAGATTGAATCGGGCATACTCCGACGATTGACATTATATGGACAACCCTCCGATATAAATAATGGACACACTCCGATAATCTATTTTGTTGGTCAACCATCCGAAACAATTCTCTCAAGAAACCACCCCATGCATTCACTCCTACTGTTCTAGGGTGCTCTAATGCATGTGAAATGCAATGAACCATTTCCATTTCCTTAACCCGTGCAACACCATGCAAACCGTGGGATCATCACCAGCCCAGCACGAGTTCACAACCCATTCACCACATGGTGAATACAACCACTATACACTCACACCCACACCATGCAATGTCCCCATGCACCAAAGCAGTAAATGCACTAAGCCATTGCACTCTAAGTCATGCCTACTTACAAAGACCCCTACATGGACATCTTATACCGTACACTCCACCTTCAGACCATGGACACTATGTATAATGCACACAAAAGTCCATACATTCATTAAAACATTAATATACATGCAAATACATTAACATTTATCACACATTCATGTCAACACATCAAACAAGCATGATCAACATCATTCGACTACTACTTAGATAAGCAATGTCATACTAAACTCCTAGGGGCTACATCAATGCACATAACGCCCAATAAACTAGCCTACAACATGCCATGCAATAGCCATGTCCACACGAAAACACATCACAAACCCAATATGTTAGAGCACACATATTGACATCCAAGCATGACACCTCTTAACCAAGAAATGTCATTTCAATCAATCACACAAACACATGTTAATACTCTACCAAGTCACTACCTAGGCAAAAGCAATGACACACCTCTATTTCCTAGGCTAAATCTAATATGGCATATCATGCACTTAAGATAGCCTACAACCCAAGCAAGTGTAAATGGCTTACCAAAGACACAACTCCCATGATCCACACAACTGAATACTTAGTACACTTGTTGTAACAATCAATTTTTCAACAAGGATGTGAACAATTCAATTGCCATTGAAAGAATATGGTCAGATCTTTGTGACTCCAAGATCTTCCATAGAGTCCAAGAACATGCATGAATCGAGTTCTGACGAAAGTTATGGTCTTCAAAGCAACCTCATATGAACAAAGAACTTACGCACCGTAGGGGCCTAACAAGCTTTTCATCATTTTCTGACATAATATGAGTCCAAATTGCATTAATTTACATATGATGACTTACACTAAAGGCTTTCCATAGAGTCTAAGAACACCCAAAACAAAGCTCAAACGTGAAAGTTATGGTCGTCCAAAGTTGGAGGCCTTGTATGAATAGCAAGACTCACAATACGTGAAACCCATTTAAATTGGCTCTCTGAGGCTCCTTTAAAGCTCCCGCACATGCTATTTTTCCTACCTAAACTCCATCCCTAAACAACCCTTTCACCCGACAACAAACCCATCCTAATGAGTCACAATTCAGCCATAAACATGGCACAAACCCGTCCCAAACTCAAAATTCGAAAATCAACTTAACAAAACAACCCAAATCAAGAATCCAAATGCCTTGGGCTCAACCAAGACCAAGACAACATTTAGATGAAATATAAACCCGAAAGTAGAAGGTCTCTACCCTTTGAGAAGATGAAACTTTTAAGTCCCGCACACCCCAGACCCATGGCCTTCCGAACTTTCGCCTCGAATCTCAACGAAAATTTTGATTTCTGTCCAGCTGCCGCTTCCCTCGACGAGTACTCCAACCTAAGTCTCGCCCAACGCGAGACCCACCACCCGAGCCAGATCTTAGAGAGAAGTCGCTTTTATCTCTGAACTTTTCTTTCTCCAAACACGAAATCTCGATGAGAAATTGCGTGTTGCTCACTCACGCCGTAGCGCTCGTCGAGCATGAACTTTTTAAAACTTTGGCTCGACGATTCGACCACCCGATCTCCTGGGTGATCTGAGAGAGGCGAGGAGTTTCTCTCATTTCCTCTAACTCAACCCAATCGCCGGTTCCCCTCCAAAACGAAGCATTTCTCTCCTTTGTTTTTTTTTTCGTTTCTTATGATAAGTCGACGCTGGCCCACTTTGCGCCTGACGCGCCCATGACCTGGCCCGGTTCGTTTCTATCCCGAAATACTTATTTATTTTCAGCCACTCATTTTAATTGAACTTAACTCAAGTCGTTTCCTAACTCTCAAGATTTTTAAGAAAATCTCGTTCCTAGGGTTACTAGATACCTAACTTCAAGAATTCATAAAGAATTCTATTGCCTTGGAATTCAATAAACTTTTTGAGTTACTCGTTTTGTGAGACTGACTCAATCTACAGAAATTGCCATTATCCGAGTTTCTAGGAATTTTCTATGCTTCCCTGAGCCATTTCCGTAATTTATTATTTAATTAATTTTATTTTTTTATTTTTTTATTTATTTTATTTATTTTATTTATTTTTACTTTTAGAAAATTTTAAATTCCCTGCTTTACATTCTCCTTCTTAAAAGAATTTCATTCGAAATTCACAATACGCTGATACCTTAGATCACAATGTACACGATAGCCATCTCAATACCAAATGACTACAAACCGTACCTCCATCCCGCAACGACAAGGACTAACCAACACGCATTGTGTCCTTGCATCCCCAAGTTTCCTACTCCACTACTCGATGTTGCTACAACACATTTCCTAGCCTCATAGTTTTGCATTGTAAAACCTGATTTCGGCTATCTCAAACATGCACAGGTCCCTCCTCGAAGGTCGCTTTCTGCATCAACGATAAGCTCACCCCAATCCAACACTAGAGTCGGATGTGGGGTGTACCTCCGGAGCATGGAAACATGGAATACTTCTTTGACAACTAATAACCTTAGCGAAGAAACCAACCCAGACGCTTATTTGTACCCACCCTCTCGAAAGTATCTCGGGCGGGTCCCGGATATACCCCTGATACTCTGCTTGCCGAACTCCACCACCATCTCTTAGGTATCACCTTCCAAGAAGACGTGATCACCCCTTCTCGAACTCTTCTACTCGGCTCTAAGCCATACTCTAAACCCACCTTCCCGAGGTGTTTCGACCTGACTGATTCAGCGACGGAGCCCTCTCTCCTACCTTTCGTCTGGAAGAATCTGACCGGCTATGGTCTCCCATATAAAGCCTCATATTGAAATCTAGCTGCGTAAGGATATACTTCAGAATTTTGTGGTCTGAAAACATCTCAACTATTCACCGTATAGATAATGGCGCCAAATTCTCAAGGCGAAGATTATGGCCACCAACTCCATGCAAAGGGGTAATATTCCGCTTCTATGATTCTTCTCGATGCCGTGAAACTATGTTACTACCCTCCTGGACCAGATTAAAACGCATCCCAGCCTCTCTGGTCCCTTCGAGGCATCACAACACATTGTGTACCGTCCCCTTGCCTGACTCTCGTAATGTAAGATGAAGTAAGCCTCCTTTTTAATTTCTGGAATGCCCTCTCACCCGAGTCACCCCACTCATACTTGACCTCTCCCCGGGTCAACCTTGTTATATGTGCAGCTACTTTTTTTTTTTTCACTATGCTCACAGCTATACCTGAAGTCAATACTCTATGTCTTAAATCTCACCTAGTTACCCGACTCCCCTTTGCTGAATTTGACATTCAACTGATGTTCTTGCAAGGTCTAAAGAACAACTATCAACGATTTTCCTGATCCTCCCCTTTTTCTAAGTAGATCAAAATATCTTTCCACAAAGACTACTACACCCGATCTAGATAAGGGGGCAACCCAGCCTGAGATCCCCGAATGTCACCGGGCGTGATTCATTAAACCGGCGGCATCACCGTGGAAGTCGGCGCCCATACCACGCCTCTAACGCCGTGTTGTGGGTGTCTACCCCAACTCTCATATGATAAATCAAAAAGTGAGATTTATCTTAATACCCCGCCCCTTTATAGCTGATCAGATGAATCATTAATCCTTGGCAAGGAATATAGATTCGTGATCGTGACTTTATTCAATTGCTGATAGTTTATACACAATCGAAGAGTTTTGTCTCTCCTCTTCACAAACAGAACCGGAGCGCCTCATGGTGAAGTGCCCGGTTCAATATAACCCTCGTCCTACAATTCCTGTATCTGGACTATGAGTTTCTTTAACTCAACTGGTGCCATCCTATGCAAGGTTATAGAATGGGCGACGCACCGAGGTGTGACTTACTCATGAAGTCTACATCCTTCTTTGGAGGTAATCCCGATAGAACATCCGAAAAAACATCCCCTTACTCTCCACTACTCGAGGTGCACTCCAAGCCCTGGCCTCGCCTCGTTTTCCTGCAAGGCCACAACCAACCTATCAATCTTCAACATCTAGAGTTTGCAAGCACGGCCTCAGGTAAAGCATCATGCTTCTATCCCCCGAAACATCACATAAACACCATCCCTGTGCGCAGCGTGACTCTCAATCAAGGAAAACAATGATGACCAGCGTGCCGTCATCCAAATTCCATTCCTGAGGATATCACCTATCCCGACATCCTCGTGACTTTAGGTCCACAGTGAGGAGAATTCGTGAGATCTCTACCTCACTATCCCAATCTGTCTAACCAACCCTCGCCCTAGTTCCTAGGGGAGAACTTACACTTTACTAGCTTTTCCAAACTTAGCATCTACACATGTGTCAAATAGCAAATTGAGTCTTTCTTTTGCTAGTCTACCTAGTAGTGCATAATCCAACCACTAATAGACATCACATCATGAACTACCCGTTTCATTCATTTTCCGAACCCCAAGGTTGCGTTCTTAACCCTAGTGTCTGGTAGATTTCCTATATTCATCCTACCATGTATATAATCCACACAACATGTAACACACATCATGTAACACACCAAACACATACATGAAAACACACAATGCATGCAATGGTCTAAACCCAATGCCCACCAATTCTAGGTAATCACATACTCTATACCTTGGATACTAATGCTGTGACGCCAGACAAATACACCAAGCACTACAATCATGAACCTGGCTCTAACACCAAGCCATGACGCGGTATCACTTCACCACAATAGCCATGGCCTAAGCCCATGTCCCTCAAGCCCTAGGTAGTCGTATACCTATGCTCTGATACCATGATGTGACACCCCAAATCCCGGGGGTCCATTGACAACCCGTCAACTCGCGGAAGATTCGTGGATGTCGGGTAACCCGACACCACCATCAGTCCCTTTCCTAGACTCGTGGATTTAACGAACGGGCAGTCTCCTTGTACCCCGGAAGCTCACTAAAAATACAACATGTGCAATTTCATGACAACCTGTCCCAATATTATACAACGACCACACCAGGTCCACATAAGATTAAAAATGGCCACGTAGGACCCATTTATCCATATAAATACAATCTATACCATCGAAGCCATCAAGAGTTATTACATCACTCTTAATGCAATGAGCCATTTCCATTTCCTTAACCCGTGCAACACCCTACAAACCGTGGATTCCATCGACTCGTCCAAAGTACTACCTGCTAGTGCCCAAAAGTGCCATTGAGCCCTATTTATTATAGGTTTCAGTGCTTTTTTTTGTGGTACTAATCATGCTAATTAACCCGATTTGCACATTAAGGTCCCTACTATTTTAATGATCGCATTTTGTGGCAAATTTTAGCGCTTTTATGAAGCATTTATGCTAAAATTGTTGAGTCGATCCAAGCACGAAGAATTCAAGTCAAACTTCAATATCAAGTAGATCAAAGATCGAAGGAAAGAAGAAAGCAAATGTGAAGAAAACATCACCGCAGAAAGCCCGCGAGCACCGTTCCCAGCCCCGCCACCGTTCCTCCCGCCGCCCGCTCTCGCTTTTCACACTACAACTCGCTTGCTTTTGCTTTTGGTTTTTTTCCATTTTTTTACCCTATAATAACCTTCCGATTTGGCTTTTTTTAAACTTCCTTACACTCGAGCATCTATATAAGTCTCGCTTGTGCTAAATCAACAATTTGACTTCTCGGATATATAGTAAGCGGGAGGCAGCTCGATGTTTTCTTCCTTTTCCCTTTTTCTTTCCTTTTCTTTCCTTTCCATTTTCTACTGCCAAACACTCCTCCGAGGATGACAACTCGTAGGTTGGCTGGGGTGTGGAGGTAACCTCACTGCCTCCGCTTTTAACGCACTTTATTTAAGGGTTGTTTGTGTTCCGCTTCTCACTTAGGGTTAAAATCTCTTTAAGTATGCTCTCTTTAATGTGTATTTGGCAAGCTGGGTTCAATGGATACTTCTACCAGATCCATTGAGGCCCGCCAGTTGTCTCCCCGCTGGGGCTTATCGTGGATTAGGTTTCAGATGCATTTTCACCGTTAGGAACATTTATGCCCATTTAAATGCTATATTTCAAAAGGAAAATCATAGGGTTTAGTTTTTAAAGCTAAATGAAGATCCTAGCTCGAAATGACTATATGCCATGCTCCCCAACGCGAGGAAAAATACCCGGGGACATGTGGTTACCTTGAAACCCTAAACCAGTGGCCTAACACTTCAAGGGGTTCTATTTTACATTTTTTTTCTTATTTTATTTTCAGTTTGCAACCCACCAACTCACTGTTTTTCAACCAAACCTTAAAATCCAAATTAAATTCACCATTTTTTACTTCACTCAAATCATTTGTACGAAGAAAACCCATCCCTGTGTTCGACCCTAGACCGCTATAATCAAGAAGAGGCTCGACTACTGCTAAAGAGGAGGAATATAGGATATAAATTTTGTTGATTCCGGATCACCCTACCGTGGCACGAATCAAATGACGCCGTTGTCGGGGATGGTGCCAAGGCATTCGACTAGCCGTGGAAACATCAGATCCTTAGATCCTCATCACAAGTCTTGGTGAATTTCCTTTTATCTTTTACTGTCATTTTTTTAATTTTATTTTCATAAAAAAAAAAAAAAAAAAAAAAAAAAAAAAAACAAATGGCCACAGATCGTTCCCAGATTGTTGTGTTGTCCCGCTTGGTCGCAAGAATCCATTTTCAAAGTGGGCTAAAAATTCTAAAGGCAAGTGCTCAAGACAGTTCGTGGGTTTGAATTGTGACCAAATGGTAAGAGGAGAACAATATAAGTGAGTATTCACTGAGAGTAACCCCATGTTTGGCATGTCCATGAGGGACTATAGAAACCACTTGATGAGTTCACCCTCTATGGCAAGCCACAACCATAGTCAGATTCACAAATCCTCATGGGAACTAAGACTTCCACACAATATTCACCTCCCTAACCTCCATATTATGCCCCACTCTCAAGAACAACCACCACCCTTTATCCCCTCGTTGAAATGCCATCCTCAATTTGAGGCAACAAGTGGACAATTTCATGTAGGATAACAAGGTAGTGAATGTTCAAGCTAATAGGAAATCGAGACAAGGAGAGCTCCCTAACAAGGAATCGGATGGTTCCAGCGAAATTGATCAAAATCGACATCCCGCAGAACGACCTCAAACTCACCAATCGCTTGTCATCAAGCAGAGGGAGAATCTCGGAGGATGAAAAAGCCGATCAAGCAATTTTTTGGGTGAGCAGTTCTCAATCATAGCCTCAGAGGAATTGAAAGTCAATCAAAGAGAAGTTCTCCGAGGAACCGCAGGATGCCCTACACCAGTATAGTATATGGGCCATGGAAAAATAGTTAAGAAATTCTTCCCTTTGTCGAGCGAGGAAAGTAATGAAAGGAAGCAAGGGAAGAGCCCTAAAACCTATTACCCAGTTTCACCACAACCCACCGCCATCTCCGTATACCCAACAACACACCACACCAAGCAAAGACAATTCACTCCTCGGGCACTCCACCACCAAGGCCACCCCATCACCGCTTGTGATGCAAAAACATTAGAAATTAGTAGCCACCGCATGCTTCGCTACTACATCAGCACACAAGCAACCGCCTACATCGCATGGCATAAGAAAGAGTCTGGTGTCGCCTCGATTGAGCACCTTAACCCCAAGATTTCGAGCTCCGCTACTCCAACAAATTTCCAGCGCCTAAAGATAATTGGCCTGGGGAGCACAGCCTCCCCCACTTTTTTAATTCTTCTTGTCTTATTTTATTATTTTATTGTATTTTTATTTTGATTTCTGCGAATTTTTCTTCTTAGGTTTTATCTAATTTTTAGTTAATTTATGTTTTTAGATTAATTTTACTTTTCCTCGTCATTTTTCTTAATTTTTCTTGCATTAATTTTTGCGCTTTTGTGCAAATTTTTGAAGCTCGGGATTGTAAAATCACATAAATAGGATCGCTGGGAAGTTTTTCGTAACTATAGCGAAAATTTCTCGTAATGAATAAATGCAAAATTTCTCGCTATAGATGAAATTTTCGTTAGTTAGCCAAATTCCTCACAGCCTAGCGAAATTTTTATTAGACTTTCATAGCCTAGCTAAATTTTTATTAGGACAACAGGCTAGAAAATTTCGCTAGGAACAGTGCCTAGCGAAATTCCATGTTATAGCGAAATGTCTCCAGACAAAACTGCAACAGTGTCTCCTTTTTTAAATTTTTTTTTAATTATTTTTTATATTTTATTAAAAAAAAAAAAAGGGTTTTGTTTTTTTATTATATATAAATAAGTATATATTATTTTATTAAAAAAAAACGCTTGTTTTCTTTTATATATTATTTTTATTTCAAAAAATAAAATAAATAAATATATATATATAGCATATATATATATATATATATATATATATATATATATATATATATATAGAGAGCAGTATATATATATATATATATATATATATATATATATTTTTTTTTTTTTTTTTGGCTTTTTTTGTTTTTAACTTTTTATTATATATTAAAAAAAAAATATATCAATTTTTAATATATAAAAAAAAAAAAAATATCAAAAATCAAAATTTTCATTATTAGACATAGCTAAATGCCCTTTCGCAAACATAGCGAATGCCCACTTTCGCTGGGCCAGCGAAAATTGTAGTTTCAATAAAATTTCAAGGCTAATGAAAATTTTTCTACTACGTCCCACGCTTTGACTTCCACTGTTTCAAGCCATAACTTTTTCATCCTCGAACCCTTCTTTAGCTTCCTTGCATCGTTGGAAATTTTAGAGAGTGTAGAACCAACATGGCCAGAAAAGAACATTTTTGAGACATATGAAAGTGTAATTTTAAAATGTCTTAACCCGGTCACTTTTTCCTCTCTTTCTTCTCCCAACTTGTTTATTCAATCCCAAACTGAAAGTGGAATAAGGTGTCGATGGAAAGCTTCTAAGTCTCCTAGTCCGGAAGAAGATCACATTCATCAGTGAGGTAACACTTCCTTCTAAATTTCCAACCGAACCCCATTTCGAACACCAAGATGTGTTTCAAGCTGGGGAGAGTTAGCTAAGGAAGTGGCTTTTGTATTTATTCTTTTGTATTATTTTGTGAAAGCCCATTTTAGATGTTTAGTGGCTTGGCTGGTCCCCTTCTATAAAGTCAAGTACTTTTTCAAAATTTCCGGGACCCATTTTTGCAACCAAATGCTCTTGTGGTTTTACTAACTCAAGTCGAAAATTGCAAACTTTGTCCAATCTATTGATGTTAGATTGGTTCCATGCTTGGTTGAGTGAATGATTAGTTGAATTCTTATTGATTTTGACATTTTTCTTCCACCTTTAGCTAACCACACACAATGCACATTAGGTTTCAAGGATAGTCGAAAAATCAAGACAACCTCTCCTTACTTTGCATAACCTACCCTAGTTTCATCACCACCTTTAATAGGTTATGGACCGTGGAAAATAAAAAGAAGAAATGAAAGAAAAGAAATGAAAAGAAAAGAAAAAGAAAAGAAAAAGAATAAAAACTCCAACGCTTGCCTTGAAACCTCGAAAGCACGGTCCGAGGGGTATATGGTTAAAGTTTAAAGCCCGTAAGTGTCTCTAAACCTTTCATCGTTTGAGTCACCTAATTTAGTGTCTCGGTTACATGGTGGATGGGTGGAGTTTTAGTGTTGTAGGTGCTAGCTGAAATCATTCAAGTCCTGGTGAAACCCGTAGAAGCCAGGTCGAAAGATCCTTATGACTTGGTGCCCTAAACCTTTAATTGCCGGGAGTCACCTGCAGATCCCCTGCTACATGGACTTTGGTGAGACAATTCTCAAAGATTGCACCCTACAACGCAAAAAAGAATTGTGGAATAAGAGGTGGGTCCCGATCTATTTAGGTCAGTTAGCATGCTAGGTCATGGCTGTAGCTAGGTCAGAGAGTACTTTGACAAGCTTATTGCTATATGCTAATCAAATAAACACTTAGGGATTTTGTGGAAGTTTCACTGAGTCATTGAGAAGGAAGCTCTTTTGACACTAATTTCAGTATCTTATTCTCTCATGATAGTTATTGGACACTAGCCGATGATTTTTCCTGTGGTTAGCATTACTCATTCACAACCTTTTTGAAATACAATTTTTAGAACATTATTTGTTATCGTTGTATGCTCTCTTCTTTCTTTCTTTCTTTCATCAAGCAAGGACCAGCAATGTGAAGGTCAGTGTGATTAGTGCCCAAAAAGTGCTATTTTTGAGCCCTATTTATTATGTTTTGGAGTGCTTTTTCAGGTACTAATCATGCTAATTAACCCGATTTGCACATTAAGGTCCCTACTATTTTAATGATCGATTTTTGTGGCAAATTTTGCAATTTTTATGAAATTAATTATGCCAAAATTGTTGAGCCGATCCAAGCACGAAGAATTCAAGTCAAACCCAACATCAGCAGATCAAAGATCGGAAGTGAAAGAAGAGCAAATGTGAAGAAAAGATCACCAAGAAAGCTTCTCCCGCGAAAGACTGCTCCCAGCCCCAAGATCACTCCTCCCCGCGCCCGCTCCTGCTTTTCACACTACACCCTATTTGCTTTGTTGGGTTTTTTTCCATTTTACCCCCGTAATAACCTTCCGATTTTGGTTTTTTTGTAATCTCCTTACACTGAAAGCATCTATATAAGTCTCAGCTTGTACAAATCAACATACTTGACTTCTGATATACAAGAAGCGGGAGGCTCCAGCCTTCCTTTTCCTTTTCTTTCCTTTTTCTTTTCCATTTTTTCTACCACAAACACTCTCCGAGATGACAACTCAAAGGATGTTCTACTAGACCTCTTCTCCTTAAAGAGGACGATCGTTGGCTAAACGCCGAGGTAACTCACGGCTCCCCCGTTTTTAACGCACGCATTTGCGCTTGCTCAGGTTCCTCGCTTCACTTGTGTTAAAATCTTCTTAAGCATGCTCCCTTTAATGTGTGGCCTATAAGTTTTCAGTTCAATGGATACTTTTTACTAGATCCACGAGGTTCGGGCTTAGTCGCCTCTCGCAGTTATCGTGGATTGTGGTTTTGAGATGCTGCCACTGTTAGGAACATTTATGCCCATTTAAAATGCTATATTTCAAAAGGGAAACATAGGGTTTAGTTTTAAAAAGCTAAATGAAGATCAGGTTGGAAATGACTATATGTCGCCTTGACGCGAGGAAAAAATGCAGGGGACATGTGGTTACCTTGAAACTAAACCGATGGCCTAACACTTCAAGGGGTTCTATTTTATTTTTTTCTTATTTTATTTTTCGAGTTTGCAACCCACCCAGCTCAGCGTTTTCAACCAAACCTTAAAATCCAAATTAAATTCACCATTTTTACTTCCTCAAATCATTTATTTTGAAAGAAAACCCTGTCCATAATATTGACTAGACATACTGCGATGGCTTAAGCTACGTGGAAATATAGGATATAATTTTGTTGATTAGGATCACCTGTGTGTACAATCAGAATGCAGTCCACATCCATTCACGGATGGTGATTAATATGATATGTACTCACTTCCGCATACGATGTCCCATTACAAGGGCTACGCCCGATTTTCGTTAAATCTGAGTCTTGGAAAAGGACTCAATGGGGTGGGTGATAAGTGACAATCCTGAATCTTCTCGAGTTGGCCGGGTTGTCAACGGACTCCGAGATTTGAGTTGTGCAGCTTTCTCCCAAAATAATCTTTCAAAAAAAGAAACAAATTAACACATGTTTCAAAAATAATACCGCATCTTCATTAAAACCATAGTTGGTAGTTATGGTTTAATTTTTGTAAGTTAAGCGTAGATGTTTTGTAAGTTATTTTAGCTGGTCTGAAACTACAGTTTAAGTATTAATTAATTTATTTTTAAATTTGTGCCTAGTTGATTTTTTTTTTATTTGACAAGTAATATTTTGGGACAAAACTCGTTTATCTAGCAATTTGCATCACATTCTTATTAGTACAAGGATTGTTGGCATAATTCAACTAAACATTAAATCTAAAAAGTCGTTCATTTTTTAATTAATGGTCAAATGATAAATTGGTTTAAGAGATACAAAATCAAATATTTGCAAAAATGATCTTGGACTTCTGAGTTTTCTACATCTATGAAGGAATAGAAGATAAGCGAGAAGAACACAAATCAATCAATCCGTCCAGTAGCGCCCCAAATCCGAGTCGGGTTGACTACGAATCGACCTCTGAGGCTTCGTGAATCTTAGGAGTGACCCGACATCTCTCAATCGGGCGAGAGTCTCCTTTGTCTGCAGGGAGCTCTACCCTTAGTACATAACACATATAACACCGTATATAACTTGTCCTAACAATCCATTATAACAATTCCACGAGTAAGCAGCCACTTGGGCCTAAACCAATACTCTCCTAATAATTCCCAACTACTTGTAATAGTTAAAGTTAATGACTTACTCTTATACAATACATATATTAAAATGAAAAACATTCTAATACATGTATGCAATGAACCCAAGCCTGCCAGGCTTTCTTCTCAACTCGGCCTCTATGATGAGCCGTCTCCTCGTGAGCTCCTTGTATGCGTAAAATAATATCCCTCGGCCCGGGGTGAGCTAATGCTCGATGGTGAATCACAAGTGGGCTACTCTCCAGCCCTAAGTGCATACCGTGCTCCGATGAAAAACATACATTCAAGTAAATCGTGATCCTGCACGAATGTCTACATGATCAGCATACTTGCCGGTCCTCACCGACTCCCTCACACTTATCTAAATACGTATGAAACATTATTTTCAACAGATATTTGTTTATATTATTTATGGACAACCCTCCGATATAATTATTTTTGGACCGTCTCCGATGATCTTTTAGTGATTGCCTCGATGTATATCAATTGGGCATTAAGACTAGTTGATATTTTATATGGACACCACCCTCAGATAATTTTTATTGTTGAGTCAACCCTAAAACCATTCTTTCAAAGATGCCTGTACCTCACTCCCTCTTTGTTCTAGGGTGCTTGGTGCATATGGAAATGCATGATGTAATTCATAAAATTTTATAAAACATGCAAATATATAAATCATGCATATATTCACATGTTTAAATCACACAAAACATGTCATGTAAATTTCACCATCAATTACATCAAAAATTAGCTCACGTGGGCTAATGATCAAACACGAGCAGCTTCGATTTGAATTACTCAACCCAAACACATTATTTCACAAAATTATTTTGTAGACACTATTCTGGGAATAGTACGAAACCCTCGATTACTATTCTAGACAAATCACCAATCATCGGTTCACTTAGTGAACCTAAAACTCAACCATTCCCGACCTATGCATATCACAATACAATTTATTTGCCTGATTTATACAATTTACATCCCCAAACAGTCCCTCACGGTCACGGCTACACAAATTAGGTTTCAAAATTTTCTAATAATTCGGTTCCAAGATTTAGGACCGATCAAACGGCCACTCACGGCCTCAATCAACTCAAACATCATAAATACACTTAAATAAAAATTTGACTTTCAAATAAGGTCATCCTGCGGAGTTTAGCCGAAAACTCCCAGCGAGACCCACGCGTAGGCCTCGATGCGTAGAGCAGCTTTGCTTCTTGTCCTGACGAATTCCGACGGTCGAATTTGCCGGAAATTTAGAGAGAAGTCTGATGTTCTCTCTCTAAAACCAAATCTCCATGGCCACTGTAAGTCCCTCCCATTTTTGGCTCTCCTTTTTCCATTTGTAAGAGATGACACTATTGAGTGTTTTGTCTCATTATCATTTAATCAAATTCAAAATGACCATTTTGTCCCTTTTTCCCAATTTTGACATTCGGCACTATCTCGGCCGTCCATTTTCATCATTTCTCTACTCATGCCACTTATGGCACATGAGTACGTGTTATATGTGACTTTTGTCACATCTCAAGTCGTTTTTCGGCACCCGAAACTCGATGCCTCAAAAAATGTATAAATTCCAACTGTCTCGGAATTCAATGAAATTCGATGTGGTAGCTAGATTTCGCAAGACAATTCCAACGGTGAAATCTGTTTCGCCATCCGAGATCTAGAGAATAAATTTCGAATTTTGACCGAAATTACGATTTTACCCTTTTTCCAGAAATTGGAATTTCTCGGGTCTTACATTCTCCCCTCCTTAAAAGGAATTTCGTCCCAAAATTATGGACAATCAAAACACTCACATGCATATGCAACGTGCACTATACCATACATGTAGAGATTCGGCTAAACACATTACCTTCATCCCTAAACAAGAAGGGATATGTGGCGTCGTGTCCTCGCGCTCCCTGGACTCTCCCTCCCATAGTGTATATCTCCCTCACTAGCTCCACGGTCTTCGTCACAAAGCACACGATCACGGTATCCAAAATGCCTGATCCCACCTCCGAAAGGTCCCATCCGTGTCAACCTCAATCTGTCCCAATCCACCATGAGCTAGATCACGGGTATACTTAGGAGCATGGAGGCGTGAAATACCTGTTAGACACGATGGCGGGCGGTAGCCAAGCCGATCACGCAGTGCCTATCCTCTCGAATATCTAGAAGGACCAATAAACGCGGTGATATCTTCCGCTTGCAGACGACCACTCCTCTCTTAGGCATGACCTTCAGGCGTGATCACGACTTGAACTCTAATGGTCATTCCTTTATCGGCCATAAGCTCTTAATGATACGGCCGTGAAAGTGTATTTGTCGTATCAAGCTCACCTTCTCGGAGTGTCTCTAATCGAATCGAGGACCGATGATGGGCTCTCTCTCCCACCTCAGGTCCAACATAGCAGTGACTGCATGGCCTCCATTACAGTAACATATGGTGCCATACGTATGCTATTTTTAGTAGCTGACTGCTGTAGGCGAAATCCACTAAAGGCAAGTGCTCTTCGGCTGCCCTTATGATCCGGGACGCATGCTCGCAGCATGTCCTCTAACACATGTATAGTCCTCTCGGGCCCCGACCATGCGTACGTGGGTGGAAGAGGATTGTACTCATGGTACGTGTCTGCCCGTAGCTTTGGAAACTCTTGAGAATTGTGTATCGTAAACCTCGAGATTCATCGGAGTACTATGGATGCGGTACTCCATGTAGCCGAACTATCTCTCGGAATGTACAGCCAGGAAGAATCTCTCGATGTGAAGGTCATCCATACGGTTAGAAAATATGCCGACTTGACGATCCGATCTACAATCACCGTACCGCATCATGTCTAGCGGCGTCGTGGCAAGTGGGTCCACCGTCCATCGTGAAGCGTGCTCCCACTTCCACTGTTTATCTCTAATGGCTGAAGTAGCCTGGCGGCTTCTAGTGCTCGGCCTTAACATGCGACCGTGAGACATCGTGCGTGCAAAGTCCCTACATGTGTCACTGCCGTTCCGCTCGGTGAAATCTTGTGATGAAGATCACGGTGCACCTCTTCATGCCACTGGATGCACGGCAAATCGAGAAGCGATGAAACTCCACGAGAATCTCCTCTCTCAATGATTATTTGAGACCTAAATCCCTCTATCTGAAGACTACCATACGTGTGGATGGTCCGACCCACATCACCCAGTACTGTGTACCGGTCCGCATTGGACACTAACTTTGCAGCGTCCACCTTGCTAGGACTCAATCACTTTGCTCCATGAGGCGGTGTGAATGCTAAACTCCCAAGTACTTTGAGTCTACTCATTTGTGCGTAGCCCAAATTGTCCAGTCTGAGCATCCGCACTCGAAGCTATACTAGCCAATGCTTCTCGTGACTTTCTACGACGAGTGCTTGACCCACCACATTTTGCCTTACCCGGGATGGTGTCTGAGAAGTGAAGTCATAATCCTCTAGGAACTTCAAATCCATCGCATTGCCTCATATTGAGGTCCGTGCGTAAATATGCTTAGGACTTTTGTGGTGCAGGTACCTCGAACTCCTCGCCATATAAGTAGTGGTGCCAAATCTTGAGGTAAAGACTGATAGCTAACTCTAAGTCGTGTGTGGAGTAGTACGCTCATGATTCTTCAACTACGGGAACCATAAAGCTCACACCCTCCGGTGCATCAAAACACATCCCGGTCAGGCACTCGAGGCATCTGTCTGCTTTGTGTTGCCCGCCCCCTGTCGGGACTATCGAGATAGGAGCTGGAAGTAAATCTCCTCTTTAACACTGGAATGCCTCCTCACGTCGGTCATCGATCAAACTTGACCTCCTTAGGGTCAGCCTCGTCATAGGTCTTGATTCGAGAAATCCTTAATAGTCTCTGTAATACCCGAGTCAATCCCAAACTACGAGTATCTCGGTGACTTTAGCTCTCCCAACTCATCACGGCCTCGACCTTCTGCAGGTGTTGCGACACGCACTTGATCTGACACCACGTGTCCCAATCGACCTCGGTAAGCCAAAACTTCTGATGCGAACTTAGCGTGCAGCGTGGTCTCTCGAACCGTATATCACGATCCTTAAGTGATACTCATGCTCCCACTATGACTGGGAGTAGATCAAAATGTCATCCACAAAGACTACGATAAACTGATCTAGATAGGTTGAAATACCTATGCATGAGATCCGTAATCTTTGTGGCGCATTCGTCGATCAAGGGCATCACCATAAACTCAAGTGCTCATAGCGTCTGAAAACGTTGTCTTGGGATATACGTCTCCCAACTCTCGGTGATCTTTTGCGTGCGAAGGTCTATCTTTGAGTAGACTCGCGCTCCTCTCAACTGATCAAATAAATCATCAATCTTGGCTTGTGGGTACGATTCTTGATTGTAATGTTCTACGTATGCGTAATCAATGCACGGTCGAAGGGTCTTGTCCTTCTTCTAGCCCATGTGAAATAGAGCAGGGTAGCCTCATGGTGAAGTGCTCGGTCCCAATGAACCTTTGTCCGGTAACTCTGTAGCTGGACTACGAGGATCTACAATTCAATGGGTGCCATCCTATCTTTGAGTCATAGAGATGGCGAGAAGTACAGTGTATTTCGATAAAGTCTGGCCCTACATGGAGGTAGTCTAGGTAGCTCATGCGGAAAAAACATCCACATACTGTAAACTACACAAAGTGGATCTAAGTGCGGTCTCTCACCTCGTCCTCTAGAGATATAAAACTGCTAGCCAACCCGCTAAGCATCCTGACACTTGGACTCATTATACGTGCGGGGCAAAATGTCATCTTGTCCCCACAAATACCTACACAGTGTAAATCTGTTGTGTGGCGGTAACCCTCCTGCAGCTCCTGTTCGATAGCAGCCCTATAAGGCATCGACAATCCAATCACTAGGATGACATCGAACTCTGACATGTCCGTGATCCTCCAAGTCCTTTGTGGTAGAGGCCCTGAGATCTCAACTCGTAACCACGACATATCATCCCTATTCGCCCTAATCCACTAGGGAGAACTCACATACAAGAAATTTGCTCTAAGGTCTCAACCTCTAAGCCGACTATCTCTCTATGGTGAGGGTTGTCCCAGCCATGGAGTCCATATCTGTAGGCGGGAAGTCCTCTGTCCAGGCGAATGGACAACTTAGTTACATTCTCAAATCTCCTAACCTTGGCCATGTCTGTGGCCACATAATCATCAACAAATCGGGCTAGCTCTATGAACCTAGCCACATAATCCATCACAGTCATAGCCCCCTGCTTCAGCTCTAGGAACTCTTGAGCCTTCGCATGCCTCGCAGTCTCTGGAAAGTACTTACCCATGAACGACTCACGAACTCGCCCATGTCATCGCCTACAGGTCTCACAGAGATCCTTGCCCATTTCCACCCGTATTTGGCCTCACCCTCGCTGGAGCGCGATTAGTCCTATCACGGTCGCGTCGGAGGTAATCTCATATTTTTTTTTTTTTTTTTTTTCACCACCTGCACACCACCTTCTGCACCACACACACTTTGCACTGCTCACACCTTCTATCTGTGTACCAATGGTCACCACCACATCGGATCCACCCCTGTGAATGTTGGAGAACGATCGCCCTAAACCTCTGGGTTACTAAGACCTCTCGACTACGATATACCGGCTGTGCTATAGGCGCCGCAGCCACCTATAGCCTCTGAAGGCTTTGCTAATCCAATGCGGTGGTACGGTGATGCGTGTGGTGCGACCCGATTACCAGTGGGCGTCCTCTCGTCTAGTCCTCGACCTAGCCATCTACACAATTTCAAACGGCAGTTAAATACAATACATTATCTCTAAAGCATAAACACCGTCCCAAGACACTATTCATACACAGAATCAGTGTATATTTCAAGTCCCTACATTCACAAGCAATGCAAGACCATTTATCCAATATATTAAATCATATTTATCAACAAAAATTTTATTTTCAAAAATTTCATTTTTGTTTCAAAAATTTTTTTTGTCCCATTTTGTTTGATTTAATTTTATTATAATTTAATTTAATAATAAAAAAAATTATTTTTTTTTTCGAATTTTTTTTTTCATTTTCCAAACACTCAAATAAATTACTTAAAAATTTATTTTATTCAATTTTCTTGATTTTACATCTGTATGCAAACCTTGAAAACAATTTACCTGTCATCCCGTCAATTTTTTTCGTTACATTAGTGGCCTTCTTTGCTACTTCCTACATGTAGTAGCTTGAATACTACATCCATACCACTCATAAATTTTATGAGTTCAACTTTAAAATTTATTAAAATTTTATTTTATTATTCTATAAACCAAATAAATTAATAAAAATTTATTTAATTTATTTTCTTTTTCAGGTTCCAAAACTATAAAACTCGAAACTTTCCGACACGTCTTCATGTTAATCACTATCACACAAACCATCATCATACATACAACATGGCTACACACCATCACCGCGACAATTCATCAATTCACACACAAAACACACATCTGCGGTGTTCTAGTTTTGTCCCATGCCCTTCTAGGTAATCCTCATACCTAAACTAACATCGAGCCACACCAAGTGGTGATGTTCTTGCAGGCTATGGTCTAAGCGAAGCCCCTCAGCCACACAGGTATTCGTATACCTATACTCTGATACCAGGCGTAGCCCCAAATCCGGGGTGGTTGACTGCCCATCAGCCTGGCGGCTCGTGAATGGGTGACCGACATCTCTCACGAAAATCGGGCCGAGTCTCCTTTATACGGGGAGCTCTACCCTTAGTACATAACCTGTATATAACCTGTCCCAACAATTCAATATAACAATCCATGAGTAAAACGACCACTTGGGCCCACAAACCAATACTCCTCCTAATAATTCCCAACTATATACAATAGTTCAAGAGTTAATGATTCTCTTATACAACACATATATTAAAATAGAAAAACAATACATGTATTACGAAGCGAACCAAAGCCAATCCGACTTTCTTCTCAAACTCAGCCTCTATGATGAATGTCTCCTCGCTGCGCTCCTTGTACAGCAAAATATATCCCTCAACGGGGTGAGCTAATGCCAGTGGTGGAATCACCACTAGGTGGGCTCTCTCACCTAAAGTGCATATGCAATGCTCAATGAAAAACATACATTCAGTAAATGCGTGATCTACTGAATGTCTACATGATCAACTCATACCCTAGGAGTCCTCACTTGAGCTCCCTCACACTTACCTAAGCCACGTATGAAGCATTATTTTCAACAAAGATATTTGTTTATATTATTTGTGGACAACCCTCGATCATAATTATTTTGGACCTCCGATGATCTTTTAGTGGACAACCCTCGGAGTGTATATCAATTGGTAAAACTCAGATGATTGATGTTTTATATGGACTACCCTCGATGGTATTTTATTGTAGTCGACCCTCAGAAACCATTCTTTCAAGAATCACCTCATGCACTCCACTCCCCTCTTTGTTCTAAGGGTGCCACAGAGTGCATATGGTACATGATGCAAATTCCATAAAATTTTATAAAACATGCAAATATATAATCATGCATATATTCACATAATTTAAATCACACACAAACATGTCATGTAATTTCACCATCAATTACATCAAAATTAATAATGATTAATGATCAAACCGAAACAACTTCGATTTGAATTACTCAACCAAACACATTATTTCAAAAATTATTTTGTGAACACTATTCTGAGTTAGTGAAACCCTCGTTACTATTCGACAAATCACCCGATCATCGGTTCATAGTGAACCCGAATTTCAACCATTTCGACTATGCATATCATAATACAATTTGTTGCACAATTTATACAATTTACACCCCAACCCCGGTCCTCACGGTCAAGCACACAAATTGGGTTTTCATTTTCTAATAGTCGGTTCGAATTTGGAGACCGTCAATACTCACGGCCTCGATCAACTCAAACATCATAAATACACTTAAATAAAGTGTAAAACTCAAGTAGGATAAATCCCTACCTCCACGGGTTTGTCAAAAACTCCCAGCCCAGGAACCAACGTAGGCCTCGATGCGTCGAGCGGCTTGCTTCTTGTCTAGAGCCAATTCAGACGATCTTCAGTTCATAGGAAATTTAAGAAAGTCGATGTTTTCTCTACAAACCAAATCTCCATGCCCCTTTGTAAGTCCCTCCCGTTTTGGCTCTCCTTTTTCCATTTTGTAAGAGACGACACTATTGAGTGTTTTGTCTCATTATCATTTAATCAAATTCAAAATGACCATTTTGTCCCTTCTTTTCCCAATTTTGCTATTCGGCACTATCTCGGCTATCCATATTCATCATTTCTCTACTCATGCCACTTATGGCACATGAGTATGTGTTATATGTGACTTTTTTCACATCTCAAGTCGTTTTCTAGCACCCGAAACTCGATGCCTCGAAAAATGTGTAAATTCCGACTGTCTCGGAATTCAATGAAATTCGACGTGGTAGCTAGATTTCTCAAGAAAATTCCAACGATGAAATCCGTTTTTACATCCGAGATCTAGAGAATAAATTCCGGAATTTTTACCGAAATTACGATTTTACCCTTTTTTCATAAATTGGAATTTCTCGGGTTTTACACAATCAACTTAATGTCAATCAACAAATCATAGTTTTCAACAAGCTTTCAGCAATTTCAACATTTAAATTCCTATTTATTGTCAAGTTTCTAGCAAAATTTTAACAGTGTTATTTCATTCGTCGTAGTAAAATCTAATATTTTTTAGCAAATTTCGACGTGCGGATTTACAAGTTCTATTCAAGTGTATCAAGTTTTCAATCACATAGCTTGTTTCATTTCAAATCAATGTTTACTTTAACAATTTCAACGTGCAGTTTGTAAGTATTATTCAAATCTATCAACTTTTAGTACTATGTTATTTTATTCATTTTAAGGAAATTTAACGCTTTTATTCAGCAATTAATTCTTGTAATATTTCAATTCATACGCTTTTCACTTTATTTATGGGAAACTGTCAAGTTAACCAAGGAATCTAAATAGCCCGATTATAAGTTTGATCTTACAAGTCATTCCAGTTTTAAAACAGTTTAATTTTCTGACACGTCTGCACACTTATATTTTATATGTTTCGTGTAAGATTAAAAAATCACCATGACATATATGAAAGGAAATTCCTACTAACAAAATCAACAATACTCCATGGCTAAAATCTTTATATCCTTAAAAAGAACATGAAAATCAACTTTTGGAAATTTAAACTTTCATCAATTTTTAATATCATCTCTTGACAAAAATATTTGTATTATTTTATTGTAAAATAATTTTCTTTTAAAAAAATAAATATATAAAATGGTAAATACATTTTGTTCAAAATAGATTATTTTAAGAACAAATATAGAATGGGTAAGATTGGAAAATGTTGGATTATTTAGGCTTTTGCTTTAACATAGGTGGAAATAGGTGAATTATTATCCTCGTTCCTAGATACATTTTCTTTTGTTTTTATTTGACATTGTCAATGATGGGTAGCATTCCATGAAAATGGTTTGTCATTATTTTACTCTTTTTTCTCCCTCACATGTGACCCTTTATAAAAAAACATTTTAGGTGACTCTTCAAAAAGTATGAGAGAGATTTAGATTTTTTTTTAAAATTTAATTTAGAATATGTCGGTTTCATATTTGTAAGTTATAAAAGAATTATTGACTCTTATTTACTCTTTAGCTCATATCAAACCAAAAAAAAAAAAGTGTTGTTATTTGATATCATTGGTGTAAAAAAAGTCATCATAATTTTATAGGATAGTAATTTTTAAGCGGGTTATAAAAGAGGGAAGAAATTTTTAATGAGTATTTATGTCATTTAACTTTTACATTTTTTAAATTTATCCTTAAAAACTTTATATTTTTTGGAAATTATGTGTACCACCATTGTAGCATATCGAAAGTTATGCGGTATGCTTAGTAAGTGCATATGTGCACCAAGGCCTTCCTTAATTATTTGAGTGTCATAGAAGTATTTTGAAGTTGTTTTAAGGATGAGAAATTATAAAGTTTTCAAAGCATTGTGGCACTTTTGCAGAATTAAGGAAAGTGGAGGGTGAAATGCAGTTATGGAATTTCAAAAGATAATAATAATAATAAATTGCCAGAATAGTTCAGGGAAGCTTAGAAAATTCTCTAGATTTCGGATGACAAAACGGATTGCGTTGTTAAATTCGTATCACGAAATCTAGTGACCCAAAAAAATTTCGTCTAATTTTGAGATAGTCATAATATTTTACGATTTTCTGGGTGATAAATCGCAAGTGACTTCAGGAACAAGATTTTTACTAAAATCTCAGAAGTCAGAAAATAGCTTGAGTTAAAGTTCATTTAAAATAATTGAATTGAAAAGAAATAAAAATTTTCGGGACAGAAACGGATCCAAATGAGACAATATAAGTTATGTATCCAAATAATAATAATAATAATAATAATAATAATAATAATAAAAAGATAAAATCAATAAAGGTGAGAAAAGGAGAACAGACGGGGGCATGAAGTAGAGAGACGGAGAAAGAGAAAAACAAAATGGGTTTTTGTTTCTTTCTCAGATTTATGAAAATCGGATCGTAGATTTTTTGGCGGACCGAAGGCAAGTTAGACTGACGGAAGCTATGCGTGGGCACCCATATCTTAGCGTTTCGTCAAACTTGAGGTAGGAAATTTTCCTACTTTGTATTATTTCTAGCAAAAATTTATGTAATGACTTGAAATTTTCTTAAAGGCGGTGAGAGGCCGTAAATTTCAGTCCCAAAATTTTTGGATTGAGTTTAGGAATTTTTAAGAATTTTTTGGACTATTTACCGGACCAGTCGGGACTTAATTTCAGAAGTATTTCCGGATGGATTCGGGTTGAAATTTCGAGATTTGCCGAGCGGTCTGGACATAATTTTCAAAAATGTTTTGATGTTTTTAGACTCTATGAAGTCCCTTGAGTCTAGAATCTAGTCCTTATGCTGTAGACCGCATTTGGGGCCCACATATTTTCTAAAAGAAATTTAATTGTAGCACAGTGTTGATTGATTGGTTGTGCGACGTGTGTGATCCTAATACATCGAATATGTAGGAGTAATAAGCGGAGGCGGGAGAAATTATTAGTCGTGCTCAATTATTGTAAAGATGAGTGTTCTAAACTCTATTTTTAAATACTAGTGTATTGTTTATAAATACGTTTTACCTTGGTATGTAATGGTTTGATTTAAACCATATTTGAAAAGCAAGCAAGTAATGTGATTTAGAAAGGAAGCAAACAAGCAATTGTTTGATTTTAAACCATATTTGAAAAACAAGCAAACAATGAGTTTTAGTAAGCAAGCAATGGTTTTGAATTATCAAACCATATTTCAAACAAGCAATGGTTTTGAATTATCAAACCATATTTCAAGTAAACAATGGTTTGAATTGTTAAACCATGTTTTGGCAACAAAGTATATTTTATAAAGCAGGCCCTAAACGAAAATCCCTAGTTTTAAGAAAGCATAACGGTCAGAGGTATTCCGTCGTGCGGTGGTGTTAGGACATCATTTCATGCATTTAGATTTGCCTGGTCGACGACTTGGTTCATCATCATGGCATTTAAAGGCGAAGTGACGCATCTTGGAGTATATAGGGTTAGCTAGCTAGATTATGTTGGCGTGAACAGATGCCACCATATTTACCGGAAAAGGTGATGTGGGCCAAGGCCCTTCCACCTTAGTGATGTGGACCCAGGTCCTTCCACCGGCACGGTTGAAGCCTAGGCTCCCGTGTTTACTAGGGTATAGTAAGCAAGAAAGGCTTCCAGTGGTTGATCTTGATTTATATGCATTTTAAACACAATTTTAAAATCAACCACTGGTAATGTAATACCCGTAAATTTGGCCATTTAAATTATTTCCATAATTGTTTTAATATTTATTTTGATTTGTTAAAATATTAATTTAAAGTTGATTAAGGGCTAAATTGAAAGGGGGGCAAACTACCAAAACAAAAAAAAAAAAAAACCCCTCTCTCTCTCTCTCTCCCCGACACCTCACGGCGCGCCGCCCCTGCCAGCGCCGATCAGCCGTCTCCGGCCACCGATCCGGCCGTCCGACGCCGGGAAAAGGCAGCTCCCATCACCGGCCACCCTTGCCTTGCTCTGATCTCGCCCTAAACCCGCTGCTCGCCTGAATCACGCCTGCCCCCTCCGCCCTCGCGCCACCGCCGTCCGATCATTTTCTCCGGGCCACCTCCGCCCCAAACCGACCAGATCCGAACCCTCGCCTCCCTAAGAACCTGCGATCCACCCTTGACCGACGCTTCAAGGTCGCTTGTCAGGAACGGAGATGGTGGAGCTTCTCACGAGTGCCACTGCTTCGGGGCCGATGCCGCCACTCCGGCGGGTCCTCGAGGAAACCGCTGCACTTTTCGACTCGACCTGGCTTCGTGGGTACCAAAATCACTTCCGACCACCTTCAAATTTTCTCCGCCACCGCCGGGCGGGCGCGACTTCGGAAGCGCGTTGGTGATGTAACGCCCGTCCCGCTCCGTGGTTCCTGACTTCAAGGTAACTGGCTTTTCACATTCGAGCTTCTAAAGAATCTATAACAATTTAAAAACGTGTGGGACTCTAATCGTAATTGTCCGATAATCGATTTTAATTGTTCAATGATGTATGCTTAATATAACCATCGTATTTCGATTTATGGAATTAGTTACTTGTATTGTGTTAATCCAAAGTAGTTAATAAAATTACTGTGTATATTAAGTAATACAAATTGTTGGTTTGATGGATTGGGACTAGCCTAGCAATAAAATTGTAATTGTGTGTTCCATGCTCGATGTTTGATTTATCGTGTATATTGGGAATGTTATTTTAGCGTGTTCTGACTTGTTTTGCCAGTGGAGTTAAGTCCAAGTAGGGAGGTTCTCATGAATTTTCGTAGAATTTAAATGTGCTTTTTATACTCTGCCTAGCCTCGTGGAATTGTCTAGTCAAGTCTAGAGTTAAGCTTAAACCTCAACTCGATATTGATTATGTCTTTTCTATTCTTAGATTGTCCACCAACTTACGCTGGCAAACAGGTGTAGCGGCTCCGAGGACCCGATTCCTTCCGTGAGTTGATATCATATAGTTTATGACAGATCATCCCGCATGCATTGCATAAAGATTTATGCAGATTAGGCTACACTCCACTCATCACATGATTATTACCATTGAATCTTATTTTACTATGGCAACTAAATTATTTAGTTGTTATGAAACATATCTGCATGTGAGACTGTTATGATGATGGATGAGCGCATCGTCAGGGAGGAAGTCACGTGCATTGTATTTGAAATGTTTGTAATAGGAACTACAGTAGGACATACCACCTAATGGGTTACATAAGGTCCGGTATTGATCAGATGATGTCATAGGTTTATGGTTATGGACATGAGTTCCCCGTCGAGCCGCTTTTCCTGGACGCCGAGGTAAGGTCCTGCCGAGCGTTACTTTGGCGCCGCTAAGGAGTATGATAAGTTATTGGCCGGAGCAGTGGACCCCGGTCGAGCATTCTCTCTGGGCGCCAATTATAGTTATCGGATTAAGTGTCGATCGAGATATGACCTGTCGAGCATTTCTCTTGGGGCGCCCAATCACATTGGATTGAGAGAGCCGTGATGACTTGTAGATTACATAAACTCATAGAGTTCTCGATTATTGCAATGATTATGTGATGTTATGGAACTTGATGTGTATGTATGCATAAGTATGTAAGTGTATTGTTATATTGTTTCAATATGACATATTATATTGTAATTCTATATGTATGTGTATCCTGCTGGTCGATGGGGTATAGATTATACGATGTTAATTCACTGACCGATAGCCTCAATTTATTTTTCAGTACCGTCGGCCCTCCTTCTCCATCCTTGATAACCCGCCGACTCCTCTTCCTTCACGGCAAGCATGTACTATTATGATATTATTAATCCTGGTCTATTTCATCTAGGCGTCACCGCAGTATTTGGATATTAAAATGTATTGAAATCAGCTCGTATTCTATTATTTACATGCATTGTTGGAGTATGTGGGATCGAGACTTATCTCTCCCTATTGACATTTATTATTTGACTTCGCTTATATACATCATGTTCAGGTGATATCTGTAGATCAGGTGGTGACGATAAGTGGTATGAGTATTCACCAGTTTAATACTTGTTTCGTGGCTTTATGCCTTCCCATTCCCTAGTGCCGGTCACGGCCCCCAGGTTGGGTCGTGACAGTTGGTATTAGCGTTATAGGTTCATTTCCTATGGCCTAGAGTCTAAGTTTCAAAGATCATGAACAGATCGAAGTTCGCCCTGTCCGTCACCATTGCATCTAGTTTCGTCTGGTCCGTTAGTATGCCTCAGGGCTTCACCTCGATAGTCTTGTGTTTACTTTCGCATGAGACAAATCGAGGGTTAATGCAAATGGGTAGCCGATGCCTGGCCGACAAGAATGAGGCTTCATTAGCTTCTATGATGAGGCCTAGGAGGCCCAAGATGAAGTATCTCTTCAAATTTGATCCACCGGGGCCCCTGGGAGAGATAAGACGGGGTAGTCTCCAGCAAATGCCTAGACAAAATCGGGTCGATGAGCCACAGCCGAGGAGCCACAAAGCACATGCCCCAGCACGTCAGCACAAAGAATGCTCGTGTCAAGAGCCACTATGGAGGCATTTTTAAGGTGTATGATCAAAAGTGCATGTTCCTCCAAGAACTTATGAGCATCACCGGGCAAAGAGTCGCTTAATAGTTCTCCACGGTGGACCAGATTTGACCTGCATCACATTCCTTGTTCCAAGACACCAGCTTAATGAGGTTGTATTTGATGGGGTATTTGGGGACCCAATGGATTTTCCGATGAAGGGAGAAGAGAGCATTCATCCGCGAGCATCCGATGGACTGACTACCGAGATGGCAGTTTCTCCTCAAGGGCTTAGCATTGCAGTGGTACAAGGATTACATCAAGCCGTCTCTTGAGGGTATGACATGGGCTCAGTTCAGGGCAAGATTTGAAGATAACTATATTTCTTTTGCCATGAGGCAAGAGTACCGGAGACAGTTTGAGCAGTTGAAGAGAGATGATATGTCTGTAGTGGAGTACACCCGCAGGTTCATGTATCTTAGTAAATTCGCTCCGGAGTTAGTTGCAAGAGGCTGCGAAGACGAGTAAGTACATCACCGGGCTTGGACCACATTTCATATCCTTGGTACAGTCGAGGAAGTGTGAAGCTTCTCGAGGTCACGATTTAGCGAGACATGGAGACTGACTTCTTCGCTTCATGGTATCTTAAAGGATGGTGCTAAGAAGAAGACCAAGACAGAGGAGCAAACTAGTACACCGCCCATAGCCACAAAGACATGGTGGTACAGTGGTACTTCGTGGTACAGCCACAGATGTAGCACTTTAGACCAAGGGGTCACAAGAAGGGCAGACGCAACCGTATGGTTATAGAGCTTCCAGATCGGGATTGTGGGCTTAGTGCCCAACAAGGCTATAGTTCAAGGGGACAGAGTTCCAGCCCGGATACAAAGAATGGGCTTAGTTCCCTGGCATTCGCATAGCCCACAAAGGTGGGCGGCCTGCATCAAGGCCCTTGTATGGCTGCCAGTCACTGGATTTGTTTAGTGAGAGTCACCATATGGCCAAATCATGTCCTAGGATTCCCACCAGCAAATTCTTCCTCGTGATCTCCGCATTAGTGTTGCCCGCCTCCGCCCATTGACAGCGCCTAGTCCTTCTCAGCGGGTGCAAAGATACCCAAAGGTGGCCGTGGATACGGAGGTAGAGCCCGGGAGGCATTTAGTGAGGCTGTGGTCAGGCTTCGAGCTCCTACCAAGCTTGACGGGTCAGCCGTGGTTTTTACGCCACTCGCACGCCTGCAGCCAAATTAGCCGGGCCGATCGTACTATTCGGGGTCTCGTTATACTAGGCTGGGGTGTTATTAGATCCGAGTGCCACACACCTTTCTGTCTCCTAGTTTCAGATGAAGCTCGTGAATTCAACAAATGTGATTTGATCTCGTTTATCGCCACTACCTCCGAGTATGCCCAGAGGCGGATATCTACCTTCCATCGTGTCCCATTTCTCGTAGTAGGCGACCTCCGCAGATCTTATTTTGCTGATGCGATGGATTTCGAGGTTATTCCGGTACGGATTGCTGGCCGTGCACTACGCCACCCTGGATTGCCGAGAGAAACAAGTGATTTTCCGGATTCCAGGGGATTCAGAGTTTGGGTTTCGTGGTGAACAGATACCAAACTCTTCTAATTTTAATTTCAAATTATTACAATAAAGTGACGTTACGGAAAGCCAGGTTATCCGTCTTGCTAGTGGACACCAGCAGGATGAGGTAAGGTTGATGATGTCCCTATCAGCTTGTGAATTTCCTGATGTTTTTCCAGAGGAGTTGCTGTGGTTGCCAAGCACCACAGGAAATAGACTTGCATCGATATTATAATCAGCATCACTATCTCCTTGCCACCTTATAGGATGGTTCCGCGGAGTCAAGGAGTTGGAAGGAGCAATTACAGATTTGTTAGACAAAGGTTTTATCGTGCCTAGTACTCTCCCCGGGTGCTCCTGTATATTTGTGAAGAAGAAAGATGTGGTTCCTCGCGGCTTACAGATAGACTACGCACAAATGAACAAGGCGACAATACGTACAAATATCCGCCTCCCGAATAGATGACTTGTTTGATCACCAGTGGTGCATCATGTTTTTCAAGATTGATCTACGGTCGATATCACTAGCCGAGATGGTATACAGAGATGTTCAAGACAAAGATTCAGACGAGGTACCTACCATTACGAGTTCCTAAAGGATGTCTTTCTGACTCACTAATGCTGCCAAGAATCTTCATGGATTTGATGAACGGTGTTCAAACCCTTCCTGGATCGCTTTGTGATTGTGTTCATCGATGATATCTTAGTATATTCTCGGGGTGAGGAGGAGCATGTAGAGCATTTAAGGATAGTATTGCAGATTTTGAGGGAGCATCAGTTATATGCCAAGTTCTCCAAATGTGAATTTTGGCTGGATAGTGTAGCTTTCTTGGGACATGTAGTATCGAGGGAAGGTATTCAAGTGGATCCCAAGAAGATAGAGGCAGTGATGGATTGGCAGAGCTCCAACTAATCGTGACCGAGGTTCAAGTTTCCGGGCTTAGCCTATTATCGCTGCTTCGCATGTGATTTTTCGAGGATCACACCACCTAACCCGTAAGAATGTGGGAGAGGTTTCGTGGACAGAGATTTGTGAGGCGAAGCCAAAAGTTGAAGGATTGTTTGACTCCTCGCTCCGTTGGCATTACCGTACAGAGGTTATACAAAGAAGACCAGGACGCTCCGCAGCTCCGGATTGGGGTGTGTACGATGCAAAGACGGTGAAGGTGGATTGCTTATGCTCTTAGGCAACCAAGAGCACGAGCGTAATTACTCCCACTCATGACTTGGAGATGGCCAGGGATTTTGCATTGAAGATCCGAGACACACTGCATGGTGGACGTGTGTGATCTTCACACATCACAAGAGCTTTAAAATATATTTTTCAGCGTAGGGAGCTAACCTCGGGACGTATGAAGATGGCTGGAGTTGCTTAAGGACTATGATTGTACGATTCAATATCACCTAGGCAAGGCTAATGTGGTGGCAGATGCTTTGAGTAGGAAATCATCAGGCAGTCTCGCCCACATTAGTGCAAAGAAGCGACAATTGACTAAGGAGCTGTATGAATTGTATGATCAGTGGCTTGCGCCTAGAGGTTTTGGAGTCCGAGCACCTTTTAGCACATTTCAGTCAACCATTCATGGACAAGTAATTGACAACTCAATGCGTAGACCCACGTTTAATGAAAATTATGGATGAGGTTCACAGTGGTCGTAGGTGATTTTCAGTGACGGGTGCATGACGTTGAGATCGTTCAGATCAGGCATCCCGGGATGTTGATGGACTTAGAAAAGAGATTATGGAACAGGCTCATCATACAGCTTACAAGATTCATCCTTGCCCACTAAGATGTATCGATCTTAGGGGTAACTATTGGTGGAGTGGTATGAAGAAGGATGTAATGGAAGTTCAGATCCGCTCGACTCGCAGTCAAACTCGAAAGATCGGTCAGCTCCTGGTTGTTGCAGCCTTACTCCCATTCCGTGAGTGGAAATGGGAGAATATTACCATGGACTTCAGGACTGGTTACCTCGAACTTCTGTATGATTCCATTTGGGTGATAGTCGATCGAATGACTAAGTCGGCACACTTACCGGTGAAGACAACTTTTCCGTAGCGTATGCTAGGGTGTATATTGATAGGATTATAGTCTTCATGGGATCCCGCCGATTGTGTCTGACAGAGGGCCCCAATTCACTTCTAGGTTTTGGCGGAAACTTCATGAGGAGCTTGGTACTGACGGACTTTAAAGAATGCCTTTTCACCTCGTGACGGGACGGACAGTCCGAGAGGACTATTCAGACGCTGAGGACATGTGCCGAGGATGTGTGTGATGGATTTTGAGGCCAATGGGATTGGCATTTACCTTCGTGGAGTTCGCGCACACAACAGCTTATCATGCTAGTATCGGTATGGCGCCTACGAGGCATTGTATGGTAGAAGTGTAGATCGCGCTTGTTGGGAAGAAGGCAGAGGAAGCTACTGTGTCCCGAATCGGGTCCAAATCACTTCTCCCGAAAGATTCCCATTATTCGAGATCGGTTGAGTATCCGCTTCAGCCATTTAAGAGCTACGCCGACCCCAAGAGAAAACATGTAGCCTGGGTGTAGTGAGTATGTGGCTCCCGGTTTCCCGACGCGAGGCGTGATGAGATTTGGTAAGAGGGGGAAATTAGCACCTCGGCTACGTGGGACCCTTTTGAGATTGTGGATAGAGTTGTGATGTAGCCTACGACTGGAGCTACACTGACGCCAATATTCATCCGGGTCTCTTCATATATCTATGTTTGGAGTAAGTAATGCGCGTGGATCCTTCATGTGCTACAGCCCAAGAAGTAGAGACGTTGAGGATTTATCGATGAGGAGCGACTCAGAGCTATTGTGGATACTGTGTTCGGCTAACTCCGATCAAAAGTCATCCCAATGGTCAAAGTCCTATGGCAAAATCATTCGACTGAAGAGTGCACTTGGGAATCCGGAAAGCAGAGATGCGACGCTCATACCTGCCACTTGTTCCAAGCAATGAGGTATGTTTTCTTATTCTTAAATTCGAGGACGACTTCTTAAGGGGGAGAATAATACCCGCAAATTTCGCCATTTAAATGATCCATAATTGTTTTAATATTTATTTTGATTTGTTAAAATATTAATTTAAAGTTGATTAAGGGCTAAATTGAAAAGGGGGGCAAAACTACCAAACAAAAAAAAAAAAAACCCTTCTCTCTCTCTCTCCCCGACACCTCACGGCGTGTCGCCTCCCGCCGATCACCGCCTCCGTCACCGATCCGCCGTCCGACGCCGGAAAGGCGCCCCATCACCGCCACCTCGCTGCTCGATCTCGCCGAACTCGCTGCTCGCCAAATCACGCCGCAAGCCCTCGCCCTGCCGCCGACCGGGCCGTCCGGTCATTTTCCACACCTCCGCCCAACCGACCTCAGATCTCGAAACCCCGCCTCAAGAACCTAAGGATCCACCCTTGATCGGGACGCCTAAGGTCGCTTGCCGCGAACGGAGACGTGGAGCTCTCGCCGGAGTGCAAGCCGCCGTTAGCCGATGCCGCCACCCGGTGGTCCCTTGAGGAAACCACGCACTTTTTGGACCTCGACCTTGGGCTTCTCACAGGTACCTCAAAATCACCTCCGACCACCTTCACTTTTCCCACACCACTACAAGTGACTTCGGAAGCGTGCCAGTGGACGTAACGTCCGGGTCCTCGCCCGTGGTTCCGACGGTGCAATCGGTTTTCGCATTCGAGCTTCGGTAAAGAATCTATACCCTAAAAACGTGTGGGACTCTAATCGTGTAATTGTCCGATAATCGATTTTAATTGTTCAATGATGTATGTTGAATATGTCCACTGTATTTCGGACTACATGGAATTAGTTACTTGTATTGTATAATCCAAAGTAGTTAATAAAATTGATTGTGTATATTGCGAATACAAATTGTTGGTTTGATGGATTAAACCCAGTCGGGCAATAAAATCTGTAATTGTGTGGCCCGTCGATGTTTGATTTGGCTCATGTATATTGGGAATGTTATTTGAAGGTGTCCCTGGACTTGTTTTACAAGGAGTTAAGTCCAGCTTTTGGGGTGGGAGGTTCCCGCCGACTTTCGGTAGAATTTAAATGCTTTATATCGGTCTAGCCTCAGGAATTGTCTAGCTTCAAGTCTAGAGTTAAACTTAAACCCCAATCTCGATATTGATTATGTCTTTTCTATTCTAGATTGTCCAACAATACTCAAGTACTGAAGGGTAGGTTTCGCGCTTCAGACCCGATTCTTCTCTGGTGTGAGTTGATATCATATAGTTTATGACACATCATCTCGCATGCATTGCATGTTAATTTATGGTTAGGGCTACACCCCATCATCACGACATGATTATTACTATTGGAATTGTATTTACTATGGTAACTAAATTATTTAGTTGTTATGAAATATATCTGCATGTGAGACTGTTATGATGATGGATGTGAGTGTGCATTGTTGGGAGTGATGTTGCTGTGCATTGTATTTGAAATGTTTGTAATAGGAACTACAGTAGGACATACCACCTAATGGGTTACATAAGGTCCGGTATTGATCAGATGATGTCATAGGTTTATGGTTATGGACATTGAAGTTCTGGCCGAAGGCTCTTGACGGAGTAAGGTCCCCGGGTTGAAGGCTACTAGGGCGCCGGCTAAGGAGTATGATAGGTTAGTTGCTGGAGTTAAGGACCCTGGTCGAGCATTCTCTCGGGGCGCCAGCTATAGTTATTGGATTAAGTGTCGACTGGAGATAAGGACCCTGGTCGAGCATTTCTCTCGGGGCGCCAGTCACATTGGATTTGAGAGAGCCGTATGACTTGTAGTATTGAAGTATAGGGTCCTGTTAGAGTTCTCGATTATTGCAATGATTATGTGATGTTATGGAACTTGATGTGTATGTATGCATAAGTATGTAAGTGTATTGTTATATTGTTTCAATATGACATATTATATCAGACTGCGCATGCATCCCGCGGTCAGACGTGGTATAGATTATATGATGTTAACTCACTCTCAGACCGACAAATTAATTCTATTTTTCAGGTACCGCGCCCCTCCTTCAGACTTGATAACCCGCCGAATTCTCTTCCTTCACGGCGGTTACATGTACTATTATGATATTATTAATCCTGGTCTATTTCATCTAGGCGTCACCGCAGTATTTGGATATTAAAATGTATTGAAATCAGCTCGTATTCTATTATTTACATGCATTGTTGGAGTATGTGGGATCGAGACTTATCTCTCCTGGCTGACATTTATTATTTGGATCGGGCTTATATATGTATCATGTGTCTGCAGGATATTCCAGTGATTTGTGTGATGATAAGTGGTATGAGTATTTCACTAGGCTTACTACGGGTTTCGGTGGCTTTATGCCTTCCCATTCCCTAGTGCCGGTCACGGCCCCCAGGTTGGGTCGTGACAGGTAAGCAAGCAAGTATTTTATGAAAAGTTTTTAGAAACTTTTAAAGCAAGCGGTTAGCCTGTGCTCTGCTGCTTATGAAAAGTTTTTATAAACTTTGAAGCAAAGCAAGCAAGCGCTTTTAAAAAGTTTTAGAACCTTTATAGCAAAGGTGCAAGGTTTCTGAAAATGTTCATAGAAATATAGTTTTACGCTTTGAGATACATTTTAAAAGTAAGATTTATAGCATACACTCACTAAGCTCGTTTAGCCTATTATTTTCCCCGTTTTAAAACTATTTTCCCGTGCACAGCATGGATGCTTGGACATATTAGATTCTCCACTCTAGTATAAGTGTTATATTAAATAACTTGTGTAAGGAAATACTTTGAATTTGTACAGTTGAGCATATGTATGTACATAGTTTTGTTTTGAGGAAATGTGATGAGCCTGAGGCTCTTTGAAAGATCAGGTTGCTGCCATATTTTGAAAAGCAAACTCAGACATGTGTTTTGGGATATGTCCCCAGATGCAAACAAGTAGGTTGCCGAAATTTTATAAAATCATAAGTTTAGAAAATAAAAAATTTTATACGTGTTTTCAGCAAGCAATACGGCTTCGCTTCACAGGATTCTATAGTCGTTGGAAGTAACGACTTGGGGTTTCTGTGGGGTGGCCGGCACACCCGCTGCTAGTAGGGGTGGGGGTGTGACAACCATGGTGTCACGAACCATGTTCCAAAAAAAATGTATTCCCACACTCATCGAATAATGAAAGATAGATTAAAACAAAGAGTCACATGAACAATTCTATTACTCAAACCACCGATTGATTCAATCCGATTTTTTAAATATTGAAGAAAAATGTAGCTCTTATTCTATTGACGCATGGCCATGGGTTCATGAGCGTGAAAAATATGTAAGTAATGTTTGGTGTAGATAATTCCACTATAACTCTTTATTTAGAAATGGATGAAATTCAAAGCATTAACGCATTTTCAAGTTTTTTGTTTTTACAATTTCAAGCAGTTAAAATAGGTAGCCCCACATAAGTTGTAATCATTAATGATCAATTTTTTTTAACTAAAATATTTTTAGAAATTGCTATGTATACTTGCGTTATATATGAAATTAAAATTCTTTTGAAATATTTTTAAAGGACGATTTGATGTGTTTCTTTTTAAGAAGAATGATGTTCTTCGTATGATTATTTGTTATCTAATTTTGAAGTGATCTACATATGTTTATTGTTATTATTATTTATTTTATATTTTTTCGAGAGGACAAAACATAATGATCTGAAGCCACACCCCCAATTCCTACTAGCGGCAAAAAGCAACCACCCCATAGAAACCCCAACCTGCTACTTCCAAACGACTAGAGAACCCGGAAGCACACTGGTGGTTGCTTCACAAAACCCGTATAAAAATTCTTTTTCTTTCTAAATTCAGATTTATGTACCTCGCAAAGATAATAGCCGCGATACGTGACATATCCCAAAACCTCGTATATACAGCCACTTTTCAAAATATGGCAACAAACACACTTCATCCAAAGAGCCTCAGGCTCATCACATTTTCACAAAACAAAACTATGTACATACATATGCTCAACTGTACAAATTCAAAGTATTTCCTTACACAAGTTATTTAAAACAGCATTATACTAGAAGTCAAGAGAATCCTAATATGTCCCAGCATCCGACGTGCCCTCAGACCGAAAAATAGTTTTTAAACAGAAAATAATGAGCTAAACGAGCCTTTCGAGTGTATGCTTTATAAAATGATCGCTTTTCGAAAATATCTAAAAACCAGAAACTATATTTTACAAGACATTTTCCGTAAAACCTTGGATTGTTTTAATATAAAAGTTTCTAAACTTTTCAAAACCCGCTTGCTTGCTTTGCTTTAAAAGTTTATAAAACTTTCATAAACGCTGGAGCCCGGGCTTCAACCGCATTTAAAGTTTTTAAAACTTTTCATAAAATGCTTATTACAATGCTGGCCGATTTTAAAACTGTATGTAAAATGCTTATAAATCAAGATCAACCACTGGAGGCCTTTCTTGCTTGCTGTACCCTAGTAAACACGGAGCCTGGGCTTCAACCGTGCCGATGAAAGGACCTGGGTCCACATCACCTAGGTGGAAGGGCCTTGGCCCACATTACCTTCCCAGAAATATGGTGGAAAGACCTTGGTTCACGCCACCATAATCTAGCTAGCGCTAACCCTATATACCCAATACGTGTCACGGTCTCCCTTTAAATGTCATGATGCATGAATCCAAGTTTGCCGACTGTGCAAATCTAAAATGCAATGAAATGATGTCCTAACACCACCGTGCATGCATGTGAATACCTCCGACCTGCATGCTTGCTTAAAACCAGGATTTTCGTTGCACTGCTTTTATAAAAATATATTTGCTTGCCCTCGAAACATGGTTTAACAATTCAAAACCATTGTTTGCTTACTAAAACTCATCGCTTATTCGCTTTTTCTCTTAAATATGGTTTAAAATCAAACCATTGCTTGTTTGCTTGTTTTCTAAATCACATCATTGCTTGTTTTTCTCAAATACGGTTTACAATCAAAACTATCAGTTGCTTCAAATATCTCATGGTTTAATACTTTAAAACCATAACATACCAGTGTAAAATGATTTATAAATAATACACTAGTATTTAAAAAAAGAGTTTAGAACACTCACCTTTTTGTTTACCAAAACTTAAGCACGACTTCAAAATTTCTCCCGCCTCCGCTTTTACCCTACACATTCGATGTATTAGACCACACTCGTTAGCACAGCCAAGAAATTTGCACACTTGGTGCTACAATTAAAATTTTCAGAAAATATGTGGGCCCCAAATGCTATTCATAGGCATATGACTAGATTCTAGACTCAATGGACTTTCCATAGAGTCTAAAAATACCCGAAAACATTTCTGAAAATTCGTCCGGATCAGTCCAATACAAATCTCGAGACTCCAACCCGAATCGTCCAAAACAAGCCTGAATTCAAATACCATCCGAAAATAGTCCAAAAAATTCCTAAAAATTCCTAAACTTAATCCAAAAATTTTGAGACTGAAATTTACGACCTCTAAGAAAATTCCAAGCCATTACATAGCATTTAGGCCAACTTTGCCTTCTGCTCCGATAAAAATCTATGATCCGATTTTCGTAAATCTGAGAAAAAAATAAAGATAAGAAAAAAAATAAAAATCTTATCTCTCTTCCACGCCTTCTCTGTCCGTCTCTGTCTGTTCACTTTTTGATTTTTATCTTTTTTTTTTCTTTCTTTCTTTATTTGTTTTTTTTTATTTTTTTTTATTTTTTATTTTTTTATTTTTTATTGTTCTACTTATCCACCTCTAGAACACGTTTGATCCAATTCTCCTTTTCATTTTTTTAATTATTATTATTATTGTTATTATTTGAATACATAGCTTATATTGCCTCATTCGGCTTATTTCACCTAAATTTTTATTTTTCGCTTCAATTATTTTAAATGAACTTAACTCAAGTCATTTCGACTTCCGAGATTTTCGTAAAATCTCATACCAAGTCATTGACGCATTTATCACCCGTAAATTAGTAAAATATTCGATCGGTCTCATAATTCGAATTTAAACTTTTCGGGTCACTAGATTTAGCTGCATCGAATTTAACGATCGTAGTCCAAGCCACATCCGAGATCAGAGAATTTTCTAAGTTTCCTGAACCATTATGACAATTCTATTATTATTATTATCCTTTGAAATTTCATAATTTGTACTTTCACCCTCCACTTTCCTTAATTGGTGTAAGTGTCACAATGCTGGTTTTATAATTTCATCCTTAAAACAACTTTAAAAAATACCACAGACACTCAAATAATCTTCATGAAGCCCTGTGTACATATGCGAACCTATGCATATACACATACCGTATTAACTTCTGATTTTGTTACAATGATGGTACATTGATGTTCCTCAAAAGAAAGTCTTTCATACCCACTTCTCAAGTCTTTCATACCCACTTCTCAAGTCTTTTTTCCTTGAAATTTCAGGCGACCTTCCTAGCTCCTACCTTCTTCCATACCTCCATGAACTTTTCTCAAGAAATAGCTTAATTAAATCCTAAATCAAGCTTTTGAATCTCTATATCTTCTTGAAAACAAACATGTTTCCGTGAAACACCAATATACACATCTTTAGTCACAAACAAATTATATATAGCATAATTAAGAAGGAGACAAGCAATTGATCATATATAATAAAATGATATACAATTCAAACAGACAAATCCAAAAAATTAAAATACAAAAAAGGTAGAAAAAAACATATTTTTGAACAAAAATGTCCATAAAAATATTGTTATAATGTGGTGAATTTGTTTCACACGTTCAAGGGTATTTTTGTTTAAAATAGTGATATTTTCAAGATTACTATTATACAAGATCATTCTTGCAAATATTTTTAGGATTTATCCATTTGAATCCAATTTCTCTATAATAATATACAAAAAGAAACAAAAACAACGCTTTCGATTATAAAAATTAAAATATAATAACATTAAACAAGTAAAAATAACTTTATTTTGTGTTTCTATAAATGAATAGAAAAATGTTAATCTTGAAAACAAAAAATAGTTTATCATCCTTTGAAAATAAATTACATTCCATGCCGAATGCGCATTTTTGAAAATTAATCTTAAAACCGTATTTGATGAAAATTAACCTAAATGGTAAATACATTTAAATTCTCCTAAAATTGTGGTTGGTGAATACAGTTTAAAGGTTAATTTTTAAAATCGCAGTTGATGAACAACGTCTGAACCCAACCATTAACCTTGATTTTACGAGCCTCCAATAATTAACACTAAGAAAAGTAAATATTCAACACAATTATTAATGTCATCAATTAAATTAGAATATTAAGAGAGCACCCATCATCAAGGGGAATTATAATAGAATAGCAATAGTCAATACGAAACTCATACAATGCAATCAACTAAAACCCATAAGAAAAGAGTTACTAAAATATAGGTTTCTATAAAAATAAAACATTTGAATACAATAATGATTGCATCTATGCATCATATCACATGTAGTCATCATTAAACAAAGAAAGGCGACAGTTGATGGACCTATAGTAGTAGAGCAATAAAATCAAATAATAAAAAAAAACCAATGAAAAAAAGCAGAAGAAAACCCTTTTTTTTTTTCTCGAGACCACAAAATTTGAATCTCCACAATTGGCGGTCAGTCTCTTCTCTCCTTCTCCTCCATATGGACCATCCCTCATTTTCCCCCAAAATTTTGCTAGCCCCCCTCCTCTTTGTATTCATCCTCCCAAGAAAAAGAAAAATAATAATAATAAAAACTTCCACCAAACCTTTGTCCCCACTATCTCATTCTCTCAAGAAAAGAAAAATAATAATAATAAAAATCTTCCATCCAAATTAGTGCCCCACTATAGCTGCTTCTTCCAAGAGAAAAGAAAAATGGGCTCGTCTGAGTTTATACAAGTTTGAGCTTTTCAACCATTGATCGAATATTTAGCATATTTTTTTAAGTGGGACTATACTCTAAAAAGTGATAAAATCAAGATTTATCAAGAAAAACCTCGAACTTATAAGCCTGAGCTTACTGTGAATCCTTTCCCAAAAAATATGGTCTTTTGAGAACATTCTTTTCCAAAAGGGAGGTGGCCCTTTGGATGGCTGCCACGTGGGGCCTCCACAGGCTCCCATCTCCATATCAAGTAGGTAAATCGGATTTTTCTTCTTAGTGGTCACTATGGCAACTTATGATCAAGTTTACTTACCCATATATATATAGAGGGTATGTTTTGGAAGAGCTTATTTATAATTTATTGTTTTTAGTTTTTGATAAAATTATAGGTAAGCTTATAAAAATATTGTTGGAATTACCTGGCTTCCTCCACCCTCTCGCCTCTGTTTCACCAAGGTACTTTATATATTACATTATAAGATCGCTTTTGGATTCAATCCCAATTCTTCTATATGTTCATCCCATCCCTTTACCACTTGAACTAGACCTCAATAGTTTTCAAGTTGTTTTTCTCTTGTTGAGATTGATTGGTAATCAAGGGTTATGATTTATGTTTCAATTATGACTTCAGTACTTACTGATCAAAAAAAAATTATGACTTCAGTACTCATGATTGGAATTGGAAGAATTCATTTTCAAAGTATCTGCGCAAAGTCCTCCCACCAATATTATGTCTAAGGGGGGTAGAATCGTAATTTCCAACCCATGATTAATTTACAATGTTTTTAAATTAAACCAAGTATTATTATTAAAGAATCAAAAGTAATGGGAGAAATAAAAAAATATGGGGAGAAAATCTTTGAAACCCGACCACAAAATCTATGTACAATAAATTTGGCAGACTTAGAGAAAAGTTCCACGCTAATTTTTTTTTTTTGACTAAATTATAAAAGGATATAGAATTATATATGGACATAATAATATAGTAAATAAAATAACTAAATAAATATCTTTGTCTCGCACGCTGATATTAATTATTTAGAATATAATAGAAACCTATGTGCATGAATGGATATAAACCAAAAAATTACAAAATAAAATTTTCGAGAAAGACTATGAGGAAGAGGAATTTTCCCAAAAAAATTAGCATAATAAAGGTTTTTTAACAAATATGTTTTGTCATTTGAATCTCTCATATATATACTAGTAAAGGCCTGAATAAGAAAGATGAAAATTCCAACTATCGTACCAAGACAACACAATCACACGTCGAAACAAGTGGGCGATAAAATTATAAAAAAACAAATTAAAAATTCAAATCTATGTGGAAGATCCACTTTAATGAGAAATAAATTATAAAAAGACACATACATTGGTGATTTAAGGAAAAGAATGGTTAAAAAATTAACCCTCCTTATTAACGAAAAAGGGCCTTAGAAGAGAGAGCACACAAGAGAAAATAGGAGGGGCTAGGGTTTCAACTTGAAATTATTGTTTTTTAACTATTATTTAGAAAAAATAAAAGAGGAAATATATAATTATATAAAAATACAAGATTAGTCTTTGTTCTATATATAAAAAGATAAAGAATAAATAAATGAACAATGTGGGAGGTGGGAAGATTCTAGAAACTTTGAGAGACCTCCCATCTGGAAGGTTCAAAAAGTTCCGAAGAAGTCCACACTTGTGTGGAAGAGTATGGAGAGTAGGGGATTATCCTAGAGTCTTCTAGAGACCTCTTGTAAATATATGTACATAGTAGAGAATTCTATAACTCTCTTGATTTGTAAAAAACCTTCAAAGGTTCTACACATTTCTATATGTGGCTATAAATATAGATGGTGGCCTCATTTGCCAAAAAAAACCACCAAAGGGAGCTTTCTCAAACATTGTATAGAGTCTCTTTCTTTAAAAGTTTCTTCAAGTGTTCTCTTATGAGTTTTTTTAGCATCTAAGCCATGGGTAGAAACTGAGCATAGCAAGCAAGGCAAGTGGGAAGCTAACTTAGCAACATTCAAGGAGCAAGTTGTCTATGCCGCATGTGAAGCTGTTTAGAGAGACTAAGTCCGTGGACATGTTGGTTTGATGATCCAATGAGAAAAAGAAAAAAATGGTGAGAAATTTTTTAAGAAAATGACAAGAGAAGCCTCTTAGGGTCACTTAAGTCTAAAACTTTTCAATTGCCTTGCCGCCTAATTTTTATGGACTATACGAGGAAAAAATCTTCATGGAGATTTGGTGTTTTCTAGCCGATTGTCATGAGAAAACATCTTTATCTTCTTTCATAATTGATTGATTCTTATGCTACCTTCCCCTTGCCTTCTTCCTCATTTTTTTCTCAAGAAAATGGAAATATCTTAAATGCTAAGCTACCTCCTACCTCATAGTCTAAATTGGAAGTCCAGGGCCTTTTGTTACAGTTTTTAAAAATTATTTTTTTGCTCAAATAATATGGAGAACACTGTTTTAAATTCTGAAAATATTATTGACACTCGACATATTTATCTCCAATGTATTTGGAAATATTATCGACCATTTAGGTTATTTCCGGAAAATACTAAGGTAAGGAAAATTATACTATTTATGTTTTATTTTTAGTTTTTTAAATAAAAATCTCAAAAAAAAAATTAAAACTTTACATATTTTAAATTATATAATTTTATATATAGGAACCTGTGATATACGCCTTATGTCCGAATGCGAGATCCGCCCAGCCCCATTTGAAACTCGGGGCTCTTCTTCAATAATTCCGTCAATATCCAGGCTATGCTGCCATATCGTGCTACAAAAGAGAAATTCTATTTACACCCCAAGAATTTCTCTATACACCCCATATCACACACACCCCATTTTTACACCTCATCTCTTAATGGTGTATAGAGAAATTCTGCGTACAGAATGTAATTCGCTACAAACTGATAATAACCAATTAATCCTAAAACCGTACCCTTTAAGGTGTGAGGAATGGGGCCAATGTAACATCACCTCACTCCCGGACTTGTCCACAATGGCACGCCTGTCGGGAGATGATACGCACTAAGTACCAATACCAGATTAGCCGAATTTCATTTTTTGCTATTATCAAAGAGTTGTTGTGATTCCGTGTTTCAAGAACACATGACTAAGATGGAGCTGGTGCTCTTCAAGAGTGTGACTGTATACCAAGATATCATCAAACAAAACCAAAACAAATTTTCGCAAACATTCCCTATACACATCATTCATAAGAGACTGGGAATTGGTGAAGTCGACGGGCATGACCACAAATTCATAATGGCCTTCATATGTTTTGAACGCAGTCTTGGGAATGTCATTTGGCTGTACACGAATCTGGTGATAGCTTGAGCGAAGGTCTAGCTTTGAGAAAATAGAAGCTCCATGTAACTCATCAATAAAGGGAATGGGAAACTTATCAGGAATTGTGGGTTTGTTGAGGACGTGATAGTTGACACAAAAATGCCAGCTCCCACCCTTTTTGCGAACTAAGAGCAACTCCAATGGGAGTTGTTAAAAATGGGATGCCAAATGTCATTTTGCAACTCTGAATAGTGTTTTGGCTCCAATGGTAGGTGCCAAAATGGGGTGCCATTTTAATAATTCAATGTTTCTTATTAAAAAATATAATTAAACTTGCCAAATGGGATGAAATATAGCCGTTGTTTTGCAACCTCTCCATTCTCTCTCCAAAGTTGCCAAATATGCCACCCCAAAACCCTGGATGGCATTTTGGCACCTTTGATGCCACCTCTACTGAGCTAATTTTTTTCGTTTTCGGGGTGCCATTTTAGCGGTTATGAGGATGGCACCCCTGATAGCAACTCCCATTGGAGTTGCTCTAAGAGAACATGGCTCGAGTATGGGCTGGTGCTAGGTTGCAAAATGCCGACAGTCAGCATTTCTTTCACCAAACACTCAATTTTAGCCTTTTGAATATGTGGGTAACGATATGGCCGCACATTTCTTCCCTGTAGATGTCTTCACCTTTCACTGCCATGCCTGTGCCCATCAACACCCCATAACTAGTAGTGGCTTGCAAAGATATCCCCAATTTCTGAATCAATTTTGTTGAAATAAAATTATGAGTGGCCCCAATAATCGATCATATGGTAACGACTTTGATGACCAATTTCCCTTTACTTCATTGTTTTGTGGCCGACAAGCCTACCATTGAATTTACAGACAACTCCGCGATCTCGTCCACATCGGCCTCTCGGCATCTCCCAAAGGTCGAATTCTCACTGATGTCCTCCTTCGAAACTCATTCACCACAGCACCTCGCAAAACTCTTTATTTCAAGGCCAGGACCGGGACGAACTGCCAGTGATCACATTCAAACAAATGCTTTTCTCAATCTTCGCTAATTCTCGCATCGTGAGTGCTTTTTGTTGTTGAAGGAATTTCTTTGGCCGTAGGGAATGTTTAATAATGGAAGGGAAAGTTCAAATTGGGTTTGAAGGGTGTCGGGTCGGTTCAGGTGGGTACGGGTTTAACGGCGCGAAATTAAATTTACGTGGTAAACGGGTCGGGCCTTAAATCGGGTGGAATACAACGGGCTGGTATACCGGGACAGCCTCGCGTCCAGAAGAATAGGGACGAGTGGGTCAGCCCATGTTCCCTCCGGGCGCTCCAACCTCAGCCCCCATCGTTTCCTCTGGCCGCACGCATTCTTCCCTTCAACTTTCTAAGCGAATTTCATCACCTCCATGGTTCCGCCGCTTCATCATTCTTACCTCGACTGAGTATCTGGTTTACGGCCATTAATGAATGTCCTCTTGATACGCTCTGCACAAATTCTTATCGTCACATACTTTCAAGGCTCGAGATAATCCCGAATCGGAATCCATTCACGGAAGCGATAGAAATTGTTCGCGTAGGGTGCCTCGTACATCGGAAGCGACTCAGGAGGCGTGTTTTCAACTCACCCCAAGATAGTATGGGTCGCCACCATCCTGCAGCTTGAAACTAAGCCAAGGCTTTCTCCATCAAGACTAATGGTTGTCGAACTAACTTCTCTTCTTCCTCACATCCCGTGCCCTTGAAAAAAATCGCTCCACGCAAAACGCCAGGAGTGCTTCATCCTCCTTCCTTCTAATTTCATTATGATGCTCTGGTCTCGCTTTATCTCTCGGTGGTCAAGGCTCTCTTTCCTCGCATGGAAACCGCCTTTGGTTCTTCCCGTGAGTAGATCCTACTCCTATGGAACTTTCTTCGGTCCTAGCGCGAACCCCGATTTCAGACCCTTCTCCTTCTTGTTCTCCGCACGCCCTTTCTCTAGGTTTTCCAATTTCTGCAACATCTCGCTTCCATCTCTAGTAGTGATAGTTTTCTCTCTTTCTTTTCAACATAGAGTTACTTTTTCTTCAAGAGGACCCACCTGCAAACCCCCTTTCGTCGAAGCCATCTCTCCATGAACGCTCACTCATCTTCTCCTTCATAACTTCGATTCTTCCATCTAATTTTTTGTAGCCATCAGTCCCAAAACACGACGTTTGATACCAGATGATAGGATTCTCACCGAGAATGGTAAACTGGATTACTACTGCATTAGGGGGAGAAACACCCGAGAAGCTCCCATTCTCCACGCATCTCACACTCACCACAAAACCGTCCCGCCGACACACCGGACCCTACTAATAAAATTCAAAATAACTAACAAATATTCCCCACGTGCTCTTCACACTCCGCCTCGGGGGCCTCATGTCCATCGCGCCTTGAATATGTCAAATGAATAGGGTTCTACTACTATATTTGGGCATTAGTAGGAACCGTAGGGGTTATAGAATCTAGTAGATATAAGAAGCCTACAAAATGGGGAGGTTGAGTCCAATGGTCATAATAATCTGCATTGATAGTTTGGTGCTAAAGTATTGTAATAAATGTTGAAAACCTGATGTGTAAGCCATTAAGGAAGATAAAAACTAAGACTTTGATAGTGTTAAGTGCATCATATATAAAAAATGAAGACATCAAAAGAGGAGGAGGACTAATGCTTATTTAAACTATGTAATGATAATCACAATAACGTTTTAAGGTAGAGCTTCAGTTTTGGAACATTCAATGATCATGACATGTTGGAGCAAGCATGTATATGGAAAAAGTGAAAAGGAAATGTGTACTATTCCAAAAAAAGTTTAATCTAACCGTGTGACTAAAATGGTTAAAGCAATGGCTACTTTCTGCAAATTCAAGAGGTAAAAATGAATATTTGTAATAACTATTAATAGATTGTAATAATTGTTAAATGGGTGTTGGATACGCAATAACTATGATGACTTACCTTCACGCTTCCTTCATCGTAATCGCAGTGGCACAACTTTTTGACTTGGTTATGTGTGTATGTATTCCACAAGACAAGGGCATGATGTTCCCGAATCAAAGGATGATGAAGGTTTGGTCCAAAATAAGGCATACAAAGTTCTTTCCATTATTTGCAGGTACTTATTACAAACTTTATTACCCTCGATCCATGTTTTCATTATAGCACCTTTCTTGCATTCCTGTGATATACTTCCATACAATACATTCTTCGCATATTGCAAAAACATAAGTAATAACATTTTCAGATTGCTCTATGTGTGTGTGTGTGTTCACAAGACAGAAATTTAGGGCAATATGTTCCTAAATCATAGGATGGTGAAGGTTTAGTCCAAAAAAAGGCATACAAAGTTCTTTATGTTATTCTCAAGGGAATTTTTTATTGCAAACTCTTATAATTTGATGCCTCTTTCGTTATTGCAATCTTGCTTTGCATATTATCTATACTTCCATACAATACTTTACATTCTCTCGGGTACATTGATCAATAACATGGATAGCTAAAAACAGATGCATCATAATTAAATGGTTTCAATTAGGAGGTGCTTATTTTGACTTCCAATATGGTACACCTTTTGTTGATCCCCTTATGTTAACAATAAATTAATAGCTTCACCGATAACATTGGTCATCTTTTCAATGTCATATGATATACGTATTCTAGGTATTTATCAAAAAAAAATGATGTACAAATTCCCTCTGCACGGTAATACAGATACTTTCCTTTTCAAAAGGCATTTAAATCTAAGAATTTTGCAGTGACATTTATAGAATTTAGATGGGTTGAATTGGAATTTGGAAGTTTTACAAAGATCACAACCATATTTGGATTTTGGAGTTGGAGGCTTAGCCCTAGTTAGTTATTGGGGACAAATAATAGTGAAGAATAGGAGCCGGCTGAAGAAAGTGAAAGAGATAAAGCAGTTAAGAAGGTGTTAAGAAGAAGAAGAAGAAGAAGAAGAAATATGGTCAGGTGCACCGATGGGCAATTAAAGAACGACCAGCTTGGAAGATGAACAACTACCTCAACCCCTCCCGGATCCCCTCCTCTTCTCTTTCCTCTCTCTGGTCTGGGCCCATCTCTCTCCCCTCAGCCTCGCGCTGCCTCCTCATGTTCTTGCCTTGACCACCCGCCTCTCTCATCTCTCTCTGCACCTCAGCCATGAATTTTGGGTCTAATGTTCGCTTATATGTATGCACATTTGCAGATGGAAAGGTGACATTGGGAAGAGGCACATCCGGGTCGGCTTGGGTCATGGGGATAAGGTTAGTGATCCGCAAACCAAAAACATGTCAGTCGTTGGAGAGTCTAGTTATAACTCATGTTTCGCTGACGATGCCTCACTCCGGTCTCTGCTCGTGCTCTCTCCCTCTAATGTTTTGAAGTCGACTTGAATATTATTGCAATGATAACAGAGTATTTGGATGAATTCTTTAACCACTCACCCTTTTTAAACAAAAACAAAAAAAGTGTGGACGGGTATGAATTTTCATAATTTTGATGATCTTTCCTAATCGAATTTCTTTTGCTTCTTACATTTCAATTGCAGATGAACTAACCGTGCTCGTCCCTCCCGGTCTCCCAAAATTTGTTTTTTATGATCACTTATCTCCTGCTTTCTTTAGACACCGGGTGCCCGTTCTCACTTGTGTGGACTACTTCACGTCACCAGATGGTGATTGCAAACTCACATTGCTCTCCACTAAAAGTTTCATACTCGATCTCCAAAGCATGCTTGATAAGATAGCATGTGGTATGCGCCATTCAATTAGTCTTCTGAAGGAAAGGTAAATACCTAACTAGAGTCACCTTGGTATTGTTATTGCATTGTTCTTAAGTAAAAATCAAGCCATGTGTGGGCTCTCAGATCACCGGATTCGCTAATATGTTGTTCATTATATCATCATTGTCATGTAATGCATATCAGTTCTTAACTTAGTTCTTACATAATTCTATGAACAAGTAAATGAACTTTTATGGAGCTTTTAAGAGTAAAAACCGGTGGTATTAAACTCAAAACCACTCAATCTCAAAATGATGTAAGTCAGGTGACACTATTATTCAACCTAGAAATGGGAACTAGCATTTGTTCTGATTGCGGTCGCCGCCTCTTGCTCTTTCAATGCCACTATTTCCCCGTGCCAAATCCCGCTGGAAGGGTGTGAGCGGAGTGGAGAAGTATAAAATTAGTAAGTATCATGAAACGATGATGAACAATAACTACCACTAAATAGTTGTACTTGTATGAGTGGTGTGGCAAATAATTTTTGGATATTGTATGACATCTTGCTTTCTTTCTTACTTGGTTATTGCTACATGTCTTAATGAAAAGCTTTCTATGGGGTAAATTATTCATAATCGATCAACTGCGCGTCTTTCAGAGATGCGTATATGGGTTTGGAATCGTAAGTGGTCAATCAAAAGTTTCATGGATAATATTAGATCAATAAGTCTACCCCAAGCTACTGTTGGACTTGAAGGCATTGAAATCGTTAGTATTGATGCCAATGGGGATCATAGTGCAGCATTATCTGGTAGGCAACTCAAACCGTTGGACTTGTGATTTAACCACAGAAACAAACTTTATTTTTAGTATTAAACATCACACTTATACAGTCCATCATCCGTAATACTTCATTTCTTTTTGTTCATTAATACCAAATCCCACACACAAACAGCTCATAAAGAACATGTCTCACTGTAAATATGCTAAAGATCTATATACGATTTAGCATTAGTTTCGGGGGGTATATTAATATTGTCTACCTCATTAAGTCTTCTTCATCTCTATTGATTGTTGTTGTATCTGGTGCCTCCTCCACAAAAGGCACGCATTTATACACTCCTGGGAAGAGGATTTATGCACTAAATGTTCACCGGTCCCTCGACGCCTTCCTTCATCGTTGTGCTTCATCCAAGTTGTTTCGATGGAATCACATGTTAGTACTAACAGTGTGTATTGTCTAGCATTGCCCTTTTAGCCTCTTTGATTTTTCTTCTCTTTGAAGTAAAAAACATGCCGAATGAATTGTAAATCTAAAATGCTTAGGATATGTTAAACAGATAGAGGGGATGTGTTTATGCTTGGTGGCAACCACCATGGAGTCCTTGGTGATCCTCAAAAGGGAAGCCTAGTGAAGCATTTATGCGGTAATGCAATGCATTTAAGATAAGTTGGATCTACCGTGATCTCATGAATTAAATTCATGAAAGAATGTGGCTTCCTCCTTGTGGTTTTGAAACTATCATATAACAACAAGCTATGTTTGAACTTCATCCCGACGCCCCCAAAAAAAGAAAATTGCCAAAGAAAAAAAAGAAACTATACGAACAAGGGAAGATGTGGTGCATGTGAGACTATTCGATGCTCCATGTTGTGGATATTGTTCCGGCAACGAATTCATGTTAAGAAATAAATTTTGTTGTCGATTGCATGCCTGCCAACTCATTCGCATGTCTTCATGGACCAGAAGAAGAATCGAGAGGAGAAGATCTGGTGAAAGTACAAGGTCTGGATGGGTCAAATGCAGATTGCACCGAGTCGGCACTCTCACCAATGAATCAAAAGTAAAATATGTTTTGTTTCATTTAATATCATTCACTTTATTGTTTGTCGTTTATCTTGATACATGTTAACTTGCTAGTCTTCTCCTTCCTCTCGTTATCACCGTGGACTACTGTAAAATTCAGAGTGATAAAAAGACAATGGGTCGTAAAGTGAACATGGCAGCTTTTGATTGTGTGCCACATATGATCAAATTATCCCTCAAAGGTCCCTTAGGGCTTAAGGGCTTCTGTGGCGGCATTCCCATGATCAAAAGTTTACCTGTGGGAGTGGGTTTACATTTGCCATGGCCAGCACTTGTGCACATAACATAGATAGATTGGGAAACTGAACTCTCTATAATTGAGAAACTAGTCATTGAGAACAAAACAGTAATTTCACCATATAATTGAGTAATCATTTCCTGCACATTTATTTACTCAGTGATATCAAGAACTCTTTTACCATTTTTTTAAAAGTAATCACTGTCGAAGGTGGCGAATTGGACACCGTCAATGTTAAAGCAGGTTAAACATAAGCATCATTGAAGGAATTAAATACGATGAAGCGATATCATGGTTAGCCATCTTCTTGCCACGCCAACTTGTTTCGTAATGACCACAAAATGTCCTGGGCATCCATGATCTCATTTTCCAAGAACTCCAAAGCATCAGAAAGCTTTTGTAAATCATCAAAAGAACTTGTATCTCCCTAGACGAAAAAAAAAAAAAGGGAGAAAAAAGAATTCCATTATTAACAAAAATCTTAAACAGGGTTTTTTTATTAAAAGTACAAGGAAAAGTCCCTAGTGAGGAAAATTTTGAATAAACAGTTAAAACTCTTCTTATATTGAGAAGAAGCAAATATACTTGAATATTTAAAGCATTATTTCCTACCTTACAAAGATAATTACTTTCCCTATCTGCAGATAGTCCTATACAGTTTCATGCCTCTGTCATAATTAGATTCACTAAGCAAGACAACTCACCTGATGAATTCATGACCAAATTGATAAATTAATACCAGATTCATGACCTGATTGCTTTTTATCAATCTTGATTACATGCCTCATGCAATGTAAGAACGAAACATGTCAAACTTGAAAATATTGAAAGGAAAAAGTCAGTACAAGTCTGATCAGTTCGGGCAAGAAGCGGAAATTGAGGTTCCAGGCTTTTTTTTTATCAATTTCCTCCTTAAAAATGTAAATTCGAAATGTAGAAAGGAAAATATATAAGCCATGTTGCATAGCCATACTGTCAACTCAAGTGTATGCACACACAATATGTACAACTGTTTCAGTAAACCATAAGAGAGGAAAAAAATAGAAAAACAAAATCGCATAAAAAAAATAATAGAAAAGAAAAACGATATTTTAGGTTTTACGCCATAAGAAAGAGGAAAAACAAATCCAAAAATAGATAGGGATTTAGGTTTTGAATTAGAATCAATCATCTAGTAGAGCTGGATTACTTTATTACAACAGATAAGTGTCTTAGTATTGAAATTTCGCTGATTAATAAATGATGGCTTCTTATTCATGTTCATTCATATAAAGGATAAAATTGCCCTCCCAGTGGAACGATTCCATTAATGGTGGTTTTCAGTTGGCTGAGTATAGAGGAAAGCTCCCACTCCATATCTTGAAGGCATTGTGGTTGACTACTTTACCATGAAAGTTCAATTCTTTTGAAATATTATGGCCCTCTGATATCGTGAGAATTTCATCTTTTTGAAATATCAATAACATCTTCGATTCCAGCCTCATTACAAGCAATTTCAGCAGCTGCACATTTCAACAAGAGAGGGTTGTTTGTTGGTCAATCACTTCATCCAAAATGCTTCAATTATATATATATTAAACTAGGTTAAGCATGACCTTCAACTTCCATTACTGAAAATCCTGCCCTAGAAGCACCCCAGGTTCTCCACATATCAGAATTAAGATCCCGTCTGATAATATTTCCCTCCGGAATCTTTGATTATGCCCTTTTTGTGGATTACTGATGTCTGTCTGCTGATTTTTTCCAAGGCCAGAACTGTCTTTAACAGTGTAAGAAACACCAGATGTCATGTTAGACCAAACCCAGCTTAAACAGAGGACCCACTGAAATTGCTGAAAGCAAGGTTGAGGCTATGGAGATGAGGAAAGAGGAAGAGGGTCGAGTTAGAATGGATGGTTCCAGAGACACAATGCTGTCTTCTCCGGGATCACCGGAAAGTCTTTGACCACTCGGTTTTGTGTGTAGTCTAAGGAGATTAAGAGATTGCCCTCCGGCAAGGGGTGCAAGAACGGGCAAAGATTGTTCTCTTCCCGGGGATCTCTGGTGTCTCTCAAAAATCTCAGATAATAATTCGTCGGCCAAGTAGAATTGAGTAAGTTCTTGGGAAATAACTCGTAACTGAATGCGTTCCGACCGCCGACCACTACGATGATACGCTCGTCCGGGAGAGTTTGGGAGCGTCCGCGAGAATCTGGTTAGAAGCGTCTCCAAGAACTTCCTCAATTCTACTTCGCCCGCGAATTACGATTGGAGATTTGTGAGAGACACCCCAGAGATCCCCGGGAAGAGAACAATCTTTACTCGTTCTTGGACCTCTTGCCGGACGGCAATCTTTATCTTCGCCAACAGCGATCAATCTCCTTAGACTACACACAAAACCGCGTCGTCAAAAGAGTTTCCGGTAATTCCCGGAGAAGACAACCAGACCGTCGGTGATGCTCCCGATCCGTCGGTAAAAACCACTGGTTCAACCGACAGGGCGCTAATGTTATAAAGGTAAGTGCAACGAATAACTCTCTCAACCTTTTCGATGTAATACAATGAAAGAGAGGTTTAAAATAAAAAAAAAAATTTATTTAGCAAATAGAGGATTTGATCCCAAACCAGTTGCCCAAAAGGCCACATATATACTACTTTACCAACCTCCAGCTTTTGTCATTTTATTACAAGCTAAAATACATATCCATTTCTTAAAAATGTAAATATTATATATGGTGGTAGACCGAGATTGTGCTTAGGGGGGCAAATGTCCCAGTAAAATTTTTGAAAAAAATGACTTAGAATGGGAATTGATATCCTGATTTTGAGGTTAGAAACAAATTACCTAACCATTATACTACAATATCCCCTTAATATAATTTGCCCCCTTTGATTATATTTTCTAGGCTCGCCATTGATTATACATTTTATGTTTTTATAAATGATAAAATATTAATACAACTATATAAAAATTAGTATCTTTAAAATCCTTTAGTAATTCTATTGTCGGAAAGTAGATTTTATCCTATGGAATATTTTCTTTCTTCCTTTAATAATTTCTAGAGACATCAAATCCTTGTTAGCATGTTCATCTCAAAGAAAAACAAGAAATAATAAAAATTATTTAAAAATCTAAATAATTCCAAACAATCCACTTTTACTATAAAAATGGTAAATCTATTTCTTCAAAAAGAATTTGTAAAAATAAATAAATAAATCTTCATAAACATCTTCAAAGTACAATCAACCAAAGGCCCAATCACAATTACCTCTTAGAGTATAACAATCAAACATTTTCAAAGTCAATGGCAAAAAATAAAAATTAGATTCAAAGGCAATAAATTATTTTTCTTAGATTTTTCTAATCTCAGTTATTGTTCTTCATTATATAAAAAAATATTAAATAAATTTAAAATATATACATCTTTAACTAATTTTTAATTATATTTGATTTTTTTAGCCTGTGATAAAACAAAACATGATAAAACTATTTTCACTTTTTTTTTTCTTTTTTTCAATTAATATTTTATGGGAACCAAACTGCCCTAAATCCAATATTTTTTTTTTTTACAATTATTCACTTTTCAATACATCATGCTTTTGTTCTCAAGTGATTTCTGTTCCAATATTTTCAGGACCTCCTAATCCTCCCTTCCCTCCTTATTCCAATTTGATCTCTTAACCACTTGGTCTAGAATTTGCAACATTTTTCTTTAATATATACTAAAAGTGAAAGTAACATTTTTCTTTCCCTTTCTATCTTAAATGCAACATTTTAGGAATTTATAAAAATAGAAAAATTCTCCATGAGAATCTCTTTAGATTTATGGTGATAAAGAACAATCTTGTTCATGTCACTGGATTCTATTGTCTTGCATGAGCCCTTGAAGTAAGGATTGATTGTGGATAACTTTTAGAATATGTCTCAAATTCTTAATTTGTATAAATTCCTTTTTGAAAAGAATATTTTATAGGATAATTTCTAGTTGTTATATTATTGTAATATTAGGTTTCCTAAAATGCTTTTAGCAATATCCCTATAAATATTCTATGTCACGAGAGGGAAAATTTTGAGAGATATGAGCTTGTAAAAGTTATTCAATGTGTGCATAGCAGTAAGAGTTTGAGAGATTGGGTTTTATGATTTATTTTCTTAGTATTATGAGCATCATACAAATTTGTGATTTTATGATTTTTCCTAATAGTCACAATATTTTTATATTCCAATCTTGTACTTTGTATTTTTAAAATAGTGGAAAAATTCTGACATCCTTGGATGTAGGAACGATTAGCCAAACCTTTATGTTAAATTTCATTATCTTTGTGTTTTTGAATCGATATTCTTGTGCATCAAAGCTTCTTCGATTTATAATAGTAACCATGGCATCCACACGCTAGTCGAGCTTTCATTCCCAGCATACACCTTGTTCTCATAAAGAGTTAATTCTACAAAACCATGAGCTGACCGGGCAGCTCGATTACCACATCCCAAGCAAGCAAAGTGTGACGAAACCATGAGATAAAAATATGATTCTCTATCCCTAGTGCCTAGTGGATTACAAAATCTTCATATAAGTGCGGGATAGACCCATCAAGAAAACCAAACCTGCTGAGAATACCTAATTCACACATGATGGTTTTTTTTTTTTTTTTTGTTCTTACAAGGTAAAGAAACATTGACTACGTGACAATTAAAACAGGGTTACAAACCCAGATTACATTATACTACAAAATAGAAGTTCACTTATTTGAGTATGAAATAAAGGATGAAGAATAGATAGGAGCTTATATTTTTCACGAGATGAGAGGAGGAGCACTAAGGTTTAATACAATTGGGAGTATAATATAATATGTAAAAGTGAATAGAAGTCAAAAAAAGAAAAACTTCTCGTTATTTCCCATGCACATAAGAGAACTTTTTCTACTTTTTTTATTATGGAGCAAAGAAAATATTAAAAATGAAATATGAAATAAAATAAATTGAATATCAATTATTTTGTTTATTTTTCTAATATAATAATTAAAACTATAAATTAAAAAGTTAATTTTATATATTTCCAAAATTTTCTTTGTAAATTAAAAAGTGAAGAGATAATTCTTTCAAAAAGAACATGTTAAAAAATTATTAATCAAATAATTATATCCATTGTCGATTTGTTATATTTTTGCCTATTTATCATTGATGCTACGTTAAGAAAGTTTTCAACATTGTCAAAAGTGTCTTTTTTTTATTAAGCTTTGTTTTATTCTTAAATATTATTTTAAACTAACATATATGCTTTTGGATCGTTATTCATATATATATATATATATATATATATATATATATATATATATATATATATAAAGCCAAATGAGCTATAACCTATATGCATCATAATATATTTCTTGAATTGCTCAATTAAACCGTTAAGAGATTAAAGTAATAACTTTTTTCCCCCAAATTGATTAGGTAAATGAAACTTAAAGTGAATGACTTGACGTTCTTGACTTTGACTTCTATTAGTCAAGAAAGTGACAAGCAAGGAGTTAAAATTTTCTTTCTAAAGCATTCTTTGCAATTTAATTCTTTTTTATTTTTTATTTTCAAATTGATTAGCTAGATGCAGCTTTAAAACAATGTTATCCTATTCACTTTAATTATACCTTAATTCTTTGAGCTTGACTTCTATCAGTCAATAACATAATTTATAAGTTAAGAGTTTTCAACATGGTAAAGTCTCTTTAATATGAAACATAATGAATACACAGTTTTTAGAAATTTTCTTTTATTTCAATCAAATATCAACTAATAACATATATGACTTTTTTCATACATATTGATATGTGCCCAAAGAACATGAGAGCTCCATGATAGAGGATTTCTAATAATTTGTATTTTATTCAAAATATATATATATTTTTTTAAATTTTCAAATCAATTAATAAGGGTGGTTATAATTATGTTCACATTGAATTTCACTAGGCCATTTATCACAATATTAGAAATACATAATATCTCTATTAATCATCATAATCTTGTGAAACCTGGGTAAATTGGAATTTTTTTGAAAAAATGCAAAACGGTAAATTGTCTGTTACAAGACAAGTTGCGCATCTGAAATTTTCAAAACTGACCTCAATTATTGTCTGTCTCTATGAAATCTTGTTACTCGATAAATTTCATGAATTCCATTACGCTGATTTTTTCATGATTTTCGGGGCGACGAGTGTTTGGTGAACCCCAAAGACGAGATTTTTGGGAAAATCTTAAAAGTTGGGAAATAATTTAAGTGAAGTTCATTTAAAGTAAATTTAACTTAAACCAGAACGAGATAAATCGTTTTGTGTGTGAACGAACCCAACAAAGTCGTGGGACAATGCGTGATCTCGACGTGAGCCAACCACTTAAACATAACAGAGGCTTGTGTGTGTGCGCTGTGTGTGTCAAAGGGTGGGTGGGGGAGGAAGGGAAAAAGATCTCACATTTTTCCTGGTTATTTCTATCAGAGAGAGAAGAGGGAGAGAAAGAGAGGGCATCTAAATTTCATTATTCGACGATCCACGTAGTTCGCTTGGTCTAAATTCAATCTGCCAAAGAACCGAATTCAACACTGACAAGAAATCTACGCATGAAAGATCGAGTGCGAGTGGATTTTACCAAAGATCCAAAGGTAGAGATTTGGAGAAATCAAGGGTTTCGGGTTTAGGAAGTGTTTTGAGGCTTCCTACCAGTGTTTCTATGCTCCAAGAGGTAGAGATTCTTCCTACCTTGGTTTATTTTCCACTCGTCGGTAAAACCCGGCGTAATCATTCAGGGCGAAGAAAATGGGGTTTTTGAAGTTCCATCTCAATGTCTTCACCTAGGCGTAACGTAGCCGCCAGCAAGGGTGGTTCACCCCGCGAACCCGGGAGCAGTTTTGCAGCGCACCGGTCCACCTAGGCAAGCGATTCTTTGCCTAGGTGAGCCTAAGAGTCCCTGCGGCACATTTGCTGGGGATTGTTTGAAGCCGGTGTATGGCTTGTTTAAGACTTGTTATATAGCTTGCTTCGGGGGGCTATTGTGGGTTGTTTTGTGGGCATATCATGTGCCACATTTTCCTTGAGGATTAAGGGCTTAAGAATGTTATTACTTGCCTTTGTGATAACATGTGTGGTTGCATGGATGTGATGAAATGTTGATATGTGTGTGCTAATATATTGACATTGATGTGTGTTTATTTGGAAATTATATGCATGTGATATAATTGTCAATGACACATGGTAAAATGTATGGTTTATATTGTCCATATGGCATTCATTACATATGTGACATGACATTGACATGCAATGGTGCATCACATTGTATATGCACGGGAAACATTGCATTTCATGGGTGTGAGTGCATGGATAAAATCAACACCGCATTTAGTGATCGATGGGTGGGTTCATTACCATTGGATGAAGTCCAACATAGTCACATGGTTGCATGGCATTGAAAGAAACTTGTGTTGGGTAATAGCAAGAAGGGTTAGACATTTCCTCGGGTGAAAGGCCTGGTACTGGTTCACTACACTCCGACGGTGAAAGTCCAAAAAGTGTAGACAGCATGCGGAGTCGGTGGTGAGACTCCAAAATCTGTTGCTTATAAAATACACATGGTTTTGAATATAAATGGTCATTCGAAATATGACATCCAAAAGGTTTTGGGTTATAAACAAATACAAATTTGTTTCAAAGTGATCATTGGATGCAATTCATCAATGACGGGTTTTATCACACATTAGCATTGCATGTGTAGTGGGAGTCAGTAATGACTCGGGACATGGTGCATGAATGAGTCGTATCTCATTTCATGGCATGACATGTAGAATTCCAATCTAGGATTGCATATTCTTGTTTGGAATTGTTGATGTGAAGCTCAATATCGTATATGCACTGGGGTGAGAGGTCTCTCAGAGAATTACTTCCCATCAGCGTGGCTCCTCACCCTATATGGGAAAACATTTCAAAGTGGACATGCATCGGGTGGACTCGCCTCATACGGCCGCAAGGATGAAGAAAGTCGGCTTGTGGCTTTGTAATTCTTTCTTAAAATTTTGGAACAAACTAGTTTCGAATCATGTATTTTTTTATGTAATGTGATTTGTACTTGAACCTGATAAGTGGGTCATTTATAAATGTAATCTTGCATGTTTTTAAATGAATATGGATAAATTGAACCTGATGTGGTCAATCCATTTACTCACAAATGGATCTCAATAAATGGGATATCAGCCAGTGATATCGGGTTATAATGACAATCGCTGTGTTTTCCACGTTGATGGTTAATCAACTTAATTCACTGATTAAGGCCACAAATGATATCGAGCATAGGTATGCAATTACCTAACGCTTGATTGGCATGGGTTTAGACCATTGCATTCATTGTGCATTTCATGTTTTGTGCTCTAATATGCTACACGATTGTGTGCTATATGTTGTGTGAATTATATACAAGGTAAAATGTATATGGAAAAGAGGAACACTAAGGCTAAAAAACATAACCTTAGGGGTTTGGAAAAGGAATGACCGAACTGGTTCAGGATGTTGAGATCTATTAGTGGTTGGCACATGCACTACTAGTTAAACGGGGGGAGGTAAATCTCAAAGTTTAAAACTTGATCCCCATTTAGGTTGTGTAATATGTAAAACTCTATTACTATCTAACTTATGTATATGGCTAGCAGAGGAAGAGGACGTCGAGGCGGTGGGCAGAGCAACAACCCACTACCACCGGCCTTTGACCAACAGGCCTTCATAGAGGCTATTGGTAAGCTGTGACTCGCCACTATTGTACGTCATGTTGTGGCTACCCACTATTACGCAGGCTGAAACTCGGCCAAAGTGGAGGGTTAAAGTAACTCCTGTGAGGTTAAAGGCACACCATCCCTCCAACCTTCAAGGGAGGATGTAATCCGGCTGGTAGTCGATCATTGTCCCACAAGCCCGAAGATCTCGGAGGCTTTTGCATCACTTCCACGCCACTCCTAATAAAGCCACGATTCCTCGTGTACCAGAGGGGCTTAATCCTGCGCTGGTGAACTGGGTCAAAGCCCATGACCTGAGGCAATGACATGGGGAAGCCGCTTTTGTGAGCCTTCTCATAGGCAAATATTTCCCAACGTCTACTCGACATGCAAAGGTTTGGGAGTTCCTAGAACTAAAACAAGGAATGATGACAAAGAAATGGACATGGCTAAGTTCTAATGAACAGCTCGTTTCACAACGATGATTATGTGGCTACCTGGAGTATGGCTAAAGTGAGAGTTTGAGATGGCATGAAATTGTTATCCGGGTAAAATGGTGAGGGACTTTTGGTAAGACACGGACTTGATGGTCAAGACAATATGGCCATTGAGAGGGAGCGACTACGACGAAACATCCGAGATGTGGGTGTTAAAGATAAGAGGAAAGGAGAGCCAAATCCTCTTCGTCAGCTCAAGGAAGAAGCGCAGGACTTCACCCATAAGATTTCGACGTTGTCGTGGCTATCGTGGCCAAGGTGCGTCGGCCATCCTAAGATGGGAGGCACTTTAAGGCTCCTAGCCAGCCAGGGTAGAGGACATGTTACAATTACTATCATCACCCCACTGACATTGACATGAAACCCGGATCGTCTCGTGAGGTAGAATCCTGTGGTTACGGGACACCCCACCCTAGTCAACAATGGACATTCACGCATCACTTTTGTTCCTCCCTACTCCCACCATGGGCCACGGGTCACAGCTAGGTCTCAAAGCCACCGCACAGCCCCCACTACTCACAATTGAAATTCCGACGGGCCCGTGGTAATGGTCGAGGTCGAGGCCAAGGCCTGGCCAATCCAAGACTTCAAGGACCTAGGGGCGTGTCAACGCCATTACACCTCAAGCTGAGCTTGTAGATCAGTCAGTCATTCAGGGTACAATTCTACTCTTTCTCTTATGGGCAAGAGTGTTATTTGATTCTGATGCATCTCATCCTTTGGTCAAGCATCACGCAGTGGAAAGATTTTTGCTTCTTGTAGGTTGAAACCTCGAAGAGCCATTTGCATGTAGCCTCCCTAGGAACTATGCAGCATTCCGCGGAGGTGATATGTCGATCGTGAGTTAGAGATTTCAAGGGATTCTACCAATCGTGGACCTTAGGAGTCATAGACATGTCGGCTCGATGTCATCCCTTGACGGACTGTCGACGACACATTAAGTCGTCATTGATTGTGATCGTAAGAGGGTTACCGCCTACACATCAGATGATGTTTGTGTTATGTTTCAAGGAGATAAGCACGATGCTTTACCCTAAGCCATGTACCACTTATCTAAAGGCTAGGTAGTTGATGGGTCAAGAAGCTCCACCCCCGAGAGGATCCAGGCGCGAGATAAGAGTCATTCCGACCGAAGGCGCTTTGCGAGTATGGTACATTTTTCCGATGAACTACCGGGATTACCTCCGTAGAGAGATGTAGACTTCACCATTAAGTTGCACCCTGGTACATCTCCTATTTCTATGACTCCGCATAGAATGGTGCCTACTGAGTTGCAAGAACTTAAAATCTAATTACAAGAATTGCTGGACATAGGTTTTATTGGACCGACCACTTCACCTTGGGGCGCTCCGATTCTATTTGCCAAGAAGAAGGATAAGACCCTTCGAATTATGTATAGATTCACCTACGCTGAATAGTATATTTATTGGGCACAGGTACCCTTCGCCGATCGACGCTTATTCGATCGCTGAGAAGGCGTGTGCTTCTCATTCCAAGATATCTCCATACCGATTACCATTAGTTGAGGGTTAGGGAGGCAGATATTCCTAAGACAACATTTAGGAAGCGATATGGGCATTTTGAGTTCACAGTGATGCCATTTGGATTGATGAATGCTCCAGCGACATTCATGGATCTCATGCATAGGGTGTTCCAACCCTACTTAGACGGCTTTTGTCGCGGGTCTTTGTCGACGACATCTCGATCTACTCCAAGTCCGAGGAGGAGCAAGGAGGGTCACTAAGGATTGTTCTCTAGGGATCTTGAGAGACCATCGCTGTATGCCAAATTCAAGAAATGTGAATTTTGGCCATCGGGAGGTGAGATTTTTAGGCATGTGGTGCCTGCTTCATGTATCCTCGTAAACCCAGAGAAGGTCGAGGCGCTTATGAGTTGGGAAAGACTGCTAGTCTAGATGCGAGTTCGATTATAGGAGGTTCATTGAGGACTTCTTCTGATTAGCTACACCTATGACGAGATTGACCCGAAAGGAGGTCAAGTTTGAGTGGAATGACCCGTGTGAGAAGGCAGTAAAGGAATTGAAGAGGAGGCTTACTTCAGCTCCTATTCTAATAATTCCAGGGACAGGACAGAGGTACACAGTGTATTGTGATGCCTCTAAGGACTGACTTGGATGTGTTTTAATGTAGTCTGGAGGGAAGTGGCTTATGGCTCTCGGCAATTAAAGTACCATGAGCAGAGTTACCCCACGCATGACATGGATTTGGCGGCCATTGTCTTTGCCTTGAAGATTTGACGCCACTATCTATACGGTGAGCAGTTCAAGGTGATTTTGGACCACAAGAGTCTGAAGTACATTTTTACACAACGAGACCTCAACATGAGGCAACGTAGGTGGATGGAGTATCTGGAAGACTATGACTTCACTTTGCATTACCATCCCGATAAGGCAAATGTAGTGGCTGATGCACTCAACCAAAAGTTACGGGGAGTGTTGGTTAGTGTGGCTTCCTGCGAGTGGTAGATGCTCGAGGCCGTGACGCCGCTGCACTACAGGTCAAGCTCAAGGTACTGGGAGTTTAGCATACACCTTCCTACCGAGCGCAGTGATCGAAGTTCCTGTGGACGATGAAGAGATATTGTCCATAAAGGACCAGGTACGATCAGGTACATGTGACGAAGGCTAGGCCATTCACATGGATGGTGCCCTGCAGATAGAGACTCCGGTTGTGGTTCCCAGTCCGTAGATCCGAGCAGGAGATCCCGAGGAATTCCATTGCTCCCCGCTGGCTGGCAGGCACCCAGTAGCACAAGATGTACCCATGATCTTCGCTTCGCCGCAGATACCGAGTGGTATGAAAACGCTGAGATTTTGTTCATCGATGTCTCATGTGTCAGCAGGTAAAGGCTAAGCACCAGAGACCAACTGGATTACCCGCACTCGAGATAGCCGAAAGCGGGAAGCCAAAGCATACTCACCATGGATGCCTTAGACTCACTTGCCACGACACGCAGGGCATGACCCGCGCTGATGATGTCGGGCCTACGCTTACTGTCAAGACACTTTTCGCTATGCGGATGACCTTCACTCTAAAGGAATTCTGTAGGTTGTACATAAGGGAGATTGTCCCGTTATATGGAATGCTAGTATCTATAGTATCGGACCGGGATCCTAGGTTTACAGTTAATTTTTTGAAGAGCTTCCATCGAGCCATGGGGACACAGTTGATGATGAGCACTGCTTTTCATCCTCGGACGACCGATCAGTCAGAGTGGACCGTCTAGAATTTAGAGGACATGCTACAAGCATGCATCCTTGATCTCAAGGGTAGCTCGGAAGAGCATTTACCCTTAGTGGAGTTCTCCTACAACAATAGTTATCAGGAGAGCATACAGATGGCACCCTATGAGGCACTATATGGGAGGCCTTGTTGATCTCCGCCTGTGACACACGAGGTGGGAAAGACCCACTACGGTCCGAATTTGTTTGCAGAGACACCTTTGAAGGTGGATTTGATATGGAGCGCCTCTCACGCCAGCCAAGGTAAGAGCCACGCGCAGACGTAAGATGACGACCCTGTAGCTCGAGGTGGGTGATCATGTCTTCTTGAAGGTGATGCCTAAGAGATGAGTGGTTAGGGTTCTAAGTAGTTTCAAAACCATCACCGAGGTATACTCCGCCCTTCGAGGTACTTGAGAGGATAGTACACCAAGCATCGATCGCATTACCACCAAACTTATCTGTTTTACGTGTATTCCATGTCTCCATGCGCACACCCGCATCCGACCATGTGGTGGATTAGGTCATTTTGTTGCTGGATGCGATGGAATCTTTGAGTAGAGGGACCTAAAATTTTATCATGGATACCAGAATGTTTGGTGGAGTAAGACTCAGTGAGGTTGGGGAAGTTGCGTCGGTAGCATTAAGGAGCTTATAAGTAACATGGGAAACGCGAGGACACTATACACACTTCAATTATCCTTATTTGAGGATGAAGAACAGTAAGGGTTTCTTTCCTTTAGTCATTTGATATTAACAGATCGTTACACATGCATTTTGATTTGTGATGTTGTGGTATGAATTTCAGGATGAAATTATTTTACGGAAAGAATTGAAACTTCTGAAAAATTCCGGAATCTTTTGTCAAAATACAAAAACAAAGAAATTGTCATTATGCGCCATGCTGCAAAACCGGAAATCTTCAGATCCTGACGACAAACTAGGACCATCAAACGCAGGTTCGTCACGCCTAAACTTGTTACCCAGACGGACTTAGTCGAATTCCGGCATAGTTAGATTCTTTCAAGATTTCGAAGACGAGCGTTTGGTGAACCCAAAAATGACAAAACCAGTAATATTTAAGCAGTTCACGAATAAAATTTGAACCGTGAAACCAAAAGTAGATGCAACAAATCATTTTTAAAGAACTGACCCTATTTACCATAGATACGTTTGCCGACGTGAGCCAAACCATCTAAACTTAAGTGAGAGGCTCGGGGGCGTGGGAAGGGCACATCTCACATTTTTCCTAGCTATTTCCATGAGAGAGAGAAAGAGAGGAGAAAGAGTAGGGCACCCCGACTTTCTTCTCAAACTGCATCCACTAAGTTCCTGGGTCGGAATTCATCTGCCAAGAACTCCAAGTTCATCGCCTCTTGATGAGAGCTACATGTGTGAGTGATTACTGAAATGAGGATTTCACCGAACATCCAAGCAGATATATTAGAGAAATATGTTTGTGTTTAGGAAGTGTTTTCTGTGCTCCTAATTGGTGCAGCTTTTACGCCTTCTAAGAGGTAAAGTGGATTCTCATACCTGCTTTATTTTCCACGCTTTGATGAAAAAGGAGGGTTCTATTAATCAAGCCGAACAAAATGGAGTTTTCAGTTCCAATGATGTTCTTCTCCTAGGAGAAGGTACGGATCTTCTCCGTGAAGATTGGCCTTTGCCTAGAAGGACAGTTTCGTCAGCAAAGTGTCTGCATTTAGGTGAGGTGGAAAGCCCGCCCAGGCTAACCCAAGAGTAGGTTTGGTGCGGATTAATCCCCGCCTAGGTAAACACCCGCTTTAGGGGCAAGGTGGCTCTGCCTAGGCGAAAGCCTAAGGGTCCCCGCTGCATATTTGCTCGAACTCAAGCCAGTCGATGGCGGTCATCGTAACTGCTATATAGCTACTCAGGGGGCTATTATGGTTGCCGGTGGGCATATCATGTGCCACATTTTTCCTTGAGAGATTTCAACGCCAGCGATGCCATTACTGCCTTTGTGATAATGATGTGGTCATGGATAAGGAAATGTTTGATATGTGTGCCAATATATCAAGATTGATAAGTTTATTTGAAATATATACGTGATATAATTGTCAATGACATAGTTTATATTGTCCATATGACATTCATTACATATGTGGCATGACATTGACATGCAATGGTGCATCACATTGCATATGCACAGGAAACATTGCATTTCACGTGGGCGAGTGCACGATAAAACTAACATCACATTCGTGACTGATGGTGGCTCTTGTGATCGGCGTTGGAATTAAGCCCAACAGTAGCTTTCACAGCCATGACATGGAAAGAAAACTTGTATTGGGTAATAGCAAGAAGGGTTAGACATTCCCTCGTGAAAGGTCTGTACTAAATTTCACTACACTTGACCGCGGAAAGGTCCAAAAGTGTAGAAGGCGTATGAGCCTATGGTGAGTAAACCAGAAATCGAATTTCTCAAAAAGGTAAACAATACTCTTGGTCAAAATTCGAAATTTTTCTAGATCTGACGGCGAGAAACGACTTCACCGTTGAATCGTCTCGCGAAATCTAAATTACCAAGTAGAATTTCAGAGAATTCCTCTATATTGTCAAAATTCACGCTTCTTCTTGCGCAATCAAAAGGTAAATCGAAAGGTCATATATACGCATTTTAATAAAAGTCACCTACTACATGTACTCATGTGACACATGTTGCATGATTAGAAAGATGATATGAAGTCTAATGGACGATCAGGTTAAGCGTCAAAATCAAGAAAATGGACAGCCACTGGGAATTATTTGAAATGTTATGAATAAGACAAAATAGAAAATAGTCTTCTTCTCTTCATTTTTGAGACAAAAATCCATTAGTAGGGGGAATTGGCAAGAGTCGGTTTTTCTATTTCTTTTAGTGAGAGAGAGTCATTCTCTTCAGATTTAACCGTCTCTACCCGTCTGCCTCGTCTTCCCGCCAAGAAGCGTGCTGTTCTATGCGGCGAGGGCTATGCGTGACGATTTTGGTGAGTTTTTGACAACCCAAGAGTGTGTGGGATCTTTTTCCTACTTCTAGGCATGGTTTCCTTGGCAAGAGCCATGTAAAACGGTCGGGATGTTCGAGGTTTGGATCATTGTTGGGTCTCAAAACATTTGAACCTAGTGGAGAAAATCCCACCAGCAATGCGAACGTTGCCAACCCGAAGGGTTTCACCTGCTCCATGAATAGTTACGTTGATTTATGCAGTTGGTGAATTTTTATGATGTCAGAAGTGATTCAAAATGAATTGCTTATGCTTTAATTAGCCCATGTGAACTAATTTTGGTGTTATTGATGTGAATTTAATAACATGATTTATGTGGATTAATTATGTTAGTATATACATGTTTTATATATTGGCATGAGTTTGTTGGGATTGACATAATGCATTTCATATGCACTGGGGCACCCTAGAATATTAGAAGTGAGTGCATGACATGAAAGAAAACAAAAACGAAAAACGTTTTTGTGAAAGGAATTCTCGACGAAGATTTTCCGTAGAATCGCAAGCGGAGATTGTCCAACACCACGTTGAAGGGGCCCATGAATTGTTTCTGAGGGTTATCCAAACGTGATTCGCCGCAGGGTGGGCCCAATATATTTACCGGTCTTCTAGTAAAGCTTCTGGCATCAAAAAAGCTTTTTGTTTTGAAAACTGGATATTTTATTCGCATTCTGCTTAGGCAGATAGTGAGGGAGCTCAAGTGGAGGACTCCTGACATGATCAGCATGTAGACATTCGAGTAGGTTCTTTTTATTTGCTTGATGTGATTTTTTGCCAGCACACGTGCACTTAGCGGGAAAACCACATAGGAAATTATCACTACTGGGCTTTGCTCACCCCGTCGAGGATCATTATTTCAAAAATGTGGAGGTAATAGTGAGGACGCACGCCACTTAGAGACCGCTTAGAAGAAAGCTCCGTTGTGGCTTCTTCAGGTATTCATTTTGTATAACATGTATTAAAACTCTAAATTTTGATATATGTTTGGTAAAGAGTAATTTATTAACTCTTGAACTATGGTAATGTAGTTGATGTATTTTGTGAGTATTGATGCAGGGGCCCAATTGGCCAATTATTTTACTCGCATGTGACCCGGTGTGGTCGTTGTTAATGGTTCTGATGTGTTTTAAGCCTGGTAGAGCCTCCAGTACAAAGCCGAGACTCTGCTCGATTTTCTGAGTGGTGTCTGCCACTCGACATCTACCTAATAAGTCTCCGCGTGTGGTTGAAGGGTCGTCAATGAGACCCCTATTGGGGGCGCCACGCCTTGCATCGTAGCTAAGGTAAACGGACACTTTTGGGGCTCCTGGGTGTATCCATTAAAGTTTAGTCCTAATACCAGCCATAGCTTGGTATCGTAGCCAGGTATACGAATACCTGCACTGAATGGAAATGGGGTTAGATCATGCATCCATTGTGCATTTTGATGAATGGTGTTTTATGTGTGATTGGGTGTATACCATGTTTTTTGTATGTGTTATGTGCCCTCAGATGTTCGTGAGTGGCATGGTGAGAAAACGCTTCGAACACTAGGGGGCCGAGGCAAATGAGCACCCTAGGGTGTTCGAGAAATTTTGGGCAAATTGGTTTAGAATTAAACGAAAAATAAAATAAAATTTATGGACAATAGTTCCAGTTTTGAACATAAATAGATTGTGTTGTGAAATTTTGAAATTTTTTTCCAGTTTTTGCACAAGAAAAGGGTCAAAATGAAACTCTTAAATTTTTTTTAAGTTGTATGAATTACAGTGGTTTAGGCTACCACATTTCAGGAGTGGCAGGGAGGCTATTAGAGGATTAGGAAAAAAAAAAGGGAGAAAGGTTGCTGGAGCTGGAATGGGCTACTGCCCGTTTTCTAAAATTGAATCACAATACATCGTCAGACAGGCACACAAAGAGCCTTCTAAAATTGAATCACAATACATCAGTCAGAGTCAGGAAAATACAAGAAATGAAGGTGCACACACTGGCCGAAAGGTGCACACACAAGCAGTTGAGCGCATTAATACAGTCAAAGCCGTGGTAGAACATAGCAAGCTGGAGTAGACACGTTACAGTTCTGAGCGATCTAGAGTGGAGCCACACCGCAAGCACTCCACCACCTATACTTCCGGCTTTGCAGCTCCTGCGCGCCTTACTTCCGCCTCACGCAGGTGAGCGTACCCCAGCGCCAAGGCGGGCGCAATGTGCACGCAGCCTGGGCCAAGGGTGGGTGCACTGTGCACTCGACTCAATTTTGACTCAATGCATTGTTCTGAGTCACTGTTCATGAACACTGTTCATGAGCACTGTTCACGAGGTTTTCAAAAAAAATAAAATAAAATAAAATATTTTTAAAACAAAATAAAATAAAATATTTTTGTTGCATATGATTTAATATATGAAATTATTGTCTTGCATTACCTATGAATGCATGGACATAGTGTATGAAATATTTTCGGTAGGTGAATGCTGTCTCGAGGTCGTGTTTACGCCTGTAGATGCCGCATCGCCTGTGATAGAGTTAGCTAGGTCGAGGCCTCGATGGTGCCCCTTCAGATGTGAGTTCTCCCCAGGATAAGGACGAGGATAAGGATGATATGTCGTGGTTACGAGTTAGAGATTTCGGGGATTCTACTCACAGTTGACGTGAGGGTCATGGACATGTCAGAGTTCGACATCATCCTGGGGATGGATTGGCTGACAGCTTACAGAGTCGTTATCGATTGTGAGTGTAGAGGGGCTACCGCCTCACACGCTGTGACGCACTGTGGTTGTACTCAGGGGGACAAGGATGATATTTTGGCCCATACCTGTACGAGTCCAAGTGTCGTGATACTGGCGGTTGGCTAGCAAGCCTTACCCCGGGAGGACGAGATGAGACCTGACCTCAGATCTACCTCGAGTAGCTTCCACGAGTATGAGGATGTTTTTCCTGGATGAGCTACTAAGATTGCTCTCCGCAGTAGGGTCAGACTTCAAGACGTAGTTACACCCTAGTACTCGCCCATCTCTACGACCCACAGGATGGCACCAATCGAGCTGCGTGAACTCTCGAGTCCAAATGGGCCAGGAGCTACTATCAAAGTAGTCTTCATTAGACCGCACTTCACCATGGGGCTCCTGGGCTTATTTGTGAAGAAGAAGGACAAGCACCCTTTAATCGTAAATTAACTACAAGCGCTTGAATTAGTGGTTATGATCAAGAATCTACTCCATTGTCGAGATTGACGATTTGTTTGATCGGGTCAGAGAGGGAGCGCGAGCCCACCTTAAGATAGACCTTCGCACTGGTTACCATCAGCTGAGGGTTAAGAAGACAGATATCCCTAAGACAGCATTTAGGACACATTTTTTAGGCACTTTGAGTTTACGATGATGCCCTTTGGATTGATGAATGCACCAGCAGCATTCATGGACCTCATGCATTGGGTATTCCAACCCTATCTAGATTAGTTTATCGTAGTCTTCGTGGATGACATTTTGATCTACTCCATCAGAAAGGAGCATGAGTGTCACTGAGGATCAGGTTAAGGCCATTGCTGAGACCATCGGGCCAGACGCCAAGTTTAGTAAGTGTGAGTTTCGCTTACTAAGGTGAGATTTTGTGGACACGTGGCAGGCAAGATCGGGGTGTGTCGCTGGACCTGCAGAAGGTCGCAGGCCGTAATGAGTCGGGAGAGGCCGAAGCTCGCCTCGAGATACGCCAGCTCGATTGGTTGGGGCAATTATGGGAGATTCATTGAGGATTTCTCTCGACAGCTGACCTACTTACTCAGATCGACCCTAAGGAGGTCAATTTTGATTGGGATGACTAATGCGAGGAGGCATTCTAAGAGTTGAAGAGGAGGCTTACTACAACTCCTATCTTGATAGTCTCGGACAGGGGACAGGGGTACACAGTGTATTGTGATGCCTTGAGGGCTGGACTGGGATGTGTTTTGATGCACCGAGGATAAGAGTTTGCTGGTTCCCACCGCCTGAAGAATCATGAGCGTAATCACCCCACACACGACATGGAGCTGGCACGATGAGTGCAAACCATCATGTTTTGAGTTCATTTCACATGTTATTTTGTGCATTTTATATCCATATTCATGTAAAACTCATAAATTTTCCTCTAAACTTGGTTTTGTAGGATTATTGATGAAAAGCAAGTGATTTGGCAAGAAATAAGCAATATATTTCCAAAAGAAGAGTCAACCGAGTCTCACACGGCAAGATTTGTAAAGATTAATTTTCTGTACCATCTGAACATCAAATGGTTCAAAATTCCCATGGCTGCATTCTACATTCAAAGAGCTTCAACAGTGCCTCCACACGCCCAACCGAAGTAAAACGGCTAGTTATGGCCCCGATAAGTTAGAGAAGAAAACCAGCTTGTCGTCTGTGAAAATTTGTCGCGATGTGAGAGTATGTCGCGACTGTAGAAGATAAGTCGTGACCGATGTCACGATTGCAAATGGTGTCGCGATAGAAATCCTGTCGGCGCGAATTCTCGTAAATGTCGTAGAAATCCTTGAAAAGGCCGAAAATTGAGTTTTGACCACTTTAAGCCCATTTCACCCTAGGACCATATATATACTGCTTTTTAGGTAAAGAGGCAAGCGAAAAGATTTGAGAGCCTTCTGGGGTTTCTCTCTAGACCGCCCATTTTTCCAAACTTTTCTCAGAGATTTGATTTGTTTTAGATCTTTAGAGTAATTTTAGCGTATTTTATTTCTATTGAAGATTTTCTGTCAGACACGAGATCTCGTATTTCATCTGGTGTCTCGTGATAAAGATTGAAGCTAAAACTTGATTTTCTCATGGGTTTTCTCCTTAAACCCGCCCATTTTCTTAGTTTTTGCCGCAGATTTTTATTTTTAATAGATCTTAGGAGTAGTTTTAGAGCAGATTTTTTATTTTTTACTTAAGAGATTTCAGTCGTACTGCATATTCAATTTATTTCATCGTCGTAGGCGTAAGATTTAAGCTCTCAAACTGGTTTTTCTTCTTTCTTGATTTCTTTCTTCATTTTCTTACTGCTTGATTAGCGATGATTGGAATCTGTAAGAATTGAACATTAAACACTCTCTAGGGTTGGGGTTTAATTGTTGAACATTCGGGATTTGGTGCCATTATTTTGTGGGTTTGAATATTGAATTTATATAATCGGGTATTGTTCATAATGAATTGTCTCTAATATTAGTGAGTTTATACCCAAAAAGAGTCGTATCTTTGCTCCGATTTCCAGGAGGCCCTCCGAGTGACACACACTGCAGATGGAGATTCCCGAGAGTAAAGAACTGTGAACTTAGGGGTATGTTAGACTTAATATCTTGGAACTAATGAACTCGAAAAATTACTCGATGTATCACTAATTTACTCATGGTGTGAGGATTAATTAGATGATGTATCAATTTAGTTGATCGTAGGTTTCCTCCCCTAGTCCCATGAAAGCGATCTCGATCCCTGTGTTAGCAAAGATCTAACTCGTAAGGAGAGAAAATTTTATTAGATTTTAAGGACGAGATACCACTGCATTTGGGAGGTAGCGCTCAGATTATCCCTGCCTATGGGGGCAAGAATTTTTCATTCTAAGAAATGGTTGTGAAGTATTGAAAAGAAAACAATCAAATTCAAAGAGTGCCAATTTACTAAGTATTATTAGGACCCATTTTGTCCTGAAAGGAATATGGATCTCCTAACTAGTGAAATGTATGAAAAGCAGAAATCCAAGCTATGCCATATTGTTGGGACAAATCTAGTATTCAACTTACAATTGTTGCGCCTCAAGGAAATGCAAACTCAAGCTTTTAAAAAATAATTATCCCCCATCCCTGGGCCGACTCTCTTCATACTTTTTAGAATTGAAGTAGTTGTTTATTTGGTAGATTGTTAGTATTAGCTAATTAGTTTTTGCTCTCAATTAATTTTACTCTTTTATTCGACATCCTACTGTCGCCTAAATAGTGGAAGAGCCCCTGTAATCTGGTGATCAAATTCAACTAGAGAGAACCTCCAACCCTCGTGGTATCGATATCCTGAATTTTTAGGAGTCCACTTTATTACTACGACCCGTGCACTCATGGAAAGGAGTCGAAAGTAAGTTGGTGCAATACTTTTCATTTCAGTTTTTGAGTATACTTACTTTTGTTTCAAATCAGTTTTTGAGCATTATCACATCTACTCCCCTTGACTATATTTCTCACATATATACATCATTCGTCTCCTTACAAGTTTTTCACTTTTCCTTTAACAGGATTAGACAATAGTCCTTTGGTAATAGTGTCATAAATTTGTATATGTCTTTTGGTCTTTACAAGTTTTTGGCGCCGTTGCCGGGGATTAGATAATAGTCCTTTGGTAATAGTGTCATAAATTTGTATATGTCTTTTGGTCTTTACAGCGGCCGTAGTCTTTGCCTTGAAGATTTGGCGCCACTACTTATATGGCAAGGATTTCGAGGTGTACTTAGACCATAAAAGTCTGAAGTATATCTTCACGCAACAGGACCTCAACATGTGGCAACGCAGATGGATGGAGTTCCTAGAGGATTATGACTTCACTTTGCATTACCACCCTGGTAAGGCAAATATGGGCGGTCGATGCACTCACCGGGTCACTGGGAGTACTGGGCTAGTATAGCTTCCCTGGGAGTGGCGATGCTCTCGAGGATCAGTACATTTTTGGGCTACAAAGCATCGCAAGCGTGCTCAGTGGTATGTTGGAGTTTAGTAGCTACACCTTCTTTTTGAAGGTGAGTGATTGAGTCCTGTGGGCAAGACGAGATAGTGTTCATCAAGGACTGGGGTACGCTAGTGGGGAGGTGACGAGGGCCGGACCAACCACGCGCAGACGGCGCCTTCTGTGATGAGGGACTGCAGTTGGTTCCCCGGGTCAATCGAATCAGAGAGGAGGGATTCTCGTGGAGTTTCATTCTCTCGATTTTCCGTGATTTTCCTAGTGGCATCTAAGATGTACCAAAGATCTTCGGCCGCGCATTTGGCTGTGAGCCGGATGAAGAGACAAATAGGGACCTTGTTCGCACGATGTCTCACGTGTCACGGGTTAAGGCCGAAAGCAACTTGCCGCCAGGCTACCACCCACTGGAGTGTACCAGTGGAAGTGGGAGCACGGTCACGATGGATTTTAGACCCACTTGCCAATGCACAATCGCAAAGACAGGATGTGGTAATGGGTGATAGTAGACCTGCAAGCCACGAAGTCTGCAAGACATTTTCTAGCCAAGTGTGGACGACCCTCTCACATCGAGAGATTCCGCCTGCTGTACATTCGAGAGATAGTTTGGCCATGATGGAGTACTAGTATCCGCTAGTGTCGGATAGGGACCCGAGGTTTATGGGGCACTTTTGGAATAGCTTCAAAAGGTTATAAGCACACGACCGACCATGAGTACGCTTCCACCCATAGATAGATGGTCAAATGTAGGCGACTTATATAGTGTTAGAGGACATACGCGAGCATGCCTGGATCATAAAGTGGGTAGATGGGAAGAGCATTTACCCTTAGTGGAATTCGCCTACAACAACAGTTATCAAGCGAGTATACAGATGGCACCATATGAGGCATTGTATGGGAGACCATGCAGATCACCGTTATGTTGGACCGAGGTGGGAGAGAGCTCCATCATTGGTCCTGATATGATTAGAGACACCTCCGAGAAGGTGAGCTTGATACGACATCGTCTTCTCACGGCTCAGAGCTGGCATAAGAGCTATGTTGATGTGCGACGTCGACCCTTAGAGTTCGAGGTTGGAGATCAGGTCTTCTTAAAGGTGATGCCTAAGAGAGGAGTTGTGTCGGAGGGTTCGGCAAGCGCGGGGGAAGCTATCGTAGGGTTCTAGGTAGGCCGCCCGGGGCTGCTCGAGGTGAGCAGCATGGCGTGCACGTTTGGCGATGCCAGCCCGGTATGTCGGGTGTGCAATTTCATGTCTCCATGCTGCGGAGGGTGCACACTCGGATCCGGCTCATGTAGTGGATTAGGGAGAGATTGGGGTTGACCTGCGGATGGGACCTTCGAGGAGGGGACCGGTGTGTGCATTATGGATATGGCGGGATCGGGTTTGCGGCAGGCTGGTAAGAATTTGCGAGAGTGCTATGGCAGCACCGTGGAGTGGAGGAGTCAACGTGGGAGCGCAAGGACACGATGCGGGCCACCTATCGCTTCTTGTTTAGGGATGAAGGTACGTGGTTTAGTCATTTAATACTTAAGTGACTAGTTCACATGCATGGTATAGTGCACGTTGCATATGCATGTGAATTATTATGATTGTACAGAATTTCGAGACGAAATTCTTTTTAAGGAGGGGAGAATGTAAAACCAGGAAAATTCGAATTTTCTGAAAAAGGGTAAAACGGTAATTTCGGTAAAAATACAAAAATTTTCTAGATCTTGGATGATGAAAGCAATGGACTTCTGGATTGGAATCGTCTCATGAGAATTTAGCTACCACGTCGATTTCCTTGAATTCGGACGGTCGGAAATTCCGTTTCGAGGCAGGGTGTCGGGTGCGGTGAAGCATTTCGTCGAAAGATATGTGATGTGAAAAGGGACACATTGGGAATTATTGGAAATGTAAAGTGAATAAGACAAAATAGAAAATAGTCTTCTTCTTCTTTTTTGAGACAAAAATTGGCAAAAGAGTGGGGAATTGGTAGTAGGCTGCTTTATCATTTTTTAGAGAGAGAGAGAGCTTCTTCTCTCTAGATTTCCCGTCGTTCGGACCGTCGGTTTCTTCGAGTAAGAGGGTGCAAATTTGTTCTCTGGCGAGGCTATGCGTGGACACGATTTGGTGGAGTTAGGCAGCTCGAGAGTGAGATCTTTTCCTACTTGTGTTATTCTTTGGATAAGAGCCATGTAAATGGTTGGGGATGTTCTGAGGCTTGGATTAGCCGTGTTTTCGGCCTCAAAACATTTGAACCGAGTGGAGAAAATCCCCATTGCTTTGGCCGTGAACAGTGCCAACCCGAGGGTTTCACTGTTCATGTGAATAGTTACGTGATTTGTAGTGTGAATTTTTATGATGTTGAGTGATTCAAAATGAATTGCTTGTGTTTGTTAATTAGCCCATGTGAGCTAATTTTGGTGTTATTGATGCAAATTTAATAACATGATTTATGTGGATTAATTATGTTATTATATACATGTTTTATATATTAGCATGAGTTTGTTGGGATTGGCATAATGTATTCCATATGCTGGGCACCACTAGAATATTAGGAGTGAGTGCATGACATGAAAGAAACAAAAAAGCAGCGTTTGTGAAGGAATTTCGACGGAAGATTTTCCGAGATCATGTTGGGAGATTGTCGACAATTCACGTCGGAGGGGCCCATGGTGTTTCGGAGGGTTATCTAGTTAAACCGGAGGGTAGTCGATATATTTGAATCTCATTAGTAAGTTTCGAGAACAAAAAGCTTTGTTTTGAAAACTGGATATTTTACTCGTTGGCAGGCATATGTAGAAGTCGGTGAGGACTGGGGACATGGGATTAGCAGGCATGTAGACATTGAGTGGGTTCATGTGATGCTTGGATGTGATTGTTTGCCACTTGACATGTGCACTTAGGTGGGGAAGCCACGTGAGTATCACTACTTGGCTTTGCTCCTGCATCGGATCACTATTTCGAATACGGGGAGTGTCTTGGAGGACGACCGCTCACTAGAGCCATAGATTTAGAAGAAAATTTGGGTTAATGGCTTTGGGTATTCATTTGTATAACATATATTAAAACACTAAATTTTTGATATATGTTTGGTAAGAAATAATTTATTAACTCTTGAACTATAGTAATGTAATTTGATGTATTTTGCGTGATATTGATCACGGGGGCCAGTGATAATTATTTCTTTCGCATGTGACCGGTGTAGTGGATTGTTATTGGTTCGGACAGGTTTTGTACCTTGGGTAGAGCTCCTCGTACAAAGGAGACTTTGCCCAATTTTCGTGAGTGGTGTCGGGTTACTCAACGTCCACGAATATTCCGCAGGTTGACGGGTTGTTAACGGGACCCTTGGTTTTGGGGCGTCAAAGCCAGACTCCAAATCCGCTACCCACAAAAGACACATGGTTTTGAATATGAAATGGTCATTAAAAAATATGACATCGAAAAGGTTTTGGTTTATAAACAAATACAATTTTGTTTTAAAGTGATCACTAGATGCAATTCATCAATGACAGATTTTATCACACATTGGCATTGCATTGTGTGGTGGCAGTCGATAATGACTCGGGACATGGTGCATGAATGAGTCGCATCTCATTTCATTGACATGTAGAATTCCAATCTAGGATTGCATATCCTTGTTTGGAATTGTTGATGTGAAGTGTGAACATTGCATGTGCACTTAGGTGGGGAGTAGTCTCTGTAGGAATTACTCTACTGGGCGTGGCTCACCCTATATGGGAAAACATTTCAAGTGCAGGACATGCATCGGTGGACGACTCTCATGTGGGACCATAAGGATGAAGATAGCCGGCTTGTGGTTTTGTAATTCTTTTGTAAAATTTCGGAACAAACTAGTTTTGAATCATATATTTTTTTATGTAACGGACTTGTACTTGAACTCATAAGTACTATTTATAAAATAATCTTGGATGTTTTTAAATGAACATGGATAAATTGGACCCGATCTGGTCAATCCATTTACTCACAAATTGATCCCGATAAATGGGACGAAATGAAGTGATATCGGGTTATACGATATCCATTGGTTTTCCATGGGTTGATAGTTGATCAGCAGACCGCCAGATTTTGAGGCGTCACAAATCTTATCTATTTTTTGAACTCCCCTAGATAGATCATAGAATGATTAAAGTAATACTAATTTTTCAAATAGAACAAATAAAATATAGGTCAACATTTTATAACTTAACAAGTCAATAGACAATGCCGTTATGAGTCAAGAAAGTGATAATACTGTTGAATATGATTAATGTTTTAAAATGATATCGAACTGGTTGGTCTAATTGGTCAGACTGTTGAGCGGCAAGGTTTTTGATTCGATTCACCCCTTTGAGCGGAGATCAATCAAGTTGTTCTTGAATTGCCCAAACCAATAGTTCAACCGATTGATCGAAAAAATTTGTAACTACTGTTCTTGAATATGACTCATCTAAGAGTTTGTAATTCAGTTAAAAAAACTTTCGTAAAAAATTTATTACATTTCTTCAAAAAAAATATTACATTAAAAATGATGACATTGATATTTAAATAAGAACTAAAAACTATAAATAACTATAAATAAAAATATAAAAAATGATTTCCTTCCGGATGTGTAATCTTCGTATCAATAAGAAAATGCGTTTATCATAATATGTTCATCTTTTTTGGGAAAAAGCTAAGTTCTTAATTGTAATATAGTAATATAGAAATATCCCAGAGGAGAATGCTTGTTTTATTGTGATAATATTAGGAATATGTATGATGAGATTTTGACAGTTAAATATAATAAAAAATTACAGATAAAATTTTGTAGACAAGCACAAATAAACGAGATTAGGTTGCAAATTATGAAAGTTTAAAATATTTATATGATTGGTTCAAAAAAAAATATTTATATGATAATTACTATTTTTATTTTGATAGGAAAATAAAAAGATACCATTGGTATTGAAAATTGGCCCTACTTATTAAGTACTGTCATCATTTTGATGAGACTCACAAACTAAAATCAAATATTACTGTTGCTTAGTTATTAATTTAAACTATAAGTGGAATGATTAGAAGGCTACAAAGTGGAAAAAATTATCCCACAAAAATCAAGATAATGATTTGGTTACCCTCTCTAAAAATTAAAAAAAAAAAAAAAAAACTATGTTTACCCTCTTGTAATATGGTTATAGGTCTATTTAATTTGGGGCAGTGTTTTAGATTGTCTGTTTATCATTGTGAAAAGAACACACAAATTAGAAAGGAGAAAAAATGGTGTGCTGTAGAAGAAACCTTAATCTCCTGTTTTCGCCCTATCCTCTGTTTTTTTTTTCTTCAGATTTCAAGCATCCACCCAGGAGAAGATTCAACAGTTTATTGAAAGTGTGCAACAACAAAAAAACTCCCAACAAAATGTTAATCCAATCAAATATTAGTTAAATATAATATTTTTATACCTTTCAAACATAATAAATATAATGATTATTTCCCTAAGTAATAATAAAAGATAAAAGCAGTTAAAAGTTAGTTTATTAATAAAATGGTCTTTATAAACACTTTTTGTCTTTATTTTTAGTTTTTAAACCAAAAAACAGGTTATTTTCCTTAAAAGACGGGAAAATAAATTAAATGTTAGTTTTGAGAACATAATGTAAGTATTTCTCTTCTTTTTTTTTTTGTGTGTAAGGATTTATATAAGAGTTTTGTTTGAGATGAATTTAAAATAGAAGTCTATCCCCAATTCATGCTAAGTCTTTAATATTTAATCCATTAACAATTAGTTCATTTCTAAAATTTAAAAATTGCTCTTTGAATTTTAAAGTGACATATTGATTGGAAAAACATTGAATCCAAACAATATTGACAAGAAAAAAAAACAACTTTAATTTCGTAATAACAATAGATGCAATACAATTGGCAAATATTAGTTTCTTCTTGATCCTCTCCTGTAAGTAGTGCTTCTTTTAACCCTTGTGAACCTCTTCTGAATATTAGTCTCTTCAATCATTGTTACCAACCATCGAGACTTTCCAACCAAGAAAATAAGCCCCCAAAGAGACAACCCAAATATCAATCCGAATCCATATCCCATCAACATGAACTTCCAATTAAATTTATTTTCAAACTCTGCATTTTCTCCTTTCGAAAGCTCTAGTGTTTCATCGTGTATGCATCTTTTTGACAATGGAAATCCACATAATCTCGAGTTCTCATAGTACGAATCATCTCCAAATGTGCAAATTGATTACCTTGAGGTATAAATCCAATGAAACGGTTTTGAGAAAGATATAGAAGTTCAAGGAATGTCAAACTTGTTAGTTCTTTAGGAATTCTCCCACACAATTGGTTTGAAGAAAGGTCCAAAGATTCAAGCATCTTCACCCGGGAAAAATTCAATTTTTTTGAAAAAGGGTAAGATGATAATTTCTATAATAATACAGGTTGAAAACCTGGAACTTTTCTAGATCTCAGATGACGAAATGGACTTCACCGTTGGAATCGTCTCGTAAAATCTATTTACACAGTCGAATTTCGTTGGATTCCAAGATAGTCGGAATTTCACGTTTTTGAGGCACTGAGTGTCGGGTGACACATGGAGTGGTGCCACATGGCATGATCATGTGGATGCCACATGGCGCCTTAGGAAATGGACACATGACATGATAGCCATGTGCTGTAGCTAGTGACACTTGACACTTAGTTGAATGGCTCATTTAGAGCAATGTGTCAAATGGATAGGAAAAGTCAAAAGGAGAAGGTGGGAGGAAATTTCCCACTTGGATCAATTAGGTGAGATGAAAAGAAAGAAAAGAGAAAAGAAAAATGAGGAAAAAGCCAAAACAAAAAGGGGGAAGAAATTAGATAGAGAAGGAAAAGAAAAGACACACCATGGGAGAGAGGAAAAAAAAAGAAAAAGGGCAGAAGAGGGAAAGATGAGTGAAAAGCTCTACCTTCTCTCTAAGATTTACGAAGATCGGGCAGACGGTTTTCGTCGAAGCAAGAGGCAAAGTTCATCACAGCGACGAGGAAGCCGGCGTAGGTATAGAATCTAGGGTTTCACCAAACTCAAGGGTAGGGGTTCTCTCCTACTTTGATTATTCCTTACTTTAGGACCATTCAGTGGTCGTGAGGCCTGATCTGACCGATGGGGCTGGTTTCACAATGGTTTAGATCAAACTATTGACGGGTTAAGGACTAATTCTGGTTCTTTTGTTACTGGAATTACTGTTTTGGAACAGGGTATATTTGTAGAAAACATGGAATTTGAGTATAATGTTTTTATGTGGCATGTCCTTGCCGAATATGGACTGACATGTGAAATTGTTTGTGAGATTTCTGGTTCAAACTTGCACATCCAGGTCACGTGTTGTTGCTTTTGTGAATAACATGCTGGAAGTGTGAAAAGATCATGTTGATATATGTTATTTGATGTATTAACATGGAATATATGATGGATGAAAATTATATGTAGAATTATAATTATCCATGATTTATTAATGTTGCATGTAGTACTCATCATGCATGTAACATGAATTGGCATGAAATGGCAATTCGCATTTCTATGAGGACCTTTGCATAGTATTAGGTGTGTGCGGGGTTGTGGGTGTTCACCATTCTTTGACCCAGATGAGTGGTGAGCTCGATAATGGGACAACGTCTAAAGCGTCTCGAGTGTGAAATCGTGAGTCAAGTGAACAAGGTGGGACTAAATCACCCTCAGATGAATACAAATTCATTAGGTTCAGACATGATCCATGTGGGTGACACAAAACGTTGAGTGATGCGTCTGTGTTGTAAACCAGAAAATCCATGGCCCACAAATGCATAAACACACGGGATTTGATTAAATCAAATGAACATTGGAGGTTTGTCTAATGGGTTATGAGTTTAAAAAAAAAAACAAAAAGCTTTTGTTTTGGAGAAAGGGTCATTGTGTGAAACACCAATGACAGGTTTTCCCACTTGGCATTTGCATGTGTGAGGGAGTTGGTGAGGACTCGGGACTTGGGATAGGGCGAGTCACATTGTCATCCATGGCATGTAGACATTCAAGTAGAAATGTGCATATTTTTACTTGAATGTGTGTGTGTTTGTCATTGCATGTGCACTTAGGTAAGGAGTAGCCCTTGTAGGAGAATTCCTCTATTGGGCATTGCTCATGCTGTCATGGGAAAATATTTTCAGGTACTGGAAGTACACCGGGAGATGAAACACATCAAAGATCTTAGTGTGAACAAGGCTAGATTATGGCTTATTCATGTATTCTGTTAAATTTTGGATAGCATATCCAGTTTTGTATATGTAAATGAGAAGTTTTGTAATAAAAACTTGTTTTAACTTGTTCAATATTGTGTTGGAAAGTTTTCCTAGATTATTATACTGCCTGTATAATATGTATAGAGGTAGTAGTATTGAATTAAATGCATTGGGAGAGAGTTTGAGGTACAGGAAATGGCAAAAATTAGGCTACTGCATGTTTGGGTCGCGACAAGGGATTCTTGGCCGCAACAGAGTGTAGGAAATGCCAAGAACTGGTAATTGTTGGTTTTGGGTTGCGACAAAGTTCTTTCTGGTTCTGTGTCGTGATAGGTATTCCTGTGTCGTGACATGGTTCTTAGATTTTAAGCCATAAAGACTGTCACAACATGGCTTTCTTTATTGCGATAGGGGTTCTAGTTCACTGTCGTGACGGTTGTGATAGAGGTTTTCCTATCACAACCGAGAAGACCAAGGCAAGAGGTTAGGCGTCGCGATAGGGTTTGGCCTTGGGCAAGGAATTTTATGTCTCGACGAAGTATTTATGTCGCGGTAGCGTTTGGCCAAGACAACAGGGTTTCATCTTGCGACAAAGTATTTTGTGTCGTGACAAGGTGTGACCAAGACCAAGGGGCCTTGTGAAGCGACAAAGCAAATTTTGTTGTGATAGAGTTTGGCTGAGGCCAAGGAATTTTATGTCCCGATAGAAATATTTTATGTCGTAACAAGATTTCATAGAGTGGTGTTGCGACAAAGTGTTTTATGTCACGACAAAGTGTTTTATGTTGCATCCCAGTTGGCCAGGGAAGTGAGACTTCTTATCGCAACAGAAAGGTTTTATGTCGCGACAGAGTTTGGCCAGGCCAGTTGTTTTCTGTCACGACAGAATGTGTTTAGGTTGCGACAGAGTTGGCAATAATGGAGAGGCTTTATGTTGCGACAGAATATTTTATGTTGCGATAGAGTGTGGAAAATGGAGAGGTTTGTGTTGCGACAAGGAATTTTATGTTGCAACATAGTTAGCCAGGTTGGGAAGATTTTCTATCGTGATTGAGTATTTTTATGTCGCTACAGAGTTGGCCAAAACAAGGAGAAATTATGTCACGATAGAGCAATTATGTGTCGCGACCGAGTCGGCCAGGGTAGGGAGAATTTCTGTCGCGACAGAGGATTTTTATGTCGCGACAGAGTTGGCCACTATAAAAAGTTCTGCTACACAAGACAAAGCTTGGCCATGGGAGGAGGTTACCATGTCGAGACCTAACATTCTAGGTTGCGACTGATTTTGGGTCTTGACATGGAGGTTGTGTCGCGACATGGCATAGCCGAGTCACAATAGAGTTGGCATGACAGGGCCTAGGCATGCGGCGATAGTGCTCTAGGTGCACACACGACAAGGCACCACGCGCTCAACCAGGATTGTTGCGATGGGCTTTAAGCACGCATGACAGAGGCACACGCGACAGACTTGGATAGTGACGAAAAAATAAAAAGACCCCCGGGATTTGGGGCTTCACAAAATTTCTAAAAGATAATGGGATATGACTTGTAAGGTTGTTGTGGGACAAGTTGAGCCCTCAAAGTGAATTAAGATTCCGAATGCACCCTGGAATCTCTCCTTGAAATTTATTGCTCGATAAATCAATTGTTGTGAAAGTATTTAAGATTTTCATTGTGACGCCCCAAAACCCAGGGGTCACTTTTGACTTCTAAATATCAACATAAATCAGCCTTGTTACTACAAGGGCTACAAGAACATGGAAAACTTTCCAAAATATATTTAATTATACAAAACTAAATTAAATAAAACATTTTGGTTCCATATATTACAAAAACCAGAGTTTCCAACCCAAAAATCACAGAATACAAAACAAGGCACTTCTAGCCTTTTTCTTCACGACTGGGGTCCTGTGTGAGCCTCGTCGCCCGGTGTACCTCCAGTACCTGAAATTATTTTTCCACGTGGGGTGAGCAACGCCCGGTAGAAATCCTCTGCAGGCTACTTCCCACCGAAGATGCATGTGCAGTACCATAAATTCACACACTTTCTTACATTCATATAAAACATGCATGTCTCTATATGATTGTCTACATGCCATGCCCCGTATCTGAGTCCTCAAGCTCCCTCATAGATGCATATACCATCCATGTATAGCTATTTCAAAACAAAGCTTTTGTTTTGAAACTCGTGGACATTCTCTGAGATTTATAATAAAGTGGACAACCCTCAGAATTTCGATATCATAATATCTATTGGACAACCCTCGATATGATATTATATTATGCGAAGTCATTCTTCGATAGTACAATATCTTGGACAATATAGAATTAAATATAATTGTGACCTCAGGAAATTAATATTTTTGGACAACCCTTGGGTAATTCATTTCAAATCCATGTCATGCACTCACACTTAATTTTACGCGATGTCCCGTGCACATGCAATACTAATGCCACTGCATAAAAAATCTCATATTACATGCATAATAAAACTACATGCAACATATATATCATTTATGCTTTATCTTAAGCATCATGTTGATCATCAACATGCACATATCAACATGTATATTCACACCTTCTGCATGTTTTTCATTCAAACAATAATACAAAACTGATGTTTTCTTCAATCTAAAAATCCAGAAAATTACGCATGTTTTTCATGCAAGCAATAATACCCTAAAACTGATATTTCCTTAGTCTAAAACCAAGAAAATTCTGCATGTTAGATATGCAAGCAACCATACACCAAACTGATATTTCTTCAGTCTAAAACCCAGAAAATTTTGCATGTTTTTCATTCAAACTATAATAACAAACTATTCTTTCTTCAGTCTAAAAACCCAGAAAATCCTGCATGTTAGTCATGCAAATCAACCATACACCAAACTGATATCTCATCAATCTAAAACCCAGAAAAATAGTGCTCCCAAAACCAACCGTAACAAGATCAATTCTAGAAATCACGAAGTAAAAGGACCGAGAAACCGGTCCTAACATCAGTTTCCTGTGAAGTTGTTCTTGTATCAACCCACAGCTAAGGCTACCTTTCATGGCTCTTAAATAGGAATTAGCTGAGGTAGGAGAAGATCCCTACGTTGTTGGAGTGTAGACCCCCTTCCTTTTCTTCCTTTCTTCTCCCTTTTCTTCCTTTTCTTTCTTTCTCCATTTTCCCCCTTCTCTCTTCTACGAACCGTTTTTCCTTTCCCCACCTCAAACCACTAAGTTAGGTTTGAGTTAGGTGAAGGACACCTACACAAGACAAGTTTGACACATGGCCCTTTGCTAGGCCATGTGTTTTCCATGCTAAAATCCTATCCACCCATTACATGCAATAGTTGAGAAGTATGGCACTTCAAGCTGCACTCATGTGCCAAGTGTCCTCTCCTCTAGTGCCACATGGCACCATTCCCTCATGCCAAGTGTCACCCTCTAATTCGTCCATTCGCCTTGAAATACGTGAAATTCTGAATGTCTCGGAATCCAACGAAATTCCATTAGGTAGCTAGATTTTGTGAGACAAATTTAACGGCGTGATCCGCGTCGTCATCCGAGATCTAGAGAATTTCCAGGTTTGCAACCTGTGTCTATTGATTTACTTTATCCGGGTTTCACATTCTCCTCCCCTTAAAAGAATTTTGTCCCGAAATTCACACACACATATATACAATCACATGCATATGCAACAATCATTCAAATGCCAAACAACTAAACCACGTACCTCCGTCCTCGAAGAGGAAAGGATATCTGGCACGCATCGTGTCCTCATGCTCCCTTGTTGCCTCCTCCACTCCTCGGTGCTGCCACAACACCTTTACTAGCCTTACAGTCTTGTGTCGTAAACTTGCTCGTTTATCATATCTGCAGGTCTCTCCTCGAAGGTCCACGTCTGCGCCGATCTGGCTTCGCTCAATCCACTATATGAAATTTGGATCTAGAAATTGTACTTCGGAGCATGGAGACATGGAAAACCTCGTGGACAACAAATAAGCTTGGCGGTAGTGCCAACCGATACGCAACTGTGCCCACCCTCTCGAGTATCTCTAAGGGCCCGATATACCTCGGTGTGACTTCCCCCTCTTCTTGAACGTGGCTCCTCTTGGGCATTACCTTCGAAGACATGATCACGCCCCTCAGGCTTTAGAGGTCGTCGTCGCTGTCTGCCGTGCTCTCTTATGCAGGCTACAGTAGTGAGAAGGCTTGTTTGTGTCGGATCATACCTTCTGAGGTGTCTACAATCGGATCACGGGCCAGTGATGGAGCTCTCTCCCATCTCTTCCCAACATATCGGTGATCGACATGACTCAGCTAGAGAGCTCATAGGGTCTCATCTGTATGCTTTCGGTGATAACTATTGTTGTAGTAATTCCTAAGGAGTAAATGCTCACAACAACCCTTATGATCCGGGGCACTGCTCAAATAACATGTCCTCTAAAACACATATGATCCTCTCAAAGCCCGAACATGATTACGTGGATGAAAGCGGTGCTCATCATCAGGCTGCGTTCGCATCGCCTTGGAAGCCCCTTCCAAAGCGAGGTGTAAGCCTGGGATCACGATCTAATATTATGGAGGCGCACTCCCATGTGGCAGGACAATCTCTCGCATCGCAATCTACAAAATTCCTCACAGAAAATGTGCAAACTTCATGGTACAGTCTGATCACCCTCTTTATCATGTCTCCACGGTGTCCATGGAAAGTGGGTCATATGTAGTGCTCACTTCCCTTTCGGCCACCTCCGATGTTTGGAGTAGCCTCTTAGGCCTCGATGTTAGACCTTTACTTTGGCGACATGTGAGACACCGTCGAACAAAGTCTCCAACGTGTCGCTTCATTCCGCTCCAATAATATTAGCGACGAAGGTCACGATACATTTTCGTGCTACCTGGATGCATATCGAATAGGGAGCAATGGAACTCCCTAAGGATCTCCTCCCTCAAATCCGTCGACTAGTGATGAGTACCTAAAACACTCATCTTACACTCGCGTCGGTTCGTCATTTTCACATTTATTTTATAATAATTCTATAGTTTTTGTGGCTAGATCGTTGATTTTGGCCAATGCGGTGTGGTTACGGGTTCATAGGAGCGTAAGAGCGACTTTTTGGGGCGATTTTGGAACAATGAGGAAGCGAGCGGTAACTTCCGCGTCGCGGCGTCACCACGTCATGCGTCACGCGTCAGCGGCGGTCGATGTCATGGCGTCCTGCGTGGCGGCGTCTGACGCATCGCTGACGTCGACAAAATACGCACCTCATCATTTAAGTGCAGATGGCTCCGAGAAATTAGGGTATCGGGAGCGTCTGACGGAGGCCGCAGGTTTCGAGGCGAGTGACACTAGCCAGTGCCGGGAATTGTACCGCTTTTCATTGTTTGGATATTTTCGGATATTAGAATGATGTTTTCTTTATTAAACATTGTCATCTTTTCTTTCATTATGTTCTAGATCTCTTTCTAGGGTTACATCAAACCCTGTCACATACAATGGATTAAAGTTTGATCTTTCATGTTATTAGGTTGTTATTAATTTGTCATATCTACTCTATACGCATTTCAATTATATGATAACGTGCGGCCCGATGTTAGCATAATCTGCTTGGAGAATCCAGAGGTCGAGATGAGGTATTGAGGATACGGGTAGAGTAATAGCCTTTAGGCCGGTCGGTTAACGAGATATTCGAACGAAGGTGGTGAGTTAGAACATTTAAGCATCTCGAATCTGGGAGTCGAGATGAGATATACTCGATTCTGTTCACGAGATGGCGGATATACCAGAGAGGATATCTACGTAGGCAAGATCACCTCGCCAATTGACATATTACAAATATATTGAATAACACTATCTTTAGAAAGGTAATCCATTGAGTGATGAGAGCGATTTAACCTAGGCGCGGCTTACCATTAATTCACTAGAATCAATAGCTTAGTTGCGGTTTTCCTTAATTTTTACCACTAGAATCCTTTATTGATGTTAATGCAAAGCGAGAACCTCGTAGTCAATTTACCTTTCCACTATTGGATCGATATCCGTACTTTAAGTACTATATTACTTAGGGCTCACAGATGCACTTGCGCACTTAGGCGTTCATTTATACAGCGTTTCGGCTTGTCAAGTTTTGGCGCGACTGGCAGTGAAGAGTTTAAATGGATATGAAGTGAGCACATAGATAGTATTCTGAATTTTTCGATACTTTTGTTAGTTTTACAAGTGCTGGTAATTAAGTTTTGTTAGTTCGTGTGTTATTGCGATGCAGATCTGAGTATCAGTGTGTTGCAAAATCAGTAATAATGTTTGATCTGAACGAGAAAGACTCCTGCACAAATTGCGCGAACGAAAGCATTAGAAATCAACGGTCATGGAAAACATTGAAGAACAAGATCTTGGCAGTGAACACACTGAACCACAAAGAGGCCGAAATGGGAATCATGGAAGAATCGAGCACGAGACCATTTATCTGACGGGCGATCATACATGCTATTAGATGAAGTTAGTTTTACCACCAGCAGTTGATTAGAGGCCCAGTCAGACGACCACGATTCAAGCAAACAATTCGAATTGAAGTCGATCCGCGATTACATATCTTTGCGAATATCTTGTTTCATGGGTACCCGTGAGAACGAACTTGTACATTTATTCTTCCTCGAGTTTAGATACTATCGAAATCTATGGAGTATTTGAAGAAGCTCTAAGGTTACGGTTGTTCCCACTTTCACTCGGGGATAGAGCCAAACATTGGCTAACCAGTCAGCCACCAGATTCCATTACTACATGGAACGATTTGGTACAAAAGTTTCTGACCAAATTCTTTCCACCTTCGAAAATTGCACAACTTGTGCAAGAGATCAATCACGTTTAGGGTCAATTAGGAGAACACAGCGGAGGCATGGGACGGAGTTTCATGGTGTGCGAGTAGTCCCCACCACCCGACTAACCAGATGGATGCAAGTCCACACCTTCTACAATAATTAAGTAGCGAACAATGATAGATGCCTCGATTTGGAGGATCATTGATGAAGAAAACCACGAGACCAGGGCGTATGAGATATTGGAGAGATCTTTGCAACCAACACTAATCCCGGTGGCCTAGAGAGAGAGCTACACCCGATAAACCGCAGGTGGGTGCGCAGGACAATGAGGTTCTTAACAACTGGTGAGATCATGTGACTAACTTCGCGATTAAATAGGCGAGGGCGACAAATGCCCGTACGGACCGCTCCATGGAGTTGTGTGAATTATGTGGAGGACAACATAGTAGTGTGGAATGTCAGTCAGGAAACCCTACGGTGGAAGCGAAGCCGGTATGTATCCGGGTTGGTCGGAATCGAAAGCCACGGCGGCAAGGACCGTATGGAAACAGCTACGGGAATCGGAATCGGGGACGGGTGGGCGTAGCAATCGGAGACAGTATCAGAACAGCAAGGGTATGGATGAGCGGAACAATCGAGAACAATGCAATCGAACCGATCTGGTAAAACACACTGCGAGAAGAAGTTGGATTTAGAGCAAGCTCTTGCACGAGATATTGCGTCTCATTAAAGCTTTATGAATGAGACTAAGCGAGCTTATGCGGCTGGCTCAACCCGGTTAAACAATCAAGCGGCCAGGTGAGGGTTTAGAAGCACAAATGGGCCAAATGGCAAACTTGCTGACAGAAAGGCAACTAGGATCCTTGCCAAGCAACTCAGAAGTAAACCCAAGACAAGACGGAAATGAACATGTCAAAGTGATTCTGTTGAAATGGTAAAGACTTGGAGACGAGAAAAACCCTCAACTCTGAAGAGGTAGAAATGACGTAATCCGGCATAGTCGGGTAATGAGCACAAATAAGAACGACCTCGGGAAAGCAGTCTTGAAGAACTCTATTGAAGCAAAAGCCAGCACCACGGTTCCTTACCATAGCGTCTCGAGAAACATAAACTAAGATAAGCAATTCACTAAATTCATGGATGTTTTAATTTGCACATAAGCATCCCATTCTTGTGCCACAGAGCAAATGCCTGGTGCCTGTAAAATTCATGAAAGACATCTTGTCTCGAAGAAGATTAGCTGACTTGAGACGGTGGGCAGGAATGCGATTGCCATCCTTGAGAGGAAGCTACCCGCGAGGCTCGAGATCCGGGCGGTTTCAACATCAGGTGCCTGATTAAAATCTTATTTTTGAGAAGCTGGCACGGTGGGTGCCCGGCAGTGACCTTATGCCCTTATCCATTTCAAGCGTTTGGGATTGGAAGCCCGCCCGACTACGATCACTCTTGACTTGCGAGATAGGTCTTTAAAGCATCAGGAAGGATATGAAGATGTCTTAGTTAAGGTCGACCAGAGTTTATCTTTCGTGATTTCATTGTTTTGGACATGGAGGAAGATAAAGAAATGCCAATAATCTTGGGGAGACCGTTCCTTACAGCCCCAGTAGGGCAATGATTGATGTAATTGGCCGGCCAGGAAGTACAAGAAAAGTGAAGTTCAATGTATTTGAAGCCGTGAGACACCCAGCAGAAAGTGATACTTGCTTCATGGCCGACATAGTAGAGGCTATAGTGTCTAGCCAAAGTGGTATCAATGACCCTTTGGAGACTAGCCTAGTAGAGAATGAATCCGAGAATATGAGTGACGAGGCAAAAGAATATGTTAAATGGATGGATTCTTTTGGACACAATAGAAGAAAATACTTGAATCATTGAAATGAAATTCTTGCGGTACCATCAATTGAATGACCACCGAAGATGGAACAAAACCTCTGCCTAGCCATTTAGTACTCATGCACAGGAAGAATTTACGCTACCACGTAATTATCTCATCATCCCTAACTGAAATAGAGGAAGAAAAGTTATTGAGGGTTCTTCGAGATCCTGAAACGAGGCTTTTCGGATGGTCTACAGGCGACTAAAGGGATCGCCGCTGCTGTGTATGCACCGTATTTTGTTAGAAGATGGCCCTCGCCCTCGGTGGAAGCGCAAAGGAGTTCAGATCCGACAATGAAGAGGTAGTTCGGAAAGAAGTTCTAAAATGGCTGAACCTTTGGGGTGGTTACCGTTCGGACGGCCGCATGGGTAAGCCAGTTCAAGTAGTCTCTTAGAAAGAAGGAGGAACAAGCTGTCATCGGGACTGAAACAACATCTATTGCCGTCGAAACGATTCTTAGGGTGGAGGATTTGTATCGACTATAGGAAACTGAACAAAGCCACTCGAAAAGATCATTTCCCATTGCCATTTCTAGATCAAATGCTCGATCGTTTAGGCGGCACGTAGATATTGTGCTTTTGGATGGATACTCGTACAACCAAATTGCCATAGCTCAGTGATCAGGAGAAGACAACATTCACTTGCCCTTATGGTACATTCGCTTTCCGGCGGATGCCCTTTGGATTATGCAATGCTCCGGGTACCTTTCAGCGATGCATGATGGCCATATTCTCCGACATGGTGGAGAAGACGATTGAGATCTTCATGGACGATTTCTCAGTAATGGGAAATTCATTTGACAATTGTCTAAAAAATTTGAGAGCTGTGCTGGCAAGATGTGAAGAGACCAATTTAGTACTCAATTGGGAAAAGTGCCATTTCATGGTATAAGAGGGTATTGTCCTTGGACATCGGATCTAATGAGGGAATAGAGGTAGATAGGCGAAAGATTGAAGCAATTGAAAAGTTACCTCCCACCCTCTTCGGTAAAGGATTCATGATTTCTAGGACATTTGGATACATAGGCGGTTCATAAAGTTTTCACGGATTACCAAAACCGTTATCTAACCTTCTAGTCCAAAATATCCCATTTGAGTTTAATTCCCAATGTTTGCATGCGTTCTCAGTGTTGAAGGACAAGTTGATCTGCTCCCCATTGTTGTGGGGCAGTTGGTGAGTATCCGCTTTTGAACTTATGTGTGGCGCCCGGTGACTTAGCGGTGAGGGCGATTACTAGGCGAAAGCGGGAGAAAATTTTTCAAGTGATCTACTATGCTAGTAGAACTGCGAGATGATGCTCAAATTTGAATTATGCCACTCTGAAAATGGCCAGTGTCTTTGCTTTTGACAAATTTAGGCCATATTTGATTGGCAACAAGTCGTGGTGCATGCGATCATTCGGCTATTAAGTACTTGATGACCAAGAAAGATGCAAACCCGATTGATTAGATGGGTCTATTTGTTGCAAGAATTCGACGTAGAAATCAGAATGAGAAGGGCCTGAAAATCTAGTAGTCGACCGTCTTTATTTGGAAGAAATGAGAGATGATGTTCCGGTGAATGACGAATTTCCAGACGAAACTTTTTGCTATTGAGGACAAGAAGGCAGTTCCTTGGTTTGCAGATTACGTGAACTATTTGGTGGCCAAGGTGATTCCCCCCGAGTTTAACTATCATAAGAATAAGAGATTTTTCGCACACCTTAAACACTACTATTGGGAGGAGCGATTCTTCTGATTTTCTTGTCTTGTCAGGTGATGGAGATGTGTGCAGAAGATGAAATGCATAGTATTACGAACCATTGTCACACTCTACCGTGTGGTGGACACTTTGGTGGCCAGAGAACAGCAACCAAGGTTCTACAGTCGGGTTTTTATTGGCCTTCCTTATTTAAAGATGCTCACCCGATTCGTTTCAACGCTGACAAATGTCAGCAGTGGGAACATCTCTAAAAGACAATACCCATGCATCCCATCTTGGAGGTATTTGTTTGATTTATGGGGGATCGATTTCATGGGACCATTCCTGGAATCACTGGCAACTTGTATATCTTGTTGACGTTATGTCTCAAAGTGGAGTAGAGCTGATTAGACACGCACGATGATGCGAGTAGTGGGCTGATTCTGTAGTGACAATATATTCTCACGTTTGGAACTCCTCGAGGCTTTAAATACGGATGTGATACCCATTTACGCAATAAGGTAATTGATAAGGTGTTGCAAAAGTATGGGAGTGCATCATCATGCGGCTCTTGCATATCACCCACAATCAAGCGGGCGGCGGTATCGACAGCGAAATCAAGTACATTCTCGAAAGGCAGTCAGCAGTTCAGGAAAGATTGGTCTAAAAAAAGATGAGCGATAAGCTGGGCATACCATAGCACATTTAAAACTCCTTTGGGCATGTCTCCGTTCAGACTCGTGTATGGTAAAGCTTGTCATCTTCGGTGGAATTGGAGCATCGGCTGTGGACCACTCGACGACTAAACATGGGCCGATTACATTAGATTTGGTGGCTTGACTACTCCAACTCGATGAGCTAGATGAGTTCGGAAATGAAGCATATGAAACGCCCGCATCTGCAGGAAAAGACTAAAGCAGCGCGACCGACACATCACTAGAAGGAGTTCAGTAGGACGGCCAAGTCCTTGCTGAATTCGATTAAAGCTTTTCAGGAAATTGAAGTCTCGATGGTCCGGGCCTTTCACGGTAACAAAGGTCTTTTCATATGGTGGAGCAGAAGTTTCACATCCTGAGAAAGGCACATTCACAGTCGCCACCCCTGGCGGCAGGCCGTACTATGGGCGAGTTTCTGCCGAACGAGAAAATCATCCTTTGCCATTTTGAATGAAGTGTAATCAACGATCGCATGAGTTTGGGTTCCTGAACACATTGAGATTCAGGGTCGTCGAGCTAGCGACATTAAACATAGCGCTTCTTGGGAGGCAACCCAAGTGTTCTAAACCTTTGTTTTTAAGTTTTCAGTTCTATTGATGTTTTCAGCAATTTTTTGATTTCTAAATTTGTATCCATGATCGGTGTTTACGCTTGTTGATTTAATTTCGGGAGCCGGAAGTGTAGGTGCGAGGCTTGCGAGTGTTGAAGTCGAAAGGGGAAGTTTACAAGTGAAGTTCTCGAAAAAAATTGTGGATTTAGTATATAAAATCTCTTGGGGGCCTTCTTTGCCACGTCGCGACGTGAGATTTCACGTCATGACGTCATTTTTTGAAGCTCTCGGCCACGTCGCGACATCAAATTTCATCTCACGCCGCGTCGGCGTGGATTTCTCCGCGTCAGCGGCGTCGATGCAACACTCCTGCGTCGCGTCGCTGGGCGTGTGTTCTCACTGCGGCGTCGATTGTAAAGCTCTGCATCGCGTCGGCGTGGATTACGCGTCGCGGCGTCATTTTGGATTATGCTCTGCGTCGCGTCAGCGACGTGGACGAGCTTGTCGCTGACGTGGGCTTGTTTACTCTCTGTGACGTCGCGACGTGACCCCGCACATCGCGACGTGACCTTGTTTTTAGCCCAAGAATAGTTCATTTTGGCTCTTCACCTCACACATCTTCACTCATCGAAACCCTAGCTCCCCTGCATCCCAGCCTTCACCGGTTGCCGGGCTCCGTTCGATCTGGTGGAGACCCTCCCCCTACTTGTAAGTCACCCTCTTTGGCCAGTTTTGGGTCATAGTGGCGGCCTCCACCCTTTGTGTGCTGATTCTAGCTTAGATGCAGTGGTCGAGGTTCATTTGTGCATTTGTGTAGTCTAGAGGTCTTTTAGGAATTCATTTCGGGTTAGCTAGGTTCCTTAGGGTCTTTGAGTCCCGTTTAGGTTTTGTTGAGGCATTAGGTAGTTATTTAGTTGATTTTTTTTCTAGTGCACATTAGGTGTTCGAGTTTTTGCCTAAGTCAATATGTCGCGGCAAGGCGGATTGCACATAGCGGTCGGGCAGTGAGGACCAGAGCCCCACATTCCGATGCCTCGCGGTTTGTAAATCACGATCTTGCCCGGTCCCGGTTTGGCACCATTTTCAAAAACCGTTCGTTCATTAAGGAGAAGGGGTTTCATCACCCCAATGATTTCTTTAGAAAGACCATCGAGGCTAAGGGGTGGCGTGCCTTATGCCATCTATATCCGGCGTGACAATGGCGTAGTTCGAGAATTTTCGCCAACCTCGCTTATGTGTCCTCCAAAAGGTGCGGGTGCGGGGTGTGGTGGTCGACTTCGGTGCGGTCGATCAATAGTTTCTATGGCCTAGAGCATGTCCCACCGGTCTTTGATCGACTCGCGAGCATCATTCTACGAGGTCATTCGTGACCAAAGTAGGGGTGGTGGAGGATCAGCGATGCGAGCCATGCGGTCAATTTCAAGGCCAAGTTGGCCTACATTCCCAAGGTTTGGCATCATTTCATCACTTAGCGTCTTATCCCGGCAAATGTGTGTGAGAGTGGCAGCCTTGAGCGTCCGCTCAAACACCGTCGTCAGATATCCCGTTCGATGTTGGTACGGTTATCGGTCTCATCCTCCATAGCAGGGATGCGAAGATGAACACAGGGCACCCTTTTCGATATTTGGCTTGTGCAAACAAGTCGGGTGCCTCCAGCGACAATGAGGCTGGCTTCATCCGATCAAGGCCATAACCTCGGTCAAGTGCAGGACACACACAGTGTCCCATGACTGAGGTCTGACTCGGGTCACGAGCCTCGGACGGGCGAGCTTCCGATTATCGGGCTCGCTTTGGGTTCTGGGTGACACCGGGAGGACGTGGCAGTCTCGTCTCACCCACCTCCATCACCACCTCGTCTCGACCGCCTCCGCGCGCCCCAGCTGGCCTGGTGGTCGCTCCTCCGATCCTTCCCGGATATTGGGGACCGGTGCTCGCACTCCGCGGCGTTTGGCGCGTGCAGGATGAGACCCGGGGCACCGAGTCCTCGTTACCCGGGATATGGGCGTTGCGTGCGACATACGAGACCAGTCTTGGCAATCGGGCCATCATTCCGGCGGCGAGGGGGCGTTATACGAGCTGGCTTCGGCTCGGCACGGCTTTGCGCACCAGCCACCACTACTCTACGCGTTGATATTCAGGGAGTTCCTTACCCTCCATGTTTTATCTTGCGATTGGGGACCTTTGGATATTTTGTTTGGGGGAGGTTGGTGATGGTTCTATGTTTTGTGTTTTTGTTTATTGTGTTTGGTTTTAGTAGTGTGTAGTATTTTTTGTGTGTTCCGCATATTAGTGTGTTTTGTTTTCAGTTTATTTTACATCGCACTTTCATGTTCATGAGTCATGTGTTAGTTGTTTGATTATATTTTAGGACATTCTTACATGTAGTACTTGCATACATGTGTGCCATGTTGAAAATTGAGGATCATTTTTTTGGATTGAGTTCACTATAGACTTGTTCAAATGCATACATTTGCTTGATCTTTCAGTAATTAGGATTGAATAGTTGAAAGGGCTAGTGAATCAATCCGGGTGTCAAGCCAAGTTCTCAAAAACCTATCACGCCACACAGTGACTTTGGAGTATGCATAGGTGCCAGAGCCAGCTACTAAAGTTCGATCAACTTTAGGAGATTCGAACCATTTGAGTGATGGGACACCTAATCGAGGATTGCCATCGAGCCCCAACCAAAGAAGGCCACGAAGCAATGAAAAAAAAAAAAAAAAAGAAATATGACAAGAATAGGTATATGCATAGGAATAGCGAAGGATCATCCATTCGGGTCCAGGGCACGGTCTGAGGGCTATCAAGCAGCTGCTGAGCGGCGGCTGGGAGTCATTGACCAGCACTTGCCCGCTACATGGGACCAGAAGATGGATCATTCACGCCCAACCTAGGGCCCTTGAGTTTGGTTTGAGTGTTCGGGGTGAAGTTTGAAGGGAATTGGTCACAGTGCCCTTAGCCAGCGGGTAGGAGTCTGCAATGGATCCAGCTACAGGAACCTCCGGCTAAGCTTCTTGGCACTAGGTCTTCTTCCATTTTGTTTTAGATGCGTAGGAAATTTCTAAATATGAGGACATGAATAAATGGGTCAGTTCTATCCTTTCATAGTTACCTTCTTCCTAATAGGCGAGTTGAGCTTAAGTTTGGGGTATCGGAACCTGAGGCATATCTTTGGTCACCGTCATGGCAGCAGGATTACTGGGAAAGGAGTGGCCCAGACACCATGGGATTTGAGGCACTGGTCGGTTCACCTATCTGTTCGGGTACGAGTCAAAACATCGTATGCCTTCAACTGAACATCAGGCAAAGCCGGTGTGTATGTGAGGTCGGTCGATTTGATCCCATATTTTTCACCATGTGCATCACTGTCTTAGCGTTAGTCACATTATGTCGGGTGTGTGTGTGTCCTGTCTAGAATCGGTTCTTGCTTGAGGACAAGTAAGAAACTAAGTTTGGGGGTGTGATGAGTACCTAAAACACTCATCTTACACTCGCGTCGGTTCGTCATTTTCACATTTATTTTATAATAATTCTATAGTTTTGTGGCTAGATAAATTTAGTTTGATATGCAGTAATTCTGGGTTCATTGGAGCGTAAACGACTTTTGGAAACGGTTGGAACAATGGGAGCGAGGCAGGAAGTAGCGCCGCGTCGCGGCGTCACCGCGTCATACGTCCTGCGTCAGCGGCGTCGACCGTCGCCGCGTCGACTCGAATACACCTCATCATTTAAAGTCTGAATGGCTCGAAGTAGGGTATCGGCGTCTGACGGAGGCCGCGGGTTTCAGGCGGAGTGGCCTGCTTCGAGGAAGTGCCCGGGGTGTACCGCTTTTCATTGTTTGGATATTTGGATATTAGAGCGATGTTTTCTTTATTAAACATTGTCATCTTTTCTTTCATTATGTTACAGATCTCTTTCTGGGTTACATCAAACCTGTCACATCTGATGGATTAAGTTTGATCTTTCATGTTATTAGTTGTTATTAATTTGTCATATCTACTCTATACACGCATTTCAATTATATGATAACGTCGTAATGTTAGCATAATCACCTTTGGAGGTCAGAGATTCGAGAGATGAGGTATTCGAGGATCCAGGTAGAGAAGTAGCACTTTAGCGAGACCGGTTAACAGCGAAGTGTCGAGAACTGAAGGTGGTATTTGAGGTTAGAACATTTAAGCATCTCGGAATCTGGGAGTCGAGATAGAGATATACTCGATTCTATTCCCGCGAGATGGATATCTCGAGAGAGGATATCTAAGTAGGCAAGATCACCTCATGATTGACATATTACAAATATGTTGAATAACACTATCTTCTAGAAAGGTAATCCATTGGAAGCGTGATGAGGCGATTTAACCTAGTAACACCATTAATTCACTAGAATCAATAGCTTAGTTGCGGTTTCATACTTAATTTTTACCACCAGTCTTTATTCGGATATTGTACGAGAAGGAACCTCTTTGTAGTGAATTTACCTTTCCACAATGGATCGATATCCATTACTTTAAGTACACTATATTACTTGGGGCTCTGTTTGCCAGCATAGGCATTCATTTATACACCGCGTTTCGGCTGTCGACTAGGGAACGAAACTCTTCCCTTATACGAGAGACTACCGTCATTGTGGATGGCTATACGTCAGTTGTACGGCGTGCCCGGTCACGATGGACTTCCTCTCTACATCACGCCCACGGGACTCAATCACTGCTGCTCGGTAAGGGACAGCGTAGCCATGGGACTTCCCAACGTGCCCGAGGCACGTCAAATCTTTGTAGTACGGGCGCGTGGTCTCGAGCATGCACTTGCTCTCTAGAAGCTATACTAGCCAATACTCTGTGACTTAGGTTGAGTGCATCGGCCACCACATTTGCCACCGAGGTGGTAATGCAAGTGAAGTCATAATCCTCCAAAACTTCATCCTCGCTGCCTCATGCGAGTTCATTTGCGTGAAGATATACTTCAAACTTTGTGATGCGAAAACACCTTAAACTTCTCACTTAGTATAAATGGTAGAAAAGCTAAGCTTCAAGGAAAAATATGGCCCTTGACTCCATGTCGTGTGAGAATTAGTGCAGCTCATGGTTTTCAACTACTCGGAACCATAAGCCACTACCCTCCCAGAGCGCATCCAAGATAGCATCCCGAGTCAATCCTTGAGGCATCACAAAACATGGTGTACCTCTGTCCCCTTTCCAGGACTATCATAATAGGAGCTGAAGTTAGCATTCTCTTTAGTGTTTGGAATGCCTTCTCGCATAGGTCATTCCACTCGAACTTGACCTCATTTGGTCCCGATCTCGTCATAAATTGCTACTAATGGAGAAATCACCGATAAACCTTTTTGTAGTACCAGCCAATCCCGAAACTACGTATCTCGAAGGCGACTTTGGTCTCTCGACTCATAATAGCATAACCTTCTTAGGTCCCGACACGCTGAAGCGACCTCGTGCCCCGAAGCCCACCGATGGCCAAACTCACCCTTGCGAACATGGCGACCTGTGATGATCCCTCGAGGCGTAGAACCACCGCCAAATGATCCTCATGCTCCTCCTCGTGAGATGATCAGATGTCATCAACGAAGACCACCATAAACTGATCTAAATAGGGTTAGAATACCCTATGCAAGAGATCCATAAATATTCTTTGGCACATTAAAGTCGATCGAAGGCGACACGCTAACTGAAGTGCCCATGCAGTAAAAACGTTGTCTTAGGGATGTCTACTCCCTAACTCTCAATGATGGTAACGGTCACGAAGGTTTATCTTGAGAGTAGACTCACGCCCTCTCCAACTGATCAAGCGAGTCATCAATCCTTGGTAATGGATACCGATTCTTGATAGTAATGCACATGTCGATGCACCGCAGTCAAAGAATTCGTATCATGGCACAACCGCCAAAATAGAGGCAAGAAGCACCCCATGGTGAAATGCCGGTCTAACCGAACCCCCTTAATGATAACTCACGTATGGACCTTGAGCTCCTACAACTCAATCGGTGCCATCTTATGCGGAGCTATAGAAATGGGCGACGTACCAAGGTGTAGCTGATAAGTACATCCTTGTGGAGTAATCTGGCTGCTTCGTTTGGAAAAACATCCTCGTACTCGCATACTACCCGAGGCAGATCCAAGTCTTGTCTCACCTTGTCCTCCCAGGTAAGAACATGTGACCTTCAATTGCCCATGCCATCTTGGAGTCGCCTGCGGCCTAGAGCCGAAGCATCGTGCTTATCCTTGGCTTGTGACATAGTACCATCACGAATGGCGGTAAATCTCCTGCGCTCTGATAATAACATTTCGTTATTATGCGTCAACGATCCATCGGATGACATCAAACTCCGTCATGTCCATGACCCTCAGGTCCAATGTGATTAGAATCCCCGAGATCTCTAACTCGCAACCTCGACAAATAAGATCCACACTCACCCTAGTCCCTAGGGGAGAACTCACATACATCGGCTCTTCCAAGGTCTCAACCTCTAAGCCCAATTCTTTCACACATGATGCAGAAATGAAGGAATGCGATGCACTAGAATCAAATAATATCCTTACCCATAGGCGAGATAATAGAAACATACCCTATAAGGCCGGCTGATCCGCTGGCTCAGTTGGCGGTATGATGGCGTAGACACGCCCTTGAGTCCTTGAAGTCCCGGCCTGTGAGCCCTGTCCTCAACCTCGACCCATACTCTGGCCTCTTTGGCCGCCTTTGTGTAGTAGAAGGTGCTTGTGCAGCACCCTAGGACTGATAATGGTTCCTCTGGCCTGCACCGGGGTGAGAAGGAACATACTGCGTTTGTGCACATCCCACTGATGATTGGGACTGAAGCATCCCATGGCCCTGAGATCCTTGCCTTTAAGGGCAATCTCGCCTCATATGTCCAGGCTGATGGCAATGGTAACATGTGATTGGATCATACTGGCTAGGAGTCTTAGTGCGGCTTTGGCCACGATAGCGGCCACATCCTTAAAACCCTCGTGAGCTGACCTTATTTCTTTCGAAACAGGAAAGAAGTCCAACTCTCCTTCCTCTTGCCACCAGTACCCGTATCCCCGATACTCCGTGAATCCTCTATCTCTCTCTCTATGGCCAAAGCCGTCGTGACCATAGAGTCCATATCCTGTATGAGGAATCCTGTAATCTTGCCCCGGATAAACAACTTCAGGCCATCCTTGAACCTCCTCACCTTGGCCATATCTGTGGCCACGTAGTCATCCCCGAAACGTGCCAACTCGGTGAACTTGGCAACGTATTCGAGCACTGTCCTATCTCCTTGTCTCAACTCAAGGAACTCCCGGACCTTCGCATGCCTCGCAAATGCCGAGAAAAACTTGCTCATGAAGAGCTCTCGGAACTCTCCCCAACTCATCGTCTCTAGGTCCTTTGAGACCTTAGCCCAATCCCACCATATCTTGGGATTCACCCTCTAGCTTAAATGAAGCTAGTCTGATCCTCGTAGCATCGGAGGTAATCCCCATGGGCTCCAAAACCCTCTCGACCTACCGGAACCAATGATCGGCTACCATCGGATCTCCTCCCCCTTTGAATGTAAGAGGATGATGTGCGATAAACCTCTGGAGGTCACTTGATTCGTGCCACGGTAGGGTGAGCGGAATCAACAAAATTTGTATCCGTAGTTCCTCCCTCTTGCCGTAGTCAAGCTGCGCGACATAGCGGTCTAGGTCGGGAACACGGGGATGGGTTTCTTCGTGCAAATGATTTGGTGAAATCAGCTGAGTGAATTAAATTTGGATTTTGGGGTTTTGGTTAAGCAGTGGTTTGAAAACTAAATATTTGTAAGCGAAAGTTAAGTGGATGGTTTGCAGCGAAAATAAGAATGAAGATAAATAAGAACAAAGAACTGCTTGAAGCAGTAGGCCAGAGTCTAGATCTAAGGCTGGCGAGAGCTCCGGGTTGAAAAGCGACTCTATTTGAGTCAACACGGGATGCGATTATGGCCCCCTTTAGTTAAAAACCCTAACATTCCATTATCATTTTTAAGGCAAGTAAAGACCATCTAAAGAATCCGCAGTGCATCTCTCACCCAGGCCAGATGCAAGCATGGAAGTATTGGCCAAAACAATAAGGGTTTGGCAGTTCATCCTCCAAGTTGTCATCCTTGGAGGATGTTTGGCAACCAAGAAAGGGAGAGAAAGAGGAGAGAGAAGAGAGAAAACTGAAAAGCAAAACCTAAAATAAAAGACTTTATTTACAAAAATAAAAACTTACAACTATTATTCTCCCCAAACTGATGCTTGAAATTGTTGCTTAGGTTTACAAAACAAGAGGGCTTTATATAGGCCTCCTCGAGGTATGAAAATACCAAAAGCCTAACAAGCGGGCTAAGTTATAGGACAAGGATGTAATTCACCAAGTTTGAAGGCGGTTTGCATTAGTACAAAGCATGTGGTATCCAATTTCGTAGGAGGTGCCAATTGTTAACTAGCGAAATGCACGAGATCTATGACTCTTGTTCCCATTGCTTACTTCATTCCTCTTCAGCCTGCTTCCATTTTCTTCACAGCTAATTGCATCAAAATTTTCTTCACTTTGCCTTGGTTTTCTCATTGATTCTAGAGGGTGGTTGATGGGTGAGACTTAATTCCAACTTCATGATTCATCCTTTGTATTGAATTGAATTAAAGTGCCTGAGCACACTGAAACAACCAAAAACACCTACAGAAATGGCATAAGTGTTACTAGATGACTTGAACACTTCAATTGGTATAAATGACATGATTAATGATCAAGCGCTCAAAACCTATCTAATATAGGGTTCATAATTGCGCACGAGCAATCATCGCTCGACCCTCCACTGTGCTTGTGCGCTGCTTTATGTAATGGTGATAAATCCAGCACCCATCGCCTCCACAAATGCCTGCTGATCAAAGCCAGGCAGTGGTCGGCTACTGCCCTGTGGACGACCTCTGTGTCTGCGCCCTCGACTTGCCATCTACACAAGTTAAGATATAAATTTGAAATTCTCTCTTTTCACTTATCACATTAGTGGTGCATAATGTCAAACACTAATAAATAACCATTCATGTGTTATCATGCTCATTTGTTTTCCGAACCCCTAAGGTTATGTTCGCTAACCCTAGTGTTCTCTATATATGTTCTATCATGCATAATTCATAACATAGTTCATCTCCCGTAGAACATATAAGAACACACAAATAATCAATGCACACAATGCACGTGTCAAGCTGTGATGCTTGTACCAAACATCGAGCTATAGGTAATAGCATACCAAAGCTCTATATATTGAACTCGTGTCTAGACCCATGACAAGCCTTAGTGTCCTTACACAGGCTGCGTGCAAAGCGCCAGCGCCCCAAAATCAAGGGTCCCACTTTGTAAAATTTTATTATTATTATTATTATTGTATTTACACTTAAAAATCCTTATAATCGGCCTTGTTACTACAAGGGCTATAAGAACTTGAAACTTTCAAAATATATTTAATTATACAAAGTAATTAAATACAACATTTTGGTTCCATATATTACAAAAACCCTGAGTTTCCAACCCAAAAATCTAAAATACAAAACAAGGCACTTAGCCTTTCTTCTGGCGAGGTCTGTGTGAGCCTTGTGGCAGATGTACCCTCGATTTTGGGGTATTTTTTTCCTCAGCGGGGTGAGCAACGCCTAATTAGTGCCCAAAGGTGCTGTTTGAACCCTATTTAAGATGGAGTTCTAAGTACTTTTGTGTACTAATCATAATGGATAATAGATTGACAACGTCTGAGCCCCTTTGGTACTAATGATCGTATTTCGAGGTTGTTTGTGGTAGTTTTTGCAGGTTTCTGAAACCTATTCTATCATATCAAGCTAGGCATATCGAAGTTGAGCTGATTCACATCGAGTTCATATGATTTATCTTCGATTGCATCAAGCCAGGAATGAAGAAATTGACCCAGGAGCAACCAAGAGCAAGCAGGGGGTAGGGAAATTTCGCTGTAGTAGCAAAATTTTCGCTATGCATAGCGAAATTCCCCCTGTAGCGAAATTCACTATTCCTCGTTTTTGTGTATAAACGACCCGTTTTTTGTTAATCTCATTTCTACCCTCACTGTAATTATACTAGTTAGGCTAGATTGGTATTTTTCACACATTTGTAAAAATTTATATAAACCATTTTTGAACAATTTGTAACCTAACCCAGGTGTATTTTTCCATTACATTTGTTTTTGCCTTCATTTTCTCTCTTCTCTCTCCTCTTTCTCTCACTTTCTAGGCAACCAAACACACCCTTTGAGGGTGACAACTCAAAGGATGTCTGGCTAAAGCCTTTAAACATTTAAGAGGTGGGTTGCTAGGTAGGTTGATATGGTTGTAGGTGATCCTCTGTACTTCACGAAGCAGATACTGAGTATTTATGTTTCAAACTTTCAAAACTAGGTTTAAAAGCTATTTGATGTACTTTCTTTGGTCAATACTAGACAAGCTTTTAGGGTTCAGTGTATTCTTAGTGTTAGATACTGCTGACATCGATGAATTGTCATTCTGAGCCATTGGGAGTAAGGTTAAATTCTAGATTTCAACCGAGAACATTGAATGCTCGAGTAAATGCTATGTTTCAAAAAGAAATGGTATTGAGGGTTAGTTTTTAAAGTTAAACAAAGATCCGGTTTTAGAAGTGACTATAGGCCATCTTCCTTAATGCGAGGAAACAACCCGAGGACACCTTTGCAAGCCTATCATACCAAACTAGTAGCCCAAGACTTCAAGGATTTCTTTTTCAAGTTTTATTTCACTTTTACCTTCAGTTTGCCACCATTCACCTACACTATTTTACACAAATCCTAAAATCCAAAGAGAACATGCCATTTTCAATCAACTGCAACTCATTTCTCATGAAGAAAACCCATCCACCTTGTTGACCTAGAGCATTTATCACGTAGTGGCACCTTTCTGGCGGGTAGATAGTTAGGTATAAACGTTGATTTGGAACCTGCGGCATGAATCAAATGGGCGCCGTTCTGGGATGGTGCCTTACAGTGAGATGAAGCTATTGAACTTGTGATCCACATCACAAGTGTTGGTAAATTCTCGTTTCTTTTTTATTTTACCATTTTCCCCACTTGCAGTTCACTGTAGGGGAGTTTGAAAATTTTTACTTTGCAAGCTGACTTTTCGCTGTTTCGATTTATTCTTTAACTTTGTTTTGGTAGCTTGTTTTGTATTGGTTTCTTGTTGATTGTGTACGATTTCGCGGTTTATGCGGTGGGAAAGAAACTAGCATGGGTGGGTTCATGACCAGTGATCCCGGTGGAACGAGGTACGTGAAATTAGTCGTCACGTGTCGGATGGAGCCTCCACACGAGGGGCGACAAAGCCAACGGGGTGCCCGAAATTCAATGTATCGATCCATGAGGGATCACATACACCCACCGGGGTAGGTGCACCCTCAAGCTGCATAATCCTCCTCTTGAGAAGTGCATGAGACCACACAGTGCCTCCACAACCTTTCATGGTATGGAAAATGAGAATCCATATAACCATATCAAGGAATTCGAGGAAGTGTGCACAACCTTCAAGGAAGGTGCCATCGACATGGAGCTGTTGAAGCTAAAAGCCTTCCCATTGACCCTCAAGGATAAAGCCAAAATATGAAGCCCCAATTCATTAAGGCGAGAACCATCGAGGCTGGCGAAGCTAACAATTATAATTTTGAAGAAATTATGAGTACTCCACTGAGACAACATCTTGAAGAGGCAAATCTACACCTTTGCAGCTCATGACAATGAAAAATTTTATCAATGTTGGGAAATATATTTAGAGACCATCAATGCATGCCCACACCATGGCTTTGATATGTGGATGTTGGTGAATCATTTTATGGCGGGATGTACGCCGTAAGCAGCAGGAAGCCATGTGTGGAGGAGACTTCCTAAGTAAAAATCCGGATGAAGCCATGGACTTCCACAATTACGTAGATGAGACCTCCAAAGCTTGGGATGAGTCAAACCCCAGGGAAGCTGATAGACATAAAACATCAGTACATCAAAGGGGGGGCATGTACTCGTTATCCGAGGATATGGAGCTAAAAGTCAAATTGTCCACCCTGACTAAGAGGATGGAACAGTTGGAATTGAGAAATCAACAGGAGGTGAGGGTAGTGACTGAAGCATCCATGTCTAGTCAACCATGCTTCACTTCATTCCACCGGGTCATCGTGAGAGCATCGCCCAAATTTCCTCTCAGAAGAGACTTGATGACGTGAGCATGCAAATGTCAGGCCAAACAAGCCACCGTCGATGCCCCATATGGCAACGCTTATAATCCCAATCGAGAACCACCCCCAACCTCTCCCGAAGCCTGGGCCCCCACCGCACGCATTTCACCCACGCCCAACCACGTGATGGCTCTTCATCCCAGCCACAACCACCACAGTCCACATCCCCCGTTGAGCAAGCAATTATGAATTTGAGTAAAGTGGTGGGGGACTTCCTTGGAGAGCAAAAATCAGTGAATGACCAGGTGAACAAGAAAATTGACACAGTGGAGGGCACTTCGAACAAGAAAATGGAGGGACTGCAAAGTGAGCTTACTCAAAAATTTGATAACCTCCAGTACTCAATTTCTAGGCTGACCACCCAGCAACAAGTGCAGGAGAAAGGCAAGTTCCCCTCGCAAACTCAGCAAAATCCAAGAGGAATACATGAAGTAACCTCCACCAGTGAACCTACATCAAAGACAGATGAAGTAAAAGTTGTCATCACCCTGAGAAGTGGTAAGCAGATTGAAATCCAGTGCCCAAATCAATAGAAGAAACTGAGAAAGAACCAAAGAAAGAGCCGGAAGTGGATGATAATAAAAAAGACAAGCTGAAAAAGAATATACTCCCTCAATTCCCCCAAGCACTTAGAAGTAAGAAGAAGGCAAATGGTCAAGCTGAGATCCTGGAAGTACTAAGATGTGAGTTAACATCCCCCTGCTAGATATGATTAAACAAGTCCCCACTTATGCCAAATTTTTAAAGGACTTGTGCACAATGAAAAGAGGGATGAATGTTGAGAAGAAAGCTTTCTTGACTGAACAAGTTAGCGCCATTATCCAATGCAAGACCCCAGTTAAATACAAAGACCCGGGTTGTCCAACTATCTTGGTGAACATTGGTGGGACTTGTGTGGAGAAGGCTCTGTTGGATTTGGGAGCTTGCAGCAACCCGCCGTCCCTATTCGGGTCTACAAATAGCTGGGGTCAGCTTAACTAAAAACCTACCACCATTACCTTATCCTTGGTAGACAGGTCAATAAAAATTCCCAAGTGCACTGTTGAGGATGTCTTAGTCCAGGTGGACAAATTCTACTACCATGTAGATTTTGTGGTCCTTGATACAGAGCCAGTGGCAGCAAGTGCTAACTATGTGCCTATTATCCTTGGAAGACTATCCCGGCCACCCTAATGCGATCACACTGTCAAACTGCCAATGCACTTACGGAATATGACATTAGAACTCAATATTTTCCATTTGAGCAAAGAGCATATGCTAGTAGAGAGGAATACGTAGGAGTGTCCTGCTTGATTGATATTATACTAGAAGACCAAATCGAACAACAAGAAACATGTGGAGGAGCCATTAACAAAACACTCCTAGCTTACCTTTGTCCGAAGAATTTTAAATTCCAAAGATATGTGTCATAAGTAGGACCATGGAGAAGAAAGGAGGAAATTCTTCCTTTATTGACTGAAGAGGATAAGAAGCATGAAGACATCAGTGATTCCCACATGCTTGAGCTTAGGCCCCTTCATGTGGAGCTAAAATATGCCTATTTGGAGGAAAATGACCAATGTCCATTTGTCATTTCTCACCGCTAATGCTTCATGAGCAGCTTACCGCACATCCTCTAAAAAACAAGGTGCCATCATTGAAAATTTCGACTTAAAGGGAATCAATTGGTTTGCACCCATAATAATCTATTTGGAAGAAGAAGGTTACCAAACAACCCCGTAGAAGACACTTAACCCCATGCGTGTGGAGGTAAAGGTGCGTAAGTTTGCAGTAGAAATTGCTACAAGCCAAAGATCATTTCATCTCTATCTCTACGCCCGGGTTAGTCCTACGCAAGTGGTGCCCAAGAAATTAGGGGTTACTACGGTGCTCAATGAGAAAGGAGAGGAAATGCCCACTCGACTTACTACAGGCTGGAGGGTATGTATCGACTACAGAAGGCTGAATGAGGTGATGCGAAAGGATCACTTTCCCTTACCCTTCATAGACTAAATTTCTAGAGAAAGTATCGTGGCATCCCTTCATCGCTTTTAGATGGGTATTCATTATTTTCAGATTGAGATCGTCGCCAATGATCAAAAAGACCACTTTCACTTGCCCGTACATATGCCTATAGAGGATGCCCTTCTGGCCTACGCGAATGTCCCAACCACTTTTCGGGGCCAGATGCTCGCGATTTTCTCAAAGGATATGGTGGAGGTATTATGGAGGTTTATATGGATGACATAACAAGCATTTCAGGAAAGCTTTCATGAATGCCTGATCCATTTGAAACCGGCTCCTCCACAGATGCATAAAAGAACCTAAGATTAAATCGGGAAAATGCCATTTTATGGTAAATCAGTGCAGACAGTGTCGGGGGCACATCATTTCCGAAAGGGAATTGAAGTGATAAAGCCAAGGTAGAATTGACCTCGAAATCGCATCCTACTAATGTGAAGACGCTAAGTGCAATTTCGGGACATGCAGTTTCTATCGCAAGTTCATCCTGACTTCTCAAAATTGCTAAGCCACTCTACAAGCTCGAAAAAGATGCAAAGTTTGAATAGGATGCGTAATGCCAGAAAAGTTCGAGGGAGCTTAAAGCATATTCGACTACAAGACCCATCAGTGGAGAGCCCCCGACCGGCACTTGCCTTTGAGGTAATGTGTGACGCTAGTGACCTCACACGTGAGCTGCCTTCGACAGAGAGTGTAGGAAAGCCGTATGTGGTGTATTATGCGAGCAAAACGTTAAATGAAGCCTCGAGAAATACACTACACGAGAAAGAATTAATAACATGGTCCATGCTGAAGTTTATGTAAAAGACAAGTCCGAATTACCTCCTTGACTGGGCCGACATTGTAATCTTCACATCATTCAAAGATTGAAATATCTACTCACAAAACATAATGCCAAGGCCCTACTTATTAGACGGGTTTTTTATCATACAAGAGTTCAACCTCCGTGACAGAGATAAGAAGGGTGTGAGGAACGTTGTCAAGCCGATCATCTCCTCCGTGTTAACCATAGCACAAAATACCCACAACCCTCCCATATTTGAAGATGAATTTCCTGTGGGAGTCTCTATCGACAGCTGAGTATGGGCCATGGCATGCTCTCACATTGTCAATTTTTGGTAATGTGGAGAGTTACCATTGGAGCGGATGAAGACAGTAGATGTCAAGAAGTTCTTTCCATGCAAGGGTTCATTCGTGATATCGGGAAGAAGAGCCATATCTCGTTTCAAGTATCAGGGCTGACGTATACACAAGGAATGTGTACCGGAAGAAGAATGAAGGAATTCCTCACCACGCTATGATAAGGCGCGGTGGAGGCATTTCGTCACGTAAAAACAGCCATGAAAGTGTCAAGAATCGAAAGCTCGAGCCGGGCCATTGTTTAAGGATGCTCACACCATGTGCAAGCAAGCAGATATGCCAAAGATTGGGAAAGATTTCCCGTCGTCACATGACGCCCCTCGAACCCCACCTTAATAGTTGAATCGTTTGATGGCCGGCGACCCACGGACCATCCCCTACTTCCCCCTACTTGCGCCCCTACATCCCTCGGGGCGGATCACGTGTCCGCTGGGTCAAGTAGTGCCATGCACCTTAGCCCACCACAAAGCCACAAATTCCCCGAAGGAGAACATTTTCTCTTAGATTTAGTTCCAAGGCAATTATCATGATGGAGGGTCTCACTTTGTAACAAACCTTTGAGAACTCATCCAAATACAAAGACCACAAGGTAGCCACCTGCATCATCCTCAAAACTGGTCATGAGCTCTCCACCAGAGAAATAAAGACCATTCCGATGAAAGTTGTTAATTTAATCAGAAGGACCGTCTTTGGAAGCTTCGTGACATTAGGCATGGGCGTAACATCATACAAACCATCCTGCGATGTCCCCGTATCACTTAGTTTATAAGTGCGTTTGCCATTTACCAATAGAAATCGGTCACAAGGCGGGTAGGGCAATATGAAGTTTGAACATGGATATGAACCGAGCCGGGCCTAAAAAAAAAGAATGCTTGAGATTGACGAGTTAGAAGAGCTGAAACGACATTACTTCAATTCCAAAATTGCAGCGATAAGTTAAGAAGTGGCATGATTAGCTCATAACTCGGAAAACTTTCAATCAGGGGGATCAAGTCCTCCTGTATGACTCCAAGCTCCATCTGTTTCTGGGCAAGCTCAAATCGCGATGGACGGTCCCATTTATCATCCATCAAGCATATCTGAATGGTTCGGTTGACCTTCTCAACCCGAAAGACAAAAGAATATTCAAGGTTAATGGGCAACGAGTGAAGCCCTATGTTGTTCGCCACTCTGCAGAAGAGGAGGAGATATCCTTCCTTGATCCTCCATGACTCATTCCAAATAATTAGTTGGTTTCTCGTCTCCACCGAGACCAAATTGCATTTCTCAAATTTTATTTTAGTTTTTATTGATCAATTTTTAATTTAGTTTTATTTTTAGTATTTTAAGTGATATCTAGTTTTGACTCAGAATCGCCTTTAATATCTTCAAATTTAATTTTTATTTTATTTTTATTTTAATTTTTGTTTTTGTTTTTATTTTGCTAAAGAAAAGATGGCGCAGGTCTAAATTTTCGCTACAATAGTGAAAATTCGCCTCCAATAGAGAAAATTCGCCCCCTGTAGCGAACATTTTCAGGGCGTGAAGACCCTTCGCCCCTGAGGGCAACTCGTTTCCTGGGGTCCTTCATTTATCCATAAGCACCATAAAAAGAACCCCCCAATCTCTTTGTTCTATCCGCACCCCGCACCTCCCCCCAACAAGAAGCCTCAGACTCCCACGCCTCAGCAGATCCCTCCCCCGCACACCCATTTCAAGTGGTTCCGCACACCCCTCTTCTGTCAGCCTCACTTAAGCCTCCCGCCATGAGCCCGGTGACGCTGCAGGACATCGGAGCAGGCCCAGTCTCGCACCATTCTCCTTCCAGAGATGTCGTGGGTACTTCCAGTATTGCCGCACCACTCTCCAGCCGTGGCGCCGAATCACCCCGGGCGGTCCCATGTTATGTTCCATGATGCAGAAGTCCAAATTTCTCCGCCGATATCCTGTGAGGAGCCTCAGTGGTGCCGAGCCCCATCCGCACGACCCGGTGTGGGACCTCGCACTCTCTCCCCGTGCATCAATGTCCCACTCTGAGTATCCCGCCTTCCAAGCGGCCCGTACATCCGGTTCTGGGAGTCTTCACATTCTAAGCCCGAGTCTTCAGCCTCTGTACCTGCCTGCAGTCCAAAGACGCCAAATGATCGCCCTCGCTTATGCCCCGTCTCGAGATTAGGCGTCCACTTCACTATGACCCGATACTCAGAATGTGGATCGTCAGGCCAAGGACTTTCATGCAGAGTCCTATTATGATATACCGAAGATCGGGTAAGTGGACCCATTAGCCCGAGATTCTACGCGGCCGGGTCCACGTGCATTCGCCGGGCCAGCCGCTCACGACCGAGGCAATTTTTCTATCCCTGTGTGGAGCCTCGAGTTTTACTCATACCCATGACATCCCGGAGCCACCCAATCCGATCTCGCTTCACTTCCGCATAGATGGTCGTCCCGGGTTACCCGCCCCGACATCACCGCCCGCCTAGGGCCTCGCTAGTAGTTCCCGCTAACTCGCCAGACATCGACAATGGCCTCACCCTCGCCTCTAGAGAGATGGTTCGCCGCTATCTCGAGATACAAGACTCGTCTATCCTTGTTCGTGAGGCGCCTCTCCTCGCATATGCTCCTCACGCATCACATACGCGGCTTGAATCGGCTCCCACTCAAGACTATTTGCGCCAAGCAGAGGAGCTTGGTCTTTGCAGGCTCTTATCGTATATCCGAGGGGTTCCGGTTCAATCCTACAGCTTATCATGACCGCCTTGCTTCATTTCGAAGAGAAGTCCACCGCAAGGGTATGACTCGTGCAGAGACTACTCCTCTTTTGGTGCCGAGATTGTTATGCCATGTGTTAGAGAACCTCGGGTTCCCGGAGGAACCACATATTGAGCGTCGGCAGAGTTGTCCTATGATTGTATCTCATGAGCGGACCCTATCTATGCCACTCCTTTCTTTACTAACTTAGGGGAGGATGTCGAGGATGATATGCGAGGACTCGCCTCGGGATGAGCAAACACCAATGGTGGAGGTAGAGGGAACTCAGGTTCGATTCATCCTCCAGCCTCCGCCTCCTAACGCCCACCCTTCAAGACCATGCAGCCCGTTTCTCCACGTCACGCCAGCCTATCCACATCTATGTCCCTTCTAGGAATTTCTTCGGTCAAGCATGGATGCCGCCCGCACATTCGCTGCCACTTCCGCATCTTCACTAGCTCAAACAAAGACGCCGTTTCTGATGGCCCGTGCCGAGGTCGCCTCACCGTTAATCAGGCTATTCTTCTTCGGGATACGTGAGCCACCTCGTCTCCCACCGCTACCATGACAAGACCTATACCGCCCACCACTACGGGCACTCACGTACGCCTCAAAGAAATTTTCGATGTGCCTGTGATTAGTGCTTGATGAGTTAAAAAACTAATGTAATTTTTAATCCATTTTTCTGAGAATATTACACAGTAATTGTTGATTCATATGCAGAAATCTGGATAATTTACTCAACTTTAAATTCTTGCAGAAAATACAGCAGAAGTGGAAAATCCCAACAAAAATCAGAAGAAACGACATACAGTAGAAATGAGGTTGCAACTGCAAAGTGGAGTGGTGACAGGAAGTTTATTGGTCAATAATATACAAGTCGCAACATCACCGAGACCAGTGAAGGAAGTTGCAACCACTAAAACTGAGGTTGAAACAAAAGGATTTACTCAAGGCAGAAATTGAAGTCGCAACATCAATCCGAAGTCGCAACTTGAATCCTTTAAAGAAGCTAAATTGGGAGTCACAACGAGGAAATTCTTCAAGTCGCAACCCAGTAAATGGGAAACAAAAGGAGGTTGCGCATCAATTACCGAGGTCGCACCTAAAGAGAGATCGAGCATCGCAGAAAGAGAGTAAGGTCGCAACCTAACATTGAGGTCGCAACCTGTAACTTGAAGCTTAGCCAAACAAGGTCTCTACAAGAAGAAATTGAAGTTGCAACCACTTTATTACTAAGGACTCCAAAGGAGGTCGCGACCTGAAGAAACACTGGACATCATAAGTTCAAGTCGTAACCAAGAAAATGGAGGGTGCGACCACTAAGTTAGTCAAGAACTTCAAGGGAGGTCGCGACCACTCACTGAGGTCGCGACTGAAAATCACATTGAAACCAAAAATCAAGGTCGCAACATCATCTGGAGGTCGCTACCTGGAATAGCAGTTAGAACGAGGAAAATAGGTTGCAACTGGAAATATAGGTCGTAACCTAAGATTAGCACATGCAAAAGCAGAAGACCAAGAAAAGAGGTTGCAACCTGAAAGAAAGAAGTCACGACCTGAGTTGATGCAACAGATGAAAGAAACGAGGTCGCAACTTGTGACTCTGGTCGCGACATCAATCCCTGAGAACAGCTGAGACAACAAGGTTACGACTACAAGTTGAGGTCGCGACCACAAATCGGCCATCGGGAAAAGGAACTTCGTCACGATCGCCAGAGTTTAGTTGCAACTTAACAAGGGAGAACTGCTCAGCGATCCATAAGGAGGATATATATATAACCTCGTCAACGCCTTCCAACTCAACAAAGAACGCTTTGGAATTCCACCTGAGCTTTTGTATCTCTACCACCTGACAAAGATAAATAGACAAAGGTTAGAATAGTAAAGTAGCTTCCGTCTTCACTACCCAGAAAAAGGGAAAGGAGAGGAACTCAGTGTATAGTTTAGAGTAGATTTTCAATTTTTATTTTTCGTTTATTTCTTTTCTTTTCTGGATTTGAATCTGTGAACTATGCAGAGACTAGTAGAGCTGAATTTTTATTTCTTTTATTTTCTTTTTAGAATTACTGCTTGAAAATTTATGAAATCTAGACAAATTTCTGGAATTCATTTCTTCTCAGTTTTATTGCAATTACAAAGGGTTGTACGTGATCTGCTCCATTTTTAATTCAAGTAATGCAAGACCTAAAAGCATTTATGTCGATTTGATTTTACATTTAGTTACGCCTTCCTCGCGACAACATGGAGAACAAATTGTGGTTCTATTTAATTATTTGATGTCGCTTTTAATTGATAAGTTCCCCAATAGTAGTACCGAATACCGCGAGGGAATGTCTCGCCTCCGATTTCCAGGATGCCCTCTCGCGCGATTACGTAAATGTAGATTCCCCGAGAGTTGAGAACATTCCCTTTCTCGGGTATGCTCGACTATTATCGATGAACTTCAAGCCTCGAGTTCATTTGGACAATCCCCCATTCGCTTCATAATCAAGTCGAGGGGAGTATTTAACAATATAAACAATCAAAGAGTTCACCTTAATCTAGAGGCAAGTTCCTAACCCCAAATTAGCAGAGATCTAATCAAGGGAAGGGGACAAACCAATAGATCTGGAGGTTGAGCCATCAATTAAGTAGTAGAAATTTTGTGAAAATCGTGTGAAGGAAATGCAAAAGGTCTGTTGTCAACAAGAAATGGGTATGAAGTATTGAGAAAGAAAAATACCCAGATCTTGCAAGATGATTGGGAATACAAGTAGTCAATTTGATCTTGTCTTCGAGAGAAGCAAGGGTGTCTAACCGGTGAATATGGAGAAATCCAATTCCAACATTTAGGAAATCTTGGACAAATCCAGATCCATACACATAATAGAACAAGGTGTTATAGTGTAGGAATTGACAGTTTCAATGCATTTCACTTATAGTTTTCGTTTCTCACAGGAAACTGATTCAGTCCAGTAATTATGTTAAAATTTGTTTTTATCATAAACTTTGGTTTTATCTTAGTTCAATAGTAGCTACAGTTCAGATCTTTATTTTTCTGTATAAAATCTTTCATTTCGAAGCTGAGCCAAATAGCATAAAATTCTAGTAGTCGGGGTAGAAGCTGGAACTTTAATTCCTACAAATCTCCTCGTGGGAATGATACCCGACTTAAATTCATATTTACTACTTCAGATGACTCCGTGCACTCCTGCGTGTCATAGACTAGACCCTTATTTTAAATCATTACCCTTGGGAAAGAACTATTTTATCCAAATTGACATGGATGTAAGAGAATTGTAAGGCTCTTGCAACTATGTGAATTTGAGGGGTTTTTAGTCTATATAAAAGAGGCGTGCCAAAGTGCTATTTTGAACCCTTCGTTTATTCATGTGTTTTCACTACTTTTTACGTACTAATCAAAGATAATTAACCCAATTTACACATTAAGGTCCCTGTTATTCTACTGATCACATTTTGTGGTAAATTTTGCAGTTTTCTCGCGCTATTTATGCCGAAATTGTTGAGTCGATCCGCTACCTAAGAATTCGAGTCAAACTCAAAGATTGCGATCGTGAGACCGTATGAAAGAAGAGCAAAAAATACAAGGAAAATGGAGAATTGCGAAATTGGCTTCCTACTGCACTGTTCACCCCACAAGCCACTGTTCACCTCTCCTGCAGTTACACGCTTTTGCCTTTTTGTTACAATTGTTTTTTGCTTCTTCCTATTTTAACCCTTGTAATAGCTTTAGTTTAGTTTTTTTTTTTTTTGTAATTTGTAAAGGGGTTTGGATATAAGGCCCCCAAGACAAGCACTATTGGGAAACTTCGCTTCATTAATAAATTAGGCATAAGCTTTCTCAAATTTCAAGCCCTTTTTTTTTCCTTTCCGTCCATTTTCTCGCCTTTCTTTCATTTTCACAGAAAACACACTCGAGGATGACAACTCGCAGGATGGTTGGCTGTAGTCGTTTTCTCCCTCAAGAGGAGGGTCACGGGCTGGGGTGGCTTAGGTAACTAACTGCCCCCTCGTTTTTAACGCAAGTTTTTATCAAGTATTTATGTTCCTATTTCTCACTTCCAGGTTAGAACCTTCATTTGATATGCCTCTCGTTTGATCGCATTTAGCACTGTCTGCAGATTTTCATTGCTAGATCCACCGAGATTCATTAGTTGCTTTCATTTGTCACCGTGAGGTAGACGGAGGCATAAGCCATTTTCTGAGCATTATGCTCAATAAATGTTGTTTTTCAAAAAGGAAAATCATAGGGTTTAGTTTTAAAAGCTAAATGAAGATCCGGTTCAGGAAATGACTATAGGTCATCTTCCCCAACGCGAGAAAATTGATCCGAGAACCCCTCAATGAACTTTAGAACCCGAATCTAGTAGCCCGACACTTCAAGGAGACTTATTTTTAATTTTATTTTATTTAAATTTCAGTTTTCCAAACATTATCCCTCACTGTTTTTACCAAAACCCCAAAATCCAAATTGAAATTCACCATTTTCAACCTCATCAGAATCATTTGTACAAGAAAAACCCATCCCTATGTTCGACCCTGAGCCACTTTATCATAGTACTTTTCTACTATAGAAGTATAGAGGAATTCTAGTTTATAAATATTGTTGATTCGATCACCCTTATCAGGCACGAATCGCCAAGTGGGCCACGATAGTAGCTTCTGATCCGCCAGCTTCTACACCACCAATACAGTGAAAAGGTCGCACTTCCTCCGCTAGCTTTCCGATCCATTCCCAAAATGGTGACACGCGTTGATGCTCGTCGGGGAGAGCATCTAAGTGGCATTTATCGTACTTATGTTTTATTTTATACTTGTGTTGTGTTAGTTTTATCAACTGCCTACTTGTCTTGTATGGGACTATTTTTAGTATGTATTAGCCAATAGTAGGTAGTGGTCTATTTTGCTTAGCTAAGTATTTGTTCAACCGCTTATGTCGTGGGTGTCACCTTTTGGTTATATTAAAAACTTTATAGCAAAGATTTGCATTTGCTATTTTTGCACCCATAATTTATTTTATTTTATTTTATTTTATTTTATTTCAATTAACTTTTGTATATGCATAATGATTAGCCTTGCGATTTGATGAACTTAAGCCTTTCCTAATGGTGTTGGCGTTAAGGGTCCAGGCCGAAGCCGTGGATGACTAGTCAAATTCACAGATGAACCTCGTTCTTCGCTTTGGCTTCCACACCGAGCACTAGGGTCTCAAATGATAGGCTAAGAAACAAAGACAAACCCCTCTCACGATGTGCAAACCCCTTTCCTAGTGTTGCTTACCCCCTTTAATAGGTTAAGGACCGAAGGCCAATGTCTTCCAAAAATAAAAAGAAAAGAAAAAGAAAAAGAACAAAAAGAAGCGCTGGCTCAAAACCCGAAAGCACTCCAGCCCGAGGGGTATACGGCGAAGCCTTCAAAGCCCCCAAGGCCCTAAGCCAACTGGCTGGGAGCCACCGACTTGCTCGCTACACGGTGGATGGGCAGAGTTTAGCAAGTCAGAGGTGCTGGAGCCTCAAATCATTCGGAGTCCGAGGTGAAACCCGAAGAGTTAGTAGTCAAAGATCCTCATGACTTGGTGCCCTAAGCCTTAGCCTGGGTTTGGAGTCACTCCAGATCCCCTGCTACACGGATTCTTGACGAGGTCGACTCGTAATTGCACCCCCTACAACACAAAAAAGTAGCGGGAATAGGGGTCCTAATCTATTTAGGCCAAGTTAACATACAAGGTTATGGCATTAGCCTCTACTGGGGGTCGGGGGATGCATAAGCCATAGTTTATGGCTTAGAACTAATCAAACAAACCCGTAGCTTTATGTAGAAGAACCTGGTTCATGCCTCGAGGAGGGAACTTATTGGACAGTCAACGCGGTATAGTTTTCATTCTTTCGAGATGGTTATTAGCTTAAGTTTTCGTGGATTCTTTACCGCAAAGCTATGCATTACTTGTAAATAAACCTTTTGACCTCCCATGTTATCGTTTCTCTACTTGTTGATTACTGCATTATGTTACGGACTAGCAATGTGTTTGTTGGTGATTAAGGCTCAAAGTGCTATTTCAACCCTATTTAAGATAGTTCTAAGTACTTTTGTGTACTAATCATATTAGCTAAACCGATTGACATGTGCGTGCCCCTTGGTACTAATGATTGTATTTCGAGGTCGTTATGGTAGTTTTTGGTGTGTTTCGAAACCTATTCTATCATATCAAGCCAGGGCATATCAAAGTCGAGCCGATTCACATCGAAGTTCATGATTTATCTTCGACAGATCAAGCCGTAGAATGAAGAAATCTGACCCAAGGAGCAACCAGAGCAAGCAAAGGGAAATTTCACAGAGTAGCGAAATTTCGCAGCTAGTATACTCGCTTACATAGCAATTTCGCTATGCATAGCGAAATCTCCGTAGCGAAATAAAATTCACTATTCCTCGCCAGGTACAAACGACTTCGTTAATCTCATTTCTACCCTCACTGTAATTATACTAGTTATGCTAGATTGGTATTTTCACCTATTTGTAAGGCTATATAAACCATTTTCTGAACAATTTGTAACCTAACTTGGAATTCTAAGCATTTTTCCATTACGACCCCTGTTTTTGGCCTTCATTTTCTCTCTTCTCTCTCCTCTCTCCTCTTTCTCTCACTTTCTAGGCAACCAAACACACCGTTTGAAGGTGACAACTCAAAGGATGTTTGGCTAAAGCCTTTAAACCTTGAAGAGGTGGGTTGCTAGGTAGGTTGATATGGTTGCAGGTGATCCTCTATACTTCACGAAGCAGATACTGAGTATTTATGTTTCAAACTTTCAAAACTAGGTTTAAAAGCTATTTGATGTACTTTCTTCGTCACTCGACAAGTTTAGGTTCAAAGGTATTCTTAGTGTTAGATACACTCGACATCCAAGAGTTGTCATTTACTTAGCTATCGGGAGTAGGTTAAATGCTAGATTTCAACTGTGAACATTGAATGCTCAAGAAATGCTATGGTTTCAAAAGAGAAATGGTATCTTACGGTTAGTTTTTAAAGTTAAACAAAGACCCGGTTTTGGAAATGACTATAAGTCATCTTCCTTAATGCGAGGAAATAACTCGAGGACACCTTTTCAACCCTATCATACCAAACTAGTAGCCAAAAACTTCAAGGATTTCTTTTTCAAGTTTTATTTCACTTTTATCTTCAGTTTGCCACCATTTACCTACACTGTTTTACGCAAATCCTAAAATCCAAAGAGAACATGCCATTTTCAATCAACGACAACTCATTTCTCACGAAGAAAACCCATCCCTGTGTTCGACCCCAGAGTCAAGCATAATCAGAAGCAGCTTTGCTACCAAGCAGTGAGGAGTAGTTTAGGTATAAATATTGTTGATCCGGAACCCTACTGTGGCATGAATCAATGCCCAGTAGAGAAATCCTCCTACCATGGCTACTTCCCACCCAAGTGCATGTGCAATGCCATAAATTCACACACTTTCTTACACATTCATATAAAACATGCATGTCTCTATATGATTGTCTACATGCCATGCCCCATATCTCGAGTCCTCACCGACTCCCTCACAGATGCATATGCCATCCATGTATGAAAACTATTTCAAAACAAAAGCTTTTTGTTCAAACTCATCGATCGCTCCGATTTTATAATAAAGTGGATAACCCTCCTGATTTCCTGACATCATAATATCTTACTGACAACCCTCCGATATGATATTATATTGTATGGGTCATTCTCCGATAGTACAATATACTAGACAATCCTCCGAAATTAAATGTAATGGACAACCCTCCGAATTTAATTCATTCAAAATCCATGTCATGCACTCACACCCGATTTTTACGCGATATCCCTATGCACATGCAATGCTAATGCCACTGCATAAAATCTCATGTTACATTCATAATAAAAACTACATGCAACATATATATCATTTATGCTTTATCTTAAGCATCATGTTAATCATGAAAATGCACATATCAACATGTATATTCACACCTTCTGCATGTTTTTCATTCAAACAATAATACCAAACTAATGTTTCCTTTAGTCTAAAAATCCAGAAAATTCTGCATGTTTTTCATACAAGCAATAATACCCCAAAACTGATATTTCCTTAGTCTAAAACCAAGAAAATTCTGCATGTTAGTCATGCAAGCAACCATACACCAAACCGATATTTCTTCGCCTAAAACCCGAAAATTTTGCATGTTTTTCTATTCAAACTATAATACTAAATCGATGTTTACTTCAGCCTAAAAACCTAAAATCCTAAGCATATTAGCCGGGCGCAAATCAACCATACACCAAACTAATATCTCTTCGCCTAAAGCCCAAAATAGTGCTCCTAAAACTAACTCGTGAATAAGATCAATTCCAGAGAAATCCCCGAAATTAAAAGGACCTTAAACCGGCTCCCATCAACAAATAGAGAACTGTTTTTGTATCACCCGATTACGCCAAGTGCTACCTTTCACGGCTCTAAATAGGAATTACCGAGGTAGAGGAAGACCCTTACCTTGTCGGGAGGTGTATCTCTTCCTTTTCTTCCTTTCTTCTCCCTTTTCTTCATTTTTTTTCTTTCTCCCTTTTCCCCCTTCTCTCTTCTACGAACCATTTTCCTTTCCCCACCTCAAACCACTAAGTTAGGTTTGAGTTAGGTGAAGGACACCTACACAAGATAAGTTTGACAAATGGCCCTTTGCTAGGCCATGTGTTTTCCATGCCAAAATCCTATCCACCCATTCCATGCAATAGTTTGAGTATGGCACTTGGCTTCCATTCATGTGCCAAGTGTCCTCTCCTCTAGTGCCACATGGCACCATTCCCTAATGCCAAGTGTCACCCTCTAATTCGTCCATTCCCCTCGAAATACATGAAATTTCGACTGTTTCGGAAATCAATGAAATTCGACTGGGTAGCTAGATTTCGTGAGACGAATTTAACGGTTTGATCCTCGTCGTCATCCGAGATCTAGAGAATTTCTAGGTTTGCAACCTATGTCTGTCGATTTACTTTATCCGAGTTTCACATTCACAAATTCAATCTCTAACCATTTTATCGTCACCATCAGGGAATCTTGATAATAATTTCCCCCTATGTATTTTCTTGTCATATTTCCTTCATCTATATTCATTGTTGCTTTCAAACTTCTCAAATACATTTTGGGTAAGTCACCATCAAAATCATTGTGAGCAAGATCAATGATTCTTAGTCTCATGAATGGAGATTTTATTTTGGAAAACCCTATGTGACCAAGGAAATTATTAAAGCGTAAAACAAAAACTTGCAACTTTGGAAGAGCTCCTAAACTTCACGGAAAGCGTATCATTATCTTGTTGGTTGCCAAGGTCTGGGGAATCTCAAATTGTCTACACATGATCAAAGATCGAGGTACTAGGCCCTCCAATTGATTACTGTTGAAGTCAAGAGTCTTGATAGAATTGCCCTTCAAAAATGTTTAAGGAATGGTTCCATGATAAAACAGAGAGTCCTCCACTAGAATTCCCTAAACAATGAGAAGCAAGTGATTCGTGCCACAGTAGGTGTATGAAATCAACAAAATTTATATCCTAAATCCTATCACGTAGCTGAAGCATCGGGCAGATAAAGGGGCTCTGTGGTCGAACACGGATGGGTTTTCTTTTACAAATGATTTGGCAAAGGGAGTTCAAAATGGTGAATTAAATTTGGATTTTGGGGTTTTGATAAAACAGGTGGAGTCATGTTGTGAAATCGAAATAAACAAAATAAACTAAAATAAAGTGTAAATCCTCAAGTGTCATTGTTGAAGTTCAAGCTGAAAGGGTTACAAAGAGGGCTCTCGTTCATTTCCTCGCATTGGGAGGATGACCTATAGTCAATTCCCGAACCTAGACTTCGTTTGTCCTTAAAAACTAAACCCTAATAATTTTCCTTTTGATAGAAAGCATTTATTTAGCATTAATGGTTCCTACAGTGAAAATCTATCACCTTGACCCATCCTACCATGATTCGTAAAGGGAAACTAATGAATCTTAGTGGATCAAATAATAAGCATCCACTGAACCCTAAAAGATTACCAAGTATTGATCAATGAGGATGCAGCCACAAAGTGGAAAATATAACCTCACACCTACCTCTAGTTGCTCAGAATAGCAATTCAATGATATCGTGTATCTAAAGCTAAGAATACACTAAACCCTACAAGCTTGCCAAGTATTGGCCAAAGGAAGTTCATCAAAGAGCTTTAAACCTAGAGTTGCAAATTTGGGAACCAAAATGTCAAAACCTGCTTCATGAAAAACAGGGGAACAAAATGCAACCCATTTCTAAGCCTAAACCTCTTTCTTCTTCAAGGGATACGAGATCTATCCAAACATCCTTGAGTTGTCGCCTCAAAGGAGTGTTTTTGTTGCCGAGGAAAAGGAGAGAAAAGAAAAAAAAATGGGAACTAGAGAGAAAAACTGGTCAAAGATTTGCCCAAAAATTTTATTGGGTTAAGGGATTCCTTTACAACCTTGACTTAGCTATATACGCCGTAGCAAGGGAAATTACAAAAAAAAAACAGAAACTAAAAGCTATTACAAGGATAAAATGGGAAAAAACCAAAAACTGTAACAAAAACAACAAAAGCGTGAAATGCAGGAGAACAGGGGCTGCAGGATGAATAGTGTTGGAGCTGTGAAGAGTGCTCACAGGATGCCAATTTTGTGATTTCTTGCATTTTTCTTCACTTTTTGCTCTTCTTTCCTTCTGGGATCTGATCTTTAACGATGAGTTCAACTCGAAATCTTCGTGCTTGGATCGACTCATCAATTTTGGCACGATTTGCTCGCAAAAACTGCAAAATTTGCCACAAAATACGATCAGTAGAATAACAAGGACCTAATGCAATCTGCCACTGCTGATTAGTACATGTGTGCTCAAAACCTCGTATTTAAAATTAGTATCTAGCCAGCACTCCAGCACTAATCACACTCCTCTAATCCCACACATTGCTAGTCCCTTAGCAATGAAAGAAAGAAAGAAAGAGAGCATGCAAAACAAAATAAAAAGTTATGTTCACAAAATTATATTTCAAAAAGGTCAGGATGAGTAATGCTCAACCCTAAGTAAGAATCATCAAAACCCAAATTTCAATAACCATACTTCCCGAGAATGAATGCCATACAAAATGGAGTATCAAAAGAGCCTTCGATGACTTAACCAGAACTTCCACCAAAATCTAATTGTTTGTTTGATCGGGCCTCAACAATAAACTCCGCCAAATCGCACTCTCCTCGATTCGCGTGTGGCCACGCGAGGTGCCTAATCAACAATATTTATAAACCTAAATTTCTCCTATCACCGTAGCAAAGCTACCGCAGCGCATAGTGACTCTCTAGGGTCAATCATGGGGGATGGGTTTTCTTTTGCACAAATGACTTACGCTGATATGAAAACCCGGTGAATTTGGTTTCGATTTTTAAGGTGGTGATAAAACATGAGGGTTTACGATGAAAATCGAAAATAAAACTAAAGTAAAACAAGAAAAATAATAAAAGAGATTCTCAAGTATCGTGATACCGGGGCTTGGGATTGCGACAACCGAGGGTTTCCGTGGTTCATTTCTCAAGGCTGTGGGAGGACACCTATAGTCATTTCCCTAAACCTGATCTCTCATCAGCTTTTAAAAACTAAACCCTAATAATTTTCCTTTTGATAGAAAGCATTTATTTAGTATTTATGGTTCCTACAGTGAAAATCAATCACCTTGACCCATCCTACAATGATTCGTAAAGGGAAACTAATGAATCTCAATGGATATAATAATAAGCATCCACTGAACCCTAAAAGATTACCAAGTATTGATCAACGAGGATGCATCTGCCGTGAAAATATAACCCCTTAACCTACCTCTAGTGGCTCAGAATAGCAATTCAATGGATGTCATGGTATCTTAAAGCTAAGAATACACGAACTCCTAAAAGCTTGCCAAGTATTGGCCAAATAAAATACATCAAAAAAGCTTTTTTAAATCTAGAGTCAAGAAATGTGGAACCAAAATGTCAAACCTCGGCTGCGTGAAAAAATTGTGGGAACCAAAAGTTTACCTTTAAACCGCTGTCTGAAGAGGGCATCCTCTTCAAGGAGGAAGAGGTCTAGCCAACCATCCTTTGAGTTGTCATCCTCAGAGGAGTGTTTGGCAGCCGAGAAAGGGGAAGAAAATGGGAGAAAAGAAGATAAATGAGAGAACTGGAGCCCTAATTTTTATTCCAAAAAAAAAACGTCCCCTTCAACGGTGTATACAAATGGCTTATATAGCCACCAAGACAAGTGAAAATACCAAAAACAACAAAAGCATTTAACTGTTACAAGGACAAAATGGGAAGAAACAAAATCGTAACAAAATGTACCGTAGCTACAAACAAGCAAATAGAAGGAACAATAGCAAAATGGTGAACAATGCAGGAGACATGAACAGTGCGCGCAGGAAGGAATTTCGCAAGTGCTCCAATTTTTCTTCACTTTTGCTCTTCTTTTTCCTTCTCCTCGATCTCGACCGCAACGGATTTGGAAGTTCAACTCTGGTTCTTCATGTTTGAATTGACTCAATAATTTTGGCCTGGTTAGCTCACAAAAACTCCAAAATTTGCCACAAAATGCGATCAGTAGAATAATAGGGACCTTAATGTGCAAATCGGGTTAATTACGCTGATTAGTACACAAAAAGCACTCAAAACCTATAATAAATAGGATTCAAAATAGCACTTTTTGGGCACTAATCATCTCCCCCCAACCAAGCTATTGCCACAACCTAGCATGCTAACCAACCCAAATAGATCAGAACCCACCTCTTATTCCACAATTCTTTTTGTGTTGTAGGGTGCAATGCTGAGGAATCGACTTCACCAAAGTCCATGTAATGGGGATCAACCGATGACTCCCAACCACCAAGGCTTAGGGCACCAAGTCATATGATCTTCGACCACTAACTCTTCAAGTTTCACCCCTAATTCGAATGATTTCAAACTCCGAAGACCTACAACTTGCTAAACTTCACCCATCCACCCGCAGAGCGAGCACCGCCTGCGGCCCCAACCGCTGGCTTAGGGCACCAGTTTTGTAAAGGCTTTCGCCATATACCCCTCGGATCGTGCTTGGTTTCAAGGCAATGCATTGCAATTTTTCTTCTTTTTCTTTTTCTTTTTCACTTCTTTTTATTTTGGAAGACACATTGGTCTTCTTTTCACAGGGGTCATTAACCTATTAACAGGTAATCAACGACACTAGGATAGGTTGTGCAAAGTAAAGGAGGTTGCGCATTTTTCAAATTCTCATCATTGAAACCTAATGTGTTTCTGCGGTGTGGTTAGCTAAAGGTGGAAGAAAAAGGTTAAATACAACAAGAATTCAACTAATCATTCACTCAACTAGGCATGGGACCAATCTAACAAAGACATAATTAGACAAAGTTTAAACTTTTCAAACTGTAGGCTACGCAAAACTCACAATAAAAAAAAAAACATTTAGGTCCAAAATGGGTCCAATTTTTGAAAAAGTAAGTTGTATAGTATAACAATTTCATTAAAGTAGACAAATCCGCCAAAGGCCACTGAACATAACAAAATGGGCTTGCTCAAAATAAAAACAAAAACATAAAATGTAAAAGCCACTTCCTTCGCTAACTCTTCCCCCAACCAAATGTCAGCATTATCGCTGAATGGTCTGATCGAAAGTTAGAGAAGGAAGTGTTACCTACTTGATGATATGTGCTCGTTTTTGGATAGGAGACTTCGCAAGCTTTCCATCGACACCTCATTCACTCCATTTGGGCTTCATATAAACAAGTTAGGAGAAGAAAAGAGAGGAAAAGTGACCTGGGGCTAGACCATTTTTAAAATTACACCTTCATAATAATTCTTTCAAAAGTGCTTTTCTGGTAATATTTAGATTCTACACTCTAAGCTTCCAACGTACCAAAAACGGCCTAAAACGGAAATTGATAAAAAGCAGGGCTAAACAAAATCGTCACAAATGGGCGTTATGAATTTTTCGCACACTACTTAATTCTTTTATTTTTTATTTTTGAAAATAAATAAAATAATAATAATAAAACTTTTTTTTGAAAATAAAATTTTGAAGACCAATTTTTTTAATATATATATATATATATATATATATATATATATATATATATATATATATATATATATATATATATATATATATATATATAATAGTTTTTTTTTAAATATATATATATATCAAAGACGACAAAAGAGGAAAACAAGAGGAAAACAGTGCACATGCAAGACAGGTTGCGACTTTCGTTAGCTTATAAATTTCAAATTTTGCCTTATGCTCCAAAAATTAACCAAAACCTGCAAAAATAAAGACAGAAAAAATTAAGAAAAATTGCATAAAATTGAAAATTAAGCTAGACACAAAGATTAGCTAAAAATTAGGGAAAATCTAAAAAGAAAAATTAAAGGAATCATAATAAAATAAAATAAAATAAAGTAAAATAAGAAAATGAAAACAAAAGCTGGGGAGGATCGTGTCTCCCAAAACCGCTTTTGTGCCTTTGAGGCCAAGAACCGGTGGAGCTTGTGGATATGCCGAGGTTCGGGTGCTCCAAATCCGAACCAGCACCCGATCCATCCACTATGCCATGCGGTGTGAGCAGCTGCCATCTTCTTTGAGGTAGTGACTTGTTGTTTGAACAATGGCCATTAGTTTAACGTTACAGTATGTGCAAAGGATTGGGTGGCCTTTGGTGGTGGGTGCTTCAGTGGTTTGAGGTGTCGCAGGTGTGGGCAAGGTGGTATACACTTGGTCGCAGAGGGTGCCGCCGGCAACGGGATGCTCGTGGCTTTAGCAAATGGCTGGGGCTCTTCCATTTCTTCCTTTCCACCGCCCCTCCTCGGGCCGCACGGGGAGTTCTTTCCATGGATGACAAAGGCACCAATATCCGAGACTCCAATAGCTGCTTGTCGACATCGCTTCTCCACCATGGTGCCACTTCCTTAGGCACTCTTCCTTCGACTCTCTTTCCTCTTGATGACCTATGGATTGGCAAGCCTCAAATTGATTTCTGCAGTTGCCAAATTTATGCTCCATTTCACTTTTGAAGTCCATCAATTCTCTTTGTTTACATTGTTTTCCATATAGTGTCAATTTCTCGGCCTTAATTTGAAAGCATTACTGTCTTCACATTTCCACAGTTACCCACTACTTCGGCTGGTGCTCAGCGATACTTTCTTCCATCGGGAGAGGTTGACTGTGGATGGAGGTGGGGTGCATACCGTGGAGGCACCATGTAGGAGGGTGCACTCATCCATCGGGTCTCTATAGTCCTCGCGGATCTTAGTGGCCTGATTTCTCCCCTGTGGTTGCCGATTCGCCATGGAAGGTTTCTATAGTCCTCATTGACATGTATCCCTCTAGAGTTTCTCCATAGGGTACTAATCACATTTTCCCTCCCTCTGTGTGTGTTCCATTTGGTTCAATTCAAGTTCAATCCAGGTTCCTGAGGGAGATTGACTTTGAGTAGCCTACCTTCTAGATTTATAATCCACTGGGAATGTATTCCTGCAGCAAAAACAAGGCAACACAAAAACAACATAGAAACGATCCTGCAGCACTGTTTTTTTTTTTTTCAGTGAATTGATATAAAAAAAAAACCAATAGTAATATAAAAGAAATTCACCAATACTTGTGATGAGGATCACAAGTGTTCAATAGGTCATCATTCGCACTTAGGCACCATCCCCGGCAACGACGCCATTTGATTCGTGCCACAGTAGGTGTATGGAATCAACAAAATTTATATCCTAAATCCTACTGCCGTAGCGGAGCTACTGCAGTATAGTGGCTCTAGGGTTGAACACAGAGATGGGTTTTCTTTGTACAAATGATTTGCAGTGGAGTTCAAAAATGGTGAATTAAATTTGGATTTTGGGGTTTTGATAAAAACAGGGGGTGGAGTTGATGTTGTGGAAATTGGAAATAAAACAAAATAAACTAAAATAAAGTGTAAATCCTCAAGTGTCAGTTGCTAGGCCTGCTGAAAGGGTTATAAAGAGGACCCTGCCATTTCCTCGCTGGGAGGATGTGACTCTATAGTCAATTCCCTAACCGAATCTTCATATTTAACTTTAAAACTAAACCCTAATAATTTTCCTTTGATAGAAAGCATTTTATTTAGCATTTATGGTTCCTACAAAGGAAATCTATCACCGACTCCATCCTACCATGATTCGTAAAGGGCAAACTAATGAATCTCGCTGGATCTAATAATAAGCATCCATCAACCCTAAAAGATTACCGGCATTGATCAATGAGGATGCAGCTATGCTGAAAATATAACCCCGTAACCTACCTCCGCCGGTCAGAATAAAGGCAACTAATGGATATCGCTGTATTCTAAAGCTAATAATACACTAAACTCCTACAAGCTTGCCAAGTATCACAAAGGAAGTTCATCAAAGAGCTTTAACCCAGAGTTGCAAATTAAACCAAAATGTAAAAATTGCTATGCGGAAAACAAGGGAACAAAATGCAAACTTTACTTCCCAAGCCTAAGAACCCTCTTTCTTCAAGGATACGGGGGAGCCTATTCAAACATCCTTCAGCCACACCAAAGGATGCTGCTGCCGAGAAAAAGGAGAGAAAAAGAAAAAACGGAACCTGGAGAGAAAACAAGAAAGCTTTGCCTAAATTTTATTGGTTATGATTCTTACAAACCTCGACTCTAGCTTATATATGGCTCGTTAGCAAGGGAAATTTACAAAAAAATCGAAACTAAAAGCTATTACAAGGATAAAATGGGAAAAACCAAAAATCAGAATAAACCAACAAAAAGCTGAAATGTACGAGAACAAGGGGTCGTGAGATGATGAATAGCTACGAGCTGCGGAAATCAGCGGCTCGCAGGATGCCAATTTTGTGATTTCTTGCATTTTCTTCACTTCGCTTCTTCTTTCCTTCCGATCCGATCTACAACGATACCAACCTAATTCTTCGTGCTTGGATCGGCTCATCAATTTTGGCACGATTAGCTCGCAAAACTGTAAAATTTGCCACAAAATACAATCAGTAAAATAACAAGGACCTTAATGTGCAAATCGGGTTACCACGTTGATTAAGACATGTGCGCTCAAAACCCGTAATAAATAAAGGTTCAAAAATAGCACTTTTTGAGCACTGCTCCAATCGCCAGCTTTTCACTCAAGTTGTTATAGGACAAATCAAGAACACATCGAGAAAATTCTTATTGGAGAAAAATAAAAAATACTTAATACATTAAATGTCAAATTTTAGTTAACTTTAAAAATGAAAAGAAAAATAAGAATTCAAACTATTTAAAGATTCATGTATTCCAAAATTTTCAGTTTTTTAAAGATGAAAAGAAAATTAAATTTTAAAAAATAAGTCAACAAACTCATCCATCATGAATTTATTTTATTGACTTGGGCCTCAACCTTGACCAAAACCATGTCAAAACCTAATTCATCAAAACTCACTTAATATTATCTAAATAGTTTTAGGGCAGTTTGGTACTATTTCTTGTAATAGCATTTCTAATCAAAAATATTTATCTAGAAACCCTTATTTTAGAAACACTTTTATAAGAATTTGAAAAGTGATTCTAGTGTTTTTATAACATGTCCGAAAGGTATAAAATATTTTTGTGGCTATTAGAATTATAAAAAAAAAAGGCATTTAAAATTTAATTATAAAAATAGGATATCATAATAATTCAAAACTTTTATTACAAAATATATAAATACATATAAAAATTTATATTAACGAGGTTAAACATTTCTCACATTTTAATCTTAAAATTTGACCTTTTCTTTTTATCTAAACACATCTACCATAAATTGTTTGGGCTCCACTCCTCAGATTATTATTGTTGAAAGTTAACAAGTGGGACTCAACGCAATAACCAAACATGATTTCACATAAAAACACGTCGGTCTTAATTCATGTTAAATTAGTTGTACAAACTAATATGATATTTTGATTAACTAAAATATCAAACATCAATGAATATATAATTAGTAAATATCCATTGGGTTTGAGTTAATTTTTCAATTTAGGAGGTTTTCAACATGGAAAATTTAGAATATTAAAATTGCCTTTGATTTCTGAAAAGTATTAAGGAGCAAAAAATATTGAGAAAAATGATATTTTCATATTTAGTTGTCTTATGAAAAATGTCAAAGAAAATTAAATTTAACTAAATCACTTAGAAACTTATATAATTTTTAAATTATTTAATTTTTATATTGATGAATTTTCTTCCCTTCTATTTTTTTTGTTTATTTTCTTTTCCCCTTAAATTTTTAAGAATTAAATATGGTCTCGAATTGAAAAGAAAAAAAAAAGACACCTATAAACTCAAAGGTATTATCTTAATACTCTTTTATTCCAATATCTTACACATCTCTATTTTTTTTTTTACTCTCATAATAAATGTAAACCTCTAGAATTAACCCCATAAGAGGCAAAAACAAGCCAACAAGGCAAGGCCAACACTTGCCACTGCTTACGCTGCATTTCCATTACGGATGCTTCTGCTCCTCCTGCTGCTCCTCATCTTTTTCTTCCCATTCATTATTGTTGTTATAATTATTATTATTTGATAATACTAATAGGCAAATAAATCCATCCATCCATCCACCACCACCCCACTACTACTCCAGTAGTCACTGCAATAAATTCATCCGGCCCCCTTTTTTTTGTGTTTTCGGATGGGAGAAATCACAAACATCCAAAAGGAAATGCCCTTTTGTGTATATTTATTCGAGACTTTGAGAGTTGTGTGTGTGGGAGACTGTAGCGATAATCCCACGTGAAGTACAGAAATTTAAGCGAAGTGTGCTGCATCCATAATCATCTCTGCTGCAACAATAATCAGCCCCAACAAGAGCTCGGTTGAAGGAGGATTTGTGAAGGAGAATCCATGGCCAGTACAACTGCTGCCGGTGTAAGTATCCACCAGCCTTTTGTTTCGCATGATAAAAAAAAAAAGAAAAGAAAATCTTGTAAGAGAAGGACAGCTAAAGAAGGCTTCAGGACCACTAAAAGTCTGAACCCCCCTTCCATTCATTACTTTTCCAGCTAAGTTTTGTTGACTATACGGGCAAGAAATCTTCGTGGAGATATGATGTTCTCTATCCGACTTTCAGGATCAAAGCATATTTATCTATTTTTTTTACTTGAATGATTGATCAAAGGATAATAGAACAATTTTTTTCAAAAGCATTCACACATAAGAAGACTGATGTTCTTTGTCTAATTACTTTTCTAATTTTGAAGTGATCTACATTTATTTATTTTTGTTATAACTTTTTTTTTTTACTTCTATTAAACATATAAATAATAGGTTTCATAATGCTTGATTAAAAAATAAATAAATTAAGTTTTCATAATGCTGTAAAAAGAGTGATGATTCTTTTTCTAATTTTGAATTGATAAATCATGTCTTAGTTTTTAAATAATAAAAAAAAATTCAAAATGATGTAATTGTTATAAATATATATTTTACTAAGCACAATTTATTACTGTTATTGAATTGTATTTATTTATCCCGTAGAGTAAAATTGTACACCTTTTAATAAATAAGAGAAAAAAAAAAAAAAAATAGACAAGATACAAATGTAATTTTCCGGGTTTACACAATAAGAGGCAAAAACAAACCAACAATGCAAGGCCAACACTTGCCACTGCTTACGCTGCATTTCCATTCTTATTATTTGATAATACTAATAGGCAAATAAATCCATCCATCCATCCACCACCACCCCACTACTACTCCAGTAGTCACTGCAATAAATTCATCTGGCCTCTTTGTGCTGTCATTTGATAGAATCACGGCATCCGGTAAAGAAATGTCTTTTCTACATATTTATTCGATACTTTGAGAGTTGTGTGTGGAGATTCACTGTAGCGATAATCTCACGAAGTACAGAAATTTAGAAGCAAAGTAAAAGCTGCACCCATAATCATCTCTGCCAAAAGGTAATTAATCAGCCCCAACAAAGTAGTTTGGGTCAGCGAGATTTGTGAGAGAATCCATGGCCAGTACAAGCGTAAGTGTAAGCATTCAGCAGCCTTTTTTGTTTCCTATGATAAAGAAAAAAAGAAAAGAAAATTTGTAAGAGAAGACAGCTAAAGAAGGCTTCAGGACCACTAAAGTCTGAACCCTTCCATCGTATTTTTCCAGTTGCTTTATGACTACTGGGGCAAAAAATCTTCATGGAGATATGGTGTTCTCTATCCGACTTTCAGGATCAAAGCATATTTATCTATTTTTTATACTTGAATGACTACCTTCATCCGGCCTTCTTAAATGCTAAGCTACCCCTGCCTCCTACCCTGAACGGATATCAAGGGTTAAGATTTTCGAAATGGTTGTTTATCTAAAAAATTAAAGAAAATATAAAGAAAATATTTAATTTTAAAACACAAATAACATATAAAACACTAAATACAGATCATAAAAACATTTTTTTCATAGAAATCAAAATGATGGTTTCAGTATTTTTAAAAATTGTTATGAAAAACAAATTTAAAAGCTAGAAACCAAAGAGTCCGAAAGCTTCTGAATCTCTTCTAGTTCTGATATAAAAGAACTTTCCAATATTATTATTTAAAAAATAATATCATCATTTCAATTTCATAAATGTTGATATATTTTTATCTTACAAAACTAAAATTGATTTAGATTTAGCCGTGCAAAAATTTTAAACCAAATATAATTGAAGGAATCTGAATTAAAAGATTCATATTTGGTTTATTATAAAACAAATAACATTAGATGATAGTATTCCTTAATCTCCTTATAACCTTGGAGTTATTAATATTTACTTGAATAAAAAAAAAGAATATAAAGTTATTATAATTAGTTTGCTTTTTTATATTGTAACTTCACTAATCTCAATTTTATAAAAATCTTTAGGTTGCATTTGGTTTCTAAAAATAATAAGAAAAAACATAGAAACATAATTTTGAAAACCCAAAGGAAGATTTACTTTTTCATGTGAAACCATTGGTTAATTAATAGCTTTTGGGGGGAAAAAGACTCGACAATAAATCAAATCAAATCAAATCAAACTATTACTCATGTGAACCCTTCATGATTGGAAAAGAGCAATTTAGGTCATTGGCTTGAGCGTATTTCTTTTTCTTAGTGAGATTTTCATTCTTTCTTCCTTTCTTCTAAGAAGAAGAAGGATAATTTAGCTTCCAAAACCCTTTTTTTTTTCTTTTTAAGAGCCTTCTTGTAGTTTTTTTCCTAACTACATAAAATAAATAAATTAATTAATTAATCTTTCATTTTTTATCTAAATTTTGTGAAAATATTTTTTTAAATAAAAAATTTTAAAATACATGAAATGGGTTAGTTTCATGTTTTTCAAAGTGTAAGGGCTTGATTTTAATATCAGCATGTAAGGAATGAATGTAAGAAAAGTGAAAATCCAAGATCACTTTTAATGTTTTTGAATAGTATAAAAGATTAATTTTAATATTTTAAAGTTTACGGGGTAAATATAAAAAAAAAATTTATAAAATTGCAGGGACTGAGAATGAGAATGCATTCTTCCAAACATAAATAAATAAAAAAATAAAAAACATTCATAGTTATGATGAGTGCCAAACATGATTGATGGTGGGTGGTAGCTGTTGGCAAATGTGAACCCTCTAAAGCGTATTAACCTTGAGTATAATGATACTTAATCTGCGCTTCTTTATCTATCGCCTTGTTTCTTTAAGTTGGGACTCTCCGAATGGACTCGGGTGACTTATCAATTTCTTTTTTCTCTGGCTTTAGTGCAAACTAAAATATGTTAGATTGATGGTTGGCTAATACAAGACTTAAATTATAAGAGAATATATTTGTCTTGATTAATAGGGGTGTTCCCAATTCAAGTTATTGGAGTGTCAAAGTTGGGCACAATCTTAGTCAAAAATAAAATGTATGTTGTGTGTGCAACTAGCCATGGTGTCTCAAATATTGTCGCAGGAGATAGTTGAGCAAACCTAGTGACACAACTTACCTTATTTGATGTGTCACTCCTGATAATAGAACAAATTGTTTGTCATGTCTTTCCTTCTTTGGTTCACACGATTTTTTAGGAAATATTAGCAAATTAGGAGTCAATATTCGGTGTGTTGAACAAGGAATGATAAAAGAAGAATTCTGTGTGATCAGAACAAATAAAATCAAAGGGACTATGAGACACCCCAAAACCCGGGGGTTCTTATCCGGGGGTCTTTTTTTTTTTTTTTTTTCAATATAAAATCCTAGAAAATATTAACACTGTACTGGAACATCCTGGAACTCAGTTTCTATTTTAAAACACATTTTTTTTACATGTACCAAAACTGGATATTTTTATCCAAAATATTACAAAATAACTGAATAGGCCACAAATCTCATTCCATTTCACAACCGAGCTCCCGTGACGCTTACCTCCCTCGCGTACCTAAAAAAATTCCCACACGCAAGAAGAACGCCCGCAAAGTTTTCCTACAAGTATATTCCTACCTAAAATGCACAGAATCACAGACATAAACATCAATCACATTTCATACAATTATGCAACTTTTATACGAATGTTCGTGGTCACGCATTTAGATGCGACCCCCGACGCTTCACAACTGAGTCCCAACCGACTCTCACACATGGAATGCCATATAAAATCACATCGGTGTTTAACCCATCGACTAAACCACGGACAACCCTCCAATCTTTAATTTATCATTTCTCAAGATTTTCATTTGTGGGCCACGAATTTTCTGGTTTTCATCGCAGGACGCCGCACGTCTTTCCAACATTTTCGTGAACTTACATCACCGGGAATCATGTTTAACCGTGAATAACATTTGGGTCTTTCACCCTAGGGGGGAATCTACCCCAACTTGCTCCGCCAAAAATAGATCATTTATCATTTTGATCATTTTACACCCTCGTAAGTCTCTACCTTAGACTTAGTCTCATTTTCCTAGCTCACGACCCATTCACCAACACTGGTGAATAAACAATTACCATGCACCCAAACCCGACTCAACGCGATGCGACCGTGCATATGAAATGCATGATGCCAATGCATTTTTATTTCATGTCACATGTATATATGAGTGCTACATGGAACCTTAACACATCATCGATAATTATAATTTTTACATATAATTTACATCCATTAGCAATCCATGTTAATACATCAACTAGCATATATTAACATGATATTTTTTTCACACACAGCTTGTTATCCATATTATCAATAACACACAACCTGGTCTCAATCTCGGACCCATCCAATAGGGTACCTCATGGTCCCTACACAGACATGAACCATTTTGGTTCCATTCATCAACACATCACTATGTCCGAAACATGCAACAAAACCCGGAGACATTAGTCTCGGGATCAACACCAACTCTCAAACAGTCTGGGACTGTCCGAAACCGGTCCCATAATTTCCAATATTAAGTCCCAAAATTTTGGGACTAAAACACACGGCAAGCGGCAAGTTTCGGGCCCGAAGAACGCCCATGCCATTAAATGGCTTTTAGGATAGAAATAATCTAAGTAGGAAAATTTCTTACCTCACAGAGTTTGACGAAACTCCAAGATTTTGGTACCCATGCGTAAATCGCGATGCATGGACCAACTTTAGTATTAAGACCGTCGAGCTTCGACCATCAAAATACCGAAAAAAATCCCCCTTTTCTTTCTCTCTCCTTCCTCCTCTCTCTCTATCCGTTTTTTTTCTCCCTTTTGTTTGCTTCCCTTCCTTCCCTTCTTCTTCTTTTCCTTTTCCTTTTCTCCTTTCCCTTCTTCTACGAATTCTTTTTTTTTCTTCTTTTTATTTTCTTTTATTTTCTTTTCCTTTCTTTCTTTGTTTTCCTTTTTTTTCCTCTCTACGAACTTCTTTCCTTTCTTTTGTTTTTCTTTTCCATTTTTCTTTTCCTTTTTGTTTTTTTTCTTTATTCCTTTTTCTCATTTCATTTCTTCTCAATTCTCCTTCCTTTTTGGCATTTCTTCTCTCATTTGAATCATCGATCGACCCCATTGCGATAAGCTTCCTCCTTTCCTGCCACTTCCAGATAGCTACTCAATTTTTCTTCTTCCTTTTTTTTTATTTCCTTTTATTCATTTATTGCATCATCCCATCATGTGGCTAATTGTGAGCCACACATTTCAAGTGAACCACATGGCTCTTTCCATGTGTTACTCTCCTAGGGTGCCATGTGACATCCCTTTAACCATTTACGTCATCCGACACCCCACACCCGAAAAAGCCGAAATCTCACTATCTCGAATTCGACCTAAATTCAACATGGTAGCTAGATTTTGCGAGACGACCTAACCCAAGGAAGTTCGCTTTCACATCCGAGATCTAGAAAATTCCGGGGTTTTCAATCGAAATTACTGCTTTACTCATTTTTCTCGTAAAATTCCACTTCTGCGCTTCATGTAATTATATCAATCTTTGGGATCTCTTTGGAAGAAAGTATTCTTCTAAATTAATATGGAATGCAATCAAATATTAACATATGGCTTATTAAGACAGTTTGGGCAAGTTCAAGATTTTGATCTTAGTGAAGATTGCCTAAAATGTGCTTAAAAGGAGATGAGACGTCTCTCCAATAATTCATTGATTCACACATGAAGGAGACTTTATGGAGGAGTTGTTTATAGTAGAAGCAGCTACAGGTACTGCCCTAATCCTCGATTATGAGCAATGTTGTTATTCTGGTTGAGATGGAGTGATTGAGTACATAGGAGTCAAGATGTTGTATGGGAAATAAAGGGAGCTTATTTTTATGTTCCTCTGTAATACCTCAAATTATATCCTGACAGGGAATAGAACTTTGAATCACAAGAAATGATTGAAATTTGATTTAGATTCAAGAGTTCTATCTATGATGGTTCACAAGCCTGTAATCTCTTCTTACTGGATATTTTTTGAATTAATTGAGTTAGATGTAAGGAAGAAAAAGAAAGAAAAAACTAGCAATTAATTTTCAAAGAATATGTTTCTTCTCACAAGCGCACACACGCTTTTATTAGAAGACAAAGCAGGTGTAAAAAGTTCTCCCACCAATTACCAATATTATGTCCGAGGGGGCTAGAACCGTAATTTCCAACCCATGATTAATTTACAATGTGTTTAAATTAAACCAAGTATTATTATTTAAGAATAAAAAGTAATGGGAGAAAATGAAATAAAAAAAATAGGGAGAAAATCTTTGAAACCCGACCACAAAATCTTATGTACAAAATTTAAAGTGCAGTTCCCACGTGATTAACAATAAGTCGGGTCTTATCTTTGACGCTTCCCCTTAAGTACTACTCATCATTTATCCCCTCCTCCTTTAATCTCAAAACCCCATCACCTCCAAACAACCCCTTGGATTTGGTATTCATCTAAATCAAGGCGTTGAAATTTTGAAAACCGATGGATTAAAAAAATGGAGGGTATAGGAAGATCAAAGATAGCCTGAGGATAATGAGAACGTAGAACACCTTGAGATTTAGAAGTTTGGGGTTGTTTTGCTTCTATTTTGGAAAACTATTTTTAAGAACAATTTTTTAAAACAAGAGAACAATGGTAAATTTTCCTTTAAAATGGGCATAATTTATTAGTATAAAAATATAAAATTTCAATATGAAATTTAATGAAAAACATATTCCAATAAATTTGATAATATTATCATAACATATTTAAAAATATTATTAACTAAGAATATAATATTTTTTTACAATGTTAAATCCAAGCTTTAATAACAAGTTTTGTTATTCATAAGAAAGTTAAATTTAAATATGAACAATTATTATAATATTAAAGTTTACAAATTGAATAAAATATAGATTTATTATTTATTCATGTAACATTTTAATAATATTTAAATATATAAATCCAAATAACATGCTAAGTGACACACCCCCACCCCTATTAGCAAAGTACAGGCTCCAAGAACTCCCATTAAAACCCCCGCCTCATTTCCAACGACTAGAGAATCTTGCGGCTTAAGCCATGTTGCTTAACAAAACCCGTATAAAATTTTTCTTTTCTAAACTTGTGATTTTATAAAATTTCTGCAAAGATAATGTACCAGATAATGTGACATATCCCAAAACTTGTATATACAATTTACACTTTTAAAACATGGCAACCAACAACACTTCTTCAAAAGAGTCTCAGGCTCATCACATTTTCATAAACCAAAACTATGTACATACATATACACAACTATACAAGTTCAAAGTATTTCCTTACAAAATTAGTTAATACAACACTTATACTATAAGTCAGGAGAATCCTAATATGTTCCAAGAAGTCCATGCTTTGAAAATTTTAAAATAGTTTTTAAAATGAAAATAATGAGCTAAACGAGCTCATGAGTGTATGCTTTATTAAATGCTTGCTTTTTCTCGAAAAATATCTCAAAACTCGTGAAACTATCTTGTACAAGACATTTTCGCAAACCTCGCTGTTTTGATATAAAAGTTTCTAAACCTTCGTAAACTACTTGCTTGCTTTTGTCAGAAAGTTTCTAAACTTTTAGAAACCGCTGTCGCTTTACTTTAAAAAAAGTTTCAAAACTTTTCGTAAACTCGCTGTTGCTTGCTTTAAAAAGTTTCTAAAACTTTTCGTAAAATGCTTGTTTACGGCTTTTAAAAGTTTCTAAAAACTTTTCATAAAATGCTTGCTTGCTTACTAGTGGTTGATTTTAAAACTGTATGAAAAATGCTTATAAATCAAGATCAACCACTGGAGACCTTTCTTGCTTGTTATACCCTAATAAACACGGGAAACTTATGTCTCGACCGTGCCGGCGAAAGGACCTCATGTCCACATCACATTTTCCGATAAATATGGTGGAAAGACCTCGTGTCTACGTCACCATAGCAATACAACAAGACTAACCCTATATACCCAAAGACGTGCTATGGTCCCCCTTAATATGCCATGATGCATGAACTACGCTCACGACCGCGCAACCCAAACGCACAAATGATGTCCTAACTTCACCGCATAACATTTTAATACCCGACCTGGTGATGTCGCTTAAAATTAGGGATTTCTTAAGGACTGTTTTATAAAACATAAATTTTGCTTGCTTGCTTGCTTACTTTTTGAAATATGGTTTAACAAATCAAACCATTGCTTGCTTGCTTAATGAAACATATTGCTTGTTTTTTAAAATACGGTTTAACAAATCAAAACCATTGCTTGCTTGCTTAAAGCAAAACATATTGCTTGCTTGCTTGATATACAAATATGGTTTAACAAATCAAAACCATAAGCTTTAAAATATGGTTTAACAATTCAAAACCATAAGCTTGAAATATGGTTTAACAATTCAAAACCATAAGCTTGAAATATGGTTTAACAATTCAAAACCATAACATACCAGCGTAAAACGATTTATAAACAATACACTAGTATTGAAAAATAAAGTTTAGAACACTCATCTTTCCGGTTACAAAAATTGAGCACGACTTCACAATTTCTCCCGCCTCTACTTTTACCCTACACATTCGATGTATTAGATCACACAAGTCAGCACAACCAAGCAATTTGCACACTTTATGCTACAATTAAATTTTTCAGAAAATATGTGGGCACCAAATGCTATTCACAGGCATATAGCCAAATTCTAGACTCAAGGGGCTCTTCGTAGAGTCTAAGAACACCCGAAAACATTTATGAAAATGATGTCCAGATCGGCTCGAATACAACTCAAATTTCAACCCAACTGTCCGAAACAAATTAGAGACCAAATTTCTGACCGTCAAAACAATTTCTCGAAAAATTCCTAAAAATTCATAAACTTAGTCAAAAAATTTTGGGACTGAAATTTCTTAATCGCATCTCACAAATTTTCTAAGAAAATTTCAAGCCACATAACCTTTAGTTAGAAATACGCTTAGGAAATTCCTCACCTCTTGAGTTTGATCAAACACTAAGCTTTTGGTACCCACGCATAGACCAACTTTGCCTTCTGCTCTGACAAAAATCTACGGTCTAATTTTCGTAGATCTGAGAGAGAAGCGAAGAAAAGAAAAAAAAAAAAAACTCTCTTTCTCACGCCTTCTCTCGTCCATCCGTTCCTCCCCTTTTTTACTTTTATTAATTTTTATTTTAATTTTTTTTATATTCTTATTATTATTATTATTATTATTTGGATAAATGACTCATATAGCCTCATTCGGGTCTGTTTCTTCTCCGAACCAATTTATTTATTTTCAGTTCAATTTATGTAATTGAACTTAGCTCAAGCTATTTCTTGACTTATGAGATTTTCGTAAAAATCTCATCTCTGAAGTCACTGGCGACTTATAGCCCAGAAATTCGTAAAATATTCCGATTGTCTTACAATTCGACGAAATTTTTCTGGTTCACTAGATTTCGCGAGATGAATTTAACGGCGTAGTCTGTTTCGTCATTCGAGATCTAAATAATTTGCTGTCCCACATCTATATTTATTTATTATATCCGAAATTGAAAACTTAATAATATTTTTGTTTCCATATTTGTATTCACCTGATCTTCTTAATTGTAAAAGTATATACTTTATAATCTTGATACATCCCGTAACAATTTCATATCGCTGACAATCTGTAATAATTATAAAAATCTGGTACACTCACTATTACATTATACCATACAACTACTTTGACGGGCGTTACATTAAGTTTTTCTTTTGGTTAGGTCTTAGTATAATAGTATAATAACTTATATTTGGCTTGGATCTCTTAATTGTAGAAATTATAATTTTTTTAGAATAAGTTTTAGTGGACCATTAGGCCTATCTTGTAACTTGGAAAGCACTAAAGAAAGAAAATAGAAAAAAAAATAGAAGAAAGAAAAATAGGTTTAAATTTAAAATAATTATATATATATATATATATATATATATATATATATATATATATATATATATATATATATATATTAATTCAAACTCATTTTATTTGTTTTTCTCTATACCCCTGAGCCTATGGTGGCTCCTCCGTTGCAAGAGAACATTATTTTTGTGTTTTTTAAAAATGGTTCTTATTATCTGAATTTAGTGTTATATGTGTTTTCTATGTTTTTTATAATAAAAAATAAAAAATTTTACATGCGTTTTCCTTATATTCTGTATTCTTTAAAAATAAAAGAAAAAACAGTTCAAAAAAATTATGACCAAAACAGCCCTTGATTCCAGTTCAGACTAGGAGACAGGGTAGCTTAGCATTTATGCCATTTTCATTTTATGAGAGTGAATCAATCTAAGTATAAAAAAAGATAAAAATGCTTTGATCCTGAAAATTGGATAGAAAACACCATACCTCCATATGAAAGACAATATCCTGAAAGTCGAATAGAAAACAAAGAACAAGAAGAAAGATAGTGTGAACCCTGAAAGTCGGATAGAAAACAAAGAACAAGAAGAAAGATAGTGTGAACGGAAATATCTATGCCTTCATTTCCAGTCAATGTCATATTCAACGTCTCTCTATAAAATATAAGGATATGCTTGTGCCTTTATTGAAGGGAAATATTTTGTAAGATTAGGAAAGAAGAAGTTGAGATGGGAAATATTTTTCCAGGGTGGGAAATTGGGCTCTTTAATTTCAAGGAAGTTTCCGCGAAGGATCCATTATTGTGGTTGTCGAAGGATATGTATGTTTATTCTTCAGATATTGAGTATAATCATGAGATTGGGATGCCCTGAGTGCCCATCCATTGAATTATGTTTTGTTTCAATAAAAAATTCCAACATGAGATTTAATATATTCATAATAAGTTTAATTTGTTTTGTGAATGTTTTCGAAAATGTGATTGGTTGATTTGTTTTCTTTTTAAGAAAAAAAGTTTGTTATACCATTTAAAACTTGAACCTGAGATCCCTCTCCTTTATTTACTCTACATGAGTTAAAACTTAGCTCTCTTTTTTTCTCATGAGATCAATCATCAAACCAACAACTACCCTAAATAAGCAAATATAATGATATTGTTTTGACTATGCTATAAATATTCTTCGGTGATGAGATGCAAAAATCACAAAGGTACAACTCTCTTGAGTCTTGTCCCAAATTAATACAAATTTAAAAAAAAAGTATGAAAATAGTTTAAAAAACAAATTAATGTTCATAGTAGTGTATTTATTCCATGTTGAAAACTTTTTAAGTTAATATCGGAGTTAGCGACTTTAACTTAAAAAAAATTGCTTGCAATTCCGTAACCAGTGACTGTAGTATTGCTAATGTATATATCAACTCGGTCCAAATATATTAGTTTTGATATTATTTTAATTTTCTAACTTATATTTATAATTTTTTTTTAAAATAACTTATTTTTCTCTAAAACTGAGCTATCTCTATTTGTTGATTCTGTTCACACTTTTCTCTTTCTCTTTCTTCGTGACATCTTCACTTTTCTTTTGCTTTCTTGTGAGTCAATCCTATTCCTTTATACGTGGGTGAGAAAAAGAGCTTAATCTTTCTTGGCAATTTTATGGAAGTAAAGGGCAGCACTGTATAGTGAAGTGGGGTTTGATATGAATGATTGATTTTGGTGTGACTCTTTGTTTTTATTTACTTTTCATTATTAGATGATTCCGAAAATAGATTGTTTTTTTTTTCTTTATTTTGGTTTGATAGGAGTCTAAGACTATTTAAGAGTCAATAATTCTCTCATAACTTTCATTTACTCAAATTTTTATTTATTTAAACTTTTCAAGCACATCCTTCTCTCTCCTCTCATTGTGTGGTCAGTTCACATCTTCCCAAGTGTCACCCTCGAAATTGACGTTTCTCTCTCTCCAAGCACATCTTTCCAAGCATCAAATCATATACGTCTCTCTCCTCCCACGTAATCTCATGATTCATTCTTCCCTCCAAAGGTTTGAACCTAGAAAAAGTAGCCCAACAAGACCACCACTACTAATTAGGCAAGACCAATGACATGTCAAGCCTATGGTCTTTATTTGTCTTAAACTTGGGAATCTTGTGTTTGTCACATGAAAATATCATCAAAATTGAAAACAAAAAAATAGGTTTTACATTATTCATGTTACTGTTAGAAAAAATAATTATAAATATAATAAAAAAATAATGATGGCAAAATATAACACCAAAATACTTGTACTATAAAACCTACCCCTACGCTCCTCCATTTACAAAAAAAAAAAAACATCATCTTCTTCTTCCTCGATGAAGCTATTATTATATGAGTGTGGTAGGACAAGGTTCCTTCCTCCAATTTTGTCAACCCCTTTGAACCATTTGCAAATAAGCTTATCCCAAAACCCTAACATCTTATAAAATACATTTTTTTCTTCCTTCTTAGATCACGATGCCATTACAAGGGAGTGTTCCTCCCTCTTGTCTCGTCAACCACTTTGAAACATTTGCAGGTAGGATAATCCCAAAACCCTAATATCTTCTTCTTCCCAAAAATCCTAATATCTTCTTCTTTATTGGAACACTTATCACGAGATTTCTATGGGAAGGAAGAAAGCTTCCTCACGAGATTTCTATTATAATGTGGCAATGTCATGCTATCTAATATACTAGACAAACTTCTTTGTTTTGGAAATTGGTATCATCATTGATGCCGTGGGAACATGTTTGAGCTATAGAATAAATCGTTAGGGGTAGTATTGGACCCAAAAAAAAATTTGAAGGTCAAGTTAAACATATGGTCAAACATCAAGGACATTTGTGTACTTTACCTATAGATTTTATAATGATATAAAAGAATGATGATTGTTTTTACAAATTTTTTTTTTTTGTAATTTTGAATTGATAAATCATACCTTAGTTTTTTATAATAAAATAATTTGAAATTTATGTAATTTTATAAATATATATATTTTTACTTTCCATAATAATTTAAGTCATCATGATTCAGTTTAATCCATTGAAATTGTATTTATTTATTTATTTCGCCAAAGTAAAATTTTTGCACCTTTACTAACATCAATAAAATTTTAAATAATTAGTAAATTATTTTTTACTAATTTACTAAATTGATGTGTAAATTTTAAAAATTTATGTCCTTGTGAAAAGACTATGGATAAAAATTTTACAAATACGATTAAACAATATCCACAAATTTTATAAAGAAAATTTTTCTTAACATCTCAGAAAACAATTTTAACAACATTTGAAATTCCTAGCATACAAATACCTTTCTAGATTAATCTATATGTTGTTTGTTGTCTTCAATAAATATGAAAACAACTCTAAATAGTTAGATTTTGAGCAAGCCTTGAAATATCCTCCATTATAAGAATAATTGAACTAGTTAAACTACTTTTTTTTATTATAACAATCAATAATTACTTTAAAGTTGCTAAAACCATTATATCTAGTCCCCTTTAACCATTTTATCTAATTGCTAAAACCCCATCTCTCAAAGCAACACATTTTGCACTAATTATCAAAATGTTACCAAGATGTCTGCTTCCTTCCATATGAATAGTTCAATTGGTGTTGCTAATAACCCATCTCGAAACACTTATTGATTGGGTTTAAAATAATAGGCGTGTAGGCCCAGAACGCAAGCCCAAATGTCAGGCTTAAGAGGAGACTAGGGGGCAGGCCCAGTAAAACTGCTCGGCCCTTGATGATACCCCCAAACTCAGGCCTAAAACGGAAGCCCAATCCACCCCTCCAAAAGGTTGGTAATGTATGCAGCCCAAAGAACCCGTATTAAAGGAAAGTACCCAATTTCCATAATTAAATCTCCACCAATTAGGGAAGTAGAATATTTCATAATAATTACTGTGAAACTCCGAGAAAATCTAATTTTCTGAAAAAGGGTAAAATGGTAATTTCTGTCAAAATCCGGAAATTTTCTAGATCTCGGATGACGAAATGGACTTCACCATTGGAATCCTCTCGCGAAATCTAGATACTACGTCGAATTTGTCGAATTCTGAGATAGTCATAATTTCACGTTTTTCGAGGCAACAGGGGTAGTGCGGGACACGTGGCATGTTTTGAGTGGCTCAATAGGTGCACGTGTCATGTGCAAAGTTAGTCAAACATGGAGTCAGGCAGGCCATGGGTGGATTACATGGTATCATGCCATCAAAAATCTCAAAGTAGATGGATAAGGATGTGGTGGATCCCATGAGCCACTTGTAGCCGGGACATGGCATTTGAGAGGACTTTTCTCGACTCAATCTAATTCAAACCGGCTTGGGAGGGAAAAAGGAAGAGAGATAAAAGACCAAAGGGAGAAAGAGAGAGAAAAAGAGTGGATTTGTAGGAGAGAAGTCTTCACCTTCTCTCTAGGACTTCGGGCGATCGGACGATCGGGTTTTCGGCGAGGGGCAAGAAGCAAATTGCTCCCACCTGAAGAGCTACGTAGGGCATCGTGGCTTTGGGGAGTTTTGACAAATTCAAAAGGTAGGGTTTTCTCCTACTTGTTTTACTCTTGGCTAAGGGCCATTTGAATGGATGGGGATTTGTTGGTTACCCTGATGTCGTTTTCGGCCCAAAGATCTGGACCGAGCGAAGAACCTTGTGAGTGGTTAGCAAATTCACGCATCGCTTCGTGTGGTTTGTGTGTTGTTGTGTTATTGCCAAGGAGGAATAACATGCTGATTGTGATTTTGTGGGTAGTCCAAGATGAATTGTCTGATTGTATATTAGCCCATGAGCTTAATTTTATGTTATTGCTATGAATAAATAAATATGGGTTAGTAGCTAATTGATATATTAGCATGTGTCGCATGTTTTACTATATTGCTCAAAGCTACTGTATAAGCACTTAGGTAGGGAGCAACCTGTTAGAAAATTCCCCACTACTGGGCATTGCTCACCCCGTCGAGGGAAAACTATTTTAGGTATCGAAGACGCACTGGGATGGACGATCCGAGGCCTGGGAGGCGTAAGAAACGGCCTAGCATGGCCTATCTTGTATTTTTTTGTAAAATTCTAGGCAAGAGACCTAGCTTTTGATAAATTTGTAACCAAACAAACTGTGACTGAATTCTTTTTGTATAAAATATAACATTTGGTGAGTATGGATGGCGGGTCCGACGTGGCCATTTTACTCACGATGGGTCTCATGACGCAGACACGTATATTCGCGGGTCGACTATGGTCCGTCAACGACACCCCGATTGGGGCTCACGCCTTGCACAGCCAAGGTAAACGACACCTTAGGAGCTCAGTCGAAATAGGCATACCGAATTACCCAGGGCTTGAGGGACTTGGGCTTAGGCCATGGTCATTAAGGAGTAAGAACATCACGGCTTAGTATAGCTCGATGTTCGATACTAGAGTTATAGCTTAGTATCGGTGAGTTAGGTATGCGAATACCTAGGACTCGATGGGCATGGGCTAGATCATGCATTCTTTGTGCATTTGAGGAATGAATTATGATGTGTGATTGAATTGTGTGCTTCAGATGTTTAAGAATAGCATAGGGAAAAAATGTCAACACTAGGCCGAAAATATAACCTTAGGTGTTCGAGGATTTTCGGGGCAAAATGGGTCCGTAATTGAACGAAATATATATATATATATATATATATATATATATATATATATATATATATATATATATATATTTGGACAATCGTCTTATTTTGAATATAAAACAAATCAGAGCCAGGAATCGAAAATCGTTCCGCTTTTTGCACAAGAAAAAGGGTTGTAATTCAACTCTTTCATTTGTGAAGAATATAAATCGTTAAAATTTTTATTGATTTGGAGGGCTAAGCTACTGCATCTTAGGAGCAGCAATTTTTTTTTTTAGGCTATGAGAACCAAGAGGTATGTGAAAGCAATCGAGGAATTGAAAAAAAAAAAAAATATATATATATATATATATATATATATATATATATATATATATATATATATATTAATTTTAATTTTAATTTTTAATTTTTATTTTTGGTGCAAGGTAGAAGTCTGAATTTATACGCTAATTTACACTAGGTCATTTACCTAGTTTTCAGGTCGTGACATGCAGAGGTTGGATTAAATGTTCCCTAATGAGATGAATTTCACGTCGTAACATGGGCTGGATGATTTGAAGTCGCGACATCGAATTGAGGTCGCGACCTGGTTTAGTTTTGAGGGTGCTGCGACCTGGATTTTTAGGCTGCAACATGGCTGAGGTTGGATTGACTAGTCCTAGGTCATGACATAAAATCCACGTTGCGACCTGGAGTAGACGGTTTGAGGTTGCGACTTAGCTTTGAGGTCGCTACCTGGTTTAGTCTTGAGGGTGTTGTGACTTAGTTTTGGAGGTTGCGACAAGGGAATAGAGCTGTAAGGCGACTCTAGGTCGCGACCTGGATGAGGTAGCGACAGGGTTGGAAGCCTTAGGGAGCAGCCTTGGGTCGCGACCTAAATTTTGCGTCGTGACCTGGTCAATGGGCTGGGTAGGACCTGGCTGAGTTGCGACCAGAAAAAGGGTCGTTGTAGGTTAGGACCGATTTGAGGTCACGACCTGGTTTGGTTGGGCTTGAGGTCGCGACCAGGAGTTGGCGTCGCGACCTGGCTGTGTTGGCGACTTGGAGTTTTGGAGTCGCAGGGGGGACACTGGCCATTGGGGTCGAGACCCCATTTTGAGGTCACGACTTGGCCTATTGGAAATTGGTGTCGCGACCCCATTTTGAGGTTGTGACGTGATTTGTTTGATTGGGCGGAAGGGAGGTCGTGACATGGGATTGACGTCGTGACTGCTTGGTCGCCCAGAGGTCGACTGAAATGAAGTCTACTGCATTTAAGGCTCGTAGGAAACGAAGTCACACTCGCTTTCAGGTCAAGTACCTTGATCAGCCCGTTCGAGGTCGCGATACGTGTTTGAAGTCACACCGCCTAGGCCGCAGCCATTCGTGTCAATGAATTGGCCCCCGGTCGCGACACGCGCAAATAAAGCCCGGCAACCAGGCGCACGCTGCGACCCAGCGCGGCCACGCTACGCACCGCTGGTCAGGCGCCGCACGCTTCACGACCAGGCACCGCGCATGCAAGCAGCGCCGACCTAGGTTTTGAGTGTGCTCAAGGTGTACATAACTCCGCTTTGTGACAAGGTAATCGCCTCTCGTCAACGCTTGGGAATACTGTTCATGGACACTGTTCATGAGCACTGTTCACAGGGTTAAAAAAAAGAGTACAAAAATTTTGAAAATTTTCTTGTGTATGATTTAATATATAGGATATTTATATTGCATTTACTATAGATGCATTGACGTGGTGTATGAAAAAAATTCTGTGAATAAAGGTCTCGGCCGTATTTACACCCTTGAGATACTTCATTAAAAACCTAACTTGTCAATCGGGACCAGGTAGATGGTGTCAAGGAAGAGGACGGAGGTCATCCACGAGGTTCCAAATAAGCACCATCTACTTCCTTTGATCGCAGGTCTTTACGAGGCCATAGGGGTTGCAAACGCCGCTCACACAAGCTAGCGCAAATTGGGACAAGGGAGGTCCAGCAACCTTGGGAGATTTAGGTCCCATCATCCTCCGACGTTCATAGGGGGAGGAGATCCAATGGTGGCGTAATCATTGGTTCATGCAGGTGGAGAAGGTATTGAGGCTATGGAGATTACCGATACGACCAGATCGACTAGGCCGCATTCCGCTATAGGGTGAGGCCCAAGTGTGCCGGAATAGGCGAAGACCCCAGTGACCCAGAGGCAACATTACGGGCAGTTCCATGAGCTTTTTATGAGCAAGTATTTTCCGGCCACTACTAGACATGCAAAAGCCTAAGAGTTCCTAGAGCTGAGGCAGGGAACAATGACATTAATGGAGTATGTGGCCAGATTCACCGAGTTGGCACATTTTAGTGATGACTATGTGGCCACAGACATGGCCAAGGTTAGGAGGTTTGAGAATGGGCTGGAGTTGTCCATTCGAGGCAGGATTGTAGGACTCCACCTATAGGATATGGACTGAAAGGTCGGGACGGCCTTGACCATAGAGAGAGAGATAGAGGATGCACGGGGTATCCGAGCTGTGGATGCTAGTGAGAAGAGGGACGATAAGCCTTCTTCTAGTTCGAGGATGAGGCAGAAGACTTTCTCATATTTCAGCTCAGACCAGGCCAGGATGGGGCATCTGGTCGTAGGGCGTAGACGATATGTTATTTCCGCAAACTTAGGCATGTGAGGACGGATTGCCCTCAGAGGTGTGGATCCCGAGGTTTGGGATCCAGGTGGGTCCCGGGGCCACCGGGTGGGATTAAGTAGATATGCGCTTTGTTTCTCCACACCCTAGTATGGGTAAGAGGAACCAATATCAGTCCCAGGGTGCCGCACAAGCACCTAGTACTTCGCAGACGGGCCACATAGGCCAGAGCCAGAGCACAAGTTGGGGTCGAGGACATGGGTCACAGACCGGATTTAATACGTACTAAGGGTGCACGATATGTTACCATTGGTCGCATAGCTTAAGATATGAGACCTAGATTGTCCTAGGGAGTGCAGGTCCATGGTACAAATAGACCGAGCGTCTCGTATTAGTCGATATGCAGTGGTACGTTTCACCCTTGCACTTGTTGACTAGAGTAGCATTTAAATCGATGCATCAGATTCATTCATCACAGATCTCAGGTGATAGAATCGGGCTTAGATGGTCGAGGCCTTTAGAAAAGCCAGACGGATGTTCTCCCTGTGAACCCAGGGTGAGTGTTGACCGTTAGCCCGGGATTGTGAGTCGAGATCTCGTAGATTCCGCTTCAATGTGGACCCCGATTGGGGTGGTGTCAGCTGCACGGCATCATCAGATTCATGTGCACCTGACATCGCGAACGAAGCCCAAAGTGGGTGCATGATATGGTCATTCACCACTCGGGCGAAAGGTCGAAGTTTGTCTTTGGGACTACGTCCAATGAAGACTCATAGTTCAAACCAGGAATAAGAAGTAATTAATGTGTGTTGGGCAAAGCAAAAAAAAGAAAAAAGAAAAAAAAAGGGACCATTAATCCCCTAAGGTGAGAAGCCTGGAATTAGGGTGAAGGAGACCCACAGTAGCATCCGAAAGGTCCTGTGTGGGTGTAAGAGACCCGGGGAGATATCCCAAATTTCTATGTGGGTGTAAGAGACCCAGGGAGATATCCTCACTTCAGAGGAGGCAGAGACCGGAAATATCCCGAATTTCGTGTGGGTGTAAGAGACCCCGAGATATCCCGGTTTCTCGTGGGTCTAAGAGATCCTGTGGGAGATATCTCCGACTTCATGTGGGTGTAAGAGACCCGGAGATCATCCTCGAATTTCGTAGGGGTATAAGAGACCTCGCGGAGATGACATCGGTACTTTCAAAGGGTGTAAGAGACCCGTGGAGATATCCGGAATTTCTGTGTGGGTGTAAGAAACCCGGGGAGATATCCCGAATTTCTGTGTGGGTGTAAGAGACCATGGAGATATTTGAAATTTCAGTGTGGATGTAAGAGGCTCGCAGTGTAGGCTAAAAAGTTATGTTGCCCGAGAGAGAAAACACGCGGTCATGGTTATCACGTAGACTTAGAGTCGAGTGATAGGAGTCGAGAGTGACTCGAGATTTGGATACCCATTGGAAATTGCATTGCGTTGGTGAGCCTAAGAAGGGCTCAAGATAAGGAATGTCATTCATGACATGGATTAGGCTGACGGTCCATTGGATTGTCAGTGATAGTGACCTTGGGAAGGTCAGCGCTTACACACCAAGCAGATATTTCTGTGTAGTGGTTACATATGCACATGGTCGGGATGCAGAGGGGTGCAGAATTTCGAGACGAAATTCTTTTAAGGGGGGGAGAATGTGAAACCTCGAGAAAATCTAATTTTCTGAAAAAATGTAAAATGGTCATTTCGGTCAAAATTCGAAATTTTTCTAGATCTCGGATGATGAAACGGACTTCACCGTTGGAATCCTCTCGCAAAATCTAGATACCACGTCAAATTGGCCGATCTCGAGATACCGGGAATTTACGCTGAGGCAATTGTGGGTAATGCTGGACACGTGGCACTTTGAGTGGCTCATGAGGTGCCACGTGTCATGTGTAGTTAGTCAAACACGAGCCTAAGTGTGGCTATATGGACACATGGCATCATGCCATCGGGTGAAAATCTCAAAGTAGATGGATATGGATGGGTGTAATCCCATGAGCCACGAGTCGACATGTGGCATTGAGAGGACTTTTCTCACCTCAATCGGAGACCATAAGCCACTGGGAGGGAAAGCAAGAGAGAGAAAAGAGTGTGATTTGCAGAGAGGTTTACCTTCTTCTGTAATTCCCGACAACCCGACCTGGGCCGCTTCCAGGCGAGGCAAGAAGCAGTTGTCTCTTACTACAAGAGCTACGCGTGGGCATTGGTTTTGGGGAGTTTCGAAAAACTCCGAAAAGGTAGGGGTTTTCTCCTACTTGTTTTTACTCTTTGGCTAAGGGCCATTTGAATGGATGGGGATTTGTTAAGGCTTGGATGGCCGTGTTTTCAGCTCAAAAGATTCGGGACCGATAAGAAACCTCTCTATAAGAGTTTTGACAAATTCATGGATCGGCTTCAGTGTGGTTTGTGTGATGTTGTGTTATTGTCATGAGTGAATAACATGCTGATTGTGATTTTGTGGGCAGTCCAAGATGAATTGTCGGATTGTATATTAGCCCATGTGAGCTAATTTTATGTTATTGCTATGAATAAATAACATGTGGTTAGTAGGCTTAATTCTTGTTGATATATTAAGACGTTGTCAGACAGTTGGGGTGCCATCAGATGAGCACTGTGGGGAGGTAAATTCAAGTAGGAAAATTTCACTACTGGGCATTGCTCACCCTGTCAAGGAAAAAACTATTTCAAGTACCGAAGACGCACCTGAGGATGGGACGCATCCGAGGCCTTAGAGGCGAAGAAATTGCCTAGTATGGCCTTATCTTGTATTTTTTGTAAAATTATGGGCAAGAGACCCAGTTTTGGATAAATTTGTAAACTAAACAAATTGTAATGAAATTCTTTTTGTATAAAATATACATTTTGGTGAGTATGGATGTATGGGCCCGACGTGGCCATTTTACTCATGTATGAGTCTCATGACGAGAGACACGTAGATTTCCGTGGGTTGACGGTGGTCAACGAGACACCCTGGTTTTGGGGCTTCACAATTGCTTTCTAATTATCCCTTATCAATCGGTGAACGATAAAGAAAGAAGATCCCTCACCCAATGGGAGAGATACCGTATCATCATCCAACAAGAAAAGGTACCATTCCGTATCATCATCCAACTAGGAAAGCACTATGATCACCCATTATAAATACCATGCCACCCCCATTCCAGGAAAGGTGATTATACCCAAAAAGTTATTTTGAGCCCTATATCGATAGGTTTTGAGTGCTTTTATGATTAATCGTGTCAATTATACCAATTGAAGTGTTCAGTGTTCTTAAGATCACTTATGTCGCTTAGAGGTTATTTTCGGGTTGTTTCAAGCAGTTTTGCGCACTTCGAGTTCAATATCGAGACATATGCTAAACCATGAAGATTGAACCCATTCATCGCCTATCAAACATACCAAAATCAAAGAAAGAATGAAGGCAAAGTGATAAAAGTTGGTGCAAGATAGAGCAGAGGCTACATGCGCTGAAGATCGCGAATTCCAGTGGAATTTCGCTAAGATTGCGGTAATTTGTCGATTGCGAAAATTTCGCAATCATAGCTTAAAATTCGGCAATCCTAGCTTAAATCAAGAAATTCGCAGCCTAAAAATTTTGCTAACCATTGTTCCTAGCTTAAAAATGCGCCGCTATCACCTAAAATTTCGCTTAAGCTAGCTAAATTTCGCTTAGCTACGAAATTGCCGATTTCACTAGGTCTTCGTACTCGTACCTAATAAATCGGGCTCCTGCCCCAACAAATCGTCACTTTGTCATCCTTCAGAATTAATGCAAACCGACTTCATTTTTGGTGTATTACTTCCTTGTCCCTTATTTTAGCCAAAATTTTAGGCTTTATTGTAGTTTCACATAAATGGGTGGCCTATATAAACCCCCATGGTTTTTGTAACCCTAAGCAAGAAATTGGAGAGAAATCTTTTGGCACATTTTCATTTTTATGTAAATATCTTCCGTAGCTCATTTAGGGTTTTGCTTTTCTCTCTTCTCTCTCCTCTTTCTCTCCTTTTCTAGGCTACCAAACAACCCTCTTGAGGATGACAACTCAAGAGATGCTTGCTGCTCTTTTCAAGAGGAAGGTAGCCAGCTTGGTCAGGGCAACATGTTGTCCTCATGTGTCAATGCTACAGCATCAGATTTACGGGCTCCTTTCTCAAACTAGTATTAAATATCATTTAATGTCATTAATTGGGCCAATACTTACCATGCTTTAGGATAAAGTAGGTTTCTATTTCGCAGATGCACTGCGTTTTAGATGGTCTTTACGAGCCACCGAAATGATGTTGAATGTTAGGCTTTAAACCTAAAGGGGCCAGAAGATGCATGTTACCCGTGTTGACTCAAATAGGAGTGATTCTAGGTTAGGGCTTGCTAGTTAAACAAAGATCCGATTATGGCTTGACTATAGGTTGCTTGTCATAATGAAGTAGGATAAACCCGAGGACAATTTGTTCGCCTATGTTGTCAAGGTTAGTGACCTAAATCTTCAAAGTTACCTTTTCACACATCACTTTCGCTCTTTACAGCTATTCAGCTTTTCAAACTACTCACACCGTTTTTGAAACAACCAAAAATCCAAATAGAAAGCCTACCTTTTCACACTTATGCAAATCATTCCTAGGATGAAAACCCGTCCAGTGTTAGGCCCTGAACCGCTATCTGGGTAGCGACTACGGCGTGGGAGAGGCTTAGGACTCTGAGGAATTTTATTTGATTAAGCTCAACTGTGCGCGAATCAAATGGCGCCGTTGGGGATGGTGCCCGAACTCGCGTTTGATAAGTTGAAGTGTACTAGTAATCCTCATTACAAGTGAAGGTAACCTTTTTAACTCTTTTTGAAACCCAGTTGCAGTAACGGCAAGTTTTCATCACTTTACGCATTAACTTCAACACATTTTTATTTTTCACTCGTTAGTTTATTTTAGCTAACCACCCCAATCTTTTTGCCAAGAGTTATGTTGTGCTCTTTGTTGTCACATGAAATTATTTAGCAATTGTTTATTCTGATGGGATAGAACACTTAGTGGAAGCTGCAGAGATCGGTACTGAGTGACCCAGCGATGAAGTCGGTGTACACACGGATCACCATGGATCCTTTGCACGAAGCAGTGAGTCGCGGGCCTCGATGAATCAAGCGCATAGAACCATGAGGGGATCCCACATCCACCCTCTGAGATTTAGTGCACCCTCTGCATCGTACCTCCTGCAGAAGATATGGCAGTGAGGCCCTACTTAGTACCCCCACTCCCACATATGCTGGTATGGAAATGAAAATCCATACACACTCGCCTTTAAAGGGATTTTGAGGAAGTATGCACTACCTTTAAGGAAGGAATGATGGACATGGATTTGCTTAAGTGAAAGCATTTCCTTGACCACTAAGGACAAGGCGAATTTGGCTAAACTCACTGGAGCACAGAACCGTGCAGTGAAGTTTGTTTGCGACCAAATTCACGAAGAAGTTCTTAGGTGCTCATCAAGACCAATTTGAAAAGACAAATTTATACCTTTACGGCTCGAGATGGTGAGAGGTTTTATCGGTGTTAGGGAAAGATTTATGGAGACCATCGGTGCATGCCCACACCATGGGTTTGATACATGGATCTTTGGTAAATCATTTCTATGGTGGTATGTCTCACACGTAGAAATGACTTTTGGAAGCTCCTTGTGTGGAGGAGACTTTCTAAGTAAGCATCAGCCCGAAGCCATGGATTTTTTAAATTATGTGGTGAAACTACAAGAGATTTGGGATAAGACGAGCCACTGAGGAAATCTGGAAAAATGAGGCCCTCGATGACCACAGAAGGGAGGTTATACTTTGCCGGAAGGGCAGCTAGAAATGAAAATTTAGAATTTGACCTTAGCTAGGAAAGTGGAGGAGCTTGAAGGAAAAGGCTCCATGAAATGCGGCCGTATTTGAAAATCTGCACAAGCGATCCTCTGCACGTTCAATCCTGCAGCGCATCGGTAGAGCGTTGTCCTGGCCCCTTGATGAAGGATTTGATGTCGGAATGTGCAAATCTTGTAGGACAATATAAGCCGCACAACGATACCTCTATGGAAATATACAATTCCAATTAATCACCACCCAACCTTTCCTAGAAAGCCCACTCCCCCTGCTATGTACCCCAGGGTGCCCGAACCCACCAGTTTGGTTCCCGATTTCAACCTGACCACCACCATCTCATCTCCTGTAGGCAAGCCATTTAAATTTGAGTAAGGTGGTAGAAGCGACACACAATGGAGAAGAGCAAAAAGGAACAATGTGCAGCGCGCAAAAGGATTGATCTTGTAAGAGTACCGAGAGCAAAGAGAATAGATGGGCTGAAGAATACTTTGAACGGAAGAAAATTGATAACCTCGTTATTCAATCGCAGAGATCAACAGTTCTTTGGAGGTACGAGAAAGAGAAGGTTCCGCTGAAACGATTGCCAAGGCAGAAGGAATTCATGAGGTAGGATCATCGACAATTCGAGGAATGGATGAGGTGAAAGTATAATCACTTTCGAGGAGTGGAAAAGAGGTTGGTCATTATTACCCGAACCTATTGAAGAAACAAGGAACGGAGAAGAATTGGAGCGAGACATATTTTCTGAGAGGGATTAATGAAGCCTTTGCATGCCACCTCCATTTCCACGTGACGCACTTAGAAAGCGAGAGAAGAAGGCATCCGTGACGGTATCTTAGAGGAGATCTAAGACGGTGAAGGTCGACATACCTCTTTTGGACATAATCGAGGCAAGTCCTGCACATGCAAAATTCACGAAAGATCTTTGCCGCGATCAAGAGGGATTAGGCATTGAGAAAGGCATTTCTTGCGAACAAGTCGATTGCCATAATCCAAAGTAAGAATCGATCAAATCTGAAAGGATCCGAGGATGCTCACAATTTCGTCGATATTGGTGGGAATTGCATGGACAAGTCATTGCTTGATTTAGGAGCCGATTAATGAACTGCTGTGATACGTATGTCTGGCGAGTTGGGTTTGGGTGAACTTAAAACCTACCAACATCACCTTATCATTACATGGAAGTAGATCGGTAAAAATCCACAAGGGGATAGTTGAGGATGTCTTAGTGAAAATAGACAAATTCTACTACCCGGTGGATTTTGTAATTGCTTGACGCGAGCGATTGCAAATGAACCCGATAAATGTACCAAATCATCTTAGGAAGACCATTTAAGCCCGACGTGCAATCATCAATTCTTGGGAATGAGTCATGCAACTTTAGCTGGTAACATGACCTTGAGTTAAACATATTCCATTTAAGCAGCCAAACCTGGCTAACAGCAAATGAAAATCAAATTTACGATGAAGTTGTTTCAAATGGTGATATCTGCCGAGGAGAAAATTTAAGTGTCCGAGGAATTGCAGGAATAGTCAACCAAGGTGAAGAAGAGATTTTGGTCACCTTAATCGCACCGCGCAAGGCAATTGACCAGTCGAGAATCCATCGGTGAGGACGAATCAATAATTGGGCCCACTGACACCGTAGATGGAAATACGCTCTTACTTGCGAGAGGTTGAGGAGATCATTCTCCTTGACCCTCCTTGAGTAAATTTTGAAATTGGTGATTTAATTGTTCTCACAAACCAAATTGCGGAGTTCAATAAATTTTAGTTTTTGTCTTAAGTTAGTTAATTTCAATAATTTCATCTATTTTTATAAGGATTTACAGTTTAACACAATTTGGTAATTTATTATAGTTTCTTATATTCGATTTTAGATATATTTTATTTAATAATTTTAATTTTCATCACATTGCGTGATACATTAATTTTTATTTTTGATGTTAAAAATTTGAATTCGGGGAAGCAAGCGAAGACTAAATTCGCTAAAATATAGCGAAAAAGTACATCAAAATGGACTCTTGACTACCACTGGAAGTCTATAAGAGGAGGGGAGGGGTTTTGGTTGCACACCTTTTGTTTTCCCCTCCCGACCTGCCATGACAGGAGCCTCCGTGCTTTTGCGCAGCCAGCGTGCCACCACGGCCCGAGCCTGCGTCCACTTCTTCAGCAGCCATCCACAACTTGCACCTTGGCACCACTCGGCCACGGCCCGTAGCCCTGCGCATTCCAGTCTGCCCCGGCGCGTAGCGAAGCGACCCCACTGCACTTTCGGTAGCCGTTGTTCCAGCTGCGCGTAGCCGCTGCAGGAGCCCTCAATGTGCTCACACTATCGGTTCAGCTAGCCTTGCCACATACATTGATCGATCCAGCCAGAGCCACGATTGAGCCCAGTGCCGTAGCCTGAGCCCCAGTTTCCGCGTGACTTTGAGTTGCTACAGAGCATAGCCATTCCACTTTGCTGAGCAACGCACCGCGGCCGACATCGATCGGTGATCCACAACCCTGCTTCCGGTGTTTTATTTCGATTTCGGTTATGGTTCGTGCGAAATTGGAGTCACGCGCCAGTACCGGTGGGACGGTCGATACACGGTGAGAGGCGACTCGGTCAAACTCGGTACCATCCGCCGGTGGTCCCGGCGATGCACGAGCCCTCGAGGATTTCGTCGATACGAGACACGGATGGGACCGGGCCCCGTCACTGTGCCTCGGAGGAGGATTAGGAGGGCGGCCCTCCCGGGCACTTGTCGGGCCCAGGTGAGTCATCTTCCTCGGCCTCGACCATCACCGGTCACATCGGGCGCGAGGGCGACATCATCGCCTCGGTTGTCCACGCCTCGAGGATCGGGAGGCGGCGTTGTTCGTGGGAACCCGGATTTCAGTGTACGGCTCCGCCGTGATTTTTCATCAAGAGTCATTCGACGTCCCAGCGGCCCGGTACGATCCCGAGTTTAGGGATTATGGGGTTGATGGGAGGATTATTCTCTGCCTTCCTTGACCGGCGGTATTATTACCACGAGTTGTGCTACCGGTTTATCACTTTCGATGACATCTCGAGGAAGCGGATGGTCGTACGTGAGGAGCTTAGGTTCTCTATTGATGATCGCGAATTACTTTCGAATTAACCCGATATATCTCGGCGACTAGGCTGCGTATACCCGCCAAACCAATGCGGAGGGTTATGAGATTGGGCACACGGGCTCGACGAGAGATGGTTCGATCAGGCCGGAGACAGCGATTTGGACCCGATTACTTTTGAGAAAGCATCAGCCTCGGATGTTGATGATTGACCATTTATTCGAACCGGTCTATTCAGCTCACGACATTATGCGGCGGAGGGGGAGCCATCTTGGAGGCTCTTTACCGAATCTCGGAGGGATATTGGTTCAGTCCTACTGAGCTGGTGATGACCTCCTTGATGCATTTCGAGGAGAAGGTCCAGGAAGGGGCTGGTTCGGTAGAGTCTTCCGTGCGATCTGGGACTACTCTGCCCCCGGGGTTCTTGAGAATTTGGAGTTCCGGAGGGACGGATTGAGATAGGGGTTAGATGCCCTCTGGTTCTATCGATTAAGACGGGTGATGACCATGCAGTATCTTTCCACCTCCCAGGCACGCGAGGACCGGGAGGAAGTCTTTGGATCAGGTGGCGGGGACTCCCACGAGGAGGCGATATGCATGCCCCGAGCGGGATACGAAGAGTGATCGCATCTGTCCCCTCCATCTCCCCCTTACATACTACATGTCGTGACGCCCGGCTGATTACTTGGTCCGTCATTATTGCCATTCACCCGAGTATGTTCCGCTATTTCGAGAGAGATGCGGTGTGATGGATGCTATATGCTAGTTAGCGGTACTCGGGGCCGGCCAGGATTAGGGGTTGACTAGGTGTCACTCCATCTTTGCGGCGGATTACTGACTCCACTGGTCTTCCTCGTGTTCGGATCGGAGGAGGAGCTGTGACGGCCGACATCGCATCTTTGGATGTGTTAGCATTTTGCCAGCGGCCCGTGGCGATCCGCGAGACCCACCACCCACCACGGCGGTGAAGGAATTGGTTAGGTTTCTTTATGATTTTGTATAGTTACCGGCTTTATCAGGCTGCGCCTACTAAAGTTTGATTAGGATTCATGTATTAGCCATGAAGTAGGCGGTGATATTTTTTGTATGTTTAGCTTTAGTAAGCATGTACTAGCGTTTGGCTATGTCAAAGCTATTCAGTATATATATACACACTTTTGCATATACTTTTTGTGCCTCCATCTTATGTAATTGTTTTTGTCTTCAATTGGACAATTGAATTGCTTCAACTGGACAATTGAATTGCTTCAATTGGACAATTGAATTGCTTTAATTGGGCAATTGAATTGCCTTTAAATGGAAATTTGAAACCCTGTTTGTCACCTTTATGTTAAGAACAAATTCCATGTTTGGTATAATTTTTAGTCGAGTTGAAGTTCCGATATGCTTAACTTGAACATTTCTCCCTTAAAGCTAATTCACACCAACGCACACCAGTTGTTTCAATAGGCCTTGGGTGTTTACCTCTTTCACTTTGCATAGCAGGCTTTACGTGTCTTTGGCAACCAGCGATGAGTTTGTGTTACCCACATTTTGAAGACGATGTAGTCTTCGAAAGGAAAGAAAGAAAAGCAAAAATAAAAAAGAAAAAAAGAAAAGAAGAAAAAGAAAAATAAAGTCGTGAAACCTTGCCTTGAAACCCGAGCACGGTCCGTGGGGTGTATGGCGAAAGCCTTTGAAACGCAATGCCTTAAGCCTTAATTGGTTGGGAGTCATCGATTTAGTGTTAGATTACATGGGTGGATGGAGGTAGAGTTTAACGATTTATAGGTGCTTGATTTTCGAAGTCTTTCGGGTCCCGAGGTGGCTTTGTAGAGTTGTGGTCGGTGATCCTTTTTGACGATGCCCTAAACCTTAATTGGTTAGAGTCATGGTGGACCCAGATTACGGACTTTGGTAGTCAGTTTTAAGCATTGCACCTATGATGTAGTTGAATAAAGAAGAAAAGCGTAACTATCCTTATACAGGTTGTTCAACGGCAAGGCCATGCTAGTGCTGAGTTGGGAGGAACAATTTTGCAATTTATTGAAGCTCCAGTCTAAGTTACACAAGAACCATTAGACTTTAGTGGAAATTCAAGTTAAGAGTCTTGGAACCAATATTGACCTAAAAATTGTTCTTGTAGTTTTAGCTCTTTCATGTCGGTTTTCAAACTTGGTGTCAATTTTTCGAGTTTAAAGAGTATTGTTTATTTGTATATACACCTTTTGAATAATAAACTTTTTTGAAATCTTGCATGCATCTCCTTTTTTGTTTTTGCATTGCTAAGGGACTAGCGTTTCGGTTGGGGTGTGATTAGTACCCGAAAAGTGCTATTTTGAATATATCATATAGGTTTGAGTGCTTTTGGCAGGCACTAATCGTGTCGATTATACCAATTGAAGTGTTCGGTGTTCTTAGTATCACTTATGTCGTTTAGAGTTATTTTTGGTTGTTTAGCGGTTTTTGCGTGCTTTGAGGAGTTGATATGAGACATGCTAAACCATGAAGATTGAACCCATTCATCTGACCATCAAACATACGAATCAAAGAAAGAATGAAGGCAAAGTGATAAAAGTTGATACTTGATATAGGAAGCGATGGAAACCCCGTACGGTGAAGATCGACAATTCAGGGAATTTCGCTAAGATTGAAAATTCATTGGGATTGCAGAATTCGATCATAGCGAAAATTTCGCAATCCTAGCGAAGTGTGAAAATTCGCTAGGCTAAAATTTTTTTGCTAACCAGCATTTCTGGCGAAAAATGCGGGTTTCGCTATCACACAAAAATTTCGCTAAGCTAGCGAAATTTGTGTCGCAGGGAAGTACGGTGCCCTAGCGAAATTCTACGATTTCGCTATCTGTTCGCTACCCTAGCCCGAAGTGGCAACATCTAAGCCGAGAGTGGCTGTCTAGCGAAATTGTACGCGCTGTCATCTTTATGGTGTGCAAAGCCAGAGCTTCATTTGGTGTATTACTTCCTTGTCCCTTATTTTAGCGAATGTTGGGCTTTATTGTAGTTTCACGCAAATGGGTGGCCTATATAAACCCCCATGGTTTTTGTAACCCTAAGCAAGAAATTGGAGAGAAATCTTTTGGCACATTTTCATTTTTATGAAATATCTTCCGCAGCTCATTTAGGGTTTTGCTTTTCTATCTTCTCTCTCCTCTTTCTCTCCTTTTCTAGGCTACCAAAGCTTGACCCTCCTTGAGGATGTGACTCAAGAGATGCTTGGCTAAGCCTCTTTTCTTTGAGAGGAAGGTATTTAGCTTGGTTGTGGAAGGCGGTCTGAGTTGTCACTCGTAGTATATTTGAATACTCACAGTCTTGTGTTATGGCTCCCCTCTTCTCAAACTGAGGGTTAAATATCATTTAATGTCATTAATTTGGCAATCACTGCAATGTTTAGGATACGATTATATCTTATTCTTTAGATGCAAGTAGTTTTTAGATGGTCTTTCTGGTATTTGAAATGATGTTGAATGTTAGGGTTTTAATTGAGAAAGGAAATTTGTGTAGATGCATGTTACGTGTTGACTCGAATAGGAGTGATTACAGAGTTAGGTTTGCTAGTTAAACAAAGATCGGTTATGGCTTGGACTATAGGTTGCTTGTCATAATGCCGAGGATGAAGCAGGGACCTTGTTTTATGTTATCAAGTTAGTGACTAAATCTTGAGATTCTGTACCTTTGGCATCCTTTCGATCTTTACGAGTTATTCGGTTTTCAAACTACCTCTGCTGTACCGAAGCGAATCAATCAAATAGAAAGCCTTACCTTTTCCACACTTATCGCAAATCGTTCCTAGGATGAAAACCCATCCCAGTGTTCGACCCTAGACCGCTATCTTTGCGGTAGCTTGACTACGGCCGGTGGGAGGAACAGGACTACAAATTTGTTGATTAAAACTCCAACCTCGCGTAGCGCGAATCAAAGGTAAGCACAAAATTCATTCCCTAAGCAGTTGATCTTTTTCCAACAAGAAAGAATTGACTTAGGCATCGGAGCGGCGGGATGTAGATCCTTTTTGTTTCTTTTTTTGCGGCGGCGGCGGTGTCGATGGACCTTACATTGATTCCAGGCTAGCTCCGGCCAGTTTCGGTTGAAAGCATCATCCTTATATTGACCCAATCATTTGAACCATCAAAATTTAATTTGAATATTCTATTAATAGGAGGAATCCATTGAATGGGACATTACATCATTCATTATTAAGATAAGAATAACTCAAAAACCCATTAAAATTTTGGAAAGTTAAAGTTAAGGTAGCTTTCTAAATAATGAGAAAGCATTGAGTTTAATTTTCCTAAACACAACCTGATTTATATGAATCCAAATATTCTAAAGATCAATAGAAAATTTTTACATAGCTTTTTAAAAAAATTTACAATTGGTTTTATAGTTTTTATAAACCAATTCATCTTGTACTTCTAATCCTCACTTGTGAGTTGTGTTTAACCATTAATTTTTTTTACAAAAAAAAAGTTTGAGAACTATCATTAAATAAGATTCTGATATCAATATTCTTAAAAAAATTGAACCTACTAAGTTCAGCTTTAAGAAAATTATTAGTTTAATAATAGTTAGTATACATTATTGTTTTTATTTTAATCAGTCCTTTTAATCACATAAATATTATTTGAATAACTCTTTTATGATGTTTTATAAAATAAAGATTACTTGAAAAATTAAAATGTATAAACTTATTTTAATATTTTTAATACATTTTAAAATAATTTCAAAAAATCTTTTTAAATAAAAAAATATTTTCTTAATTTTATTTTCAAACAAATTTTTTTTTACTTCTATCCTAATTTATTTATTTTACTTAAATAAATAGATAAGCTAAAATCTTAATATACATATGAGAAAATTATAATATTTTCTGAAGATCATTTAAGCAATTTTATAATTTTTTATATGAAGTGGAAGTGGAACTTCATCTCTTTAACAGTTAACATTTGATTGAAAAAAAAGAACTTAAAATAGAGGAGTCCATCATTTGTGTAATAGTAAATAAATATTACTAACTAATAAAAATTCTACAGTATGAAAAAAAAAAAAAATTGTTCGTACATTTTTTTTAAAATATTTATTTTATACTTTTTCCAAATGACCAAACACAAAAAGGCCTCCATACCCACCTCCTAGGTCTTTCTTCCCTGGAATTTCAGGAAACCTTCCTAGATCCTACCTTCTTGCATACCCACCTCCCTGAACTTTTCCCAAGAAATAGCTTAATTATATTACCCTGCCTCCTAGCCTGAATTGAAATCAAGCTTCTGAACCTCTATCTTCTAGTCGATCTTGGAACAGCCATGGATTCCGCAAACACCCAGATCATCCTTTGTTCTCCTTCTTCTTCTTCTTCCAGATCCACCCAACAATTCAGCTACGAAGTCTTCTTGAGTTTCAGAGGAGAAGACACCCGCTATGGTTTCACCGACCATCTTTATCAGGCTCTGATTTCCCATGGAATCCACACCTTCAAGGATGATGATGAACTTGAGAGAGGAGGAGTAATTGCATCTGACCTCCAGAAAGCCATTGAAGAATCAAAGATTTTTGTTATCATTCTTTCACCAAACTATGCTAACTCTCGGTGGTGCCTTGATGAACTGGTGAAGATCAGCCAGCTTCAGTGGCTCATTCTACCAATTTTCTATCGTAATCGATCCATCGGACGTGCGGAAACAAACAGGAGTTATGAACATGGCATTTGTTGATCACGAAAATGAAGCAGACAGGAGAAAAGGGAAGATTCAGAAGTGGAGAAGTGCCTTGACGAAAGTAGGCAATCTAGCTGGATATGATCTACAAAAATATCGGTAACTATATTTTTCGTTGTATCTTTAATTTCAAAATTTTCTCTTTCAATATAATAGGGTTCACCTTTTTACTGCTAATAAAACTTTGGACAAGTTGTTGTAAAATTTAATAAATAGATTATCTAAACTGCTTCTCATAAAAATAGGGTGGTATGTTATTTAAAAATATTCAATGAAGGTACTGATGATACTTCAAATTTCCACCACTATATTCTCCCATTTGTTGAAAAACATCTTATGGCTTTTAAGTTTGTTACTTTTTTGCAACACTTATTTATTTTTTTTATTGCTTAATTTTGGTTTGAATCTTTAAGGCTCTAAAGGGAAAGAAAAGTAAATACTATGAAAAATGATTTTTTGCTTGGTTTTACCTGAAAAATATAAAAGAAAATAAAATATAATTAAAATTCGTCAAACTTTTTTATATTTTTAAATTTCTTAGTCTTTATATTATTGAGTAAAACAAATAAAATGAGCTTGAATAAACATATAAAATTAATTTATTAAGTTTAAACTTATTTTTCATTTTCCTCTCAATTTTATTTCTTTCAACTTTTTATTTTTATTTTCTTTCCTCGATACTGTCTAGGTTTAAAATGGAGCCTAAAACTTTGAAGAAAATAAAATGAAAAAAGAAAAAATGATAGAAGGAAAAAAAGGCAAAAAAAAGAAAGTAAATGTGAAGTCAACATATAAATTTCGGTTTTTTCAAATTTCTCACTTAGAAGTACATCAGTTAGTCATTTGAATGATTTTCCCCTAATCATCTACTACAAAAATAATTTATGATGTCATTAATTTTGGAGTTATTTTTTAAAAGTAATAACATTTTATGACTTAAAGTTCATAAATGTGACATATCATGTAAAAATATTTAATTGGAAATGGTAGTTTTAGATTTATGGTGTCATTTTCTAAAAAGTGACACCATATGAAATTTTAAAAAATTGTGTTGGAGTAGTTAGATGATGCTAATTTTAGATTATGGTGTCATTTTTTGAAAAGTGGTCACCATATTGAAAATGTATTTTTTTGATTTTATATTTATGGTGTATTTTCTGAAAAGTTAAACCATATATAAAATTTTCTTAATTTTATAACTCAATGGTTATTTTTATTATATATACTAACTAGGATATATAAAAATTTTGTGAATAAAAATGAAGACATATCTTCTCTTATATTTTCTTGCATCCATAAAACCATGGAAGTTTTTTTTATAAAGTGTAATCATAATAAAATAATATAAAAAATGATTTCTTTGATTCAATAAATACATTTTTATCTAAAAATAAAGATATAATTTTTATGTATAATGAAATAATTTATATCTTAAGTATTTCTATATAAGTATTATTCAAAAGAATATTTTAATATTTTTTGTTTGGATAATTTCGGAATAAAGTGATTTTTGTAGCCTTGAATCCAGGGGATCAGTTGTGGCCGTCGGCCTGCGGAATCCCACATGTCTCATATCGTGAGGCTATACGTAGTAAAAATGGCGGCAGGGCGTGCGGTAATCTTCGCCAAATTCTAATGCTTATATTACAATAGTTGAGAGTGACATCGTATTAGCGACATTATATTAAAATTTAGAATTATGTCATGTTTTACAAATTCACGTATCAACCAGCGATCGAAACTTTGTACTCCAGCGGCCCACCCAATAGTGTCGTCTTCTGAACACTCATTTTGAAGTATTTCCTCGGCAGGGAAGTACTTGATGCCAGTGGTGATAATTTCACTACGCCTGGGTTACTCGCAGCAGATCTTGTGTAATGCGGCCAGCCAGCCTGGCAATCGTGATCACTGCTTGAGATATGCACGCAGTGGATGAGAATGTGACTCGCCTTTCCCTTCTCGAGCCCTCCGGCTGCATAAGCCATTTTTCCCAAGCCAAATGTAGAGAAAAATCATTTTCAAAGCAAGGTTTTGTTCGAAAACATATACCAGAAGTTCGGTAAAATCTATTGAATGACCCTCGTCTGCGAATTTGTTGGATAACTCTCGAGAGCAATTCGTGAAGTACTCCACGGCGTGAATTGTTGAATGATCTCCAACCGCGATTCTGCGGAAAATCTTCCATTGAAATTACTTTCACAACCATTTTTCTTTTTATTTTCTTTCATGTCATGCACTCACACCTACCATTCTAGGGTGCCCTGGTGCATATGGAATGCATTATATGCATCTCGAGCAATTCATGTTAATATATAAATCATGCATATCTTACTTAAATTTATCCGATTCAATGGCTCACACCTGATTATATTTTATATAATTGACCTCATGTTAACCACATTTAAATTATGTCATTAACATATTATTTTACTTCACAATTCAAAACCATTCATTTCAAGCAATTTCATGCAAATAACACATGGACATTTTTCGATCCAATCAAACAGCGAATGCATTTTTAACAGTCCCCAGCCGGCGATGGGGTGTCGAGTAGGAAACCCTCTCACTTAGGCTGCATCAGTTCCCTTTGTGAGCCAGAAATATAGCCATTCGGCCTCACAACACCCAAACAACAATTTAATGCCTGAAGCAGCACATATGAACCAATAACGATCAGAAGTAATTACATCCCACGGTGCCCCGAAACAATCCTAAATTTCCGACCTTGGTCCCGAGTTTTGGGACTAACCAAACGGTCACTCACGGCCTCAAACAATCCAAATCATTAACAAGGCTCTTAAAAAAGGATTAAATCAAGTAGGAGAAAACCCCTACCTCCCGGAGTTATCGAAACTCCACAAAACCAGTGTCTACGCGTAGCCCTTTCAGCATAGACCAACTTTGCTTCTTGCCCCGCCGGAGTTTGCCGGATTGATCGCCTGAAAATCTAGAGAGAAGGTAGACACTCTCTCTCTAAAAACCGTCTCTTTTCTTTTTCCCTCTCTTTTTCATTCTCCCCGAATCCAGGTTGGGAGGCTTCCGTCAGAGAACATCCTCTCATGCGCCACATCAATATCATTGAGATTTGGCTTGGATTTCCTTATCCACTTATCCTACATTTTGGGATTTTCCTCGATGGCATCATGCCATGTGTCCACCCATGGCTCACGCCAGGCTCATGTTTGACTAACTGCGCATGTCATTGGCACCCGCGCCTTAGGCCATCAAACTATATGAAAGTGTCATTACTACCCCTGTTGCCTTGGCAGTGAAAATTTGACTATCTCGGGTCGACGAATTCGATGTGGTAGCTAAGATTTGTGAAACGATTCCAACGGTGAAGTCAGTTTCATCATCAGAGATCTGAAAAATTCTGATTTTGACGAAATTACCATTTATCCTTCTTTAGAAATCACGGATATTTCGGGGTTTTTCACGATTATTATATTTTTCTTTAAATATTAATCTAATTTTTCTTTAATTGTTGATTGTTTTAGAAATAAATTTTTTAGGTTGCAATATTTAAATACTTGAAAAAATATAAAAAACTCTTTCAAATAAATTATGTAGAAGAATATTTTAATATATTTTGTTTGGATAATTTTGGAGATAAAGTGATTTGTTATTATTATTTAAATAATATTCTCGTAATTATTTTCTATATAAGTAATTAAAGAGAAGCATATTTTAATATATATATTTTTAGATAATTTTGGAATAAAATGATTTACTTTACTCTTTCTTTAAATAATTTTTTTTTTGTTTAATTGGTCAATTCTTTTAGAAATAATTTTTTTAAGTTGTAATATTTATAAATAGTTAAAAAATTATAAAAAAAACTATTTCCAAATAAATTATAGAGAAAGAATATTTTTAATATATTTGGTTTAGATTATTTCAAAATAAAGTGATTCATTATTATAATTTTAGATAATTTATGGGTTAACCAACTATATCTTTCATAAGTGTTAAAAGACATGATATTCATATTAAATCCAAATCTTATAAGCTTGAGCATGTAGATGATTTGGTAGGCTAACATGGTATTATAGCTTGATCTGGTAAAAGGTTTTGGGTTCAATACTTATTATAAACATCACCATATACTTCTTTTTGTTATAGTGCATGCATTGGTTAAATCATAGTGGAGATTACCAAGTATTATTAAGTAATTTGGATGTTTTTTTTCCTAGGGTTCACATAGTTACTAGTTCAATCATATTGGAGATTACCAACTACTACCAATTTTCTTCACATATGTTATTTTTTTGCAACTTATTCTAACTCATTACATATACATTGTAGTGTGGGCATGAAACAAGCAGTGGGGATATTATTAATATTATCCTCAAAAAGTTGAATTCTAAGCTGTTAGATATGGAGGAGAATATGGTTGGGATGGATTCTCATTTGGAAGAATTAAGATCATTGATAAAAATTGAGTCAAATGACGTTCGCATGATTGGGATTTACGGGCTTGGTGGAATTGGTAAAACCACATTGTCCAAAGTTGTTTATAATGACATCTCCCATCTCTTTGAGAGTACTATCTTTATTGCAGATGTGAGAGAAAGATCTCAATGCTATGAAGGTCAACTTAAATTACAAAAGGAACTTCTTAATGGGGTCATCAAGGAAAAAAATATGGAAATAAATAGCATCGAGGAGGGGGTTAGTGTGATAAAACAAAGACTTTGCTCAAAAAAGGTTCTTCTTATTCTTGATGATGTAAGCGAATCAAAGCAATTGGAATTATTAGCCAAAAAGCTTAGTTGGTTTGGTCCCGGTAGTAGAATTATCATAACAACTAGGGATCAACGTTTGTTGAAGAAGCATGAAGTGCATGCATCATATGAAGTAAAGGTTTTGGATTACTATAAATCGATTCGAATTTTTTGTCAATATGCCTTTAAGCAAAACAGTCCTGAAGAAGATTATGATGACCTCTCAAATGATATGGTGAATTATGCAAATGGCCTACCGTTAGCTCTCAAAGTTTTAGGTTCTTCTCTTTATGGTAGAAGTGTGCCTCAATGGAAAAGTGCATTGCAAAAACTAAAAAGACCCAATATTGAAGTCCAAAACGTACTTAAGATAAGTTTTGAGGCATTGGATGAGATAGAGCAACAGGTACTCCTTGATATCACGTGCTTCTTTAGAGGATACGATAAAAATGATGTAACAAGACTAATAGAGCATGCAGAGATCAGTATACCAGTTCTATGTGAGAAGAACCTCATAACTCTTTATTGTAATTACATAGAGATGCATGATTTGTCTGAGGAAATGGGTAGAAATTGTTCGACATAAGCATCCTAAAGAGCACAGGAAGTGGAGTGGGTGTGGGACCATAGAGAGGATATTTCTCTTTAGCATTGAGAAAAATCGGTATGCACCCGATTAATGCATAAATTTTGTTGATCTATAGTTCTTTTTTCTTTTAATTTTTAATTCGAGTACTTATATATCTATTTGATTTTGCAAAGGTTCTATGTGTTTTTTACTTAGCTTATCTTTACATACCCTTTATGTTTTAGGGAACAGAAGCTATTGAAGGGATATTTCTAGACATGTCTAGAGTAAGAGAGATGGAATTTACTACTGAAGCTTTTAGTAAGATGAAGGGCCTTCGATTGTTCAAAGTTTATTGGAGTAGTGGTTTCACTAATCATATGGGAGGAGAGTGTACAAAAAAGCTCCTCGTTCCTGAGGGCTTTGAGTTTCCTTCATATGATTTAAGATATCTTCATTGGGAAGGATACCCTTTAAAATCCTTACCCTCAAATTTTGATGGAGAGAACCTCGTTGAACTCAACTTGAAGAATAGTAGTATAAAATACCTTTGGCAAAGGGAAAAGGTCATATTGATATTTAGTTATACTGTGTCTTCTTTTCAATTATTGATATTTTGAAGTTCATGAATATTTATTTACTAAAATAAAATGATTAATTTATTTTGTTACAGCATCTTGAAAAGCTACAGGTGTTGAAGTTGTCAGCATCTCACCAGCTCACCTACATGCCATGCTCCTCCAATATGCCGAATTTGGAGAAAGTGAATATTGAATCTTGTGGAAGTCTAAAAAAGGTTGACTCATGGATTGGTTTTCTAAACAATATTACTTCATTGGATTTGAGTTTGTGCCAAAAGATTGAGAAGTTGCTAAGAACCATTCAAGGCCTGGTTGCTCTTCAAAATCTTGATTTACAAGGCTGCAAAAATTCAAGAGATACAAGTCATAAATTATTCTAGATAATGATCAACTAAAAGATAATTATAAATTGAAACATCTATTGAGTCTTTTAAATAATTATAAATTGAAACATAAAAGTTACATTTGTTACCTAAAAGATAATGATCAACTATCAATTACATTAATATTAAACATAGAACCTTAACAATTAAATTCCATACTAAGAGCATACAAATTATGAAATATTAGATTAAACATTTTATTTATTCTAAAATAGCCTAATTAATGTATTTTGGTAAGTTTAATATAGTATTAAAACTATTTTTAAGGGAAGGTCATGTATTTAGTTGTGTTAGTATTGATATGTGCTTAATTAAACTTGATGAGATATAAAACCTTGCCAATATCAGGTAGAAGTGGAATTCATCAAGGCTCCATCATAAGGGTACATTTTTGTGCAAAAAGAAAAGTGGGGATGGAATAAGACAAAAGCTTGACTTCTGTGACTCAATAAAGTCATGGAAGAATTTCTATGTTAGGGGTTTCAGCATGGTAAAATTAGGATATTAAAGTTTCATTAGATTTATGAAAAGTATTAAGGCAAGGTATATATTAAGAAAAATGATGTTTTCATGTTTAGTCAAATAATGGATAACTAGATGATCTCAGTTTTTCTGAATATGTTTTTTTTACCTTTTTAATCAGTTAACCATGCAATTTTTTTTTCACCACAGCTATTTCTTTCATGAGTAAAGCAATAAAAGAATGATGGTTAGAGGAAGAAAAAGTGAGCAGTCTTAATTGAATTCCTGCCATTTTCTAAATTCAGTTGCTTAACATATGTGACTCCATATGGATTCTTAATATCAGCCATTGCAAGTTGCTTGAAGAAATCTCTGAGCTCCCATCAATTCTACAAGATATTGATGCTCATGATCTCACAGCTCCTTGGAAACTTTGTCTAGTCCATCAATTCCACTATGGTCGTTCTCTCCTTGAATTGTTGAAATAAGCTCCTCAGGTATGATGTGTAAAGATATAAAAGTTCTTATGTACCAAGTATGCTTTGTATTTAATGGTGATGCTTAAACTTTTTTGCAGGGTTTGGAATGTAACACACTCGGGATAATCAGTAAAATTGATCATATTTCAGGAAGTAACATAATTCCAGTGGCGATCCATGATCGAGAAGCGGGGACCAAGCAGATTACTATGAATTTATGCAGTACCTTGACTCCTTTGGATTTTCTTTACGATAACAACTTCTTCGGATTTGCTTTCCTCTATCTTTGTCTGAAAGTAAATGGTTCATGAGGATGATTTTCCTTGGAAATTGCTTGGTGGCTTGTGGGATAAACGAGTATCTTCCTTCTTTATTAACTATGACCGTGTGAATGTCAAACAGTAATGGTGGTGTTGTTTATGTGCCAATAAATAAATGAGATGCATTATTTTTTTATTAATACACTTTCCATCTTTCTTTTTCTTTTTTTTTTTATGCAAGAGATGCTTTCTAAATATTTAAACCCCTAGATTATTTAATTAAATGTGACTGAGTGTTATATACAAGAAGATAATGAGATCCTATGTTTAGCTTTTTTGAGTTTTTCTTCTCTTTTTCTCGAGTTTGGGTTTATTAAGGAATCAAAGAGCCCAATATCAAGTTGATTTTTGAATGCAACATTCATGTGGTACAAATACATTTGACAAAATAAGTTGGAAACTATAATTTGTCTAGAGAAACTTGCCAACTAGAGACAGAGTTTCTTTTTTCTCTAGTGGCTTTTGATGCAACCAAAATATGTTAGATTGATGGTTGGCTAATACGAGACTTAAATTATTAAAGAATATCTCTGTCTTAGTCAATAGGAGTGTTCCCAATTCAGTTTGTTTGAGTGTCAAAGTTGGCACAATCTTAGCCAAAAATAAAATGCATGTTGTGTGTGCAACTAGTCCTGGTGTCTCAGATGTCGCAGGAGATGGTTGAGCAAACCGTGTGACGCAACTTACTTTAGGTGATGCGTGTTTGTCATGCCTTACCTTATTTGGTTCACACGATTTTTTGGAAAATATTTAGCAAATCAGGAATCGATATTCAGCTTGTTGAACAAGGAAGGATAAAAGGAGAATTCTATGCAATCTGAATGAATAAAACTAGAGGGGCTAGATATCAATCTGTGGGATCTTTTTGGAAGAAAAATATTCTCCTAAATTAATATGGAATGAAATCAAATATTCATAGTTGGCTTACTAAGATAGTTTGGGCAAGTTGAAGATTATAATCATAGAGAAGATTACCTGAGGTGTGCTTAAAAGGAAATGAGACGTCTCTAAAAATATTCATTGATTCACACACGTAGGAGACTTTATGGAGGAGTTTCTTGTAGTAGAAGTAGCTACAGGTACTACCCTAATCCTCGATTATGAGCAGTGTTGTTACTTTGGTTGAGATGGAGTGGTTGAACGCATAGGAGTCCACATGTTGTATGGGAAATAAGGGGAGTTTATTTCTATGTTTTCTCTATAGTGAGGTGGGGATAAGGCAGCGGGGAGGTAGAAAAAGGGGAGCCTTGTCTCACTTAAGACGACGTGTAACCTGGGTGGTATATAGTACTAAAATTTCTTACATATGTTTCAGCCACCAACGTTAAGCCGATTCTTGACGAGTAACCAATCTTTACGTTTTCCTTGCGTGAAAGTTTATGAAGGTGATTTCATATCTATTCTTATTATATTACTTTAGCAAATCTATCATAACACAATGCAACATGTTGCATAACTAGTAAAATTGGTTGCAACACTTATGACAACGTGCAACAACTTATGAATCACTGTCAAAATAAATAGTCCTTATTTTTCACAGTTCATGGATGATTGTTTATATTGGACATATCAATAGTTACATTGGAGATTGTATGTTAATGAAGTTAAGGGTTGTAGTTTGATTGAATGGATTGTGTTGTTTTAACACATTCACCTTGATTTACTATCCTCATTGATTTTTTCATGTTATTTTCTTCATTGTCTCATCTTATTATCATGTAGCTTAAGCATTTAAGCTGCATTCTTTTTTGTTAGTCATTTGGAATTATTGGCTTTCTCTTACTATTAAATACTAGTTGTCATTGAGTTCAGTCTTGTTGGAATTTTGTCGGTTTTTCTTACTGTTAAAAAAGAATAACTAAATAAAGGATAATAGAACAATATTTTGGGTTTTGATTTTGAAAATGAAATTAAGGATAATAGAACAATTTTTTTTTCAAAGACCCTTAAATTCCACAAGTGTCCCTCAATTAGAATGGGATGAAATTCAAAGCATTAATGCCTAAGAAGAATGATGTTCTTTGTATGATTACTTGTTTCTAATTTTGAAGTGATCTACATTGTTTATTTTTATTAGGGTGTTGCTACACGACACCATTGGTGGAAAAAAAAAAAAAGGTCACCATAATTTTATAAGGGTAGTGATTTTTGGGTGGGTATTTATGTCAATGGGTATTTATGTCATTTAACTTTTACACTTTCGAAGTGTACCTTTAAAAACTTTATATTTTTGGAAATGGTGTCTACCACCATGGTGTCGCCAAGCATTTTCCTTTTTATTATAACTTTTTTACTTCTATTAAACACATAAATAATAGGTTTCATAATGTGACGCCCCAAAACCCGAGGGTCTCGTTGACAACCCGTCAACCAGCGGAATGTCTATTTTAGGTCATCTTGCACCTAAGTCTTGGTATCGGACCAACACCAACTACTCATGGACAACGAGATTCCTCGGCACCACTCCGATACGTGCCCACACCGGGTCCCATTCATTCATATTTAAATCTAAAATATGAAAATGATATACAGTCCGTAAGAGTCCGATCACGGTCCTCTTACCATAATTACATACTCGACTATTCATACAATAGTCCAAAAGAATTTTAATTAAATTCTTTTATACAATTTACTTTTTTCAAAAGTTCTATCAAGGTCACATGTCGGCCTTCTTCATAATCACGACCTCGTCGGAGCGCCCTCTCCTTTCTGTGCCCAGAAGGGTCCCACGATGGGAGTAAAGCTTGACGAGAGAATAATTCTTCTGAAATTTGCTCGCTGAGATCTTGCGTCGATGGCATTCCGCGTTCGAAAAAGCGTGCATGTTCTTACTCGAATGTCTACATGTCATGGATGAGAATGTGACTCACCTTATCCCATTTCCCAAGTCCTCACCGACTCCGTCGCACATGCATATGCCACGTGTGAAAACCACTTCTCATTGGTGTTCACCCAATGACCCTTTATCCAAAACAAAAGCTTTTTTTTTATAAATCAAATCCATTGGACAACCTCTGATAACCGCTTTATTCAAAGCCATTGAACAATCTCCGATAACTGTTTTATTCAAAGACATTGGATAAACTGTTTTATTAAAAAACAGTGGACAGTCTCCGATAAACTGTTTTATTCAAAAACAATAGACAGTCTCCGATAAACTATTTTATTCAAAAACAATGGACAGTTTCCGATAAACCACTTTGTTTCAAAGGCATTGGACAGTCTCCGATAAACTATTTTATTCACAACGTTGGATAGTCTCAGAATGCGCTGCTTTGTTCAAAGCACTGACGATCTCAGATAATTGTTTTATTAAAAGCAGTGGACAATCTTTGATAATCGTTTGCATTAGCATTGAACCATCGAACTGAACCTAGGGTCGATTATTTCCATGTACCCACGACATGCCATCGAACACCAAACACAGTGTCGATCCCTACCATGTACCCATGACATGCCATCGAACACAACACACAGTGTTGATCTCTACCATGCACTCACACCCATATCATGTGATGTCCCCGTGTATAATGCAATGCAGTCATGTCATTTCTCATTTAAAAACATGCTACATACAAATCGATTGGCGCCCCCCCAGCCCGGGGTCGGGTTGACCACCTTCCTTTCGCGAAGCACATTGTCTCATATCATGAGACCCATACATGAAGTAAAATGACCCAATAAGGGCCCACGTCATCCATACTCACCGTCCATACGGTTACAAAACGCACATTTCTAAAGATCGAGTTATTACATAAATAATACAGACATATATTAAAACTAGTTCGTTCTAAATATATACACAAAACATGAATCAAGGCCTGATCTGTCAGCTTCATAATCCCTACCTCACAGGAGCAATGCGCACATGCACATCCTGATGCACGAAGAGGGTCCCACAGCGGGGTAGTACGCCCGATAGAGATAAATCTACCAAAGGCTACTCCCCTTTAGGTACTTTATGCAAATGATCATTTCCGCAATCCTAACCGACAACCAATACGTATACATGTTGTCCTATCATGGAAAAAAAACTACACGCATGTATAAGACGACACTCTACATTCCCCATGTCTGGGTCAACCTCAGGCCCACTACCTGATGTAAGTGCCGGTAAATCAATCACGAGTCGATCCAGGCTCCCGTCTCACAACCAGTAGTCTATATGATATTTATTTGCCGTTTCGTGTCTTTTTGGGCATGAGCTTTCCGGGGTTTCACGCGGGTCTCTTACCCTCCGACATTTTTCGGGCTTTCAGATGGATACGCATTTGTCTAACCGGGTTTTCGAGGCTTTTCACACGAGGGGAGTGTCTATCCCTGCCAATCCTTGGAGCACTATTCGTTTACATTTTATTTAACAACTGTGGAACTCAATTGGACTTTAATCCCATTCCCGAAACCCACACAATTCAACACCAAACGCGGTGCAAGCGATACCATGAACACACTTTCATGTAATGTGGTGTTACAGCGCACAAATACAATGCAATTTGTGTACTTCGCTCGAACCCATGACCAATGTATGAGGAGCCTCTACATGGACATTCTACCATACACTATGTGTGTGCTATGAACCGCAGCATGTCTAATGCACACAACATTTCATATATTTAACATACATGCAGTCATGTTAATATTCACATATTCAAATCAATACATCACATAAGCATGCACTACATCTTTTCTATCATTCAGTTCATTCGTGTCAACACATCATTCAAGCATGTGTTAAAATAATTCCAACCATTACTTAGGCAAGTAATGCCATAATTCATATTCTTGGGTTGAGACATAGTATGTCAGTCATACAACCCAATGCATATAATTATTTCCATCTTTATCACATAATTTCACATATTCAGCATGTCATTGAATTTATGTGATAACACATTTAGCCATTCCTGGCCGTAAATTCGGCCATGCTTGGCGTCGGAAATAATGCGGACTTAGTCGAGAAAGTTGATTTTGTAACTACCACACAAAATATCCAACACGCAATTCCACCCTTTCGGGCCGCCACCGCGCCCTAAAGGCGTTTCGAGTTACAAGCGGAGTTCCAAAAATAGAAGTTCCAGAAACTAGAAAGGACCATTCCTCAACTTTCCGTGACCCAACCCAATGTTTAACCCATGGTTTGGCTAAGCACTTTATTCTATTAAATTCTGCTCAGCGAGCTTTGGTAGAGAGTCCAGAGCGTGCCGTCAAGGATTCGGACATGAAAGTTATGGTCGTCTGAAGTTGATGCGGCCGATTCACGGGTGTGCGAAATTGGGCTACACCCGTTTACCGTTACGCTCGAGATTTTCTTGTCGAACATAATGTTAGTTCGAGCAGTCCCAAACCCCGCTGAAACCGATCTTTGACCATCACACAATCACCGACAAACCACATAACATACAAATTCGCGGCAGGATGACAGCGAGCCATTACGGCCTCTGGGTAAAATAACTGATGGGAGGAAGCCTACCTCTTGTAGCGATTACGAGTTCTTTAATATGCAGGTGCGCTCAGCTGCGTGACACTCCTTCCTTTTCCTTTTTCTTTTTCCTCTCTTCCTCATTTTTCTTCTCCTCTTTTCTTCTTTCCTTTTCTTTTCTTTTCCTCCATTTCTCTTCTCCTTTCCTCCCTTTCTCTTTTCCCTTCCTCCTCATTCTCTTTTCCCTTCCTCCTCCTTCTCCCCCCCTTGCTTGTTTCTCTGACGGGTGGAGCCGTATATATAGGCTTCAAAAAGTGACATGCATGTTGACATATGGCATGCCATGTCACACACATAACTTTCCATGTACCCACATGGTTCGCGTAATAATGCGCTGAGCACTGTTGCCTCGAAATACGTGAAATTCCAACTATCTCGGAATTCAACGAATTTCGATCGGGTAGCTTAGATTTTGCGAGACGAGTCCAACGGTGCAATCCGTTTTGTCATTCGAGATCTAGAAAAATCCTAAATTTTCTCCAGACTATTCCAGTAAATTACCATTTTGTCCCCCCCCTTTTTTTTTTTGAAAAATTTAAATTTAAAATTTTCACGGGTTTTACAATGAGAGCTATATGTACATTTTAAACCATGCATATTTATCTATGCATCATTTGGACAATCATGTTAATAAACACACAATTTCCAAATAAACATACAATTCATGCCAACATATCTTACACGCATACGTTGACATCACAAACCACTACCACTCGGGTAGCGACGCACTTGGACCTCTAGGTCGAGTTGTGACACAACATGTCTACAACTAGCCTACAACCAAGCCATGTGATGGCCTTGTTCATACACAACAACGTGCCATTCAATTACCACACAATAGCACGCAAACATAATATGTTAGACATACATATTGCCATTCAACATGCCACCCCTTAACTAAGGGGTGACACTTCAAATCAATCACATAATAGGCCTCCGAAGCAAGCCTCAATCAACCGCAACTAGACCATGAAATAGGCCTTATAGGTTTGCACAACACACGGGCTTTAGACCAGCCACTAAAACAATCCCTCGAGACCTTTATTCAGCCCGAACCCGATCGACAATGGAATTAGTTGTTTCCCGATGTCTGATAAATTGGAAGCTATTGCATCTAATCGATTGTAGTTTCTCCTCACGTAGTATAGTAATTTGTGATTCTTGCATCCAACGAAGAAGACCAAATGACCAACCGGTCGATCGAGTACTTGATTTTCTTGGTTGGATGCTATTGTATCTAATCGGATGACCAACCGGTCGATCGGTTCATCCCAGAACCTCCAAAAACACGTTCTTTTGCATTTCAGAAATCACTCAAATAGCCCTTAGGGCTCAGAAATAGAAAGCGAAGGCTCCCGAATGGAAAATGTGGAATTCGGTAGGAAGTTTCCCTACACGGGTTGTGAGACAGCAAACCATCATAAGCGTTAGGACTAAACCAAACAACCCGAAGCAAAGTGACTTTACTCGGTAGAAGCGCCCTATGGCCAAATGGCCCCACATGGCTAAACATTGCAATTTAAATGGTCTGAGTGGAAACATAGCCACACGGCCCTACACAACCAAACTATCCCACACAACCACACGACCCTACACGGCCAAACAATCCCACACTGCTAGACGGCCTTGAGGTGGTAACACAATCCACAAGGCGGCGGCTTCCATATGGCGGAGCGACCTAGGTGAGAACTTCGATCCACACGATACACATGGCACTTAAGAAGAAATTAACCAGAGTAGGAAAAAATCCCTACCATTGGAGCGTAGCTAGCTTTAACTCTGAGCCTAACGAACTCCGACCTTCAGAATGCCGGATTTCAGAGGAAGAAGCTGTTAGATCTTCCTTCCTCCATTTCTTTCTCTCTTTTTTTTCTCCTCTTCCTTTTGTTTCCCTCTTTTCCTCCACCGATCTGTTTTTATACACTGGACAAGTCCACATGGCATGCATGCATCATGCCATGTGTCACCCACCCATTTGGGTTCCTTTTTGCCTCGAAATTCGTGAAAAATCCGACCATCCCAGAATTTAACGAAATTCATCTTGGCAACTAGATTTTGCGAGACGAATCCAACGGTGTTGTCCGTTTCATTATCCAAGATCTAGAAAATTTCTAGGTTGTCTTGACTCATTCTAGAAATTTTATTATTTTTGTCATTTTTCAAAAATTATAATTTTTATCTGGTTTTACATATATTGTTGTAAAGAGAATGATGATTCTATTTCTAATTTTGAATTGATAAATCATGCCTTAGTTTTTATAATAAAATAATTTCAAAATAATGTAATTTTTATTAATATATATTTTTACTTTCCACATAATTTTCATTAACATTATTCATTTAATCAATTGAAATTGCATTTATTTATTCTTACAGAGTAAAATTTTACACTTTTAATAAATACGAGAGAAAAAAATAGAAAAATAGACAAGACACAAATGTAAAAAGATGAGTGGTAGTTGTTGGATGGGAAATGGAGAAAAACAGTTAAAGAAAAATCAGAGAGGAAGGAGGAAGAAAATGATATGAACAAGTTGTAAGTGTGGATACGATTGATGCCACTTTTGGCATCCTATGAACCGTTCAATAATGGCAACCATCTGGTTAGAAAAGGACCATTGTAAGCTACTTTTTTTTTTCTTCTATAAATACGAGAGAAAAAAAAAAAAGAGTAAAGATTACAAATTTAAAAAAAATTAAAGTTTATATATAATTATATGTTTTATTCAGACTCATTTAATTTATTTTAACTTATTCATAAAAAAGATTAAATAAATTAAAATATATTAGTTTTTAAATATTTTTAATTATATTTAATTTTCTTGTTCACATGTCTAGTTCGGGCTTGGTTAGAATCGCCTTAACGCTTAAGTCAAGACATAGGAAGATGAGAGATTTGAGTCCTAATAGGGACATATTACTACATTGTAAAAAGTGATAAGCTTTCAAAAAAATTATATTTAATTTTATTTGATTTGTTATAAGACAATCAAGTGTGAAAAAATTAATCTCTTTTTTTAAACATTTTTTTCTTTATTACTCTCCTTAATCCTTCTATTAACGCAACATGGAGAAAATGATAATTTCATAATTTTTATATAAAGTTTCGTTAACAATCCTACATTTAATTGAAAAAATAGAAACTTTAAAAAAAGATGACCAGCTCATCATTTAATGCTATAGTAAATAAATAGTAAAAACTAATAAAAATTCTATAGTCTAAAAAAATCAAAATTGTTTGTACGTACTTTTTTGAATAGTTATTATTATTTATTTATTTATTTTATATTTTATAGAGGAGCAAACATAATGACGAGAAGTTGATGTTCTTCAAATGAAAGTCTTCATACCCACCTCCTAGCCTGAACTTTAATGAAAACATATTGAAAGTTTTCTCATGGAATAGCTTAATTAAATCCTAAGCTATATCCCTGCCCTCCTTGTGACGCCCCAATCCGGGGGTTCGATTGACAACCCGTCAACCCGCTGAATATTCGTGGGTGTTGGATGATCTGATGCCCATGTTGGTCAATCCCATTCACAGGGATTCATTTCTTTATATTTTTATTGCAAATATACAACTTCCCATGTCATTATACAAGAGTTCATATACAACTCTTTACAAACTAAAATATATCAAAAAAAGACAACCTAAATATATTTTACAAACACAAGCATGTTCAAGGCCACAACCGGTCTCTCTTCATACTCATGGCTCCAAAGGAGCACGGCCCTCTCGTACCTAAAAAGGCGATCCTAAGACGGGGTGAGCGGCGGATTCGTGCCACTAGAGGGCGAGCGGAATCAAAATTTGTTTCCTATAGCTCTCCTACCGGCCGTAGTCAAGCTACCGCAAAGATAGCGCCCAGGGTCGAACACGGTGATGGTTTCATCCCACCCATCGACTCAAGACGTTGTTGAAATGGTGAGGCTTTTAGTTTGGATTTCTGGATTTTTGTTCAAAACAATGGAAGTTGTATGTTCACCACTAACCGTATCGGGCTTAAAAGTTAATTAAAATGGTAACCTTGAAGGTTTAGGTCACTAGCTTGGATAACACGGCTAACAAGTGTCCTCTTGCCATATCCTGATTATGGAAAATAATACATAGTCAAAGCCATAACCTGATCTTGTTTAACTATAAAACCAACCCTAACCACTCCTATTCGAGTCAACACAAGTATTGGGCATTCACAAATTCCTATCGCTTTAAAAACCCTAGCACTCAACCTCATTTCAAAGGCTCGTAAAGGCCATCTAAAGAATATCAATGTGACCCACCAATAAGTATGCACTGCATCTCTAAAGCATGACAAGTATCGAATTTCAAAGTAAAGACATTGAATGGCTTTAAACCCTAGTTTGGAAAGCCGGGAGCTATAAATACAGCATTCGGTAGTATTCAATACATGAAGACAACTCAGCAAAGAACCCTTAAAACCGCTAGTAACCTTCCTCTTCAAGGCTATAGTTAGCTACATCCTTGAGTCTGTCATCCCCAAAGTGGGGTGTTTGGCAGCCCAGGAAAATGAAAGAAAGGAGGAGAGAGAGAAAAGCAAACCCTAAACAAGTCATGGGAATTTTATAAAATGAAACTCACCCCTTAGGTTAAATGGGGTTTATATAGTCCACCCAAAGTGTGAAAATACAAGAAAGCCTAAAATATTGGCTCATACAAGGGACAAGGTGGTAATACACCAAAACGTAGTCGTTTGGGATCAATTACAAAAAATTCACAGGCAAGCACTTTCACATAGGAGAATTTCGCTAGCATAGCGAAATTTCGCTAGCCTAGCAAAAAATATGAGAGATAGCGAAAATGGTGAATTTCGCTAGGCACAGTGAATTTCGCTAGATAGCGAAATTCCCCGCTAGCCCAGCATCACTCGCTTAGGATTGGCGAATTTTCGCTATGATTGCGAAATTTTCGCAGTCCTAGCAAAATTTTCGCAACCATAGCGAAAATTCCTGCCTTCCTGATCCAAATGCATCGCATCCACTCGCACTTCTTCTTCATCACATTACCTTTAATTCCAATCGAAGTTTTGATATTTTCGATGGTTGAAAACAACGCTTTTCCCCAAGATTCGGGCACATATATTGTCAACTTGAACACAAGTACGAGGTATAAAACCTACAAAATCACCAAAACAAGTCAAATGGTATTAGTGGAACTAAATGGACTCCGCACACATCAATTAGCTAATTGATATGATTAGTGTGCAAAAGCACCCAAACCTATCCCCGACTGTGGTTCAAAATTGCACTTTTTGGGCACTAATCACACCCCCAACCACACGTTGTTGTCCCTTAGCAATGCTAAATAATCAGACATGCATGCCGTGATTTTACAAAAGTGTATACTGCCCAAAAAGGTGTATGTAACAAGCATTACCTTTTAAAATGAACAATTGATACCAAGTTTGAAACCGACATGAGAGAAACTATAAAGTGAAATAATTTTTAGGGTCAACATCGCATCCAAAGAATTCAACCCGAATTTCATCGAACTAATGGTTCCTAATGTAAATCCGTATTGGAGCCAATAAAGTGCAAAATTATTTCCTCCCCCACCTAGCTATCGGGCATGGCCTTAAGCCGTTGAACAACCTAGAGAGGAAAAAGCTACACTTTTCTTTCTTTATTTGACTACCGTAGGTGCAATGCTTAAACTCGACTTCATCAAAGTCCGTAACGGGTCCACCGATGACTCCCACCCAATTAAGGTTTAGGGCATCAAGCCAAAAGGATCACTTGACCACAAACTCTACAGGCTTCACCCCGGACTCCGAATGACTTCGAGAATCAAGCACCTACAACACGCTAAACCCTACCCATTCACCCGTGTAGCGAATCTAAGTCGATGACTCTCAACCAATTAAGGTTTAGGGCATCGGGCTTTAAAGGCTTTCGCCATATACCCCACTCGACCGCGGTGTTCTAAGCTTAAGGCAAAGGTCACGACTTTTATTTTTCTTTTTCTTTTCTTTTCTTTCCTTTTGGAAGACTACATTGGTCTTCAAATATGGGTAACACAAAACTATTATAAGTTATCAACAGATCTAAGGCCTGCTATGCAAAGTGAAATGAGGTGAATAATTTCACAACTTATCAGCATAATCCGTGTAAAGGCGTGAATTAGCTCAGCGGAAAAGTTCGTTGAATATCGCTGAATCTCACTGACCAAAACTCAATCTTCATATATGGAATTGTTCTAGCATTAAGGTGACATACAGGGCTTCAATCTTTCAATTAAAGGCAATTCAATTGTCCAATTAAAAGCAATTCAATTGTCCAATTGAAAACAAAAGTGGATACACCAATTGGATGCACAAAAGAATTGATAAGCAAAAGTGTAATAAATCATAACAATCGTAAGGCTTTTTAATATAACCAAAATGGTTGATACATGAATCTCATAGCCAAACATAAAAGATCACCGCCTACTATGGCTAATACATGAATCCTAAGCACAAAATTAAGAGGCGCCATACGCCGAAATCGTATTAAAAACATAGAAGATTATTCCTACCTCTAACTTTTCCTCCCAAGAAAAGCATAGACATGGCCAGGATAGGAAAGTTAGGAGACAGAGGCGCACTCACCTCAATCTCGCAGTGGTGGTGGATCCGACGCCGCGGGCGCATGTTCAGAGCCGCCGCCGGGTGCCGCCGGGCTCATCTCGATGATCGAACATGCTGAGACCGAGGTGACTCATGATCCGCTGAGCATGGCATGAGACCGCTCTCCCAAAATGGTCTCGCCAGTCAATCTCTCGATCCATCACGCCTGCGTAGATGCCAACTGATCAGATAGGTCCACTCACAGCTCCCCGGTACGATACGAATGTACCCTGAGAGGCCGTGGCCGTATATGATGGGCCTGGGAGGTCAATAATGAAGGTGGAGGATGAGATGGAGGAGATATATCTGGCACTGGGCTCCTCCCCATCTCGGGCTCAGAAACATGACTACCTCTCCTATGAGAGTCCTCTCGCCTCCGGTCCAAGGCTCCTCCCGGTCCTCGGCCGAGGAGAAAGAAATCGGCGATCACCATCGCCTCCATAGGACAGACCCGAGGACATCTAATCATCCTCTCAATTCCGGGGTTCTCTAGAAAGCCCAAGTGCTCCAGACTCGCTCAGCCAGCCGTGGCATCAAAGAAGGGTAGACTCTCAAGCCAGCTGCTCATGGTGACCTTATCTTAAAATGTAGTAGGAGGTCATCACCAACTCAAAGGGACCGGAACTGTAACCCCTCTCGAGATCCGATACGTATTCGAGATGGCTCTACGATTTAGTGCTACAAATGAAGAGGCTATTCCTTAAGCGATGATCAATGGCGGTGAGGCGAGCCGCTTCCTAATAGTATTAAACCGTCAGAAGTTGTTCTGAGACCGTAACCCTCCCGTAGGCCCGTGAGGCCAACTCTAACCTTCGGAGTTGGCCTCGCCCGGTGGTGCCCAATGTACCGTTATGTCCGCCGCTCCGAGAACTTCCCCGTCGATCGTCGATACCGAACTGAGCTCCACGACGCGCTCCCTGAGGTCATAGGTGAATCCAAACCCGGGTGGCCAGAACCGCCGATGTCATGAACGGCAGAAGTGAATAGTGCTCGATCAATCGCACAGTCCCCGAACTGGGTCCCATTAGCGCCGGACCGAGGTCCTGAATCTGGGGGTCGACCATTGGCGGGGCGTCGTGGTACGACTCCCCATGAAAGTCTCTCAGTGAAGCCACATTCCGAGGATAGGGTGCTTTCGGCGAATAAGGGCCTCGATCCGGCGGGGGATAAGCGTGGCGATGAGGTGGCCTCTGGCTAATAGCGGCGTGAAGGCGACGGCTGGCCTAGAGGATGAGGACTCTGAGGACCCTCAGCCCCGGGCATGGGCCCGCTGGTACTCCTGCCTCCCAGATCTCCTCCAGGGCATCAGAGCAAACTGGTCCCGATCCGTGTCCTGCATCTCCCGAATCTCTCGAGCCTCCCTGCGGACCGCTCGTGGACCTGCCGTAATCGGAGCTGGTACTGGGCCGGGATCGAGCCTCGCCTCCTCCCGCCGGGGCATCGAACCTGGACCTCGAGGTCCGAGGCGGACCCACCTCCGCGCGCACCATGACCGTGACCGGTGCGACACTAGGCGGCTCACGACCAAAATGGAACCGCCAGGCAATCGAAAGGTCGACCCCTGGGCTCACCGCCGATGAACGAGCATCAAGTAGTAGGAACCCCGACATAGACAACCTGTGGCGCGCCGGGCAGGGGGCCGGCAAACGCTACCGTGGTGGCGCAGAAGGCAGTGGAAGGGCTCTGGCGGACTGAAGGCGGTGGCAAAGTGGCTACCCGGGCACGGTAACGACGGGGCTCAGTGGCTACAGAGCGCGAAATGCCGCGGGAAACCAGGGTCAACGCTGGTTGTCACGCCGGTCCGGCAGGCCACCTGAGGTGGAGGCGCGGATGACCGGTGTGACCAGGCGGTGGAGGCACGAACAGTGGGCGCTTACAAGCAGGCTCTCGTGACGGCTTAGGAGGAGGAGAGAAGGAATGAAAAGCCCTCCTCCTTCATTTTATAAGTCACGAAAGCGTACCGACCTCGCAGATTCGCTTATAGCTAAATCGTCAAATTGCACTTAATTTCTTTTTCAACATTAAAATATAAATAATAATATTAAAATAAAAAATTATCATATTAAAATATATCTAAAATTTAATATATGTTGAAAATAACATTAAACAAATCGCTTAAAAGAGAAAGCTACTAAATCAGGAAATTTACTAAAAATAGCCAAAATTAAAGAAATTGACCAAATTAAAATAAAAGCAAAATTTTTTGAGTTACAATTTGTTTCGAGAACACCAACCTCGCCCAAAGTCACAGATTTACTCATGGAGGTCAAGGAGGAGGATTCACCCCGTGAAGGGCCTCGAGCCGATGCCTTGATGTTTGATTTCCCATGGTTGATTTTATTCAACATTGAATTCCACATCTAAATTCTCATAGCGGGTTACTGATGGTAATACCAAAACACCTGTTTCATTTTGATTGGGTGTTTCCTGTAATTTTGACATTCAAATTTCCTCGACCACCCAATCGAAAAAACTTCATTAGCCACTGATCAGTTTCCACCACTTCAGCTGTTATCTGGGTTAAAGAAATGTTCACTTCCAATACAATACCAAAAGTAAGTTGCATGACTCCATTCCCAATTAATGATTGCAATGCGTGGCCGAATGGTCTTCTCCAGGATGATCGCACATGATCGGGCCCATTCTATTGGCCTCGCGGTCCGGGGCAAGACCACAAAGCCCACTGTGCAGAACTTGTCTACCTTCACCAACACATCCCTCAACTATTCCTTAGAATCTTCACCGATCGATCACAATGATAGAGTGATGTTGGTAGGTTTGCTTTCCTCCTAAACCCAATCGCTTGTATAACGAAAGTATGGCAAGAGGTTCACACTAGCTCCTAGGACTGGCAAAGGATTTGTCTATACTGTCCCACCAATATTAACTGAAATTGGGCGTGGGGATCCCGGATCCGTATTTGACTGGTTCTTGCCGATTATGGCACTAACTTGTTCGCTAAAAATGCCTTTTCTCTCAATGCCCAACCCCTTCGATCACAGATCCTTTAAAACTTGAAAGGCAGCACTGGTTTGATGATGTCCAAAAGAGTATGTTGACCTCACCTGCCTTAGACTTCTAGATGCCCTAGCCGCTGGGATGCCTTTTTTCGCTTCTTAGTGCCCGGGAAATGGAGGTGGCATGCAAGCTCATCGAGTTCTCTCCTTCGTGAAAATGTGTTCGCTCCAGCAATTCTTCCTTTTTGGTTTCAACTCGCTTCGCATTACGCATCAACCTCTTTTCCACTCCTAAGGGTGATTATAGCTCTCGACTGGCCCATTCCCGAATTGGGCTGGATGAACCTACCTCATGCACTTTCTATTTGGCAATGCCTGGAAGTGAACCTCTCCTCCTATACCTCCTAATATTGTTGATCTGTGATTGAATAACGCAAGCTGTCTATTTTCCGATTAAGATTGCTCTCAAGCCCATCTATTCTCTTGTTCGCCAGGTTTCATGCAAATCCTTTGTGCCAATTGTGCATTGATCCCTTTTGTTCTTCCACAAAGTTGCCCACCACCTCGCTTCAAATTCGGGACGCTTGTTCAACTCGAGAATGGACGTATGGCGTGGCCGTGGTTTGACGAGGAACCAAACTATGGTTTGGCACCTGATGGCACATAGGCAGGGAGATTGGGTTTCCAGGAGAGGTTAGGGTAATTCCTCCAATTGGAATTGTAGGTATTACCATATGGAGCATTAGGTTGTGGTGGTCAGGACGACTCATGGCATTTGCATATTCTGACATCAAATCCTTCACTGAAGGGGCCATAGGATACTGTTCTTCTAGGTGGACAGGGGATTGGAAATTGGTACATGGATTGGCTTGTGCAGGATTTTCAGTCACTGCCTGCACTTCATGTAGTCGATTTCCTTCTAGCTCTTCCACCTTCCTAGCTAAGGTTGAAATTCTAGCTTTCATTTCCATATCCTCTGACAGTGCATAAATCCTTCCCCTAGGGTTGGCTGAGGGCCTTATTTTCTCCATTTCTCTCGGGTTTGGCTCAGCCACATAGTTTAAAAAATCCATGGCTTCATCGGGATGCTTGCTCAGAAAATCTCCCCCACACATGGTTTCTAAAAGATGCTTCATGGCAGGAGACATACCACCATAGAAGTGGTTTACCAGCATCCAAGTGTCGCAAGCCAAGGATGTGATGTGCACCGATAGTCTCCATGAATCTCTCCGAGCACCGGGAGCAAACTTCTCATTGTCAAAGGCTGAGTAGTGTAGACTGCCTTTTTCAAACTCGTTGGTCTTGTGGCATTGAAGAATTTCTTTCAAAATTCCACCCGCAACTCACCCCACTTCTAATGGTTCTGGGTCTCAGTGAGTTTAGCCATATCTTGGCCTTGTCCTTGAGGGTCAATGGAAATGCTTTCAACTTCAACAAATCCATATCCATCATACCTTCCTTAAAGGTAATGCAAACTTCCTCAAAATCCCTAATATGAGTGTATGGGTTTTCATTTTCCATACCATGAAATGTAGGGAGTAGGGGCACCAAATAGGGCCTCACTGCTACATCTTCAGCAGGAGGTATGATGCAGGAAGTGGGTACCTAACTCTAAGAGGGTATGATCCTCATCTACCTATAAGTCATTGGATTCACCGTACCACGCTTTGTCGTTTCGTGTAGTGGATCCATATTTTCAATGTGTACACTGACTACAACCTGTTCAATTGGTGTAATCGACTGTAGTCTACCCGGGCGTCTCTATCCCTGGTGCATGTAAACACCGTCACACAAAATGAGATACAACAAAGAAAGACAAACAAGCTTGCAAAAGGGTTAATGTTAGTCCAAATAAAAATGACTGCTAGAAAAAATAAAACAAAGGCAAAGAACTCCGGCCAAGTAGTAAAACTTGCAATTACAACAACCGAAATTCAAAAGGTTCAAAAGGTCACCCTACACTTGTAATGAGGATTGCCAGTACACTTCAACTAACATACATAGTTCGCACCATCCCCGGCAACCCATTATCATTTGATTCAGGCTTGACGGTAAGGTGAGCCTAATCAACAAAATTTAAGTTTCTATGTTCCTCCTACTGCCGTAGTCAAGCTACTGCAGCATAGTGGTCTAGGGTCGAACACGGGGATGGGTTTTCATCCCACAAATGACTCGCATCAATGTTGAAAATGGTGAGGCTTTTAGTTTGGATTTCTGGATTTTTGTTCAAAACAGTGGAAGTTGTATGTTCACTGACTAACTCGTGACCGGGCTTAAGTTAATTTGTGAAATGGTAAACTTTGAAGGTTTGTCACTAGCTGATAATACTTACTAATAAGTGTCTCTGTCATATCCTCGCATTATGGCAAATAACATATAGTCGTGCCATAACCGGATCTTTGTTTAACTATAAAACTAACCCTAGAACCAATTCCTATTTGAGTCAACACGTGTATTAAGCATTCATAAATTCCTATCGCTTTAAAACCCTAGCACTCAACCTCATTTCAATGGCTCAGAAGGTCGCCTAAAGCATTATCAATGCATCTACCAATAAGTATGCACTGTACCCTAAAGCATGGCAAGTATTGACCAAAGTAATGACATTAAATGGCTTTAAACCCTAGTTTGGAAAGCTGGGAGCCATAAATACAGTACCTGTAGTATTCAATACATGAAGACAACCTGCAGCAACCCCAAAACCAAGCTAAAGAACCTTCCTCTTCATATTATGAGGCTTAGCCAAGCATCCTTGAGTTGTCATCCTCAAAGGGGGGTGTTTGGCAGCCTAGAAAATGAAAGAAAGAGGAGAGAGAAGAGAGAAAAGCAAACCCTAAAATGAAAGCTGCGGGAATTTTATAAAAATGAAAAGCTGCTTCAAAAATTCCTTAGGGTTACAAAATGATGGGGGTTTATATAGTCCACCCAAAGTGTGAAAATACAAGAAAGCCTAGAATATTGGCTCATACAAGGGACAAGGTGGTAATACACCAAAATGTAGTCGTTTGGGATCAATTACACAAATTCACAAGGCACTCGCTATGCAGAGAATTCGCTTAGCATACGAAAATTTCGTCAGCATAGCGAAATTCTCAGCTAGCTCAGCATTAGCTCTGAGTTGCAGATAAATGAAATCGAGAAATTCCCCGCATCTACAGTGAATTCGCTAGCATAGCAAAATTTCGCTACCTCTAGCGAATTTACAGACAGCTTAAACTGAGAAATTTCGCTATTCATTGTTGAATTTCCCATTAGCTACGAAATTCTCACGCCTAGCTAAAAATATGAGAGAGAATAAACATAATTCATTAGCAATGCTGAATTTCAAGTAGATACGGCTGCTAGCCCAGCGAAATTTCCACCTCAGATTGTAAAATTTTCGCTATGACGAAAACTGTAATCCTAGCTTAAAAATTTCAAACATAACGAAAATTCCCGCTCCCGATCCAAATGCCATCGCATCCCACCGCAGACTCTTTCTTCATCACATTGCCTTCAATTCCACACCAGTTTTGATATTTTCGGATGGTTGAAAAACACCGTTTTCCCAAGATTCTAAGACATATATTGTCAACTTGAACACAAGTGGTCGAGGTATGCAAAACCTACAAAATCACCAAAAAAACAAGTCAAATGGTATTAGTGGAACTAAATGGACTCGCACACATCAATTGGCTTAATTGATATGATTAGTGCGCAAAAGACCCAAACCTCTCCCGATCAGGTCTAAAATTGCACTTTTTGGGCACTAATCATGAAGCCTAGTCGATATATCTCCTACAAGGGCTACTCCCCACCTAAGTGCACATACAATGTCAGTTACACAATCACACACCTGAATGCCTACATGCCATGAATAAGATGCGACCAATCATGACCCAATCCCAAGTCCTCATTAATTCCCTCACACATGCATATGCTAAGTGTGAAAAACCATCATGGGCGTTCCATTCATGACCCTTTTTCCAAAAATAAATCTTTTTGTTTTATTTTTTATATTGGACAGTCTCCAAGATATAGTGTGGACAGTCTCCGACAAGACTGGTCACCGAGAAGTACTGCGGACACCGACACGTACTTTGGTTAGTCTTCAAGAAGTACTGTGGACAATCTCTGATACGTACTTTGGTTAGTCTCCAAGAACTACTGTGGACAATCTCCGATATGTACTGGCCGCCTCCAAGAAGTACTAGGACAAGTCGAAAATCATTTGATGTACCATCGAACCCAAAACACAGGGTCGATCATTTCCATCCACTCACACCCATGTCATGCAATGCCCTATGCATAAATGCAATGCAAGTGTCAATGCATGTCATTTCATGCTACATGTATGCTACGTGTCACATGCAACATATAAATCACACAATAGATGTCAAGTGTCATGGATAAATTATATTTAATGCATATAATTATTTTTATTTTTATCTGACATATATCACATAATTTCACACATTAACATATTATTCAATTTACAGTAATAACACACATTAGCCATTCCCGCCATAAATCCGACCATACTGCCTGGAAAATGGTGACTTAGTCAAGAAATTCCACTTTTTAAATATCACAATAAAATTCAACATGTACTTCTTGCTCAAAGCATACGAGCCTCGAAAGCATTTTAGATACAACCCGACCAAAACAGGTTCTAAAACTATAATGGACCGCTCCTCAATTGCTCGTGATCTAAATTTCACTCTCACCCTACGCTTGGCTAAGCACTTCATTTTATTAAATTCTAGACTCAACGAGATTTATGTAGAGTTCAAGAACGAACAAATTGGAGTTTTGACTCGAAAGCCATGGTCGCTCAAGCCACGCCGCCGACTGCCAGGTGGTGCAAAATTCGCATACCCCGCTTTCCATTATGCCTCGATTTACTCGCCTGAACCCATGCTTGGCCTCGATGGTCTCGAGAACTCATATACTGTCCATGACCGTTCCACAACCAAAAATAGATTACACAATGAAATAATTCGCCCCGAAGTGGGGCGAAATCGTTAGGCCCCTACATGGACCCTAGGCGTGAAATGAACCGGAGTAGGAGGAAACCTACATCTTGTAGCGCAGTTCTGAGTTCTTCGCCTCCGTGTCCCGCCACCGCGACACTCCTTCCTTTTCCTCTTTCCTTTCCCTCTCTTCCTTGTCTTTCTTCCTCATTTTTGTTCTCTTTTCTTCTTCCTTTCCGTTTTTCTTTTCTCCCCGTTGCTGTTTTTTTTTTCATTTCCTATTATGGTTTCCTCTCCTCTCTCCCCATGCACACCTTCCCTTCCACTTTTTCTTTTGTTCCCTCCTCCACCGAACTGATCCATTCTCTTCCACTATCAATTCTAGTGACACATGGGTTTCATGTGTCACCTTCACATTCTTTTCCCTTAACAAGTGTCCTACATGACACTAGCATCTCCTTCCCATGTGACACATGGCCACCAAGATTCTTGCCATGTGGCATCCAGCACCCACATGGCCCCTCTTGTGATAGACATGATGTCGTGTGGCATCATGCCACATGTCACCACATAATTTGCCCGTTTCACCTTGAAATATGTGAAATTCTGACCAACTCAGAATTCAACGTAATTCGTCAGGGTAAACACATTTCATGAGACGAACCCAACGGTATAGTCCATGTCGTCATCCGAGATCTAGAGATTTTTCGGGTTTCAATTTGTACTGTAACGGTAGTTTACCATATTAAAGAAAAAAATTTCAAATTTACTCGGGTTTTCACACTCCTAGCCTAAACTGAAATCAAGCTTCTGAATCTCTATCTTCTTGGAACAACCATGGCTTTGGCAAACACCAATTATACATATCTCTTCACAAATAAATTATATATAACATAATTAAGAAGGTGACAAGCAATTGATTGTATATAATAAAAGGATATCAGATTCAAAGGGACAAATCAAAAAAGTTAAAATACAAAAAAGTATAAAAAAGATATTTTTCAACAAAAATGTCCATAAAAATATAGTTATAATGTGGTGAATTTGTTTTACACTTTCAAGGGAATTTTTGTTTAAAATAGTGACATTTTAAAGATTACGATTATAAGAGATCATTCTTGCAAATATTTTTGGGATTTGTCCATTCTAATTCGATTTCTCTATAATAATATACAAAAAGAAACAAACTAGGTTTCTGATTATAAAAAATTAAAATATAGGATCATTAAACAAAAAAGTCACTTCTATTTTGTGTTTCTATAAACGGAATAGAAAAAAAAACTATTACTTGTTATTCAGAAAAACAAAAATTTTTTATCATCCTTTGAAAAACAAATTACATTCCAATGGAGGAGGGAAAAAATATGCTGAACATTTGGATGAATATTGGAGAGGTAAAAGAAGAAAAGAAAGAACATGCTTTGATGAAAAAACACCTCTCTTGTAACACTCCAAATTATACCCTAGTAGTTTTATGACATGTTTAGGGTATAATATAAGTTAGATTTGCATTTTTCGGAAATAAAGAGTTAAGTGTGAAAAAGGGTAAAATGGTAATTTGACAAAGTAAGGACCCAAGGGACATAAGATAAAAAGATTATATGCTATTATGGGAATTGTGATAAATTGATTTGCAAATTGAATAAAGAAAAATGACTAAGATGCGAAGGGAAAAAATTGGGCCAAATCCCATAAGACAAACATTGTCTTCTAAGAAAGGGAAAGTTCCCCTTTTTCTTGGCTTAGGTTAAAGCATCCGATTTTGGGGAGAAGAATAAGCCATTTTTAGAGTTCATTTGTTCAAGTGAGAAGGAAGGAAGAAGAGAAGAAAAAGGGAAGCTTGGTTCAAGTCTTTCAAGATCAAGGTTAGGAAATTCTTCAACCTCTTTGTCTATGCTTATATTAGGAAATTATCCTAACTCCTCTCTTGGTTCATGTATGGGTTAGTAAAACCCTAACTCTCATTATAAAGGTATTTTTGGTTGGTTTAAGTCAGTTTTGGAGTTGGTTATGAGGTTGTTTTGTTTTGGAATGAAGATTTCCGGTGAAATAGGGCAAAAATGCCTATTTATGTTCCAGCTTGACGCTTCTTCGCCTAGGCAAAGGAGTGCTTGCCTTGGCGAAGGTCTTCGCTTAGGAGAACCTGAAGTCCTGTTTTTGTTTCCTTTATTATGATAATTCTAGAAACCATCAATTGGATTAATGTAGGATCCTAACAAGTGAATGAAAGGGTCCGTACTTGTATACAAATTATATGTAAAAATGTTTTGGGCAAACTTTGTTTTCTTGCCCCTTATTTTTGTGTGTTATCCAAATACAAAAATGTGAGTAAGAATAATGTAAAAAGCTTTAAAACACATATAATTGTATGACCACCTAAGACCGAATAGTGAATGAATAGGCACCTCTAATTAGTACTTCGACACTCTATGTTTAGTGCTTCAGCACTCCCTGTTCAGTGCTTTAGCACTCTCTGTTCAGTGCTACGACACTCCTACATAGTGCTACGGCACCTCTGTTACGTGGGCATGCATGTACTGTGCTTCAGCACCTTTGTTTAGTATTGTACCGTGCCTTCGGGTACCTATTGTGTTGTGTCCCTCTCATTCATTATTACCGGTCTATGCAGACAAATATTGATATTTTGTGTACATGAATAATATGATATATGAAAGTAATTATATGAAAACAAAAGTAATCATTTATGATGCTAAGGCATATCTCAGTTTTGTTCTATAGTGTACCTACGAGTACCTTCTGTTAAAAGATTTTTGTTATGTATTCCTACGGGAGATGTGAAAACTATGATATATGAATTATGTTATATGTATACTGTAATTGAGAACCATCGCAAACTAATATGTATCGTTATCTCTGCTTTTCCCATTGCCTATAAAGTTTCAAGAGACGCAAGCTATCCATGTAGAGACCGAAGAGAACATCCACAGACCCGCATTCGCTGTGGCCAACATAGCATTAGGAGCCTTTTGATGTAGGCCTTGACTGTTTGTAATGTAAATGTAATATTTGGCAATAGTGGAACTCAGGTAAGGCTGCCAAATGGTACTTAGGAAAATATATGTAAAGGATAATTTAAACACCACTACGGTGGTAGAATTACAAGTTATGTCCTTATGGATTTATATGATCAAAATGGGCCCACTAATGTCTGATAATCAGGTTGAGAAGTCCCAATCCCGTGTAGCGTCCCTTCATCCACTTAGGCAGGGGATGGGGCATTACAATTTTAGTGGTATCAGAGACTCGGTTTAGGTGTTTCTAGAAAACTATTAGGTTAAAAATGTACTTATATAGTATTGTGTTGGCCTAATGCGGATGTCCTTGTTTTGTATATTGTCTAGAATGGATCAATCCCAGGAAGCTGTGGAGGAAATAACTGAAAGCGTCAATCCTATGAATCTTGATCCATCAGTCTCTGGTCCGTCTGGGTCGGCTATAAGTGAAAATGCTTCAATTGAAGCATTGTTAAAACTTTCTCAAGATATGGCAAGGGTCTTAGATGGACTCATAGCCCCAAGAGCTCCGATTGATTCTGTAAGAAAGCATGGAGTAGAGGAATTCCATGGTACAAGTTTTGACGAGTCTGATAAAGCCGAGTTTTGGCTTGAGAAACTACAAAGTGCTCTAGACGAAGTGAAATGTCCCCCTGAGCAAATGGCCAAATGTGTGGTCTCACTGCTGCAAAGTGCAGTTTATGATTGGTGGAAGTTAGTCCTAAGAAATCCACTACTTCCAGACCCAATTTCATGGGACTTCTTTGTTCAAGAGTTTCGTACAAAGTATGTCACCGATGACTATGAAGAGACCAAGTGGAAGAAATTTCTAAATATGAGATAGGGGAATCTGACAGTGGTGGAGTATGAGAAAGAGTTTAGCCGCCTTAGTAAGTATGCACCAGAACTAGTCCTTACTGAAACTTTCCGATGTAGACAATTTGAGGATGGCCTAGAGGAGTAAATAAAAAGGTACCTCATGGCTGTTACATCATTGTAAGTAGTGAATTTTTATTGGTGCAAGCGACTATGAAAATTGAGAAATCTGAAATGATGAGTCCGGAAAGTAATTTAGAGAGAAAGTCCTCTAGAGGTGGTTTCTCTTCAGGTAAAAGAACTAGAGTGTCTCAAGTTGAATCAATGCATGGTTTTGCTACTAGAGGTAGGAGACAAGGACCTACAATGACACAGGGTTTCGGTAGGAGCACTTTAACCAGATAACATGAAAGACCAGAATGCCCGCATTGTCACAAAAATCATTATGGTACTTGCAGTTGAGTAACTGGGGGTTGTTTCAAATGTGGGAGCATAGACCACCTTATAGTGAACTATCCTCGAGGATTCGAGAGTTCTAGAAATCTTCAAGGAAGTAGCCGAGGAGGATTAAATGTACCCTATCGACCTGATCGGTGCAGAGATGGTAGTTTAGTGGTAGTAAGGAAGAGGTATCGGTCGTAAACAGCAAATCTTCCTCTACTACTACAGTCCTAACTCGAGCTCATGCCATGAGAGCCCATGAAGAACAGGATGCACCAGGGGCTATCGCGGGTAATTTCACTCTTTATAACAATGAAATTCATGCTTTAACAGATTCTGGCTCTACACATTCTTATGTATGCATTGAACAATTGAGTAATAAACTGCCATCAGTAGAACCTTTAGCATATGACATGCTTGTTACCAGTCCATTAGGGCTTAATGTTAGAGTCATTCGAGTGTATAAGAACTGTCTCCTAATGGTCCATGATAGGGAATTTTTTGTTGATTTGATTCCTTTGCCTTTTCATGAGTTTAATTTAATTTTGGGGATGGATTTGTTATCCAAACATCGGGTTATAGTTGATTATGATAAGAAAATAGTAGTGCTTAAATGTTCTGACCTGTTTGAGGTAATTGTACAAGGTCTGGACTAATGCCAAATTTAATTTTAGCTATGCAAGCTTGACGTTTTTTTAGAAAAGGTTGTGAAGCCTTTTTGGCTTTGGTGCTTGACTCTAAGAGGAGATAGGTGAATCTAGAAGATATTCCAGTGATAAAAAAAATCCCCCAATGTGTTTCCTGAGGAATTACCTGGTTTGCCACCCGAAAGAGAAGTAGATTTGTCTATTGAAGTTGTACATGGGCCAACTCCTATTTCTAGGGCACCCTACCTTATGGCCCAATTGAACTAAAAGAGTTAAAGACTCAATTACAGGAGCTGTTGGACAAGGGATTCGTTCGATCTAGTGTTTCACCCTGGGGTGCACCGATGTTGTTTGTTAAAAAGAAAGATGACATTGTGATGCCCTAAATCCCGGGGGTCTTTTTTTTTTTAATACTGACTCGAGAATAGTGTCCATGAACAGTGCTCATGAACAGCATCCCAAACAGTGACCCTAAACAGTGCACAACCCAGCACATTGTCGTAGGTGGGTTGCGTGCACATTGCGCGTCCACAGAGCGCTTAGGCAAGCGCTTAGGAGCGCTGTGAGTGCCTAATGTCCTGTCGCAGCGCGCTATATGCACGCACTGCGCTCACTGAACGCTTTGTCGTGCGCACGTTGCACCCTGTGCGTGTGCTAGGTCTCTTGTGTCGCGCACCAAGGGCGCTCTGTCGCAACACCCCAACCAATCCAGATCTTAGGCCCTGTCACGACACCAATTGTTGTGTCACGACACCAAGCAGCCAGGCCAGGTAGCAACATCAAAAACTGTGTCGCAACACCAAATGTGCCAAACCGTGTTGTGACATAAAAAACGGTGTCGCGACACCAAAATGGCCAAACTGTGTCGCGACATCAAAAATGGTGTCATGACACCAAATGGTCATAACTGTGTTGTGGCATCAAAACCGTGTCGCGACACAACTTCAGCCCACAGTGGGGCTTCCTTGCCGCGACACAAAATTTTGTGTCGCGACACACAATGAGCCAACCCTATCGCGACACAGGGTGGCTAACACTGTCGCGACAGGGGACCCTCTGTCGCTACCTATGTCGCCTAGTTCTAGCCTAACCCTGTTGCGACATAAGAATTCGGTCGCGACATGGGGCCAAGGATTTCAATCATGCCCGCAAGAGGCGCTGCCTCGAGCGCGTTCCGCCGCCCGTGCAACCTGTCGCGCATGCACCAACTCGACCGTGCACTTGGCTTGCACACCTTGGTGAGCATACCATGCCCTGCTTGTCGTGACACCACTACCGTGTCGTGACCCGAAACAAAAAAAGGGCAGTTGCCCTTTCCATTTATCACCTGCACTTTTCCTTGTTGGTTCAGCAGGTTCAACACATTCTAAAATCACCATAACTTAGCCTTATTACTACAAAGGCTACTTGAATATGGAAAAAACTCAACAAAATGTATTCATTATGCAAAAGGGAGTTTAATTACAATTTGTTCTCAATTACAAATTACAAAAACTGGGTCTTCTACCCGCATTTACAAAATACGTAAATAAGGCCGATTCGCCATTTCTTCGCTCTAAGGCTCACATGCATCCCATCCTGTGTGTACCTTTAGTACCTGAAAATGTTATTCCTACAATGGAAACCAAACATATTCAAGTAAAATGATGCACACTTCTACCTGAATATCTACATGCCTCGTCCCATGCCTCGAGTCCTTACAGACTCCCTCACACATGCCTTTTCCATGTATGAAAGTCATTTTCAAAACAAAAATATTTGTTTTTATTTTTAGACAATCATCTGATATAAATAGTGGACATACTCCGATAATCTACTTTGTGGACAACCCTCTGATATAAATAGTGGACATACTCCGATAATTTACTTTGTGGACAACCCTCCGATACAATTCATTGGACATCCTCCGACATGAATTGTTAGACGACCATCCGATGTAACTTAGTGGACATACTCCGATATAAATAGTGGACATACTCTGATAATTAACTTTGTGGTCAACCCTCCGATATAAATAGTGGACATACTCTGATAATTAACTTTGTGGGCAACCCTCCGATATAAATAGTGGACATACTCTAATAATTAACTTTGTGGGCAACCCTCCGATATAAATAGTGGACATACTCCGATAATTAACTTTGTGGGCAACCCTCTGATATAAATTTCATATTATGCACTCACACCCAATGTTTTAGGATGCCCCAGTGCAGATGAAATGCAATATGCCATTTCACACAAATTCATGCTAATATATTAAGCATGTATATATTAACAAAAATTTACACACAAACAACATGTGATTCATTCACAACAATAACACAAACAACACACAAGGTCACATGAACAACCCAACACTTGGTCTCGGGACTATCAAGGACCACTTTAGGGATTTCACCACCGTGTCCCAATATATATATATTTTTTTGGAACTGAATGAACGATCATTGAGGCCCCAGAACATCCCTAACCATTAGAATGGCTCTTAGCCAAAGATTAAATTAAGTAGGAGAAAACCCCTACCTCTTGGAGTTTGTCGAAACCCCACTTTTCCGGTCTTTATGCGAAGCTCTCTCTGTGAGGATAAACTTTCCCTCTTACTCCGCCTGAAACCGTCGGTCCGATCGCCGAGAAATCTAGAGAGAAGGTAGAGCTTCTCTCTCTAAAATCCTTTCCTTCTCCTTCCTTCTTTTCTCTCTCCCCTTTCCTTCTCTCCCCACCGATTTGGTCAAGTTAGGTCAAGTGAGATGTCCTCTCACTTGCCCCTTGTCGGACTCTTACTGGTTCCCATGGATTTCCCCTTATCCACATGTCTATCCACTTGGATTTCCATCCAATTTCAAAGTGAGACATGTCACATGTGAGCCCCACTTGGCTCTTTGCTTGAGGTCCTCTGCACCTGACACGTGGCACATTGTGGGCCACTCATCACATCCCAAGTGTCCCGTGCCACCTTTGTGCCTCGAAAAACGTGAAAGTTCGACTATCTCGGAATTCTATGAAATTCGACATGGTAGCTAGATTTCAACGGTGAAGTCCGTTTCATCATCCAATATCTAAAAAAATTACGGATTTTCAACCAAAATTACCAGTTTACCCTTTCTTAGAAAATTACGATTTTCTCGGTTCTTACAGACACTCTTTGGATGTGCATTGATCGGTAAATAAATAAGGTAATTGTGAAAAATAAATATCCGTTGCCGAGAATAGAAGATCTTTTATAATCAGTTAAAAGGAGCGAGTGAAGGGACCCAACCCGAGTTTCCTTTTCCTAACTCGGGGGACTCCTCCAAGACTCCCAACATCTCGAAAAACCTTTCATTTCGTTTGAAACCTTTAAAAGTGAACTGTATTTAACCCATTTATACGCCACGCTTTCCATTAAAAATCTTATGAAACATGGTGGGGACAAATTTTTTTTTAAACATTAAACACTTTATAGAAAATCTGTAGGGCTCTCTCATATTTGACATGTCCCAATTTATAACACCTGTTATAAAACAATTTAATTTACTCCACATCAAACAATGGGACATCAAGTCCACCACAACCAATTTCAAATCAAACTTTAAAATCATTTTCTGAACATATACAGATATATAAACAATCTTTTAAAACTTATATACATTGCTGAAATAAAGGTGTACAAGTAGTTATTTCATAATAAAAACTATACATTTTCAAAAAGGTGGTCACACGTGAGGCGGCACACCGGCCCGTAGGATGCCCGAACCGCACGCTTTGTCTCGCCCGAAAACATTTGGGAAAAAGGTGAGCTAAAGGAGCTCGAGAGTACGCTCATGTGAAAAGAATGCCCGATATAGTTCAAATACAATGTAAAACAATTGTATCAACATATCTTTTCAATATACTTTCTTTCCTTTTTGAACTGGCTATATCCAATGGAACCTCGTGATACTGCTAACCATCGTTGGTCCATGAAAGAAACCTCCGGCAAACAGTTTTACGATCACCGATGGCTGAAAGAACCTCCGAAATCTCGCCATACCGCAACCACCGCTGGCCCATGAAAGAACCACGAGGAAACAGCCTTACGATCACCGATGCCCAAAAGCCTGACGCCCCAAAACCCGGGTTCATTGATCATCCGCCAACCCGGAATACTCGTGGAATGTCGGGTGATTCGCGCTACCCGCAGGTGATTCTAATCAACAATAGTTTGTATCCTTAGTTTCTCCCACGCCGTAGTCAAGCTACCGCAAAGATAGCGGTCTAGGGTCGAACACGGGGATGGGTTTTCATCCCACGAATGATTCGCATCAGTGTTTGAAAATGGTGAGGCTTTTTGTTTGGATTTCTGGATTTGGTTAAAAACAGTGGAGATTGTTTGTTCACTGACTAACTGTAATGGCTTAAAGTGAAGTGTGAAATGGTGACCTTGAAGGTTTAGGTCACTAGCTTGATAACATGGGGCTAATGAAGTGTCCTCGGGTTATTTCCTCGCATTATGACAACTGACATATTGCCAGCCAAACCGGATCTTGTGTAGCTATAAACCTAACCCTGTAACCAATTCCTATTCGAAATAACACAAGTATTATGCATTTAAAGTCCCATTCAGTTTGAAACCCTAACACTCAACCTCATTTCAATGGCTCGTAAATGACATCTAAAGGATATCAGTGCATCTAGCATTAAGAATGCACTGAACCCTAAAGCATGACAAGTATTGACCAAAGGAATGACATTAAATGGCATTAAACCCTAGATTAGAAAGTTGGGAACCATAAATGCAGTACCTGTAAGAATCAAAGCATGAGGACAACCCAGTTCCCCAAAACCAGTTTTCATAGCAACCCTCCTCTCTTCAAGGCTATGAGGTTTAGCTGGGCATCCCTTGAGTTGTCATCCTCAAGGGGAGTGTTTGGCACCAGAAAACGAAAGAAAGCAGGAGAGAAGAGAGCAAAACAAACCCTAAAATGAAAGCTGCGGGAAACTTTATAAAATGAAAAAAATTGCTTAGGGTTACAAAGATGTGGGGGTTTATATAGTCCAACCCAAAGTGTAAAAATACAAAAATGCCTAAAATATTATTTTTACATAAGGGACAAAGTGGTAATATATCAAAACGTGGTCGTTTGGCATCAAGAATTCCAAAAACACAGGGGCAGCAATTTCACTATGCAGGGGATTTCGCTAGCATAGCGAAAATTTCGCTTAGTTCATTAAATTTCGCAGCCTAGCGAAATTCTTACGTAGATAGCGAAACAGAGAAATTTCGTTATCAATAGTGAGTTCTCAAGTAGCTAGCGTAAATTTCGCTTAGCCTAGCGAAAATTTTTCAAATGTAGAACTGGAAAATTTCGCTAGGCACAAGAATTTCATGAGTTAGTGAAATTTCCTCGCTTAGCATAGCGAAATTCCCACTCGCTAGATTGCGAAAATTTCGCTTATGATTGCGAATTTCGCAATCCCAAATAAATTTTCACAATCATAGCGAAAATCCCGATTGCTCCCGCCGCTTTTACTCCATCAGATCCACTTTTCTTCAAACCACTTCACGCTTCCTTCATTTTGATGGTTGGAAATATTTCCAATCTTTCAAGATTCGAAGACAAATCTTGATATCGAACCGAATCCAATGGCCGAGGCATGCAAAACCTCGCAAAATCACCACACAAACTCGAAATGGACTTTAGTGGCACTAGTGGGACCTACACACGCCCGTCACTGACATGATTAGTGCGCAGCACGAAACCTATCTTGAATAGGGTTCAAGATAGCACTTTTTGGGCACTAATCACACCCCCAACCGACACGTTGCTAGTCCCTTTAGCAATGCTAAACAAAAGGGTATGTATGCAAAGGCTTTCTCAAAAGTATATATGGTTCAAAAAGTGTATGTACAGATAGGCATTACCTATAAAATGAACAATTTACACCCTGCTCGAAAACCGACATGAGAGAACAAAAACCATATAAGAACAAGTTTTAGGTCAACATCGGATCCAAGGAAATCAACCTGAATTTCCACCAAAATCTAATTGTTCCTAATGTAACCAGATTGAGCCAATAAAGTGCAAAATTATTTCCTCCCCCCAACCTAGCTACGGCTAGGACCTTAAACTATTGACCAACCTAGATACGAATAGCTACACTCTTCTTTCTTTATTTGACTACATTGTAGGGTGCAATGCTTAAAACTCGACTTCATCAAAGTCCGTGTAACGAGGGTCCACCGATGACTCCCAACCAATTAAGGTTTAGGGCATCAAGCCAAAATGATCACTGACCACAAACCCGCAGTTTCACCCCGGACTCGAATGACTTCAGAATTGTTAACTCACAACGACGCTTAAACTCTACCCATTCACCCATGTAGCGAACACTAAGTCGATGACTCCCAACCACTTAAGGTTTAAAGCATCGGGCTTTAAAGGCTTTTGCCATATACCCCACGGACCGTGTTCGGGTTTCAAGGCAAAGCGTCACGACTTTTATTTTTCTTTTTCTTCTTTTCTTTTTCTTTTTGCTTTTTCTTTTCCTTTTTGGAAGACTACATTGGTCTTCACATATGGGTAACACACACCTATTATGGGCCGTCAACAGATCTAAGGCCGGCTTTGCACAGTGAAAGGAGGTATATAATTTCACAATCTATCAGCAAAATCTGGTGTGCAGTGTGTGAATTAGCTCAAGGGGGAATGTTCAAGGTTGAATATGCTGAAACTTCAATTGACCAAAAACTTAATCATGTATGGAATTGTCCTATCATTAAGGTAACATACAGGGTTTCAATTTTTCAATTAAAGGCAATTCAATTGTTCAATTAAAAGCAATTCAATTGTTCAATTGGCAAAAGTAGATATTAATAAAAGAGAGGCAACAAAAGTGATTTGCAAAAGTGTAGTAAACTGTAAATAACGCTGTAAAGCTTTTGATATAACTAAAATGGCTAATACATGCTTAATATAATAGCCATGCAAAAGTATCACCTACTATAACATAATACATGAATCTTTAAACAAAATTAGGTGTAAATGATAAAGCTTCGAAAAACTATACATAAACATATTAGAAGATATCTTAATCATAACTTTTCCTCCCACAAAGTATATACATGTCATGTGGGTAGAAAGTTAGAGATAGAGTATGACCACCTCATCTGTGGTGGTGGATCCGTAGTCACGTCAATACAAGATGTTCAAAGAGGTCATCACACTCGCTCGTCACTGGGCAGAACATGCGAGACCCAGGTGACTATGATCTCGTCGGAGCATGGTATGACAATGCTCTAAGGTAGTCTCGGCTCGAGTCAATCTCTGGTCCATCGATGCCTGTGTAGAAGCCAATGAACAGACAACGTCCATAACACCTGCGAGCTCCCTCGAACTGACATGTACGTGCTCCGGAGAGTGCTGTGCTGTATATGATGGGCCGGGAGTGTCAGCAGGGGCTGTGGCTGAAGCAGGTGGAGGAGGAGATGGAGGAGATACATCTGGCACTGGACTCCTCTCCATCCGCTGAATCTCTCGGAGGATCATCTCTCCGGGAGTCCCTCCGCCTCCTCATCCAGCACTCCGGTCCCACCGATGAGAAAAGAACTCCAAGATCACCATAGCTCGGCCCATAGTCAAGACTCCCGGTGGAATTGATCCTCCCTCGACACACGAGTCTCCTCCGAAAGCCCAAGTGCTCTAGACCGCCCGTAGTCGTGGCATCAAATGGTGGTAGACTCTCCTCGCCGAGCCAAAGCCCTCGCTGCAACTTGTCTTCAAATGTAGCGTGGAGGTCATCACCAACTCGGGAGGGATCGGGAATCAATCCCTCTCGAGATCCGCGATAGCCTTAGAATGGCTCCCCACTGGACGAAGTCAGAAAGGGAAAAGGTCGGTCCCGGAAAGGTGTGATCAATGAGAAGCATCCGAGGTAGGAGCCGCCTGGTTTGATTGTCCCCAAGAGTGTCTCGAAGCGAGACAAATGGACCATCTCCCTCCTCCGAGTCGGCCGAGGCCAACCCCAACCTTTCTAGAATTGGCCGCTTCCTGGTCAGTCAACGTACCTGAAATGCTCCACGCTCGGAGTACTTTTGGTCGATCATCAATATCAATCGAGTCTAACGGACTCGCTTCCCGAGGTTATGAGCCGTGAACGCACCACCCGGATAAGAGAATCCGCCTGTCATGAATCGCAAAGAGGGAGTAATGTGTAATCAACCGCATGGAGTCCTGAACCTGGATCGTCGCCACCGTCGTAGGCATGACTCTCCATGAAAGTCTCGTAGCGCGACGACGCCTCCCCAGACGGGGTCCTGCAAAGAGTCGCCCGATCCTCGGCGCAAAAAGCGGAAGACGGGGCGATGAGCTCATCACGCTTGACGGGACCGGTGGATGGTCAGCCCTGATGACGGCGACTCCTCGATCCTCGGCGTACGCCTCGCCGAGGGCCGGCCCTCCGGATCGCCGAGGCACTGGGTGGGAAGCGGCCTGGTCCCATCCCCGGGTCCGATACTCCTCCCGAACCCCCGAGGCTCCTCAAAAAGACCTGCCAGACCTAGCCAACCGGGTCGCCTCCTCCCGTCTGGAGGCCAATCCACAGGCCTCAGCGGACCCCACCCCGGGGTAATGCACTTATAACCTGTGAATGGGAGAGCAAAATGTGGGCAGGCGGCAAAGGTGCTCACACAATGTGTCGGATCAGGGCCTGGCTAGGCCAGCAGGTCAAGGGCTTGCCAGACACGGCAAAGATCAAAGAGTCAGAGGTTCCAACGCCAGACTAAATGATGACTCAAGGAACATCGCAAAGGGGAGCGGCACTCGACCAAAGTGGCATGGACGACACGTACCAGGGAGACAAAGACCCACCGGGAGGCGGCAGACCAGGCTAGCGAATGGGGCTGCCCGCAGTGGTGCGCGGCTGGCTCGTGGCACAAAGCGCCGCACGTTAGGCGCAGAGAACTGGGCAGACGCTGACAAAGGGGGACACCACGCAATACAAACAAGGTGGCTCGTGCGGGAGAGGGAAGAAGAAATGGAAGTGAAGGTGACATCCCTCCCTTCTCCTTTATAAAGCCAGTAGGCAAACAAAAGCTCGGTAAGGTCACTATAATAGCTTAAATTTGCTTTCACCCCAATTAAAAACACTTAAAAGAACAAAACTAATTGAAAATTATAACAAAATCAAAACCACTATTATTTTAACAAAATCAAAAAAATAAAATTACCTTAGTTACTAAAAGGAAAGTTACTAAATGAGTAACTACTAAAAAGTAAGCTACTAAAATAGTAACTATTAAAATCGAATTAATTTAAAACAAAAAGCAAAAATTTTGAGCTGCAATTTGGTTTTAGAGAACACCAAACCAGCCGCACCCATTGATTTACCCATGGAGGTCAAATAGAAGAGAGCTCCTCAACCCTAGCACCGAAATAATGCCTCACATGTTCGCGATTTCCATTATTCATTTTCTCCTTCTCACTGGGTGATTTTGAACTGAGCAATTGCTCTGCAGTGACGACTGATGGCAACTCCCAAACAACTGCTTCACCTTTTTTATCCAATTCATGCAATTTATGGACATTTGGTTTCTCTTCATTTTGGTCAATCCAGTACTTACTGCTTTCCTTTTCACCTTCCAATGATTCAGGTTTGCACTCAAATGAAAAACATTCAGCTCCAATGTCATGTTGCCAAATGTGAGCTGCATGACTTACTTCTGCAATGATAACAATTAAGTGGTAATACAAAAATGGTCTTCCTGTATACAATTCCAGATACAGATTTGGCCCATTTGTTATTGGTTTGTCGTAAGCACTACAAAGTCTACTCGGGTAGTAGAACCTGTTCACCACCAACACATCCCCTCAACTATTCCTTTAGGAATTTTCACTGATCTATCAGCCAATGACAATGTGATGTTGGTTGATTGATTCTCTAAACCTAACTCGCTTATACACTCTAGTATGGGCAGAGGGCTTTACATCGGCCCCCAAATCTAGCAAAGGTTTATCTATGGAAGTCCCACCAATGTGTCGACTGAAATCATGGGATCCCGGATCCTCAGATTTCTGATCGGGTTCTGCTTTGGATTATGGCACTGACTTGCTCGGTTAGAAAGGCTTTCCTCTCAATGCCTAATCCCGGATCTTTCCATATTTTCACTGTGTACACTGATTTCACAACCTTGTTCAATTGGTGTACTTAATCTTTTGCAGTCTACCTGAAGTGTCTCTATCCCACTGGTGCATAAACACCTGTTACACAAAATTAGACACAACAAAGAGCAGAAACAAACTTGCCAAAAAGATCAGTGTTAGCTAAAATAAAAACTGATTGTAAGAAACAAACAGTAAGAACCTCCAGTAGTGAAAAAACATGCGCCACATCAACCGAACTTAAAAAAAGGATTAGTGTCACCTACACTTGTAATGTGGATTACTGGCACACATCAACTCATCATACGTAGTTTGGAACCATCCCCGGCAACGGCGCCATTTGATCTGTCACCAGAGGGCATTCGACCAACAATATTTGTATCCTTGTTCTTCCATCATTTTAGTCAAGCTTACCGCAAGCAAAGATAATGTCTAGTGGTCAACACTGGACGGGTTTTCATCCCTACCGAATGGGATTCGTGACTGCGTTTCGAAAATAAAAGAGGGCTTTTTGTTTGATTGGATTTGTTAAAATAGTGGAGATTGTCTGCTCACCGACTAACCTGTAATATTAAAGTGAGGTGAAATGGCACTTTGAAGGTTTGTGTCACTAGCTTATAAATACTTCGGCTAATGAAGTGTCCTCGGGTTATTTCCTCGCATTATTACAAGTGACATATTGTCAAAGCCAAAAACTCATATTTGTTTAGTTAAAACTAACCCTAGAACCACTCCTATTTGAGTCAACACAAGTATTATGCATTTAAAGTCCCATTCAGTTTGAAACCCTAGTACTCAACCTCATTTCACTTGCTCAGAATGACATCTAAAGGATATCGCTTGCATCTAGCATTAAGAATGCACCTAACTCAAAGCATGACAAGTATTGACCAAAGGAATGACATTAAATGGCATTAAACCCTAGATTGAAAGTTGGGAACCATAAATGCAAGACTGTGAATAATCAAAGCATGAGGATAACCTGGTAGAAGAGCACCAAAACAGCTAGCAACCTCATTCAGGCATGAGGTCAGCTAAGCATCCCTTGAGTTGTCATCCTCAAGGGGAGTGTTTGGCAGCCGAGAAAATGAAAGAAAGAGAAGAGAGAAGAGAGCAAAACAAACCCTAAAATGAAAGCTGCGGGAAACTTTATAAAATGAAAAAAATTGCTTAGGGTTACAAAGATGTGGGGGTTTATATAGTCCAACTGATTAGTGCCCAAAAAGTTCTATTTTGAACCCTATTTTTAATAGGTTTTGAGCACTTTTTGTGTACTAATTATTATATTAACCCACCTGACATGTTCGTCCCTATTGTACGCTAATTGCATTCCTCGAGGTCAAGTGTAGTTTTGCAAGAATTGAGGCTAAATTATCTGGTCAATCCAACTATAACTAAAGTCGGCGATTTGTCAATTTCATATGGTCTCATATCAATTTCAAAGAAGCCGTGAATGAAGAATTTCAAAGGTGAAGAAAATTGAAGAAAAAATAGCAAGCAAAGCAGCGTTGCGTGGATGCAGCGGGAGCAAAGAATTGGCAGGATTTGTGAACAGCGGAATTCTCGCTATGCACAAATTTTTTGCTTATCATAGCGGAAGTTATCGGTGCATAGCTAAAATGTACTCGCTATGCACAAATTCGCTGGTTAGCGAAATTTCTTAGCTAGCTTAAAATTACCGCTCTAGCGAAATTCTTGGTTTTCCTATTTCTGCATTTTTCAGTATAGCTTAAATTTTCGCAGAGTAGCAAAATCACTATGCATAGCGATATTCCCGCTCGTAGCTTTGATTCAAAAACGACTCCTCATGATTAATTACCATATTGTCCCCATTGTAATCTTATATTTTTGGTATTTTTGCATTTCATGAGTAATCGGGTCGCCATATGCTTAAATTTATAGATTTGTAACCCTAACTTTTAATCTTTCGCACACGGCAGCCTGCTTCGCTTTTCTCTCTTCTCTCTCCTCTTTCTCTCACTTTCTGGTGCCAAACAATCGCTGATGACAACTGAGATGAGCGGCTAAAACCCTTCCTCCTTGAAGTAGAAGGCTGCTGGGGGGTAGGATCTGGAGGCTGCTGGAGGTTCCTTTGTTTTTCACGCAGGTATGCACTGGCAGTTTGTGTTTCCTTTGAACTCTAGGTTTAAATCCCCTAGATTCACCTTGAATGACCTTTATTTGGTAATCTTAGGGTTCAAGGATACTTATTGCTAGATCCATTGAGATTCATTAGTTACCCTCTACACCATTGTAAATGAATCGGGAAATTAATTTTCCTCGCTGCTGACCACCACGCCAAGAAATGCCATTTTTCAAAAGGATAAATATTTTGGGTTAGGTTTTAAAGCTAAATGAAGATCCGGTTCGGGAAATGACTATATGTCATCCTCCCCAACGCGAGGAAAAGACCTTGGGAACCCTCAGTTGCCCTAGGAATCCAACCCCAGTAGCCTAACACTTCAAGGAGTTCTATTTTACATTTTATTTTATTTAAATTTCAGTTTGCCAACCATCAACTCCCCTGTTTTTACCAAGCCTTAAAATCCAAACCAAATTCACCATTTTTGACTTCACTCAAATCATTTGTACGAAGAAAACCCATCCCCGTGTTCGATCCTAGACCGCTATATTTGACTACGGCAGTAGGAGGAACTTAGGATACAAATTTTGTTGATTCCGAATCACCCTACCGTGGCACGAATCACCAACCCAAAGTGTGAAAATACAAAAATGCCTAAAATATTGGCTTACATAAGGGACAAAGTGGTAATATATCAAAACGTGGTCGCTTGGGCATCAAGAATCTAAAACACAGGGCAAGAATTTACATGCAGGATTGCTAGCATAGCTTAAAATTTCATTAGCTCGGCGAAATTTCACTAGCCTAGCCGAAATTCTACAGAGATAGCGAAATGAGAAATTTCGCTTTATCACCGTGAATTTCGCTAGCCTAGCTAATTTTGGTGAAACAGCGAACCGAAAATTTCGCAGGCAAGAGGCAAATTCGCCAGCCTAGAGAAATTTTCATTTTCGCTAGATCATGGCTTTTCGCTAAGGATTGCGAAATTCTCGCATCCCATTCGAAATTCTCGCAATCATAGCGAAAATCTCCGGATTGCTCCTACTTCCTCGTTTTTTACTCATCCATCCACTTTCTTCAAAACCACTTCACGTTCTCTATTCATGGTTTAAAATATTTCCAATCTTCATTCACACAAATCTTGATATCGAACTCGAACAAAATGGCCAAGGCATGCAAAAACCTGCAAAATCACCAAAAACAAACTCGAAATGGACTTAGTGGCACTAAGTGGACCTACACACGTCAATTGGCTTAATTGATATGATTAGTGCGCAAAAAGCACCGAAAACCTATCTTAAACAGGTCTAAGACAAGACTTTTTGGGCACTAATCATCTGGTAACTCCTCGACATTTTCACAAAATCAATAGCCCCTTTGTGTCAGAGTTTCACCCGCATACAAACCTCGTCTCCAATATCAATCAATTGGAGCTACAAATATGGATAAAACGCCTCTTGGGCCCATACTACAACATTCTTCAGTTAAATATATCCAACTATATCCAATAGTTTCAAGAGTTCAAATTTATTATTCTTATACAACACATAATTACTAGAATCTAATATACAAACATCAAAGCCACATTCCAACTTTCTTCTAAAGCGGTCTCTACGGCGAGCCGTCTCCTCGTGCACTCCCTGTACCTGAAAATATGTTCCCTCGACAGGGTGAGCTAATGCTCAGTAGTGTAATCACCCCTGCCGGGCTACTCTCCACCTAAGCATATGCAATGTTCCAAAATAAACACACACCAAGTAAATACGTGATCCTACTTGAATGTCTACATGATCACCCATGTCACTTAACTCACCAACTCACTCACACTTGCCTAAGCCATGTATGAGAAAATAATCATTTTCAAAACAAAACCCGTTGTTCTGAAAATATACTACCGAAGTGCCTGCAGTGGGCCACGGGACTACCCTCCGAGTCGAATTGGTCGGGTGAGCTTTCCGAACAGTCATGGTCCTCATCCAAATGACTCTGGGCTCCACTTCCCAACCCAATTCTCCGTAAAATCAATCCCGTGAAATTCCTTCGCAACCATGTTCGTTAAAAATTCATGTCATGCACACCTAATCTCTAGGTTACCCAGTGCATATGAAAATGCATTATGCCATTTCCAAAACCATTTATACAATATGTCAATATGCATATTTTCAATCAACTACAATTACATACATGTAATTCAACACATCAACCATCACCCAATTTAACTCACTTGAGCAAATCACAATCTCATCTCCAATGACCTACACACACAATTATATTCCATATAATTGTGACCTCATGTTAACACATCAAGCATTAACCTATTAATTTCTTTGATCAACCAACTCCCCAAATTAGCTCACTTGAGCAATTTATAATATCATCTCCAATGGCTTACAACACCATTTTATTCCATATAATTGTGTCATTGTGTTAACATATTAAAATCATGTCTTAACCTATCTATTTCACACATACTGCCGCTCATTTCAACAATTCAAGCACACAACCTATGGACATTTTCGTCCAATTCACACAAACCCGGACTCGATTTTTTACCAAATTTGTAACAGCATGGGCTGTCCGTGTTTCACACGTCTAACCTCAACTCCACTTTTTGAAACCAATTTCCTTGGCCATTTCCGGCTTCCTACTCACCAAAACATAATTTATTTAATAGATCATCACACATGAAACCATAATGGGGCCCCATAGTAGCCTCACTGGCCACGCATTTCACAAATGAGTTTCAATACTCAACACCCGGTCCCAAGATTTGGGACCGATCAAACGGCCACTCACGACCTCAATCAACTCAAACATTTACATAGCTCTTAAACAAAGCGTAAAACCCAAGTAGGGAGAAACCCCTACCTCAAGGAGTTTGTTAAAACTCCTTAAATCTCAGACCACGAAGCCCTCTCTCTTCCTCACAGAGTACTTCCTTCTCGTCCCGAAGATTGCCGACGGTCGGATCTCTCGTAAACCTAGAGAGAAGTCTCTCTCTCTCTCACTAGAAAAAAAAATCTGAACCTACCGTAACCTCCTCCCTCTTTCTCACGCTTGGCTTCTTTTGACGGGAGAGACGACACCTATGCTATTATTTTGTCTTTTCTAACTTACAATTCCAAAATGACCTCATTTTGTCCATTCTTTTTTCCCGCTTTATTATTCTAAGACTATCTCGGCCAGTCTATTTTCATCCTTTCTCTACTCATACCACTCTATGACACATGAGTACGTGTTATATGTGATCGACCACATCGGAAAAATCGCTTTGACACTCGAACTCGATGCCTAGAAAACGTGTAAATTCGATCGTCTCGACCGACGAATTGACGTGCTAGCTAGATTGCGCGAGACGATTCCAACGTGAAATCTGTTTCATCATCCGAGATCTAGAGAATAAATTCCGGATTTTTAACCGAAATTACAATTTCGTAGCCGAAATTACGATTTTGCCATTTTTTCCAGAAATTGGAATTTTCTGGGGTCTCACATTTTCCCCTCCTTAAAAAGAATTTCGTCCCGAAATTCCACGCACATACACATCCAACCATGTTCATATGTAACCTCACTCAATTCTAAGACCGTGTCGAGTATGATGACCGACCAGTCACACTACTAACGTCCGCATGGAACAATATCAACCATACATGTCAAGAATGACATTAACAACCAATACGTCTATCACCCTATGGTCCACCACGCTTCCGCTACGCAACTCTGATCTCTAGAAAAATCAAATCTCTCCCTACATCCTAGGGAAGAATTTTCCATCATATTACTTCACTTTCTAAAGGCCCCAACCTCTATGCCTAAATCTATCACACAAGATGCATTAACGAACTGACATGATGAACCATCCAAACCTACCTACTACAAATGCAAAGAGAGAAACGCACTGCTCATCCCATCGATCCGAACGCTCGGTCTCTGCACCATGAGATCTCTACCTCCTAGGACAATCTCGCCTCATATGCCCAGGCTGGAGGCAATGGTAACACATCATCTGCCTAGCCTGACCCGAACTCTCAGCCTGCAATTCCTGTGGTCAACCTCGACCTACGCCCTGACCCTAGTCTATGTGGCCCACCTGAAAAGTACTAGGTGCTGGAGTGGCACCCTCAGACTGATACTGATCCCTCTGACCCATACTAGGGTATGGAGAAACAAACTCGTAGTCGCCCCGTCCCAGCACCGACCGATCGCACCAATCCCAAACACGGATCCTCGCTCTAAATCCTCCTCATATGTCCAGCCGCCGAAATGGTAGCATACCATCTGCCCATCCTGACTGGCAACCCTCACTCGTCTCACTGATGATTGGGACTGAGGTGTCCCATAACCTTGGGATTCCTGCCTCCGTGGACAATCCCGTCGAGAAGTGTCCAAGAAGCATCGACGTAAATAACACATCATCCGCCCGCCTCGGGACTAACTGTCCCATCCCCGTCTGGGTCCATGACCTCGCCCCGCCCTCGATATCCTTGCTAAAACAGGTCTTCGGCTTCTTTCTGATTGAAGAAGATGGATCTTCCTCCTCTTAGTACCAACACCCATATCTTGGATGCCTCTAATGTCATCCACTCCTCCCTCTCCGCCAGCTGAGGCCGATGTGCTTCTTAAGCGTGGAGGTCGCCGACCCGCCCTGACCATCACTCATTGCACATGCCTCGTAAGACATGTGATCAAGCGATCCCTACGCCTCGCAGAAAGGCCCCATTGACGAAAAGCTCCAGGTCGGGTCAAATGCCTAGTGGTGCCTCGACCAAGCACTCGTGGACGCCCTCTACGCCCCTCGTCCCGACTAGCCACTTCGCTACGCCGATGACAAGTTCAATCTCAATGCAGTATCTCTACGGCTCAAACACAGCCCTGAGACAATATTCATACACTTAAATCAGTTTATGCACATTGTCCTTGCATTTATAGGCAATGTAAGACAATTTATTCAATATATCAAATCATATTTATCAACAAAAATTTTATTTTTGAAAATATCAATTTTCCGTTTTCCTAAAATTTTGTCTCATATTGTTTGATTTTATTTTATTTTAATTTAAAATTTTTTTTTTCAATACAGTACAAGTATTGTAATACAATTCCTTTTTCCTTGTAATACAATTCCTTTTATTGCAATACACTTTCATTTCCCATGCAATACAATTTTCCCCCATGCTGCATAATAATCCCCCATACTATGTTAGAATCCCCCATACTACGTTAGAATCCCCCATACTATATAAGAATCCCCCAAGTTATATAAGAATCCCTATGAAGAATTCATTCCCGAGTGAGTCGAACCATGTTCGAGTGAGTCGGAACCATATCTCGAGCGAGCTGAACCCGGGCAGTGGATCACTATAATGAGAATCCCCCATACTATATAAGAATCCCCCACACTACGTTACGTAAAAATCCCCCATATTATATAAAAAATCCCCTATAATATGCTTAAAATTTATTTTCTTCTTCCAGTTTTACACTTTGTAAAACTCCTAAAATTTTCCATACTTCATCCTATGCTATCAACCAAGCATATTTGCACACAATTCACCAATTCACATACAATTTTATCAAATCACACAAAACACCCCAAACACATGCATGCAGTGTCCTAGTTTTGTCCCGTGATTTCCTAGATAATCTCATACCTAAACCGAACATCAAACCACACAAGTGGTGATGTTCTTACTCTACTATGGCCTAAGCCCAAATCCTCAATCTCTAGGTTTCCATATACCTATACTCTACATCAAACCACCCAAGCACACGATAATCTTTCAACCTGAGCTCCATAGGTATTCGTATACCTAAGCTCTGATACCAAGCTGTGACGCTGGTATCAGATATCAAGCGCCAGGTAATCCTAACCAGGCACTACACTACAATTGCATATCCTAGGCCCATGCCCAAAGATGCCACGTAATCGATACCTTAGCTCGACACTGCCGCGGACGCCCAAAACCGTGGGTCCGTTGACTACCCGTCAACCCGCGCCGAAATACTGCGGAATGCTCGTAACCCGACATTTTTCATGAAAATCGGGCACTTCCTTTGTACGGAGCTCTACCCGCATACAAACCCGTCTCCAATATCAATCAATCGATACAAATATGGATAAAAACGGCCTCTTGGGCCCATACTACAATATTCTTCACAATATATATATCCAACTATATCCAATAGTTTCAAGAGTTCAAATTCTATTCTTATATAACACATATATTAAAATTACTAGAATTCTAATACATGTAAAATCATCAAAGCCACATTCCGGCTTTCTTCTAAAGCGGTCTCTACGACGAGTCAGCCTCTCGTGCGCCCCCGTACTTGAAAATATGTCTCGACAGTGGTGAGCTAATGCTCAAAAGAAGGGAATCACCCCAAGGGCTACTCTCCACCTAAGTGCATATGCAATGTTCCAAAATAAACACACACTCAAGTCAATACGTGATCCTACTTGAATGTCTACATGATCACCCCATGTCACGAATCCTCACCAACTCACTCACAGTTGCCTAAGCCATGTATGAGAAAATAATCATTTTCAAAACAAAACCCGTTTGTTCTTGAAAATATACTAACAAGTGTCTGCAAAAATACGGACTATTCCTCCGAAATGACCGTCGCGAGCTTCCGGAACGGTCATGTCCTCATCCAAATGATCTGGCTGCCCATCTTCAACCCAATTCCTCCGGAAAATCATCATGTGAAATTCCTTTCGCAACCATGTTCGCTTTTCGGGCACCATGTCATGCACTAACACCAATCTCTAAAGTTACTCCAGCGTTGCATATGAAAATGCATTATGCCATTTCCAAACCATTTATACAATATGTTAATATGCATATTTTCAATCAACTACAATTACATACATGTAATTCAACACATCAACCATCACCCAATTTTAATCCCACTTGAGCAAATCACAATCTCATCTCCACGACTTCCATACACACAATTATATTCATATAATTGTGACCTCATGTTAACACATCAAGCATTAACCTATTAATTTCTTTTGATCAACTAACTTCCCCCAAATTAGCTCACTTGAGCAATTTATAATATCATCTCCAATGGCTTACAACACCATTTTATTCCATATAATTGTGTCATTGTGTTAACATATTAAAATCATGTCTTAACCTATCTATTTCCACACATACCAAGCCGTTCATTTCAACAATTCAAGCACACAACCTATGGACGATTTTGGTCCAATTCACACAAACCCGGGACTGATTTTAATAGTCCCAAAAACAGAGCATGTGGGCTGTCCGTGGGCAGCCCACACGTCCAACCTCGACTCCACTTTTTGAAACCAATTTCCTTGGCCATTTCCGTTCCTACTCACCAAAACATAATTTTTTTAATAGATCATCACACATGAAACCATAACAGTCCGTAGCAGCCCCTCACGGTCACTGATTTCACAAATGAGTTTCAATACTCTCACCCGTCCCAAGATTTGGGACCGATTAAATGGCCACCACTCGCCAATCAACTCAAACATTTACATAGCTCTTAAACAAAGCGTAAAACCCAAGTAGGGAGAAACCCCTACCTCAAGGAGTTTGTCAAAACTCCTTAAATCTGGTACCCACGCGAAGCCCTCTCCGTAGAGCGCCTTCCTTTCTCGGGTCCCGCACGACTGGCCGGATCTCTCGTGAACCTAGAGAAGTCTCTCTCTCTCACTAGAAAAAAAAATCTGAACCTACTGCATCCCTCCTCCTCTTTCTCACGTTTTTGGCTTCTTTTTGAATGGGAGAGACGACACTATATGCTATTTTGTCTTTTTCTAACTTAACAATTCCAAAAATGACCATTTTGTCCCTTCTTTTCCCAGTTTTGTCATTCAGCACTATCTCGGCCGTCCATTTTCATCATTTCTCTACTCATACCACTTATGGCACATGAGTACGTGTTATATGTGATGAAATTCACATCGAAAATCGTTTTACGACACCCGAACCGCGATGCCTCGAAAAACTTGTAAATTCCGACCGTCTTCTAATTCGAATAAATTCGACGCGGTTATCTAGATTTTGGCGGTGACGATTCTAACGATGAAACTGCTTCACATCCAAGATCTTAGAGAATAAATTCTGATTTTAATCAAATTACAATTTCAGAGCCGAATTACGATTTTGTCATTTTTCCGTAGAATTGGAATTTTTTGGGTCTCACAAAAGGAACCTCCGATAAATCGTGTTTTTAAATACCATTACACTGGCGGAGTAACCACATTATGCGTTGGTAAACTTTTCAGACTTTACACGTATGGCAATATGCATCACTCTTCCCTTCCCCTCTATAAAAACAACCTAACCTCTTTTCCCCATGTACCATGCACGCATAAAGCAATTCTTAGTCGACTTTTCTTTAAACTTTATCTTTGTATCATAGGGTAACCATGGATTCAAACATTTTCATATAAACATGTATGGTAAAATATACATTCATAAACATTTCATTTCATATGGAAAACCCTAAATCATGCTTTATAAAACTATGGAAACCATAATCATTTCATATTTTTTTAACATGCTTTATAAAACTATGGAGTTCATAATCATTTCATATTTTCAACATAATTTAAAGTCAAGAAACCACATTTATTTTTTTTTCATTTGAACATTTATAACATAGATAAGAAAACACATATACATTGGTAAACATTAATATATATATATATATATATATATATATATATATATATATATATATATATATATATATATATATATATATATATATATATTCATAAATATATATATATATATATATATATATATATATATGGTATATTCATAAACATTTACATTTTCCCTCACCTTAGCTATTAAGCCCCTTTTCCCTCCTTTTTAAACAAAAACTTTCCACCTCCACCCTTCTTGTCCTTTATCACCTTCCTCCTACACGCTACACAGTCCATAAAATCCATTAACATCCATACCTTTAATCATATTCAATAAAACCATTAACTATACTATACTTTCCAGCAACCCTTAAGCATTTAATCACTTCCAATTGATTAAAATCAATTGAACTCAACCTCTTTTGTTCTCATGATTTTCTTATGCTAACTCATGGAAATTACTACCCCATACAATAGCCCACAACATGCCATGAAATGGTCATGCCAAAACCTGGCTATTCACATCGACATAACCAAGCAACCTGGACACTTGGTGCAACCATAAATTTTCAGTCATGTTATGTTCATCCACTGTCATCTACAGGAATATTGTTATAATATTGACACAATGGGCTTTCCATAGAGTCCAAGAACACCCAAAACGGAGTTCGATCACAGTTATGGTCTCCAAATTGGAGGCCATGACCATTGTGTCCCCCCGGGAATTAGTGTGCTGGTGCACTTTGAATGAATTTCTGAGTCCCAATGGGTCGGAATTTGATCGAATTTATTTCCAATGAAGATTGTTCTCCTATCAATCTAGTTTACTTTTCAATTTGAATCACTCAATTCAGATGAGTGATGACCAAGTTATAGCCAAAATACAGTCATGGAGTCGTAAAAACAGAACATAAAAACTGTCTGAACATAACTCCACTTTGAATGCCTTTTGGAGTCCCCATGGGTCGGAATTTGGATAGACCTATTTCAAGGTTCAATGTTTTCCTATCAGTCTAGTTTACTTATCAAATTGAATCACTCAATTCGGAGGAGTGATGGCCAAGTTATGGCCAAAATACAGTCATGGAGTCGTAAAAACAGAACATAAAAACTGCCTGAACACTACTCCACTTTGAATGAATTTTTGAGTCCCCATGGGTCGGAATATGGATAGACCTATTTCTAGGTGGAATATTCTCCTATCAGTATAGTTTAATTAGAAATTTGAATCACTAAATTTGGATGAGTGATGACCAAGTTATGTCCAAAATACAGTCATAGGGTCGGAGAAAAAAAACTGGATAGCATCTCCTTGGACACACACATACCCTTAGACTGAAATTAACCCGACTAGGAGAAAAACTATACCTCAAATGGCGTGCTTTCCCGGGACACCGCCTTTTCTCGGTTTCCGTGAAAACCCAAACCTTGGATCTTGGCAGAATCTTGTGATTCGTACTAATGCCGTGACTTCACAAGATAGATCGCCTTTTTAATTCTCGACCTAACGAGATCCGACCGACGAATCCGAGTGAATCAAGAGAGAAGATCAGCTTTTCTTTCTCTCTCTCTCTCTCTCTCTACTCTCTCTCTAACGCCAATGGGAGACCAAATGAGAGCATTATATTTTTAGATATTTATAGTTTAGACATCGTGGCCCATGTCGCGCCATCGCGCCACACTTCTGGAACGCCCGCTGGCTTCCTAAACAATTTATTTCATTCCTGCCAGCTCCATCTATCTTAAACTGAAATTCTTTAAATATTTGACATTTTTCGGGATTTTTCTAAAAATCTTGTTTTCGGGGTCCACTCGACGTCCGTCGCCTCGAATTTCGTGAAAATCCGACTGTCTCAGAATACAACGAAATTTGACTGGGTAACTAGATTTCGCGAGACGAATTCAACGGTGAAGTCCATTTCATCATCCGAGATCTAGAAAAATTTCAGATTTTTCTATGGCAAATTACCGTTTTGCCATTTTTTAGAAAAATTGCATTTTCACCCCTTAACATAATTTCATTTTAATCTATTTGCTTTGATTCAATACATTATTAGGGAACATTTTTTTATTATTTTCGGGTTTGTTTTTAAAAAATTACTATTCATTTGACTGTTTCCAATCAAATACCTAACTCGATCGGGAACTAGTACTTTACATTCATGGAACCGTAAATTCAGTGGTCTTACAATGAAAGTGCCTTTTTCAAAGATTGATTTATGATCGGGATATTATCAACTTCGGGTGAAAGATGTTGATGTTCCAAAAACAGCCTTTAGTACCCGATATGGTCATTTTGAGTTTTTGGTAATGCCATTTGGGTTGACTAATGCGCCAGCTGCATTCATGGATTTGATGAATAGTGTATTATTCCACCCTTATTTGGACCAGTTTGTAGTAGTATTCATAAATGAAATCCTGGTGTATTCGAAGGATGCTTAGGAACATGAACAACATTTGAGGATAGTGTTGCAGATCCTAAGAGAAAAATAGTTGTTTGAAAAATTAAGTAAGTGTGATTTTTGGCTTAAATATTGTGTCTGTAAAGGGTATTAGAAATGGGATTCAGTGACACTTATCCCGGGGTCCCGTTGATGTTCCGTCAACTCATGAACCTCAGGATGGTGACCCGACACGCACTGTTGTGTCCCATTTATCGGGATCCATATTTTCACAAAAAATCGGGCAGAGTCTCCTTTGTTCGTGGAGCTCTACCCAACATACAACCTGTATAACAGTATAATCATAACCCATCCAGGGTCTCCACAAAAGTAGTATTGACCTCATAGGGTCCATCTGTCCATATCCCCAATATAGACATCCCTTTACCGGGACCCATTCATTCCCATTTAAATCTAAAATATGAAAATAAAACGTTTAATTACAGTCCATAAGAGTCCGATCACGACCCTCTGATCATATTTACATACTCGACTATTTATACAATAGTCCAAAAGAATTTAATTACAATTCTTTTTATATAAAATACTTTTGATAAAAGTATTGTTAAGGCCACATGTCGGCCTTCTTCTCAATCACGGCCTCGTTGGATCGTCGTCTCCCTATAAACTTCCTGTACCTGAAAAGGGGGTCCCATGACAGGGTGAGCAAAGCTCAATAGAAAATTCTCCCACAAGGGTTACTCCCCACCTAAAATGCACATGCAATGGCATACATACAACATCAATTATATTTCACATAATTTATGCAACACTATATGAAATATCTTGGCACATTCATGATATGAGACTCCTCATGCCCACAACCCCGAGTCACACCGACTCCTCACACATGCCTATGCCAAGTGTGACAACCGTCACTGGTAGTACCAATGACACACATAAGGCCGAGCCCTACCGGGCCACCAAGCATCTAAATGCAAGTGCCAATGGGCAACTAATCCCGAGTCAATCCCGACTCCTATCACACAACTCGAAGTCTATGTGATAAACATAACCGTGTGTTTTCTTTGAGCAACAGAACTTTTCGGCATACGCCGCTGGTCTCTTACACCAATACAGAACTTTTCGGATCACACCGCTGGTCTCTTACACCATGTTCCAGGATTTTCACCTGAGGGGATTAACGGCCCCCTTCTTGCTCCTCCCAACACACATTAATTATATTTCACTTTTTATGTTTAAACCGTGAGACATTGATTGGACGTCGTCCAAAGTACTAGCTCACTACCCATTCATCAACACTGATGATGGATGACCATACCCATGCACACACACCCAACATAATGCGATGTCCCTGTGCATATGCAATGCTAATGCCTTTGCATGTTCTCATGTTACATGTATGATGCACACTACATAAACATTAATACCCCATGGATAATTATAATTGATAAATATAATTTACCTCCATGCTAATACATCATTCAGCATATATCAACATGTTATTCCTCACACGAAAGATGTTATTCAGTAGCCATAACACACAACAAGGTCACAATCTTGACCCATCCAACAGGCACCTCACGGTCCCTTCACAACATGCACACTGTCCTAAGCATTGATGACATCATTCCATGACTAAACGAATAATGTCGTACAGCCTTCCTTATTCTAACTCATGGAAATTTCTACCCAATACAATAGCCTACAACATGCCATGCAATGGTCATGTCAAAACCCGGCTATTTATATCAACACAACTTGGTGCAAAACATAGGTTTTCAGCAAGGTTATGATCACCTACTGCCCTCCACAGGCACATAGATGGAATATTGACTCAATTTTCTTTCCATATAGTCCAAGAACACCCGAAACAGAGTTCGACGAAGACAGCATGAATTCTCCGGGTTGGAGGTCTTACATGAGAAGGTAGCCTACCAGCCAGCCCTAACCTGACAAAAATTTAGCTGGCCAAATTCTTAACCCACTACCCTCCACAAGCACATGGCTGGAATCTTGACTCAATGGGATTTCCATAGAGTCCAAGAAGACCCGAAACGGAGTTTGGACGAAGAAGTTATGATCGTCTGAAATTGGAGGTCACACATGAATAGTCAACCCTAGGCCGACTAGGAGCCCTGGAAAAACATAGATTTCCAAGGGTTATGCTCACCCACTATCATCCACAGGAATATTTCTAGAATATTGACTCAATGGGCTTTCCATAGAGTCCAAGAACACCCAAAACGGAGTTCGGGTGAAGAAGTTATGGTCGTCCAAAGTTGGAGGCCAACAATTAGAAAAATGACAATTGTGTCCCACCCGAATTTCACAAGACAACCCAGAGTGTCACGCACTCGTGAATTTATGAGTCCGAAGGGTTCGGAATTTGGATATACCTATTTCAAGGAGATATGTTCTTCTATAAGTCTATTTTACCCAGAAATTTGAGTCACTCAATTCGGGCTAGTGATGGCCAAGTTATGGCCAAAACAATACCATGGGTCAAGGGGAAAACTGACAAAGACTCCAAATCAAACCCACCTCAAAACCCGTCATGAACGGTCCAAAAACCGGCCACAACAAAGTCCAACATGCATTTTCCAGCAGTCCCGAACCAAAACCGGCCCGGATACCGACCTTCAAAACCCGGTCTCGGACTGTCCAAAAAACAGTCTCATAAATTTTCACCATTTAGTCCTATCATCTTGAGACTAAATCACACGGTCTTAACTCGCCTCCAAACAACCCATACCATTATATGACCTTTAGGCTAAAAGTAAACCGAGTAGGAAAATTCCCTACCTTATGGAGTTTGTCGAAACTCCAACTTTTTGGTGTCCACGCGTAGATCACGCTACGTGTACCAACTTTAGTACTCGGACTGTCGAGCTTCGACCGTCAGAGCGCCGGGAAATCCTCTCTTTTCCCTTTTCTCCTTTCCTTCCTTTTTCTCTCTATCCGTTTTTTTTTCCTCTCCCTTCTTTTTGCTTCCCTTTCTTCCCTTCTTCTCCTTTTTCTTTTTTCTTTTTTTCCTTCCTTTCTTTTCTTCCTTTCCTTTCTCTACGAATTCTTTTTCCTTTCTTTTGTTTTTCTTTTCCCTTTTTCTTTTTCCTCTTTTGCTTTTCTTTTCTCTTTCCCATTTTCTCTTTTCTCTTGGCATTTCTCCTCCCTTTGGATGGCCATTGACCGTATGGGTCAAAGGAGGCAATTTCCTCCTCATTTCCTCTCTCCACATGTGTGGCCCTTATTTTTCCTTCATTTATTCCTTATTTCTTATTTCTTTTATGACATCACACTCCCACGTGGCTCATTGTGAGCCATCCTTTTAAGTGAACCACATGGCTTTGCCAAGTGTCACTCTCTTAGGGTGCCAATTGTCATCCCCTAAATCACACCATGTGTCATCCGACACCCCACTCCTCAAAAAACGTGAAATTCTGACTGTCTCGGAATTCGACGTGGTAGCTAGATTTCGCGAGACAATTCCAACGGTGAAGTTCGTTTCGTTATCCGAGATCTAGAAACATTTTGGTTTTTCTACCGAAATTTCCGTTTTACCCATTTCCAGAAAATTTGAATTTTCCAGGGTTTCACATGACCTTGCAAAGATTGAAGCAAATGTAAGTCGGAAACTACCTCGAAATGTAACAAAGGTGAGAAGTTTCTTGGGTCTAGATGGGTATTATCGATAATTTGTAAAAGGATTCTCCGTCATAGCCTCTACACTTACTAAGTTACTCCATAAAAGGGTGAAGTTTGAATGGGATGACAAGTGTCAATCAAGTTTTGAACAGTTAAAGAAAATACTGGTTGAACCACCAGTGTTGACTCAGCCTACTCTAGGTAGAGAATATGCTTTGTATAGTGATGCTTCAAAGATAGGCTTCAGATGTGTATTGATGTAAGATGGAAAAGTAGTGGCATATGCCTCCAAACAAATGAAACCGCATGAGAAAAATTATCCCACACATGATCTGGAGTTAGCAGTGGTAGTGTTCGCTTTGAAAATATGGCGACATTATTTATATGGTGAAAAATGTAGAATATTTACAAATCATAAGAGTCTTAAGTATTTGTTAACACAGAACTGAACATGAGGCAATGTAGGTGGTTAGAAATGTATAAGGACTATGATTTCATAATTGATTACCACCTAGGAAAAGCTAATGTGATGGCAGATGCCTTAAGTAGAAAAACAATTTATGTTTTATCCCTGATACACTGTGCATGGAGATTTGCATATGATGGAGCTTTGTTAGCTCAACTAAGAGTTGTGCCTGATTTGAAATAGATGATAATAGATGCTCAGAAAAATGATGTCAAGTTATAACAAAGGGTACAATTAATCAGAAATGGAGACAAAACTGACTATTCTATAGAAGGAGATGGGGGTCTCTATTACAAGAACAAATTATGTGTGCTGAATGTTCAACAATTGAAAAATAAATTGATGTATGAAAGCCACAATATGGTATTCACCATGCATCCTGGAGGTAACAAGATGTACCAGGATTTAAAATAGTACTATTGGTGGCGGGGAATGAAAAAGGATATAATAGGAGTATATCCAAATACTGAATACCGCAGTTAAAGTCGAACATGCAGTACCGTCGGTTCATAAATCCCATTCCAATTCAACAATGGAAGTGGGATAACATTACTATAGATGTTGCGTTTGGTTTTCCCCTCACCCAAAGGAAACATGATTTAGTTTGGGTAATCGTTGATAGACTTACAAAGTCTGCTCAATTCTTACCAGTTCGACTTGACTATTCCATGGATCGGTTAGAGGAACTGTATGTGAGTGAGATTACATGGGATTCTAGTGTCAATAGTGTTTGACCGTGATCCACGGTTTATGTCAAGGTTTTGGAAAGAATTACAGTTAACCTTAGGTACTCAGCTGAATTTTAGTACCGCCTTCCATCCACAAACAGATGGACAATCTGAAAAATTTATTCAAGTGTTAGAGGACATCCTTCGGGGTTGTTTGCTAGATTTTCCTAGAAGTTGGGACAGGTATATTCCCTTTATGTAATTTGCTTATAACAATAGTTATCAGTCTAGTATTGGTATGACCCCTTATGAAGCTTTGTATGGTAGGAAATATAGAACTCCTGTATGCTGGACAAACCTGAACGAGCATAAAGTAATTGGTCTTGACATAGAAAGAGATGTAAGAAAGTTTAGGACACCAACAAAGGTTAAAGTTGCTAGTGATAGACAAAAAGTCGATGGCAGACCAAAAGAAAGGACATAGAGTATGAAGTCGGAGATAAGGTTTTCTTGAAAGTATCACCATGGAGGAAAGTACTCCGGTTTGGAAAGAAAGGAAAACTGAGTCCAAGGTTTATCGAACCTTATGAGATTTTAGAAAGAACTAGACCAGTAGCTTATCATTTGGTTCTCCCCTTGAAGTTGGCCAAATTACATAATGTGTTTCATGTGTCAATGCTTCAAAAATACCTTTACGACGAATCGCACGTTTTATTACAACAAGATGTACAAGTGCATTCAAACTTCTCTTTTGATGAAGAGCTAAAAGCAATTCTAGCCCACGAAATGAAACAATTTAGTAACAAACAAGTCCCTCTGGTAAAGGTGCTTTGGCAACACCATGGTATGGAAGAAGAAACTTGGGAACTAGAATCAACAATGAGGGCACAATACCCACAACTCTTCAATTCAAGTATAATTTCGAGGATGAAAATCTTTTAAGGGAGGGGAGAGTTGTAACACCCCAAACTATACCCTAGTAGTTTTATGACATGTTTAGGGTATAATATAAGTTAGATTTTCATTTTTCGGAAATTAAGAGCTAAGTGTGAAAAGGGTAAAATGGTAATTTGACAAAGTAAGGACCTAAGGGACTTTAAATAAAAAGATTATATGCTATTGTAGGAATTGTGATAAATTGATTTGCAAATTGAATAAAGAAAAATGACTAAGATGCGAAGGGAAAAATTGGGCCAAATCCCATAAGACAAACATTGTCTTTTAAGAAAGGGGAAAGTTCCCATTTTTCTTGGCTTAGGTTAGGGAATCCGATTTTAGGGAGAAGAATAGCCATTTTTAGAGTTCTCCTTGTTCAAGTGAGAAGGAAGGATTAAGAGAAGAAAAAGGGAAGCTTGGTTCAAGTCTTTCAAGATCAAGGTTAGGAAATTCTTCAACCTCTTTGTCTATGCTTGTGTTAGGAAATTATCCTAACTCCTTTCTTGGTTCATGTATGGGTTAGTAAAACCCTAACTCTCATTATAAAGGTATTTTTGGTTGGTTTAAGTTAGTTTTGTGGTTGGTTTTGAGGTTGTTTTGTTTTGGAATGAAGATTTATGATGAAATAGGGGAAAAATGCCCATTTCTATTCCAGCTCGACGCTTCTTCGCCTAGGCAAAGGAGTCCTCGCCTCGGCAATGGTCTTCACCTAGGCGAACCTGAAGTCCTGTTTTTGTTTTATTTATTTTGTTAATTCTAGAAACCATGAATTGGATTAATGTAGGATCCTAACAAGTGAATGAAAGGGTTCGTACCTGTATACAAGTTATATGTAAAAATGTTTTGAACCTTGCTACCGAGGTGAAACTTCGATCCTGTTTCTAGGAAGACTTTGTTTTCTTGCCCCTTATTTGTGTGTGTTATCCAAATACAAGAATGTGAGTAAGAATAATATAACAAACTCTGAAACACATATAATCAGATGACTCCGCCAAGCACCAAATAGTGAATGATTGTGCACTCGATTAGTTCTACACTCATTAGTGCTTCGGTATTGTCCTGCTCGTTGCTACGACACTCCCGCATAGTGCTACGATACACTCATATACAAGGTGTATACTATGCTTTGGCACCTCTGTTTAGTACCGTACCATACCTTCGGGTACCTAGTGTGTTGTGTCCCTCTCATTCATTGTTACCGGTCTTTGTAGACAAATACTTATATGTTGTGTACATGAATAATATGATATATGGAAATAATTATATGAAAACAAAAGTAATCAGTTCTGATGCTAAGGTATATCTCAGTTATGTTCTGTAGTGTAACTACAAGTACCTTCTGTTATAAGATTTTTGTTATGTACTGCTACGGGAGATGTGAAAACTATGATATATGAATTATGTTATATGTATACTGGTATTGAGAACCACTGCATGTGCTCATATATGTTATCTATTTTCCCACTAAGCTATAAGCTTAGCATGAGTGTTTCATTAGTGTAGGTACTAAAGAGGACATCCGAGGCATTCCACATTTGCCAAGGCTAACACAGCTTTAGGAGTTTTTATGATGTAGGTCTTTGATTTTGTTTTCATAATGTAAATGTAATATTTTGGTAATAGTGGAACTTGTGTAAGTACAAGCAAATAAGACTCAGGAAAATATATGTAAAGGACAATTTAAACACCACTACGGTGGTAGTATTACAAGTTATGTCCTTATGGATTTATATGATCGAAATTGGCCCACTAATGTCGGATAATCAGGTTGAGAAGTCACAAGTCCCGTGTGGTGTCCCCTCATCCTAGGCGGGGATGGGGCGTACATCTCTTATTTGATGAGATGAAAACTCAAACCAACCATTTCCATGGGAGCCTTCATCTACAGTTGTGACATTGAATCTATCTTGAGGAAGTTATCATTGCTATAAAAGCTAAAAATTCTTTGAGGACAAAACTCCTAAGGAAACGAGGGAAAAGGAGTTTAATATAAAAGTAATTTATTTTTAGAAAAAGTGACATAAATAGACTTCTTTTCAAAATATTCACAAAACTAATCTTTTTGCTTTCTTAAAACAACATTCACCAACTGCAGATTTGAAAATTAACCTTTGGGTCTTTCTCCCTGGGGGGGATCTACCCCATCTTGCTACACCCAAACACACATGATTTATATTTATTATTGTTTTATACAACCGTGAGTCTCGATTTTGGACATTGTCCCATTTTCGAGCTCACCACACACTCACCAAGAATGGTGAATCATGGTACTATGCACTCACACTCGACTCAATGTGAAGTGACTGTGCATATGAAATGCAATCATGTCATTTCATGCTTTGTCATGCTACATGCAACAATTATAAATTCCAGATAATTATATTTCCTACATATAATTTCCATTAAAATAGTATAGCTCAGTACAATATTTTCACACTTAGCATGTTATTCGATCAAGCAATAACACACTAAATGGCCTAAATCTCGGACCCATATAACAGGGCACCTCTTGGTCCATTCACGATTCATCACCGAATTATTGTGATACAAAAGCACACCATAAAACCCGAAGACATCAGTCCCAGGATCAAAACAACTCAACACAGCTTCTCGACTCCGCTCAAAACAAGCCCGAAAAATCTTATTCGCACTATCCAAAATAGTCCCGAAAATTTAGCCCCAACTATCAAAAAACAATCCCGAAATTCAATCCGGACTGTCCGAAAACAATCCCGAAAATTCCTAAAAATTCCTACACTCAGTCTAAAAATTTTGGGACTGAAATTTATGGTCTCTCATGGCCTTAAAAAAAACCCTAAGCCATTAAATGACCTTTAGGCTAGAAATAACACAAGTAGGAAAATTCCCTATCTCGTGAGCTCAATGCAACTCCAAGATTTTTTGTACCACGCCAGAGCCTCAAATGCGTGGACCAACTTTTCTGGTCAATTTAAAACTCCATACCGATTTCCGTGATTTTGAGAGATAAGTTTCTCTCTCTACTTTTCTCCTCTCTCTCTCTCTTTCTCGCGCACTCTTCTCTCTGTGTTTTCATTTTTTCATTTCTTTTGACTTTTTATCCTTTTATTTCCTCTTTCCTTTTATTTATTTATTCATTTTTGTCTTGAAATTTTTTTATTTCTTTTCAGTTCAATTTATTTTAAATCAACTTAGTTTAAGCCATTTCCTGACTTCCAAGATTTTCTTAAAAATCTCGTCCCTAAGTCATCAGGACTTATCACCTTAAAATAGTAAAATCTTCGATTGTCTCGTAATTCGACGAAACTTTCTCTCGGGTCATTAGATTTCGAGACTAATTTAATCTACAGAAACCGTTTCACATCCGAGATCTAGAGAATTTTCTAGGACTTCCCGAACCCTTATGTCAATTTATTATTTTTATTATTATTTGCCATTTTGAAATTTTCTAATTTTCCTGGTTTTACATTCTTCCTTTAAAGAATTTCATCTCGAATTCCTCACACACATACACATTAAATCACATGCATATGTTACCTCACCATGAGCAAAATCCCGGAGATCTCTGACTCACAATCCTTACATATTTGATCACTCTCACCCTAGTTCCTAGGGGAGAATTTCCAACAACGGCATCCCCAAATGCCTCAACCTCCAAGCCCAAACCTATCACACAAGATGCAATAATGATGAATATGATGTGATCTGACTTAAATCAATACGTGCGGAGTAGAAATGTACTCCCGCACATCCGACTGATCTACGTGCTCAAATTTCGTGGTACAATGGCGTACACTCCCTCGTTCCCGGGGTTCCGGCCTCGTGGAGCCCAAATCCTTGGACTCCGACTCCATACTCTGCCCTCCGTCTCGGTCTCAGGCCGAAGGTGCTTGTGGCTAGCACCAAGGACGAAACTAGTTCCTCCGAATCTATAGCGAAGGAACAAACTATGTCCACAGTCTCCACTCGATAACTCGGATCGCGCCGACCCGAACCCCGAGATCCCCGCCGGGCAATCCGCTTCATATGCCCAGGTTGATGGAAATAGAAGCATGTAACCGGCCCTGGCTGGCCTTGTACCTAGGGCGCTCGTGGGATAGAAGTCCTCTATCTCTTTTACAAACTCGAAGAAAGCTGATCCTCCTTCCTCTTCCCACCGGCACTCACATCCCGACGCCCCGCGTTGTCATCCATCTCCTCTCTACGGCCGTAGCCAGCCCGACCACAGTCCATGTCCCGTAGGCTGAGGCCCACAATCTTGCCCCTCAAGGGACAACTTCAGTCCATTCTCAAATCTCCGACCTGGCCAAGGTCCGTGGGCCACATAGTCATCGCAAAACGTACAACCCTGAATCCGGCCACGTACTCCATCACTGGCCACTGCTCCCGCCTCAAATTCTAGAACTCTTGGGCCTTGCATGTCTAGTAATACTGAAAATACTTGCTCATAAAGAGCCCATGGAACTCTGCCCAAGTCACTACCTCTAAGTCCCTAGAGGTCTTAACCCAGTCCCACCACACTTAGGACTCACCCTCTAGTTGGAACGCAGCTAGCCTGATCTTAGCCGCATTGGAGGTAATATCCATTGCCTCCAATACCTTCTCATCCGCTCTAACCAATGGTCCTGCACCACCTGATCCCTTCCCTATGAACGTCTGAGGATGTGATGTGGACTTGAACCTCCGGAGGTTACTCCTGACCTCCCCGACTACTAGTCGCACTAAGACGTACTACATTAGCTATTAACCCCCAATGTACTCAAGAAAGTGCCTACTGGTCAAAGACAGGTGGTGCCTAGCTAGCACCTCGTGGACGACCTCTGCGTCCTCGGCCTCGACTTTCCATCTACACCTGTCAAATGGAAACAAACTTTATTTAATCCCATTTCAGTCTAACTGGTAATGCACATGCCAATTACTAATAGACTTAACAACCATGAACTAACCCGTTCATCACCTAAGTGGTGCTAATTGCCAACCACTCCTTTTATTTATTTCAATAAAATTTAACACTTTCAGGTTTATTTCATTTTCCGAACCCCTAAGGTTATAGTTCCTATGACACCCCTATCCCGAGGGTCCCGTTGACAACCCGTCAACCCGCGGAATACTCATGGATGTCGAGTAACCCGACACCACACCATCGTGTCCCCTTTTCCGAGACCCATGATTTAACGAAAATCGGGCAAAGTCTCCGTTGTATGGGGAACTCTACCCAAAATACAACCTGTACAATTACATGGCAACATGGCCTAATATTATACAACGACTACCCTGGGTCCACATACGAGTAAAAATGGCCATGTAGGGCCCATTTATCCATACTTAAACATATAAGCACATGACTATAAAACCATAGTCCATAAGAGTTTTAAATTACATCGCTCTTATAAAAATAAATACAACCCATATTACAAAATATATATCAAAGCCACAATCCGGCTTTCTTCATAAAAGGGTCCCGAATGAGGGTCACTACCAAGACCGAACTGCACTCAAAGGGGTCCCACGACAGCGCAGCAGCCCGGGCAGTGATAATCTCCTGGCCAAGGCTACCCCCACCTAAGTGCACATGCAATGGCATCCAAAAAAACAAACAAACATTCAAGTGAATCATGTATATCCCTACTTGAATGTCTACATGTCACGGATGAATGTGACTCCACCCTATCCCATATCCCGAGTCCTCAATTTAATTCCCTCACACACGCAATTTGGGTTAAGTAGCGAACTACATCGTCATTTTCCGATGACAACCCAAGATTACTCTCAATCTTTTCATTTTTCATTTACAATCATACGTCTCGAGTCCTCACTGACTCCCTCAAACGTGCATTTTTCCATGAATGAAAACCATTTCCAAACAAAGGTATTTGTGTTTACCCGTGGACAACCCTCCTATATAAATAGCGGACACACTCTGATAATCTATTTTGTGAACAACCCGATGTATCACCTCAGCATACCCGACGATTGACATTATGTGGACAACCCTCCGATGTATATAAAGTGGGCATACTCCGACGATTGATATTGTGTGGACAACCCTCCGATATTGTAGTGGACATACTCCGATAAATAATATTGTTGGTCAGCCCTCCGAAACAATTCTCTCAAGAAACCACCTCATGCACTCACACCTACTGTTCTAGGGTGCCCTAGAGCATATGAAATGCAATGAGCCATTTCCATTTCCTTAACCCGTGCGACTCATTTGGATGTTGTCCTATTAACCGAGCCCACTAATCAACACCATACGCAGTGTTGATCCACAACCGTGTACTCACGACACACCATTGAACACCTAACACAATGTCGATATCAACTATGCACTCACACCTATGTTATGTGATGTTTTCGTGCATTTACAATGCAATTATGCCATTGCCTATTCATACCATGCTACATATATAATGAGAACTATATGTGCATACATGCTCATGCATATTTATCCATGCATCATTTGGACATTCATATTAAGGTTCATACAAATTCCAAATCAACCATACATGAACATCACAAGTCACTACCACCCGGGTAATGACACACATCAATCCCTGCGCCCAGCGGTGACGGCCACTCATTCCATGACTAGCCTTCAACGAGCCATGTAATGGCCTTAATCATGTACAACTATGTATCATTTATTTGTCACACAATGACACACAAACCACTCAATCATATTATTCATTTTCCAACAATAACACACAAAATGGCCCAAATCTCGGACCCATATAAAATGTGGCACCCTCTTTGTCCCTTCACTAAGTCATCACCAATTATCGTGGATACCAAACATTAATTACAAAAACCCGGCACCAGTCCTGGATCAAACCAAACCTCAACACAAATCCGAGACTGCTTTAAAATAGTCTCGAAATCCTGCTCGGATTGTTCTAAACAATCCCAAAATTTTAGCCTAAACTCGTGCGAAACAATACCGAATCTCAAATGGACCGGTCCGAAAAACAAATTCCTAAAATTCCTAAAAATTCCTACACTCAAATTCCAAAAATCGAGACTGGAATTTATGTTCCTTTCACTCGCCTAAGCCAATCCCAAACCATTGAAGGCCTTTTAGGCTAGAAATAACAAGAAGTAGGAATTCTCTACCTCATGAGCCATGGAACCCAAGATTTGGGTACCCACGTAGCCCCCGCGTGATCAACTTCGCTTCAAACATGAAAACTCCGCGGTCCGATTGTAGATTTGAGAAAGAAGTTTAAGAGAAGAAAATAAAAATAAAATCTCCCTCCCACGCTATTCTCACGCCCTCCGTCCGTCATTTTTTTTTTTACTATGCTTTTTATTTTATTTATTATTATTATTATTATTATTATTATTATTATTTTCTTTTCCTTTTCTAATTCCTTTATTTCCTTTTATTGCATCATCAATCATGTGACTAATTGTGACCCCACACATTCAAATGCACCACATAGCTCTTGCCATGTGTTACTCTCTCGGGGTGCCATGTGGCATCCGACACCATACGCCTCGAAAAAACGTGCAATTCCGACTGTCTTGTAATTCTATGAAATTCGACGTGGTAGCTAGATTTCGTGAGACGATTTCAACGGTGCAGTCCATTTCGTCATCCGAGATCTAGAAAAATTTCGGTTTTTCTACCGAAATTACCGTTTTACCCTTTTTCGAAAATTCGGATTTTCTAGGGTTTCACAGTTCCTAACCATAGCATTCCACTTTTCCTATATACATTATGCCATGCATATAATTTTCCCGCGCAATAACCACACAATCACATTTCCCATATACATCATACCGTGTATATGTTTTCCACGCAAATGTGTAACACACAATCACGCAATCACACACACGGAACACATATCCGAACACAACAAGAAACACACCATGCATGCAGTGGTCTAAACCCGTCCCATTAACTCCTAGGTATTTGTGCACCTAAACCTTGGCACCAAGTTGTAATTTATGGATACCACTCTCGAGCTCCTTAGGTATTCGTATACCTAGGCTATGATACCACGCGTGAAACCTGCATCGATGTGACGCATCTCCCATCGCCCTGTAATCGCAGATACATAAGCCTCGATACCAAGTTCTCCTCGCGACGCCTCAGATCAATTTCACTACAATAACCAAGGCCTAAGCCCATGTCCCTCAAGCCCTAGGTAGTCGTGATACCTATGCTCGATGAACACGCTATGACGCCCTAAAACTCGAGGGTCTCGCTGATTAACCCGTCATCTTAGAACCTGATATCGAGACACCCGATATCCACACATGTGTTTATGCAAGTTGAAGGTTTGTTAACCCGATCCCTGGTTTCTGGGGCGCCACACTCCTAACTTTCATTTTTCATAATCTTCCGATTCTCAATTATGGAATGATTTCAATGTATACATTGAAATCTCATAACATATATTATATATATACAAATAAAAGTAGTTTTTCAATGTCAATATCATGGTGGTGTGAGTGGCGAAAGGCTTGAGACGCAAAAGTAAAATGATGGTGAAGTTGGAATGAGTTAAAAAAAAGGTGATGAGGATTTATGCTGAATCGTGGGAAGACAATTGTGATATTCCCACTTAAAATGTTATACAAATTATAGGCATTATCCTAAGGATGTTCTATAATATGGGTCCTACTATTACTGTGGAGAACCCAGTATCCTTAGGGTCAATAGCTAGCACGTTAAAAAGCAACAAACACATTTGTAGAAACTGCTTACAAGTTACAAGTTACAACCCCATAAATAATTGAGTCTCATTTCCGCCTTTTTGTGCAGACTTTTTCAAAAAAAAATTTCAACTACCATGTTTATCAGCATAAAATCATCCAAGTATTTTCATTTATAGGACCAAAATCTCGGAATTCTCAGTCATGAAGATATGGCCCTCGGGACCTCGCATTTTCCGCTATCATGCATTTTCCATTTAAAATGCTATACTCGTTTTTATATTTTGAAAAAAAAATCATTTTAAAAATGGTTTGGAGTTGTCACTTATTTTTGTTTTATTTTAAAAGGGAAAACAAACTAAGAAAGAAAAACCCTAAATGTGACTCTTCATAAAAAAAGGTGAGTTTGGAAAAACCGAGTCTAAATTCGAAGGTCATGTTACCTTATTAGAAGCGTACCAGAGGAGTCAGAAGATTCCCCAAGTTCCTAAAGCCTGGGTCTCTACTAATCGGGACATGGAAATTGTGGCACCAATTAATTAATTACAGATACCCACAATCATGCGGGACAGGAATAAAGGACAAAATTAAAAGGCAGAAATGTGCACCTTAGCAACGAATCGAGAATGCTATCAATAGAAAATCATATTAGTGCAATAATAAAATCCAAAATATTCATAATCAATTAGAAATTAAGTTATAGATCATATGTCAAATTATTCATTAAAATGATCCATGGAATGTTGAGTCCCACCCAAGGCCCATTTATTTATTTATGATTTATTTCCATAAAATTTCATTTTATTTGGAACCATGGAATTAATCATATTATATTAAAAACAAGAAAGTCATTTTTTTAATTAAACAAAATAAAAAATGAGGTTTTGAAATTATTGATTTGAATAAATAAAATAAAATAAAATAGTGAGAAAAAAAAAAGGAATTTATTAAAAGTCAGAATTGGAGAGGACAACTTTAGAAGGGAAGAAACGAAACTCGAGATATATTATTTAAAGGGGTAGAATCTTAATACAAAATAACTTTCAGTCCAAAGTTAAGCTCTTTCATTGTAAGCATAAGGTTTAGAGCTCAATCCCTCCATTTTGCAAATTTTTAATTTATTTTTGAAAACTTATTTTGACATTTAAAAGAAGGAATTTTTTTTTTTTTTTTTGAAAACAGAAGAATGAAAATTAAGTCATCTTAGGTCATCTTGCACCTAAGTCTTTATACCAAATCAACACCAATTACTCGTGGACACCGAGTTACTCGACACCACTTCGATACGCCCCTTCACTGGGACTCATTCATTCATATTTAAATGTAAAATATGAAACCAAACCAATTAATTACAATCCGTAAGAGTCCGATCACAGCCCTCTTACCATAATTACATACCCGACTATTTATGCAATAGTCCAAAAGAATTTAATTACAATTCTTTTACACAATTTTACTTTTTACAAATTTTCATCAAGGCCACAAGTCAGCCTTCTTCATAATCACGACCTCGTCGGAGTGCCGTCTTCTTGCCCAATCCTTGTACCTAAAACGGGGTTCCACGACGGGGTGAGCAATGCCCAGTAGAAAATTTTCCTACAAGGGCTACTCCCTACCTAAAAAGCACATGCAATGGCACACACATGCATTAATGCCACATTCCATATAAAATGCAATTTACCATGGAATTAATTTATGTCATGCGTGAGATGAGACTCCTCATGCCCATAACTCGAGTCCTGACTGACTCCTTCACACATGCAACGCCAAGTGTGAAAACCAGTCATTAGTGTTTAACCCAATGACTTAACCCATTAGACAACCCTTTAATTTTCATTTGAATTTATCAAATCCCATGTGTTTATTTGGGTAGAGAATTTCCGAGGTCTGACAGCAGGCTTTGCATGCCTTCCGACACTTTTGCGAACTTTCACCTCTGGATACATTTGTCTAACCAAGAATAAAATTTGGGTCTTTAACCTTGGGGGGGAATCTGCCCCCATCTTGCTCAGCCTAAAACACACGAGATTTATTATCATTATTGTTTTATACAACTGTGAGTCTCGTTTTTGGACATTGTCCCATTTCCAAGCTAACCACACATTCACCAAGAATGGTGAATGACCAATACAATGCATACACACCCAACTCGACGCGATGTTACCATGCGTATGAAATGCAATTATGCCATTTCTTGCTATGTCATGTTACATACGTAATAAGAGCTACATGCAACATTGATAACTTTTGGATAATAATATTTTCTATTCATCACAATTTCCATGTTAATACATCAACAAACAAAAGGAGCATATTAAACGATGATTTTTGCATTACAACAACATGTTATTTATTTTTTCCCGCAATAACACACAAATGACCTTAAATTCGAACCCATAAAAATGTGCGGTACTGGCCCTCTTCCTTCACTGACCATGAACCATTTTTGGTTCCATTCGTCAATAATTTACTGTGATACCAAAACACTCAAACAAAACTCAAAGAAATCAGTCTCGGGATATAAACCAAAATTTAACCTAGTCTGGGATTGCCCGAAACCAGTCCCAAAATTTTCGAATATTCTGTCCCAAAATCTTAGGACTAAATCACACGGTCTGTCGCGGCCCGAAGAAAACCTATTCCATTACATGGCTTTTAGGCTAAAAATATTCAAAGTAGGAAAATTCCCTACGTCGTGAAGTTTGACGAAACTCCAAGATTTTGGTACCCACGCGTAGCTCGCAATGCAGCGATCGGCTTTTCTTCTTGGACCGTCGAGATTCGAACGTCGAAATGCCAATAAAATCCCTTTTTTTTTGTTTCTCTCTCCCCTCTCTCTCTCTTTCCTTGTTTTCTTTTCGTTTCCTCCCCCTATTTCCCTTCATTTCCTTCCTTATCCCACCGAATTCCACTTCTATCTTGTTTGTTCCTCTCTCATTTTTCTTTTTCTCTTATTCTCTCATTTTCTCTTCTCTTTTCCTTCATTTTCTCATTTCTATTTCTCCTTTGGATTGCCCTCAACCGTATGGTCCAAAAGTGGGAAGCTTCCTCCCCACTTCCTTCTTTGCCACTTGTCATTCTCACATTTTTCTTAATTTTTTTTCATTTCTCTTTATTTTCCACATGTGACACATGGCTCGTGCCATGTGTCACTCCCTTAGGGTGCTATGTGGCATCCACATGATCATGCCATGTGTCACCCGACACCCAATACCTCAAAAAACGTGAAATTCTGTCTATCTCGAAATTCGACCAAATTCGACAAGGTAACTAGATTTTGTGAGACGAATTCAGCGGCGAAGTCCATTTCGTCATCCGAGATCTTAAAAATTTCTGGTTTTCAACCGAAATTACCATTTTAACCTTGCCCCGAAAAACTAAATTTTTCCTAGGTTTTACATGATATATATATAATCTATCCTTGAGGCTAGAGTTTAAAGTCAATAGTCAGTCCAGAAATTGTCTCAAACATTATTATTGAATATTAAATAAGTTCAACAATCAAATATTATTTAATTAATGCATTTGAAATGATAATGATTAATCGAAAATTAATCATCCTCAAACAATTAACACTTATTAAAAGGTTATCCTCAAACAATTAATTAACCCCGATTATAACACGAAAGAGTAGTTAAATATTCAAGAATTATTAAATGTCATCAATTAAATTATAATATTAAGAGAGCACCCATCATCAAGGGAATTAAAATAGAATAGCAATAGTCAATGATGAAACTCATACAATGCAATCAGGGTGTTGCTATATGATACCACTAGTGTAAAAGAAAAAAAATTTACCATAATTTATGACTTTTGGAAATGATAAAACCCTAATTTGAAATTTTCAGTGGATATTTATGTCATTTAATTTTTACACTTTCCAAGTTTACCCTTAAAAACTTTCTATTTTTTGGAAATGATGTCTGCCAGTGCATTTTCCTACAAAATATGTGTTTCTATAAAAAAAGAAAAAATTGAATACAATAATGACTGCATCTGTGCATCATATCACATGTAGTCATCATTAAACAAGAATAAGATGTTGATAAATCGGTAGTAGCATAGCAATAAAATCAAATAATAATAATAATAATAATAATAATAATAATAATAAACCAACGAAAAGAAGCAGAAGAAAACCCTTTCTTTTTTTTTTTCTCGAGACCATGAAATCTGAATCTCCACAATTGGTCTTCGCCTCTTCTCTCCTTTTCCCTCCATCCGCATCTTCACATCCCTCATTTCAGGCCCCAAAATTTTGCTACAAATTTCGTCCTTTGTATTTGTCTTCCAAAGAAAAAGAATAATAATAATAAAAAAAAAAAAAACTTCCACCTAGCCTTTGTCCCCACTATCTCGTTCTCCCAAGAAAAAGAAAAAAAAAATAATAATAGAAAAAAAAAAAAATCTTCCACCAGCCGTTATGGCCCACTATAGTGTCCTTCCAAGAGAAAAGAAAAGAAAAATGTTCTTTTAAGAACATTCTTTTCCAAAAAGGAGGTGGCTCTTTGGATGGCTGCCACATGGGCCCTCCACAGGCCCCCATCTCCAAATCAAGCAGGCAAATCAGATTTTTCTTCTTAGTGGTCACTATGGCAACTTATGATCAAGTTTACTCAAATTCATATATATATATATATATATATATATATATATATATATATATATATATATATATATATAAAGAGAGAGAGAGAGAGATAGAGAGAAGGTATGTTCGGGAAGAGCTTATTTATAATTTATTCGAGCTTATTTTCTTTTGATAAAATTATAGATGTTTATAAAAAATATTGTTGGAATCACTCATATTTGGCTTCCTCGCACTTCGCAAATTTTCTTTTGGTTCAACTGAAGGTATTTTATATAATACATTATAGTACTTTGTTTTTGATTCGATTCTCATTCTTCCATCTGTTCATCCCATCCCTTTACCACTGATGAGTCTAAAACTCATCTATTTTTAATCCATTTTTTGACATGTTTTTAATAGTTTAAGATCTATTTTTATGCCAAAATGTGGAACATTCATTAGATTTGTGTTTTGTAGGTAATTATTGAAAAAGTAAAGAATCCTAGCAGAAAAGAAGGAAAAAGATGAAAAAGCAGTAGTTTTGGTCGCGACCTAATTTTTGTCATGACACAAATACAAGCAAATCAAGGGAGACTATGTCGTAGCCAGCAACTCCATGTTGCAGCAAAGGCTAGATAGAACTCAATGCTGAAAAGAGCTTCCTAGGTTGCGACATTAAGTTTTCTATCATGACATATTTGAAGAAGATCTTGAAGAAAGATGTCGCGACAACCTTGAACTTTGTCATGAAATACTTAAGGCAAATGGTGAAGGAATTGTGCCGCGACATTATGTCATATGTCGCAACATAAAAGCTAAAGACTAACAAATAAATTTTGTCGCGATAAGAGACAGTTCTATAGAGAAAAAAAATGGAAAGAAGGCAACACAAGTCATCTACGACAAGTGTTTTTATGTTGCGACAAAGTTCTCAGAACCAAGCAAGCTCAAGAAGGATTTTCTATCGCAACAAAGAAAATCTTGTCGCGACATAACATTCTAAGTTCACAACAAGGAGTAGCAGAACTTAGGTAGCGACAAAGATAAACCATGATGCGACAAACAAAACATGAGGAGAGTGAACTCTAGGTCGCGATAGGATTTTGAAGAGCAACACAAGAAGAATGGCGATGCAGTAGTCGATGTCGTGGATGTAAAAATCATTGAAGGAAGAATCTCTGTCGCGACATAGAAATTTTTGTCGCGATAATAAAAGTTATGGAAGAATGAAATTATGTCGCGACAGGATGAAATTCAGTCACGACAGAAACTGAAGAAGAATTGAGATGAGCCAAGGCAATTGTGTCGCAACAAGGATTTCTATGTCGCAAACAACAGCTCAACAAACAACTCTAAACAAGAGAACAATCTCTGTCGCGACCATAAAGTTTTCTGTCATGACAGAAATGATTGAGGAATCAAAGAGATATTTGTCGCGGCACAGCAAACTTGGTCGCGACAGAGTAGACAGGATAAAAGAGGAACATGTATGTCGCGACAGGATCCAGAAGCTGGAGGACATAAGAAGCTGGTTGAAAATAGATTTTGTGTTGTGACACAAGGCAATCATGTTGCGACACAAATAAGACTGCTACACCAAAGTTCTATAGCAACATTATCAAAGTTTGTCGTGACAGAACTCTAGTAAAAACTCATAAATAAAGTCGCGACAGAAGAATACAGGCTACGATAGAGGCCAGCGACAAGGACTTAAACTCATGTCGCGACATAATTTTTTTATGTCATGATAGAGTGACCAAATTGGGCCAAACTTTTGGGGATCCACAAAGCAATTAATGAAGTGAGGCCCAACATTGGAAAGTTTATAAATGGGACGCATCTAGTGGCACTACGCAAGCAATTTTCACCATTCTAGACTGCTGGGTAGTCGAGACTCTCAGATATTTTTATTTTTCTTTTATTGTATTTTCCATTTTTGTAGATTTAGTTTTAGTGAAGCTTTGCCATTTCTGTTTAGATTTTTTCGATTTGAGTATTGAACTCGCGTGTACTTCGAACTGGTATTTAGTTATAAAATCATCCATTTTATTTTTGTTTGATCTAAATGGAGGATGGAAGGTTTTTGGAGTTCATTTATTTCACTTTGTTTACAAGTTCAGTGAATTTTCCTGATCAGCTAGTCACTGCAATGAGTAAGCCAGTTTTGAAAAGTTGAGCTCTCTCTATGGAAATGGGTCAATGATGATAGTTATTTTTGAGCACTAAGCAGAAGAATGCTTTAGTTGGAATTCTTGATTTTATTTGATTGGTATTATTCTTAAATTAATTGTTCTTAGTACTAGTACCTTGTACCCAAGCAAGGTTGTAACGCCTCGTCCCGAGAGGATGTATGGTACGTGTAACCGTTAGGGCGCATATGTGTACCAAAAGACTTTCCTAATTATTTAAGTGCCATTGTAGTATTTTTGGAATTTTGTAATAGAACAAGGGTATAGTTGTAATTGGTCAAAAAGGGATATGAAGGTCATAATAAAAGAAGAGAGTATGCCATTATAGAATATAGCATAAGTTGATTTGCAAAAAGAAAGAAACTTGAGAACTTAATTGCAAATAAAGGAAAATTTAATATAAAAAGAGGAGACCAAATTGGTCTCTCATATTTTGGGCATTCGGGGGAAGAGCTCATACGTGAAGGAGAGGAGAAGAGAGAAAGGAAGAGAGGAAGAAGAGGAAGAAGAGGAAGAAGAAGAGGGAGAAGAGCAAAAAGGAATGGATCTTTGGGTTTTTGTATGGAATCATGTGTATTTTGGATGTCTAGTGTTTTTGGTATGGATTTCCATGGGTATTAGTTGCTCCATTCTAGGGTTTTGTTTGGAGATTATCCTAACCCTAGATTTGTTGAAGTTGTATGGGTAAAACCCTAGTTGGTATAAGATAAACATGAAATATTTCCTAATTCTATGGTTTTGTATGGAATCATTTGTATTTTGGATTTTGGTATGGATTATTGGACTTTTAGACTTTTATATGGATTTCCATGGTTCTTGGGTTCTTTGATCAGTTCCTAGAGCTAGGGTTTGAGGTTGTTTTGTATTGTCTTGATTGGTTGGATTGGTTTTGAGGAATGGTTGTGAAAAAAAGGAGAATGTTGGGTTTTTAAAAGAAATGCTGTCAAAATTTTGTAAAAACCCCTATTCTTGTTTTGGCTATAGATTAAGTTATAATCATCCAAATGAAGTGATTCCAATTGGTAAAGAACCATAAGAGATAGGGTTACAAATTTATAGAAGGGACCAAGAGAAAATGTAGCTCTAAGGCTCCCAAATATGGACTTAAAGGTGTTCTCGTGTAGCTCATGAGTTATTCTCTGTTTTGGGTATTGTTATAGTGTTTTCGCCATAAGTTGATTTTCACTCATCCAAATTGAGTGATTCAAAAATTCTTGCAAAATAGACTCCCTAGGGGAATAATTTACTTGAAGGAAGTGTGGTATGCAAATTGTAACCCCAAAGTGCCCAGAAATCTGCTGTCAAAGTGGAGCTATGTGCAGATTCTGCTCATTGACTTGAGTAATCTAGATGTAAAATACAATAACCTGAGTTTTGGTGATCCAAATTGGGTGATTCCAATTGGGTAAGAAACCTTAGAACAATATATTCAAATGAGTGAAGAAACCATTTCCAATTTATGGAGTTAAGACCCCAGAAATCAAGAATAACAGTAGGTGATCCAGTGAGCTAACCAATTTGGCATCAAAAATGATGTAACTCGAAGCCTGACTGCTTTCTGGCTAAGTGTGTTTGGGGAATTTATGAGAATAGATCAAGTTGGGATAATTAAAGGTCTTGGAAATATTATTAACTTTCTTCTGGACAAATTTATTTGGGAATTTATTTTGATTTTAGAAAGTGTTTGGTTACAAGTCACAAAATGGACAGTTACTAAGCTTTGTGATGTTAAAGTTAAAACTGGACCAATTGGTTTATAATCTGGATTAAAAGCTGGGGGTTGGTTAGAACTTGGTATAAGATAATCAAATCAATGTTTGAAGTTAGTTTTGGACAACATTAGGATTGGTTTTGGTAAGATGTTTTAAAGGTACTGCTGTCCAAAAACAAATATTGTTTCGCCTATTCAGGTTATGTGGTCGAGGCCTTAAACTTAATTTTAAATCGAAAAATTTACGTAGATGTCATTGGATATATAAAGGACTGATTTGGAGAGTTTCCATAATTTTTGAAGACCGTTTGAATAATATTTGGGTAATAAAGTCCAGAGTACTGAAAAAAGCTGCCAAAATGAGTGGTTTTGTGTGGGCTTTCGTGTTTATAATTTGTTCATTTGGCTTTATATGAATGTTGTGTGACCCTAATGTGACTTATGCGGCTAAGTTTCATTAAAATCCGAACTGCTTCAATATAGTCACTTTGTAAGCCTATGTTAAGTTTTTAAACGACACGCAGCGACACGTTTCGACTCGTATCCTCTCGGGAAGTGGTAAAAGCGGAGGCAGAGAAATTTTGAAGTCATGCTCAAGTTTTGTAACCGGAAATGTGAGTGTTCTAAAGTCTATTTTTCAATACTAGTGTATGGTTTATAAATAGTTTTACGTTGGTAAGCAATGGTTTTGATTTTAAATCATATTTGAAAAGCAAGCAAGCAATGGTTTGATTTTAAACCATATTTGAAAAACAAGCAAGTAATGGTTTTGATTTTAAACCATATTTGAAAAGCAAGCAAGCAATGGTTTTGATTGTAAACCATATTTGAAAAACAAGCAAGCAATGTGATTTAGAAAGAAAGCAAGCAATGGCTTTGGATTTGTAAAACCATATTTCAAAGAGCAAGGCAAGCAAAAGTGTGTTTTATAAAAATAAGTCTTAAGAAATCCCTAGTTTTGGGCAAGCATACTCTATTAGGTATTTCGTGACGTACGTGGAAGTTAGGACATCATTTCATGCATTTAGACGGCCTGGTCGGCAAACTTAGTTCATGCATCATGGCATATTTAAAGGGGCCCGTGGCACGTATTGGAGTATATAGGGTTAGTACGCTAGCTATTATATGGTGATGTAGAAACGAGGTCTTTCCACCATATTTACCGGAAAAGGTGATGTGGGCCAAGGACCTTCCACCTAGGTGATGTGACCCGGTGTCCTTCCAATCTACATCGCAGCCTGTGCTCCCGTGTTTACTAGGGTACAGCAAGCAAGAAAGGCCTCTAGTGGTTGATCTTGATTTATAATCATTTTTCATACAGTTTTAAAATCAACCACTGGTAAGCAAGCAAGCATATTATGAAACTTTTATAGCAAAGCAAGCAAGCATATGATGTAAATTTTTATGAAACTTTTAAAGCAAAGCAAGCAAGCATATGATGAAAAGTTCTAGAAACTTTTATAGAAAGCAAGCAAGGATTCTTGAAAATGTTTTGTAAATAATAGTTTTACAGTTTTGAGACATTTTAAAGAAAAAGCAAGTATTTTCAAAGCATACACTCACTGAGCTCGTTTAGCTCATTATTTTCCGGTTTTAAAAACTATTTTCCAGGTATAGGCACGCCGGACGCTGGAACATAGCAGGTCCTCTTTAACTTCAGCATAAGTGTTGTGATTAATCCACTTTGTAAGGAAATACTTTGAATCCTCAGATAGCTGTGCATAAGTGTATGTACATGGTTTTGGTTTATGAAATGTGATGAGCCCGAGGCTCTTTGTGAAGAAGTGTTGTTGGTTGCCATGTGTATTAAAGTGTAACCTGTGAGCATACAGGTTTTGGGATATGTCTTGTATACAACAGCAGGCCGAAATTTTATAAAAATCACAAGTTTAGAAAAGAAAATTTTTATACTAGTTTTCAAAGAAACAACACGCCCGTCACAGGATTCTAGTCAGAACCAATCTACCGAGTTTCTCAGTGGCCTCGCACACCGCCGCCAGTAGCGTGACAGCTGCGTCGTGATTCGCTCGATTTCCAGGAGGCCCCCACGTGATTATGAGATGGAGAATCCTGAGAGCTTAAAGCAGTTCTTTGTGGGTATGGTAGACTAATACCATGGAACTAATGAACTTTGAGGGATTACTCAGATAGATCACCAACTTACTCATAAATGAGAATAGTTGAATAAGTATCAATTTAATTTCTCAGAGGTATCTTCTCTTTCTGATGACTTGCTCCAGATCCCTTGTTAGCAATGATCTAATCAAGGAGATGGAAATTTTGATTAGAAATATAGGACAAGGTGTTAATCAAATTGGGAAATACTTGCAATATCCTGTCTATAGGAGTAAGAATTTCTCAGTCCTAAGCTTTGGGTATGAAGTACTGAAAAGGAAAAATACTTGAATCTTAGAAATAAGGTTCGATTTTACAAGTGAATCTGGTTAAGTCAATAACCGAAATGAACATTAACCTCTAATCGCTGAAAAATATGGTTGCGGAGAAATCCAAACTATGCTACTTTGCATCTGACAAACTCGCTTCCAACTTATAGATGAGCTATGATTAAATATGGTGCAGAAAATGCTAATTCTAGTTTTGTCTCACTCAGTGAATTCTCAAACCTAAATATCATTATGATTATTTTTATGTAAAATATAGAATTCAATTTAGGATTAAAATTCTTTATCATCTTACCATGATAGCAGAGGTGTCCAAATAGTAATGATCTTGAGTAGTCAGAGTAGTTAGCCTTTTGATTTATCTCACATCCTCGTGGGAACAATATTTGGACTTTAAATATTCACTTTTCTTACTTGTACGACCTGTGCACTTGCAATAATCAATATCAACTCATATTTTCATGAATACATTTGACAAGAGGAGCAATTAAATATTTTTATATACACAGTTTAGCCAACAAGTTTTTGGTGTCGTTGCCTTTGATTTGAAAATGGTCTTTGGTAACAGTCCCATTACCATTAATTTGTATATATATAGTGTTGGTTGGTTATCAAGTTTTTGGCGCAATTGCAAAGGACTGAATAGTTCAATGGTGGTAGCAACAGAAATTTGACACACATACTGATCATAGACGGGGATTAGATAATAGTCCTTGGTAACAGTGGCATGAATTTGTATATACAGAAATGGTCTTAATAAGTTTTTGGCGTCGTGACCGGATTAGATATTGGGGCTTCCTTGGTAATGCTAAGTTATGAATTCAGAGTATACAACTGTCTTAACAAGCTAAGGCCAAGCTGGGCTGGGGATTAGATAATAGTCCTTGCTAACAGTGCCATGAATTTGTATATACAAAAATGGTCTAACAAATTTTTGGCGCCGTTGTCGGTGATGGTGTTGATGAATTTAAGATTAATATCCTAACCAAAAAGGGATTTACTAATTTGGACATTTTTCTTTTATTATTATAAATTTCGTAAAATCACAAAAATACTTTAACGGCAAGAGGCCGAATAAGCCATCGAAAATTTTGCAGCTTGAAAGGATCAAAAACTATATCCCACAAAATTCATTTGATCTTCGTGTGTTTCTATTTCAGGAAGAATTTAAATGCATAGAAATCCAAAAGCAGAACTGCTACCTCTGAAGATTTTTTCCTCCAACTCTAACTTTAGAGAGAAAAGGAGAAACAATTATCTTCAGGCAGGGGGAAGATCGGAGTCTCTACAATGCATGGAGAGATTCAAAAGATTGCCGAAAAGGTGTCCTATGCATGGAATAGACCTGACCACCCAGATGGATATATTCTATCATGCCATGAATTATGCCTCCAAGGGCATAATTGATGCAGCCTGTTGTGGGGCTTTTAAGAGAAGAAGTGCAGAGGAGGCAAGACAACTGATTGAGGACCTTGACAAAAGCAACTATAAGGCTCCATCTGAAGCTTCAAGGAGTAGCAACAGACTGAGGGGGAGTGGTCTTATTGGACTTGATAGAATGGCAGCCATAGAAGCAAAGTTGGATGCAGTCATGAACAAACTGGGGAATAATGAGAAAAGGATGCATACTGCACATGAAGTGGGAGCAATAAGAGAAGGGATGAGAAACAGTGCTGAGGGGCATGTGGAAGAAGAGCCCTATCAGGTTGAGGAGGCACAATCCTCAATGCAAACAGGAGCTACACCTTTAGGCCTAATCCCAACCTGCCAACACATTATACACCAGTACTGAGGAACCATGAAAGCTTTTCATATGGTGGAAGAGCACAATGTGTGGCCCCAAACTCGATCGACTACTAATGCTTACACTCGCTCCGGGTTCCAAACAATAAAGAAGCAAAGAATAGCATGTGTGGATAGTAGCGTAATATCAAAGTCAGAAAAAGACTAAATCTTTTGAAGAACAAATGCTGCATTTCATGTCAGAAAATAAAAGACTTTTGAATATGCATGAGAAAAAGTTTGCTAAACTTGAGAATTTCCAAGCAAACACAATTGTGTTTCAAACAAATACCAATGCTACATTGAGAAACTCGTAGATTCTAAGAGTAAGGGCCGTCTCATCCTCGCAAAGCCAATCCAGAAATGCATTGATGAGCTTAAAAGTCATCTCTTTAGTCCAGCCTGCTTGATTTTCGCTAAAATTCGAAATAATTAATATACGTAATTGGGGAAGAAACTCACCCATTTGTTATTAGTAGTGTAATGGAAGAAAAGAAGAAAAATGTGAGAAAAGTGCGTAAATAAGTGGAATAAAATCGCAAATAATCACAGGCGTAAATGAAAAGAAGGTAATTCATCGACGGGGTTTTGGTTGCCACGCCTACCATGAGGTCGCGACATGGATGACAAGTTATGGAAGTCGCGACATGAAACCGCCATGAGAAAGATCGTAACGCAACGAACGGGTCGCGACGAGAGATTGAAGTCGCGACATCAAGAACAACAGCCTAAAGCTACGAAGTCATGTGAATCGTCGCGACAAGTTACTCATGTCGCTGGCACATCGTGAACAAAACAGCTGAGCTCAGGAGGCATGGCGATGTCGCCGACATCAAGAACCATCGATGAAAGCCAAAGTTGAATGAATCGATGTCGCGACAAGAAGCCAAGTCACGATATCAAAAAGCCATCAAGTAAAGATCGCAAGTCGGAAGCCGGCGTCGCGACATAAGATCAAGTCGCGACATAGACCTCGCCGGGCCAAGGTCAGGTTTTACAAAGCGAGGTCGCGACAAGATATCGGCGTCTGACATCGGGAGAGACCGTACCAAGCTTACGCTCTTTAAGACGATGTCGCGACAGGAGATTGATGTCGCGACATCCGAAGATCAGTTAAAGACTGCAGATGACCATAGATGAGGTCGCGACAAGATATTGAAGTCGCGACAACATGAACGATCAGTTGAAAATTACAGTCCTCTGAAATGATGTCGCGACAAGAGATTGATGTCGCGACATCCGAAGACATCACCAAGATCGCATGACTTCGAAATGAGGTCACGACAAGATATAGACGCCGCGACATCAGAGAGGAGAAATTGAGACCACCAAGACGGAGAAGATGTCACGACAAGATAGAGGTCGCGACATCAAGGAATGCATCAACCTAAGATTACATGGAGTAAGTCGATGTCGCGACGGGAGACTGATGTCGACGATGATGTCACGACAAGGAAACTGAAGTCGCGACTTGAACAGTGACTTGGGCCTGGTTACTTTAAAATCCACAGCAGTCTACATTGGGATTAAGGCCCAACTGAGGAACCCGATAAATACGCAGCCTATCCACCATGAAAGCAAATACGGCCACGCACGAGATACCGATACACCGGGTTAGCCCATTTTCTTTATTTTTTTTCTTTTATTTTTCTTAAATTTTTAGCTCCGCTGCTTAGAGCAGATTATGCTCGCATCTTTATTTTCTGTATTTTCGACCGATGTTATCGTTGAAATGTTTCGAATGCAAAGATTTTTACCTCTTTCTCAAATTACTACTCCTGAATGTTTGAAGTTCGCATAAATTTCGAATTCGATTGTTTCATTTTCTGATTTGGTAGCTTATTCTTATGATCGAGGAATGCCGTATCGTGTAATTCGCACCGAGGAATCAAATTTTCCATTAAGTGAGAACATTTTATTAATCGATCTTTCCCCGTAGTATTTTCCAAAGATTCTGCTCATTTCGCTATGAATTTCACTTTATTTATGGGTTTATTGATTTGATCTCAATATCGCTTCTATACCCGTTAAGAATTGCGTCATTATCGATTTCAAGGAAGTCCTTTCTGAAAGTGACAATAGCCAGGAAGATAACTCGGGGTAATGTATAGTTCTTCAAGGTATACTAACCTCGCTATTGGTGGATCCGTCAAGGGCCGTTAGTTCACTTAGATAAATCCTCTCCTCACTTGAAGTCAAGAATGAGTCAATTTATCTATTTAAACAAAGGTAGATTTCACCTCACCCCATAGTGAGGCCAATCCTGCGGTTAGCCTAAGATTCCAATCAAGGAAAGGTCGATCTATTCTAATTTCGAGGAAGAGTAATTTGGAAGTTGTATATCCTTGCTTGACCGATAACTCTGGGGAGCTAAGGTGCATGCCCAAAATGGTATGAAGTATTGCAAAAGAAAAACACCCACTTACAGCAGTTCTTGTTAAAAAGTAGTTATCTCGTTCCCCGAATTCGAGAAGAACTCAAAAACGAGATAACGAGATGGGAGGTGGAGAGATCCAAATCACACAAATGCCTGACAGATTTTGAAACTTTGAGACACTCAAGAAAATTAATCAATATTCACTACAGAATTGATCAGCTCACTGGCACCGTTTTGATGTGTCTCTTTATGATAATCGCTCAAGATTCATTTCTGCTATAGAACTTAGTTTTACCTTCATTCATTTTATTTCGGGCTTAGTCTAATTTTCATTTTCGAGATTAGTTTATTTCCCCAGCTTTTTACGTCGAACACCGTTAGTCAACTCGTGTCCAAATAGTATGGAAATTGAGTAGTCGTGGTAGTTGATTTAAAATTCTTTAGATCTCCGCGGGATCGATATCCGACTTAAATCCATTTGTATTACTGTCGACTGCGGCACTCATAAAATCGACTCAAACCCTAAACTTTGGAAAATGACTTACTTAGAGATTTTGGTTTTTTAATATAATTTCAAACAAGTTTTATGACAAGGTTATCGGGATTGCATAATAGTCCTTTTGGTGATAACGTCATAATTCGCATGCATAATAATGCAAGCAATGTGCAAACATGTTTTCGTCTCAACAAGTTTCTATGGTACTGCTGTCGGGGATCGAAGGGATTTAGTAATCAATATTCAGACAAAAGAAGGAAATACTAATTTGGACATTTTAAAAGAAAAGAACAAAAATAGCGTTTCAAGTAGTGGCTCTTTTGGCCACTAACCTTTAACAAACCATATTGAAAATGTTTTTTGACTAGGCTAATCCTATTGACCTGAGTGTACTTGATTCTCGTGAAGGCCTTCAAGATACCCATGGTAGATAAAGGATTGACAAAGGAAGCCAATCCTGTGAAATCGTGCGCGTACCAAAGAGCATGACACTAAGGAGAACTTAAGGAATTCGTTCATCCACAATACATATGTAGCAATAAAACAACCAGCAATCGATGCCAAGGATTTTGAGCTCGAACTCAAGACTGGAGCAACCATGGTCCAACACCAGAACCAATTCACCGGGTCATTCCAATCGAAAAATCCTTAATGAACACTTCAGCTGGCTCTCGAGAACAGCAAATTCAATTAAATTGAATGGTGTGAAGCCGGTTATCCAAATACCTGGGCGCTTGTTCCCATTCTCTTACGAGATATGGTCACATGGCTTAACTCACTACCATATGAATCTCGCAACACACGGAGGAGATGATGAGAGCTTATTTCAGCAAATTCTTTACCCCATCCTTTCCTTCTGGACAAAGAAGGGAAATTATTATTTCCACACATAGGGAAAGTGAGAACATGTATGCTGATAAGAAAGATCTTGCTGAATATAACATTAGCTCATTTGAATTTCCAAGAAAGAAATGGCAGAGCTGAAGAGAGCAAAAGGAATGTAATGGACAAATTGTCAGCCATCGAGGCCAAGCTGGATGCATTGATACAGTGGTTGAATGAAAGGAAGTCCAACTAAAAGCTAAAAACGGAGCAGAGTTGTGGAAAGAATGAAGATCGGGCATTTAAAGAAGAATCTCTAAAATCACATTCAGACGTTAGATATAACATGATCGAATAAAAAGTGGGAGTCTCTACTCCTTTTCTATCTTTTTAGTTTAAATGCATTTGAGTTGAAATAATTGTTAGATTTTATATTTGAAGTAGCATGATCATAAAAGTTGGGGGGAATTTATTTCATCTCGCATGGAATGCTTAACTATTGAATTCAGAAATAATAGAAATTGTAAATTTCCCCCGCATGATAAAAATAAATTGAGTCAGGCTGTTTTGGGTGATATCAACAACTGTGAAATTGCTGTAATTTAGATTGTTTGTGGATTTGAGACATAACACGGGTTTGAGAGGGAAACCAAGAAGAGAAAGGAAAGAAGGGAAATGAAATTTCCTTCATTCCCAGCCCATTTGAACACTTTAGACCTGGATCCTCCTGATATTTGCGCCTCTTCCAAAAAGAAGAAAAATAGACCTTCTCCTCTTTCCCTTGTCAACCTTTCATTAACATCCTTATCTCACTGTATCCAACAGCTGTAAAGCAAAATCAGAAATAAATGAGAAATTCTAAACTGAATTCGTTGCTACTTTGCATTTGATTGTTCAATGTTATGTTGTTCATGGTTGCATGATTGGGAAATCAAAGTAGGAAAATAGTCTTAATAAAATCAATGAGAGGGTCATGGCTTGAATAATGAAGCATAGAGTAGAGAGCCAAAATGAGAAAATTGCAGAATATGACAAAATGCATATAATAATTAAAACAAGGTACAAAATTACTTATATTTAACCGATAAGTCCTGTAATATAGGTGAAGGTAATACAATAGAAGTTGAACAAAAAACATGATTTTCAGTTTAGTATGAACAAGAAGTCAAGAACCCTGTCAATATCAATTAGCTTAACTACTCATCAATAAAAACCAGTCACATAACCCTTGTAGTTAGTCACAGCTGATTCAATCCAGATTCTAGAATTTGTTAGATTATTTCACTGGCGCTGAGATCTCTAGGGTAGATAAGCTAAATTTGACAAGAAAGATGCAAATGGCCTGATAGTTTGGTTTCATTCAGCCATCCTATTAATGTAAGCCGGGTGCATATACCTTAGTTCCATGAATTGAGCTTCAAATTGCATCGATTTTTCAAAATAAGCCAATGGAAACCTCAACCATCCGTAAAACTCTCTCAATCCTTCGCAAAGAACCAATGATTACCATAATCAAGAAGGAAGAAGAAAATGAAGTTCGTGAGTTTATATATATTTTTTTGAGGAACTCCAAAAGGGAAGGAAAAGAAAAAAGGCAAAGAGCGTAAAATACAAATGTAGTTGGGGCGTTTAGGGATAAGTTTTATCTTCAGGGCTCAACCCTTGAACAATTAAGTTCTTAGGTGCTTCAACACCTAGTACCCTGTCGCCATCCGGTATGGGAGCTACTAACCCAAAGTTCGCTAAGAGTGTTAGGAAAGCCTAAAAGAAAACACTGCACTATCCTTACGGTAGAAAACCAAGGAAATCTTCCAAAGGAAATTACAAGTGTGGAATGTGGGGCATACAGCTCAAATGAAGAAATCGAAGAGATGCCCAAACAAGAAGCTTAGGAAGATTATTGTAGAAACTATCAAAGAGTATAGAAGAGAAGAGAAAATGCCCAGGTAATCTTAACTCAAAAATTCCTTCCATCCTACCCAATACCCTGCCCACCAACATAAGCCCAAAAGACCCGATTGATCTTGAAGACTAAATCACCACATCATGGAGATCAATAAGAAAACAAACCATGGAATCAAAGAATGAAACAATCAAAATTGTGAAGAACTTTAGGGAGTTAAATGACGCAGTAGGAAAATGAGAAAGGAAAACAATTCAGTATTCAACAGGATCCAAGGAATATATTGTTTGTAAAACATTTTCAACAATTTAGTTTTGCATGGCATAAAGAGTAGAGACCAACCTTGAACTGGACTTGAAGCTAAATGTACATAGCGCTCTTGTGGCTACCTTGCATCGCAATTAAAGTGAATGCCACTGCTATAACAACCGTAGAAAAATGTCCTTAAAAATTTTTCTTTTATTCTGTTTGAGGACAAACAATTCTTTCTTTTTTTCTTTGCTTGAGGACAAGCAAAACTTTAAGTTTGGGGGAGTTTGATGAGCTTAAAAGTCATCTCTTTTTAGTCCATTTTTCTGTTTGATTTTCAGTTAAAATTGAATAATTAATATACAGAATTAGGAAGAAACTCACCCATTTGTTATTAGCAGGTAGAATGGAAGAAAGAAGAAAAATAAGATAGAAAAAGGGCGTAGTCATGGAATAAAATTGCAAATAATCGCGTGCGTAAAATGAAAAGAAAAGGTACTCCATCGACGCAGCTTTTGAAAGCTACTACGCCGCCCGCGAGGTCGCGACATGGATGACAAGCGGTGTAGTCGCGACATGAAATCGCCATGAGAAAGACTGCGAACGAAATGAGTCGGGCGTTCGACGGTAGAGATTGAAGTCGCGACATCAAGAACAATGCAAGCTAGCCACAGAGTCATGAATCGGTCGCGATAAGTTACTCGCGCCGCTGACATCGAACAAACAAATAGCTGCGGAGGCATGAAGTGATGTCGCGACATCAAGAACCATCAGATGAAAGCCAAAGGGAAATGAACTGATGTCGCGACAAGAAGCCGAAGTCACGACATCAAAAGCCATCAAGTAAAGATCGCGAGCCGGGGAAGCCGATTTATTATGCTAAGATCGGAAGTCGCGACATAACTCGCCAGCTTGAAGGTTGAAGTTTGGCAAAGCGAAAGGTCGCGACAAGATATCGATGTCGCGGACATCGGGAGAGACCAGCCGTAGCTTACAGCCTTCCTAAGACGATGCTTTACAGAGATTGATGCCCGCGGACCAAGATCGCTTAAAGACCGCAGATGACCATAGACGAGGTCGCGGACAAGATATTGAAGTCGCCAGATAACATGAACGTATCACTGGTACCTTGAAATACGATGTCATAGCAAGAGATTGATGTCGCGACATCCGGCGACATCAGCCAAAGATCGCAGATGATTCGAAATGAGGTCACGATTAAGATATAGACGCCGCGACATCGTGAGAGGAGAAATCGGAGATCCCAGCCAAGACGTGGAGAAGAAGATACCACAAGATAGAGAGTCGCCATCATGAATGACCAACCATATTTCATGGAGTAAGTCGGATGTCGCGCACGCGAGATTGATGTCGCCGCACACCACTTATGTCACGACAGGAAACTGTCACAATGAATAAAATGGATCGCCCGCCATTTAAATCCGCCACACTACTGGGATTAAGGCCCAACTGAGGTGGAACCTGAGAATGACGCAAATATCCAGCTCTACAGAAAGCAGCCATGGCCGCCATCAGGTCCGTGATAGTCAAGGCTCATTTTCTTATTTTTTCTTTATTTTTCAAATTTTTAGTCTGGCTGCTTTATGCAGATTATGCCCGTGGCCCTTATTTTCGTTGTATTTAACCGATGTTATCATCGCTTGAGCCGGTCGAATGCGTGATTTCAATTTCTTTTCAATTATTATTCTGAATGCGCGAAGTTCGCACAAACTGAATTTAATCGTTTTGGCCATTTGCAAACTATTCTTATGATCGAGGAATGCCGACGTGTAATTCAAGAATGATAAATCCAACCCATTAAGAGAACATTTAGTTAATCTGATCTTTCCCGTAGGGCTTCCATCTTGTTCATTTCCGGGCCTTATGAATTTACTCAGATTATGGTGGGTTTATTGATTTTGGGATCCGAATATCGCCCATACCAAGTAGAATCGCGCCATTACTCCGACTTCGCAAAGTCCTCCTGAGCACAGGAAGACAATCCCCGGGGTAATGTATGTTCTTTAAAGGCATACTAACCTCGCTACAGGATCCCGGCTGCGCTTTGCAAGTTCACTTAGATAAAATCCTCTCTCTCACTTGAAGTCAAGAATGAGTTTGAATTTACTTTATTCATTTTTAAACAAGCGTAGATTTCACCTCAATTCCTCGATAGTGAGGCCAATCCTGTTAGCTCTGAGATCCAATCATGAAAGGTTGGGATCTATTCTAATTTTGAGGCGAAGAGTAATTTGGAAGTCAGATATCCTGTTTGACCGATAATCTCGGGTTGAGGTGTAATAGATTCATAAAATGGGTATGGAAGGCTGCAAAAGAAAATACCCAAATATAAGCTCAAAAGTAGTTATCTCGTTCCTGAATTCTGCAGAGAATCCGGTAAAAAAAATGAGATAACGAGATGTGGAGGTGAGAGAATCCAGCCGCATCACAAATGCTCTTTGATTATTTTGAAACTGAGGATAATCAAGAAATTAATCAATATTCACTACAGAATTGATCGTCACTACACTGCTTTCCTTTCATGTCTCTTTATGATAATTGTTCAAGATTCATTTCTCATATAGAACTTAGTTTTACCTCTTCATTCATTTTGGTTTCACTAGTCTAATTTTTCATTTCTTCTTGAGATTAGTTTATTTCCCAAATCTTTTAATACCAACACCGTTATCAAACTGTGTCCAAATAAGATGGAAATCGAGTAGTCGCAAGTAGCTGGGATTTAAAATTCTTTAGATCTCTGTGGGATCGATATCTGGACTTAAATCCATTTTATTACTTGTCGACCTGTGCACTTGCAGAAAATCAGACCAAACCTAAACTTTGAAAATGACTTACTCTAGGAGATTTTGGTTTTTTTTTTAATATAATTTCAACAAGTTTTATGACAAGGTTACTGGGGATTAGACAATAGTCCTTTGGTGATAACGTCATAATCTTGCATGCATAATTAATGCATAAATGTGCAAACATGTTTTGGTCTCAACAAGTTTTGCATGCATCATTGCCTATCCTTGCAAAGCCAATCCAGAAATGCATTTCCTAGTAGTATTGAGATCAATCCAAAAGATCTCACACCTACTACATTGAGAGGCAATGATGAATTGCAAGGAAGGAAGAAGATGTAGGACAAGGCATGCATGGGAATTGGATTAATTAAGAATAGCTCAGACTAGAGGAGAAAACAAAGAGATGCTGAAAAGAAGACAATTTACAGCAAATGTTTGGCTAGGACACTAAACTGAGCAGCTTCTTGGGAGGCAATCCAAGCAGGAATATTTTTTTTTTTTAAAGTTTTAAATAGTTTGATTAATTCAGTTGAATTTTGTGTATTTGAGGTTTTAGTTGAATCTATTAGTAGTTTTATTTTCAGTGTTGTTGATTTCAGGACAATGAATCAAAATTCAAGAAGAATTTTATTAAGAAGCACACTATCTCAAAAGAAAATATGCAGAAAATGACTACAAAGGGGAATAATTCTAATTCCCTCAACCTATATTTTAATGATGATGCATAATTGAAGATTGAGATGATGTGTTTTATTTTAAAAGCATAAGGGGGATGTTAGCCTATTTGAATAAAAATATATTCTGAATATCTAGGCAAATCATAGTGAATTAAGAAATGAGACGAGTGTTCATACTTGAATTAAGGCTTTTTGATTGTTTAAATAATTTTTCACAAGTATGTTCAATTGAGTATGAGTGGATGCACTTTGCCTTGAATGTTTCATGAGAGAAAACAGAGAAAATTGTAATTTCAGAAAATTTTAGTTAATGTCGTAACATACTTTCTCTATGTCGCGACACAACTGAGTGAGGAGGCAAATTAAAGAGGGAAAGCTTATGTCACGACAAAATTCTCTAATGTCGCGACATAAATTCAAAAGAGCACTAAAAGAATTGTCGCAACATTTTCTGTTATGTCGCGACATTTGACCGGCCATGTCTCCAAATAATTTTAAAATTGTGTCATGACAGTTATTTCTGTATGTCGCGACAGAGCATTAATGATGGAACAAACCCTAGGGCAATGTTTGTCGCAACATATAATGTAGGGAAAAATAAAATAGTTGGCTTATAAATAGAAAATTTTTGAAAACTGAAGAGCCACCAACCTCATAAACTCTCAAACTTCTCAGCTTCTTTACTCAAATATCTCTCACCTCATTCCCTAAAACCCTAGCCTTACCATGTTTGATCCCACAACCCTGATTCAAAACCTCAACAAAATCATGGAGGAGTACACTGAGTTAGAAAATCAAACAGAACAAGTTTCTCAAGCAGCAACTGGGCAAGTTGAGGAAAGGGATGATGAAAATGAAGAGCATCACAGCACAAGGAAAATCAAGAAAGAGAAAAACTAAGAGCGGATAAGCAAACAAGCAAATAGGAAAGATAGAGCAAGAAACTTTATTCTCAAACAAAGCAGCAGCTCTAATGGAAAGAAGTTTGAAGGACAGAGGCTTCATTGTTGAAAGGGGATTCAAAAGGCTTATCTCCCCTTTTGTTGAAATGTTGGAAAAGAGAGGATGGCAATCACTGGGTGAACACAAAGAACCTAGTTGTGCTTCTTTAGTGAAGGAATTCTTTATGAATATGGTAGAGAAAGAAGGAAAAATAGTATATATCGATATTATTGTAGAGTTCGCCAGGCAAGTAGATAAATTGCATTGTTCATCCTCGAGGGTGCAAAAGGATGGTTCAAAGTTCAAGAAACAACTAAAGGAACTAGAACACTAGAAAATAGTAGACCTAATAATGGTTGGAAAAGGAGAATGGAAAGGGACAAAGAAAACCCCTTTTAAATCCATTGCCGAAAGAGATCTGACTGAAGAAGCCAAGATATGGTTCTACTTTATCAATTATGTCCTTATGCCATCGAAGCATCTAAGCATAGTGAGAAGGGAGGAAGCAATCCCCCTCTACGCATTGCTAAAGGGTTACAAGATAAATGTGGGAAAAATCATAGAAAAGTCCATATTGGGCTACTCTGAAAGCAAATGCAGGGCGTTGATTCCACACCCAACCACAATAACCAGACTCTGCATTCAAAGGGGAGTTGAGGAAGAATGGGGGACCGGAGGTACTTCCATTCCCGCAGCCTCCCTCCGACCTCCAATGCACGACTAAAGGCCCAAAGAAATTGCAGTGAGCGTGGCAAGGAAAAGAAGTAGAAAAAGAAAAAGGGTATGAAGGGTGCACTGAGCCAGAACATTGGGAAAGCCCAGCTCCAATGCAACAAGAAGCTCAGAGAAGTCAAAGCCCATTCTGGAATGCATCCCTAGAGCTGAGACAAACCCATCAGGAACAAGATGAATGTTTCGGGAAAAATTGCAATAATGCTGAATTGATGGAAATGTTGATGTCTGCGCGCATGAGATACGGAAAGAAAATAATCGCTTAAAGACACAAATTCTTCACTGTGTGGATGAGTATTGATGCAGCTTAGAATAAGGGACAAGAATTTGGAGGATGCACTGAAGAAAAAGGATGAAGAATGGAAGGTAGAAATAGAGAAAAAGGGCATGGAGTGGAGAACAGTCTTGAGGGATAGAGAAATGGAATTTTAGACTGAGACATGCAAGCATGAAGAAGGGCTGATTAAGATGTTAGAAGATGTATATTGAATGTTCCCAAAGGCAAGCTTGGACCAAGAGACAAAGAATTGCATGAACAAGCCTAGCACATTACAAATGAAGCCGCTTTGATGAGTTATGAAATAATAAACAACAGGACACTCCTAGAATCACGTAATATGGAGACAACGAACTCACGTATAGGCAATGCCAAGATTCTAGATCAGCTATGAAGATGCGGTTCAACAAGGAAGAAGATACTGCCCTACTACAAATCCGACCTCATCAGACCCTACATTATAATCCCTTAGGGTGTGATAGACCCACCTATACCCTATACTAACCCAGATTCAGTTAGAGAAGGCCCTTCTGGACCCAGTAAAGAAATAGACAAAAATAAAACTCCTAGTACATCAGGAAAGAAAGAACTCACCCAGTAGAGGAGGTGGAAGAATATCTAAGGATAGAAGCAGCCAAGGAGAAGGCTACAACGAAAGTAAAATGAATGAGCTTCATTCTACTTTTCCATCTCTCATCTTCTACGTATCAATGTCCAAATTATCAAAATAATCGTCAATAAAAAAATTATTTCGTGTAATTTTTGTGTTCATTTGTGTTTTTGATTGTTGGGTGTTGTTTTGCTTAATTTTCTTTGCTTCATGATTGACATTTACTTAGTTGAATAAAGAAGAAAGCAATTACCTGGATGAAATTGTCTAATTGCTGCAACATGTTTGGTTGAATTGACTTGATTACAATTGTGGTTGTGTTGGATTGTGTTGAGTCGACGTACGATCAAATGAACTTCTTACTTGATTAAACAACACAAATAACAAATCTCAGCCAAACAACCCATTGTTAGATTTATCAGTTAGATGAAATAAATGGAATTGGATAGTTGTAAGATTCTGAATGAATGTGTTGAACTTCAAGAATGAGGAAGATTTTACTAAATTGATGAACATATAAAACAGCACTCGTTAGAGGTAAAATGGGCTGGTCATAGAATCCTCGATAACTTTGCACACGGTCAATGCGTAACTTTGGAATGAATTGTGCCAAGATTAGGAACATCTTTCAGAGTGCATCACAAGAGACTCTCCAAATGTCCTAGTGAACTTGTTAGATTATTAGTCAAGGCCAAATCCCAGGCAAAAACTAATTAATAGGAAAATGATTTAGCTATCCTTGAAGTTTGAGCCTTTCAAAGCCTACCCCTATGTTATGCATAAGCATATACACTAGCTCCTTATTTAAGCCTAAAGCCAAATCTCATTATCAACCAGAAATGGAGAAGCCCAATCCCTTCTTTACATAATCATACAGTAAAGAACCCTTATTTGCCTAGATTGCAAAACAAAGACATCAATGATAGAAAGGGACAAGTTTGGGGGAATATTATCTTGAGATGTGGAAAAGGAGAAAATGGGTGCATAGAGATAATAAGAGATAAAGAGAGTAATGAAAGAAGTTGTGAAGAAAGAAAAAAAATCAAGAGGAATTAGTTGGTCCTGTAGCCTTCCTCCCTAGAATAATTAAGTTCTTAGGGGTGTTCAACACCTAGTACCCTAATGCCAACTGGTATGGGAGTTACTAACCCAAAGTTCATTAAGGGTGGTAGAAAGCTTAAAAAGACCAACATTGCACCATTCTAAGAAACTTGATGAGAAATGACAAGTGAAAAAGCTTCTAAAATAAGGAGGAAAAGTTATCTTCTGGGTGTGAACAATGAAAAGAGAAAAAGATCCCGTACTGAAGAATATGCAAAGAGATGCACTAAACCTGTTGGGATGGTTAGAAAATCACAATCAAGAGAAATCAAGGATATATCAAAAGGAAAAACTGTAAGTTGTCAAGAATCTGGGTAAAGTGAGCCTAAAATTGTCCAATTAGCTACCCAATTACCTGCCGTATATTGTGCCTAAAAGCACCATTTGATCCCGAAGGTGGTAAATATGCTTACATTAGTGGAGATTAATATGACCACAAGCATATGGGACTGTAAGAATGAAAGTAGAGTACAATCGATATTATCCCAAAAGAGTAATCGATATGCCGCGAAGAGTGAAGACTAACACACTCACAACCGATAATAATTCTTTCAAAACTCGTTTACACCTCTACCGAAGCTATTTGTTTATTCAGGAACTTAATTGAAAATCTTCTTGATTCTAGATTGGAAACATTTTTAGGAATAATTTTATAACTAATCTTTGTTCCTGCCCAATCTAAGTTTTAAACAGAAAAATGTCCTTAAAAATAAAAGTTATATTGTTTGAGGACAAACAAATTTTTTCTTGCCGACAAGGCGAAACTTTTAAGTTTGGGGGAATTTGATGAGTCTAAAACTCATCTATTTTTAATCCATTTTTCTAGCATGTTTTTAACAGTTTAAGATCTATTTTTATTCCAAAATGTGGAATATTCATTAGATTTGTGTTTTGCAGGTAATTATTGAAAAAGTAAAGAATCTCAGCAGAAAAGAAGCAAAAAGTTGAAAAAGTAGTAGTTTTGGTCGCGACCTAATTTTTCTATGTCACGACACAAATACAAGCAGATCAAGGAGACTATGTCGCAACCAACAACTCCATGTCGCAACAAAGGCTAGATAGAACTCAATGCTAAAAAGAGCTTCCTAGGTCGCGACATTAAGTTTTCTGTTGCGACATATTTGAAGAAGATCTTAAAGAAAGTTGTCGCGACAACCTAGAACTCTGTCGTGACATACTTAAGGCAAATGGTGAAGGAATTGTGTCTTGACATTATGTCCTATGTCGCAACATAGAAGCTAAAGACTAATAGATAAATTCTATCGCGACAAGAGACAGTTCTGTCTAGACAGAAAATGGCAAGAAGGCAACACAATCAGCTACGACAATTGTTTTTATGTTGCGACAAAGTTCTCAAAACCAAGCAAGCTCAAGAAGGATTTTCTGTTGCAACACAGAAAATCTTGTCGCGACATAACCTTCTGAGTTCATAATAAGGAGCAGTAGAACTTAGGTCACGACAAATATAAACCATGTCGAGACAAACAAAACATGAGGAGAGTGAACTCTAGGTCGCGTCAAGATTTTGAAGAGCAACACAAGAAGAATGGTGATAAAGAAGTTGATGTTGTGATAGAAAAATCATTGAAGGCAAAATCTCTGTCGCAACATAGAAATTTTATGTCATGATAATAAAAGTTATGGAAGAATGAAATTATGTTGCGATAGGATGAAATTCGATCGCGACAGAAATTGAAGAAGAATTGAGATGAGCCAAGGCAAATAAAAAAGCCACAACAAGGATTTTTGCTGTCGCAAACTAACAACTTAATAACAACTCTAACAAGAGAACAACTCAAGGCGAATATAAAGTTTTCTGTCATGATAGAAATGATTGAGGAATCAATGAGATATTTGTTGCGACACAGCAAATTTGGTCACGACAGAGTAGACAGGCTAAAAGAGGAACATGTATGTCGCGACAAGATCCAAAAGCTGGAGGACATAAAAAGCTGGTTGAAAATAGATTCGCAGTTCGCATACGCGGCAATCATGTTATACACAAATAAGACCGGCTACACCAAAGTTCTATAGCAATATTATCAAAGTCTCGCCGCCGACAAAACCAAGTAAAACTCGCGCCAAAGTCGTACGTAAGAATACAAGCTATTTGATAGAGGCCAATGATTGCTGACTTAACTCATGTCGCGACATACTTTTATGTCGCTGATAGAGCACCAAATCGCCAAACTTCTTTAGGGATCCACAAAGCAATTAATGAAGTGAGGCCCAACATTGGAAAGTCTATAAATAGATGCATCTATGGCACTGTGCGCAGCTTCCGCCATTCAAGGACTCCACAAGTCGGAGACTCTCAGATATTTTATTTTCTTTTATCAGATTTCCATTTGTAGATTTAGTTTTAGTGAAGCTTTCGGTTTCATTTCCTTGTTTAGATTTTTCTAGATTTGAATATTGAACTGAAATGCAACTTCGAGCTGGTATTTAGTTATAAAATCATCCTTTTTATTTATGTCTGATCTAAATGGAGGATGGAAGGTTTCTGGAGTTCATTTATTTCATTTTTTTTACAAGTTCAATGAATTTTCCTGATCAGCTAGTCACTATAATGAGTAAACTAGTTTTGAAAAGTTGAGCTCTCTCTCAAGAAATGGGTTAATGATGATAGTTATTTTTGAGCACTGAGCAAAAGAATGCTTTAGTTGGAATTCTTGATTTTATTTGATTGGATTATTCTTAAATTAATTGTTCTTAGTACTAGTACTATGTACCCAAGCAAGGTGTCAGATCTTGCCTGGCTTCAGAGGCTCCTACGTGACACTTTAGACGGAGAATCCTCGAGAGCTAGATGTTTTTATGGGTACATAGACTAATACCATGAACCAATGAACTTTGAAGGATTACTCAGATAGATCACCAACTTATTCATAAATGAGAATAGTTGAATGAAGTATCGATTTAATTTCTCAGAGGTATCTCCTCTTTCTGATGACTTCACCAGATCCCGTGTTAGCAAAGTTCTAATCAAGTAGATGGAAATTTTGATTAGAAATATAGGATGAGGTGTCAATCAAATTAGGAAAGGCTTGCAATATCCTGTGTATAGGAGTACGAATTTCTCAGTCCTAAGCTCTGGATATGAAGTATTGAAAAGGAAAAATACTTGAATCTTAGAAAGAGGGTTCGATTTTACAAGTAACTGATTAAGTTGATGAATCATAAATGAACATTAACCTTTAATCAGTGAAAAGTATGGTTAAGGGAGAAATCCAAACTATGCTACTTTGCATCTTTGACAAACTCAGTTTTCCAACTTATAGCTGAGTTATGATTAAATATGGTGCAGAAAATGATTATTAATCATTGATCTAATTCCAGTTTTGTCTCACTCAGTGAATTCTCAAACCCAATTTTCATTATTATTATTTTTATGTAAAATACTGAATTCAATTTAGGATTAAAATTCTTTATCATCTTACCATGATAATAGAGGAGTTCATATAGTAATGATATTGAGTAGTTAGGGTAGTTAGTCTTTTGATTTATCTCACTTCCTTGTGGGAACGATATCTAGACTTTAAATATCCACTTTTATTACTTGTACGACCTGTGCACTTGCAGTAATCAGGACCAACTCATTTTCATGAATACATTTTACAAGAGGAGCAATTAAATCCTTATATACACGCTTTGGCCAATGCTTTAGTGTCATGCTCCTTTATTTGAAATGGTTCGTAACAGCCTCTATTAATTTTGTATATATATATATATATATATACATAGTGTTAGTTGGTTATCAAGTTTTGAAACAGTAGCGGACTAAATAGTCTAATGGGTAGCAAACATCAGAATTCCGGACACATAGCCGGATCATAATATATATGTAATGGTCCATTATCAGTTTTTATACCACCAAGGATTAGATAATAGTCCTTGGTAATAGTGCCATGAATTTGTATATATAGAAATGGTCTTAATAAGTTTTTGGCACCATTGCCGGTGAATAGATAATAGTCCTTGGTAACAATGCCATGAATTTGTATATGGAGAAACTGGTCTTAACAAGTTTTTGACGTTGTTGTTGGGGATTAGATAATAGTCCTTGGTAACAGTGTCATGAATTTGTATACACAGAAATGTCTAACAACCACTTGAATTAGGCCTCAAGGGTTTATGTGAACAAATTGATCAAAAATAATTTCCAGGTTGTTTTTCTCTTGTTGAGACTGATTAGTAATCAAGGGTTCTTATTTATGTTTCAATTATGAATTCAATACTTTTAGTTGGAATTGGAAGAATTCATTTTCAAAGCAAGTGCGCAAAGTCCTCCCACCAATATTAAGTCTGACGGGGGTAGAATCGTAATTTCCAACCCATGATTAATTTACAAGGTTTTTAAATTAAGCCAAGTATTATTATTAAAGAATCAAAAGTAATGGGAGAAATAAAAAATATGGGGGAAAGAAAAATTTTGAAAACCCGACCAATAATATTATGTGTTAAGACAAATGAAGAGACTTCAGAGAAAAAAGCCCCACGCCTATATTTTTTTTTTTCGACTAAATTTAAAAAGGATATAGAATTATATAGAGGGGACATAAAATAAAGAGTAAATAAATAACAAATAAATAGACTTCGTGTTTGTACATTGATATTAATTATTTAGAATATAATAGAACCTATGTAAATGAATGGATATAAAACAAAAAAATTACAAAATAAAATTTTCGAGAATGACCACGAGGAAGAGGGATTTTCCCCAAAAAATCTATAAAAAATTAGCATAATAAAAGTTTTTTAACGAATATGTTTTGTCATTTGAATCTCTCATATATATACTAGTAAAGGTCTCAACAAGAAAGATGAAGAATCCAACCGTCCTACCAAAGCAACACAATCACACATCGAAACAAGTGGGCGATAAAATTACGAAAAAATAAATTAAAAATCTATGTGGAAGAGCTACTTTAATGAGAAATAAGATGATAGAAAGACACATAGATTGGTGATTTAAGGCAAATAATGGTTAAAAAATTAACCCTCCTTAATAACGGAAAGGGCCTTAGAAGAGAGAGCACACAAGAGAAAATAGTAGAAGCAAGTTGTCTAAGTGCCACATGGAAGCTAAGCGAAAAGACTAAGTCAGTAACATGTTGATTTGATGATTGATCCGATGAGAAAAAAGAAAAAAAAATAGAGAATTGTTTTTTAAGAAAAGGACAACTAGAGAAGCCTTCAAGGCCAATTAAAGTCTAAGTTTTCAATTCATATTTCACTAATTTTTTGCAGTGGGATTAGATTTGCGAAAAAAATCTTCATGAAGATTTGGTGTTTTCTAGCTGACTGTCATGAGAAAACATCTTTATTTCCTTTCATACTTTGTTGATTGACTCTCATGCTACCTTCCCCCTGCCTTCTTCCTCTTTTTTTTCCTCAAGAAAATGGAAATAGCTTAAATGCTAAGCTACCTCCTGCCTCATAGCCTGAACCGAATGTCCAAGGCCCTTTGTTACAATTTTTAAAAATTGTTTTTTGTTCTCAACAATATGGAGAAAACATTTTTTTAATTTGAAAATATTGACACTGACATATTTTTATCTAATGTGTTTGAAATATTATCCACCATTAATGTTATTTCGAAAATAGTTCATGTAAGAAAAAATGATTTTATTTTTATGTTTTATTTTAGTTTCCTAAATAAAAATCTCAAAAATAAAATAAAACTTATATTTTTAAATTATATAATTTTATATTAATAAGTTAAATAAATAAATGAGTTTGAAGTAATGTAAATAAAATAATGTTTGATTTGATTTGATTTTTATTGTTCTTTATTTTTCTTTCTTTTAAATTATTTATTTATTTTCATTTTTCCTTGGGAACTAGAATAATTCTTCCATTATCCAATTTATTTGAATCCATTTGAACCAATTTCACAGAAATATGATGTTGGTAATTTCTTGGAACATGATTTCGTGCTATTTAAGTGTTAGTGTCGCATCCACGTTACTCCAAATAAATACATACACTTTGAGGTTATTAAATTATTTACTCTTGAGTACTCTTGACTCCTATCAAACCAAAATAAATTAAGAAAAGAAATATATTCCCACAATAATCTAATAATGAAAATTAAATAAAAACAAAGAGACGTCACATAAAAATCAATCATTCCTATCAAACCCCATTATACTAACAACATCATTGCTAAAAAAATAATGTACTACCCTTCTTCCATGAAACTACCAAGAAAGTTTACAGCTCTTTTTCTCAATGACATAGGAAGTGCAGATGTTAGGAAGAAAAGCAAAGGAAAGTCAAAACGACAAGGGCAATGTTTGGTGTGGAGATCGGGTGAACCAAAAATTCAAAAATAACTTTTTATTTTTGGAAACCTGGTTATTTTTCCATCGTATTTTTTCTATTAATCGACCAAACATGAATTTTATTTTACTTTTGTTAAATTGGTAGGTAAAAATACATAGAGATACACACATGTACTATATATAAAGTATGAAATTGAAATGAAGATATTATTTTTTAAAGCTAATAATATTATAAAGTTCTTATATGTCATAACTAGAAGGGATTAGGAACGTGATTGTGGATTACTTTTGGTGTAATCGATGAGGAATAGAGTAGTGATGGGTTTATGGTTTTTGAGTATTCCTTTCAAGAATTTATGAGGGGAAGGTGGCTTGGACTAGCTTGTTTTTAGTAATAGAATTGGCTAATGATGTTTGGGTGGAAATCATGAAAATGTGAATATTACAAAAATAGATGTTAACCACATCGTCACATGAAACAAGGAAAGACAAATATAATACGTTGTTAAAAATTGCTAACACAACATATCGAACATAACATCTTATGTCTGTTCCACTAAAGTCTTCCAAAACCGCTCTCATTCCATTACTTTATCAAATAAGTTCAGAATTGTTGACTAATCAAGAAAGAAATTTTCACAGTGATGTGTTTCAGATCTGACAATACAATTCTCTCGTTTATCGAAAATAAAGATCAATAAATAAAATAAAACTAATACACATGTGAATCCTTTAATTTTAGGTCTCATTCAGCGTATTTATCTTTCTTCCTGGAACTTTCATTTTCCTTCCTTCCTTCCTTCTAAGGAGAAAAACAATAATTTAGCTTCCAAGAACCCTTTCTTTTTCTTTCTAAGAGTGTGACTCCCCAATTTTCGGGGGTCCTGTTAACGACCTGTCAACTCGCAGAATTTCTATCTTAGGTCATCTTGTACCTAAGTCTTTGTACCAGACCGACACCAACTACCCATGGACACGGAGTTACTCGACACCACTTTGATACGTCCCTTCACCAGGACCCATTCATTTCTATTTAAATTTAAAATATGAAAACAAACCAATTAATTACAGTCCGTAAGAGTTCGATCACGACCCTCTTACCATAATTACATACCCGACTATTTATGCAATAGTCCAAAAGAATTTAATTACAATTCTTTTACATAAATTTAATTTTTTACAAATTTTCATCAAGGCCACAAGTCGGCCTTCTTCATAATCAAGTGGCTCTGCTGAAGTGCTTCTTTTCTCCTCGCCCACCTCAGATTCGAAAGGGGGTCCCAGGACGGGTGAGCAATTCTAAGTAAGGAATGCCTCCTACAAGGGCTACTCCCCACCTAAGTGCACATGCAATGACACACAAAATATCATATCACATTCCATACAGAAATGCAATCCAACATGGAATAATTTCATGTCATGAATGAGATGAGACTCTTCATGCCCATAACCCAGTTCCCATCGATTCCCGACACTCAACGCCAGTGTGAAAACTGGGGCCATCGTTTTTCACCCAATGACTTGACCCATTGGACAACCCTCTAATTTTCATTTGAATTTATCAAATCCCGTGTGTTTATTTGGGTAGCAAATTTCCGGGGTCTCACTGCAAGCTTCGCACGTCTTCCGACACTCGCAACTTTCGCCAATGGATACATATGTTCAACCAAGAATAAAATTTAGCTCTTTCACCCTTGGGGATTCGCCTCTATCTTGTCCGCAACTGTTAATTAGATTTAATTATTATTATTGTTCTATGCTAAACCCGTGAGTCTCGATTTTGATGTCGTCCCCATTTGGGTCATCACACATTCACTTTAAGAATGGTGAATAACCAATACCATGCACACACCCGACTTGACACAATGTTACCGTGCATATGAAATGCAATTATGCCACTTCATGTCATATCATGTACATGCACAATGGAAGCTACATGCAACATTTTCCAAAACATGGATAATTATATTTTCTCATGCATACACACCCGACTTGACGCGATGTTACCGTGCATATGAAATGCAATTATGCCATTTCATGTCATATCATGCACATGCACAATAAAAGCTACATGCAACATTTTCCAAAACATGGATAATTATATTTTCTACATATAATTCACATCCATCAAAATAGTATATATCAACAGGATCTTTTCACACATAGCATGTTATCTAATCGTGCACAACAATACGTAATGGCCCCCATTCCTCAACACTCCATAAAAATAGTGGTACCTCATGATCCTCTTCATCGCCATAATCATTTTTGCCCCATTTGTCATCAATCAACTGGATACCAAAACTCACAACAAAACCCGAGGACATCAGTCTCGGGATCGAAACCAAACCTCAACACAAACCCGGATCGGGCCTAACTGTCCCAAAATTTTCAATATTCGGTCCCAACCGAACCAAAATCGTGCAGCCGCCATACCCCAAAGAACTTACTATTAAATGGTCTTTAGGCTAGAAAGGCAAGTGTTACGGTACTCCCTTTACCCCAGAGTTTGACAAAACTCTAAGATTTTGGTACCCATGCGTAGCTCACATTGCGTGGACCGACTTTAATACTCGAACCATCGAGCTTTGACCGTCGAAATGTCGAGAAAAATCTCCCTTTTTATTTCTCTCTCCCATTTCTCTCTCTCTCTACCCGATTTCTTTTCTTTCCTCCCTGTTTGCTTCTCCTCCCTTTTTTTTTCCCTTTCTCCTCCTTTATCCACCGAATTTCCCTCTCTTTGTTTTCTCCAACTCATTTTCTCATTTCTCATTTTTTCTTCTTTTCCTTTTCATTCTTTTCTCTTTTCTTTTTCATTCTCTTTTTTTTTCTTTTTCTTTCTCCCCTTCTATTTGATCGTCATCCACGTAACAGATCAAAAGTGGGAAACTTTCCCCCACTTTCCTCCATGCCACATGTCATCTCCACAAATTTTCTTGATTTTTTTTTATTTTACTTTCTTTCTTTATCCTACACTTGACACTTGGATCAATGTGAGCCATTCAAACAATTGCACTACATGGATCATGCCATGTGTCACTCCCTTAGGGTGCCATGTGGCATCCACATGATCATGCCATGTGGCATCCACATGATCATGCCATGTGTCACTCGACACCCGATGCTTGGAAAAAAGTGAAATTCTGACTATCTCGGAATACGACAAAATTTGACAGGGTAACTAGATTTCATGAGACGAATTCAACGACGAAGTCCGTTTTATCATCCGAGATCTAGAAAAATTCCGGTTTTCAATCGAAATTACCGTTTTACCCTTGCCCAGAAAAACTGAATTTTTTTCCCGAGTTTTACATTCTTCCCCCCTTAGCATAATTTTGTCCCTAAAATTCAAAAATACTAGCACACACAAACACATGCATATGAAGTAATGATTTTAGTATCAAATATTAGACCACGCACTCTCGTCCTCAAATAGGAAAGGATAGGTGGCCCGCATCATGTCCTCGAGTTCCTAAGTTACCTCCTCCACTACTCTGTGTCGCCATTGTACTTTCACTAGTGGCACGGTCTTGCGTCGCAAGACCTGATCCCGGCTATCCAAGATATGCACTAGTCCCTCCTTGAATGTCCCATTCGTATCAACAGTAATCTCTCCCCAATCCACTGCATGAGTTGGATCTGGAGTATACTTCTAGAGCATGGAGACGTGGAACACCTCATGGACACCTGATAAACTCGGTGTTAGGGCCAACCGATATGCAACTGTGCCCACCTTCTCGAGTACCTTGAAGGGTCCAATATACCTCGGCGCTAACTTACCTCGCTTGCCGAATCTGACCACTCCTCTCTTAGGCATCACCTTCAAGAAGACGTGATCACCCACCTCGAACTCTAAAGATCGATGTCATCTATTTGATTAGCTCATCTAACGACTCTGAGCCGTAAAAAGACACTTCCGTATCAAATCCACCTTCTCAAAGTTGTCTCTAATCAAATCCGGACCAGTAATGGAGCTCTCTCCCACCTCTGTCCAACAAATCAGGGATCGATATGGCCTCCCATATAAAGCTACATAGGGTGCCATTTGTATACTCTCCCCATATCAGCAGTCAGAGGGTGAATTCCACTACGTGCGGCTTTTCCCAACTACCCTTAAGATCCGTGACATACACAAAGATGTCCTCTCTAAAAAATATGTATGGTCTTCCGCGGATTTGCACTTCATCCGTTTTACATGAAACGCAAAGGTTCATAGTCAACTGTGTACCCATAGCCTTTTAGAAAATCTTTCAAAAGTGTGTCGTAAACCTAGGGTCCCTTTCTGATACAATAGAGACTTGCACTCCATGTAGCCGGATAATCTAACGAATATACAACCGGTAGAATTCCTCCAATGTGAAGGTCATCCACACTGCTAGAAAATGTGCCGACTTATCGAAGCCTGGCCCATTATCACCCATACCGCTACAGCACCCCCACTTCCGTGTTCGTGGTAAGCCGGGTCAAATAGCGTCCACCGTGATACGCTCCCACTCCACCCGCAAGCAACTCTAACGGGTCAAGTAGCTCATTGGCCCCGATGCTCAACCTTGACCTATTGACAGGTGAGACATCGTTGAACAAAATCCCCAACGTCTTGCTTAATTATGCTTTAATAATACTAGTGACGAAGATCATGGTACATCTTCGTGCCATCAGGATGCATAGCAAGTCGGGAGCAGTGAAACTCCCTGAGGATCTCCTTTCTCAAAGCAGTCAACTGGAGAACTACAACCCTTCCTCGATATCGAAGACTACCATATGTGTGGATGGCCTAGCCTTCGTCACTCATGCCCGACTGTACCCGATCCTTGATGGATGATATCTTTGCATCCTGCCCTTAGGACTCAATAACACTACTTAGTAGGGATGGCGTAGCCACTAAACACCCTAACGCTCCTTGAGCCTGATCACTGTTCTATAGTCTAAACTGTCCAACAGTATCGAGCATCTGCCACTCCCGAGATGCTACATTAGCGCACTCATGACTCGGGATCGAGTGTATCGTTTACTACATTTGCCTTACCAGATGGTAATGCAACGCGGAAATCGCGTTCTCCGTGATACTCCATCCATCTCCAGATGCCTCATATTATGTCCCACCGTGAAAACATACTTCGTACCTTATGGTCTAAAAACACCTCAAACTGCTCACCATACAGGTAGTAGCACCAAATCTTTAAGGCAAGGACTATGGCTACTAACTCCAAGTGATGTGTAGGGTAATTATGCTCACGATTCTTTAGTTTTCTAGAACCACAAGCTACAACCCTCCCAGACTACATCAAAACACATCCCAATATGTCTTTAGAGGCATCATAATACACTATGTACCCTGTCTCGTTCGGACTATCAAAATAGAGCCGGCAGCCCCCATTTTAATTCCTCGAATGCCTCGCATAGGTCATTCCACTGCACCTCGACCCCTTTCCCGGTCAATCTCATCATAAAGCCGCTAATCGGGAGAAATCAATAAACCGCCTCTCGTGTTACCTAACCAATCCAAAGAAACCACGTGATCTCGAAGACCGACTCGGCCTCTCCCAACCCATAACCGCATCAACCCCTCGTATTCATCGACACTAAGCCGACACGATGTGTCCTAGGTTTTCATCCAAGTGAAGCCAAAACTCGCACTTACTCGAATTCTTACATACAATCGATGGTCCTCGAAAGCCGGGAGAACAACCCTTAAATAATCCTCATGCTTCTCTCGTGACCGAGCAGATCGCAAGATGTCATCAACAAAGACCACAACAAATTGATCCAAATAGGGTTAGAATACCCTATGCATGAGATCCATGAATGCCGATGGAGCATTCGTTAATCCAAAGGGCATCACTGTGAACTCAAAAAGCCCATACCATGTCCTAAATGCTATCTTAAGGATATCTGCCTCCCTAACTCTCAACTGATGATAACCGGTGCAAAGGTCTATCTTGGAGTAGACTCGCGCCCCTCTCAATTGATAAAAAAAAATTATTAATCCTTGGTAATGGATACCGATTCTTGATCGTAACCCTGTTCAACTGTCGATAATCAATGCATTGTCAGATAGTCTGGTCCTTATTCTTAACAAATGATATTGATTCGCCCCATGGTGGCGCTTCGACGAATAGTAAAACCCTTGTCCAACAATTCCCCGTAAATGACTCGAGCTCCCGCAGAATTCAACCTGCCATCCTAATGAGGAGACATAGGAAATGGCTAATGACTGGGTGTGTAACTCAATGACGTATCCACATCCCATGCAGGTAATCATGGTAGCTCATCTGGAAAAACAGCCTCACACTCACAAACCACCGGAGGTAGGCTCAAATCATGTCTCACCTCGTGCTCCAGGGTAAGGCTTGCTAGCCAACCCCTCGACTGTCCATGCCACCTAGGGTCGTGCACAATTTGGGGTCGCTTACCCCCTTGAAAGGTCACACTAATATCGTCTCCATATGTAGCGCAGAATCTCCTACGCCTGGCCACAATCAATGACGACCGTGTGAAGTTTCGCCAACCAATCCATGCCAAGAATGACATCAAAATATGATATGTCCATCACCCGAAGGTCCACCGTGAGCAAAATCCCTGAGATCTCTAACTCACAATCCTGACATATCTAATCAATGCGCACCCTAGTCCCTAAGGGAGAACTCACATGCAACGACCTTTCCAAGGATTCTACCTCCAAGCTCAAAGCAGTCATACAAGATGCAACATCAAAGGAATGTGATGCACCATAGTCAAATAACACTGTGGCCCATAGGCTAGATAACAGAAACATACTCTGTATGACTGACTGATCAGTTGGCTCAGTCTGCGGTGTGATGGCGTAGACACGTCCCTAGGTCCTTGAAGTATCGGCTTGTGAGCCCTATCATCGACCTCGACCCATACCTAAGCCTCTCTGTCCTGTTTGTATAGCAGAAAACGCCTGTGTAGCATCCTGGGACTGATATTGGTTCCTTTGACCCGTACTGGGGTGTGAAGGAACAAACTATGTGCACGCCTGTCCCACCATATCTGGCGGTCCAATCCCACCAATCCCACCATATTGAGACTACGCTGTCCCAAAACCTTGGGATCCTTGCTTTTGAGGCCAATCCCGCTTCATATGTTCAAGCTAATGGCAGAAATAACATGTTATCTGTCCTGGCTGTGTAGAAAATCTGGTATGGCCTTAGCCCTGATAGTCGCCGCCCCGTCCCTGAACTCCTCGTGGAATAGAAGTCTTTTGACTTTTTCTCGAACTAGAAGAAGGTTGATCCAATTTCCTCTTCTCAATAGTACTCGCATCTCGGATATTCCGTGCATCCTCTATCTCTCTCTATGGCCATAGCCGTCCTGACCATAGAGTCCAGGCCCTATAGGAGAAATCTTACAATCTTGCTTCAGATGGACAACTTCAGGCCATCCTCAAATTTCCTCACCTTGGCCATATCTATGTCCATATAATCATCCCTGAAACGTGCCTATTCGGTGAACTTCGATACATATTCGAGCACCGTCATACTTCTTTGCTTCAGCTCAAGGAACTCATGAGCCTTTGCATGCCTAGAAGATGCTAGCAAAAACTTATACATGAAGAGCTCTCTAAACTCTCCCTATGTCATCGTCTCAGGATTCCTTGAGACTCTAACCCAATCCCACCATATCTGGGACTCACCCTCTAGCCGAAATGTGGCTAGCCTGATCCTCAGAGGGGCATCGAGGGTAATTCCATAGCCTCGCAAACCCTCTCAAATATGTCGTAATCCACGATCAGCTACCATTAGATCCCCTCCCCTGGTAAATGTCAGAGGATGATGTGCTATAAACCGTTGGAGGTTACTTAGTCCCCCTTGACCCCCGATTACTAGCACATTGCAATGATATGATGGTATACTTTATATAATTTTATCTTCATTTTTCTTATATTTTTAGTAGTTTTATTATATAAATAAATAATCTAATGCTCTAAATGTTCAATTTGTGATTAGGTCGACCATGAGTCAATATGGAGCAAGCGAAAGAGATAAAGCCCAAAAATCAAGCAAACTACATGCGGCAACTACCTGTGTTTTGATGTTTCAGCACAAATGACCCCAATTGGAAACAAGATTGCTGGATGGATTCTACACTTTAATATATTTCCAGTGACACTAAGAACACCAAAGTTGAGTCGAGCAGAGAAGGGTTATGCAGAGTTGCGAGGCATGAAGAAGAATCAAAACTATTGCAGCACCTGCGCGCGACTGTATTTTGCCCTTTTCGGATGCTCATACTTGAATCAGTTTCTATTCAAAGGTATATGGATGGATTCTACACTTCAATATCTTTCCATGATTGCAAAGGCACCTCAATGAGTTGGATGACAAAGTCCTGACATACAAAGTTGGAACAAAAGCAAGAACACCAACAGCGTCATGGCCGTTGGAAGAAATTCAAAGCGCAGCATATCGGCGTTGCGGCGTTGCTTGCGACGTCGCGACGTTGGGTTGATTTTGTGTCGATTTTAGCTCATTTTGGGCGCAGCGGAGGTTTTAAACCTATCAAGGCCCCTGAGGCTGAGGAGGATGGTTTGGATGATTTTGGGCGTTTTTTGGAGGAGGAACATGCCATGGGGTGAAACTAGGAAAAGCGTTCTGGAAGATTTCTAGGGTTCGTTGGAGAAGCACTTGAGGGAAGAAAAGATAATGGAGGAGAAAAGGAGCTTGATGAATTGTTTCTCACTCACTGGGTTTCTTCTTTGATGGTTGTATTTACTTTTCCCTTTATGTTTTAGTTAGTTTTTCTTAGGGTTTAGATGTAGCCAAAGACATGTTGTATGAATCTCTCTAATTATATTGATGATGTTTTATTTCATGTTTATGTTGAGTATTTCATTTGAATCTGTGCTTGTGGGTATTAGGCCTTATTTGCATGATTTGTGGTTTGATTCAATTTGAAGTGAAGTTAAAGTGAGCCATGCCTTGATTTAATCTGAGTATATGATAAAGACTGATGAATTGAATTATTAATATTAAGATTTATAGTTAGTATCTGCAATTATAAATGTTCTGATTTGAAGCGGAGATGCTGATATAACCTTTTCTAAGGGTAGTGCGGATGCTCGAGAGAAGATTGAATATACATTAGTAAATCTGTCTTCATGATGGAAATTGATCATCGATTAATTGGAGTTAGGGGTTCATACATCATTGTTTGGTGAAATCATACCTAAGGCTTTTTAGTCTTTATACAATCATTCTTACATGCTAGATTGGTGTTTTGAGTTTTCTATAGATTTTCCACCATCCAAATAGACATACATTTAGATTAAATTGATACTGTTAGTAACCCAATTCTCCTGGAGCGATACCATATCATTATATGCTGACTGGCCGTGCACTTGCACACATAGGCGTACCTCTTCCTATGCTCATAGCGTTAAACTCTCATTTATGGCACCCGCCTTTCAACAAGCTGCTTTGATCATTATGGGTGGGGTACTAAGCTGGCGACCCCTCTGTCCTCTTCCTCGATTTCCATCTACACAAAGTCAAGTAACAAACTACAGAATTTCTTTCTTATCACAACTAGTAGTGCATGACAACCACTAATAGACTTTAACCTCCTCTAGCTACAGTTCATCCACTTTTTCTTAGGTTCTTGGCCTTTAAGAAAGTTCAATACAGTCATTCAGACATGGTTATGTTTTTCATAACCTAGTGTTTATTTTGGCATATATCAAAATATCCGTCATTTTCATAATTGAAAGTAACTGTCCCGTGTGGTATGTTAACCTGGCTCTGTGACACACAACAATACATAGTCTGTTATGCTAAATCGTCCCTGGTAATCCTTTTCATATTAAATGTTCAGAGTCAGACACAAGAGCTCATGAATCAGACCTGACAAAGTCAAAAATGGCCCTATTGTTGTACTGATGCAATCACGAAGTTGTGATGCCGCCGATTTAAAGGATCTGTTAGTGAAACATCAGCCGCGAGAATTTCTATCATTGGAATCATCTTACCTATGTCTTTGTACCAAATCGGCACAAACTATTTTCGTGGACCGAGTTGTATCGCCGATCAAATCACTACGATTTATTCATTTATGTTTAATCTAAATATAAAACAAACCAATTATTCACAGTCGTAGAGTCCGATCCGGCCTCTTGCAGAAATTACATACGACTATTTATAATAACCAAAAATAATTTATTTCAATTCTTTCAAATTTACTTTTACCAAATTTTCAATAAGTCCTGGTATTCTTCATAATCACGGCCTCGTCGGGTGACTGTCTCTGCCCTCTGCCTGAAGAGGAGTCCATGATGGGGTGACGGCCAGTGAAGTATAAGGCTGCTCTGGGCCTAAGTGCACATGTGAACACACAAAGCATCCATATCACATTCCATGATACCGTCAACATGGAATGTTTGTATATGAATGGATGGGCTCTTCATGCCCTGCTTGAGTAAATGGGCTCTCATGGAAGGTCACCAGTGTGGCTTGATCATGGTGTAAAGCAGGGAAAATTAGAAATTTTCTCAAATGGAAAAATGATAATAACCATACATGTGTGAGTTTCTTTGTGGTTCAAGGGAGCTGCCAAGAGACCTCTAGATCTGGATGTGGCGAGCCACACATTAGAATTCGTCTCGAGAAATCTAGTGACTTCAGAAAAGTTTGTTAAGATGCGAGATGATTGAATAATTTTTACGATTTTTTTGGTGATGATAGTCAAACATTGAAGGAATAAGATTACACAAAATATCGGAAGTCAAGAATGAAATTTGAAATTTCAAGTTCATTTAAAATAATTTAATTAGAAAATATTCATTTAGAAGTAGAAAAGACAGATGAGGAGAGATGGTTTTAACAATGTGTTTATATATCATTAAAAGAGGATAAAGAAGGAAGTGTAGAAAAAAGAAACAAATGAGGTGAGTGAAAAGAGGAGAAAAGGAAAAAATGGGTTTTAACTTGTCTCTAGATCATTCAGGATGTGGTTTGGTGGAGTAGAAAGAAAAGTTGATCCAGCCATGAGAGCTAAGGCGTGGGTATCAAAAATCTTGAGTTTCGATCAAACTCCACGAGGTAGAAATTTCCTACTTTGGTTATTTCTCTTATAATAGTGTTGGCGGCGGGGTTTATTGAAACTATGAGGCGTAATTTCATTCTAATTTTGGGGCCCGAGTGTAAATTTTTATGAATTTTTAAATTTGTTTTGAACCGATGCAGGTTAAGTCCCTGGACTGTTTGGACATTGGACAAAATCTGGGGTGAATATTGCGGAAATTTTGATTGGTTGAGTAGAATCAGGACCTAGGTTGAGTTTGGTTTTTGATCAGAGATAATGTCTTAGTTTTTGTGGTGTGTTTTGGTATCAGGTAATTGGTGACAAACTATGAAGGACGAAATTTTACTATTTATATGAATTAAATTTGACATTTGTATTGTTATTTGTTGGAAAAATAAATAACATGATGTTGCTATGTAAAATCGTATTAGCATATACTTGCAATATTAACATAAATTACCAGTGAATGAAATTATATGTAGAAAGCCATATTCTTGATTATAAATGCGCATGCTGACACAACATGAAATGACATGATTGCATTTTTTCTTCACGATTCTGAATCCGTTAGGTGGTCAATGGGTGCATGGTAATGTTATTCTACTCTTGATGAATATTAGTGGAAACTTCCAATAATGGACAAATAAAGTAAAATCCAGTTGTGTAAAACATGTAATATAATCGTGTTTTTAAGTGAAGCAGAATGGTCGATCCGGTGAAGACACAATTTATTCTGTTAGATATGGATTCAGCAGTGAAGATTCAGCAGAAAATGTTGGAAGTTAAATCTTTGGTGAGTGGAAATTGTAACTCGCCAACTATAGTTAATAAGTTTAAATTGGAGGGGTTGTCAATGGTTTAAGTCATTAGATTTGAAACACCAATGAATAGTTTTTCACACTTGGTGTTGCGGGTGTGAGGAGTGAGTCTGGGACTGGGTTTGTGGGCATAGAGTCTCATCCTTGCATGACATGGAACATTCATATGATTTCATTATTTATATGGAATATGATTTGATGTTTTATAACGTATTAATTGCATATTAATTTAGCGAGAGTAGCCTTGTCGGAGAATTTTCTCACGGCCATTTGTCCCGCTGTAACCCGCTTTCGTGCAATGTGGTGTATGGGAGACCTAATCCGACGAGGTCGTGATTATGAAGAGACCCCGATGTGTGGCCTTGCATTTCCTTTGTAAAAAGTATTCTCGTATAATAGAATTGTAACTAAATTCCTGGACTATTGTCTAAATATAGGTATGTAATTATGGTAAGAGTCTTGATCGCACTCTACTGACCGTAATTAAACGTTTTATTTTCAGCATTTGGATTTTAAATGTGAATGAATGGGTCCCTGAAAGAAATGTATATTGGGGATATGGATAGATGGACTGTAAATAATACTATCCTATCGAGACCCTAGACGTGGTTATGATCATATTGTTATAATGTGTTGTAGTTGGGTAGAGCTCCCTAATAAAGGAGACTCGCTTGATTTTTGTGAAAATATGATTCCTGATAAATTGGACAAATAAGCAGAGATTTGCAATTTAATCCATATGAATTCGCGGTTGACGGGTTGTCAACTGGACCTCGGATTCAAGGTCACAAAGATGGTGCATCGAGCCTAGGTTAAACGACAATTCGGTGCTCTGGGTGGGGGTATCCACTAGTGTTTTCGGATATTGGCTTGTCATAGCTGAGTATCAAGAGTTAGGTGTCCAAACACCTAGGATTAGTGGGCATGGGTGTAGAACAAGACATTATGTGCATTGATTGCTTTGGTGTTCTAATATGTTCCACTTGAGATGTATTGTGGTTATGTGAATATATGCATGATAGAATGTGTATAGAAATTGAAGAACAATAGGGTTAGCAAACGTAACCTTAGGGGTGGAAAACAAAATGGACATGATAGTTTGGGAACTGATGTGTATTAGTGTTTAGCATTATGCACCATTAACGAAAAAGGGATGAATGATGTAGTTCATGATGTTAAAGTCTATTAGTGGTTGGCATGTGCATTTCTAGTTAGATTGAGATAGAAATTTGAGAACTTTATTGCTATCTTAACTTGTGTAGATGTGAAGAGGCAGGACATAGAGGTCATCCACTGGGCAAAGAGGTTTGATCAATACCTGGCTGACCACTGTGCCTCAGAGAAAACATTGGTGTTAGAAGCACGCCATCGCACAAGCTGGGTGCATTTGGGAACCAAGGGCCGGCAACCCCAGAGGCTTGAGCATGATGCCCGGCCTCAAGGAGGAGGGAGACCCTGGCTGGTGGCAGTCATCATTTCCCATTAGCCTGAAGGATACATATATGTAGTCATGTCATTGCATAGGCTAGTGCTAGGGGTCAAAGAGGACTGGCAACTCCAACGGTTATAAGACATCATCCTCCAACATTTACAGGGGGAAGGGATCCACTGGTAGCTGATCATTGTCTCCTGGTTGTGTGAGAGGATTTGAGTGCTGAAGTGAAGATCACCTCCGATGTAATGCGGATCAGGCTAGCCACATTCCGGCTAGAGGGTGGGTCCTAGATATGGTGGGATTGGGTTAGAGTCTCGAGGGATCCTGAGACGATGACATGGGGAGAGTTCAGAGAGCTCTTCATGGGTAAGCTTTTCCCGGCATATGCTAGGCATGCAAAGGCTCAAGAGTTCCTTGAGTTGAAGCAAGGAAATATGACTATGCTCTCGGAAAATGAGCTAAGTTCATAGAGTCGCACGCTTCGACGATCATGCGGGCCACATATATGGCCAAAGTGAGAATTCCGAGGATGGCCTCAAGTTGTCCATTCAAAGTACACATGATTTCTCCTACAAGACATAGACTCGATGGTCAGGAAAGCTTTGGCCATTGAAAGAAATAGATATCAATGGGCAATCCAAGGCATGGCAAGCAAGCAAGAGGAAGGAGAATCAATCTTCTAGCTCTAGGCCAGTAAGAAGACTTCGCTTTCGTATTGATTTCAAGGACAAAATACGTATATCAAGGTTGCCGAGTCAAGGTTTCTCAGCCGTATTGTGGAAAATGACATGCTACCATTGCCATCAACCTAGGCACATGAGACGAGATTGTCCATAGAGGCAAGGATCCCGAAATTATGGGACAACGCAGTCCCAATCATCGTTGACAAAGGACACTTGTTCCTTCACCCTGGGGCAGGGGGCCGAGGGGACCGTAGGGACCGCAATAGTCTCGGTTTTGCATAGGCACCACACACGTATAAAGGAGGCCGTGGGGTATGGTCGAGGTCGGCACTGACTTCCAAGCCGCACTTCAGAACCTAGGCGTGTCTACGCTGCGGGCACCGCAGACCGAGCTTGCGCATCGCCTCCCATACCTGGCACGCTTCCGCTCACAAGAGTATTGTTTAAATTTGGATGCATCATATTCCTATTTATTATTGCATCGTGTGTGAAAGATTTTGGGGCTGAGGCGAAACCTAAAAGAGTCAAGCATATGAGTTCTCCCTAGGGATTAGGATAAGGATTTCGATCGACAGGTCGATTGTGGAGTTAGAGATCTCAAGGATTCTGCCACGGACCTCGAGTGATGGACATAGCGGAGTTTGATGTAGTTCTAGCATGGATCGCTGATCGCACACCAAGTCGCTATTGATTGTAATAGTCGGGAGGATTACCGCCACAATATCGTGATGGTATTGTGTTACGTTTCAGGGGGATAAGCATGATGCTTTACCCCAGATCGTGCACAACTCCATGTGGATTGGACTGTTGATGGGTTGGCTAGCAAGCCTTACCCTAGAGGACGAGGTGAGGCAGAAATTGGATCTACCTCAGGTAAAGGATGTTTTTTCGACGAATATCAATACCTCTCAAGATAGGGATGTAGACTGTGATGAGTTACACCCTAGTACGCCACCTATTTCTATGACTCCTCATAGAATGACACCAGTTGAGTTACAAGAACTCAAGGTCCAGATACAGGAACTGTTAGACAAGGGTTTTTTTAGACCGAGCACTTCACCTAGGAGTGCTCCGATTTTGTTTACTAGAAAAGAGGTCAAAATTCGAGTGGAATGACTTGTGTGAGAAGGCATTCCAGGAATTGAAAAGAAGGCCATGGGGACGCAGTGGATGATGAGCACCGTTTTTTTTATCCACAGACCAATGGTCAGTCGGAGAGGATGATTAGTTCCCAAAAAGTGCTATTTTGAATCCTATTCAAGATAGGTTTTGAGTGCTTTTTGCGCACTAATCATATGTGTTAAGCCAATTGACATGTACAAGTCACTTAGTTCCACTAATTCCATTTCGAGTTTGTTTTTGGTGATTTTGCAAGTTTTTGCATGTCTCAGCTAATAATTTCAAGTTTGATACATCAAGCCTGAAATGAATGCTATGGACCAATGTTGATATCATCAACTAAAACGAAGAAATATGGAGGGATTCGATGAAAGTTATGATGCAAAGGCAAAACAGCAGAAACTGATTTTCGCTTAGGATTGCAAATTTCGCAATCATAGCTTAGTAATTGTGAACTTAGCCAAATTTCGCTTATGTGAAATTTTCGCTGTTATAAATTTCGCTAGCCTGTTTTAAAGTTACCTGCTCACGCGAAATTTCTCTTCGCTATCTCAGGGACGCAGCATACCGCTAGCATAGCTTGGGGTCTTTCTAATTATGCTAGCAAAATTTCGCATAGCTTAAATTGCCCAAATTGTGGTTTTTGGTATTTTGATTCCAAACGACCACGCTTTGATAAATTACCATTTTGCCCCTAATGTAATTTCATATTTTAGGCATTTTTGTAATTTCACCTTGGGGTTAAGCTATATAAGCTCCCTACAACTTTGTAACCCTAACTTTCAATTAATACAAGCCTGCAATTTTTCATTTTAGGGTTTATTTTGCTCTTTCTCCTCTTTCTCTCATTTCTTTCTAAGGTTAAACACACCCTTTGGAGGATGACAACTCAAGGATGCTTGCAGCCCTCAAAGCCTTGAAGAGGAGGGCTGCCAGTTTTGGTTTAGGGTCAAGCAGTTGTCCTCATGTTTTAAATGTTACGTGCAATCGCATTTATGGTTCCAAACTTTCCAAACTAGGGTTTAATGCCATTTAATGTCTTTTCCTTCGTCAATACTTCACATGCTTGTGTGGTTCAGTGCATTCTTAATGGTAGATGCACCGATTATCTCTTTAGATGTCATTTACGAGCCATGGAAATGAGGTTAAATGCTAGGGTTTCAAACTAATGTAATTTTGAATGCTTAGTACTTGGTTTGACTCAATGAGTGGTTCTAGAAGTTATTTTTGCAGCTAAACAAAGATCCGGTTTGGGCTTTGACTATGTGTTATATGCCCTAATGCCAGGAAATAACCCGAGGACACTTTAATAGCCCCATGTTATCAAGCTAGTGACCCAAGCCTTTAAGGTTACCATTTCACACTTTCATTTAAGCTTATTAAGAAGAACTGTGAACAAACAACTCGCTTTTAACCAAACTAAAAAAAAAAATCCAAACAAAAGTCTCACCATTTTCAAACATTGATGCGAATCATTCGTGGAAAACCCATCCCCGTGTTCGACCTAGGACCGCTATACTCAAGTAAAGAGTTTGACTACGGCAGAGGAGTGAACAGAAAAGCCAAATTTTTTGTTGATTCCGATCACCCTACCGTGCACGAATCGCACGGCACCAAGCCGCCGATGGTGCCAAACTACGTATGATGAGTTGATGTGTACTGTAAATCCACATACAAGTGTAGTGACCTTTAATCCTTTTTGAATTTCATTTGCTTTAACTTCAAGGTTTACCGCGCCATCGCGACCGCTTTTGTTTCTTACGCTGATTTTTGTTTTAGCTAACAATCGACCTTTTCGCAAGTTTGTTCGTGTTCTCGTTGTGTCTAATTGTGTAATGTGTGTTTATGCACCATTGGGATAGAGACACTGTAGATTGTAAAGAATCAGCACACCAGCTTGAGCAAAGTTGTGGAAATCAGTGGTGGCCACAAAGATCAAATGGATCCTTCACTAAGAAATAAAGAAAAGTCACTAGGTACCTGTTGAATCCAACAGTGATACGTATCAATGAGGATCACATACACCTCCTAGAGCAGTGCTCCTTCTTGCATCATACCTCCTGCTAAAGATGTAGCAGTGAGACCCTATTTGGTGCCCCTGCTTCCCACATTTCATGGTATGGAGAATGAAAACCCATACACCCATATAAGGGATTTTGAGGAAGTATGCATAACATTTAAGGAGGGTACAATTGACATGGATTTGTTAAAGTTGAAGGCATTTCCATTGACCCTCAAAGACAAAGCCAAGATATGGTTTAATTCACTAAGACCCAGAACCATCGGTCAATGAGTCAGCAGCAGAATTTTAAAGAAATTCCTTCGCGCTCACAAGACCAATAACTTGAAGAGACAAATCTACACATTTGCAGCCCTCGACAATGAGAGGTTCTACCAATGCTGGGAGAGATTCATGGAGACCATCAGTGCTTGTCCACATCATGGTTTCGACACTTGGATGCTTGTAAACCACTTCTATGGTGGTACAGCCTCGCCATAGCGCCTTGGAAACAATGTGTGAGGAGACTTTCTCGAAAGCAAGCACCCATGAAGCATGGATTTTTTTGAATTATGTGGTTGAAACTCCAAGGGTTGGGATGAGCCAAACCCTAGAGATGGGAAACTGAGGCCCACAGCCACCAAAGGAGGAATTTTTGCACTCCTGAGGACATGGAAAATGAAAGAAAAATATCAACCCTACTTCCAGGAAGCGTGGAGGAGCTAGAAGGAAAAAGTCTTATGATGTGCGTGCACGGATCGAAAAATCCCAAGACAAAGTTAATCCATGCATCAATTTCAACCCACCGCCCACCCAAGAAAACATTATCCAATGGCCCTCGCTGGAAGGATTTGATGTCGAATATAAATGGTCAAACAGGTCACAAGCCACAACCCACGCCCCATATGGTAATGCTTCACCTACAATTCCACTGAAGAATAACCCTAACCCTCCCGAAACCTAATCCCCGCCATGCCTCTGCATGAAACACGCTTGTTCTCATCTCACCACAATACCACTTATCCTCTTTCCCCAAATAGAATGGTGCCATCTTGAACTTCGAAAGTGGTAGCAATTTTTCGGGAGGAAAGAAAAGCGGATAAATGTACAATTGGCACAAAAAATTGATACTGTAGAAAGTACACTAAATAAAAGAATAGATGGACTTGAGAGTTAATCTAACTTAAAATTGACAACCTCGCGCATTCAATCACAAAGATCACAATTTTCTGGTCGGAGGTATAGGAGAGAAGGTTCCCTTCCCAAACACCGCCAAATCCAAAGGAAATCCATATAGGTTCATCCAAGCACCAGGGATGGGATGAAGTGGTGCCATCATCACTGGGAGGAGTGGAAAATAAATAGGAGCAACCGCTCATGACCGCCGGAGAAACATGCAAGGAAAAGGAAGTCGAGCCTGGAAGGGTGATAATCTGAAGAAGAACTCCGCGAAGAAAAACCATGCTCCCTCCATTTCCCAAGCAATCAGAAAAAGAAAATCCTGCACTAAGCTGAAATTTGGGAGGTGCTAAGGCAAGTGAAGGTGAACATTCCACCGGTTGACATGATTAAGGTGTCCCAACTTATGCTAAGTTCTAGCCGAATTGTACAAGCCAAGAAAGTGGTTAGCATTGAAAGAAAGCCTCAACCGAAAGCGTTAGTGCCATAATCCGGGTGAGCAAAACCCTGGGCCAAATACAAGGACCCGATCCCCATAATATCACAATATTGGTGGACTTTGCCTAGACACACCGCTAGATTTTGGGGTTAGTAAACCTACCGCCAAACTTCGTGCATAAGGTGCTAGGGCTTAGGTGGGGAGCTCAAACCTACCAACATTCCCTTTGTCATTGGCTGAGGATAGATCGCTGAAGACTCCTAAGGAAGAAGTTGAGGGATGTGTTGGTGAAGGTAGACAAATTCTACTACCCAATAGACTTTGTGGTGCTTGATACCGAGCCAATAGCAAGTGGGCCCAATCATGTGCCAATTATCCTGGGAAGACCAATTTTGGCCACTGCCAATGCAATCATCAATTGCCGAAATGGAGTAATGCAGCTTACATTTGGCAACATGACACTGGAGCTCAACATTTTTCACTTGAATAACAAGCACAAGCTAGTGGAAGGTGATAAGGAAGGAAGCGGAAGCTCGTCAATTAATGTAATGCAGAAGCCAATGTCCATAAATGCAAGAATTGGCTAAATCCAAGATGAAGCAGTTTTGATTGGGAGTTGTCATCAATACCCCTCGCTGCAGCCATTGGTCAGCCCAAAATCACCCAGCTGAGAAGAAATCAACAAGAATGGACTCAAGCATGGAGGCTGCATGATTAGCCACCGTCTGGCTAAGTGGAGCTCCTTGACCCTCCATGAGTAAATCAGTGAAATTGAGCTGGTTTGGTCTTCACTGAAACCAAATTGCAGCTCAAAAATTTTTGGTTTTTGCTTAAAATTGTTTAATTTTCATATTAGGCTATTTTTAGTAACTTCCCGTTTTAGCAACTTTCCTTTTTAGTAGCCTAATTTTAATTTTAATATATATATATATATATATATATATATATATATATATATATATATAGTGAGATATATACAGAGAGAGATAGAGGCAGGTATATATATATATATATATATTATTCTTAGGTTTTGTTACTTTTATTCTCGCTTTTAATCGCATAAATCAAATTTTTATTTATTTTTTATTTGGCAGGAGTCCTACAGATTTCGCTATTGTAGCGAAATTGGCCCTATGGCTCTTCGGCTACCTTTCTCAAGGCCTTATATAAAAAGAAAGGGTGGAAGGGAGTGGTAGCACCCATTCATCTTCATTCCATCCCCCTCGAGCCACCAATGCCGTGAGCAGAGCCCCACCGCCCTCAGCCGTGCGCTCTTCACCAAGAGGCCGCGCCTGCACCAAGACACGCGCCCACCTGACCCGCCCGCAAGCCCCGAGCCACCGCTTCCCGTAAGCCCCAAAGAACCCGAGCTCCCCGTTCGTGCCCCGCACCGCCCACGGCGCCGGCCGCAGTGACTCGCCCCACTGCCCGCTGCCCACACTCCGGGCCACCGCCACCCGCGCCAGCTCGTGCCCCGGTCCCAGCCGTGGTTTGCCTTGGCTTAGCGAGACCCGACCGCCGAGGTAAGGCAAGACGTGACCGGCACTCCCAGCCGTGAGCTCCCGCCCCTGTCCTCAGATCACCTCCCACTACGATATGGCACAACACTAGGTGGTTCCTTCAGTCTGTGGTTAGATTTAGCACTCCAGAGCAGAGGAGTGTGCCACAGCTTGCGCCCCCGAGAGGAGCCCAGGGTTCAAGAGAGAGCGACTAGGATGGGACCCCAGCCCCTCTTCCCTAAGGCCCCGCAGACTATCCAGAGGCCCGCCCAAGCGGGCCCGGACATCAGGCCCGGGGGAGTCCTCGTCATCTAGGTCTCAGCCATCACCTTCCACAGCAGCAGAGGAGAGCTCATCGCCCCATCTATTGCAGGCCTCGAGGATCAGGCGGCCATTGTTCACTGAGACCTCGATTCCGTGGAATGCTGGATTCAAGGCGCGTGGACTTTCGCCGGGAGTCATTCTACGATGTGCCGCACGATCGTCGACACCCGGCTCGTAGACTCCATGAGACCTGATCACGCAGCACTTTGTCGCCATACACACCGAGGTGCTTCTACGGCTCCCTGGAAAGCCTCGCCTACCACCCATGACTTCTCTCTGGGAGCAGCCGAGTCCTCATTGGAGCTCCACGATTCACCATTGACGACGACCGGAGTAACTGAAGGCGACATTTCACCGCATTAGGCCTCAGCAGAGCCTCGCCAATCTCGAGGATATCTGATTGGCCACACTGGGCCACAGAGAGATGGGCTCCACCCCTCGCTCGAGATACTAGGGGTAGTCCAGTGACTCTTCCTCGCTGTGCGCCTCCCACTCTCAGATGCCTCGTAGACACTACCCGACCAAATTGCTCCTGCTACAGCGATCATGTTCGCCATTGTGGAGTCATACTAGAGGCCTTGTACTGATCTCGCAGGGATCTCCGGTTCCGCCTCCCTCTCGGGAGCCGGTCATGACCGGCCTCGCCGCACCTCTCGAGGATAAGGTCCAATCGCAAAGGGCCCGGTCTCGAGCCGAGGGTCTACCCTGCTGATGCCGCGACCACATCGAGCCAGGTCTCGGAGACCCGATTCCTGAGAGCCTCGCATCGAGAGGAGGATCGATGCCCTGTGTCCCGTCCATTGAGCGATCCTTGTCATGTCGATCTTTCTCCTCCAGCAGACCAGATTTAGGAAAATCTGACACTATAGCAGAGGACCCTCGAGGGGAGTATGATCCCTGCTCCTAGGTGGAGGTAGAGGAGGAGGAGCCCAAGCCATTCTCATCTCCATCTCCCTCCCCTCCACCTCCTTCGGCCCTGTACCCCCGCGATACTCCTGCCCTTCAGCATGCCGCAAAGATTCTCCTGAGCATGTTCATAGCAGTTCGAGGAGCTCGGGCCGTCGTTATGGATGTCGGTCTCGTTCACTGCCACACGTGCACGCAGACTTAGGATTGGCCCGGAGCCAAGACCACTTAGAAAGACACATACCATGCTCCTCTCGGATCATGAGTCACCCGGTCTCCGCCCCGAGCCTACACATTGAGATCACCACAAAGAAGAGCCTCCTTAGACATGCTAGCAAAGAAGAGCTACTTTCCTGATCCACCACCACCGCGAGAGTGAGGGCGGTCATCTCGTTCTAACTTTCCTATCCCCATGACATGTTTATACTTATCGGGAGGAAAAGTTAGAGTGCTGAGTGTTTCTATCATGTTTTGCATCGTTTTCACTTTTATCAACTACCTACCAAGGTTGTATAGGATTCATGTATTACCCAATAGTAAAAGGATATTTCGTTATGTTTAGCTATATTAAGCATGTATTGAGCCATTTTGGTTATATCAAAAGCTTTATAGCATTATTTACGCTTACTACACTTTTTGCAAATCACTTTTCAGGTTTCAATTTTATGTATCTACTCTGCCTTTAATTGAAAAATTAGTCTGCATGTTACCTTAATGATGTAACAATTCCATGCATGATTTAGCTTCGTCGACTGAAATTCCAGCATATTCAACTCCTTGAACATTCCCTCCTTTAGCTAATTCACACACGCACACCGATTGTACCAATAGTTGTGAAGCTATGCACCTCTTTCGCTTGCAAGCTCCACTTAGATCCGTTGATCTAATCACATAATAGGTTTGTGTTACCCATGTATGAAGGCTAATGTAGTCTTCCAAAAAGGAAAAGAAAAGGAAAAAAGAAAAAGAAAGAAAATAAGAAAAAGAGAAAATAAAGCCAGGACGCTTGCTCCTGAAAACCTAACACCGGCCCGAGGGGTATATGGCTAAAGCCTCAAAGCCCGATGCCCTAAACCTAATTGGTTGGGAGTCATCCACTTGGGTGTTCGCTACACGGTGGACGGGTAAGCGAAGCGTGTCAGAGCCGCACTAAATCACCCGGAGTCCCGGTGAAGCCCGCAGGCTCGTGGTCACCGATCTCGTCACGCCCCAAACCTTAATTGGTCGGGAGTCACCTGCGGACCTCTCGCTACACCTGACCTTGGTGAAGTCGAAGTTTTTAGCATCAGACCCTACATTGCAATCAAGGAAGAAATAAGAGTGTAGCTAGTCCTATTTAGGTTGGTCAACGCTTAAGGCCATGGCGTGAGCTGGTCTGGGCGGAAATAGCTTTTCACCATTGCCTAAGCCGGGTTACTTTAGGAACAATTAGATTTTGTGGTTCAGTTGACTTTGAAATTGATGCTGTCTAAAACTTATTCTTATATGGTTTTTGCTCTTTCATGCTCTGCTGAATGTGGTGTAAATTATTCATATTAAAGGTGAAGCCTATCTGTACATACACTTTTGGAACCATATACATTTTTTTTGTAAAAGCACAGCATGCATACCCTTATTGTTTTAGCATTGCTAAGGGACTAGCAACGGTCACTGGGTGACAGTTCCCAAAAAGTGCTATTTTGAATCCTATTCAAGATAGGTTTTGAGTGCTTTTTGCGCACTAATCATATGTGTTAAGCCAATTGACATGTACAAGTCACTTAGTTCCACTAATTCCATTTCGAGTTTGTTTTTGGTGATTTTGCAGGTTTTTGCATGTCTCAGCTAATAATTTGAAGTTTGATATCAAGTTGGAGCTGAATGCTGTGGATTCACAGTGATATTATCAACTAAAAATGAAGAAATATGGAGTGGATTCGATGAAAGGGTGATGCAGTGCAAAACAAGAGGGAAACCAGATTTTTCGCTAGATTGCTAAAATTGAAGGATATGGAATGCAATCATAGCGAAAATTTCGCAATCCTAGTGAAATTTTCGCTATGGGAAATTTTCGCTAAGCTAGCGAAATTTCACTAGCCTAGCTTAAAGTTACCTGCTCATTGCGAAATTTCATTTCGGCTATCTCAGACACTCGCTAGTTAATAAATTCTCGCTAGCATACCTAAATTTCTATGCTAATAAATTTCCCCCGCATAGCTAAATTGCCCAAATTTCGTGTTTTTGGTATTTTTGATTCCAAATCCACCACGTTTTGATAAATTACCATTTTGTCCCCGATGTAATATCACATTTTAGGTATTTTTGTAATTTCACACCTGGGTTGGCTATATAAGCTCCCCCCACAACTTTGTAACCCTAACTTTCAATTAATACGCTTTTCCCGCAGCTTTCATTTTAGGTTTATTTTGCTCTCTTCTCTCTCCTCTTTCTCATTTTCTATCACAAACACACCCTCAGGATGATAACTCAAGGGGGATGACATTTACAAATTTCAAAGCCTTGGAAGAGGAGGTTGCTAGCTTGGTTTTGGGGCTGCCGCAGTTGTCCTCATGCTTTAAATGTTACAAATCAGATTATGGTTCCAAAACTTTCCAAACTGTGGTTTAATGCCATTTAATGTCTTTTCCTTTGGTCAATACTTTCCATGTTTAGGTTCAAGGCATTTTAATGGTAGATGCACGAAATTCTTTAGATGTCATTTCACGAGCCATGGAAATGAGGTTAATCTAGGGTTTCAAACCAACGTGGGACTCAATGCTTAAGCACTTGGCTCGACTCAAATAGAGTGGTTCTAGTATGTTCTTATAGCTAAACAAAGATCCGTTCGCTTTGACTATGTGTTATATGCCCTAATGCCGAAATAACCCTATGACAATTTTAATAAATTCCACGTTATCAAGCCTAATGACCTGCCTTCAAGGTTACCATTTCACACTTTCATTTAAGCTATTACGCTAACCACTTAACAAACAACTTCCTCGCTTTTAACCAAATCCAAAAAAAAACTAAACAAAAGTCTCACCATTTTCAAACATTGAGAATCATTTGTGGGATGAAACCCATCCCCGTGTTCCCACCAGATCGCTATATCGCAAAGTAGCTCGACTATCATAAAGAGGAGGAACATAGGAAACAATTTTGTTGATTCCCGATCACCCTATCGGCACGAATCGTAGACCATATAGAGTTTTAGAGGACATGTCGTGAGCATGTGCTAGGATCTTAAGGATAGCCTGGACATGCACTCTACCCTAGTTTTCCAATTTGCCTAGAACAAGTATTAAAGAGTATACGTATGACACCTTATGAGGCTTTATATGGAGGCTACACATCCCTTATTTGTCGGGACGTAGGAAAGCGAGAGAGTTCCATCACTTGTTCGGATCTGATTAGAGACGCCTCGAAGAAGGTGGATTTGATTCGAAAGCGCCTTCTTACGGCTTAGAGCATACAGAAGAGATACGCCGACAGACGGCGTCGACCTCTAGGGTTCGAGGTGGGTGATCACGTCTTCTTGAATGTGATACCTAAGAGAGGAGTGGTTAGATTCGGCAAGCGAGGGAAGTTAGCGCCAAGGTATATCGGGCCCTTAGATATACGCAAGAGGATTGGCACAGTTGCTTATCGATTGGCGCTACCACTGAGTTTATCAAGTGTCCATGAGGTGTTCCACGTCTCCATTCTCCGAAAGTATACGCCCGGTCCAACTCATGTAGTGGATTGGGGAGAGATTACTGTTGATACTGACGGGACCTTCGAGGAGGGACCAGTGCATATCTTGGATAGTCGGGATCAGGTTTTGCGACGCAAGAATGTGCAGCTAGTTAAAGTGTTGTGGCAACACCGAGGAGTGGAGGAGGCAACTTGGGAACGCGAGGACACGATGTTAGCCAATTTATCATTTCCTATTTGAGGATGAAGGTGCTGCCAGATAATATCAACTAGACAACTATCAGATATGCATGTGTTTGTGTGTAGTGTGTGTGAATTCTCGATGGAAATTCTTTAAGGGGGAAGAATGTAAAACCTGAGAAAATTAGAAATTTTCAAAAATGGTAAAATGATAATAATAATAAATTGCCATAATAGTTTAAGGAAGCCTAGAAAATTCTCTAGATCTCGGATGACGAAACGAACTTCACAGTTAAATTCGTCTCGCAAAATCTAGTGACCCAGAAAAGTTGTCAAATTCCAAGACAGTCGGAATATTTTTACGATTTTCTAGGTGGTAAGTCGTCAGTGACTCAAAGGACAAGATTTTTACGAAAATTTCTAAGTCCCAGACTTGAGCTAAGTTCATTTAGTAAATGAACCGAAAAGAAATAAATTGTTTCAGTGCAGAAATGGACCCGAATGAGAGATGGGCACATGGTGCACTATGAACCATATATCCAAAAAATATTTAAAAAGAGGAACAAACGGGAGTGAGAGTGAGAAAGAGGGAGAAAGAAAAAGGAAAAATGGGTTCTTCGCTTCTTTCTAAGATCTACGGAAATCGAGCTGTCAGTTTTCATTGGAGCAAGAAGAAAAGTTGATCCATACATCGAGAGCTACGCGTGGGTATCGAAATCTTGGAGTTTCGTCAAACTCCACAAGGTAGGGAATTTTCTTACTTGGGTTATTTCTAGCCTAAAGGAAATTTAATGGCTTGGGGTTTTTATTAGAGGCCGTGAGAGGCCGTAAATTTCAGTCCCAAATTTTTGGGACGGAGTGTATGAATTTTTAAGAATTTAGACTGCTGACAAATCCGGCTGAATTTTCGACCGTTTTCTGCAATCAGACAAGATCTGTGGACTCAATATTGGAAATTTCGACCGTTCCCGTGTTCCTGACTGGTCGTAGGTTTGGCTTTGATCCCTGACTGATGTCTTCGGGTTTTATGGTGTGCTTTGGTATCACACACTACCGACGAACCGTGAAGGGACCAAGAGGTGCCCTGCTTTGCACTGTCCGGTGATTCGGGGTCATTTTAGTGTTATTGTTGGAAAAATAAATAACATAACGTTGTGTGTAAAAATCATGTTAATATATACTTGCTTAACGTATTAACAGGGAAATTATGATAAATGAAAATTATATGTAGAAAATATAATTATCCATAATTTATAAATGTTGCATGTAAGCATGACGTACAAAGATGAAATGGCATGATTGCATTTCATATGCACCCGCCACATCCTTCATCGTAGCCTGGGTGTGGGTGCATGGTAATCGTTATTCACCATTCTCGGCGAATGTGTAGAGCTCGGGAATGGCACAACGTCCGAACAGACTCACGATCAACGTAAAAACAATAATAATACTAAATCAAGTGTGTTTAAGGCAAGATGGGGCGTATCCTGGGTGAAAGACCTAAATTTTATTCTCGGGTCGACATATGGATCTAGCGATGAAAGTTCGCGAAAGTAGCCTGGCGCTGGGCGGCTTCACGGTGAGACCTCTGAAATTCGCAACCCAAATAAACACACGGATTTGATAACTTAAAATTGGGAGGGTTGTCCATCGGTTTAAGTCATCGACGAACACCAATGACTAGTTTTTCACACTCGCGTCGCAGTGTGAGGGAGTCGGCTCAGACTCCCTGTCAGGCATGAGGAGTCTCATCTCATGCATGACACGGAACATTCTATATAGGATTTAATTATTTATATGGAATATGGTTTGATATTTTATGTATGCCATTGCATGTGCATTTAGGCGGAGAGTAGCCCTTGTAGGAGAATTTTTCTACTGGGCATTTCTCACCCCGTCGTGGGACCCCCTTTCAGGTATAAGGGGTGTACAGGGAGACGACGCTCCGATGAGGTCGAGCTACATGAGGCCGATGCGGCCTTGGTATTTCCTTTGTAAAAGTATTTTGTATAAAAGAATTGTAACTAAATTTTTTGGGACTATTGTCTAAATAGCTCTGGGTATGAAGTATGGTAAGAGGGTCGGATCGCACTCTTACCTAGACTGCATCAAACGCTTTATTTTTTATATTTTAGATTTAAATGTGAATGAATGGGTCTTAGTAAAGGATGTATATCGGATATGGGACAAGATGGACCCTTGCGGGGTCAATACTACTTATGTCGAGACCCTAGACGGGTTATGATTATATTGTTATACAAAGTTGTATGTTTGGTCGAGCTCCCGAACAAAGGATACGCTCGATTTTTGTGGAAAATATGGATCCCGATAAATGGGACACAACAAAGGTGGTATCTGGGTCACCCGAAATCCATAGGAATTCGTGTTGATCGTTGTCAACTGACCCCAGATCAGGAGTCACAATGCAGCCACCCAATGACTGTAACCATCGATAACCTCAAATTTTCATTTGAATTTATCAAATCCTGAGTGTTTATTTGGGTAGCGAATTTCCGGGGTCTCACTGTAGGCTTCGCATGCCTTTCGACACTTTCACGAACTTTCATCACTGGATACATATGTCTAACCAAGAATAAAATTTAGGTTTTTCACCCTAGGGGGGGGGGGGGTTCTGTCCCATCTTACTCCACAAAACACACAAGATTTAATTATTATTATTGTTGTATACAACCGTGAATCTCGATTTTGGACGCTGTCCCATTTCCTAGCTCACCACACATTCACCAAGAATCTTGAATAACCAATACCTTGCACACACACCTGACTTGAAGCGACGTTACCGCGCATATGAAATGCAATTATGCCACTTCATGTCATATCATGTACATGCACAATAGAAGCTATATGCAACATTTTCCAAAATATGGATAATTATATTGTCTATATATAATTCACATCCATCAAAATAGTATATATCAATAGGATCTTTTCATACACAACATGTTATTCAGTCAAGCAATAACACACATAATGCCCCATTCTCGGACCCATAAAAACAAGGCACCTCCCGGTCCCTTCACTGCCATGAACCATTTTTTGTTCCATTTGTCACTGAATCACTGTGATACCAAAACTCACAACAAAACCCGAAAACTTCAGTCCCAAGATCAAAACCAAACCTCAACATAGTCTGAGACTGCTCGGAACCGGTCCCAAAAATTTCCAATATTCAATCCCAAAATCTTGGTACCCAATTAAGCAGCCAGTTACGGCCCCAAAGAACGCCCATGCCATTAAATGGTTTTTAGGCTAGAAATAACCCAAGTAGGAAAATTCCTTTCCCCGCAGAGTTTGACGAAAATCTAAGATTTTGGTACCCACGCGTAGCTCGCGTTGCGTGGACCAACTTTAATACTCAGACCATCGAGCTTCTACTGTCGAAATATCGGGAAAATCTCCCTTTTTGTTTCTCTCTCCCCTTTCTCTCTCTCTCTCTCTACTCTATTTCTTTTATTTCCTCCCTGTTTGCTTCTCCTTCCTTTTCTTTTTCCTTTTCGCCTCCCTTATCCACTGAATTTCCCTATCTTTGTTTGCTCCAACTCATTTTCTCATTTCTCCTTTTTCTCTTTCTTTTTCTCTTTTCCTTCATTGTCTCTTTTCTTTCATTTTTTCTTTTCTACTCTCTTTCTATTTGATCCTCATCCCCCCCAATTTGTCAAAATTTGGGGGAAACTTCCCCCCACTTTCCTCCATGCCACATGTCATCTCCACAAATTTTCTTGATTTTTCTTTATTTTCCTTTCTTTCTTTATCTTATACTTGACACTTGGCTCAATATGAGCCATCTATAATGCAATGGCGGAAGCCATGCCATGTGTCACTCCCTTAGGGTGCCATGTGGCATCCATACGATCATGCTAATGTGTTACTAGGTACCCGATGCCTCGTAAAACATGAAATTCGACTATCTCGGAATCCGACAAAATTCGACAGGGTAATTAGATTTTGCGAGACGAATTCAACGACGAAGTCCATTTCATCATCTGAGATTTAGAAAAATTGCGGTTTCCAACCGAAATTACCGTTTTATCATTGCCCAGAAAAACTGAATATTTTTCTCGGGTTTTACAAAGAGCCTTCCCGTAGTTTTTTTTTTTCATCTAGAAATGGCTTCTATCATCATCTTACAAGCGCTACCTCTTAAGTTCTAATTTACCCTCATAGTTAATCATGCCTCGCTTTTTATAATAAAATAATTTAAAATTTAGTTGTAATTTTATAAATATATATTTTACTTTCCACACAATTTTTATTACCATGATTCATTTAATCCATCAAATTGTATTTATTTATTCGCAAAGTGTAAATTTTACACTTTTACTAACATCACACAATTTTTTAAATAATTAGTAAATTATTTGTTACTAATGCACTAAACTGATGTGTGTAAATTTTTAAAAAGTATGTCTTTTGTTTTTTTTTTTTGTTGTGAAAAAGACTATGGATAAGAAATTTTACAAATACCATTAAAACAACATCCACAATCATTTTTAAAACAATTTTTTTTTTCAATCTCTAGAAAAATCTAATTACCAAAATTTTGAATTAATATACTAAATACCTTCTTAGATTAACTATATGTTGTTTTGCTCATTCCTCAATAAATATGAAAACAATTGTGAATCGTTAGATTTTGAGGAATCTTTCAAAATATTCTTCATTATAAAAATAATTGAACTAGTTAAGCAATTCTTTTTTTTTTTTTTAATTTTAATACATTTTAAAATAATTTCAAATAATTTTAAAAATAAATAAGAGAATATTTTATTTTTAAACACATTTTTTTTTTATTTCTATCCTAATATATTTTTACTTAAATAAATAGATAGCTAAAATCTTAATATATATTAGAAAAAGATAATATTTATATATGATCATTTATGCAATTTCATAATATTTATATGAAGTGGAAGTGGAACTTCATCTCTTTAACAGTTAACATTTGATTGAAGAAAAACACTTAAAAAAGATGAGCTCTTCATTTGTGTAATAGTAAATAAATGATACTAACATATAAAATTTCTTTAGTCTGAAAAAATTAAAAAATGTTTGTACTTTTTTTTAAAATATTTATTTTATATTTTTTCCAAAGGACCAAACATAAAAAGATTTTACACGAGTCTTTCCTTGAAATTTCAAAGAGAGTTTGCCCTACCTTCTTCAATACCACCCATTCGAACTTTTCTCAAGAAATAGCTTAATTAAATCCTCGCTTATACCCCGCTCCGATCCCGAACTAAAATCGAGTTTTTGAATCTCTATCTTCTAGTCGATCTGAACCCATGGCTTCCTGAACACCCAAATCATCCCTATTCTCATGCTCCTCCTCCCTCCTCCTTCTTCTTCTTCTTCCAAATCCACCCAACACCACCCACGTAGTCTTCTCGAGTTTCGTGAGGAGAATATCATTCGCTCCTAAGCCACCGACCATCTTTATCAGCCTACTGTTGAATCTCACACTTTGGGAGATGACAATGAACCCAAGAGGGAGAAGCAATTGAATCAGATCCGTAAAGCTATCAAGAATCAAAGATTTTGATATCATTTTTCAAGAACTATGCTAATTCTAGGTGGTGTCTAGATGAACCGGTGGAGATCACCACTTTCGGCCGCCATTCTACCCATTTTCTATCATTTCCGATCCACTCCGATGTGCAGAACAGAGGAGTTATGGTTGTGCATTTGTTGTTCACGAAAAAGAAGCAGACGAGGAGAAAAGGGAGAAGATTCAGAAGTGGAGAAGTGCCTTGATGAAAGTAGGCAATCTAGTTGGATATGATCTACAAAAATATCGATAATTGTGGGTACCATGGCTTTTAGGCCCGTGACTCCACCGCTCTGCCTACCGTAGGCCCACCGGGCTCGCCCGCCTCATGAAGCGGCCCAAGACACTATAATACACTAAAAACCACAAGGGAACCCACCCTGTATGCAGCCCAAACTGTGGATCCCGAGTCCCAAATTCGCCCACCACCGCCGTATCGCCTCAGTTCACATTAAGGCTGGCAGATGCCCCCTGAGATCAAACGAACAAAACTGGGTCAGGTACCCATGGCATTTTAGCCAAGACCCATCGCTTCAATAAAGCCCGGGCCCGGCTGCAGGGCTCATTGTCCGCCCGCCTTGCAGCGCCCCCAAGACGGCCCACTATACTAAAACCACACGGGAACCCACCAGAAGGTGGAGTCCACAAGAGCAGTGTGGGATCAGATCCCAGGTCGGCCACCTCACACGCTATGGGAAAATCACCTTAGTAGATGTTATCCACTGAGATTTCCTAATCTCTAAATCATTTATTTGGAAGGATAATCCTTAATAAGGAAAAACATATATTATTCCTAAAATAAGAACGGAGATTTGGGAACCAAACCCTATAAATTGGGAAGATCCCCACCGAAAAATGGCCATCTGATTCCTCTCTTATCCTCAACCTCCTTCTTCTTCCTCTCCCATATTCTTGAAGGCTTAATCATGTGGGAGGAGACCAGTGCCCTGTAGTCGAATCGCCACTCTGCGGAGTTCACATTGCGTCATAGATGCCCCGAAGATCAGACGAACAAAATTGGTTCTTACAATTGGCGCCGTCTGTGGGAAATCGAACACGATTGGTAAGAGCTTGGCTCCGACGACCGTCCAGTGGCCTTTCGTCACCTAGAGCTCGGTCGATCCCCATTCCACATCTGATTCTTCCGAGGCAGTTGCAATGTCATGCAACCCTGTGATCCAATCGCCATAAGATAAATTCCTCCATTGGCGTCAAGGAAGAAGAGGAAGAAGAAGGAACAAGAAGGAGTTGCAAGTCATGACCCGGTTGTGGACTGGATCGGAGAATCAGCGAACTTAAGGTATTATCAATAAAGCTTCCTTTAAAATATCCTCTATCAATCTTTGCAATAGCCAGTATAAAAGAATCGAATGGCGCGATAAATGACTTTATCCGGCCCGGTATAGATAACATCAGCTGCAGTCCACATATAAAAGTTTGGATGGAGCGATAAATGACACATCGGCGGTATAGATAACATCTAACCGGTCTATATAAAAGTCCGGATGGTGCAGTAAAATGACCTGTCCGGCCAAGTATAGACAACATCTAACCGGTCCACTTGAAAGCCTGAATGGCGAAATAAAATGACCTGTCCGGCCCGGTATAGACAACATCCCAACGGTCGACTTGAAGAACTGGATAAGCGACGATCAATGACTTATCACGGGCGACATATACCAACATCCTAGGCGAATTGACTTAAAAGTCGGATGGGCGTAGTGAATGACTTTATTGACACGACATAGATAACATCCTAGCCCGAATTGACTTAAAAGCCCGGATGTGTGATCAATGACCTATCGGCCCGGCGCATAGATAATATCTAGCGGGGTCGACAAAAGCACGGATAGTGCGGTAAATGACTGTCCGGCTAGTATAGATAACATCTAACCGATGCATATAAAAGTCCCGGATAAGCGAAGTAAATGACTGTCCGGCCAGTACAAACGACTTATCTAACAGTCTACTTAAAAGTCGGGATAAGCCTTGATAAAATAACTGTCCAGGCCGGTATAGGCGGCATCCCAGCGGAGTCCACTTAGCAGAATGGCGCGTCGTAACCTGTCCACCCCGGTATAGATAACATCTAACCGGTTTATATAAAAGTTCGGATGGCATAATACATGACCTATCCGGCCCGATATAGATAACATCTAACTGCTCAACATAAAAGCCCGACATGGTTAATACCTAGCTGGCTCAAAATAAAAGTCCGGATGGCGCTACATGACCTATACGGCTGAAGGCATGGTTAATGCCCGGCCCGACGAGAATAAAAGCTGGATGGCGGCCGCGACCTATCGGCCCCGAGGCATGGATAATTCCCAGTAGGCTCATATTAAAGTCCGGGATGGTCTTCACATGATGACTGTCCAGCCGAATGGTTAATGCCAGTAGACTCAAAATCAAGTCGGGATGAAACGATTTACACGACTGTCCCGGCCCGGTATCGGTTAATAACTTGACTTTCGGAAATAAAAGTCGGATGTACTTAAATGCCACTATTCGGCCGCGTGGTAATTCTGACACTGCTCATATTAAAGTTCAGATGGTGCTAAATGACCTGTTCGACTCGACATGGTTAATTCTAAGCCGGCTCAGACTAAAGTCCGGATGGCTCTAAATGCCCTGTCCGGCTCGGCATGGCTAATGCCCAGTCGGCTCATATTAAAGCCTGGATGGCGCTAAATGCCTTATCCGGCCCGGCATGGATAATTCCCAGCCGGCTCATATAAAAGTCCGGATGGCGCTACATGACACATCGGCCGGCATGGTTAATGCCCGGCCAGGCTCGAGAATCAAAAAGTTCGGATGGCGTACATGGCTGTGAAGCCTAGTATGGTTAATACCAGCGGCTCGGGAATAAAAGCCGGATGGCCTTCAGCTGACTGTCCGACCCGGCATGGTTAATATCAGTGACTTCGTATTAAAAGTCGGATGCGCTAAATACCCCATCTTGCTTTCAGCAGAGGCTAATTCTCGGTAGCTCATATTAAATTCGAATGGTCTTAAATGACTGTCCGACCTGGCATGGTTAGTCGGATGGCTCGGGCCAAAGTCTTGATGGTGCTAAATGCCACTGTCCCGGCCGGCGTAGTGGCCTTGACTAAGCTCATATTGAAGTCGGATGAGCGTTAAATGCCACTATCCCAGGCGGCATAGGCTAATTCCCATCAAACAATATTAAAGTCAGGATGGTGCTAAAATGACTGTTCGACACAGCTGTGACTCATATTAAAGTGCGGTCAATCGAGGGCACATACAAGGGATTTAAACCTAGTGTGAGAGATAGAACCATAAATGACAACAAATGCATGCGTTAAAAACAGAGGACCAACAGTTTACCTTAAATCCAAAGCCAGCAACCCTCCTCTTCAAGGGGGAAAGCGGTCTAGCCAACCATCCTTTGAGTTGTAATCCTTAGAGGGTGTTTGGTAGCCGAGAAAGTGGAAAGAAAATGAGAGAAAGTGAAGCAAAAGAAAAAGAGGCGGGAGCGGCAGCTTCCAGCCCCGAAAATTTATTGCATATGAAGTAGTTGGTTATGCAGGCTTGATTGAGGCTTATATATTGCTCGAGTAAAAGGGAAATTACAAAAAAAAAAAAAAGCAAAACCAAAGCTATTCTGAGGATAAAATGGGAAGAAACAAAAATTGTAGCAAAAAAGCGAAAAGTGATGGAAACTTGGCGGGAGAGGTGAACGATTAGGTGAAATATGAACGATGCTTGACGGGTGAGCCGGTGCGCCTTCGAGGAAGCAAAATTCCGCAATGGAGTGCGAAATTTTGCGAGGTTGCTAAGATGGCTTGAGATTGCGAAAATTTCACAACCACACCAAAATTTTTGCTTATGCTCATTTCTTTGTATTTTCTGTTTATTCTTTCCTTCGGTCTCTGATACATGTCTTGAGTTTGACCTTCAATTCTTCGTGCTTGGATCAAATCGACAATTTAGCATAAATAGCTTGAAACTACAAAATTAGACACAAAATGCGATCGAGTAAATTGCGGGGACATGGCCATCGGGTTAATTATCTTTCGAATTAGTACACAAAAGTACTTTCAAAGTTGCAATAAACGGGGGTTGAAATAATTTTGAGCACTAATCACTGACCTATACATTGCTAGTCCCTTAGCAATGAAAGAAAGAGAGAGTAATCAAAACAAAATCAAAATGATGTTCCCAAAAATGGTATTTCAAAAAGGTTGTGAATGAGTAATGCCTAACCCTTAATGAGAATCATCGAAACCCTTGCCCAATAACTATCTCGAGAGAATGAATGCCATGCAAAATTGAGTATCAAAAGAGCTTCCTTCAAGGCTGACGGGAACACGAAAATCTAAGTGTTTGTTTGATCGGGTTCTCGACTATAGCTATGGCCCCACTCTTTATTGACTATTGCACCACCTGGGCCGCTGCTTGACCTAAATAGATAAGGACCCGCTCTTATTCCTGACTCTTTTGTGTTGTAGGGGTGCGTCTTGAGGATCGACTACAGAAGTCCATGTAACGGGGATACGATGACTCCCTGACCAGGTAAGGCTTAGGGCTGCAAGTCATAAGGATCTTTCAACCACTAACTCTTCGAGGTTTTAGCCGGACTCAGGATGATTTGAAACTCCGGCTACGGCCTTCATTAAGCCTCACCCATCCACCCATGTAGCGAGCACTAAGTCGGTGGCTCCCGACCTTGATTAGTTTTAGGGCACGGGCTTTAAAATACTTTCGCCCTTAACCCCTCGGACCGTGCTCAGGTTTCAAGGCAAAGCGTTGCAATTTTTTTCTTTTTCTTTTCTTTTTATTTTTTTTTTTTTTTTTGTTTTTGTTTTTCTCTTTTTGTTTTGTTTTTTTTTTTTTTTTTTTTTTTGGAAGACACGTTGGCCTTCTTTTCATGGGGGTCCTTAACCGTAAGGTGATCAACGAAACCCCAAGTGGAGTTTTCCAAGTTTAGGAGGTCGGGTAGTTTTTCGACTTATTGAAGACACGTGTTACTTACGGTGTGTGGTTAGCTAAAGGTGGAAGAAAAGAGGGTCGAGAAGCGACAGAGTTCATCGATCATCCACTTTCGACCCGGGCATGGAATTGATCTAACATCAATAGAATTGGACGGTGTTTCAATTTTCAAGAAAGCGCGGGCTCGTGACATAAAAAAAATGGGTGCAATTTTTGAAAAAGTAAGTTGTATAGTATAACAGCTTCACAAAAAGGAAAACCGGAAAGCCACTGAACATTACAAAATGGGCTTGCTCAAAATAGTAGCAAAAACATAAATAAATGTCACTTCCTTCGCTAACTCTTCCCACACAACCAAATGTCACATTGTCCGTAATGGGGCTTTGATTGGAAAGTTAGAGAAGGAAGTGCTACCTCCTTGATGAAATGTACTCATTGCTGGATAGGAGACTTCACAAGCTTTCCATCGAGACCTTATTCACTCCATTAGACCTTATTCATCCATTTTTTGGGCTTGAATAAACAAGTTAGGAGAAGAAAGAAAAAAGTGACCAGTTGGAGCATTTTTAAAATTACACATTCATAATAATTTAAAAAGTGTTATTTCTGGCTATATTTGGATTCTACATTCACTAATCTTTCCAACGGTACCAAAATTACCCAAAACGGAGTTCGGATGAAAAAGTTATGGTCAAAACAAAATTAGGCTGCGAAAATTCGCAGGTTGCGATTTTTTTTTTTTTTGAAAAAAAACATTGCTTATTATTATTATTATTATTTATTTTATTTTTTTTCAAAGACCAAATTTTTTTAATATATTCTTTGATATATATATATATATAACCTTATATATATATATATATATACTATATATATATATATATATATATATATATATATACTATACTATATATATATATATATATATATATATATATATATATAAGACAAACATGAGCAGTGCATTACATGGAGGCTCTCTACAGTGCAGAGTTACTTGAAATTTTTGTATTTTGCCTTATGCTAAAAAAATTAACCAAACACACTTGAAATAAAACACAATTTTTAAAAAAATGCTGAAAGCGAAAGAAATTAATCTAAAAACAAAAAGATTAACTAAAAATTAGAGAAAGAATGCAGAAGACTGAGCAAAGAAATCAAAGTAAAAATAAAGATAAAACAAGGAAAAATCGAAGCAAGGAATAGGAGAATTGGCTGCTCCCCCAGCCAGTTTCTCTCTATGACACTTTTGAGGAACGCAGAGCTGATGAGTACAAGTTATATAGCAGGTCAGTGCTTTATGTGAACCATTTTGAACCATCTTAATATATGGTGTGGCATTACTGATGTCTTTGATGTAGTGGCAAAGGCTCGAACAAAGGCCACTAACTTCCTAAAATATTGAATAGGCAGCAAAGGTGAGATGGCCTTAGCTTCAGTAGCAGGAGTTTTGGGTTGGGATTGTGATGTAGGTGAAGGTAGTATGTAGGCGAGTTAGTAAGAGAATGGGGGTAAAGTATGCTCTGTGTTCTTCCACTTTGCTTCCTTGGTCGACAAAGGAGATTGGTTCCTTAGCTGCTCCCGTGGGTGAACAACGACCTGATGTCGAGGATTCAAAATTTTCTACCAGGCCTTCTTGTAGCTGCTGTAGACACTGCTCCTCCACCATGGTGTCACTCAGGCACTCTCCCTCTGGATTTTCTTCCTCTTGATGAACATGTTGTTGGGCAAGCCTTGAAATTGATTTCTGTAGGTTGTCAAATTTATGATCAATTCCACTTTCCAGGTTGTCAAATTTTTGACCAATTTCACTTTGAAGCCCATCTACTTTTTGCTTAAGAGAGTTCTCCACAATATGAATTTTTTGACTTAATTGGGCATTGAATTTCTTCTTTTCCTCCACAACGTCACCCACCAGCTTGGTAAGGTTCAGTATTGCTTGCTCAACTGGAGAAATTAACTGTGGTGGTTGTGGTGGCTGAGGAGTTGAGGCATAATATGGAGCAGGAGGTGCATAAGTTGGGGAACAACTGCGAAGAGTGCACTCATCCATTGGTTTCTATAGTCCCTCATGGACCTATATGGGTTTGGATTTCTCTCCACGGGTTGTTGATTCTGCCATGGAAGGTTTCTGTAATCCCTCATTGACATGTATGCACGAGGGTTTCTCTCCACTGAATACTCACTATACTGCTCTCCCTCTTCCATTTAGTCAGTATTCAAATTCAATCTAAGTTCCTGTGGAAAATTGACTTTGATCAACCTACCCTCTGGATTTCTAATCCACTGGAAATTTCTACAGTAAAAATAGGGAAACCTGAGACTAACATAAAAAGCAGTCCTGCGGCGACTTTTTTTTACCGGTTAAATGAAACTAAAAAAAAGCCGATGACAAAATATAAAAGAAATTCACAGGTACTTTTGATGAGGATCACAAAGTGTTCCCACCTTATTTCGTCAAATGCACTTAGGCACATCAGCGGCGGCGCCATTTGATTTATTGCCGGTAGGTGTCTTGGAATCAGCAGGAAATTTATATCCTAAAACTCTATGCCAGGTATGATTAGGTACCCTGTTGAATTAATAGGAATCGACAAAATTTATAACCTAAATTCCTCACTACTTAGTAGCAAAAACTCTTGAAGTATAGCAGTAACTCTAGGGTCAAACACAGGGATGGGTTTTCTTCATACAAATGACTTACAGTGATATTAAAACTGGTGAATTTCAGTTTGGATTTAAGGAATTTATAAAAACAGTGGTGTATGGTGTTTACAGGCTGAAAATAAACTGAAGAAAAATAAGAAAAAGAACTCCTTGAAGCATTGGGCTATTGGGTTTGAGGTCCTAAGGTAAATGAAAGGTTCTCGGGTCCTTTTCCTCACGTTGGGGAGGATGACCTATAGCCATTTCCTGAACCGGATCTTCATTTGGATTTTAAAATCTGAACCCTAACATTTTTCCTTTTGAAGCAAAGCATTTATTGAGCATAAATGCTCCCGGACAGTGAAAACATGTTCTATCACCTATAGTGACTCCATAGAAGACAACTAACCCGAATCTTAGTGGATCCTAGCAATGACATCCTTGAGACCCAAAGATTGCCAAATCTTTGGTCAATCATGGCATCTCAAGAGGATTTAAACCTAGATGGAAAGATAGAAACATAAATGCTAATAACTGCTTGCGTTAAAAATAGGAGAACCGAAATTTTACCTCACTTCCAACGCCCAGTAGCCCTCCTCTTCAAGGACGAAGGGGTTTTAGCCAACCATCCTCCGAATTGTCATCCTCGGAGGGTGTTTGGTTGCCCATAAAATAAGAGAAAATGAGAGAAAGTGTGAGAAACTGGAAAAGAGCGGGAAAGCTAAAACTTCCCGCCAATTTTATTAATGAGCCAAAAAGTTGTCTTTGATTACAATTCATGAGCTTATATACTACCCCAGCTGAGCAAAGTAACAAAAAGAGCCAAATCAAAAGCTATTACAAGGGACAAATTCCAGGCAAAAGCGATAAAAGAGTAAAAAGACCAAAGGCGCGGGAAGTCGACAATGCCGGATGAATGAAACGATTCTTTGCATGATGAAGCAGTCTTGTATGAGGCGCAATTCAGCGACCTCAGGAAATTTTGCAACTGGGAAATTTTCTTGTGCTCAGTATCTTCTTTTACGCTCCTCTTTCATACGGCTTCGATACGCAATGCGAGTTCGACTCGAATTCTTCGGTGCTTGGATCGAATCAGCAATTTTGGCATAAATAGCTTGCGAAAACTACAAAATTAGCCACAAAATGCGTCAGTAGAATATCGGGGACAGCAATGTGCAAATCGGGTTAATTACAACGATTAGTACACAAAATGCTGAAACACACCCAATACTTCGGGTTGAAAAATGGCACTTTTGAGGCACTAATCACACCCCCCAACCTACACATTGCTAGTCCCTTAACAATGAAAGGAAGAAATCAAAATTATGCTCACAAAAAATTATATTTCAAAATTATTGTGAATGAGTAATGCCTAACCCCGTAATGAGAATCATCGAAACCTAGCCCAATAACCATCTCAAGAGAATGAATGCCATATAAAATTGAGTATCAAAAGAGCCTCCATTTCGGTTAATCAACCAGGAACTTCCACTAAAACCTATGTGTTTGTTTGATCGATTCTCAACTGATAAAGCCCACTTGGCTTGCACTCTCCCCTGACCAAACTCTTGCCTCCACCTAGGCCACTAACCAACCTAAATAGATCAGGACCCACTCTTATTCCACAACTCTTTTTGTGTAGTAGGGGTGAAATGCTGAGGAATCGACCTCACCAAAGTCCGTGTAACGAGGGGATCTAGATGACTCCCGACCCGATTAAGGCTTAGGGCACGAGTCGCAAGGATCTTCGACCACTAACTCTTCAGGTTTCGCCCTGGACTCCGAATGATTTCAAAACTCCAGCACCTACAACTCGCTAAACCTCACCCATCCATCTATGTAGTGAGCACTAAGTCGGTGGCTCCTAACTAGTTAGATTAGGGCACTAGGCTTTAAAGGCTTTCGCCATATCCCCCTCGGACCCAGGTGCTGGGTTTGATAACATTGCAATTTTATTATTTTCTTTTCTTTTCTTTTCTTTTTTCTTTCCTTTTCTCATTTTTTTTTGGAAGACACATTGGCCTTCTTTTCATGGGGTCCTTAACTATTAAGGTAGTCAACGAAACTAGGGTAGGTTTTGCAAAGTTTAGGAGTCGGGTAGTTTTGAACCTATTGAAAAGCCCGTGTGCAAAGTGTGTGGTTAGCTAAAGGTGGAAGAAAAGGGTCGAAGCAACGAGAGTTCAGGCGATCCTCCACTCGATTGGAAGGAACCAATCTAACATCAATAGAATTGGATAGTGTTTCAAATTTCAAATCCGCAGGCTAAGATGAAACACAAAAAAAAAAAATGGGTGCAATTTTTTGAAAAAAAGTAAGGTGTATAATTATATGACTTCACAAAAGGAAAACCTGACAAATACTTTGAACATCCATAAAATGGGCTTGCTCAAAATAGTAACAAAACATAAATAAATTCCACTTCCTGCCAGCTAACTCTCCCCACGACAGAATGTCACATTGTCATGATGGGGCTTGGGTTGAAAGTTAGAAGAGTGCCCTCACTGATAGAAATATGTACTCTTTTCTGGATAAAAGACTTCGCAAGCTTTCCATCGAGACCTTATTCACTCCATTTGGGCTTAAAATAAACAAGTTAGGAGAAGAAAAGAGAGGAAAAAAGTGACCAGTTGGAGAATATTAAAAATTAGACCTTCATAATAAATTCAAAAGTGTTTTTTTTGGCTATATTTGGATTCTAAACTCTCTAATCTTTCCAACGATACAAAAATTACTCAAAACGGATTTTGGATGAAAAAGTTATGGCCAAAACAAAATGGGTATGCAAAAATGGAAGTGGCTGCGAAATTATTATTATTATTATTATTTTTTAACAAAAAAAATAATAATAATTTTAATATATTATTTGATATATATATATATATATAAATTAATAATAATATTTTTAATATATATATATATATATATATATATCATAAAAAGACAAAAAAGACAAAATGTAACACTAACAATTTGAAAGCAAAGAAAAGAAAACCAAAGAAAAATTGTGGAGTAGGAACAACGGTCGCGGTACTGAGGGAATTTTGCGAGGTTGCGAAATTTACGTAAGAACGGTGCGGTGCCCAGCCGCTGCGTAATTGAGAGCAAAAGCATGCAAAAATTAAGAAAGGTAAATTTAGAAAAATAAAGAAAATTGAAAAATAAAAATTTAAACAAAGATTAACTAAAAATTAGGTAAGAAAATATAAAAATAAAAATTAAAAGAAATCAAAATAAAAATAAAATAAAATAAGAAAAGGAAAACAAAAGTGGGAGTACTGTGCTCCCCCGAGACCGATTTTCAAGCCTTTGGAGGCTCTTTGGAACTGGTGGAGCTTGCAAAATGCTGAGGTCCTAGGTGCCCGTGTTTAGGAACCCGACACCCAGAACCATCCTTATGCCATGCGGTGTGGTGGTATAATGTTTTTGATGTAGTGGCAAAAGTTTGTACAGTGGCCACTAATTTCTTAAAGTTTTGCAGCATAGGCAGTGATGGGCTGGCCTTAGCTTTGGCAACAGGAGTTTTGGGTGTGGATTGTGCTGCAGGTGAAGGCAGGATATACACTTGCTCAGGAAAGGATGCTACTAGCAGTGGGCTATTTTTGGATTGGGCAATGGCACTAGGATCCAAATTTATGAGGATTGGTTGAAGGATAGGCTTTTGGGTCCCTTCCACTGTTTCCTTTCTATTGCCCTCCTCACTCAACAAGGGAAGGATTTCTTCTCTCTTCTCCCATGGACAAACAGCAACACAAATATCTTATGGTTTAGACAACCCCTGTTGACACTGCTCCTCTACCATGGTGTCACTTAGGCTTGCTCATAAGTTTTCTTCCTCTTGATGTAGGCATGTTCTTTGACGCGAAACTTTGAAGTGATTTATGTAGGTTGTCAAATTTCAGATCAATTCCACTTTGCAGGTTGTCAAATTTTTTACCAATTTCACTTTGAAGCCCATCTACTTTTTGGCTCAGAGAGTTCTCCACAGTATGAATTTTTTGACTTAATTGGGCATTGAATTTCTTCTGTTCTTCCACAACATCACCCACCAGGTAAGGTTCAGTATTGCTTGCTCAATTGGAGAAATTAACTATGGTGGTTGTTCGCCCTTTTCTATATAGACTAAAACCCCTCAAATTAACATAGCTACAAGAGCCTTACAATTCTCTTATACCCATGTCACTTTGGATAATTTGGCTTGCTAAAATAAATTTCTCTTAATGTTCGAGGGATTAAAAATAAGGGGTTGATCTATGACAACGCAAGTGCCTGGTCATACAGTAGTAAATCGAATGTAAGTCCCGGGTATCATTCCCACGAGAGATTGATAGCCAAATTACGAGTCATCTACTTGAAACTACTAAAATTTCATACTATTTGAACTCAAAAATCATAGTGAATGTTTTATCAAAACGACAAAAATTAAAAATCCTATACTATTGGATATGTTCTAATTAAACTAGAACAAAAGTTAATGACTAAAAATAAATTGTACATAAAAGAATGGATTGAATCAGTTTACTGTGAGAAACGAAAACTATCAATGAGATACAATGGAACAGTCAATTCCAGCACTATATCTGTTGCTTTGTTCTATGTATGGATCTGATTTTTGTCCAAGATTTCTTATTTATTGGAATTGGATCTCTCCGTTTTCACTGATTTAATATCCTTGCTTCTCTCGAAGACAAGATCAAACCCATTACCCAGGTATTATATTTTCTTGCAAGATCTGGGTATTTTTCTTTCTCAATACTTCACACCCATTTTCTGTTGACAACAGAACTTTTGCTTCACCTTCTCAGGATTTTTAGCTAAGTCTCTACTACTTAATTGGTGGCTCAACCTCCACATCTATGGGTTTATCCCTTTCCCTTGATTAGATCTAAGCTAACACGGGGATCGGAACTTACCTGTAGATTAAGGTGAACTCTCTGATTATTGATATTGTTAAATACACCCCTCCCAACTGATTATGAGGCGAATGGGGATTTATCAAAGATGAACTCTCGAGCCCACCGACAGTTCGTCGATGGTAGTCGAACATTGTAAGACCCAGAAATTCGATTTTTTGGAATAAGGGCAAAATCGTAATTTCAGTCTAATTGTGATTTCGGTTAAAAATCAGGAATTAATTCTCTAGATCTCGAATGTTGAAACCCAGTTGCACCGTTGGAATGTCGTCTCGCTGAAATCTAGTTGTACGTAAAATTTACCGTAATATTCGAGGAGCATTCGGAGTGACACGTTTCGAAGTCTCAGCGCATTTGGTGTAAATGTTAAAACGATGTTCGATGAGACGAAAGTCACATATAACACGTACTCATGTGCCATAAATTGGTATGAGTAGAAATATGAGAAAATGGGCCAGCCCGAGATAATTATCGAATATCAAATCTAGGAAATGAAGGGACATAATAGGCATTTTGTGATTTGTTTAAGTCACTAGAAGACAAAATAGTGTATAGGACCTATCTTCTTCATTAAACCAAGACCAAAAAACGTGAAAGGGGGAGAATTCTTACAAAAACGAAAATGGCAACTTTTTAGTGAGAGAGAGTGTATTCTCTGAAATGCGGGCGTCCAGGCCGGAGTCGGCCATTTCGGGACAAGGAGGCGCTGCCTGCGGAGAGGGCTTTGCGTGGGTGCAGTTTGGGAGTTCCTCCAAACTCCGAGAGGGTAGGGGTTTCTCCACTGCTTGGTTTATTCCCTCTTTTAAATACTTTGCAAATGTTTGAAATTTGAATGAGTAGTGAGAGGCCGTTTGATCGATCGAACCTTGGGGCCGAATTGATATGAATTTTGAGTAACCATTGGAGCATCGTGTTGCCCGAGGCTGATTGGGTTGTCCAAATTGGGTGATTTGGTGGTAATTCATGTACATTGGTTTGGAAAAGTAGGGAATGGTAGGTGAGATCTTGGGTTCTGAAAGTGAGCCAGGTGACTTGTTGAGTGTTGGAGCCAGTGACCACTGGGGTTTGCGTTCCTAGGAATAGTAACACAAAAATATATTTTTGTGAAAATAAGTGTTTGGTCGAGTGATTTAAATTAAATTGCTCGTGTTTGATCATTAGCCCAAGTGAGCTAATTTTGATGTATGAGTTGTATAATTACATAACATGATTGTGTGATTTGAATTATGCAAGTATATTCATGTTTATATATTTGCATGTGATTAGGCTTGTATTGGAACAGCATCGCCATTCCATATGCCTTTAGAACACCTAGGATTATAGGAGTGAGTGCATGAGATGAGTATAGAGAAAATGGTTCGGAGGGTTGTCTAAAAATGTTAATTATCGGAGGGTAGTCCAAATTTAAAATATCAATAGTCGGACTGGTTGATTGATATTCATCGGAGGGAATTAGTCCACATCGAATAATATATCCAATGCGTCGGACGTGATTGATATTCGCTCGGTAGTCAGCGACCGAATAATATATCAATGGCGGACGGCGATTGATATATGTACACATCGGAGGTTGTCCACGAACAAACAAAACAATGGCATTCTCATACGGGGGCTTGGGCTAGTGTGAGGGGGTCGGTGAGGACTCGGGATCTTGTTAGTCATGTAGACATTCCAAGTAGGATCATGCATTTGCTTGAATGTGTGTTTAAATTGGAACACATTGTGCGCACTTAGGTGGTGGTAGCCCACTTAGGCGATTCTCCTCTTGAGCATTATCTCACCAGTCGTGGGACCCCTTTTCACAGTACGGGGAGCGTGCGGCGAGGGAGGCGGCTCGTCCTAGAGGCGAGATTAGAAGAAAGTCGGATTGTGGCTTTAGCTTGTGATATTACATGTATTAGAATTTGAGTATTTTAATATATGTTGTATGAGAGTAAAACATTTGAACTCTTGTAACTATTGGGTATATAGTTGGATTCATAGTTGGTATGTATATTGAGTATTGTTTATGGGCCCAAGTGGTCGTATTACTCATGTGATTGGATATATTGGATTATATTGCACTGTTGGGACAGGATATGCAGGTATTGTATTTGGGTAGAGCTCCCCGTACAAAGGAGACTGCGGAATTTTAGTGGTGTCGAGTTGGCTTTCGACATCCACTTGTATTCAGCGGCGGGTTGACGGGTGAGTCAGCGGACCCCGAGGATCGGGCGTCACGGCATGTCGGGTGTCCGCAGGTGTTTAGCGTCTCTCACGTGACCTCGATTCTCGGGAATCTCGAATCTCTGCATTATTGTCCGCGTGGGGGCATCACAGATATCGAGTAAGATACATTCCCCTCGGCGGTACTAGGTACTACTATTGAACTTATCCATTAAAAGCGACAGATTAAGTAAGCTAGAACCCAAAATTAATTCTTCGTAAATTGTGCGGGAAAGGCTAGCAACTAAATGTAATCCAATCCAGTTGAGAGCTGCGCTCTGATTCTTGCATTGCGAATCAAGAAGCAGTCTTAGATCACACACGACCCTTTATGGTACCAATAAAGCGAAAAGAAATGATTTCTAAAATTTGTCTAGATTTCATAAATTTCCAGGCGGTAATACTGAAGAAAAATAACAGAACTAACAATCCAACTCTACTCGTCTTTGCACAGTTCGCAGATTCAAAACAAGAAAATAAAACTAAAAAAATAAAAATCTACTCTAAAATATACACTGAGTTCCTCTTCTTTTCCCTTTGCTGGGTAGTGAAGAAGGAAAAAAACTACTTTACTATTCGAAAGCTCTCTATTTATCTCTTTAATAAAAGAATGCGGGCGAATCTCGAATGCTCAGTGGAAATCAAGAAAAGCCATTTCGGTGTCACATGTAAGGCGACCTCGAGTTGATGTCGCGACATAAACTGTCTTGATTACTTTCATGTTCGGTCGCGGCCTCTTTTGCCGGTGTTCCTCTGATATTGATATCACGACCTCAGTTACACGTCGCGACATCATTATCTTTCTATTCTTCCAACGTCACGTATTTGTGACGCCGAGTTTTTAGATTCCGCGACCACTTTCTTCATTTGTAAGAGCGGGCTTCATGTTGTGACTTTGATTTCTTGATCGTCATTCTGTTGGTGGTTTTCTTGTCTTCATAACTTTCAATTTTATGTCGCGACCTCATGGTGATGTCGCGACCTCTTCTGCTTTCCATTTCTTTTCTTCAGGTTGCAACCTCAGTTCCACGTTGCAATTGGTTTCTTTCTTCCTAACTATTTTCCAAGTCGCGACGTAAAAGTGATGTCGCGACCTCCTTACTCTCTGCTTTCAAACTCCTTCTTTGAGTCGCGACTGAATGAGTGGTCGTGACATCATTTCTGACCCTTGACTTCTTAAAAGGTCGCAAGCTCAGTTCCTTGGCAAGTGCTTCTATCTGGCTACAGGTTGCGACTTCTTTTGAAACTATGTTTTTAGTGGCACTTTGAACACTCTTGTTTTTATGTCGCGACATCAGGATTACGATGTCGCGACATGAGTGGAACCTAGTATTAAAACTGGGTTGCAACCTCTTTTCTTTTGCAAAGACTTCTCTTGTGGCTTCATTAAACGAATCCTGGTCGCGACCTCAGAGTGGGGTCGCGACATCAAGATGATGTTGCGACATGAATTTCTTCTCTTGATTTTTTTTTTCTTTAGTCTCGACCACGCTTTCTTTGTCGCAACCTCCTTTTTCAAGTCACGACTTCACTTGTTCACGTTCGGTTTCTTATTCAAGCGAATTTGTTGATGTCGTGACTTGGAATTTCTAGAAACTGAGCTTCCTATCGCGACTTAAATTCCCGATTGTGAGCCTCACTTCTCCTACTTGGGCTTATTTCTTCGATTTTGCTAAAATTTGAGTTTTACTGCTGTATTTTCACCTGGGGTGGAATTTGAGTCAATTATCACTTTATGACAATTCCCAACATTATTTTCATAATAAAGCTGAGAAAATGGATTAAAAATCTAATGAGTTTTTGGACTCATCAAATTCCCCCAAACTTAAAATTTTGCTTGTCCCCAAGCAAAGAAGAGAAAAAATTGTTTGTCCTCAAACAAATAAGCTTAGGAAATTTTTAAGGACATTTTTCTGATTCATACCGCAGTCTTTCTCATTCCACCTTCTGATCTGGAATTAAGAGATACCAATATTATTTTAAATTTCAGTTTTGATGCAAGAACAAGACATGGTATACTTCTATCACAAAATTCTTGATAACTAATGTATTTAAACAGTTTATTTTACAAGTCTTGTTCTCTGTGTGTGTGCAGGTCATCAATCCTTTTCATCTTCATGTTGAATTTAGTTAATCTTCTGGGAGTTTTCTTAGACTGTTTGTCAAAGTCCCATAAGGCTTGTTTTCATATTAGTCTCCACTAATGTAGGTAAATTCAACCTTCAAAATCAATGAGGTCTTTCGGGCTTGTAATGTTGGGCTTAGGTAGTGGGTAGATAATGGAAAAAATTTTGCTTTATGCTCCGTTTCTTTGTATTTTCTTGCTCTTCTTTCCTTACGGTCTCATTCTGCGTCTTGAGTTTATTTCGAATTCTTCGTGCTTGGATCGGCTATACAATTTTGCATAAATATAGCTTGCAAAAACTACAAAGTGAAGATCACAAATCACCGATCAGTAGAAATTGCGGGGACCTTAATGTGCAAATCGGGTTAATTATGTGATTAGTACATAAAAATATAAACACGCAATAAACAGGGTTCAAAATAGCACTTTTTGAGCACTAATCAGCAGTGTCGATTTACCAACCATGCACTCACACCCATTTAATGCGATGTCCTTGTGCATATGCAATGTATGCTCCATTGCCTATTTATACCATGTCACATAAATGATGAATGCTATATCACCAATGCATCCTAGGCAATTATATCAAACATGCATATAATTTCCCTACATTAATTCATTCATGTCAATATATCACATAAGCATATATCAACATCATAGACAAATCATTACTTAGTCAAGTAATGAAGCACTTTATGCTCTAAAGAATTTGGGAATTACGACATAACATGTCCATAAAAGCCTTCTGACATGCCATGTAGTGGCCATGTCTACACATACAATTCATCACATGACAATATATTAATACACATATTAACATTTCATCAAACAAGCATGTCATGCCATGAAATTAGTACACCTGGTGTTATGATCAAACTTTCAGCAATGATGTGAGCACCAAATGCTAGTCATTGGCATATGGTAAGATTCTAGACTCAAAGATCTTTTCATAGAGTCTAAGAATGCACGAATCGAAGTTTGGACGAGAAAGATATGGTCATCCGAAGTTGGAGTACACCAGGAGCCACACTATTGCGCCAATCCACGCAATAGTGTGCTTGAGGGTTGTGAGAGCATTTCGAAAATTCCTGTAAATGCAATTTTCAGCCCGAATTTTCTCGAGCGATGCTAATAGGGTATAAACTGGAGTCCCATGCCATTAACGCAGCCTGACATGGATTCGAAATAAAGTCCGAAACAATAGCCCAAAGGCTAGAAATAAACAAAAGTAGGAAGAATCTTTATCTCTTGAAACATAGCCCCTCATCGAATCTCCGGACTTTACTCCTTGGTTCAACAAGTTTCGACCGTCGGAACGCCCATGAACTGAGGAAGAAACCGTCGGCCTTCTTCCTCTTTCTCTTTTTCTTTTCGTTTCCTTTCTTTTCATTACTTTCTCTCTTTCTTTTCTCCTTTCCCCTTTCACTCCTTTCCTCATGTTTCTCTTCTTTCCCTTCCTTTTCCCTCCTCTAAGAACTAGTTGTGAACCCCTCCCATTTATACACAAATCAAAACCCATGCATGTTGACACATGGCTTGCCATGTGTCACCCTACACCCGATGCCTCGAAAAACATGAAATTCTGACCATCTTGGAATTGAACGAAATTCGTCTAGGTAACTAACTTTTGCGAGACTAACCCAAAGGTAAGGTCCATTTCATCATCCCAGATCTAGAAAACTTCCAATTTTTGAACCTGTACATATCGACGAATCACTATTTCGGTTTTTTTTTTTTCCAGAAATTTTCAATTTTTTTCCTGGGTTTTACATTCTTCTCCCCTGAAAAGATTTTTTTTTCCGGAAATTCACACACACATATACATACTATCAAATGCATATGCAGCAGTCATTTTCATTATCAAATGACTAAACAATGTACCTTCTTCCTCGAATAAGGAAGGATAAGTGGCACGCATCGTGTCCTCACGTTCCTATGTCGCCTCCTCTACTCCTCGGTGTTGCCACAACACCTTCACTAGCCTCACAGTCTTGCGTCGCAAAACCTGATCCCTACTATTCATAATACGCATAGGTCCCTCATAAAAGGTCTCATTTGTGTCAATAATAAACTCGCCCCAATCCACAACATGAGTTGGATCTGGAGTGTACTTTTGGAGCATGAAGACATGGAATACCTCATGGATACTCGATAAACTTGGCGGTAATGCCAACCGATATGAAACTTTGCCCACCCTTCGAGTATCTCGAAGGGCCCGATAAACCTCGGTGATAGCTTTCCCTGCTTGCTGAACTTGACCACTCCTCTCTTAGACATCACTTTCAAGAAACATGATTGCTCACCTCAAACTCTAGAGGTCGTTGCTGCCTATCTGTAAAACCCATGAAAATTTTAAATTTAAATTTTTCAGAAAAAGGGCAAAACGGTATTTGTTGGAATAGTCTCGGAGAAAAAGCTAGGATTTTTCTAGATCTTGGATGACTAAACGAATTTCATCGTTGGAATCGTCTTGCGAAATTTAGCTACCCAGTCGAATTTCGTTCGATTTCGAGACAGTCGGAATTTCATGTATTTTGAGGCATCAGGTGTCGGGCGACACATGGCAAGCCATGTGAGTGACACATGGCAGGCCATGGGTGTGACACATGGTCGGCCATGGGTGTGACAAATGGCAAGCCATGTGTCCCCTTGCATGGAAGGTTCAAGTTGTATAAATAGATCAGTTCGTAGAAGAATGAGGGGGGAGGAGAAAAGGAAAAAATAAAGGGAGGAAATGAGAGAAAAGGAAAGAAAGGAAAGAAAGAGAGGAAAAGAAAAGAGAAAGAAAAGGAGAAGAAAGGGAGAGAGGAAAAGAGAAAAAAAAAGAAAGGAAAGAGGGAAGGAAGAAACGGTGTCGGTGCGGTGAGCATAACCCGAGAGAGCGAGGACACAGGCCTTTGCGCTACGGAGGGTGGAGTTTCCTCTTACTTCAGTTATTTTACGCCTAGGGGCCACGTAATGGCTTAATAGGTTTCGCCTCATTTCAAGGCGAATTTAAGATGTGTGTGGTTTGGTTGTTGTTGGTAACGTGATGAATAGGTTTCATGAGTTTAATTGTTTGGCTGGACACTTTGTTGCATAATGGAAAAATCCCGAACATAATGGAAAATGAGGGTGCCCTAATTTCCATACAACCTTGTAATTAACCGTCAACGTTAGGATGACCATAGCTTTCGTCAGAACTCTAGTCACACGTTCTTAGAGTTTTATGAAACTCTTTTGATGCAGAATTTGTACGATGAGTGCTTCGACCAAACCATGGGCTGAAAATTGGGGTGCAGGTCGGTGGGCCGGAGTTGAGGAGTAGTCCGTTCTGGTTCGGGAACTTCTTTTTCGAATCGGTTTGTATGAAATGTAGAGATCGTATGGCCCTGAGCGAAGTGCATGTTGAATGTTTTGTATGGTATTAACACAGCTGGACTTTCTGAACTAAGTCTAAATTATTTTCGAGGCCAAGCATGGCCATATTTATGGCCGGGAATGGCTAATGTGTGTTATTGCTGTAAATTGAATAACATGCTAAATGTGTGATATTATGTGATATATGTGTGATGAAAATGGAAACAATTATATGTATTCAATATAATTTATCCATGACACTTGACATGTAGTGTAATAGATATGTTGCATGTGACACGAAACGTACATATAGACATGAAATGGCATTTGCATTGCATTTATGCACGGGACATCACGTCTAGTCAGGTGTGAGTGCATGGTTGGGATCGACACTGTGTTTGGTGTTCGACCATGGTAAATCGACACTGTGTTGGTGTTCGATGTATGTCATGAGGACATGGCAAATTGACACTGTGTTGGTGTTCGATGTATGTCGTGAGGACATGGTTAATCAACACTGTGTTTGGTGTTCGATGGTGAGCTCAGTAAAATGGGACAACGTCTAAATTGAGGCTTACAGTTGCATGGCATGAAAAGTACATGTGTAAATGGGTGAAGCAAGTAAGGGATAATTCCCACTCCAGTTGAAAAACTTTGGTATATGGTTTAAACATGGCTTAGTTGGTGAAAGCAGTAAAAATGTTGTATAGGTGTGCGGCGTCTGCTGGTGGAACCTGAAATCGGTGGCCCGTAAATGCATAACACACAGTACTAGGTAAGGAAATAAGTAGGCATTGGGGTAATCAGTGTCTATAATTCTAAAACAAAAGCTTTCTTTGGAAAAGGGTTGATTAGGGCGGGGCGCGCCGGCGGTTTACGCGGCATATGCAAAAGTGTGAGTCGGTGAGGACTTAGGATTTGAGAGTCATGAGGGTATCTTTGCATTCATGACATGAACGATCGGGTATGAGTAGAATATAGGTACTTGAATGTGTGTGATTGTATGTATTGGCATAGCATGTTGCTCTTAGGAGGGGAGTAGCCTTACTAGGAGATATATCTACTAGGCTTTGCTCACCTCGTCGTGGGACCACCCTTTCAGGTACACGAGAAGAGTGCGCTCATCGAGGTGGGTGATTACAAGAAGGTCTCGGGTTGTGGCGCCAGAAGTATTTTGTAAAATATATTAGAGACAATCTAGTTTTAATATATTTTGGCATGTAAGTCTTCAAAGAGAGTTGTACATGAACTCTTGTAAAATATTATAAATTTGTATACTTGTAGAGAAAAAATATATTGAAAAGGCGACCCGCGAATATCATTACGTTTGGTTGACCGAGTTCTGTCGGTCGGGCCGGATTTTAGAGTCTCTGCGACATGGTATCGAGGTATGGACCTGGTTTAGGGATTGTCTGTATGACCCGTAAACTCTTTTCTTGGGTCACGAGCCTTGAAGTCACTTAAGTATCAAGTCACCTTCCCGAGAGGTGCCTCCCCTAATCGATTATGGACCGGTGGTTGATTTCTTTCTACCTCATCCTTGAGGCCCGAAGATCGACATAGCCTCATATGGTGCCATCTGTGTGCTCGCTTGTGCTTGTTATAGTAAGAAATCTACGAGAAAATTCTCTTCCCCGGTTGCCCCTTAAGATCTAGGGCCGCATACTGTAGCATGTCCTCTAAAAAATCTGGATGGTCCTCTTTGGTAGCCGTCAGTTTGTGAATGAAAAATAGTGCTCGTCATCAAAACATCCCCATGGCTCTTTAAACTCTCCCAAAAAATGAGCGTAAACTTGGGATCGGTCAGATGCGTGGAATATTGTACTCCATACTGTCGGAGCAATCTCTCATATGTACAACAGCAGAATTCCTCCCGATTAATGAAGGTCATCCTCTTTATCAAAGAATGTGTGGAAACTTAGTGTTGATCTGTCACTCACACCACATGTTAACTAAAGTGATGTCAGTAACGAAGTAATTTACAAATCCCAACGTGATATGTTCCGGCTAAACAAGCTACAAATGTTTGGAAGTAACCTGGTGACCCCTCTGGTCTTCAACCTTTATCTGTACGACACATGAGGAGCATCGTCAAGCAGAAAATTCCTAATGTTTCTTCATCCCGCTTTAGTAATAAGTGAATCTTTTACATCTTTATTGCCACTGGATGCATAAGAAAATGGGGAAATGGAACTCTCGGATCACCTCTCTCGAATCACACAGGTGAGGGAACTCTAGTCATCCCACATGTGAAGACTACCGTCGACACCACATGGCCTAGTCTTAGTCACCCGCGTCCTATTTGTGCTGGTCTGGATAGACAGTATCTCTGTATCCTGTCCTTAGGACTTAATCACTCTACTCAGTAGGGAAGATGTAGCTACTAAAATCCCCAAAACACCTTGAGCCTGATCATTGTGTTGTATTCCAGCGTCCACACTGGCCTAAAAACATCTGCCCACTCAGGAAGTTACACTAGCTAATTGCTCTGTGACTTGACTAAGTGCATCAACCACCACACTTTCCTTAACAGGATGGTAATGCAAAGTGAAGTCATAATCCTCCAGATACTCTATCCATATGTGTTGCCTCATGTTGAGGTCCCACTGTGTAAAGATATAATTTAGACTTTTGTGGTCCGAGCATACCTCAAACTATTCAACATATAGATAGTGGCGCCAAATCTTCCAGGCAAAGACTATGGCCACCAACTCCATGTCATGTGTGTGGGTGAGTTCCATACAGTTTCTTCAGCTACTTTGAGAAGACATAAAGCTGCACAGCCCTCTCGAGGACTTCATCAGAAACACATCATAGTTAAGGTCATAGGCATCACGGCCTACTTGTGTACATGTCACTTCCTGGGACTATTAAATAGGGTAGAAGTAAGCCTCATTTTCAATTCCTAGAATGCCTACTCACATAAGTCATTCTACTCAAACTTGACCTCCTTCCGAGTCAACTTTGTCATAGCACAGCCTATTGGGAGAGGTCTATAGTGAGACACTCTGTAATGCCTGTACAATCTAAAATGCGTGTCTGGTGAGACTTGGTCTCTCCCGACCCTCATACTGCTGACCTTCTCGAGTCCCTTTGATACACACAGAAGTGACACACATGTCTAAGGAATCTCACCTTGGCCAAAGCAAAACTCGCATTTCTTGAACTTGGCGTACAGCGGTGTTCTCCTAATGGCTTAGGGAACAGTCTCAGTGATCCTCAGTGCTCATCCTCCGCACTGGTGATCGAGATGTGGAGTCGACAAAGACTACCTCAAATTGATCTAGAATGGAGCCTGAATACCTATGCTTGAAAGTCCATAAATGCTGGCAGGGCATTACGTGTCAGAAGGGCATCCTTGTGAACTCGGCCGTCTTGCATCTAAACACTATCTTAGGGATATTAGCCTCCCTAAATCTCAACTGATGATAATTGATATGGAGATCTATCTTAGAGTATACCCGCGCCCCTCTCAGATGATCAAATAAATCATCAATATCGTCAAAGGATACCGATTATTGATCATAACCTGTTGACTGCAGATGGTTATTACGGTCGAGGTCTTGTCCTTTTTCTTAGTAAACAAAACCGGAAGTGCTTGAGGTGAGAAGTGCTTGGTCATAATGAAACCCTCGTCCGGAAATGGTTCACGTAATACGGACCTTGAGTTCCTATAACTCGGCCCGAAGAGCCATCCTATGTGGAGTCATAGAAATGGGCGATGTACGAGTAACTGGACCCTCTACGGAGGTAATCCGGTAGTTCATGCGGAAAAACATCCTCATGTTCTGCATGCACGAGGTAGACCCGACTCCCTGTCTCACCTCGTCCATCTTAGGGTAGGCTTGCCCGATAACCCATCAGCTGCTAATGCCACCTAAGTAGGTACATGGCTTGGGTAAAGCATTATTGCTTATCCCCCTGAAACATAGCATCTACGCCGTTCTATGTGTGGCGGAGTAACTCTCTGCAGTCCACGATCAATGATGACTCAGTGTCACGTCAACTTGTCCATCCGAATGACATCGAACTCCGACATGTCCACTTGGCCCGATTAGTGCCCGAGTGCTATTTTGAGCCACACAGTCGAGATAGGTTTTGAGTACTTTGCGCACTAATCATATCAACAGTCAAACGATTGAGGTGTTGGGGTCATGGTATCTTACCATTGCGAGGTTATTTTGGTTATTTTGGTTTGTGCCTTGGCCACTAAGTTGAGTTCGATGTCGAGATATGTGAACCATGAAGGTGAAAACTATTTCGGCCATGTAGCACCTCAAGATTAGGGAAGAAATGAAGGCAAAGTGATGAAAAGGGATGCCGATGAGAAAAGTATGGTGCGTGAAACCAAAACGGGCAGCTTGAAATTTCGCTATGATTGCGAAAATTTACCTAAGATGCAAGAATTTATAACCATAGCGAAATTTGCGATCTAAGCGAGAATGAAAATTCGCTAAGGCTGAAATTTAACTATCTAGCGAAATTCGCGTACTGGCAAAGTGGCGATTTCGGCCCATCTCTCATGACCTTTCAGCTAGGCTAACAAATTTTGCTGGCAATGAAATCACTATGAATATGAAATTCTCGTTTATTATCTCTGTGTGATCATTTGGGCCGTGAGGAATTTCTTAGACCTAATGAAATTTCGTATCTAATGATGCTCTACATAATGAAATTCACCTTTTGTTAATTTTGTGTGTTGTTCTAAGCAGACTACGTTTTGGTGTATTACAACCTTGTCCGCATCGACCAATTTTAGGCATTCTTGTATTTTCACACTTTGGGTAGCCTATGTAAACCCCATGATTTTGTAACCCTAAGCAACTTTTTTGATTTCAGAAAAAGAAGAATTCATGACTTTCATTTTGGGGTTGCTTTCTCTCTTCTCTCCTCTTTCTTTCATTTTCCTAGTGCCGAAACATCCCCCTTGAGGATGACAACTCAAGGGATGTGGCTAAGCATATGTATGAAGAGAAGGTATGGCTAGCTTGGTTTTAGACGATTGCGGAGTGGTCCTCATGTTTCATCTCTGATCTTGTATTTGTGGCTCCAAACTTTTTCAAACTAGGTTTCAATACATTAATGTCATTACTTTGGCAAATACTTGCCACATGCTTTAGATACAGTGCATACTTATTGTTAGATGCTTTAGTATTCTTTCTCAGATGGCCTTTACGAACCTTTGAAATGAGGTTGAGTGTTAGGGTTTTAAGCGAAAGGGCTGTGAATTCATGTTACACAGTGTTGACTCAAATAGGGTGGTTCTGAGGTTAGGTTTATAGTTAAACAAAATCAGTTTATGGCTTTGACTTCCTTATGTCACTTGCCGCCTTTTGAGGATATAACAGAGAACCTTTGCATAACCCATGTTATCAAGCTGGTGACCTAAACCTTCAAGGTTACCATTCTGAATTCAATTTAAACCATTCTGGGTTAGTTAGTGAACATACAACTCCCAACACGATTTGAACAAAATTCCCGAATCAAACAAAAGCCTCGCCCATTTTCAACAACGATGCGAATCATTCCTAGGATAGAAAACCCCATCCCAGTCGACCACTGAACATTATCTTTGCAGTGGCTTGACTCTGTGATGCAGGAAAGATATAGGAAACAAATTTTGTTGATTAGCTCACCTATAGATGGCACGAATCAAATGTTGTAGATTAGGATGGTGCGAACTCGTTTGATGGAGTTGAGTGAACTTGTAATCCTCGTGCAAGTGTAGGTGACCTTACAGACCCTTTTTGAATTTCGATTCTTTGTAGCGCAAGTTTTCACTAGCAGCGATTCTTTGCCTGAGTTTTGTTTTTTTCTTACAGTCAGTTTTTATTTGGACTAACACTAACCCTTTTGGCAAGTTTGTTTGTGTTCTTTCTTGTGCCTTATTTTATTATGCTGGTGTTGTCAAACCTTTGAGACGGAGGAGTATCAGGTAGATTGCAAAGTAGTGCTCCAATTGAACAAAATTTGTGAAATACGGTGTGCTGATGACAGTGGATCTCACTGAGAACGACCGTGACAAACACCTCCCATGAATCAAAGCGGCACATACGGTCAATGAGGACCATATCCTTTCCTGGAGTTAGTGCTCCTTCTGCGTCATACCTCCTCTTTGAAGATGTGTGGTGAGACCCTATCGTGCCCTAGCCCACTTTTCATGGTATGGAGAATGAAATCATATTCACCACGTAAAGGGATTTGAAGAGGTATGCACTACGTTCGAGAAGGTATAACCGACATGGATTTACTCAAAGTGAAAGCATTCACGACAACGAAAGATAAGGCAAATAACAACCATTTCATTCGGGCCAAGAGACGATCGGGGGTGGTGAACTGAAACAGAGTTTTTGAAGAAATTTTTCAGTGCAACCAAGACCAACAGTTTGAAGAGGCAGATCTACACTTTCTCAGCTTATGACAACGAGAAATTCTACCAATGCTAGGAGAGATTCATGGAGACCATCAGTGCTTGTCCACATCATGGTTTCGACACCTGGATGTTAGTGAATCATTCTGTGGTATCCACCCTTTGTCCTGCCATAGGCGAGTTATTCGCTCTCATATGTGGAGGAGTGATTTACGACAAAAGAAACAGGATGAGGCCATGGATTTCTTGAGTTATGTCATTTGAAACTTCCAAGGGTTGGGATAGACCAAGCTTGAGAGGAGGTGGAGTAGAGGCCTCGGCACACCAAGGGAGTATGAGAGGATGTAAATGAAAAGAATCTCGACCTTAAGTGGAAAGATGGAGAGCTAGAAGGCAAGCGGCTCCATGAAGTGCGGCGGTGGCCAGAAAAATCACAGACGATCCATGCACAGGCACAATCCTGCCACCGGAGAACGGCCTCCTGGCCGCCGGTGGGTTGATGTCGAGGCTGTCTGAATCTTTGTAGGTCGTACAAGCCTGCAACCCTAAATAGCTCATGTGGGAATACCTACAATTCAATTGGAGGATCACCTAACACTCTGGAAACCTAATCCCTAGCCTATGTGCTGGTGCCAAACCCACAGTTTGGTTCCACCTCTCAACCCTGACCACCACCATCACTCCTCTCCTACGTAGGAGCAAGCCATATTGAATTGGAAGGTAAAGGTGGTAAAAACTTGGCATATTAGGGAAGGCAAAAGGGGATCAATGTACAACTAGCACAAAGTTGATCTTTGTAGAGAGCACGGTGAACAAAAAGAGGAATAGATGGGCTTGAGAGCAATCATAACCGGAAAATTGACAACTGTAGGTATTCAATCACAAAGATCAACAAAATTCTTTGGAGTGCCGGAGAGGAAGGTTTCAGCCTACTGAACATTATAAATCAGAAGAGTCCCGTGAGGAATAAGTTAAATCCGACCGGTCGAATGGATGAGGTGAGGTAATAATCACTTTGAGAAGTGGAAAAGGTTGATAGTCAATACTTAGCTTGTGTTGAGAAACCGAAAGGAGAAGAAATTAGAGCCGAACACATTTTTCTGAGGAGGACTCGTTGGAAGCCTTTGCATGCCACCTCCATTTCCATGAGGCACTAAAATGAAAGAGAATCAATGATGGGCATCCTAGAAGTCCTAAAATGGGTGAAGGTGAACATCCCTTTTGGACATCACGTAAACCAGAGGTCTGCCTATGCAAAGGATTTTGAGAAGGACCTTTTGTACAAATCAAGAAGGGGTTGGGCATTGAGAAAAGGCATTTTTAATGAGAGCTAATCGATGTATATCCAAAAGCAGAACCGATCAAATACAGGGGGTGGAATCCACAATTTTAGGTTAATATTGAGTGGGACCTAGCATAGACAAAGCAGCTGCCGATTTAGGGAGCCGATGTGAACCTCTTGCACCCTTACTAAATTATGTGATTAGGTTTGGGAGAACTTAAACTTTACCAATCACTATCATTGGCCGTCGATCGGTGAAGATTCCTAGAGGAATAGTTGAAGATGTGTTGGTGAAAGGTAGACAAATTCTACTATCAAGTAGACTTTGTAGTGCTTGATATAGAGCTTGATATGATGGGCCCAATCGCCAGTACGCGATTATCACCCAGGAAGACCATTTCTGGCCACGATCGCGATCATCAGTGCGAATAAAGTCGTACAACACTTTTGGTAACATGACATTGGAGCTGAACATATTTAGCGGATAACAAGCACAAGATGGTGGAAAATGAAAATCAAGTGACTGATGAAGTTTGTTCAGTGGGTCAGAATTCAAGGAAGCTGAATGTCCAAGAATCGCAGGAAAATGTACCAACCAAGTAAAGGTGTATTTGGGTATTACCATTAGTAGCCATCGTAGGAGCAATTGTTTGTAGTTCAAAATTCAATCATGAGAAGCAATCAACAAATGGAAATCAAATATCATGTCGCTATAACAAACCAGTCACGGGCTTATGAGATCCTCCTCGAATCTCTCCATGAGTAATTTGTGACATTGGGCTGGTTTAGTGTTCTAAAAAAACCAAAATGTTTCAATAATTTTGCTTTTATTTTAATTGGTCAATTTTTAAATAATTTTGCTATTTTTAGTAAGTTTCTAATTTAGTAGCTTTCTTTTAAGCAAATTTGTAATTATTTTATATTATCTTATATTAAATTTTGAAGATAGTTTAATATAATACTTTATTTTTAATATAATATTGAATTTAAAGCCGGAAATTCTAATTGGGTGTGTGAAGTTTGGGTTTTGGCTCAAATTGTATTAATAATAGCGAAATGGTGACTTTTCTGCATCAGCACCTTATAAAAGAGAGAGGGGAAGCCAACTACATATCATTCTCCCTCCCGCCTTCCCCGTCTCGGCCGCCAAGCCCCGAGCCACTCGCCACCCGCCGCCGCCTGCGCCGCCACCGCGCTCGGCTGGGCGCCCTGAAGCCGTCAGAGCCATCACCAGCCTTCCACAGCCCACTCCGAGCCCCGATTGAGCCATCGTGACACTGGCTACCGTGAGTCGACCACCGCAGCGCCGCTGCCCCTACTGCTGTCTGCCCCGGTCCATTTCGGGCCTCACAGCAAAGGAGTCAAACGCCGGCAAGAAGGTTCTGGGCCTATTGTCAATAACCCTACTCCGCAGTCCTTTCCAACCATGCCCATGGTGCGCACTGCAGGTGGGTCCCTCACGCTTAAAAGTCACTTTAAACCATTTTTCTCGTTTGATTTCAAAATTGCATACAATATGCACTACAAGAACCAACAATTTGTCAAGAAGGAAGCAAGAAAGAAGAAAACAAGAGAAAATGCAGCAATAAGTGGATAAAATGCGCCAATAGTAGAGCAGAATAAAAAGCAATTGGCCGAACTATTGGATGCGCTTCGAGGTCTACATTAGCCCAGCTTCCGAGGTCACACATCGTGAAGATTAAAGGGAATTCCCGATGCGTGTCGCGACAGGATCACAAAGCCAGAGGGCAAACAGGAATGAGCGTAAATAAAGTCCGAAGTCAGCGATATCATAAACACTAAAGGTAACTTCCAACAAAGATCAAGTGATGTCGACAAGAAGACCGATGTCGCGAATAACTCAAGTAAGTAGTCCAATTGGATACCTAAGCAGAGAATTATGGATGAAGTCAAGACATCACAAAGAGAACATCCAAGGCTTCAAACCGTGAGCTGATGTCGCAACGCAAGAAGCACCCATTCACAGCAGCAGTCATTTACTTGATGTCGCGACAAGAAGACTGATGTCGCGACACCACAACAAACAAGAGAAGATAAGAGAATCTTAAATTGACAACACCATCGGGAACACTATCCAAAGACGCAAGATAAGGAGGTCAATGTTCGACAAGAGAAACGGTCGCTACATCCGGGGACTATCATCCAAAATGCATTAAAGGCTCTCGCTTCTCAATGTCAGATACTAAGGACGATCATTTCACAAGCCGCACTTCGTGGTGATGTCGCGACATGAGTATGTGATGTCGCGAGCACGGAGACTCCGCGATAAAAGGAACCGAGGTCGCGACATGAGCAAAGGACTCGGGCCTCGGTACTTTGAAATCCAATACAGGTTACATCAAGCCGAAGCCCAACCGAGAAACCCCAGAGAAATAGAAAGCTACCCGTATTGAAAACGCAAGTCGCAGCGCATCGTATATAGACTGCAGTTTCAGTTTCACTTATTTTTCTTTTTCGCCATTCCAGAAAGGTGATTGTTTGTATTTTCTTTTTTTCGCTTTTCGCTTTGTTTTGTTTGGATCCAATGTTATCGCTGAGTCGAAGCTTCGACGTCGAAATTAATTTTCAAATCACACCTGAATCGGAGAATTTTCAGACAAATTCTGAATTTCGATTGCTCCAGCTTCCAAATCGTTGCTGCCTCTGTCTGATCGTGGAATGTCAGAGTGCATATTCAAGAATCGAGGAACTCAAAATTCTCCACAGAACGTTTTAGTTAGAATTGATCTTCCAGTATTTTCCAAGATTTCTATTAATTTCGCTTACTTAATTTACTTCAGATTATGGGCTTCATTTTATTCGATCCGAATATCGCTCCATGTCTGCTAGAATTCACGTCATTACCCCACATGAAGTCCTCTGAGCTTACTACTGTAGCCATAATCCTGGGGGTACTTGTATAGTTCCTTTGAAGGTATACTAACCTCGTTATTAGGACCACAGCGCTTTGCAAGTTCACTTAGATAAATCCTCTCTCACTTGAATAAGAACTAGTCGAACGACTTATTTATTTAACAAGCAGAGATTTCACTCAATTTATATGTCAACCCCACAATGAGATCTAATCATGAAAGGTCGATCTATTCTACTTTGGTAAAGATTAATTTGGAAGTTGTATATCCTTGTCACCCGATAACTCGGGAGCTAAGGTGTACCCATAAAATGGGTATGAAGTATTGGGTAAAAGAAAAATACTCAAATTAAGGAAGTTCTTGTTAAAAGTAGTTATCTCGTTCCTCAGAATCTCGGAGAATCAAAGAAAAATGAGATACGAAATGGGAGTGGAGAGATCCAATCGCACTACAAATGCCTCGGGACAGATTTTGAAACTTGAGATAATCAAGAAATTTAATCAATATTCACTACAGAATTGATCGCTCACTACAAATGCTTCTCTTGATGTCTCTTTATGATAATTGTTCCGCATTCATTTCTTGTTATAGAACTTAGTTTTACCTCATTCATTTTACTAGTTTCTTAGTCTAATTTTCATTTCCCGAGATTAGTTTATTTCCCGCTTACGCCGAACACCGCATCAACTGATGGTCCAAATAGTATGAATTTCGAGTAGTCCGGGTAGTTGATGAAAAATTCTTGAGATCTCTGAGGGATCGATATCTGGACTTAAATCCATTTATTACTTGTCGACTTCAGTGTTGTATCTTCGAAACCAAAATTTGAAAATGATAGATTATGGAGATTTTTGGGTCTCAAATAAGTTTTACGGGCGGGGGTTTCCAGGACTAGACAATAGTCCTCCGTGATAACGACATATAAATTTGTATATGTGTTTTGGTTAGAAGTCAACAAGTTTGGCGCCATAAAACTTGTTGACTTCTAACCAAAACACATATACAAATTTATATGTCGTTATCACCGCAGGACTATTGTCTAGCCCCGAAACTTCGCCATAAAACTCATGGAGACAAAATCTCCTATAATCTATCATTTTAAAATTTGGTTTTGGCAAGATATTGTTCTGCGCACAAGTCGATTAAGTAGAAATGGATTTAAGTCCGTATATCATCCTACGTAGATCTCAAGAATTTTTCTATCAACTACCTTACTACACTAAATTCATACTATTCGACCATCAAATGATAATCTGTTCAGAAAAGCCGGGAAATAAACTAACTCGTGGAAAATGAAAATTAGACTAAACTGAAGTAAAATGAATGAAGGTAAAACTAAGTTCTATAACAAGAAATGAATACTGAACAATTATCATAAAAGAGACACATCAAGAGAAACAGCTGTAGTGAACGATCAATTCCTGTAGTGAATATTGATTAAATTTCTTGATTATCTCAAGTTTCAAAATCTGTCCAAGGCATTTGTAGTGCAGCTGGATCTCTCCACACTCCACATTTCGTTATCTCATTTTTCCGATTCTCTCGAATTGGCAGGGAATCCAGATAACTACTTTAACAAGAACTCCTTGTCGGGTATTTTCTTTCTCAAGAATACTTCATACCCATTTTGGACTCCGTACACCTTAAATCCCAAGTTACTCCACAAGGATATACAATCCCAAATTACTCTTCCGAAATTAGAATAGATCAACCTTCCTTGATTAGATCTCAGCCTAACACCTGATTGGCCTCACTATCCGACCGAGGTGAAATCTCCAGCTTGTTAAATAAATAAGTCGCTCAACTCGTTTCGACTTCAAGTGAGAAGAGGATTTATCTAAGTGAACTTGCAAAGCGCAACGGATCCCTAATAGCGTGTTAGTATACCTTCAAAGAACTATACATTACCTCAGATTTCATCTTCTCCCTGTGTCACCGAGGACTTCCTTGAAATCGTGGTGCAATGACGTAATTTTAATCTGTATAGGAAAATGATATTCAGATCCAAATCAATAAACCCATAAATCAAGTAAATTCAGAACCGAAATTAACAAGATACTGGAAAATACTACAGGAAAGATCAATTTAACTAAAAACGCTTCACGGAGGTCAGTTCCTCGACACGAATTACGCACTACGCGATTCCACCGATCAATGTAACGATCGTAATTGAAACCGAACAATCGAAATCTCGTAATTGTCCGAATTCCCACGCTCCGTAGTAATTTGAAAGAAATTAATTTCAAGATTCGCCTTCAAATTTCAACGATAACATTCGGGGATCCAAACAAAACAAAACGAAGAAACGAAAAGAAAATACGAGAAACACCGCTTCTAAAATGACGAAAAGAAAAGAAAAGAAAAGAAAAGAAAAGAAAATAAAAGTGAGCTTCAGCTACCCGTATCTCTCCCCTCTGATGCGCCCGCGACTTCAAGGCTGCTAACTGGTAGCTTTCTATTTATAGGGTTTCTCAGTTGGGCCCTAAACCCAATGTAACCTCGGGCCGTGGATTTCAAAGCACCTGTGCCCAAAGTCACGCTCATGTCGCGACCTCGCTTCTTTGTCGCTGATTAGTTCCGCTGTCGCGACATCTATACTCATGTCGCCATATCACCCCGCTACCGCATTGCGGAATGTCATTCCTGATGTCCTACATTGAGCCGAGCCTTTGTCCGTTTTTATGATCGCGGATGTCGCGACTTTCGCTCTTTGTCGCGATATTAGCCTGGTAATCGCATCTTTGAATGAGTGTTCCCCGATGTCGCGGGACATCGCCTAGATTCTCTTTGTACTCTTTCATCGTTGCTGCGGGTGTCGCGACATCGCCTTCTTATCGATATCAAGTAAATGAACCGCCGCGGAATGGGTGCTTTTCTTACGCCGCACATCAACTCACCATGAAGCCTTCAGATGTTCTTTGTGATGTCTTGACTTCATCCATAATCGCCAGATCAATTGGTTGTACTGTGTCGCTGACATCGCCTTCTCGTCGACATCACTCGATCGGTTGCAATCGGGTTGTTTATGATGTCGCGACTCGCACTTTTAATTTTGCTCACCTCGCCACGCCGTGATCCCCGCCGCGACCTCGCATCAAATTCTTTAATCTTCCCGATGTCGCGACCTCGTAACCGGACCGTAGACCCAAGACCGCATCAATACCAACCACCGCTTTTATTTATGCTCTACTATCGACGTATTTTTATCCACTTATCACGCATTTTCACGTTTTTCTTCTCTTCGCTCCTTCCTGCAATGATAATTGGTGAGTTTCTTCATAATTCTGCATATTTATTATTCAATTTTAACTGAAAATCAAACAGAAAAATGGACTAAAAAGAGATGACTTTTAAGCTCATCAAACTCCCCCAAACTTAAAATTTTGCTTGTCCTCAAGCAAAGGAAAAGAAAGATTTGTTTGTCCTCAAACAAAAGGACATTTTTCTGTGATTTATTCTAGAAGTGGCATTCAATTTAATTGCAATTCAAGGTATGCGAAATTTTCAGAGATTGAATCCCTGTACTCAATTCGCAAGGTCGGGTTCTACTTTTTCGCTATACAAAACTAAAATATTGAAATGTTATAAACAATATACTCATTGGATCCCGTTGAATACTCGAATTTGCCTTTCTCATTTTTCTACCGGTCATTTAACCCTAAAGTTCTTTCAATAATACCTTGAATTAAGTCATTCTTCCAAATCTATAGGCTTGTTTTTCATATCGATCTCCACTAATGTAGGTGATTTCAAACTTTCAAGATCAATCGTGTCTCAGCTTTACATTGTTAAAGCAGTAATGCAGATGAAAGGAATTTTTTGCCAAAATTACCCCGAACATTTTCTTCTTTTCTACCCTTTCCTTCTTATAGTTCCTCTAATAAACTCCCTAACTTCATGTTCAGACATCTCTTGATTTCTTCAATTCGTAACCGTATTCCCCTATTTCACACTTGTAATTTCACCGGGGAATTCCTCTTAGTTTGCTACCATTCGTAGATAGTGCTATGTTTTAACTTCTTTAGCTTCTAAACAATTCTTTTAGCGAACTTCTGGTTAGTAGTTCTACAATTGTATATTAGGTACTAGGTGTCAAATCTCCTCTTAACTTAATTGTCACAGAGTTAGGCCACAGATAAAACTATCCTTAAAGTTCCTTTTTTTCATATGTTGCATTTTCTCGCTTTTCGTCTTTTCTTTGCATCTCCATTTTTGAGTTCTGAAAATATGATCCCCCAAACTTCATTTCCTTCTTCCTTCTTGAATCTCAGAATCATTGCTCTTAACAAGGATCAATTTTTCGATAGTTGGGGTTTCCATTGGTTTACTTTTGAAAATCATCAATGAATTTCAATTCATGGCCAAGGTGTATGCATCAAAGATATTAATAAGATAGGCTAGAATGGTCCAAACTATCCAAGAATGGTCTCAGATCCTCTTTGTCGCTTGTATCACTCCAGATTCTCGCCTCAATCAATAATCTAACAAATTCTAGACCGATTGAACAAATGGTGACTAACTATATGAGCATCTGACTCATTTTTATTGACGAGTAGTTAAGTTAATTGATATTCAAATCGTGTTCCTTTCGACTTTCATCGCTCGTACTCCACAAACTCAAAATAATGTTTTGTTCCTTCCTCGTTGTATTACCTTCCTCTATTCGACTTATCGCTTAAATATAAGTAATTTCAGACCTTGTGTTTCAATTAAACTATATGGTTTGTCCTTATTCGCAAATTTTTTTTTTCATTTCAAATTATTCCTACTCTAACTCAAGTCATTCACTGCTTAATGACCTTCACAGTTTATTCCGAACTATCTCCTACTTTGATTTCTTAATCATGCAACCACAAGCAACATAACATTGAACAATCAAATACAAAGTAGCACCAAACAATTCAATTTAAATTTCTCATTTATTTCTGATTTTCTTTGCAACGACTTGTAACACAAAGATAGAGTAAGAGCGGAGAAGGTCACAAGTAAACTTAAGGAATGGATCTATTTTTTTCTTTGCTCATTGAGTAGATATTCTTCGGGGGATCCGTGTCAAGGGTATCTAAATGAGCTAGAAATGTGGGAAATTTCATTTCCATTCTTCCTTTCTTCTCGCTTCCTTCATACCTTGTTCTTCAATGAAGATTTGATTGGAGTAATCCACCTTCTCATTCGCTTGATCTTGTCTCTTCCCTAAAGTTATCCATTGTATTCTCCATCTCCGTCATTATTTCCAAGAATTTCGAGAGATGACATTTGATCGTATCTAAGTTTTCCAACCATTCTACCTCGCCTGTAGGCATCGCCTTGGATTCGCCCTCACTATCCAGCCTTTCTCGAAATCCCTTTGTATAGACTTGTATAGAATTTGGGATCCCTTGATCTGATCGTCCCATTTTGTTGCATGTTTTTCTTCCTTCTCCTTCATGATGGTTAAGAGCTGGGAATCGCGTCTAAACTGATTGTTATAAAATGTCTCATGAATCAGCTTGAGTTTCTGCAAAAATTTTCTATCTCTTTCCTCCATTTCCTTCTTGAAATCTTCCCTTGTCGCTTAAATATCCCCTTCATTTGTTATTCTTCTTTCGCTTCGGCTTTCTTCGTTTCTCTTGAAATTATGATTCAAACCTTTCTTCTCTCTCTCGCAGCTCGATTCAAACCTTTCTTCTTTTCTCTGCAATTCTTCTTCCCATTCGACTTCTTTTAATTCCTTTCATAAACTTCTTCCCGAACTCTTGTTGCAACCTCCACTATTTTCCCTCGCTTCCATCTTGTTTCGTACGAGAGTGATATCAATGGATTGTCTTGTTTCTCTTGTGTCCCCTAGAACTTTCTCCCTGTTCTCTGAATGTTCTGCCTTGCATGGAGGGAGAATCACAAAGGGAAGGAGAAATCCACCGGCTTATCATCCCGCTTGCAAGGTTCGCAAATGTGAAATTATGACTTTCCGGGAGGGAGTTTCTGCTCACTCTTCTCTGCTGCCAGCTTCTTCTCCCGTTTTAATCGCACTCCCTTTCCTCTCGGTTTCGGGTCCTTACTCACTCTCACACAAGAGTGGTGATGTCGTGAGGAACTTTTCTTCTCGCTTCCCAATTCCTCTAACTCCAGCCTTCAAGCATAAGATTGTAACCGTTGTCGGGTGAGGATCAACTTTTCGTTTCCTTCGTGGTACCTCATTACCTAATTTTCTATTATTGTCCCTATGCGATCTTTGTACCCTTCGTATCGGCGATAACATCACGCTCGTTTCTCCTCACTGTGCTCGTGTGTTGGTTGGAACCAAACAGAGGCTGCAAGAAATAAAACTATACTCTCGCCTCTCACGAGGCTTCCCCTGTTCAGGGTTTTTTGTCCTCCTTTCTCTTGCCTCGCATCTTCGCCTCCCACGGAGTTTTTCCAATCTTCTTCAAACTGCTTTCTATGAGCTTTTGAATTTCGACTCCATGTTTGTGTCCCGCTATTTCATGTACTTGGTTAATGGCCCGTGCTCCATATGAAAACTGATTCTCGACGAGACCATGTCCTCTCTACCGATTCGAGTAGAACTCCCTTTACTATCACGCATATTCCGCCGATAAAAGCGCAGAGGGTTTCCCAACTTTTTTTCAATCATTTCTCGCGGGGGTGATGTGGTTTTTCAATCGTCTTTCTCGCTACAAAACCCTTTCCTGCACGTTTCCTCCGGGCCTGAGTAGGCTTCCTCCCCGACACACAAAATCTTCGATTTCCTCTTCTGCTACTTTCTCCTTGCCCTTTTTAGTGTTTCCTTCAGGAACTGTTAGTCCCTCTGATGCTTCGGCACGCATTCCTTCATTTGGTTCTTCCCATTGGTTTTCTTCTGCTGGTTGCACATTTTCCTCCCTGAATTCTTCTTGGTTAGGTGTGCTGTCTGAGGGTTCGGCCATTTGAGAAGAAGGAAAGTTTATGAAGATTTCGGGAACTAGGGTTTTTACGAGCTTAGAATCAGAGGGTAGAGGAAATGATCGGTTTCTGGAAATTGGAGTGGAAGTTGGAAAAAGTTCACCAATCGTTGCAATTGAATCAACATTTATGAGCTCTAATGATTATGTCATTAAATTTCACATGTCGCGGCTTTAATGCCACAAGGAAACAAGATGCTGTCATTTAAAATTAGGGCAAACCTTAAATTTGTTGGGCCCGTGAACAATGTCACATAACATTGTCAGCGACATTTCAAACCTTGGCGGACAAGTCATCCCTTGGTCAGGATACCAAGTATTTTCAGCTTGAGTAAAGAGGATGTCGCGACAACTTCCCCGAGGAAGTTCTGTCGCGACTTCCATCTTTCGAGCTCAAAGTGCAAATAACTTTCATTCTTTAGCTACTCTAACATCTTCAGCATCACATAAATCAATTTCACACAACAATTCATTCATATATTCAATTCACTTTTCATAAAATTCAGATAGGGAAAAGAATGCTTCCCTTTTTCCTGTATTCTCTCCTGTGAGTTGGGCCAAGTTATCCATCGCTGTTCTCCCCTCTTTTCTTTGCATTTTTTCTTTTCAGGTAGAGATTCCGCAATATTATCAAAAATCAAGTTGAACAAAACAAAAATTTCAAGTCCTATATTAATTGCAATTCAATCAAAACGACTTCTGACTAAAATTCATAAAACTAAATTAGAATTCAGATTTCTACGGGTCGCCTCCCATCGCCCGCCAGTCCCAATTCCTGACTGGCTGCTTGCTCTTCTTCTTAGATATCTCCGCAACTCTTCCGTTCCTTCTTCTCTGCTTAAATAATGCTTCGCCTTTGTCCATTTAATTCTAAATTCTTCCAAAGATCTGCCCTAATGTCACGCCTCCCAAATGTATTGACAAGGCAGCCTCCTCTGACACCACCGTGTATGGTCCACCCCATTCGATTTCAACTTCCCCGAAACAATTGCGCCTAGAATTAAACAAAGAGAATTTTTTTCCCCGCTTGAATTCTTTTCTCTCAAAATTCCTCTGATCATGCCACTTTTGTCTTGTCTTTGTATATTCTAGCATTATCATAGGCTTACTTCTCAATTCTTCCAATCTCGCACAGCTTGAGCACCTTTCTTTCTTTTCGCAGCCTTTAAAATCGAAGTTTAATTTCTTAATGGCCCACATTGCCTTGTATTCCAATTCAAGAGGTAGATGACATGGTTTGCCAAAACAACTCGTATGGGGACATTCCAGTGGAGCTCAGATGCAAATCGTGCTTCCCAAAGTGCACTTCATCAAGTTTAAATTCCAACTCTTCCGCCGAGCTCACCGGTCTTTTCAAGTATTCTTCGATCTCCTATCGAAATTTCGCTAATCCATTGTCCGGGATGATAAGCTAAACTAAGTACATGCTTAACCCATACTGCCATGAGTTTTCGCAAATATTTTGTTCAAGAAGTGGGATCCCCATCACCGATGATAGTTTCCGGTGTTCCAAATCACCAAAATATTCTTTTGCAAGAAATTCAATAACCAGATAGCATCATTCCGACAAGCCATCGCTTTCCACCCATTTGGAAATGTAATCCACTGCTAGAATAATGTGCAGGTTTCCAAATGATGGTGGGAAAGGTCCCATAAAGTCTATCCCCCATACATCAAAATTAGACACCATAATACCTTTAGGGGCATTTCATCTCGTCGTCGATATTTCCTAACTTTGCATCGATCACACAATTTCCCACGCGCACACCTCTCGAAGATAGTAGGCCAATAAAATCCCGATTGGAGTATCTTGTGAGCTGTTTTTTCTCCAGAGAAATGTCCCCATATATGACATGGCATTCATTCAAAATGCTGCCTTGTCTTTCCCTGCACATCTTCTTATTACCATGTCAGCACCTTCTTTGGAATAATAGTGGGTCATCCCATATAATATCTCAAGTATCGCCTGAAGCCTCTCTTCTCATATGGCTGAATTCAAGGCATTACTCCACAGCCGTATAGTTCACAAGATCAAGATACCATGGAAGTTGGAAGGAAACTTAAACAATTGCTCATCCGGAAAGTTCTCTAACATCACATTTTCTCTTCATCGGGGCTTCTTTCATCTTGACAAGGATCAGCTATCACATTGTCACATCCTTTTTTATCCTTAATCTCCAAATCAAACTCTCGCGAACAAAGAAGACCCATCTATCAATCTCGTCATTCCTTTTTCGACATCAAGTATTTGATTGTCGTGATCTCGTGTGAATTACCATGGGATCCCAAATGTATTGCCTAAATTTTTCACAAGCAAATACTATGGCTAGCATCTCCTTCGCTTGTCGGGAGTAGTTCTCTCAGGCCTCATCAAGGTCTTACTAGCATAGTATATGGCCTTGAATACTTTCTCTTTTCTTTGTCCCAACACAGATCCCATAGAAAAATCACTGGCATCACACATTATTTCAAATCCCTGATTCCATTCTGGTGCAGCCATTATAGGTGCATGTACTAATCTGCTCTTGATTTCATCGAAAGCCTCCTTGCAGGAGTCATCAAATGAACTTTTGTAATTTTCCAAGAATCTCGCATGCTGGTCCGCTATTTTTGAAAAGTCTGATGAATCTCTCAGAAAATCCAAAGATGCCCCAAGAAACTTCTTACTCCTTTTACTGTGGTAGGTGGTGCAAGAGTCTTGATAATGGATACTTTGGACTGGTCAACTTCTAATCCAGTAGCAGAAATTTTATGCCCAAGAACAATCCCTTCTGTTACCATAAAATGGCATTTTTCCCAATTCAGTGCTAGCTGTTTGTCTTGGCATCTTTGAAGTACTGTTTCCTGATTACTTAAACATTGATCAAAGTCGATCCATACACGCGAAAATCATCCATGAAAATCTCCATCACTTCTTCAACCAAATCTGAGAATATAGACATCATGCACCTTCCGAATGTAGCCGAGCATTACATAGCCCAAAAGGCATCCTCTTCCTGAAGGCAAGTACCATGTGGGCGTGAACGTGGTCTTCGATCTTCCGTGCAATAGCAATCTGATGGCATCCCGAGTACCCATCCGCAGTAAAAACAAAATGAGGGTGTCCCGCTAACCTATCCAACATCCGATCAACAAAGGCAAATGAAACGATCTTTTCCTATTGTCAGATTCAACTTCCCGTAATCAATACATACTCTCCATCCCTGTCATCGCTCTTGTTGGAATCAATTCATTTTCATTTCCGATCACAAGAAACCCCCTTTCTTTGGAACCATGGACTGCTCACCCAAGGACTATCTGAATAGCATAGATGAAACCAAGATTCAACAATTTGAGTAATTTTTCGACTACTTCCTTCATCACTAGATTCAAATTCTTCTCTGATGTTCCCACAGATGGTTTCAAGTCTCTTCAGTTGTGAATCTTATGCATGCAAACCGTTTGATCTGATACCCTTCGCTTCTTCAATAGACTGTGCTAGAGATTCCCTTATGCTTCCTAATATTTCCAGCAATCTTTGTTCCTCAAAGATTGTCGAGTCCGTCGAAATGATCACCGGTTTTTTTCTTTGGTAATTTAAGTAGGCATACTCTAAATGACATGGCAACTCTTTCAAAATCCAAATTCTTCAGATCGGGTCTCGATGAATTTCCTTTTCACTATTTTCCCCATTATCTTTAATGCTTGCTTCAATCTCAAGACGCTTTCTATAGAAATGAAAACTCCGTATAAATTCGTAATGTATACATCTTCGCATAATGGAATTCATCTCTTTTCATTGATAAAACCTGAGTGTTACAATCATTGTTAACATCGTGTATCGAAATAGAGACAAAATCGCCTACATTGCAACTTCCTTGTTTCCGCCTATATTTTTCAAACTTTTGATCAAGCAAAAGCAGTTGAGCCTTTCCTCCAACCTCAAGGTAAGGACTCCTGCATGTCAATCGTGGCGCCTCCAAGAGTTAGAATGGTCTTCCAATAGCAGGGGTGCTTGTGAATCTTCTTCCATGTCCAGATTTATGAAATCCATCGAAGATTAAACTTTCCAACAAAGGACCAAATATTATCTTCAATGACTCCTTCAGTTTTACCATCGATCTGCTCCGCCATTCAGCAGTAACAAGCCAGGGAGTAAGCTCCCCAAACTTAGCTTTCGCGCAAATGTGAGAGAGGCATCAAATCGATACTACTCTCCGAGTCACGTAGAGCTTCCCTAATTCAATTCCTCCAACAATACAAAGGAATCGGAAGCCCCGGGTCTTTTCATCTTCAATCAGTTCTTCACCATCAGACCAAGAAGTGGCAATGAGATTCACTATTCCTTCTTCCGCTATTTTTCTTCTTGCTCAATATGTCCTTCAAGGCCCTTTTTGCATAAAGTGGCATCCGAGTAACCACACTTCAAGCAGCAGTATACCGATTTCCAAATTTTCCGAAAGTTTTCAAGAATCTTCAGAACCGCTCCTCCATTTCCGGGACAAGTAGCTTGTGGGAATGGAGCCGCCGCAGCTTTGATCCTCGGATGTTCTCTTTTCTACTCCTTCTTGTCATTCTCCGCTGTCTCTTCTCCGTCTGCTACTTTGTTGCCGTCATCTTTTCTTCCTCTAACTCCTTCCCACTCCTAGTCGTACACCCATGCAATTCGGGGTTCTTCCTCAGGTCACTCAGAAGGCATCTTCCTCCGGCTTGCGGTTGGGCACCATTCCTACTTATGTCCCGTGCCCTTCAGTGGATGCATTGGTAGTGTTTTGAAAAATTTGAGAATTGGTAGCAGCTGCTTCCAATTCTCCAAATTTTTGTTCATGGAGGCTCAACAGCTTTTTATTGTCCCCCATAAACTGCAGCATCTGTTCCTCAAAAGATGGGGCCCTCCTCTGACCCTGGTATTCATTCCTGTGCTCATTTCCGTGCTTGCTGGCTGCCATTGAACCTTGGTGGTCGCCGACAATTTTGCGGTTGAGGTTCGTCCGCTCGGGCCTCGAGCTCTCCCTCCACCCATACTGAGAAGTTCTCATGGTTCCCGAAAATGGGTGATAGTGTAATGGTTAAGTCAGATTGGGTTTGAAATGATAAAGCTCGCTCACCCAAATAATTAACCTCCGCACATTCATAAAATTCTTCATTTACCCTCTCAGCACTTACCTTCATTAACTCCTTTCAATCGTCTCTATTTCATGAGTCAAAAAGGCCTTTCTTCGCTTGTCTAACCCGTGCATAACGGCATCCAGCTTCGTCTCCATGGCTAGTCATCTCGCTTCAGCTCCATGATTCCTTTCTCTCGCCATTGCTTTCCTTTGAAAGCCTCAAGGATTTTCATGTTACATTTGGCCGTATCTTCAAATCGGGCTTCTTTTGTTCTTCAAAGACTTTTTCGCTTAAATGTTCCACAAGACGGGCATCAATTATCCCCTTTGATATATCATTCATGGCATGATATACAATGTCCATCCTGGTCTTCGGGACTCATCCCATGCACGGACATCTTCTCAAAGAACCGCTTGAATCTTTCCTGCTACATACGTGCTTTCATCTTCCCCTCGCTGAACACAATGATTTCCTCCTTCTTTTCTCGTGTGGTTGGGTCGGAGAATCCGCCTTGGCAGCCTCAACTAACTCCCTCCCAAGTATCAACAACCATATGGTACGATTCATACCATGTAAAGGCGTATTCTCAGGAGAACGGGAATAGATGCAGCTTTGATGACTTCTCGGTCTCACCCCATTCAGCTTAACAACAAGATTAGCCATCCCGAGGAATCTTCCCGTGTGCTCGCTTCGATCTTCAAGTGGATGACCAGAACTGACTGGCTGACCATTGTAATCAAGTACGGCTTCAATTAAAATTATTAGCATCAACCGCAGCTGCCCGATTGCCGAGTATTCATCTTTGTATAATTATCCTTAAGTCCTCCATTGTATCCGTGATCGTATCTTCTAGCCGTTTCTATGCTCGCCATTCTGCCTCGCTCTTCATCCGCCATGGTGGGAGCTTTCTCTTATCTTCTCGCTTCCTCAGTGTTCTTAATTCGTGATTCGCCGGAATCGATCCGTATTCTGTTTCCTATGCATTAAACTTTCGTTCCTGAAAACAAAACATACTAACATTAACAGGATTAGTTTGGTCATCAAATATTTTCAATTTGGTTTGTTAAAGGCCAGTGGCAAAAAGAGTCACTGCTTGAAAAGCTATTTTTGGTCTTTTCTTTTAAAATGTCCAAACTAGTATTTCCTTCATTTGTCCAATATTACTACTAAATCCCTTCTGATCGACCACTTCTAAGAATCCGCGCCATAAAACTTGTCGAATTTCAACCGTAAAACACATATACAAATTTATATGTCGTTATCACTGCAGACTATTGTCTACTCCCCGAAACTTCGCCTATAAAACTTGTTTCGAGACCAAAAAATCCTGGCACCCATCATTTTCAAATTTTGGTTTTGGCAAGATACACTGCAAGTGCACAAGTCGACAAGTAATAAAATGGATTTAAGTCCAGATATCGATCCCACGTAGATCTCAAGAATTTTTCATCCAATTTTAATTACTCCTCGGAATTCATACTATTCGACCATCGCTTGATAATCTGTTCAGCCGTAAAGCTTCGAAAATAAACTAATCTCGTGAAAATGAAAATTAATTAAATCAAGTAAAATGAATGAAGCGAAACTAAGTTCTATAACAAGAAAATGAATATCGAACAATTATCATAAAAGAGACACATCAAGAGAACAAACAGAGTAACGATCAATTCCTCGTAGTGAATATTGATTAATTTCTTGATTATCTCAAGTTTCAAACTGTCTGTTAAGTAATCAGAAGGTACTGATCTCTCCACACCCACATTTCGTTATCTCATTTTTTTCTCGATTCTCTCGACCACGTGGGAATCGATAACTACCCAAGAACTTCCTTAATCCGGGTATTTTCTGCAATACTTCATACTCCATTTTATGGACTCGTACACCTTAGCTCCCAAGTTACTCCACAAGCAAGGATATACAACTTCCAAATTACTCTTCCTCGAAATTAGAATAGATCAACCTTCCTTGATTAGATCTCGCCTAACACGGATTGGCCTCACTATCCGACCGAGGTGAGATCTCGCTTATTTAAATAGATAAGTCGCTCAACTCTGCTCTGACTTCAAGTGAGAAGAGGATTTATCTAAGTGAACTTGCAAAGTGCAACGGATCCCTAATAGCAGGTTAGTATACCTTCAAAGAACTATACATTATCTTAGGATTGTCTTCCCCGTGTCGCCTCGTAGACTTCCTTGAAATCGTAGTAATGACTAATTTAACTGCATAGGAAACCGATATTCGTGATCCAAAATCACAAACCATAATCCGCAAATTCATAAACCGAAATGAACAAGATACCGGAAAATACTACGTGAAAGATCAATTCTAACTAAAACGCTCTTAATGGAGGCCGAAGTTCCTCGACATCAATTACGCACTACAACATTCCATCGATCAATAGAACGACCGCAATTGGAAATCGAACAATCGAAATTCGGAGAATTTATGCGAAATTCCATGCGTTCAGATAGTAATTTGAAAAATTGATTTCGGCGGTAAACATTTCGGCGAATACGTCCGGATCCATGAAACAAAATGAAAAGCGAAAAAGAAAATAGAAACAATGCGCTTAAAATGGCGAAAAGAAAAGAAAAGAAAAGAAAGAAAGAAAGAAAATAAAGTGAAACTGAGCTACGGATCTCTCCTCGTCTTTGCGACTTGCGTTTTAACTGCGGGTAGCTTTACATTTATAGGAACGGTTGGGCTAAACGATGCGTAACTGCGTAGTTTGAAGTACCCGGGCCCGAGTCCCCTTTGCTCGTATAGCGACCTCGGTTACTGTCGCGGCCCCGATCTCCGTAATCAGCGACATCTATACTCGTGTCGCGACGTTACTGAAGTCTCTTTGCGAGAACATGAAATGGCGTACGTTCTTGATATCGACATTGGCCGAGCCTTTATACGTATTTAGGATGATCGTTAAGGATGTCGACTTCGTTTCTCTTGTCGCATTAGCTCCTTGTCTTTGCATCTTTGGATAGGGTATATAAGTGCCGTGACATCGAATTCGGTCTCTTATTATATCTTGTTTGTTGTGGTGTCGCGACATCAGTCTTCTTGTCGCGACATCAAGTAAATGACTGCTGCTGTGAATGGGTTCTTCTTGGCGTCGCGACATATCAGCTCCACGGTTTTGAAGCCTTGGATGTTCTCTTTGTGATGTCTTGACTTCATCCATAATTCTACGCCGGTATCGATTGGTTGTACTTGGTGTCGCGACATCGATCTTCTTGTCGCGACATCACTTGATATTCTTGGAAGTTACCTTTGGTTGTTTTATGATGTCGCGACTTGGACTTCTGTCGCGACATCACTCTTTTAATTGCAACTCATTCCCTCATTTCTGTTGTGATCCTGTCCTTTGACACGCATCGGAATTCCTTTAATGCTTCACGATGTCGCGACCTCGGAAACTGAATTTTAGTGTAGACCTCGAGGCTTTGCATCAATAGTTCGACCAATTGCTTTTATTTACGCTCTACTATTATTTGCATTTTAATAAGCAATGCTTTGCATTTTCATTTGCTTTCTCTTCTTTCTTGCTTCCTTCCTGCTAATGACAAATTGGTGAGTTTCTTCATAGTGTATATTTATTGTATTCGATTTTAGCGAAAATCAAACAGAAAAATGGACTAAAAAGAGATGACTTTTAAGCTCATCAATGGTCCACAGTCTCGCTCGAGACACCACAGTAGGACCTGTACTATTGAAGCGGCTCGCTGCCGTCTTCCTCATCGATCACCTGCTCTGAACCCATTTTCTTCCCACTTGACTCATGCGGCGTAGGGGGCCGTCCTCGAAGGCTGCATGGATCTCGAGAGGATTACGAGTTGATCCCTCACAGGAAGTTGGTGATGACCTCTCTCTTTGCATTTGAAGACAGGTCACTGCGAGAGACTGACTCGAGCGGAGAGTCTACCCTTGCGTGCGCTCTGGGAGTCTGGGCCTTCCCAGGCTAGAGAGCCTCGGATAGAGAGGAGGATTGGTGCCCTCTAGTCACGTGATGGAACGGCGTTGGTGATCGCCCAGATATCTTTTCTCCTCCGGCGGCGGGACAGGGAGGAGGTGCAGACGAGACGGAGGACTCTTGGGGAGTGGTGCTCTGCACGGGGAATTTCGATGTGGAGGCGAGGCGAGTGCAGATATATGCCATCCATCTCCTCCTCCACACTGCTTGTTTGCGGCCCACTGGCGATACTCCAGGAGCCCATCTTGCCTCTTTTGGCATTCGCGGAGTATGTTCATGTCGATGCAGGCTAGCGAGGTGTGGATGTTGTCACTCGTGCGCCCTGCAAGGCGTACGGAAGGATCGGAGTTGGCTCGGTAGAGACCACTTTAGGCGGTGTCATGCCATGCTCGGCGAGATCATGGGTCACCTCGGTCTCCTGTATGTTCCTGATCATCGAGATGGGCGTGACACTAACGGCAGCCCAGCACGGAACATGCTGGCCACGGCGGCCCAGCGTCGGATCCACCACCACTGCAGTTGAGGTGGTTATGCTCCTTTATGTTTTGTAGTAGTTTTCAGTATCATACTAATTTTTTGTTTGGGATTCATGTGCTGCATGATGGTAGGCGTTGATACTTTTAACATGTTGCTTTATGAAGCATGTACTAGCCATGACTATATCAAAAGCTTACGATTGTTATATACGATTTATTACACTTTTCGTTCACTTTTGTGCACTCCGCTTTGTGTATCCACTTTTGCTTTTAATTGGAATGATTGGATTGCTTTTAATTAGACAAGTGAATTGCTTTAATTGGACAGTGGTGCCTTTAATTGAAAGATTGAAACTGTATGTCACCTTAATGCTAGAACAATTCCATATATGATTGAGTTTTGGTCGATTGAGATTCAGCATATTCACCTTGAACATTCCCTTTGCATTTAATTCTGCACACAGTTGTTCCCGATAGGAATTTTTTTGTGAAATTATGTACCTCCTTTCACTTTCTGGCTAGGCGTAGGCATATTGTGACCCATAATAGGTTTGTGTTACCCATATTTGAAGACGATGTAGTCTTCCAAAAAGGAAAGAAAAGCGAAAGAAAAGAAGAGAAAGAAAAGAAAAATAAAAGTCGTGGCTTTGCATGTAAAAACAGAGCACGGTTCGAGGGGTATATAGAAAACGCCTCAGCGGTGTACAACCAGAGTGGTTGGGAGTCATAGAATTAGTGTTCGCTACATGGGTGGATAGGTGGAGTTTAGCGATGTTGTAGGTGCTTGATTCTGAAGTCATTCGAAATTCGAGGAATTGGCTTTGTAGAGTTGTGGTCAGTGATCCTTTTGACGTGCCACATGGCTTGATGCCCTCAACCTTAATTGGATTGAGTCAACCAGTTGATTGATTACACGGACTTTAGTGAAGTCGAGGTTTGGCATTTTACCCTGATGAAGTCAAATCGAGAAAGAAGAGTGCGAAGCTTTTTCTATCTAGATTGTTGTTCAGCGACTTAGGCCATTATACCGATGTGGCACAGGTTAGAGGGGAGGGGAATAATTTTTGCGATTTATTGGCTCGATAAGGTTACATTAGGAACCGTTGTTCATTTTTGGTGAAGATTGGGGTTTGAGAACCATGGACCGTGTTGACCTAAAACTTGATCTTATATGGTTCCATTCTCTCATTATTGGTTTTTGAACAGGGTATAAATTATTAATTTTAAAGGTAAAACCTATTTGTACATACACTTTTTGAACCATAAACTTTTTGAGAAAACACTTTGTGCATATCTTATTGTTTTGCATTGCTAAGGACTAACAGTATCTTCCGGTTAAGGTGTGATTAGTGCCCCGAGTGCTATTTTGGTATATTCGAGATGCACAGTACTTTGCGCACTAATCATAATAAATTAAACGATTAAGGTGTTGGGTCCATAGTATCACTTATGCCATTGCGAAATTTATTTTTGGGTTATTTTGCGGGTTTTGCGCTACCTTGGCCATGGGGTTCAGTTCAGATATCGAAGATATGTCTTTGAACCATGAAAGATTGAAACTATTTATTCACTCGAATATTCAAGGTCGAGAAGAAATAAATCGATGAAAAGATGAGTGAAGAAGTATGGTCTGTTGAAATAAAGCATTGATAGGAAATTTACTCTCAGTTAAGATTTAGCTAGGAATTATAAAAATTTATAATATAGAAAAATTTAAGCAATCTGCAAGAATGAAAAAATTATCATTTGGCGAAATTGGCCTATCTAGCGAAATTCAACGTACTTTGCGAAATTAACTCAATTTAAGCTATCTCTCATATTTTTTGGCTTCAGGCTGAAGCGAATTTCGCTAACCGGTGAGGAATTCAGCGTAATGTGGTACCTCAATTCGTATCTCTTGTGCCAATTTCACTAGGCTAGCGAGGAATTTCGCCCAGGCCTAACTAAATTTAAACTATCCTAGCGAATTCATACCCTCATGCATTTTTGTGTATTTATTCCTCAGCAGGCTACGTTTTTGGTGTATTACCACCTTGTCCTTGTATCATTGTCTTTTTTAGGCATTCTTGTATTTTCACACTTTGTTGGCTATATGCGCCCATTGATTTTCCTTCTTCCATGACTTTTTGATTTAGAAAGAATTCATGACTTATTTTTAGGGTTGCTTTTTCTCTTCTCTCTCTTTTCTTTCATTTTCTGAGAATTGCCAAGGCATCCCCCTTAGGGATGACACTTTCGAGGATGCTTGGCCCAATATCTAGCCTTATGAAGGAAGGTGGCTGGCTTGGTTTTTGAGGCGGGTTGCGGTGGTCTCTGTTTTAGAAATGCTCACAGTCGCGTATTTATGGCTCCGACTTTTCAAACTAGGGTTTAATGTATTAATCATATTCTTTGGCAAATCTTACCGTGCTTTGATCCTGATTGCATCATGTACCATTATAGCCATGATATTCTTTGATGGCCTTCACGAGCCAGAATGGGTTGATGTTAGGGTTTTAAGGCGAAAGAGTGTGAATGCATGTTACCAATGTTGACTCAGATAGATTGATTACAGTTAGGTTTTATAGTTAAACAAGATCCGATTATGGCTTTGACTATATGTGCTTGCACTGTAGAATCTCAACAGAGGACATAACCCCGTGTTATCAAGCTAGTGACTGGCCTTGAAAGTTACCATTCCACATTCGATTTAAACCATTCTAGTTAAGTCGGTGAACATCTGACTCCCTTTATTGTTTTGAACAAAATTCAATCCAAACAAAAGCCTCACCATTTTCAACAGCGATGCGAATCATTCTAGGATTAAAACCCATCCCGAGTGTTCGACCCTGAACCGCTATCTTTGCGAGTGGCTTGACTACGTGATAGGAGGAACATAGGAAACAAATTTTGTTGATTCAAACTCACCTGCCAGTGGCACGAATCATTATTATAGGTCCTGATGAGTAGAATCCTAAGATCTCTAGCTTTCGATCTCGATATATCAAGATCAACACTCACCACTAGTTCTTAGGGAGAGCTTACATCTGAAAAGCGACTTTCAGAAAAGTTCTATCAACCTCAGCTAAATTATTTCACACATGATACAATAATGAATGAATGCGATGCACTAGAATCAAATAGTATCCTTGCCCATAGGTGAAATAACAGAACTACCCTGAATAAGCAGAAATGATATATAGATCTATGTATATTTTGGCCTTTTCATGAATAAAGTCCCGACTGTGAGCCATCCTCATTTTGACCCATGCCACGGCTCGTATGGCCCCTCTATAAAGTATTAGGTGCTTGTGCAGTACCTTGGGACTGATACCAGTTCCCGTGGTCCATGCTAGGGTAAGGAGGAACAAATTGCATCTGTGTATGCCCCACTAATGATTGGAACTATGGTATCCCACGCTTTGGGATCAAGCGCCTCTAAGAGCGATCGAGTCTCAAGTGTCGAGCTAATTGGCATTGGAAACACTATGCGCCTGCACGGCTGGCTAGGAGCCCTGAAGTGCCTCCCATCTTGGGATGATTGATCCTAGCCTTAGCCCTGGTAGTCGCGACCTTGTCTCTGAAACCCTCAAGCTAGAGGAAGAGAGTTGACTCTCCTTCCTCTTATCACTAGCACTTGCATCCCAGATGCTCTGTGCGTCATTCACTTCCCTCTCTATGGCCATAGCTGTCCTGACCATTGAGTCCATATCTTATAGGAGGAGTCCCAGAATTTTACCTCTGATGGATAATTTCAAACCATCCTCAAATTTCCTTACTTTAGCGCGTATCTGGCCCAGCCACATAGTCATCCCGAAATGTACTTGATTAGTGACTTGGCGGTGTTCAATCTCTCATGACATCTTGTCTCAACTCTAGAAATTCCCAGAGCCTTTGCATATCGGCGAGATCTTGGGAAAAACTACCAATGAAGAGCTCTCGGAGAATTCTCCCGTGTCATTACCTCGCGGGTTATTGCGTTATTAATCTATGCAGGATTCACCTTAGATGGAATCATAGCTAGTCTTGTCTTTGCATCGGGTGATCCTACATAGCCTCGATACCTTCTCGACCTTCAGGAACCAATGGTCGGCTACCATTGGATCCCTCCTCCATGAATGTTAGGATGATGTGCTAAACCTTTAGAGGTTACTTAACCCTCACGACCCCCGACTACACTTGCTTTATGCAATGGTAGCTACTTCCACAGACTCTATAAAGGCTCGACAGTAAACGGGTGAGTGGTTAGCGCTGGCCCCATGAATGACCTCCTAGCTCCTTGTCCTCATTTTGCCATCACATATCAAATAGAAAATTGAGATTTTTGTAGTGGTTCCATATTATATTTTAGTAATTATCGAGTTCTAAGCCTCTATGCTTATTTATTTTTCGAACCCCTAAGGTTATGTTCTCTAACCCTAGTGTTCTTCCCTTTCTATATGCATCCTATTGATCGGGGTGAATCATGCATGTATTTCAGTTGAATTCTTGGTGTTCTTTATAGCTCAATTGCATGATTCACTGTCAATTTCAGTAATATTACGCTAATCCCTCATATTATATTGATACATGGAATGTGATATTTGAAACAAACGGGCAGCTAAAAGGCGGAGAAAACAAGATGGCGTAGAAATTCAGAAAGCGAAGCCGAAGCCTCGTAGCGGCGAGCCCCCTTTGCCCGACGACAAGCACAAGTTGAGAGGCCTCGCGGGTTCTGGCGAGAGGTGTCGTCGCGTGAAGACGGAGTTCCCATCCAAAGCGAGGCGCACCTTGAACTCCCCAGATCTTTTGGGCTATTGATGGGCTAACGCGTCTCGAAATTCTCAAGGGGAGTAATTTGAAACAAAGAAGTTGGCGAGGCCAGAGAAGCTGCAGGAGATCAACGAGAGATGGATTCGGGAGAGATCGTGACGGATTTCACCGCGGGTTCTTCCCCTGGCTTATCTCATGATTGAATCTTTACGACTGTGATGAATAATAGGATGAAATAATTTCTTTTCTCTAGGGTTTTATCAACCCTAACCATAGTTTGATGGATTGATTTTCAGATTTGGCTTATTTGGATATTAATATGAGTTCATATGTTTGTTTTAATTATGGAATTAATTACATGTTATTGTCTGGCCAACCTTAATATGCTAAGGCTAGGAGTCTGAGATAGAGAGATGATGATTTCTAGGGACATGGTTAAAGCAACACTTGGATAGTCAAAGAATAGAGATATTCCAGACTGCACGTGTGGCACTAGAGTTTGCACATTTAAGCGTTTCGGAGTCGAGGGGTTGAGGTAGAGATGCAATACACCCCACTAGCGAGATAGGAAAATATATCTCGAGAGAGAATATCTTGTAGGCAAGATAAACCTGCCAACATAACTCATATGAAATCTTCAATAAGTCCTTAATTGGATTGACCTCCATCAACTGTGTTAGGAGACGGCAAAACCCTAGGTTTCTCATCACCTTTATAATTCAACACATCCAACTTTATGTTCTTATTAGTTATGTTAATTTAATCATAATTAGCCATAAGACTGGATCCAGATATTATCGACATCATCAAGTCAATAGTCAACACACTTCTCTTCGAGGGAACGACACTTGACTAACCAGCGCCTCGTCGACTCGTGGCGTATACTTTAGCGGCGCGCGGGTTTGTGTTTTATACATTTATACACACACGCCCGAGCGTCTGTCGAGTTTTTGGCGGATTCTTGCAGTGAAGTTTAGTGTTGATATTGACAACCATTCCATAGATAGTAATTTGGATCAATTTTATTTTCTTTAGCTCTTTTCACTTCTTAATCCTTTTTTTATTTTTTTTTATTTTTGGTTTACGTGTTCTCCTTTATTGCACCCGTGCTGTGATTTGGTTTTGATCTTTTCTTGTGATTTCAAGAAAGTATTTAGAGTGCATGTAAAGACAAGAGCACCGGGAACTGTTGCCATTTGATCCGGAACCAGAGCGGACACTACATCGCTTACGTAGAGAAGCCCGCATCGGTATTGACCTATAATCATGCATCAGTAGGCGGAATGATTCATGATAGGGATGAACCACGGAGTAGAATATAATGGGCGAGTATAGAAATCAGACCACTACTCCTTCGGTAAAACAATAATCCCCATATGCTACTTGAGGAGTTTGCGCCTGCGGAGTTGTTCGATGCATTATGCGGCGATATCTATAGCGAACAACGATTTAAAAGGAGTGACCTTGCGAATCTTGAATAATATCTGATTCCATGGAGTTCTTGGTAGAACCTTAATGCACATTTGACGGCTTTATTAAATGCTGTGATGCGGTCAAATATAACGAAGATAACAAAGCTCCTCTGGAGTTATTGCATTGTCATAGCGTAGAGCTAAGCGCTTCGGTTGACACTTGACCTCAGTTCCATTACACTCTGGAATTGGTTGGTGAAATTTCTAACCAAAATTTTCCTACCCTCAAGGATAGCTCAATTGGTGCAGGAAATTAATACATTTAGACAATTTGAAGGGGAGAACCTAGTTGAGGCTTGGGAGAGATTTCATAAGCTACTGAGGAGATGTCCACACCACAGATTGACTAAGTGGATGCAAGTGCATTTGTTCTACAGTCTGCGCTTGATTCGGCGAAATTGATCATTGATGCTTTCATTGAGAAGGTGCCCAATGAAAGCGCAAATCAAGCCTGAGATCTTAGAAGTACTTTTGCTACCAATACTAATTGTGGCCTAGAGATATATCGGCACCTAGAGGCCTTAGCGGAGCGGAGACAGGTTCATGAGTAACTGGTAAACCATGTCGTGCGATTAACTAGCGACTCTGAAACAGCAGTGATCGCTAATTGGGGGAATGGTGCATGCAGGAAATCTGCCCGAATCTTGCGGTGGTGTATAATTACTCTAGGTGTCGGTCGGGGCAAATGGCCAGTAGAAGCGAGGAGCTCAATCGATGAATCAATGAATCATTTCACCATGAGGCGATTATGGAAGCCCGATTCTTGCTCGAATGGGTATCAAATCATAATCGAGGCGGATTGAAGGGTAGCCAGTGTCAGGGCAATCGGACTTATGGTTGGAGGAATAATCAGGAGAGTAACATGCCACCACCACAGAGTGGTGAACCACCCCTACGAAAAAAGTAGACTTGAATGACATTTTCTGAAATGCTTACCTTGCATCTTGCTTTATGAATGAGACCGGAGAATTCTGAGAACCGGGCCACCCGATTGAACAATCAAGCGACCTGACTAAAAACTTAGAAGAACTCAAATGGGTAAATATGCCGACTGTTGTGAGAAGGCGGCCAGGGGCATTGATGGTGAAATGAACCCCGAGTGAGAGCGAGCGGGTAAGTATCAAGTGGGAGTGTGAAGAGCTAGAAATGCCGGGCGGCCACCGAGTGATAGGGAAGCGAGGAGACGGAAGAAGTAATCCGACTAACCGGAATGACAAGTTAGTGAGGACACATTACATTAGAAAAGTTGGGTGAAAGAAATAGAATTAAAGGGTCGACCACACATGGTGATCGATATCAGGAATTCGTACCCACCAGCCTTTAGAAAGTAAATTAAATATCGATTCATGAAGGATTTCTATAGTGGTCAGAGCGCATATAAACATTCCATTTAGATGCACTAGAGCAAATGCCCAGTGAAATACATGAAGAATCTTGTCGAAGAAGACTATCATATTTTGAGACAAGGTGAACTCCGCCCGAGGAGTGTAGTGCCATCTGCGGGAAGAAACTACCACGAAAACTAAAAAGACCGGCGAGTTTACTATACCATGCACGATTAAATTCCATCTTTGAGAAGGCCTTTGTGATCTGGGAGCGAAGTATAGCCCTCATGCCATTATCACATGTTCGATTGACCCGGGATTAGGGAGGCTTCGCTGACCACAGTCACGCGGTGGTAGACGGAGTCCTTGGAACACCCACAGGGGTGATAGAGGACGTTCTGGTCAAAGTGGACAAGTTCATCTTTTTGGCGGATTTTATTGTTCTGGATATGGAAGAAGATAAAGAGATACTTATCATATTGGGTAGGCCATTTCTAGTAGCAGCGGGGTGCGATTGATGTGCGGGAGCGAAATTGAGAGCCTAAGGGAAGAGATCACCTTTCATGTATTAGGCCCGTGAAACCCCATATCCACTTTGTAGATCCTTGGCCCTTTACCCCAAGAGACTGCGAGGGGAAAAATGGCAAACTCAGGGATAAGGCTCGTGTTACCCAAGGATTACCCGAGAAGATCGGGGCATGGTGGCCCCGAAATAGTCCACATCCACCATGAGCGACAGTGCGAGCACTATGGAGTGCGCGGCCATTCGATCCCTGCAGAATCTGATATGGAGATGAAGCCATGTCGAGCTAACGACGTTAAACTTAGCGCTTCTTGGGAGGCAACCCAAGCATTGTGAGATTTTCTTTTCCCTTAATTTCATATTATTTCCATTCCTCTTGACAGTTTCACAGGAAAAATTTGTTGTTTTTTTTGGGCGTCCTAAACTTGATTATTTTTCATATCTTGGTGAATCTTAAAGGAGGGGCAAAAATCCCGATTACCCAGGCATACGGTCGCCGTGGCGAAGCCTAACCCATTTCTTTGCGGAGGGAGATCAAAACATGGAGGATCTTTACGTCATTTGTGGCGAAACTGCCCGGCCGGCTGCGAGGAAATTTGGGGACAGCTCTGAAGCTCGAGCCTTGTTCTGTGAGACATACGCCTTTCGATCCATTGCAGAAGCATGTCTTCGCATGTGATTAGGCTCATATTAGGACCTCTATAAATACCCGCGAGACCCGACAACTTTTCCCTGCTTAGAAACCTCTTTGTGCGTCCTTTAGTAATGCAACTCTCTCTAGGTATGCATTTTCTTAGACCGTCCGGCGGATAAGATAGTATGGCTCCCGAGAAGGCGATCCGGACAAGCGGCAAGCTTGGATCCATCCGCGGCGGCACCTCCCCTCGAGCGATCCTTGTAGATTCATTTCTCGGGAGGCAGCGGCTCTACAATGATCGCTTTAAGCTATTCCGCCGTCCGGAGGGCGGGGTTTTCAACCTCAATCTGCGTTCTTTAGTTTCACCATCCAGACTTGAGGTTAGCGGACCTATGCTCCTGACTACAGGTGGCCGTCGTTCGAGATTTCTATTCAACTTGCCATTAGGGTCGGCTGCGGTGTTTGTGCAGGGGTACGTGGGTTGATTTGGCCGGACCGTCGACCAGATTACCAGGCGAGGGGCGGCGGTGAGGAGTATTGAGCCCTATTTGCGGATCTGAGACATTGAGCACGATGTTGGAGCTTACGGGACGGGCGTGTGGCGACTACCGTGTCGAAGCGAGTTCACCACATTCGAATGTGGCGCTCACGCATGGCGAAAGTTTGGTTTAATTTTTATCTGATGGGTCACCCTCTTTGCATCGACATGGTCACCAAGGGCAAAGGCGATCCTCGCAATGCGCGGTATGACCCGAGGCGCGGTTGACGTGGGGTGTCTGGGCGGGGGGTTAGCGTGGTCGACCCGTGAAGGTGCGGGGTGCCCGGCTCCGTCTCGATCGCCGTGCATGCCAGGCTAATTTGGGCCACCGTCGCTGAACTCAGGGCAAATTAATAGCAACGCCTTCCCATTAGCTCCCAAGGGTGAAATCACGAGAAGTCGGATTTAGTCAGACGAGGAAATCGATGAGACGTCCGGTAATCACACACTAAGCCGCAGCGACCCGGTGGGCCGGCGACCACAGGGTCCCCTACAGCTCGACGAGTCCTTGGTGACGATCCATGCACCACCACCTTCGGCGGCTTATTGGAATGAGTCGCGGGGCACCGGTTGCCAGGTCGAGGACATGTCGACTCCATCAGGCCCGGAGATGGCCACCATCGGGTAGAGCTAGGACGAATCACCCGGCCAGGTTGGCTCGAACTTTTGTCCTTTTGACACCACCATCGCCTGCCAAGTAGTGAAATTTTTTTTTCTTCTCTAGGACGTATTTCTTTACCTTTCTGCTTTATTTTCTTTTCTGCCACTAAGGACATTGTCAATTTCAAGTTTGGGGGTGTGGGTGTATGGGGTATGACTTAGTTATTTTTGTTCGATAGTCTAGTTTTATGTGAGTATGACTTAGTTTATATGACTTAGTTTATTTTCCGCATGTTTTAGGCCCCTTGCTGCTCCTTTGTGCTTTGGAAGTTGTTTCATTTTACCTACATGTATACAGTGAAACATTATAATATGACAATTCAGGAGTGGTTTAGGTAGCGCACAAACTTTGATCATGATGACAACAAGCGGGAGTGGCAATGTGGCGAAAGCCGGTGTTGATGACATAAGGATTTAGGTTGGTAGGCGATCGGGACTAAGCTGAGATGAAGTTGAGGGATGGTAGTGCTCATTCCTCTTCATAGCAAACTTAAGACATAATTCAAAAAATAAGCTACCACACACAAGTGATCCAAGGGTATGCCTTGACTCGGACTCACCATCTGAAGTCTTTACGAACACAGGAAGGTTTAAACACCTAAGTGGTGGGACATCGTAGAAAAAAAAAAAAAAAAAGAGGATGAAATCTCGTTGGTAGATTATTTGCCACAGTGAAAGTCTTTGGATAAACAAAATTTATATCCCTAACAGTAGCAAAAGCTACTGCGATATAGTGGTGCAAAGATTTCGAACTACGGGGATGGATTTTCTTTGCACAAATGATTTGCGGTGAAGAAATGATTTAAAAGTGAAGTCCAAAATGGCAATTTTTTTTCGATTATGGATTTATAAAATAGGTGTGTGTGTTTCATGTGCTGAAAATAAATTGAAGAAAAATATGAAAAGAACTCGAAGATTGGCCAACATTCAGTGCTACAGAAAGGAAATGAATCAAATAAAATTTATATACCTGTTCCTTCCACGCTTAAATGCTTTCAATACACAAGATAAAGGGTCTAGGGTCGAACACGGTAGATGGGTTTTCATCCTAGGAATGATTTGCATAAGGTGGTAAAGGTAAGGCTTTTTGTTTGGACTTTTGGATTTTGTTTCAAAAAACAAGGTAATGAGTTTGAAAATTTAAAAACCGAGTTATAAAGTGATGTGAAAAGTTAACTTTGGGTATTTAGAACAATAAACTTGAAATCAGTGGCAAATGCGCCTTAAGCAGACAAGCAACCTATAGTCCAAGCCACAACCGGATCTATGCTTAACTAGCAAACCACCAAAACAAACTCCTATTTAGTTGAACACAGCAACATGCATCTATAAATTCTTTACGCTTGAAACCCTAACATTAAATATCATTTCCCGGGCTCAGAAGACCATCTTCCAAAAACCACAAGGTATCTAGCACAAGTGCGCACTCTGATCTAAAGCATGGTAAGTATTGGCCAAATCAATAACATTCAATGCTATTCAACCCTATTTTGAGAAGATGTACATAAACACAAGATCTATACTTTTAATACAAGAGGACAACCCGCATATGCCCCACCACCAAGCTAGCTTCCTTCCTCTTTCAAAGAAGAGGCTTAGTTTACTAAGCATCTCTTGAGTTGTCCTCAAGAGGGGTGTTTACAAATAAGAAAATAAGGAAAGAGGAGAGAGAAGAGAAACCAAAACCTCCCAACTAAAGTCATATTTACATGATAAAAGCAAAAACTTTCACTAAAAATTACTTCCTCAAATTGTTGTTAGGTTATAAAATGGGAGGGGGCTTATATAGCTACCCAATGTATGAAAATACCATAAAGCCTAACAATTTGGCTAAATTTAGACAAGGGAGAGTAATACACCAAAAATTGAAGCCTGGCTTGCATTAATTACAAAAGTGACACAAAGAATTTACACAGCAGTAACACTCGCTAGCTAACAATCATCGTAAGAGATAGCGAACCATGAATTTTCGCGCAGCAAAGGGCAATTTCGCTTATTAGCCAATCCCCGCCAGCTTAGCGAAATTCTCGTGAGTAGCTTAAAATGCAAAAATTCCTCACAAGAATGCTGCTCTTAGCAAAAATCCCGAGGTCTAGCGAGCCTGACAATTTCGCTAAGATCAAATTTTCATTTAAGGTTATGAATTTTTCGCAATCCCGTACTGGGCCTTTCGCTAATCTTAGCGAAATTCCCCGGAATTGTCGATTTCGGCTTGCCTCCCCGTCCCTCTTCGCATTGGATTTCCACTACTTTGCTCTTCATTCTTTCTTTTGATTTTCGGGTCTCTGTTTGGATTGGCTTCACAATTGAGTTCACCATGATTCATCATATGTCTCAGCATTGAACTCCCAAAGTACAAAACTCAAGGTAAACAACCACAAAGAACTTAAACTGTGATGAGTGATACTAAGAAGACTCGGCCTTCCATCAAGTATAAATGACATGATTAGCTGCCAAAGCACCTCAAAACCTATCTAATGATAGGGTTCAAAACACTTTTGCATTAATTCCACCATCAAGTTTATAACCTGCCACACTGGTAGGTTCTGTTCATTTCTGGAGGATGACCCATACGCCTCCTGAACCCGATCTCATGAACCTCTTTTTGAAAAACTAAACCCAAAATTTTCCTTTGAAAAACACTGAGTACTACAGAGCATGAAATGCCCCCAGCAGAAAGCACATCCCTCAAATCTACTCCTATAAAACTAATAGTTTAATAACGACGAATCTCGTGATCTAGCAATAAGCATCCACTGAACCTCAAAGCTTGCCAACACAAAGAATTCAAGGCATTTAAAAGATTTAAACCTGATTGAGAGAATAGAAATATAATACCATAAATGCATAAAACATCAGAGAACCTAGCTGGCCATCTCCCAAACCCCAGCTAAGAAATTTCCTCATGAGGTAGCACAGCCAACCATCCTTCAGAGGAGTGTTTAAGGCACCAGAAACAGATAAAAGGAGGAGTAATGAGAGACGAGAGAGGAACTGCAAAAGAACACCGTATTTTTTTCCTTTATCCAAAACCCCCACCCCCCTTCAACAGTACAAAAAATGGCTATATATAGCCTTACAAAGAGGTGGAAAACCAAAATACCCATGTCAATAGTGATTACATCAATAGTAAAACTGCAAACATACAAACTGGGCTTGCCTGGGTCAAATGTGCTGTATGTGATGGCCTCCGCATGTTTACTACTGTTGTAACGAAATTTCTCACAAGAAAAGAAATTCGCAGACAAGGCGCGAAATTGCTCCCCGTGACTGCCGCATTTATCTTTTTCCAATTTCACTTTGAAGGAGATCAACTCGATCCTTTATGCATGGATTATTCAAAACAAAATTCATATCAAATGTTTGAAGAACCATAAAATAGCCACAATGCACAACAAGACATAAAAGGGCTTTAACATGCCAATCTGGTTATTTAGAATGGATTGAATAAAAGCACTCAAAACTCACAATAATAGGTTAAAATATACTGGGGCACTAACTAATGTTTCATAAAATAAAAGAAAATAAAAATAAAAAGAAAAAGAAGTTAAGAAGTTAAGAAAGCAGCCTGTGGAAAATAGACTGATCTGACCTGAATCTGCACAAATGAGGCTAAAAGCTCAGATGCCCTGGTCAACCAATGAGTCATTGACTTCACCGCTTCCGCAAGCATGGGACATAGGATGAAAGATTTCCGCATCTGCAGCCTCGAGGCTCGCGAGTGTTCAGTGAAGCTCGGAGGAACTGAATGCCCTATGCTCTGAACCAACCAGCCGGGGAGTCACCAACTAGATCCCCGCTACAAAGAACCACCCAAAAACTTCAAGACTAGCATTTTTCTAATTTTGTGTTAGAACTAACCCCCATATGATTAGATGAAGTGAATAACTTGGTGCGTTCTCAGCCTTTTGTGCTAATCCATTCCAACAAGGTGAGTTGAACTCAAGTCTCAGCACCGAGCTAATCTATACATTGGAGATCAGCACTCACCGCACGCATACAATTTGTATGGACTATTTGAGCACTACAAAGAAGGGTTGACCATTGTTAAATCAAGACTAACCCCGTGGCAGTAAACCCTGATAGTCAAAATAAACCACAGGCAAGCCCTAAGTATAATGAACTGGTGCATATGAACTCGCTTGCCGCTGCAGCGCTAACCCATATTGTCAATACCAAAGATAGCATTATTCTGCGGTGCTCGTTGGGACGCCTCGCTTGGGACAAGCAATAAGCTAAGTTTGGGGGTGTTGATCGGAGTGAATCATGCATGTATTTCAGTTCAATTCTCGGTGTTCTTTATTGCTCAATTGCATGATTCATTGTCAATTTCAGTAATATTACACTAATCCCTCATATTATATTGTTCTATAGAATATGGCGATGTTAAAACAACCTCGCGCCTTAAAGACGTAGAAAACAAGACGTAGCGTAAATTGTAGAAAGCAAGGAAGCGTGGCTCACTGTTCGCGCAACAAGACTTCTTCGTCATAAGCGCACTTCGCCGCAAATAAGACTCCCTTCACCGCAGCGCAAACCAGAAGCACAAAAGTGAGAGGTTCTGTCTAGCCCGCAAACAGGCCCTTCTTCCAAACTGCACTGAAAACCCCAGATCTTGGCTATTGATGGGCCAACATTCTTCGAGGTATGTGCGACGTGAAGATCACCGTGAAGACTGATTTCTGTGTAGTTCTTCCCCTAACTTATAACATGATTCAAATCTTTCAACTTGTAATGAATAATATGATGAACTAATTTCTTTTCTCTAGGGTTTTTTCAACCCTAACCATAGTTTGATGGATTGATTTTCACTTAGCTTTATTGGACATTACTGGCAGTTCATATGTTTGTTTTAATACTGAATTAATTACATGTTATCGTCACAACCCAATATGCTAAGGCTAGAAACCGAGATCGAGAGATGATGATTTCTATGACATGGTTAAAGCAACACTTGATAGTCAAAGAATGTAGATATTCCGTGATCGCAAGTGGCAATTCTAGGGTTTGCACATTTAAGCGTTTCGGAGTCGAGGGGTTGAGGCAGAGATGCAATACACCCCACTGGCGAGATAGGCAAATATATCTCGAGAGAGAATGTCTTGTAGGCAAGATAAACCCGCCAACATAACTCATATGAAATCTTCAATAAGTCCTTAATTGAATTGACCTCCATCAACTGTGGTAGGAGACGGCAAAACCCTAGGTTTCCCATAAAGGGTGAGCCATGCCCAGTAGAGATAACTCCTAAAGAGACTACTCCCCACCTAAGTGCACATGTAATGGTTGCACACTCACCATAATCATTCCATGTAAAATGTAATTTCTACCATGGAATCCTATGTGCCATGAAATGAGATGTGACTCAATCATGTACCATGCCCCCGAGTCCTCACCGAATCCCTCACACAATTCCTAAGCCTATGTGTGAAAAACCGCCATTCTGGATGACATCCAATGATCATTTTCAAAAAAAATTTCATTTGTTTATAAACCAAAAGCTTTTTGGATGATACATCGCAATGATCATTTTATATCCAAAATCCATTTTCTTTATATTCAAAATCATGCGCCTTTGTGTAGTGGATTTTTGGTGCCGCACCGCAGGCTCCGCAAACCTAGACACTTTTACGGTCTTTCACTGTTGGGGACTATGTCTGACCATAATTGGCGGGTCTTTCACTCGAGGGGGGGATCTATCCCAACTTGCTGATACCCGACACATATTTTCTTTACCATTTCAATCAACCATGCGACTCTATTGGACGTTGTCCCATTTAACCAAGCCCACTCAATCAAACACCAAACGCAGAGTCGATTACCAACAATGCACTTACACCCATTTAATGTGATGTCCCCGTGCATATGCAATGTATGCTCCATTGCCTATTTGTACCATGTCACATATATAATGAATGGATGTATGAATGACACCATCAAACATGCATATCACCAATGTGCATCCTGCAATTATGCATCAAATATGCATATAATTTCCTCTACATATTAATTCATTCATGTCAATATATAACACAAGCGATATGCATCAACATCATTGCATAAATCATTACTTAGTCAAGTAATGAAGCACTTTATCCTCTAGGCTAAATTACGACATAACATGTCCAAAATAAATTTTTATGACATGCCACAAGCCATGTAAATGTGCCATGCCTACACATACCATTCATCACATATCAATATATTAATACACATATTAACATTTCATCAAACTAGCATGTCATGTCATGCAATTGGTACACTTGGTGTTATGATCAAACTTTCAATAACAATGTGAGCACCAAATTCTAATCACTAGCATATGGCTAGATTTTAGACTCAAAGATCTTTTCATAGAGTCCAAGAACGCGCGAATCAGAGCTTGGACGAGAAAGATATGGTCTTCCGAAGATGGAGTACACCATGAGCCACACTATTGCACCAATCCACGCAATAGCGTGCCCGAGGGTTGCGAGAGCATTTCGGCAACTCCTGTAAATGCAATTTTTCAACCCAAATTTGTTTCTGGCAGCCCCATTATAAACTCCTTTCCTATGCCATTAACATGGCACAACACGCTCCAAAATCGCCCAAATAATAACCAAAGGCTAGGAAAACAAACTGAAACAGCAATGATCCCGTCCAATAGCAGAGTTTTTCATTGTTCCTGATTTACTTTGGTTCAATAAGTTCTAACCGTCTGAATTCAATGGATCGAGGAAGAAACACGCTCCTTTCCCTCTTTCTCATTCTTTTCCTTTTCCTTTCTTTTCTTTCTTTTCTCCTTTCCCCTTTCTCTCCTTTCCTCCATTTCTCTTCTTTCCCTTCCTTTTCTCTCCTCTACAAACTGGTTATGAACCCTTCCCATTTATATGAAAATAAAACCCATGATGTCACCATATGGCTCGCGTGCCCTCAGGCGACATGCACTTTGACACATGGCTTGCACAAGTCACCTCACATGGCCTAATATGTGTCACCCGACTCGATGCCAAGGAAAACGTGGAAATTTCGATCATTCTAATTTAATGAAATTCACCTAGGAAACTAACTTTCATGAGACGAACCCAATGGTGAGGTCCGTTTCAACATCCCATACTGGGCAAAAACTAAGGTGCTTTCAACCCACGTGACGACGAATCAACGCTTTTGCCTTTTTTTTTCCTAAAATTTTCAATTTTTTTCCCTGGTTTTACAAGTTCGGGTTCAATACTTCTTATAAACGTCACCATATACTTCTTTTTGTTATAGTGCATTGGTTCAATCATAGTGGAGATTACCAAGTATTATTAAATATACATAATTTAGTAAGATGTTTTTTTCCTAGGGTCACATTCAATTAGTTACTAGTTCAATCATATTGGAGATTACCAACGACTACCAATTTTCATCACATATGTTATATTTTTGCAACTTACTTTAACACATTACATATACATTGTAATTGACAGGCATGAAACAAGGCTTATTAAGGATATTATTAATGTTATCCTTAAAAAGTTAAATTCCTGTTTCATAGATGGAGGAGAATGGTCAGACGGATTCTCATTTGGAAGAATTAAGACTCATTAATAAAAATTGAGTCAAATGCATGCTCGCATGATCGGATTTACAAGCAGAATTGGTAAACCACAATTTCCCAGTTTTTATAATGATGACTCCATCTTTGAGAGAAAATATTTTATTAAAATGTGAGAGAAAGATCTCAATGCTATAAAGGTCGACTTAAATTAAAAAATTAAAGGAAAAAAATATGGAAAAAAATAGCATCATGGAGGGGGTTAGTGTGATAAAACAAAGACTTTTCTCAAAAAAGGTTCTTCTTATTCTTGACGATGCAAATCGTATAATTGGAATTCTTAGCTTGAAAGCTTGGTTGGTTTGGTCTCGGTAGTAGAATTATAATAACAACTAGGGATCAACGTTTGCTGAAGGAGTATGAAGTGCATGCATCATATGAAGTAAAGGGTTTGGATTACAATAAATCGATTCAACTTTTTTGTCAATATACCTTTAAGCAAAACATTCCGAAGAAGATTATGTTGGCCTCTCAAACAATATGGTAAAGTATGCAAATGGCCTACCGTTCGCTCTCAAAGTTTTAGGTTCTTCTCTTCATGATAGAAGTGTGCTTCAATGGAAAAGTGCATTGCAAAAACTAAAAACAAGACCCAATATTGAAGTCCAAAATGTACTTAAGATAAGTTTTGAGGGATTGGATGAGATAGAACAACAGGTACTCCTTGATATCACGAGCTTCTTTAGAGGATGCAATAAAAATGATGTAACAAGACTAATAGAGCATGCAGAGATTAGTATACCAGTTCTATGTGAGAAGAACCTCATTACTCGTTATTGTAATTACATAGGGACATAGAGATGCATGATTTGATACAAAAAATGGGTAGAGAAATTGTTCGACGTAAGCATCCTAAAGAGCCTGTGGGTGTTTATAGATCAGGACCATGATAGATATTTTTCTTTATTGAGAACAACACGTATATCACTAATGCATAAATTTTGTTGATCTATAGTACTTTTTTCTTTTAATTTAAATTCAAGTACTTATATATCTTTATGATTTTGCTAAGGTTCTATGTATTTTTACTTAGCTTATCTTTATATACTCTTTATGTTTTAGGGGACTGAAGCTATTGAAGGGATATTTCTAGACATGTCTGGAAAGTTGAAGATTTACTGAATTTACTACTCACCTTTTAGCAAGATGAAGGGCCTTCGATTGTTCAAAGTTTATTGGAGTTGTGGTTTCCCTAATCATATGGGAGGGGAGTGAACAAAGCTCCTCGTTCCTGAGGGCTTTGAATTTCCTTCGTATGATTTAAGATATCTTCATTGGGAAGGATACCCTTTGGAATCCTTATCCTCAAATTTTGATAAAGAGAACCTCGTTGAACTCAACTTGAAGCATAGCGGTATAAAATACCTTCGGAAAAGGGAATAAAATACCTTCGGCAAAGGGAAAAGGTCGTGTTGATATTTAGTTATATTGTCTTCTTTTCTATTATTGATATTTTGAAGTTCATGAAAATTTATTTACTAAAAATAAAATGATTAATTTCTTTGTTGCGCCTTCGTGAAAGCTACATGTGCCGACTTACAACTTTCATTAGCTCACCTATTATTATATGCTTCTCCAATATGCCAAACTGAGAAAGTGAATACCGACCTGTGGGAAGTCTAAAAAAAGGTTGGATCCATTGGTTTTCTAAATAATCTTACTTTACTCATTTAATGTAGAGGCAGGACGAGAATGTTAGTATCTACTCATGATCATCTCGTACCCTTACTTGCAATGTATCAGAGTCAACATTTGCAAATTCTGAAACTCTGATATTCCACCTCAGTCAACGTTCAGTCGGAACATCCCGAAACGTGAGGCTCGGCGAATGCTAAGACACGATTTGAGGTCTGGCATGGAAAGAGATCCTAAAGCCCACCAGCATCTAGTAATCACTCGGATCTTAATTGACACGAATGAGGTCCCAAAGAACATTCACTGAGCTGAAACACCTTCGAAGAACCTTAACATCCTCCGATTGTTTTAGCTCGAGCCTTCCAGATATTGGCGGAGCTATGAATGCTTAAATTGGCTTGATTTATCTAGAGCGGGTATAAAAGGGCTTCCATCATCAATTAAGTTTCTAAATAATCTCTATTGTATAAAATTGGTGGGTGCTAAATTATGTCTGAGCAAGATTTGTAAGTTGAACGATTCAAGATTCGATTCTCCTAATTTTTTGCTTTTAAATTATTTCTTAAATTACATGATATGGAAATGCTTAGAAGATCTTGATTTGGAAGAAGATGCATAAATGATTCACTTTATTTGACATGGATTGGTGTGAGTCTTGAGTATCTTCCGAAAGAAGATTAGTAGGCTGGAAATCCTTGTAATGTTTTCTAATTGGCTGTTCGTTGTAGTCTATTCCAAAAATCGAGGAGGCGGATTTGCCAGAGCGAACCCCGAAGTTGCTGCACGAGTATAAAAGAGCCTCCATCATCAATTGAAATTTATGTAGTCTTACTTCGTGTTGTGCCACTCATGGAAAACTGGGAGAGAGTCTCCAAGCAGCATTTGTAGGTTGAAATACCTTCGATCTCTTTCTCTAATTGGTTGTTCAAAGTTGGAGTCTTTTCCATAAATCATGAAGGGTATGGATTGCTTGAAAGAACTTGATTTAAACATAATGGGTATAAAAGAGCTTCCATCATCAATTGAAAATTTGTGAGTCTACTTTTGGTGTCGAGCCACTGCAGAGTCTGAGAAAGTCTTTCCGCTGGAAAATATGAAGTTGAGATCCTTCAATATCTATCTCTAAATGGTTGTTCAAACAGGTCTTTTCCAGAATAATGAGGGCATGATTGCTTCAAAGAACTCTACTTAAAACATAATGGGTATAAAAGAGCTTCCCATCATCAAATTGAAAATCAGGTCTTACTTTCGTGTCGAGCCACCGTGAAACTTCTTGAGGAGTCTTCCACAGTATTTATAGGTTCCCAGATCCCCTCTCAATATCTATCTCAAATGGTTGTCTCAAAGTCGAGTCTTTTCCAAAAACATGAGGTACATGGATTGCTTCAAAAGAACTCGACGGCTATTAACCGTATAAAAGAGATTCTATCATCAATTGAAAATTTGTGTAGTCTTACTTCATTGGTGTTGAGCCACTGTGAAAACTTGAGGAGTCTTCCAAGTAGCATTGGTAGGTTGAAATTGCTTACAAAACTTTATCTCAATGGTTGTCCTAACCTAGTCATAGATAGAGAAACTCCAAGCTTATTATTATGGTGCCTAACCCTCATTGGAAGATTAGATCTAGTATGCCACATGCCAAGATACTGGCCACAGTTGCTCAGCCTTTTAATCAGGAGATCCTAATATCGCAGACGCCCCCCAAAACCGTGAGGTCCCATTGACCACCTGGCCAACTCTGGTAAAACTCGTGGTGCCTCATATTCAGATCCATACATGAGTAAAATGACCCAACCGCCCATTATCCATACTGGCCCATACAAGCTTACAAACCCATACATTTATGATCCAAGAGTTATTACATCACTCTTATCACAAAACATATTAAAACTAGTTCATTCTTAATATATATACACAAAACATGAATCATGGGCCACAATCCGCGCCCATATATCCCAAATGCCCTCTAAGAGCGTCGTCCTGCCCGCACCCATCCTATACCCGAAAAGCGGTCCCACGACGGAGCTAAACTCAGTAGATAAATCCTATGGCATACTCCCACTCAGGGTGCACATGCAAATGATCATTCACAAATACACAAACAACATAATCCGTGCGTACATGCTGTCCTATCATGGAAAAAAAAAAGACTACATGCATGTGCGAGACACACTTTACACGCTTCCTATGTACCGGTCAACTCCCACCCACCACCCAATGCAAGTGCCACGGAAATCAATACCGAAGTCGGGCCCCGATCCCATCTCACAACCCGTAGCTCCATGTGGATGTTTATTTAATCGCTATGTCTTTTTAGGCAATAGAACTTTCCAGTATGTCTCACCGCGGTCCCCTTTTTACAACCTCTAAAATTTTTCGTAGGCTTTCAATGATGGATATGTCGTTTCAACCCAGGTTTTTAGCTTTCACCCGTGGGGTAAGCGGATCCTCACTTGCTACTTGCCCACATTTATTGGCTCATTTCGCTTGGCCATAATCAACGGATTTATTCCATTCCTGTATCATATGCTACACTAATCGCAGCGCAATTCACTTACGACATCCATCACCCATTTAACGTATATCACACCAATGGCAATCTGTAAGCATCAAGACTTAAACTCCATGACTAAGGTGCATGACCTCACATGGGTATTTTACAACTGTATTAATTATGTGCCATGAACACTCATGTTCAATGCACAGCCAACATTTCATATGACTGGCCAAACACTGAACATACATGCATCATGTTAATATTCCACACATTCAATCCAATACATCACAAGCATGCACCACGCCTTTCATCATTCGCCTCATTCATGTCAACACATCATCCCGCTATTATTGAAGATAATTCCAACCATTACTTTGGCACGTCATAATTCATATTCCCGTGTCGCGACATAGTATACCACCATACAATTGCTACATGCAGAATAACTATAAACAAGCACAACACATTACAACTCCAATGTTTGAACTGATATTGGATAGTTAATTTAGAAGGACCAGTGCAACAATCAGTTTTTTCAAATAGATTTGGAGCACTCACACCGTAATGGCCTATGGCTAGATTCTTGAATCCACAGCCTCTAACATATCCAACACCGAATCTGAGTTCGTATGGAAACTTATGGACCCTAAACAAGGTGGCTAAACCCGTAGTACCTGCATGCAGTTCATCCATTCCGTAAAATACATGTTAATATTCACAATTTCCGCATGTTATTCATCTACGACGCCTCCAAGAAAATTTGTGCCAATGATTCTCAAATCAGAGATTACAAGAACCCAAAACCTAACTTACACTGTGGCTCAGAGAAACCTGCTTCTTGCATCAAAGCATGTATATCATGTACGCCTCCAAAACCAAGAGCACAAACTCAGCTCCAAACTGCTATTCTCGAACACTACGCGACCTTAAAACCCGGTCCTACCATTAACAACTTACGTAGAAACTGCTTCTAATCAACCCACTCTAAAATACTTTTCACAGCCATTTCACAAGCCAGAACAAGAAATAACTCCTCTGAGAAGATACCACCCCGTGATATGTTCTATTCAACAATAAATACATCAACTCAATCAATGCTACTTCGCATGGCCCTAAACATGAAATAACTAAGGAGGAAAAGATCCCTTACCTCAGTGTGTGAGACCTCAGTTTGATCCACCAAATTTGAAATACTGGAGAAGCCCCTTTCTCCTTCCCGTGCCTTCTCCTTTCTTTCATTTCTTCTCGGTTTTCCTCCCCCTTGGTTCCTCCAGTCCTCACGACCTGAGTTCATGAGCCACCCTTCTCCTTCACCATGTTTGACCAATCCATCACAAACCACTTAAGCCTGATGATGTTCTCAAACATGAATGACATATGGGCTGTTACACAGTCACCACAAAAACTCATCCACTATACTGGCTTTATCCACACATGACAATTTCACACCATACTGAAGGTCCCCTTACCCTGGTACATGTGGCATGCAATGCCTCATGCCACGGTCGTTCTCGTGATCAGCCCTGCTGAACAGAAACCCGTATAGTAATTCCAATTTTCTAAAAAGTAAAACAATAATTTCTGATAGAAAACTTTATAAATTTTTCAGATCTTGATGATAAAATGTAATTTCATCGTTGAAATAATTGTATCAATTAAATCTAATACGTTGAATTGGTCACTTCAGATAAAGAGGGAACTCATGTTTTCAGGCACCTTACATGGGGCATGACACTTGCTAATAATTGAGTGGCTCAAGAGGTGCCCACATGTGCATGAGTCAAACATGAGCTCAAGTGGGACCCATGAGATATACATGTGAAGTAAAGATGTGAGTGGTGGAAACCAAAGTTTGTATTGGATGGCGATAAAGATGTAATCAAGATCAATGAGTGAGCTCTCGCACTGCGGCAGAGAGTAGGACACCAAGTTGACCACCCATCTTCACCCAACCTACTTGGGAGGGAGGTTATATGAGAGAAAAGATGTATACACAAAGAGGCCTTTAGAAGATATGGGTCTCACCTTCAGATTTTCCAGTCATCACCGAACCCGAGACAAGAGGTAAAGTTGATCCCCTTAATCGCAGCGAACCACTGCTGGTACCGCATCAGGTGTTTCTCGACAACTCCTGGAGGCAGGGGTCTTTATCCTACTTGTGTTAATTTTCGATGTTTTTACTTTAATTGTTAGGATGTTCTGGGGCCCGAGTATCGACATTCGGTGCCAAACATTAATCTATATTAAACCTTATATTTGATGCCCTAAACCATCAGATTGTGTATGTGCTGTTTGTACACAGACTTTAAGTAGCTCCAAGGTGGACTTACTAGTTATTTACTGTTCATGTTGATATATTAATATTATGTATTGTACTGAAAATGGCATAATGCATTTCGATATAAATGTGGGATACCGTAGAATATTAGGTATACATTATGAAAACTAATGTTAATAGTTCCTCAAGGGTTTTCAAGAATTGGGTTCTTGAGAGTCATTCCGGTCAGCTTCATCTCGTAGGGAAAGACTTCACTGACCTGCTTTTTCGTGAGAGTTAGCCTCCAAACACGTTCACTCCTGAGTTGGTCCAGATTTTAATTAATTAATACATATTTTTCAAGAATGAAAAATCTTGTTTCGAGGCTAGTTTCGCCTGCCACCTTGTCTGTATGGGAGGCACAAGGAGGCCTGAGGTGGGAAGGGGTGAGTCACACTTTAACCCAGTATCAGACATCTTGGTAGGAACATACATGTTTTTGCTTTGAATTAAAAAGCAACATGAGTATCCTAGGTGGGGAGATCCAGTGAGAGAATTCAATTCATCGCATTGCTCACATCCTTTGTCGTGAACTTTTGAAATGAGCGGTCTGTGGATGGTGACGCCTCACTAGAGGTCGCTACAAGAAAGTCACATGTTTGAGATTAAATATTTTTTGGTAAAAATATATGAAACTATTGTACAAAGTTGTTATATTTAAGAGTATGGATGTATGGGTCCACGGTCATTTTATTTCCATGGGGAGGTCCTATGATAGAGACACACAGTTTCAAGAGTCGGACGGTGGTCAGTTCAATCCCTGGGTGGCATTACACACTGGAAATTTAGGCTTTGATGAATAATTTTAGAATGACATGGATACTAGAGTTATACCTAGTATTAGGAAGTTAAGTATAATGACACTAGCACTCGATGGGCACTGGTTGTGGATCATAATCATTGTACCTCAAGATGCGTGATTCTCGTGTTGTATGTATTATGGTCAGATGTTGGCAAATAGCATACAGGAAGATAAAAGTTAACTAACAGGTTGATAGCAATAACCTTAGGGCTTTGAGACTGAATAAAAGATAAATCTTTGCAAATAAGTGAAAAAAAAAAAGATTTTATGGACAAATGCTCCACTTTTAATATAAGCAAAGTTGTGTTTTGTAATCTATAAAGATTATTCAGGGCTAAGAAAAGGGTCATGATTAAACTCTTTAATTTGTAAAGCATATATAGTATATTTTGTGAAGGCTATGAGAGCCAAGGGTGAGAATGATGAGATTTTTTTAAAAAGAGGTGCAACAAAGAGAAGAACCCATAGGGCAGGGGACTTAAAATGGAAGTGGCTATCGCCTGCTTCACTTCTGCTCACACACAATGGTGGTGTCGCGACAGGGGTGGTGTGGGGGCGCATGGCAAGCGCACGACCGCTCCCGAATACGTCGTGACATCAACCCGGTGTCGTTCCACATGGTTGGGGGAGAATAGGCCCCGGTGTCACGACTCATCTGCGGTCTCGACCGCCAGGCAATAGGAAATTTTTATGTCACAACCGCTTGCGTCGTGAACACCCGGCGGCAGCTGGTCGCCATCGGGTCCCGCTGAGGTGGTGTCGCGACCGTTTCAGGTCATGACCGCAGCCGCTTGGAATGGCAAGTCGGACAGCATTTAGGCGCCGCGACATGCTCGAGCTGGCCGCCTCGGGGCTCACGACCGTTTTGATGTCGCGGACCGGGCCCTCGGGCCGAGACCAGCAACCGCTCGCGAATTTGGCTCGGGTCACGACAGTAATGTGCTTTTTGACGCCGCGACACCAACAAGATTCCAACATGCGCCGGGCGGATCGAGCGCGTGACCAAGCCGCGCAAGGCGCACGACTGCAAGTCGAGCGTAGACATATGCACGCTTATGCGGCATGCCACATCTCTCAAAGTAAGTACATTAGCACACTACCCAGTCGCCTGACATTAATCGTATCGTGCATCAAGCCGTCACTGCTCATGAACACACTTCCGTGAAAAAAAAAAAAAAAAAAAATTTGTGTATGACTTAATATATGGAATGTCTACCTTGCATTACCTATGAATGCCTTGACGTGGTGCATGAAATTTTTTTTTTTTTTTTTGAATATCCCTGAGTCAGATTACACCCTTTCGAGATACTTCATTAAATTAACCCTGATCATTTGACGTGTGTAGATGGCAAGCCGAGGACGAGGAAGTAGAGGTCAGTCTGCGGCTAGTCAAGCACCCCTATTTTCGATCGGCAGCCTTTGTAGAGTCGTGAAAGGGTAGGGCTGCAACCGCTACACAGCTAGTGCAAATTGGGGGACAGGAGGTCCGAGTCACCCTGGGAGGTTCCAGTCCCATCATCCTCCGACGCTCATTGTGGGGAGGAGATCCGACAAAGGCACTATCGTCTGGGCGTGTGTTTAGAAGGCATTGAGGCTACGGAGATTACTCCCGATATCAACAAGATCATGTTACTACGTGATTCGCCCAGAGGGTGAGACCCAAGCGCAGTGGAATCAGAAGACCTCAGGATCTGGGAGGCAATGACTTCGCTGGAAGTTCCGCGCAGCTTTTCACGGCAAGCATGCGCCACGCGTATACGCAAAGGCTCAGAGCGCCCTAGAGTCGAGGCGCGGATCATGGATGTTATTGGAGCACGGGCTGCTTACTAAGTTAGCCCTTTGATGACTACTACGTGGTCACTATATGGCCAAGGCCGCAGGCTCAGAACGGGCTCGGAGCTCGGGTCTATTCGGGGCAGGATTGCAGGGACCCAGCCACAAACACTGGACTCTACGGTCGACAGCTTCACCATAGAGAAGAGATCGAGGATAAATTGAGTGCCCGAGATGCGGTGCTAGCAAAGAAGAGGAAGTGAGAGAGTCGCCTTTCTTCCAGCTCAGAAAGTAGAGGGAATCTAGTTCACGTGGGTTCTAGAGCCATAAATATCCGAGCCAGTGGATAAGTAAGGTTGCTAGTCGGCAGACGATGGTATGTTTCCATTGCGCAGCAGACATTTGGAGGAGGTGGATTGCCCTCGGGAGACGTGGACCCTGTGGTTTGGGGGACAATGCAACCCTACCACTGTGTGATTGTGACGAATACGCTTTATTCTCGCACACCTCAAGAGGTCAAAGGAGCCAGACGCCTCAGTGGAGCCGGCACTCGGTGCCTCCTGCGCACGTACAGCCAAACGATTATGGGCCGAGGCAAGGTAGGACTCCGGGCCCACAAGCAGGACGCCATGGATTCGGGGGCAGCTGCCCACGCCACATCACCGGCCGAGCCCGCAGAGTAGCCAATCAAGGCTGTGGCACGCTTCTCTCTCGCCAGCGGGCAAGAGCATTATTTGATTGGTGGTGTACTTATTCACACCACGCACGTCGCGGAAAGAGCTGTGCTTAGGAGGTAGAGACCTCGGGAGGAGCCCTTTTGTATGTGAGCCCTCCCTTAGGACCAGGCGACAGGATGATATGTCAAGGTTATGAGCCATGATCTCCGAGATCTCCGCTCTCGCGACTCAGGGTCATGGACATGTCGAGTTCGACGTCATCCTGGGATGGATCACGACAAAGATACGCAGTCGCTATTGATTGTGAGTTGAGTCTGCGCCACTAGTAGCGGATCCGAATCAACAAAATTTGTTTCCTATTTTTCTCATAATCGCGTAGTCAACTCAGAGGTACAAGCTCGAACACAGATGTCCCCATACCGATTTAACATATCCAAAATGGAGACTTTCATTTGGATTTTGGATTTGCATTAAAAGCACGGGTGTTGTTGTTACTAGTTAACCGAAATGTAATTTAAAATAAGGTGTGGAAGTAGAATCTTGAAGTCTTAGTCATCAGCTTGATAAATGAGGTTATAAAGGTGTCTTCAAAGAGTTTTCGCATTAGCAAATGACATATAATACGCAAATGATTTTGTTTAGCTTTGTTCAACCTTGAAAATGATTCCTATTTGAACCTAAGCATTTACTGAGCATTTAATGTTTCAACAATTGAAAATCACAGCCTTTAACATACTTTCAGTGGCTCGTAAATGGCATCTAATGAATGTCAGTGTATCTACCATTAAGAATATTAATTTAACTCTAAAGCATGCCAAGTAATATCAAGGAAAATAAATACATTAAATAGCATTAAACTCGTTTAGAAAGTCTAAACACATAAATGCAAGACTGCCTCCATTTAAAAACAGGGAACACCTCGCGGCACTATTATTAACCAACTCAGAACCCCTCCTCTTCGGTTAGGCTTAGCCAAACATCCCGTGAGTCGTCATCCCCAAAGGGTGTGCTCGTAAACAGAAATGAGAGAAAGAGAGAGAAGAGAGAAACTGAACCAAAATGAAAGCCGCGGATTGGAAAGTTATTGAAAAGTTAGGGTTACAAAATGTTATAAAGTGGCTTATATAGCCTTACAAGAGATGTGAAATACAAAAAATAACCAAAATAATATGATTACATCAGGGCAAATGGGAATATACAAATGGGTCGTTGATCACAAAGAGGGGCAGATTTTCATATGATAGTGAATTTTCAGCATCATAATGTAAATACCCTCGCTTATCATAGAGAAAATTGCATAGCTAAAAATTTGAATTTTCTATGATATTTAATTTTCGCTATGGTAGCTTAATTTTCGCTTATCATAGCGATTTTGCCATCATAGCTGGCACATCAGATAGCGAAAATATTCGTGATAGCTGAATTCATGCTTAGGATTAAGTAAATTAAGTACCATTGCGAAATTTTCATCCCCAAGTAAATTTTCTATGCCATATCGAAATTCCCTCGATCCTCCCGCATTGCCTTACAATTAATCGCCTTGCATTTCTTCCTTTCCAAATTCTGACATTTCTTCATCCTGGCTTGATGAAATCACTGAGAATTCATACGAACTCAAAGATAAAACATCACAATTATGATGCCAATCTGAGTATGATGGCAAGAGGTTCCCAAACTCGTGAAAAACCCTACCAAAAACACCTCGAAACAAAAATCGCAGTACTAATGACTCGCATTTAAATTTACTACTAATATGATACTAGTACGTAAAAGCACTCAAAACCTATCTTAAATAGGGACTCAAAATAGCACTCGGGGTACTAATCACACCCCAACCGACACGTTGCTACCCCTAGTCAATGCTAAAAACAATCAAGGGTAAGCAGCTATGCTTTTGGGTAAAAAGAGTATGCTACATACAAAAGTGTGTATGAGGCTTACTCAAGATGAAAAATTTAGACTCAGACAAAAACCATTATGAGAGAACACTGTTATATAGGAACAAGTTTCGTGTGGTAGCATCAATTTTTATGAAGTCAACGAATCAATTAAAATCTAAGTGTTTAGGTAATCAGTTTAAACCAATAAGTTGCAAAGCTATTCCCTCCCCTAACTGGGGTAAGCGTCTTAACCTTAAATTTACGAATTAACCTAAATAGGGACAAATTACACTCTTATTTCTTACTTTGATTGTATTGTAGGGTGGAATGCTGAAAACTCGGCTTCACCAAAGTCCGTGGAACAAGGGTCCACCGATGACTCCCAACCAATTAAGGTTTAGGGCACCAAGTCATAAGGATCTTTCGACCACAAACTCCTCGTGCTTCACACCCCGACTGGCACGATTTCAGAATTAAGCACCTACAACTGCAACCCACCCATCCACCCGTAGCAAACTCTAAGTCGATGGCTCCCAACCATGAAGGTTTAGGGCACTGCTTTTAGGTTTTCGCCATATACTTCTGACTATGTTCCCAAGCTTGTGCAAGTGTCACGCTTCAATTTCTTTTTCTTCTTTTTTTTCTTTTTTTCTTTTTCTTTTCTATTTCATTGGGAAGACTTCATTGGTTCATTTGTGGTACAACTGGCTTATGGGTCAGTCAATTGATCTAAGGTCTAAGTAGTAAAGTAAAGTGGGTATATGGGCCCACAACCTATCATAAAACCGGAGCAAAACGGTGTGATTAGCTGTAGCTGATACAAGGTTGGAATACTGAACTTCCAATCGACCAAAAACTTAATCATGCATGAAACTGTTCTAGCATTATGGTGGCATACATTGCTTCAATTTTTCAAAGTGGCTAATACAAGCTTAACATAGCTAAACACAACGACACGCTCACTACTCCGCTAATACATGTATCCCATAAGCAATCCTATACAAAATAAGTAGGCGCTTTACGCGCTAAAAAACAAGACAAATATGATAAAAGATACTTCCAACTTAACTTTTCCCCCAACCAAAGTATAAACATGTCTCAGTAGTGATTCAAAGGTAGAGTATGGGAGGCGCCCACCTCACTCTCGTGGTGGTGTAGATGCCCAGTGGATCCGTTTCACCGCAAGCATATCCAACAAAGCCGCAATGACCGATCACGAGCAAGGCCGACTCAATCCGAGACCGAGGTAAAGGCTCATAATCGAAGAAGCATGGCGTGATTCCGCGAGAGTGACTCGCTCGGGCCATCCGCCGGTCTAACGACGCCCAGCACGCACAAACATCCATAATGCCAGCCTACCCCTTAACTCGACATGGATGCTCGGGAGACTGGTCAGTGAGGTATAAGATGGGCCAAAGAAGTCGGTGGTGGGTCATAGAGGTGGAGCCAGAGGAGATTTAACTAACCTGTGGGTCCTCTCCACTTCCACCTCCACCTCTCGGAACAGATGCTCTCCTGTGGGTCCCCTTCGTAACATCATCTCTGCTGCCTCCCGCCGTTGCTAGAGAATAATGGAGATCGGGCATATAAAGATCGCAGGATAAGACCTGAAAGTACAATCATCCGTCGCTCACGTGGCTCCTGGGGTGGAACCCCATATGCTCCGTGACCCGGCCCAACCCCAGATCACAATGGAAAAGTCTCGCCTGCCAGTCCTCAGGACCTTCTCAAAATGCAGCAATGAGGTCATGACTAGCTCGAGGATCGAACTGCATCCCTGATATCCCGGAGTGGCCTCGAGTATGGCTCCCGCACGCACAGCCGCTTTAAATAGCCGGGTCCCGAGCACGAGTCCACGATGGAGCGATCCCGTGGCGTCGCCGCTAAGAGCATGTTCAACCGCGGTATCTCGAAAGCAGATTAATGAACCATTCTCCTCTTATGACGGTTAAGGCGCCACCGCCGATATCCGTGGAATTCGCCAAAGCCACCGGCGGTGCATAATACCACATCCGCAGCCGAGTACCCCCGGGCGCCATCACTGCCGAACCCGATCTCCAACCGACAAGGCACTCCCCGGATGTCATAAGCAGATAGAATCCCTGCCACCACCGAGGGATAGAAGAATCGCCCTGTCATGAACGGGAGAAGTGAATATCGCCGACAACTTCACATCGACCTCCTCAATCGCTACTCGCTGGCCAATGCCGACATAGAATATGACTACAGCACCCCCGCACGGCGACGCTCCCGAACTCCCACATAACCTAACATAGGACGCCCGATCCTCGAGCGCGATATAACTCGCGATCGAACCCCGACGCTGAGGAGGAGACTCGCCGGGCCTCGACGCGATGACTCACCCCGAGGCCCAATGTTCTGCCCTTCGGGAAGGCTGAGCCTCCTGGGCTGCGGGGTCTGATGCTCCGGGAGAAGCACCCGAGGTGTCCCACCTCCGTCCGATATCGCTCCGGTGGGGCCTGGTGGCTTCCGAGCCTCCGATGAGTGAGCGCCAGGCTAATGGTGGTGTCTCTGCAGCCTGGTCCGAAGAGTGAGCATCTGCAGCCCTGGAAGTGCCAGCATCGTCCCTCTCAAGTGGTACTAATCGACCCCGGGCCTCAGACGCATGGCCACCACGGGCGAACCATGGTTGTGGTCCAAATAAAGTGTGTGTCACAGAGCAGGCTCGGTGAAGTGCGGGTGGCAAGTGATTCGTGCCATGGCAGGTGGTTAATCAACAAAATTTGTTTCCCAGCCTCCTCCGCCCGTAGTCAAGCCATCAAGTAAGATAAAGGGTCTAGTGAACACTGGGATGGTTTTCATCCTAGGAATGACTGCACGTTGTTGAAATGGTGAGGCTTTTATTTGGATTGATTTGTTTCAAAAAGCCCAGAGTTATTCACCGCCGATCAATCAGAAAAATCGAAAAGTGAGAGTGTGAAAAGGTAACTTTGGAAGATTTAGGTCACTAACTTGATAACATAAGAAACAAGTTGTCCTGTTTCATCCTCCCATTATGACAAGCAACCTATAGTCCAAGCCATAACCTGTGATCTTTGTTTAACTTAGCAAACCTTAACCCTAGAATCACTCCTATTGAGTCAACATGCAACATGCATCTACAAAATTTCTTTTAGTTTGAAACCCAACATTCAACACTACTGGGCTCGTAGTTATCTAAAGAACCACAAGACATCTAGCAATAAGTATGCATCAGATCCTAAAGCATGGTATATTGGCCAAGGTAATACATTAAATGATATTCAACCTTAGTTTAAGACGTGGAGCCATAAATACAAGCACTTCGTAGCATTTATCACATGAGGACAACCCAGAACCCGGCTTCTATAACCAAGCTTCAGTTACCTTCCTCTTCAAAGGCTATGAGGCTTAGCTACATCTCTTGAGTTGTCATCCCTGGGTGGGTTGTTTGCAGCCTAGAAAATGAGAGAAAGAGGAGAGAAGAGAGAAGAAACCTTCAATCGAGTTTGCGGAGCTTGCATAAAATGAAAATGTGCCAAAGGATTCTCTCTAGTTACAAACGGAGGGGGCCAGATAGCCACCCAATGTATGAAAATACAAGAAAGCCTAACATTTTGGCTAAAACATGGACAAGGATGTAATACACCAAAATGAAGCTCTGCTGGCATTAATTACACAAAGACGACAAGGCAGAGATTTCGCAAAGTGTAACACCCTCACTTAGGTAATAGGTTTCAGTTATTGGGCCAAAATTTCATTAGCTAGCCAACACACAGAGAGCCAACCGCAGAATTTCGCGGCGCACCGCCACTGCTAGCTAGCGAAATTTCGCTAGCCTAGCGAAATTTCTTAGAGATAGCGAAACTGTATATTTTCGCTTGAGCGGGACAGCTTAAATTTTGAAGCTCCAGCAGCATCTCTCTCACCCCTCGCTAGGATTTAAATTTAATCCCAACAAATTTTCGCAATCATAGCGAAATTTCCGGGTTTGCATATTCTCTTCACCGCATTGCCTACACTCTCATCGCATCCATTTTCATATCACTCGCTTCATTCCTTTCATTGAATTTTCGTATAGCTCAAGGTTGATAAATGTGGGTTCAATCTTCATGGTTAAGCACATATCTCGATATTGAACTCTAAAGGTAAGCAAAACCCGCAAAACAACCAAAAAAATAACCTCTAAACTGCAAGATAAGTGATACTAAGAAGACCCGAACACCTCAATCGGGCATTATTGACATGATTAGTGACGCGTCAAAACATGTATAAAATGAATGCCTGAACGCGCAGTGCACGCGTATTCCCAAGTAATATAGTGTACTTAATGCACTGACATCGATCCACAGGAAAGGTAAATTGATTACGCAGGTTTTGCTTTTCGCACAATATCCGAATAATTGATTTTAGGTAGAATCAAGTAAAGAAATTTCAATCTAAGTCGGCCGAATTCCGTGAATTATAACATGGAGCCAGTTAAATCTCCCCGTCACATTCGATGGATTATTCTTCTAAAGATGTTGTTAATCTAATTGTTTATAACATATCAATGGTAGGGTGATCTTGCCACTTAGATATATCCTTTCGAGGTATATCTCGCCTATTTTTAAATAGAATTGGAGTATATCTCTATCTCAACTCCCTGCATTCGTAAATGCTTAATGTTCAACCCCAAATACCAATTCTTCAGTTTCGCCAACATCTCTGTCATTCACTGCAGCAAGGCCACTCAGATCTCTAGCCACCCACTCCTCAACCCACTCTCAAAGAAGTGTTACAGCAAATGAGATTAACACAGGTTTAATATAAGTGAGAGGCATAACAATAATAATTATCCAACAGTTGGTAAAGAACTTTGATCCAGCCAGATGTGTTTGATAACCCAGAAAGCTGAATGACATCATGGTAGCTGTTGGGCCATGGCAGGAACATCCTCATGACATCCAAAGGTTAGTCTGAAAAACTACATAAAAGTCCAGGTTAGAACCCGTAAGTCTCAGAATGCAGCGCCTCCACCCGATCTCTCAGCGCACTTCCTCGGCGCTCCAACCCAAAGCCCTCAAGATTTAATGATGAGATGATTTATTTGACATCACGCAAGACGTCGCGACGGATTATTTCACACTTGGTAGAACACCAGACATCTTATCAAAGACTCCTCTATGCCCCTCGTTTCTCCAAAATGGAGCCTGCAAGTTGTCCTTTCATCACCTGATCTAAACAAAAAACCAAATGTTAAACCAACATCAAAATTATATAAATAATGCCAAATCAACATGAAAAACAAAGACTGATTTCAGCAGAACCCAGTGCTGTTTTAAGACCCATCACACCCCCCAACTACTGCTGCCTCGCTGTGCTTTGTCGACTCTAAACAAAGACACCCACCCGACACTATGCAATCACACTAAGACAAGAATGCCATGTCGAAAATAGGATCAATTTGGACTGATTCATACCCAATCGCTTTGCTCGATGTTCAATGAAGGCACAGATACTGACTTCTGGGTGACTTCGATCGAGGTATGTGAAACCGACTAGTGCATCCACTCCCATAAGGTTCAACGGCCCCAAAACCCTATGCCTATGGTAGGTGACCTCCGTAATATGCCCGAGTTCGATACCCCAAACTTTTAAGTTCAACCCACCTATTAGGAAGAATCGAATCCAGACAAGGATAGAACCCGCACTCCAATTATCATGTCTTGATATCTAGAATTTCCCATGTACCAAAAACAAAATGAAGAAGACCTAAGCTAAGAAGTTTTAGCCAAGTGTTCCCAGAGGCTGGGATCCGGTGACTCCCCACCCGCTGGTTAAGGGCACCGCATTGTTCCCTTCAAACTTCACCCCGAACACTCCAACCAAATTGGCGGGCCCTAGGTTGCGTGAATGCATCTTCCGGTCCCATAACGCAAAGGAGGTCAATGACTTCCTACGCTGGCTCAAAGGGCACAGCTTTAATAGCCCTCAGATCGTGCTCCTGGATTCCGATCGATGATCCCGCTTATTCTTATGCATATGCCTATTTTTGTTTCTTTTCTTTTTCTTTTCTCATGTTTTTGTATTTTTCTTTCGCGTCAGGCTCGATGGCAATCCTCTAGGTGTCCCATCACCAAACCCGAATCTCCTAGGTCAGTCGACTTTAGCAGCTGGTCTCGGCACTTACATACTCCGATCGTCACTAGTGTGCGAAAGTGTGATATATTTTTGAGAATTGGCTCTTGACTACCCTGATTATTCATCAGCCTTTTCACCTATTCAATCTAATTACACGAGCATCAAAACAAATGCATCCGAACAAATCTAAATCCAATCTAAAATCCGATCCTCAATTTTCAACATATAATAACCGAATGCAATTAATACTACATTATGCATGAATATCCTAAAACAAACAAACAATTAACAACCGATCACCAACATAAGCAAAATATGCGACGCACAATAACTCAAACAAATACTAACACTACCTACAACCTATGCAATACTAAACAAAACACAACCCAAATGCGAACAACTACAAGAGACATAAACTACTAAAAACTAAAAACAACGCAAATAAAGCAAGATACAAAACAAAACATAGTATCCGAATAAAATACCCCCCAAACAAAAGATCCGTTGTCCCCACCGGTAAAATAAAAACATAGAGGGTGCGGACTCTCAGAGATCACGGCGTGGCGGTGGCCGGTGGAAAGCTAGGAGCTGCGCGAGCTGCTCCGCATAGCTCGGCCGCCAGAATGATGGCCTCGATTGGCCGAACCGGTGGCGCATGCCGGCGACGCGAGCCGCCCCATGTCCTCCGAGTAACGAGGACTCTGCCCCGGTCTCATCCCATCGCGCCAAAACGCTCGAGTGAGACACCGGTCCTCACATCGGGGAAGGACTAGGAGGACTCGGGCCGCCCGAGGCCGCCGGTGGATAAGTGGTGGAGGTCGCAGATCGAGGATCGGCTAATGTCCTCCTAGGTGTCACCCAGGAATCCATAGCGAGCCCGATAGTCGGGAAGCTCGTCCTCGTCTCGAGGGCTCATGGCCCGAGTCATAAACCTCAGTCATGACACCGTGTGTGTCCCCGCTTGACCGATATGGTCTTAATGGATGAAGCCGTGCCTCATTGTCGCTGGGTAATTCGCTTGCTTGGAAAATAAAGTTTTAAGATCGTAGTAAGGTGCCCTGTGTTCATTTTCGCATCCCAAGCATGGAGGGGATAAGAATCTCGATAACCTCGCCTCAACGCTAAATGGTATATCCTCGTAAGATAACAGAAGCCGAAAGGCAGAGCACTGGCAAATACCTTCACATTCGCTTGTAGACATCGCAAGTGATAAAGATGCACACTCCAGAATAGGCCAAATGCTCGTCAAATTCCCATCAAGGTGACTACGCTATTGATCCCACCACCCCGACCTTTGTCAACACTCCTGATGACCTCATGGTAGTCGTGGTGCTCGCGAGCCGATCAAAGGGGCCCTGTGATATGCTCGAGGCCATAGTAGCATTGATCGACCACACGTCGACCATCACACCCCGCACCCTAATTCGAGGATGCCGAGGTCAAGGAATTCGAACTACGCTACGGCAAATACAGTCGGTACAAAGCAACGCCCAACTCTGGCCTCGATAGTTTTGCAAAATCGCTTCGGTGGTGAAACCCCTTCCTTAACGGTAAGGATCGGCTTTTTGCAAATTATGCTAAACCGAAAGCCACGCGATCCGCGCTTATAAACGCGAGGTGATTCACGGAGTTTCGGGCCTCGCCGCCCGACCGCCACAAGTGGAAATCTTTGCCGCTTTGCCGACATCCTGCTGCAACCAAATAATGTAAACACCAATATGTACGATAAAAAGAACAATCAAACACTACCTAAAGACTTAATCAAGACCTAAAAGAGACCTTAAACCCTAATGAATCCAGTTAACCCGAAATGACCCCTAAAAGACCTCTAGGCTACACAAAACACATAAAGAAAACCCCTAAACGACATAATCTTGCTAGAATCTGACACACAAGGTGGGAGGCCTACTATGGTCCAAACCCGGGCCAATGGGTGGCTACAAAGGGTCTCACAGCAAAGAGTGAGATCTCCATCTACCCAGCTGAACTCCCACGTGCGCAGGAGCGTAGCTCGAGGAGATGGTGGCGGGCAGCGCCAAAATGGTCGGCTCCCCGGTTTAAAACCGCCTCACGCCGCGCGACGGCGGCGAAGGCCACGCCGCGACGCGGATGTAGAGCTTCGATTCGCGACGCCGCGACGCAGGTGGGCAACGTCGCGACGGGCGTGAGAGTACAAATGATCGCCGCGAGAGGATTCACGCCAATGCGACGCAGGAAAGCACCAAATGACGCCGCGACGAAACGATCGCCGCCACCGGAGGTCCACGTCACACGCGAGAACTCACGGCCGCGACGCGATTTAGAGCCTTGATAATTTAGACGCTTCGACGCGATATGCACGCTGACGCGGAAAGTCCACGCCGCGACGTGAGAACCACGCCGCGATCGCGATTTAGCAGCAACGACGCCGACGCAGGGCGGCGGATCGGTTAGTGCGTCCACGTCGCGACGAGAACCCACGCCGCTGACGCGATGCAGAAGCGCAAATGACGCCGCGATCGTATTTCCACGTCACACGTGATTGCAGAAGGTCTCTCAAGAAATTCATACATTATAAACATTTTCGAGAACTCTCCACGTGTGAACTTCATTCCGCCATCGAACATCAAGACCCGCACTCACGCCTTCCTGTGTCCTCGCAGAATTAAACCAACAAACAAAAACATTGATCATGAACACAACTAGAAACCAAAAATTGCTGAAAATAACGTATAGAACTTAAAACTACAGAATTTAAGAACACTTGGGTTGCCTCCCAAGAAGCGCTATGTTTAATGTCGTTAGCTCGACAATCCTGGATCTCAATGTGAGCAAGAACGCAAACTCGTAACACCGCTGACATACTCGCTTCCTCGCGCCGTTAGAAGAATGATCGGCGGAGTCTCGCCAACACCCTCACGCCCATACGGCTCAAACGTTGGATCGCGACCTGGTGAATGTGCCTTCTCAGGTGTGAAACTTCCACCTCCATGGGAAAGACTTCGTCAACGTAAAGGTCCGACCATCGACTTCACTTCCTGAAAGAGCTTGTAATGAATTGAATAAAAGAACTTGTCGGTCCTACTGTGAACTCTTTTCGGGTGATGTGCTTGTCATGCCAGGCCTCGTCTTCCTATAAATACGCGTTTCGTATGTTTGCCAACTCATCAAGCTCATCAGTCATGAATATTTTTCACTGTACCAATGTAATCGTCTATATAATAGTTATAATGGTGTAAATCTAATACTGGTCTAATTCCACTGAAGATGACAAGCCTCTACCATACACAAGTCGAACGGTGACATACCCAAAGGTCTTAAATGCGGTGCGATATGCCCGTAGTGCATCGTCTATCTTTTTTTACTCAATCCTTCCCTTGAATGCTAACGCCTTCTCTCGAGAATGTATTTGATTTCTCACCTGGCTGATACCCCTCACATTCATTTGATCAGGTGGTATGCGCGGATGTGCGATATGCACTCCATACTTGCAAACCTTATCAATTACCTTGTTGCAATGTACCATTATCCTGATCAAAGCTCGAGAGTTCCAAACGTGAGAAGATATCGCCGCTGCTAAATCACAACTCGCATCATTCGCGGCGCAGGTAACTCGCTTCTACACTAATTTGAAATACTACCACTCGCCAACAAGATGTGCAAATTGTTGCACGATGCGTGAATGGTCCCATGAAATCATCCCCCATAGATCGAACAACTCCACTTCCAAGATAGGATGCATAGGTGGCTCTGCCCTTTCTAGAGATGTTCCCCATCTTCGCTACTTGGCTACAAGTGGAAACGAATGATGAGCACTTAAATAAGGAGGGCCAATAAAAGCCCGATTGCAGAACTTATCGCTGCTTCTGCCACCAAAGCGTCCACTACACGATGAGGTGACAATGGTTCAAATACTATGATTTTCATCTTTCAGTGCACACATCTCCTTATCACTGACAAGACAAAGTTCGATGAGAATAGGCTCTTCCCAATAGTAGTACTTAAGGTGTGCTAAAACCTTTTTCTTCATAATTAAATTCGTGGAATCACCTTAGCACTTCAAATAGTTCACATAACTGCGAACCAAGGAACGCTTTCTCACTCTCAACAAGAAAAAGCTTCTTTATCCGAAATTCATCGCTCATCGGAATCATTCGCCCTTCCACCAAGGAGTAGATGGTCTCGTCACTAAATTTCTGCCCTTTATCCTTTATTTCACGTCGAATTCTTGCAATGTAAGGACCCACCGAATCAATCGAGGTTTTCAGATCTTTCTTGGTCATACTTAATGGCGCATCGATCAAGATGTACCACGACTTTGTCGACCATCAAATATGGCTCGAATTTGTCAAAGCAAAGACGATGGCCAATGTACTCTTTCAGAGGGCATAATTCGCTTGAGCATCATTCAAAGTCCCGCTTATGAGTAGATCACCCGAAAGATCTTCTCCGCTTTCGCCTAAAACCGCCCCTAATCAGATAGTCGCTATATCACGATGATCAGCCCTAATCGGAAAATGAATCCCAACCCTGGAGCCGGGCAAATTAACAGGAGCGTGAGATCAACTTATTCTCTTCACTACGCTGAAAGCATGTACGAGATTGGGAGTCAAATTCGAATGGGATCCTGACTAACAAATTGATACCTGGGTTTCAATCCCCAGAGAAATCTTTGATAAAACCGCCTATAAAATCCAGTACGGCTCAGAAAACTTCCTGATCCCTTCACAAAAGAAGGAGGAGGTAACTCTCAATTGCTTCAATCTTCGCCCTATCTACTTTGTCCCTCTGCAGATCCATGTCCAAGAACACACCCTCTTTTAAAATTCAGCAAATGGCACTTCTCCCAACTGAGTACTAAATCGTCTCTTCACATCTTACAGTACACAGCTTCTCAAATTTGCTATATAGACACTGTCAAATGACTCTCCCATTACCGAGAAATCGGCCCATGAAAATCTCAATCGTTTTTCTACTATTTGTCACGTAGAATGGCACACATGCATCTCTGTGCGCCCTGAGCATTAAGATACCCAGCAGTAAGATCCACGAAAGCTTAATGTACCATAGGGGCAAGGAATTATCTTCTCTCTGGATTCTTCAAAGTGCTATGGCGATTTGGTTGTAACCGGAATATCCATCCAAAAAGCAATAATATTCATACCCGGCTAATCGATCGAGCATCTGATCTAGAAATGGCAGAGGAAAGTGATCTTTCCGAGTGGCCTTGTTCAGTTTTCTATAGTCAATACAAATTCTCCAATCCCACACCGTCTGGTTTCTAAGAAGATATTGTTTTCAGCCTTTACAATGCTTATCCTTCTTGGTACTCACCCGAATTGTGGCTTACCCATAGCGTCCGAATGGGGTAAATCCCCTTCACTCCCAAAGATCTAGCCATTTTAGAACTCTTCCGAACTCACTCCTTCATCATTCTGATCTGGGCCTCCCTCCTCACGCTCCACCCCAGGGTCATGACCATCTTCTTACCAAAATACGCATACACACAGAAGGGCGGATCCCTTTAGGTCAAATAGAGACTATCCGAGTTTGTTTGTGAGATCGAAGAACCCCACAACTTCTCTTCCTCCATTTTAGTTAGGATGATGATGATACCACGGTAGCGAGATTCTACCCCCTGTGTACGCATACTTCAAACGCTAGGCAGAGGTTTTTGTTTCATCTTGAACACAAGCCAATTGATGGAACCTACGGTTTAGCCCCTTCGCCAAATGACCAAGTATTTCCTTCTATTGTGCCCAAAAGAATCCATCCACTTAATCGCATTCTTCCTCGCTCACTGTGTTCTCGTGAATTTACCACTAGCTAGTTCCAAAGGGTCTGAGACCACTTTGGCTAGATACCATAGCCTCATTATATCAACCATTAAGCACGTATCACTTCTTCACAGCCAGGTCTCACCGCCTCGAATACATTTGGAATTTACTTCTTCTTCTTTGTACTCTTAGTTTCGGGCCGCCTCTCCTCGCATCAATCATCGCTTCGCCAGCTTGCTAGAAAAGGTCTTCCTAAGATAATCGGGTATTTCTTTATCTTCCTCCATGTCTAAAACTATGAAATCACGAAAGATAAACTTGTCGACCTTTACTAAGACATCTTCATTATCCCCCTGCAAGCCTAGCATCCGTCTCGCAAGCTGCAGTGATCAGAGCCTGACGGGCTTCTCCTAACCCAAACGCCAAAGACGGATAAGGGCATAAGATTAATGCTGGCACCCAAATCACACTCTTTCAAAAATAGCATTTCCAATTGTGCACGGGATAGTGAAACCGCCTCGGCCTCGAGCTTCGCGGTGAGCTTCCTCCTCGGCTGATGGCACCGCATTCCTCGGTTAAGCTACCGCCTCAAGTCCGCTTAATCTTCTTCTCGAGACAAAATGCTTCATGAACTTGCATAATCGGGCATTTGTTTAAGTATCGCAAATGGGAAGTTTATATGCGCCTTTTGAAAATATCCATGAACTTCGTGGAATTGCTTGTCCGCTTTATGTTTCTTGAGACGTCAGGGGTAAGGGATCGTATGTCGGGCCTCGCTTCACTAGAAGTCTCGCCGACCGCTTTCTCCGCGGACTGCTCGATCCGGCTTCATCTTTCTATTCCGTCGTGCGGGTCTCCTCGCTTCTAACTCGCTCTACGAGTGGGGTTGCACTTGTGATTCCAATTCTTCCACTTCGCGTGACTCCGCTTTAACGTGCTCATTCCCATCTCTTCGGCTTACTCTTCGACCGCTTCTCAGAGAACCCGCTGCCTTCTCTCGTATAAGCTCGCCATTTGGCCCATTTGTGCCTCCAAACTCCTACCTGTGCCGCTTGATTGTTTAATCGTTGTTCACAAAGATGGTCTCAGCTTTGGGTCTCATTCATAAATTCATGAATGAGTAGTTAACATTCTGTGTTAGAGCTTGTTTAAATCCAAATTTCTTTTCGTGGGTGGTTCATTAGCTCTGCCTGACCGCGCGTATTGTCTCCTGATTGCTCCTCCATCCATACCCTGGTTGCTTGACACTCGTCTCGATTGTTACGCCCATCCTTGTCCCCGATTCCCGATTCCGTAGCTATTACCCCCATACGGTCCTTTGCCGCCGTGATTGATTCCGATTGAACTCTCGATACGTATCGAGCTCTTTCCACTGGTAGTGGTTCCTTGATCGACATTCTACACTACTACGCGGTCTCCACAGACCACACAACTCCCATGGCGTGGTCCGTATAGCGTGCCGTTCTCGTCGCCTATTTAGCCGCTTAGTCACCGAGCCACATGATTTACCGGGGATTGCTGAGACTTCATCAGTCTGTGCCACCCACTCGTGTTTATCGGTGTAGCCTCTCTCTGTGCCACCGATTACAGTTTGTCGCAAAGATCTCCAATATCTCATACGCCCGGTCTGTGGTTTTCATCAATGATCCCCGCCCAGCAACTATCAGCTGTTCGGGTTGTATTTCTCGCACTATTGTAGAAGGTGCGTGACTTGCATCCATCCGGTTAGCCTGGTGAGTGACACTAAGAAGAGTTCAGAACTTGTCCCATGCCTCTCGCTGTGCCCTCCCTCTAATCGACCGACCAGACGATTCTGCAATAAGTTGTGCAATCTCTTTCTCGAAGGTGGTGAACTTAGTCAAACTTTTGTACCAACTCGCTCTATGTAGTGCAATGGAGTCTCATATTTAACTGTTAGCCAATGCTCGCTCTATCCCCCGAGCGAGCTGAACAACCGTAATCTTGTGGTGGCTTCTTCAAAGTGACCCCCGTTGTATTCCGATGGTATCGCAAACTTCGAGGAAGAATAAATGCATGTTCGGGTTCTCACAGCAGTCCATGGAATCAATATGTTCAATATTCCAGACTGCGGATCGACTTCAATTCAAAAATTGTTCGCTTGAATCATGGGCCATCTGATCATTGGCTCGAATTAATCGCCAGGTAGAACGAATCTGATCAATAGCATGCAATGGGATCGTCGCACAGATGAGAATGGCCTAGCGCTTGATTTCTTTAGTCTGCTTCGCTGTGGTTCAGCTTGTTCCGACGCCAAATCTTGTTCTTCGTTTTCCATGACTATGAGTTCCCACTGCTCGCTCGCTCTCGACGCAATCCGCGCGTAAGTCTTTCGCTCGATCAATGCAGTCACCGATCTGCTTGGTCGTCGCATGTACTCACTAAACCCGCATCAGCGTAATAAATTACTTCACCTCAAACTTAACAAAACCCACCACTAATACTTGTAAAAATAACAAAAAATAAAGAAAATTCAGAATTATTATCTATATGCTCACTCTATATCAATTAAACCTTTCATTTAATCCATGCCAAAAACTCTGACAGCTTCTAAAACGCGGTGTATAAAATGAATGCCTAAATGCTAAGTACTGTGAGTCCCAAGTAATATAGAGTGTACTTTAATGTACTGATATCGATCCACAGGAAAATTGATTACGAGGTTTTGCTTTCGCATAACATTCAATAATTGATTTTAGTGGCAGAATTTAAGTAAAGAAATTTCAATGCTTTTAATATTCTAGTGAATTAATACAGGGGAGCCTAGTTAAATCTCTCGTCACATTCTGGTTTGGATTATCTTTTCTAAAGATGTTACAGCACTAATTGTTTACACAACATATCAATGGTGAGGTGATCTCGTCTTACGAGATATCTTTTCGAGGCATATTTCGCTATTTCGTGAATAGAATTGGAAAGATCTCTATCTCAACCCTGCATTCAAATGCTTAATGTTCAACCCCCAAATACCACCTTCAGTTCGGAATATCTCTATTACCCGAATCGGCAAAGGCTACTCTACCCGTATCCTCGAATACCCTCATCTCGAATCTCTGATCTTCAAAGTGTAAGTGATGTTAATATTGGCCGATATCATATAATTAACATGTGCATAGAGTAGATGCGACATAAATTAACAACAATTAATTAACATGAAAGGTTATCCCTAATCCATTGTTTGTATGTGGCTTGATAACCCTAGAAATAAGTTTGGGAATATCTATGAAGGAAAGAAATACAATATGTAATATGGTGTTAACATCCTCATGTGATCCAAAAATAAATTAAACAATAATGAAAATTAATACAAAAAGTCCAAGGAGATCCTTGAAGTCCGGCTGCAGCCCTCCCAATCTCGTGATCTCCGGTCGCATCGCCCCGACGCTTCCAACTCCAGCCCCCTCAGATTTGTAATCGATGAGATGCGTATTGAGCCCACGCCCGCGACGCGGGTGACGCCAAGGACAGATGACGCTCGCGACGCGGTGAAGTCACGACGCGAGACTTCCGCCGATGCAGATTTATAAAGACGCCGACGCGGAGACGTCACGCGGGCGCTGACTTCCTCAGATGCTCCTCACGCCCAAAATGCTTCCGTGAAGTTGTTCTTTCTCGCCATCATGCCTCATATTCCAAAACAAAAACTAAATATGAATCTAACACTAAAATTATATAAATAATGCCAAATCAACATGAAAACGCAAGACTCGACGCGAGGAATCTCGAGTGTTTGGCACTCATCAATTAGTGCGCAAAGTACCTTCAAAACCTAATTCAAACGCTCGTGGCCAGCACTCGGGGTACTACCCCCAACCGAAACGCGTCCCTTAGCAATGCAAAACAAAAAGGATATGCATGCAGCGATTTTCAAAAAGTTTATTATTCAAAAGGTGTATATACAAATAAACATACTTTTGAACTCAAAATTACACCTGCTGAAAACCGATATGAAAGAGCTTCGAAAAACCCATACAAGAACAATTTTTAGGTCAATATTGGTTCCATGATTCTCAACTTGAATTTCCACCAAAGTCTAATGGTTCTTTATGTAACCAGATCGAGCCAATAAATTGCAAAAATTGTCCCTCCCCCAACCTAGCACTGGCATGGCCTTAAGTTGTTGAACAACCTAGATAGGATAGTTACACTCTCCTTTCTTTATTCAACTACATTTAGGTGCAATGCTTAAATCCGACTTCACCAAAGTCCGTAATCAATCACCGATGACTCCCAACCAATTAAGGCTTAGACGCCTCAAAAAGGATCACCACCACAAACTCTACAGTTTCACCCCTGACCAATGACTCCCACAAAATCAAGCACCTACAATCTGCTAAACCTACCTATCCACCCGCGAACGGTAACACTAAATCGATGACTTTAACCATTTAAGGCTTAGCATCTAAGCTAGTTATTACTATACACCCCCTGACCAGGTTTCTGTTTCAAGGCAAAGTGTCACGACTTTATTTTTTTTCTTTTCTTCTTTTCTTTTTTCTTTTTCTTTCTTCTTGCTTCTTTTCTTTCCTTGGAAGACTACATTGGTCTTCAAATGCTGTGGGTAACACAAAGTCCATCCTAGGTTGCCAACACGCCTAAGGCCTAAGGCTATGCAAAGAAAGGAGAGGCAACCACCTGACAACCTATTAGTACAATCCGGTGTGCAAGTGTGAATTAGCTTAAGGGAGAAATGTTCAAGTTGAGCATGTTGAACTTCAACTCCACCAAAAATTATATCAAACATGGAATTTGTTCTAATGATAAGGTGACAAACAGGTTTCAAATTTTTCCATTTAAAGGTTAAATTCGCACTGTTTATTTAGCAATTCAATCATCTAATCAAACAATTCAATTGGTCTCAATGGAAGCAATTCAATTGTCTGAAAAAATTGATACCCGGTGGGGCAATAAAAGTGATATGTGCAAAAGTCTCAGATATATATACCGACACTTTTGATATACAAAATGGCTAGTACATGCATATCAAAGTTAATTAAACACCGAACCATCATGAACTTCAACTGCTTCGGGAAACACCCCAACCAGCTCCATATATAGAAACTTTACTCAAGGATGAGATCAAGGAGGATGATCTCTCAACCAGGCCTCCAGTCGACTCCATGGTGTCGACTTCCACAGGCACTCTGTCCTCACCATGAACCAATCAACAATTGCCCTCGTTAGGCACCGATGGCAATTCCAACGACACCTCGTTGTACCGGTTGGTCATTTCCTTCAATTCTCGGGATTACTTAGCTTACTCCCAGATCTCCGCTGACACTGAGCACACATCATTAGTCACTTGATTTTCGCTTCCATTAATTTGTGCTTGTTGTTCAAGTGAAATATATTCAGCCCACGTCATATTGCCAAAATGTAAGCTGCACGACCCATTTCGCAATTGATGATTGCATCGGGCAAAGGCCGAAATGGTCTTCCAGATAATCGCACATGGTTGTCTATTCTACGCTCGTGTCGGCACAATTACAGTACCCACTCGGGCAGGAGAATTACCCATTTCTCACAAGACATCCTCAATCATCCCCTTAGTGGATCTTCACCGATCTATCGGCCAATGATAGTGTGATGTTGGTTGGTTTAAGTTCACCAAACCTAATTGTCATATACGAATACTACAGTAGGTTCACATCAGCTCCTAAATCGCTAAATGATTTATCTATGCAATTCCCACCAATATTTAATTAAAATTGTGGAGATCCCGGATCCTCGTGATTAATCGGATTCTTGTTTCTAATTTATGGCACCGACTTGTTCAAGAAGAAATGCTCTTTTTCCTAACGCTCAATCCCTTCGCTGATTGTACAAAGATCTTTCAAAACTTTGCATAGGCTTCGAATCCTGCTTGATGATGTCTCAAAAGAGGTATGTTGACTTTCACCGTCTTAGGACTTCTAAGATGTCCACTACTGAGATGCTTTCTTCTTACTCTAAGTGCCTTGTAAAATGGAGGTGGCATGCTCTCATTTTTTATGGAGTCCTCCTTAAGAGAATATGCCTGCCCAATTCTTCTCCTTTCCCTGTTTCTTCACAGTGCTTAGGCATGGGCTGATTTCAACTTTTCCAATTCTTAAGGTGATTATTGTTTAACTTCATCCATTCCCGAATTCGTCGGGATGACCCCACCTCATGAATTCTCTTTCTTGCCTGCACCGCTTCGAAGGAACCTTCCTCTCCCGCACCTGCAATATTGTCGATCTCAGATCGAGTTCCTCAGGCTGTCAATTTTGTCGGGGATTGTTCTCAAGCCCATCTATTCTTTTGTTCAGTGGTGCTCCCACAAGGTCAACTTTCGTGCCGCCTGCACTGATCCCCTTTTTTTCCTCGACAAAATTGCCTACCACTTTACTCAAATTCAGGATCGCCTGTTCAACAGGAGAAGAAAGTGGAAGAGGCTGTTGTTGTATTGAAGTGGAACCAAACTCGCTGTCGTGGCTCCCCGGAGGCGGCGTGGCCTGACTTCCATGACAGCCACAATTTCCCCGCTAGGGTTATTGGTGTTACCATATGGAGCATCTTTGGGCGGCGTGGATTTACGGCATGGGCATGTTTCGACAAGGCTCTCGTGGTAACATTTGACTGAAAATTGAAGCAAGAAAATTGGGATGTAGATAACTCATTTACTGTTTGCATTTCATGCTGATTTTTCATTTCAAGATCATCTAATCTTTGAGTTGTAAATGGGTTCACTTTCGCTTATCTCTCAGTCTTCAGAAATGCAGCTACTGTTTCCCTCTTCGTGTTCTTAATGGCCTTAATTTTCAACTTCCCTGTATCAGTTCCATCCAAGCTAGGAGGTTTCAGCTTGGCATGGCTCAAAAATCCATGAGTTTCTACTTGTGATGCTTTGCTCGTAAAATCTCCTCCACACATGGTTTCTAAATAATTGTCATGGGGACATACCATCATATAAAAGGAGTTACCAAAGATCCGATTCGGGTGTAAACCCATGGTGTGGGTATGCACCGATGGTCTCACAAATCTTCCCAAGATCGTAAAATCTCTCACCATCATGAGTCGCAAAGGTATAAATTTGGTTCTTTCCAAATTATTGGTCTTATGAACACTGCACAACTTCTTCAAAAATTTCGCCCAGCCTCCTCGCTTTCATGGTTCCGCTCTATGCGAGCGTCAAATTCGCCTTGTCCTTTACATTATGAAATGCCTTTTAGTAAATCCATGTCAATCATACCTTCCTTAAACAGCGATACTTCCCCAAACCCTGGCATGTGTATGGGATTTTCATTTTCCATACCATGATATGTGCAGAGCAGGTACTAAGTAGGGGCCTCACCGCTACACTTCTCAAGCAGAGGTAATAGACATATGAAGGGGCACTAACTTTGCAGGTGGATGCGGGTCCACCACCATATGCAAATGATTCATCGGGATTCGTTGACTTCGTGGCCGTTTTTCGTGCAAAGGATCCATGGTATCGTGTGTATAGTGACCCAAACATCCTTTTGTAATCTACCTGATATGTCTCTATCCCACCGATGCATAAACACCTGTTACACAATTTCAAAGACAACAAAGAGCACAACTAAACTTGGCAAAAAGATTAGGGTTAGCTAAATAAACCGGATCGTATGAAAACAAAACAATGCAATATCGCAAAGTGATGAATACTTGCAATACAAAGAATCGAGTGTCAAAAGGATTAAAAGGCTCACCACTTGTGATGTTGGATTGGCAGTACACTTCAACTTATCATTCGTAGTTTGGCACCATCCCCGGCAACGGCACCATTTGATTCGTGCCAGGTAGGGTGAGCGGAATCAACAAAATTTGTTTCCTATATTTCTCCCACACGAGTCAAGCCAATGCGCAAGATAGTGGTTCAGTAGTCGAACACGGATGGGGTTTTCATCCTAGAATGACTCAGATCGTGTCAAATGGTGAGGCTTTTATTTGGATTTTGGATTTGTTTCAAAAACAAAGGTATGTTTAACTCGCCGATCAATTGTAAAACCAAAGTAGAGGTAGAGGTGTAACTTTGAAGATTTAGGCCTACTAACTTGATAACATAGGGCAAACAAGTGTCCTCTGTTTCATCCTCCCATTGGCCAAGCAACCCATAGTCCATGCCATAAATCGATCTCTTTGTTTAACTAGCAAACCTCAATTTAGAATCACCACTATATTTGAGTCAACACAGCAACATGCATCTACAAACTTCCTTTAGTTTGAAACCCTAACATTCAACATCATTTCAGTGGCTTGTAAAGGCCATCTAAAGAACCACAGTACATCTAGCAATAAGTATGCACTGTATCCTAAAGCATGGTAAGTGTTGGCCAAGGTAATAACATTAAATGATATTCAACCCTAGTTTGAGAAGATGGGAGCCTCATAGCCATGCACTGTAGCATTTAACACATGAGGACAACTCGTGAACTCCGCCTCACAACCAAGCTAGCTACCTTCCTCTTCAAAGCTATGAGCTTAGGCCAAGCATCTCTTTGAGTCATTATCCCCAGGGTTGTTTGGTAGCCTAGAAAATGAGAGAAAGAGGAGAGAGAAGAGAGAAAAGCAAAACCCTAACTGAGCTGCGGGAGATATTTACATAAAAATGAAAATGTGCCAAAGGATTCTCTCTCTAGTTACAAAATGGAGGGGGCTTATATAGGCCACCCAATGTATGAAAATACAAGAAAGCCTAACATTTTGGCTAAAACAAGGGACAAGGATGTAATACACCAAAATGAAGTCGGTTGGCATTAATTACACAAAGATGACAAGGCAGGAGATTTCTAGGCGGTAATTTCGCTTTAGGTAGCTAAAACTTCGCTACGCAGCGGTAAACTGCAATGCAGATAGCGAATCAGAGACTTCGCTATGCACCGCCAATTCTCTCTAGTTAGAAAAAATTTCGCTAGCCTAGCTGAAATTTACAGAGATAGCGAAACCTGTGAGCATTTTCGCTAGGGTACGTTGATTTAGCGAAATTTTGAAGCCTAGGTGAGTTTCACTCGCTTAGGATCGCGAAATTCTCGCTTATGATTGCGAAATTTTCATAATCCCAAAGAAAATTTCAATCATAGCGAAATTTCCGGTTTGCATATTCTTCACTCCAGACAGTTACCCGGCTTCTTATCGCATTCATTTTCATCACTTTGCCTTCATTCTTCATTGAATTTTGGTATGTTTGAAGGCTCGATAAATGGGTTCAATCTCATGGTTAAGCACATATCTCGAGACAACTCTCAAGGTACGCAAAACCTACAAAACAACCAAAAATAACCCCAAACGGCATAAGGATACTAAGAAGACCTGAACACCTCAATTGGCATTATTGACATGATTAGTGCGCAAAAGGCCCAAACCTATCCCCGAAATTAGGGCCCAAAATAGAACTTTGGGTACTAATCAAGAAGGGTCAGCAAGACTACAAGAAGGGAAAGGCACAAGTGGCTCGTGGTTTGGCTGGCACCGCAAGAATGGCGCTTCGCAGCTGCTACAAGTATGCTCTAGGAAATCGACAATGGTGTCACAGCGAAGAGTTGGTGCTGTGGCCTCTGGATGGGGCGCACGCCGCAATGCGGCTCGGGCAAAAGAAAGAAAGCTGTATGGAACCTGGTGTGTGGCAAACCTGTGGCATGGCTCTGAGGTGGTGTGAAAGGAGTGGGATGGAAATGAGTAGGGGGACCTTTTATAAACTTGCTTCAGAATCTAAAGGTCCCGTGAAGCCCAAGAGTCATTGGATGTCAAATTCGGCCATGATCATAAATTTTACCGTGACCACCCCAATATCCGCTAATAACAACAAAATTTCCTAATTTAGGTAAATTAAAATAAAATAAAATTAAATTAAAAATTAAAATTAAAATTAAAACATCAAAATTAAAATTTTTATATTTAGTTAAAATTAAGATAAGGAAAATTACTAAAATAGAATAACCTAAAATTGAATTAAATTACTAAAAAATCAAAAAAAATTTGAGCTGCGGGGCCATTCTCGTTGAGACTAAATCACCAATCAGCTAACTGTCTCATTCATGAGGGTTCGTGGAGCAGTTAAGCCCTTCACCCCTCGCACGATGTGTGGCCGGCAGATGCCTCCATGCCTCGCCTTTGTGTTGAGCTTCTTTCACTTCAGGATGTCATGCATCATCGTCTCAATAGAGTGACTGATGTAGTCCATTCTCCACTAATTGCTTCACTTTCCTTTTCACCTCTTCCACTTTTGTGAGTCGCTTTGGTTTCAGACTGACCAATTGAGAGTAGCTTCAATGCTCATGCCTCTCATCTCTCTATTAGTTTGTGCTTGTTGCTCGAAAAATATTGAGCTCCGGGGTTATCATGTTGCCAATGTGAGCTTCGCATGACTCCATTACGTAAATTGATTATCAGACAAAGTGGTTAAAAATGGTCTTCCCAGATGATCGCACATGATTAGGCCCACCGCGATTATTCTGTGATTAAGCACTACAAAATCCACGGGTAGTAGAATTTGTCCACCTTACCAAAACATCCTCCACTATTCCCTTAGAATTTTTACCGATCGAATACCTAATGAGAGAGTGATGTTGGTAGGCTTCTAGCTCCCCAAAAACCCAACCGCTATACACTGAATATGGTAGTAGGTTTACACTGGCCCCCAAGTCCAATAGTGCTTTGTCTATGCAAGTCCCTCTAATGTTGACTGATATTATGGGGGATCCTGGATCCTTGTATTTCACCGGGGTCTTGCTCTGAATGATAGCACTGACTTGTTCTGTTAGGAAGGCTTTCTTTTCAATGCCCAACCCTCTTCGACCGTAATAATGTGTCCTTAGGAATTTTGCATATGTCGACTCGCTTAATCATGTCAGCAAGAGGGATATTTACCTTCACTTGCCTTAGCACCTCCCAAATTTTAGCTTGGCTTGTGATTTTTTTCTTGCCTTTGAGTGCTTAAGGAAATGGAGGGGGCATGTTTTTCTTCATTGAATCTTCTCTGATTATTATCTTTTCAGGCTCAACTTCCTTTCCTTTCTGCTTCTTCGCAAATATGGCAATCGGGTTCCTCAATTTCTTTTCCACTCTCAAAGTGATGATAGCCTTTACTATCCATCCTGAGTTGCTAGGAAGAACCTATTTCATGGACCCCTTGGATTTGGCAAAGAGCGGAAGGGAATCTTCCTTTCTCCCCCCGTACCAAAGAAATTGTTAATCCCGGTGATGGAATATCAGATTAATAATCTTCGATTAAGGCGTCAGCCTACCTATTCTCTTATTCAGGTGCTTCACAAGATCTATTCTTGATCCAATCAGACATTGATTCCCTTTTGCTCTTCCACAAAATTACCTACCACCTTGCTCAAATTTAAAATATCTTGTTCAACAGGGGAGAGGGTGGTGTGATGGTCAGGTTGAGATGAGAGGAACCAAACTGTTGTTTGCCACCGTGGAGGTGCAGCTATGTGGTGGGGGTGGATTAGTGCCCCAAAGTGCTATTTTGAAACCCTATTTATTATAGGTTTTGAGTGCTTTTGTGTACTAATCATGCTAATTAACCCGGAGCCATACATTAAGGTCTCTACTATATTAATGATCGATTTTGTGGCAAAATTTTGCGCTTTGGTGAGCTAATTATGCCAAAATTGTTGAGTTGATCCAAGCACGAAGAATTCAAGTCAAACTCAACATTGCATCAAAGATCGATGAAAGAAGAGAAAATGTTAAGAAAAACACTCACCGCAGAAAGCTTCTCCACGAGCACTATTCCAAGCTCCAAAGACTGCCTCTCCCGCACCCGCTCGCTACGCTTACACCCCGCTTGCTTTTGCTTGGTTTTTTTTCCATTTTACCCCGTAATAACCTTCCGATTTTGGTTTTGTAACTTCCCTTACACTGAGCATCTATATAAGTCTCGCTTGTACAAAACAATCCGATCAATTTCTATACGCAGTCGGTGCGCTCCCGCAAATTTCCTTTCCTTTTTCTTTCCTTTCCTCTTCCATCTGCCCCAAACACCTCCGAGGATGACAACTCATAGGATGTCTTAGCTAGACCTCTTCCCTCCTTGAAGAGGACGGCCTGCCATTAGGGTGTGGAGGCAACTCACGGTTCCCCCGTTTTAACGCACGTATTTATGGTTGCTCAGGTTCCTCGCTTCATACCAGCTAAAATCTCTACATGCTCTCTTAATGTGTATTTGGCAAGTTTTTTGGGTTCAATGGATACTTTCACTAGATCCATTGAGGCTCGCTTAGTTGTCTCCCGCTAGTTATCGCGGGAGTAGGGTTTTTAGGAGATGTGTTTTCACCGTTAGTGACATTTATGCCCATTTAAATGCTATGTTTCAAAAGGGAAAATCATAGGGCTTAGCTTTTAAAGCAATGAAGATCCTAGCTCGAAATGACTATATGTCATCCTCCCCAACTCGAGGGAAAAAATGTTCTGACATGTGTTACCTTTAAAACCCTAAACCAGTGGCCTAACACTTCAAGGGGTTCTATTTTACAGTTTTTTTCTTGTTTTAGTTTCAGTTAGTGAACACCCAAAACCCCCCTGTTTTAACCAAACCCCAAAATCCAAATTTAATTCACCAATTTTTGATTTCACTTAAATCATTTGTACGAAGAAAACCCATCCCTGTGTTCGACCCTAGACCGCTATACTGCAGTAGCTTGACTACGGCAGTAGGAGGAATATAGGATATAAATTTTGTTGATTCCGGCCACCCTACTGCGGGCACGAATCGTAAGAATTTCCAAGAAAGATTAGGTGGTTCCCTCCAATTGGGATTAGAGGCATACCATATGGGCATCAGTTGTGGCTTTCTGTATTGGCCCACAAAGATTGGCATGCTCGACATCAAATCTCTCACTCGAGGAGCAATTGGACAAAGGTTCTTCCTGGTGGACAAAGGGATTGGCAATTGATGCATGGGGTTGGCCTGTGGCAGATTTTCGCCACGCCTGCACTCATGTAGCCTTTCCTTCCAGCTCTTCCACCTTTCCTTGCTAAGGTCGAGCCTTTGCTTTCATCTCCATATCCTCGTAAAGTGCAAAATTTCCCTTTCGTGGGTCAAGGTCTCATTTTCTCCACCTCCTCGGGTTTGGCCTATCCCATCCCTGGAAGTTTCAGCCACATTATCTCAAGTCCATGGCTTCATTTAAGTGCTTGCTCAGAAGTCCTCCACACATTGTTTCCACAATTGCTTCTATGGCTAGAGACATACCACCATAGAAGTGGATTCACAAGCATCCAAGGCCAAACCATGATGTGGATGTGCACCGATGGTCTCCAGCAACCTTTCAAAGACTGGAGAACCTTTCATTGTCATGGGCAAAGAACGTGTAGATTTGGTTCCTTCTTCAAATTGTTATCTTGGTGGAGCACTAAAGAATTTTTTAAGAATTCTGTCACAGCCTTCCGCCCAACTTCTAATGGTCATTGTCTCTGAATTGCCATATTTGGCTATTCTTGAGGGTTAATGGGAATGCCTTCAACTGGCTCAAATCCATATTGAGCTACACCTCCTTAAAAGTTATGGTCACTCTCAAAATCCCGTATGTGGGTGTATGGATTTTCATCACCATGAGTGCCTGTGCTGTGGGCACCAAATAAGGTCTCACCGCTACATCCTCAGCAGGTGGTATGATGCAGGAAGGTGCACTCACCCTAGGAGGGTGTATGTGATCCCCATTGACCCGTATGCCGTTGGATTCATAAGAGCGCTTTGTTGACTCATGAAACCGTAGAAGATCCATTTGCTCACTCGTGTACACCGATTTCACACAAATCCTCATTTCAATCGGCACTAATTCTTTGCGCCTTACATGATATATCTCTATCCCAGTGATGCATAAACACCTGTGACACAAAAAGAGACAAAGCAGAGAGCAACAAAAAGACTTGCCAAAAGGATTGGTGTTAGCTAAACAATAAAATGACTAAAATAGTAAAAACAGCCCAGCAGTGACTGCTGAGTAAAAAAAAAAACTTCATATTCTAAACAATGAAATTCAAAAAGGGGTAAAAGGTCACCAACACTTGTAATGTAGATTACAAGTACATATCAACTCATCATCTGTAGTTTGGCACCATCCCTGCAACACCATTTGATCAGCCACAGAGGGTGATCCGAATCAACAAAATTTGTTTCCCTATTTTCTCCTACCGCGTAGTCAAGCTACTACAAGATAGCGGGCTATGGTCAAAACACAGGGATGGTCATCCCACAAATGATTTGTATCATGATTCAAAATGGTGAGGCTTATCGACTTTTGGATTTGCATTAAAAAGCATGGGTGTTGTTGTCACTAGGCTAATCAAATGTTTAAAATAAGGTGTGAAGGAGACCTTGAAGTCTTGGGTCACTAGCTTGATAAAATGAGGTTATAAAGGTGTCCTCGGTTTCTCGCATTACGGAAATGACATATAGTCATTGCCAAAACCGGATCTTTGCTTAGGGGCTTTAAAACCAACCCTTAAAACATTCCTATTTGAACTTAAGATTACCAGCATTTAATGTTTCAGTAGTTGAAAATCACAGCCTTTAACATACTTTCAGTGGCTCGTAAATGGCATCTAATGAATGCCAGTGTATCTACCATTAAGAATACACTGAACTCTATAACATGCCAAGTATTGACCAAGGAAAATACATTAAATAGCATTAAACCCTAGTTTAGAAAGTTTGAAACACATAAATGCAGTGCAATTGCCTCCATTTAAAACAGAGGAATTAACACCTTGCACCATCATTAACCAACCTAGCAACCCTCCTCTTCAAGGTTTGAGGCTTAGCCAAACATCCCATGAGTTGTCATCCTCAAAGGTGTTTGCAGCCGAGAAAACGAGAGAAAGAGGAGAGAGAAGAGAAAAACTGAACCAAAATGAAAAGCCATGGATTGAAAGTTATTGAAAAAGTTAGGGTTGCAAATGTTATAAAGTGGCTTATATAGCCTTACAAGAGATCTAAAATACCAAAATAACCAAAATAATATGATTACATTGAGGGCAAAATGGGAATTACACAAAACGGGGTCGTTTGGATCACAAAAAGAGGGGCAGCATTTTCGCTATGCATAGTGAATTTCTCTATCATAGCGAAAATTGTAGGCATAGCGAAAATTTGAATTTTCGCTATGCACAGTAATTTTCGCTATGATAGCGAATTTTCGCTATGATAGCGAATTTTCGCTATCATAGCGAAAATATGGCATAGCGAAAATTTCGCTAGGATTGCGAAATTTTCGCTACCATTGTGAAATTTTCGCAATCCTTGCGAAAATTTCGCTATGCTATAGCGAAATTCCTGATCATCCTGAATTGCTTCCTGCACCAATCAACTTGCATTTCTTCCTTTCCAGCTTGACATTTCTTCATCCCTTGACTTGATGAAATCGCGAGAATTCATACGAACTCTCAGCATAAACATCACACTACGATGCCAGTTTCTGATATGATATGAGGTTCGAAACCTCGTAAAACTACCAAAAACAAACTCCTAACAAAATCGTGAGTACTAATGGACCTCGCATGTCAATCGGCTTAATTAATATGATTAGTACGCAAAAAGCACTCAAAACCTATCTTAAATAGGACTCAAAATAGAACTTTTTGGGTACTAATCATGAGTTGTTTGCCTTTTTCTATATAGAATAAAAACCCCTCAAATTCACATAGTTACAAGAGCCTTACACTTCTCTTGCATCCATGTCACTTTGAATAAATTTGTTTGATAAAATAATTCTTTCTTAATGTTCATGATTTAAAAAAATAAGGGTCTAGTCTATGACATCGCAAGTAATGTGTCATACATGTAGTAAAATCGAATGTAAGTCCGTGTATCATTTACGTAGATTGCAAGAATTAGAGATCAACTACCCCACTTACTAAAATTCTATACTATTTGGACTAAAAACTCACAATGAACGTTTTATCTAGAAAAATAAAGATTATAGACTATTGACTACTGTTGAACTAAGACAAAACAAAAGTAAATGAATAAAAATAAATTGTAACTAAAAATACTGGACTGAATCAGTTTCCTGTGAGAAACGAAAACTATCATTGAAATACAATGAAACAGTCAATTCATACACTAAAGTACATTGCTCGCTCGTATATGGATCCGATTTGTCCAAGATTTCCAAATTTGGAATTGGATTTTCCATATTCATCGGGTTGGAAACCCTTGCTTCTCTCAAGACAAGATCAAAACCAATAATTGTATTCCCACCCTCTTGCAAGACCCGTATTTTTCTTTCTCAATACTTCATACCCATTTCGATGACAATGTATCTTTGCATTTCCTTCCTCAGATTTTTGCAAAGTTTCTACCACTCTAATGTGTGGCTCATCCTTCAAATCTATTGGTTCGTCCCTTTCCTTTAATTAGATCTGCTTACGAGGTTGGGAACTTCCCTTTAGATTAAGGTAAACTCTCTTATTATTTAGATTGTTAAATACTCCCCTCCAACTTCAACTATGAGCGAATGGGGGATTTATCAAAATGAACTCTCAGAGCTCAGCAGTTCATCAATGGTAGTCTAACATACCAAGAAAAGAATGCTCTCAGCTCTTAGCTCTCAGGAATCTCCGTCAGGTCTGCAGGGCATCTCGAAATCGTAGCAAGATACATTCCCTCAACTGGTATTTGGTACTACTATTGGGAACTTATCCATTCAAAAACGACACCAAATAAGTAAATTCGAACACAAATAAGTTCTCCATATTTTTGCAGAAAGACTCAGAAGGAATGTGTAAATCAATCCAGCAGTAGCCGCTCGATTATTGCATTGTGAATTAAGAGCGAGCAATCGATCACGCATAACCACTATAATTGCACAAACCGAGAAGAAATGAATTCCAGAAATTTGTCTAGATTTCATTAATTTTCAGGCAGTAATTTTAAGAAGAATATAACATAAATAAAAATTCAGCTCCACTCGTTTCTGCACACTTCGCAAATTCAAATCTAGAAAAGAATTCAAGAAGAAAGAAATTAAAATAAAAATAAAATAAAATTCTAATCTAAACTATACAATCGAGTTCCCTCTCCGTTCCCCTTTTTCGTAGTGAAGAGGAAGCTACTTACTATTCTAACACTGTCTATTTATACCGCCAAAAGAAATTAGGTCAATCCTCAAAGCTCCAAGTGGAATTTCAAAGAAAGCCTGGGCCATTTCATTCTAGGTCAGCGAATTTTCGGGTTGATGTCGCGACATGGATTTCTCTTGTTTGCTCTTGTTCGGCCACGAATTTTTTGTGCTCGCGGCGACTGCATTCTTGCGTACCGCTTACCATCGGTCATGATGATCGCTTATGGTCGCCACCTTGTCAGTTCAAGTTCCTGTTATTGATGTCACACTACGAGCTTTCGCGGTCGCCGGCATCGCGTCTTTCTCTTCTCCCGCTTCGAGTCAATTTCGCTTTAGGTTGCGCACTACATTTCTATTTCTGTGTTGACTTCGTCGTGACTTTCTTTTCCGACACGCTTTTGTCGGGTGGTCTTCCGCTTCACAGTTTCGCTTAAGTCACACCTCAAGGTGATGCCGACCTCTTTGATGTCCATTTCGCCTTTCTAGTTGCAACCTCAATTCTTTGTTGCAACCAATTTCCTCCTTCCAACTTCTATTCCAGGTCGCGACCTCAAGGTGATGTCGCGACCTCATGTTGCTCTTTTTCTGGCTGCATGTAGTCCCAATTGCTCAAAAGTAGTTGTGACCTGAATTTCTTCGCCGCTTTTCTTCGTGTCCCGACCGAATGAGTGGTCATGGCGCATCGCTTGTGGTCCTTGATTAGCAAATGGTCGCCACTTCGCTCGGGCAAGGAATTTCGTTTGGCTTCTTTTCAAGTTGCGACCTCCCTTTTGTTCGTCAACTCTTAATTTGGTTGCAACTTTAATCTTCATGTTGAGACTCCAGTTCCCGCTTTCATGTCGCGACCTCAACGGTATGTCGCAACCTCAAATGGAGCCCTTCATTTAAAAACTAGTTGCAACTTTGTTTTCTTTGCAAAGACTTCCTTTGTGGCTTTATTGACGGATCCACGTCGCGACATCGCATTGACGCCGCTACCCAAGAGATTCACTGGGCGCGCGACATCGAGTGATGTCACAATCAAGATCCTACCTCAAATAATTCTTTAGTCTCAACCACACTCGCCGCAACCTCTTTCACTTGTCAGCCTTGGTCATTCCGGGGTCGTGAAGCTCCAACTTGCCATGACTCGCTTGAATAGTTTCCTCTCTATTTCTTCCTCAGTCGGGTCCACGATGTCGTAACCTTGAATTAACTAAACACACGGCTTTTTGTTGCGACTTCATTTCTTCTTGTAGGTTGAATCAACTAATCTCTTTTGGTTTTTGCTGGGATTTTTGCTTCTGCTGTACTTTTCTGCAAAATTAAATTTGGAGTAAAATATTCACATTTCTGCATACAAATCAACATTTATCTTGTAATATGCTCAAAAAAATGGATTAAAAATCAAATGAGTTTTTGGACTCATCATGATGAGAGGCCATGTTCACACTGAGGATAAAAATTGAATATACTTCCTCTATGTGACAAACATAGTGTTTTTTCCCAGATCAGGTAATGAGTCAGTATCATTTTGATTTAAACAGAAGGTTAGCTAATTGTTTCTCACCTGTATAAAGTACGTGAGTTGTAACTCGACCTACTCTATGAGTTCATATATGAGTAATGTTTTCCATGAATCACCGATCGTCCAGAGGCCATACTTATGGGAAGCAATCTCTGTACACCTGATAGACCTATTATCAAGGTTTCAATGGAGTTGCAGATAACTGGAGTCCACATATTGAGTTACCTGATTGAGGTTCAGACACTGACACCTTCACCGTCAAGGTCAATCCTCAAGCCAATAGCGTTGACAAGACCTTCAACAATGACATGAATAGAAGCAAACAAGTAAGTTACGGTTTGAAGAATCAAAAATCAATACTACCGAGAGGATCTAATTTTAATTATTAACTACTAAGAGGAGCGGTCTGGTCTATGAAGATATAATTTCTGAATTTGCTACCACTCACTGAGGTTGAAAAGACAAACATCCCTAAGACAGCTGTTCAAGACGTTGCATGGGCACTTTGAGTTCATAGTGATGCTCTTCGGATTGGACAATGTTTAATGTTATCTATAGATCTCAATGTGATAGGTGTTCCAACCTTATTGACCAGCTTTGTTCTGGTCTCTCGATGAGATTTCTATCACCTTACCCAAGAGGGAGCAATATGGATCATCCTGAGGATTATTTTAAAGAAAGAGAGACCATTATTGTATGCAAGTTCAAAGAAGGTGAGAGTTTGGGCCAATGGTGTGAGATCTCGGGCATGGCGGCCACCTTCAGCGCACAGCGAATCCCAGGTCGAGGGCCGTGGATGAGCCGGCGACCGACTGTCTTTCAAGACAATGAGTTCGATTACCGGGTACTATGGAGATTCATTAAGATTTTTCCTCATCATGCAATCTAACACTACATTTTAATCTAATATTCAAGTTTGACTGATTTAATCAATGAGAATACATTCCAAGAGTTGAGGAGGAGGACCACCACGTCCTATCTTATAGTCCCAGTAATGTGGCAATACACAGACACTGAAATGGAACTGGGATGTTTGATTTGTCCTGAGGAGGGTATAACTGAGGTCTACCAAATATTTAACTCATGGAGCACTCACTCCCACACAACAAACATGGAGTTGGCGCTATAGTCTCTCTGTCAAGATTTTAGGTGTTATTTATTTATAGTGAAAGTAAATGAGGTAATTTAGACCACAAAGATTACGACACTTTAAAAGAGCTTCCTAAAGCGCATGGAACACGGGCACTCATGAGCACGGCCTTCCACCCACAAACATATGGTCACTGAGATAATCACACAGTGAAAGAGTAATACGTCGCAGCATGCGCCGGATTCATAAGTGGTAGTCGGGAAGAGCACTTTCCTTTAGTGAATTCGACTTCACAACAATGCTTATTGCTTAGTATACAAATGACAATCTTTCATGAGTGCATTAATGGCAGGCCAGCGTCATCAATTATTTGCTGGACCGATGTGGCAGATCTACCACGCCAGATCGATTAGATGACACCTTAAAGGCAGAGCCTGACACTTAAATGTCTTCGCCGCCCGGTGGGCGTAAGATTATTGGCAGATGCAATTTTGACGCCGATCCCTAGAGTTCGGCGCCAGAGACCTGGTCGCCTCTTAAAGATGCCAAAGAGATAACAAAGTTCCAAAGGCGCAGAAAACCATTTCGCAGAGGTTCATTGGACCCTTTGAGATACTTTGAGAGTGGTAGGGCACTATAGCGCACTGGCCGCATCGCCGCCAGCGCTGCTGAAAAGGTTCCGCCGGCGTATTCACCGCTTCATGCCCATAGATTACACTCAGATCCAGCCTTCATAGTGGATTGGGGAGAGATTGAGGTTGGCACAAACATCCTTCTGAGAGGAATCAAAGGCATCACTGGATAAATTCAGGATCAAGTTTACACGTTGAAGACCATAAGGTTAGGCGAGAAAATCGCAATGCACAACGCGGTTTTTACGAGGTAACGTAGGAGCGCGAGATTACTTAATGCGGGGCCACCAATCCTCTGCCCAGGATTAAGGCACTGAAATGAGCTTCGTTTAATAATTGTTTTAATTAGTTTATAATGGCTACATTATACACTGTATACACAAGTGATTTTTTTTTCAGATCACATGAATCTGTGAATCAAATTCTTTTGTGGGAGAATTGGTAAAACCCAGAAAATTCCTGAATTTTTAAAAAGGCAAAATAATTTAGGCAACCCGTAACTTTGTAATCCTTGATGATGAAATGGACCTCACCACTGAAATCGGCCTTCATGAAATTTAGCCACCACCGCTGACTTGTCGATCTGAGATAGTCCAAATCTGCCTTTCTGAGGTCTGAAGGGTGAAGGATTAATCTTGCAATAATCATGGCCAAGAGGCAACACGTCATGTGGAGAATGACAAACATGGATTCATGGGACTCAAGAGAGATATGTAAAATATGATTTGTGAAACCAAAGCTGATGATATGATGTATGGTAATCCATATTTAATGAGAGCTTGATTAATTTGGCAAGTGAGAGGACAATTGTTAGACCACCGGCCTTCACCCAACCGGTTTGGGAGGGAGAAGAGAAGGAGAGAGAAAAGATAGAGAAAAAGAATGAGAAAGGAGAGAGATATGTCTACTTTCAGATTTTCTAATTACCATCCATTTAATCCAATAGATAAGAGGTAGTTGATCCCCACTCAGAGCTACACTGAAAATTACACGTGTGTTTTTATAACTTTGGTGAGGGGTCTTATCCTACTGAGGCACTTTTTGGCTAAGGTTTTATTTGAATATTAGGGATGTTCGGGTCGAGCGGGCCGCATGATTCAAAGTAAAGCATGGACTGATGTGAAACCCTTTATGGTCTCTTGACAGTGATCGAAATCGACCGTGGATCGGGAGGTGCCAAGTTTGTGCGTTGTTTATGTGATTCTTTCCGTAGTTCCAAGGTGGATCATTTTATTGTTTATTAGCTCATGGAGTTTAATTTTTGGTGCTATTGCCATGAATAAACAATATGTAAATCTTTTTTGAATGAGGATGATATTGATATGTTATCATGTAATGCAGAAATGAATAATTATTTAGATAAACGGACAATTGATATATTAGTGAAAAAAATATATTGAGGTAATGTTATTGTAAATTAACTTTTATAAGATTCTTCCAAAGAATTTGTTTGTCGTCCAATAGCTTCATTCTGAGGGAAGACCTGATCATTTAAGATACCTGTACTTACTTCAGGCTGTCCAATAGATTTTATCATAAACTATGATATTTAAAGAAAAAATTGTTGTAACCGTTTTCACACTGGTTGAAATATGAGGGGAGTCAAGTTCAGATGAGCGTCAAAACACTATCTTACATCACGTCGCTTCATTGCGATTATTTATAGTAATGAGATGGTGCAGATCCTCGATCAGGTCTCCGCGCACGCGCCTCACGGATGCAAAGATGCCTCGGAAGCAAAGCAACAACGGCGAGCGGTGACGATGAATACGCCACGACGCTGGGGTCAACAACAAGCTCACCACGGGGATCGCCGCCGACGTCGCCACCGCCACCACCACTTAACGCCACCAAAATCTCACTCATCACTAAAGCACCATGGTCATAAACAGGCACCGGAGCTACAACTGGCGCACCGGCCTCTGCAGCGTGGAGCGACAACTGGTCACTGAAGCGCCCGAACGGTAAACGCGCCTTTCATGTTTTTGATGATTTGATACAGAAACCATGGCTTTCTGACAAACATTTCATCTTCTTCGCCGATGTTCTAGATTCTTCTGTGTTTACGCCAACTCATGGCATGATGGATTGAGCGATCAATCTTTAGCTGGTTCACTATTTATAAATCGGTCAGATCTATTCGGCGCACTGTATTTTAATTATATGATAACGGCCATGATTGAAGTGAATCAGATCGATCCCAGATCTGAGATTATGGTTCAGTGATCTGGTGAGATAGCTTCTGCTATCTGCTGATTAGAGATATTCGAACTCATGTATCTGTTAGAAGATGGTTACTGAAATGCCAAGTTCAAGATAGAGAGATTATACCCCAATTTTATTCATTGATAAAGTGATATGCCTTTGAGGAGGAGGGATTATCTCTGTGAGGGCAAGGACCAACTCGCAAGACATATTGAGGAATGATATTATCAAGAATATCTTAGAAAGAAATCCATCAACGTGACATGGGAGACACACTCAGCTTCAAAACCACTTTGATTTTCAGAAAACAGATTATGTAGTTTTCATGATATTTGAATTCCTCTCCAAACACTTTTTATATTATCAAAAATGAATCCTTTAGAATATTATAATCTTTCCCTGGATCAAGATCCATCATCATAAGTAATACACATTTATATTACATGTGGTACCTCATGACATAGGTATGATTTACACACCGTTTTTCCATTCCACAAGTTTGAGGCTGGTCGCTTGGAGAGGTCAGACTGATATATAACTGGGCAATAGTAGATATTACTCCCAAGCTACTTTTTTTGTCTATCTCCTACAAAACATCAACGGCTTTGGTTGTTCGCGTGGTATTATAAAAAGATAGGTTTCTAAAGATATGCACTGAATATGATCAAACAATCAACACCTGCTGATCTCAAACCAAAAGACTTATGCATGCACCACTATGGCTGCAGAATGGAATGGTTAGAAACTACAATGAAATGACTCAAGAAGATCTATAACAAATGACTCAAATCATAGAGGTCAAATAAAATCATGATAATCAAAGACTCAGATCATTTATACAAAACAAGACCTTTTCGTTACTTAGATGAAGTTAAATAATAACTCATATTCGGCATAAATGATTTGACACAATTTATCTGGCCAAACAATTTTTCGAATCAGTCATTATGTTGATAGATAAGCCGTAATATTCAGCCCAGCGATTACCCAGAAGGAGAACCGAATATGCACGACCAATGGTTGCTACATTTATCAAGTACAACTGGTTGACCAAGAAGCCCAGAGCACATGAAAACACTACCCCAGATATTTTCAAACACGTTGAACTAGTCAACACAATTGATTCCATTGACATGAACCATTTCCACAAAAATTTCTGAAATTCTGTCTTCCACCAAATTGCATGTTAACTCAGGCAAGAATCAACACGCTTAATAATCTTTAAGGATAACCCAGCAGAAGCATGTAAGATTTCACCACGGCTGCAAAGCGCCCACAAATCACCATCGATTTATACTGAAGTCCACACCTTCACATTGTCCAGTTAACCAGAACAATTATTGATGTTTCACCGGAGAGCACTGAATAAGAAAACCATTATAATTAGTTATAATCGAAGGATGCTGATTATCAATGATCTAATCTAATACCAGAGAGAAGTTTACATAATCGTAAATACTATGTGCGCTGGCATAACGAGGTCCTCAAATAATCGAACGAGGGCACGCACCGACTAAACAAACAAGAGCGCCAAGCAACAAACAAATATACATCACCCATGGGAGCGGTAATTTGGTGAATCATAAACAACGATCGAATGCGCCACAGGTAAACTCACCATGAGTGTCAAGATGGTCGGTGTTCAATCGATCAATCACGCCATAATCCATGGGAGGGAACAATATCGGACCAACCGGTGCCAAGGCGGCTTAATAATCTTAATCAGCTGGCGGTACAAACAATCAACCAATATCGAATAACTATGGTACGGATTTATGAAGAATCGGGAATAATATGCGCCACCAACTAATCCAACAAACAAATTCCTCCGAGAAAAAGTCGATTTAGAACAAGCCCCCGCAGTATGTTGAACTTCATTCCGCTTTACAAAGAGATCGGTACAAACATGTTATCGCCAAACCACTGAATTAAACCTGGTTACAACAGAAGTCTAGAGGGCACAATCAAACGTAAACTTTACTCGACAGAAGACAACCCACTTCTACCAAGCACCTATAAACCAATAGACGTGGAATGATAATGCCAAAGAATTGGCAGCTGGAAAGAGCTGAAACATAAGTATAACTCCCCACATGTAACAACATTTTTAGAGACCGAGAAGGTCATTCAAACAGAGCGTAAAGATTACTTAGAGAAGAATGTTCTTATGTCAGCTTTCAGAGAACCTCACCACTGCGCCACGATACCGCCCCTTTACCCATGTCGCTTCAAGAAGCACAAACCGGATAAGCAATCACTAAATTCATGATGTAACAAAAAGTTTATATAAATATCCGATTTATTACGCCCGGAAGGGATGCTCACTATAAAATCGCTAAGATGATCTATCCATGGCAGACTTATTTATCATCGGGCAGTTGAATCTAATCCGAGAATGCAGCAAGATCCTTCTGTATAGTCAGAGAAGCTCATGATCCGTACAGCCAACTATCCCTGGGTACAATTGAATGCGGCTGGAAAGAGCAATACGATCAAAGATTAATCTTACGCCCATCCATTTTCGCTGCTGGGGACAGATAGTCACTTCAATACAAATAAATTTCTCTCTAACTCATATAGACTTTGAAGCATCTTAGAGGGATACAGAAGATGTCTTAGTAAAGGTCGACAAGTTTATCTTTCCAAAGAGATTTCATTGTTTTCAGACATGATGAAGATAGCAAATAATAACAACTGTAAATAATCATTTGCAACCGGCAACGATTAATGCACAAAGCAAGAATCAAATCTAGAGCACAAGAAGACAGGTAAAGTTCAACCGGCTGAGCAGTGGACAACTCGCAGGCGACACCGCACCATGGCTTCGAAATGGTTTGAGGTTATATATCTGTTAAAAAGCGGTCTCAACTCCAATCTTCGAGATCGGCCTGAGCGGAGGTTATCCGAGAACCCGAGCGAAGAGGCGTGGCGAACATGTCAAATGATTAACTCTTTCTGACAATAATAGACGGAAATATCAATTTAGCAAGGAGCAAACACTGTCCCATCGACGAGCAAACCAACCAAATGGAATTAAAAACTTACCAGCCATTGAGTGATACACTGTGTGAACTACACTTCACCGTGATCATTCACATCTTTGAATTATTTAGAGGAAGATAGTTATTGATAATCCTCCAGGATTACGCAAACATGGCACCTCGATGGTCTTTGAATAACTTTAGGGATTCGCCCTTCATGTGCATGCATCGGACATTAAAAGAGAATGTGAATCTTCGTTGAAGTGCATTAGGGAAGGTTAAACTGGCGAATGGGCTGAGGGTTTGTCTAGAAGAAGCGCCAAATTAACACGCGATTATCCATTTCGTGAGGCAAGGTATGGTAAGTCATTAGAAGGCTGAAGGCGAGGACAACCCACAACAGATCAACAAGATCTTAACGCCATCGCAAACATAACGTGGATGGATTAAAATATCACGGTGTCGAAACAAGGCCACCAAAAGATCACTTCTTTGCCGCTGATCGACGTTCAACACTTAAGTTATAATTATTATTGCTTTTACGGATATCTGCTACAACCAAATTTCCATAGCCCTAAGACTGCGATAAGACATCATCTTCATTGTCCTTATGGGCATTCGTATTCGCGGATGCCTTTGATCGCGCAGCGCAATCGGCAATTTTTCAAACACGCGATATTAATATTCTTCCAGTTATAATGTGGAAAAGACAATCAAATTCATAATTTCAATGGAAATCACGATAATTGTTAGAAATTTTGAGAGTCGATCGCAAGACAGACCAACCAGTTCCTTAATTTAAATAACTTCATGGCAGAGGCATTAACCTCTGGCACTGATCTCAAGAGGAGTGGCGTGACAGGGCAAGACGAATGCAATCAGCTACCCCACCCCGCTGCAAAAGTGGACCGTTTTCTAGGCTAATACTGATTTTATAGGCGTCTACTCTGGCGATTTTCTACAAATTGCAAAACCGCCGTTTAACCTCACTACAGTCCAAGGATCCCATTCTCTGAGTCTGATTTTGACAGTTTGGTGGCACATCTCTGCTGTTTGGAAGGATGTTGGGCTTTGTCTGGCTTGTTATTGCAACTGATTTATTCTTTCCGATGAACTTATGTGGATGTTTGCGCACTTTTGCTTGTATTGGGGCAGCTTCTTGGGCGTAAACGAGAATCTTTTCAAATAATCATTATGCCAAGAGAACCCAATTTATGTTTCAAATAATTATGCTACCACAGAAAGAACTCGTCACTACCTCTGCTTTTGACAAGTTCGTGCTATATTTGATTGGTACGCGTCGGCATAATCAATTATTCTGGCTTATTGGCATTGATTAATTAAGATGATGTGAAACCCTAGCTTAATCGTGGTCTCTTTGGTTGCAAGAACTCGAAGTGTGGAAATTAGCACGCTAAAAAGCACTGGAGAACCCAAAAGGCACCATCTTCACTTACTGAATGCAGGATTGATGTCCATTTGAACATCAATTTGACGAGAAACTCCTAGTTACTGATAAAAGAGGGGGCAGTCTGTTCACAGATTACAAACTTATTTGTGAAGAAAGTAAATTCCTCCCAGAATTCTAACCATTAAGTAAAAGATGTTTTCACTAATCTTAAACACTACTACGGAGACACTCTGGATGCTGCACATCGCTATTGATTCAGTCATGCTGAGACAAACCAACATTTAAAATGCAGAGGACCAAAACCATCATTTAATTCTTCGCCATGTGTGCGGATACTTCTGTGGTCAGACAGCCATATGTTTAATCTGGCTTCACTGGCCTTGTTTAAAGATGCTCATCAATCTGCTTTCCACTTGTGACAAATCTCAACCAATGGGGAACATCTTTGCAGTAATTGCTTCACCTTCCACATCCCATTTTTGAGGGTAGAATTTGGTCGGATTTATGTATTAGATTTACGTAACAGCTTTTGACTCACAAAGGAACCAGCGACTGTTACGTGAGATCGCGCCCCAAGGGTAGCGTTATTCACATCACGACCACCGATGCCGTTGTGGTTCAATTCCTCGCCGCACAGCAACATATTCTCACTGAACTCGCGCTTTGATCATATGAATATGGCACCATTTACAATGGTGTAATCGGACAAGGTCTGCAAAGCATGGGCACGCTATCGTGATAATTTTTAAAACACCACCCATACTAAACTACACAGATAACAACCATAATCAAACACATTCTGGTAAGACAATAACGCCTCAAGAAGGGGATCGGGTTCAAAGACGGACGATGCACTTACACCGTACACCGTTTAAAACTCCTTCGGGCATGTCACCGTCCCGTAATCGCGGCGGCAGCAGCCATCTTCCGTGAATTGGCTACCTGAGCCTACCAGCCGATCGACGCTAAACATGGATAGTAAGCATTGGTCGAGAGAAACGAATGCCCAACTCGGGCCAACTAGATTAACAGAAACTAAGCTGTGATGGAAACGCCAGATCTATGGGCGAAAGACTAGCCTGTACTGACAAACACATCACCAGAAGGTTCACAAAATGACAACAAGTTCTTCTTATTCACCCCCACAAAGCTTTTCCTGTGGAAATTGAAGTCTCATGTCCGCTCTTCACACACTTCAAGGTCTTTTCACACTGGTAAGTGGTTACACATCCCGATAGGCACATTTCACTGGCTACCACCTAAACGGCTGGAAGCCATATTATGGAGGCAGTTTCAGATGTGCCAAATCATTCCCTTTTGACAAGAATATGGTCGGGTGATGGAGTAAGATATCATGGGGTGTTCTGTGCCTCGAGCACATTGCAACTCAGGGTAGTCAAGCTAACGACATTAAACATACCGCTTTGAGGTAACCTGCTGTTCTTAAACTCTTCCCTTTGTTTGGCTCCAAAGTTCTATTGTTTATTTTCATGACGGCGTTTCTCGGGCTTTATTTCCAGATTGGTATTTCGGGTTTGTCACATTTCTTCGGATGCGCTGATGCAAGTCGTGGGAGGATCTGCTCCAACTACGCAGATTACAAGCCCATGGTCACGGGCACAGAGGGGGTTCATACAGTTCATAAAATCTTCAATATGCTCGATTCTTCGCTCACACGTCGCGACGCATTTTCACGTCGCTGACGCTAAATCTCAACACTCTCCCCACACGTCATGATCGCATTTTCACGCTGACGCCAATTTCCAGACACTCTCCGTCACGCCGCGACGCGGTCTTTCACGCCGCGACGTGGATCGCACAAGTCTCTCGCTTACGCCGCGACGCCATCCCACGCCGCACGCCATTTCATTGATGACTCGCCACGCCAATGCCTGGCAACGTCGCGACGCTGTTTCAGCGGTTTTCATTACGTCACACGACCCCGCATGCCGCCAATGCCACCCCGCGGAGCCCAAGATCAGTTTATTTCTGGCTTTTAACCGCACACACTCCAAATTGAAACCCTAGTTTCCCCTGCGCACCAGCGTTCACTGGACTTGTCGGAGCCCTTGTTTCCACCGGGCTTCGAGGCCTTCCATTGTTCTCCGACCTTATCAGGCTTAATGACACCTCTTCCCCTCGTCTCCAAATATTAGGCATTTCCCTCACTGTGGTTTCTACAGCTCTAGCTTGTGGTCGCATTCTAGGGCCTTGTACTCCAGTGCTCTCTGTAATAATAAAGGCCCATTAGAGTATTTTTAGGTCTAGAGTAGGGTCTCTGGCCCAGAGTTAGGAGTCTGAGTCTTCAGCGCCTTGGGGCTTAGTTTTTCAAAGACATTAGGTGTTTCAGGTTTTGGTCCAAGTCGCAGGTGCCCACTTTGGCTGCTTTACCACGTGTTCTAGATCAATATGTTCAGCAAGAGGCGGCAAGCCTCGTTGCCGGAGTCGCTCTGGGCCGAGGGACCCAACTCCCACTTACATGGTCTCGCGGTTTGTAAATGCTGAGTGCCGACTTCGCCTGGCACCATTTGCAAACCGATCTCTTCATATCAAGGAGATACTCATATTTCTTCAAGACAATTTGGCGGGCTATGGATGGCGTGTTTGTGCCAACCACCTCATCCAAATATGGCGGTGCCGCGAAGTCTCACGCCAATCTCAAGCTCCCACAAGTTCAAGAAAGTCGCATACGGATGCATTTGGCCTTCCACTTCGCGCGGAGTCGTGATCAACAGTTATTACAGTCTAGAGCATGTCCTTCGAGCCGTTTCGATCGGTTCGTTAACCTGACCACTCCCAAGATTATACGCGTGATTGACCAATGGGCGGAGAGTGGAAAATCAACAGCGCGGCTTGCGCGTATCACCAAGGCGCATTCGGGCCTTCATTCCTGCTGTTGTCCTGCAACTACTCATCACTCTCACAGCCTCATCCCGGGAATTACCTAACGCAGAGGTGGTGATCAGCCTAATCTGCCAGGTTCAACTAGTTTTTCATCTAGCAGGCCCTCTCGCTGTTAAGTGTGTTATCGAGGGGATGCCATCCTCCATAATCGGGATGCGAAGATGAACCTAGGACACTTTCTTGATTCGTCGGAAACAAGTTTGGAGCCTCCGGATAACACTGACACTTGTCTTCACCTTAATCAGCTTATACCGCCAAGTGGACACACCTATTGTCCCAAGAACCCGGTGGGGCTCTACCATTCAGTCCTGAGCTCCTGACGAGGACGTTTTATAAGACGGCTCGCTTTGGATTCCTGTGGCTACACCCAGATGACATAGGCCATCCTCGTCTCACCTAATTCTCCACCACCAATTCCTCGGGTTTCACCCACCTCCACCACCACTCCCAAAGAGCCTTGCGAGCGGCCATTTCTCCCTCGTCTCTTCACCAAATCCTGAGGACCCAAGTGAGCTCACCACCTGAGCTGCTGACAGACTGGGATAAGACCCAAGAGCACCCAGTCCGTTACCCAAGATGCTGAGGCGCCACGGTGGCTGACACGCGTGGATTGGGCCCCGCTCAATCGGGCCATCATTCTACAAGCAGTGAAGAGCTTATGCAGCCCAATTTCGCCTACCTCGGTTTTCCACCAGCCTCCACCACCTCCACCGGTAGCTGATCTTCGTGGGAGTCCTCATTTCTATTGTTTCTATCTTACCAAACAGTGGACACCTGGATACTTTGTCTGGGGATGTGGTGATCTGGGTAATTATGTTTTGTGTTTTGTTTATTGTTGTTTTGGTTTTAGTAGTACGTAGTCTTTTTAGTAAAATTTATATTAGTTGTGTTTTGTTTTTAGTATTGCATGTAGTTATTGTGGAAAACAGAGGCCTAGTTTTAGTTTTGCCTTGCATCGCACTTTCATGCTGATGAGTCATGTACTAGTTGCTTTGCGTGTGTTTTAGGACATTCTGTATGTAATAATTATGATATGTGTGCTATGCTTGAATATTGGAGGTCATTTGGATTGAATTCACTAAGTAGACTTGTTCAAATGCATACATTTGCTTGATGCACGTAATTAGTTGAATAGGTGAAAAGGGCTTAGGAACCTGATCCCTGGTAGTCAAGAAACTAATTCTCACACCCTATCACACTCACACACTAGTGACTTCGTAGTATGCATAGGTGCTTCAACTGTTCACTAAAGTCTCGATCAACCTAGGGAGATTCGGAATCCATTTGAGGATGGACACTAATCAAAAGATCATTACCAGCCCCAACCAAAAAGAATGAAAAATATAAAAAACAAGCAAAACAATAGGGAAAAAGAGAAAAAGAAAAGAAATATGACAAAAATAGGTATATGCATAGGAATAAGCGGATCATCCAATCGGAATCCCGCACGTGGGCCGGCGCCATCAAAGCCTCACCCTGAGCCAATCGTCGGAGTTATCGACTCACCGCCCGCTCACATGGGACAAGATGGATCATCCACGCAACCTAGAGCCTTTGAGAGTTTGGTTGAGTGCCCGGGGAAGAAGCCTGAAGGAATTGAATGCCTGGTGCCCCAACCAACCTGGTGGGGGAGTCACCAATGGATCCCTCACACAGAAACACCAACCAAAACTGCACTAGATATTCTTCCATTTTGTTTTAGGTAATGTGAGAGATTCGCTTCGAGGTAGTCGACATGACAAAATGGTGCGCCCTATCCTTTCTAGTTGGCTTCTTCCAAATAGGTGAGCTGGAACTTTAAGTTTGGGGTATCAACTTAGCACAAAATCGGAGGTCACTCATTATAAGCACATGTGGATTTTTGGGAAAGGCTATCGAACACCAAGGGATTCGACGCATCGTGTCATTTCTACCCATCTCATAATCTGACTAATTGAAGTCAAATACCGCATGCATTTTTCTCTCGAACGCGAAAGCAAAACAAAGTGGGAGTGTGTCAGCCCAAATTTTGATCCTCTACTTTTCAGCATGCATTACTACGGCTTGTGTGAAATCATTCGTCCATGTAGGTAGTTCCTCTAGAGGCTGCCTTCGCTGAGGACAAGCAAGAAACTGTTTGTGGTGATGAGTGCCTAAAACACTCATCTTACACTCGGCTGCTTGGTTTCATTTTCACATTTATTTTATAGTAATTTTAGTTGCGTGCTGATCCCGATTTGGTGTACGCGTGACTGCAGGTCTACCGGAGCTAGCAGAAGCGGAAGCGCTGGAACAATGAGGAGCGTAAGGAAGCGTGACCGCTACGTCAAGAACGTCTCACGCCGCGACCGCCCCACGTGAGCGGTGTCGCGTCAAACAACGCAGGTCAACGATCGGGAACGCCGACGTCACCACGCCGCCATCGCCACCACGCCGATTACCAAACTGACCTCATCATTTAGTACGAATGGCTCATACCAGGGCATCGGAGGCACGAATCGAGGTAACGCGTTTCGCAGCGAGACACCGTCGCTGAATGAATTGTAATCGCTTTTCATTTAATATTTTCTGATATTAGAACGATGTTTTCTTTATTAAATATTTTCATCTTTTCTTTCATGATGTTTTAGATCTCTTTCTTAGGTTGGCCGCCGAATCCTCGGCTATATGTGATGGATTAAAGATTTGATCTTTATGTTATTCAGGCTTGTTTATAAATTGTCGTATCTATTCTATACTCAGAAGTTTAATTTATATGATAATGTCCGACAAAGACAGCATGGTCTCCATCGAGAATCCAGATTCCAGAGATGAGGGTATCTGTGTGGATCTAGGTAGAGTAGCCTTTCACCTAATTGCCAAGGCAGAGAGATATTCAACCTCAAGGGTATTCGGGGTTAGAACATTTAAGCATTTCGAATACCTAGGTCGAGATAGATAGTACTGGGATTCTATTCACTAGATAAAGTGGATATACTGAGGTAGGATATCTCGTGAGGCAAGACCACCGCTAGGTGACATATTATAAATATATTGAATAATAACATCTTTTAGAAAAGCAATCCATCGAACGGAGGCTGTGTGGGAGATATAACTTGTATTTCAAAACCACTTTGATTAAAAAATAGATTTAGGTAGTCTTCGATATTTGAATTCCCTCATAAAGTCACTTTTCGTGATATTATCTAAAAAAGTGAATCCTTTGTAGTCAAGATATCTCTTTCCTCGTGGATCGATATTCGTACTATGTTGTCATATTACTTGGGGCTACGCGCACTTGCGCACACATGTGGCATGTTACATTTTACACCGCTGCTTTTCCGCCTGGCTAAGATGGGAAGTGGTGAGTCATGCATCATCCAGCATCGAGACATTCGGTAGGAACATGTATAATTTTTGCTTTGAATGTTCGGGTGTGCTATTGCATGAGCACTTAGTGAGTAACCCATGTAGGAAAATTCAACTTCTGGCATTGCTTACTCCTTGGGCTGTGGGATCCCTTTTTCACGGAGGGCTCAGAGGGTGACGCCCACTAGAGGCCGCTTTTGAGAAGAATGCCGACATGTGGCTTTGATTAAATATTTTTGTAAAACATATATGAAACTATTGTAATAAAGTTGGTTATGTTTTGGTGAGTATGGATGTATGGGTCCGACAGTCATTTTACTCATAAATGGACCTGCGATACATTTTTACACAAGTTTCATCACTATATCAACAAGACTCCTCGAAGTCGGGAGCAAGAAAACCGACGACCGTCTCGAGATTCGACGCAGATCGTTTAGTTCAACAAGATTTCTAAGATTCTAACCGCACGCTGATTCGCTCATCCGAGATGTAAAGAAAACTAGTTTTGCCCACCGCTCCTAAGAATTACCGATTCGCTCCTTTTCGAAAAAATACGTTTTTTCCCGCCCACGAATTAGTCACACAAAATGTCGAAGAAATTCTAGAGCTTCCATCGTATTAGAGAATTAAATATATTATGATCGCTTCATAATGAACTTTATCAATAATCCATCAACTCTTCTCCGGTCTTCTCCTAAATGGTCAAGAAAGTCGAGGTACAATTTTTGTTCAACGTTTCTAAAATTAATAATAATATTTGTCAAATAAATGATATTTATTTCACTTATATTTTTCTTTGTAATAATTAACAAAGATTTCTAATTTACTTTATTTGTTAAGTTGACCCATCTCAACACCTTCATCTGTAAACCATGATTTTTTTTTTACAATATATACTCATGGAAGACAACAATATTTACATGTCCCTACTAATTGTGTAGCTTAAAAAGCATATGCAGTATCCTCATGAATGGAGAAAGATTAATCTAGGAAGTAATAGAATTCCAGAGGGGTGAGTGCAACATGATCAAGACGTGGGAATCAAAATAAGAATAGAGCTTCCCACGAATTGGTATCAAGATGACCATTTCCTCAGATTCGATTTTCTATGTTCACAACTAGACTAGAATTGTATTCAGCCATTTATAATTTTTGTATTGATGAACAATATCCATTTTGGGAATGTCTATTTTGTCCATATTGTTCTGGGGTGCTTGTTAGTAAATCAGATGAAGAATTGCTAGTATACTTTCCAAAGACATGACAAGCACCACTCTAACTGGTTGACAGTTTTTCAGCGTTGTTTGAAAATCTTAGAAGTATGTATTCATCTTATATACCAAGATCATCAAAGGAACCGTAACTCGCCACAGAGTTTCTTAACACATGGCATGATGAAGACAACTATATGCCCATGCTGGCTAATTCTTCCAGAATCTCAGATAATAGATCAACATCACAACATCTTAAGAGAAGGCATGACGATGCATAATATAACCAAACATACTATAAGAGATTGAGAGAACCCTACCCCAATCTCAACCTTTAATAAACACAATTGCCAGCCACCTCCAGATACATAAAGCATTTTGTTCATTTAAGCTATCATAAAAATTTATAAGTCTTCATTGTCCCTTCATCTATTACACCACTGTTTATAATATATGTGGCCTTTGTAGCACTATGATTGTGTTAGGTTCCCGAAAAGTACAAGGAAATTAAACAATGCTAAGGGAAATGATATTTTTATGTTTGATTGTAAATAAAAATCTAAAGAAAATAAATATAAATAAATCATATAAAACTTACACATTTTAAATTTGTTTAATATTTATACTTGATGAGTTAAAAGCAAATAAAAATGAGTTTCAACAATATAAAAAACAATATGTCATGATTGATTATACTTTATTTTCTTTATTTTTCCTTTCCTTGCTTTCTTATTTTCCTTCTACATGTTTCAAAACATAGCCTATATAAAATTATAATATCTTTAGATTAAAAAAGCATTCTCCCCCTTATTTTTTAACAATATTCCAAACATAATTCAAAAATTATAAATTAATAAGGTATTTTAAGAAAATATGAAATGGATATACAAACCACCTTTGATTTTCAATAATTATGATTTTTTCATTTGAATTTCAAACCCACCACACTATAAATGATAAAGGAACATATTTTGGAAGTGTGAAATCTAGAATTTGCCCTAAGAAAATAGTTATTTTCATAGCATTTTTCACTACCCAATGCTCATTAAATCAATTAAGTGGTTGTAGTATGCTGATTGACCAAAATTAGTGCGTAAGGCTTTTGATCATCAATACAGTTGTCAATTAATCATGTGCACAATTCTTCTTGTCAGGCAAAAGCACCAATGCAATCTGAGTCTTGGATAATGACAGGAGTAACTGTGTTTTAATGTGGAATGGCGATTGTACAGCTTGGATCTCTTTGTCATTCCGCAAATGTGATGCTTGCTAATTTCATAGCTACTCCTACATAGTTGACGTAAGTAGATGCTCTTTCTGCAAAGCTCATATTATTTCTGCTATGTTATTGTTCATTAGTCCTAGCATACCTTCAATTCGATGTCTTATATCTGAAGTCATAATTTTATTTTGTTAAATAGAAAGCTAGATAAAAGTGAACCCAAAGTTGCTTCAAAGTAAAATGTATAACATGATCGTACGCCTGCGCCCCGACTTTAAGCTAGTAAAGAGGGATCTGCCAATGATGTCCAGGCTCTGAGTCCCAGGAGAACTCAGCACTACAATGATGTAATGCAAAGTGAATAGATATAAAAAAAAACATGGATTTGGCATAAATTCTTAGATAATACCTAATTTTCCAACTGTTAGGCTCTTAAATTAACCTCCATGTGATCATCATTTTTGACTTTGATAATATCAAGAAATAAGAAAATGGTGAGGTTCAAAAACTTGACCTTTCATCCAATAAGGCTATTGATATCATGTTAAACAACTATTTTTTTTTTCTAAAAACTTGAATTTATAGGATTTGGACCAACAATGTACATCATACATTTTAACGAGTAGGACTCAACTTGTTCATTCTACATAGAGCATTAATATAAAAAAAATGGGAAGGGTAGACACAAATTACTTAAAAAATGATGCGGATGAAAAAGGCTGAAAACTTAATTTCAAACTTTGTTTCATCATTTATGATTTCTAAGTTGTCAATCATTATTTAGTAGCTTATTTTCTTTCAACTAAGCAATTTTCATGGGATCCAATGAATATGACTTGCAAATGGTGGATATAGATGATTTGATCTTTCTGAGTAAAGGACTCTCAGGATTTATATAATAATCAAAATAGTTGAAAGGGAGAAAATTAATTTGAGAAGATTGCAGAGATGTGGCTAGGAGAATGTGTAACTATTTAGAAAATTGTTGTGGCCTACTTTATTGAACTCCTGATTAAATAGACTAAAATGGCAATGTTTCACTGAATTTCATTTTGTGAGCAATCTTTTGTAGTTGCTGGGACGGCTAGTTGCAGCACCCTTTATATTGATCGTACTCTACGTAATCATTTTCATGTTCCTTCAAGGCCCAAGAAGCCTCTCCATCCCCACATGGAAGTGAAGATTAAGGTCAGGGTTGCGTGAGATTGTATTGAAATTGCCCAACGATCAAATCCAACCATGTAGATATTGTCCGTTTTGAGATCAAGGGGTCCTCACTGCTTTAAAATGCTTCTATTAGGTTGAGAAAACCTATAAGTACTATATAGTGTGAGGACCTTTGGTCCGATGGGGTGTGAAAATTTGCTTCCCTCATCCATATTTGTCAGACAATGTCATGTGCTTCTAACATAACACTGCTTGTACATAAAACTTTACTGGAGTAAATGCATGTAATTATCCTTTATAAGCTCCTTGAAATTCAGTATCATTACCCGATTGATTGTATGAATAAATCTATGAAAAATGTAATTTGTGGGATTCTTCTTATTATGATTTTATTTGTGGTATTTGATTTATTGGATTTCGATTCTTGTTTCTTGAGAAACTGATTTCTGTATGTTCCAATATATATATATATATGGTTTGGGTTTAAAAGCATACATTGTATCATTACCATTGTATTGTAATCTTGTTCAGTTGGTTGGTTGGATAGTTGATCACCAACTGCCTCACAAACGAATATCATAATTCCTAATATTGCTTACATAATTATTTTTCTTTTATATTCCTAATATATTTATATTTATAATTTTTATATTTTGAATATGATGATGCCTTTTTTCAACCGGACTGGCCGAGCGTGTCAGTCGCTGGGTCTGAATTCGGATCGATGTTGGGCTGCTCAAGAGCTTTGGATGTGACTCTTCTTCCGCAAAAGAACAAGAAAGAAGAAGGCCGGGCCGCTTCGCCCGTAGCCGCCTCCGATGCCTAAGCCAGCTTTCTTTCTGAGAAAGATACGCTTTAGAGGCTAATGTGTTGCGTATGTTTGCATAAATACCTTCACCGGGAAGGGTGGCCTTGTATTTGTAGTATATGTTTTCCCAGCTGATGGTGAATAAGATTCTTTCCCATTGATGGGCATATTTTGCCTTATCTAATCGATTCGATATAGAAAGAGCAAGCTTTTATTTAGATAATCTTCCTTCCTTATCGTGGATCGCATGATGAGTTGTTATATCGTGAATTATCTTTCTTCCTTGTTGCAGATTTAGTTAGATTTATTGACAATATATTATTGGGGATTATTCTACTTTCCATATTTGAAAGGATTCAGTTTGGTTTATGGGCTCTACACTCATATCATCCTTCTAGATAAACTAAAGCCTCCTTTCAAGCTACAACGCTGTGGACCCTGGGTGTTTCACTGGGCGGGCTCTGGCTCCGCGAGTGGGCTTCGAGCCTTATTTTTCAAACCCTAACATTGCCCCAAATTCTTCCGTACGGTGTACGGGCAAGGGATGCACAAGCCGTATTGGGTTCAATCACATGTCTCGCTGGTCAAGGCTAGTATTTGAGTCGTCATCATATGTCTTGTGTGATAATTATGACTCTTCTATTACAAGCCATTTCCTCCCACTTCTTTCGCTCTCTTCTATTTTCGCACATTGTAACACCTCAAGAACCCGAGGGTCCGCTTAATCCACCCTTCAACCGTTGAATACTTGTGAATGCCTGATAACCCGACACTATCTGCAAAAAACCAAAGCATCCTTTGTACTCTGGGAGCTCTACCCAAAGTACATAACCTGTCCCAAACAACATCATAAGACATATACATGAGTAAAAACGACCACTTGGGCCCATACAACAATACTCATCAATATAGCTCAACTATATACCATAGCTCAAGAGTTAATAATGTAACACCCCAAAATCCGAGGGTCCCGTTGACCACCGTCAACCTGCGGAAACCTGTGTGTCTCATATCATGAGACCCATACGAGTAAATGTCCATTAGTGGCCATCATCCACATACTGGCCCATATGGTTGCACCATACATTTTCTATAGATCCAAGAGTTATTACATCACTTATCACAAAAAACATATATTAAAACTAGTTCGTTCTAATATATACACAAACAAGAATCAAGGCCACGTCCGCCCGGCTTCATAATCCCTGCAGATCTAAGGAGCGCCCGGCCTCATTACCGGGCCCTGCACCGAAAAGCGGTCTCACGACGGGGTGAGCTAACGCCTAGTAGAGATAAATCCTACAAGGGTTATTCCCCACCTAGGTGCATATGCAAATGATCATTTCACAGTCAAACCAACAACCAATTCCGTATACATGTTGTCCTATCATGGAAAAATCTACATGCATGTATGAGACGACACTCTACATGCCCTAAGTACCGGGTCAACCTCCGACCCACTACCCAATGCAAGTGCCAATGGGAAATCAATACCGAGTCAGTCCCGACTCCCATTTCACAACCCGTAGTCTATGTGATATTTATTTAATTGTTTTGTGTCTTTTTGGGCAACAGAACTTTTTGGGGTCTCACCGTGGGTCTCTTACACCCTCCGACATTTTTCGGGCTTTCACCCTGGGATACGCCGTCTAACTGTGTTTTCGTGCTTTTCACCCGAGGGAGTATCTATCCTCTAATGGCTACGACCGACATATTTCATTTTCCATTTTCGTTTAACACTATGGAATCACCTGACTTCAGCCCCATTCCCAAGCCCACAATTCAACACCAAACGCAAAGGCCAAACCAGTACCATGAACACACTTTCATGTAATGTGGTGTTACCGCACACCAATGTAATGCAATTTCAGGCTAATCGCACTCAAACCCATGACCAATGTAAGAAGACCTCTACATGACATTCTAATAATTATACGACTATGTGTTATGAACACGCATGTCTAATGCAATAATAACATTTCATATATTTAAATATACATGCGCCATGTTATTATTCCACATATTCAAATCAATACATCATATAAGCATGCACTACATCTTTTCTATCATTCGGGCTTCATTCAGGCTAACACATCATTCAAGCATGTGTTAAAATAATCTAACCATTACTTTGTAAGGTAATGCCATAATTCATTCTTGGGTTGAGACATAGTATGTCAGTCATACAACCCAATGCATATAATTATTTCCATCTTTATCACATAATTTCACATATTCAGCATGTCATTGAATTTATGGTAATAACACACATTAGCCATTCCCGGACATAAATCCGGCCATGCTTGGCCTAAGAAATAATCTGGACTTATTCCAGAAAGTCCAGTTTTTGTAAATACCACATAAAACATCCAACACGCAATTCCCTGCTTAGGCCATATGCAGTCCCAAGCATTTCGGTTACAAACCGGTTCCGAAAACATAAGTTCCGGAAACCAGAACGGACTATTCCTCAAATGTCCGTGACCCAGCCCAATGTTCAGCCTACATTTTGGCTGAGAACTTTATTTTATTAAATTCTAGACTCAACGAGATTTCCGTAGAGTCCAAGAACGCGCGAATCGGAGTTCGGACGAGAAAGTTATGGTCGTCCAAAGTTGTTGCGGCCGATTCACAAGGGTGTGCGGAAATTTGGGCACACCCCCGTTTGTCATTCTACTCAGGATTTTGCCATACCAGAACACAGTGTTCAGTCTCGGACAGTCCCGAAACCCCATAAAACTGGTCTTTGACCACCACACAATCACAAATAAACCACACAACATACAAATTCGCCCGGAAAACCGGACTAAACCCGTAGGCCATTACACGTCCCTGTAGGCGCAAAATAAACTGCAGTAGGAGGAAACCTACCTCTGTACGCAGCTCCTGGGTTCTTCCGTCCCGGGTCTCGCTCACCGCAACACCCTTCCTCTTCCTCTTTCTTTTTCCTCTCTTCCTCCCCTTTCTTCTTCACATTTCTTCTTTCCTTTCTCCTTTCCTTTCCTCCCTTTCTCCTTTCCTTTCCTCCCTTTCTCTTCTCCTTTCATCCCTTTCTCCTCCTCCTCCTCGCGCCTCCCCACGACCGAATTTTGTCGCTTCACAAACTGACTCTGAGCTCTTCTATTTATAGCTCTCAAAGTGCCATGCATGTTGACACATGGCTTGCCATGTGTCTGACACATGGCTTGCCATGTGTCTGACACATGGCTTGCCATGTGTCACACATGCATGCCTTTGCCATGCATTGTGACACATGGCTTGCCATGTGTCACTCACATGGATTGCCACGTGTCATCCACATGGCTCGCCATGTGTCGCCCGACACGCGTTTCCTCGAAATACGTGAAATTCCAACTATCTCAGAATTCAACGAAATTCGACTGGGTAGCTAGATTTCGCGAGATGATTTCAACGATTCAATCCGTTTCGTCATCCGAGATCTAGAAAAATCCCAAATTTTCTCTGGACTATTTCGATAAATTACCATTTTGCCTCTTTTTAATCTGAAAATTTTAAATTTAAAATTTTCATGGTTTTACACTTCCTCTATTAAAAGAATTTCGTCCCGAAATTCACACACATACCCACAATCAAACACATGCATATGCGACAGTCATTTAAAACATTAATGACTAGAAAGTGCATCTTCCCCGTCGAATAAGAAGAGATAGTTGGCGCGCACGGTGTCCTTGCACTCCCTTGTCGCTTTCCCGACTCCTGTCAGCCACAGACTCCTTACAAGCCTCACAAGCCTTGCCACAAAACCCGCCTCCTACTATCCATGATAATGCAGACCGGTCCCTCCGAAGGTCCCATCTACATCAACAACAAGCTCGCCCCAATCCACTATATGAGTTGGATCTGGAGTGTACTTCTGGAGTATAGAGACGTGAAACACTTCATGAATGCTCGACAAACTCGACGGCAATGCTAACCGATACACAACCGCGCCCACCCTCTCGAGTAGCTCGAAGGGTCCAATGTACATCGGTGACAACTTCCCTCTTTTACCGAATCTGATCACTCTTCTCTTAGGAATCACCTTCAAGAAGACATGATCACCCGCCTCAAACTCTAGAGGCCATCGTCGTATATCGACGTAACTCTTCTGCTGGCTTTGAGCAATAAGGAGATGCTTCTGGATCATACCCACCTTCTCCAAGGTATCTCTAATCAAACTGACCGTGATGGCAGCCTTCTCCCATCTCCGTCCAACATATTACAGGATCGACATGGCCTCCCATAGAGAGCCTCATAGGGCGCCATCTGAATACTCGCCTGATAACTGTTATTGTAAACGAACTCTACCAAGGGCAAGTGCTCATCCCAGCTACCCTTGAGATCCAGGACGCATGCTCGCATCATGTCCTTTAAAATCTGAATACTCGTCAGATCACCATCCTTCGAGGATGAAAGCGGTACTCACTCCACAGCTTAGTCCCCATGGCCTCCGAACTCTTCCGCACTGAGTCATAAACTAAGGATCCCGATTCGAAACTATGGAGACTGGCACCCATGCAACCCTTCCCTCATACCATCTCCCGATATACAACTGCAATTCCTCCAGTGTGAAGGTCATCCGCACGGCCAGAAAATGTGCCGACTTGGTGAGTTGGTCCATTATAACCCACACCGCATCATGCTTCCGCACGATGTCCATGGCAAGTGAGTCACAAAGTCCATTGTGATGTGTTCCCACTTCCACTCCGCTATCTCCAATGGTTGGAGTAGCCCTGCTGGCCTCTGGTGCTCAGCCTTGACCTATTGGCACGTGAGACACCGTCGGACAAAATCCCCGACATGCCTCTTCATCCCGCCTCCGCACCGGCGACCTAAGGGGTCATGATACATCTTTGTGCCACCTATATGCACAGCGAATCGGGAGCAATGGAACTCCCTGACGATCTCCTCCCTTAAATCCGTTGATTGGGGGACCACAACCAGTCCCCTATACTGAAGACTACCATCTGTGTGGATGGCCCAAACCACAGACCGACCGTACTCATTCCCCGATGGATACTAGTTCCCGCATCCCGCACTGGGAATCTATCACTGCTTAGTAGAGACGGCGTAGCCATCATACTCTCCTAAGGTACCTGAGCCGCCCATCACATCGCAGTCGAATTCGGCCCAATCGTCCTCAGCATCCGCCACCCCAGCTATACTACCAAGACTCGCACTTCAAGCAGCAGACGCCCACCACATTTACCTAACACGGATGGTATGCAAAGTGAGGTCGTAATCTTCCAAAAACTCCATCCACCTACTTGCTCATGTTGAGGTTCACGCTGAAGATGTATTTCGTACTTTTGTGAACCGAAATACCTTGAACTCGGCCACCATATAAGTAGTGGCGCCCAAATCTTCGTGGCGAAGACTACTTCAGCCCAACTCCATGTCACGCCATTGGGTAATTCCGCCAGATTCTTCAACCGGCCGACAAACTATAAGCCACAACCTTCCCGGACTGCATCAGAACACACCCCAGTCCATCATTCGAGGCATCACAATACATTGTGTACCTCTGTCCCCTTTCTGGGACTATTAGAATAGGAGCCGGCAAGCCTCCCACTCCCGGGAAAGCCTTCACACAGCCATCCCATACAAACTCGAATTCTCCTTCCGGTCAATCTTGTCACAGCGCTGCTAGCCTAAGAAATCTTCTATAAACCCCTTAATACCCTCGCCAATCCTAAAAACTACGTAGATTCAAGACTCCACCGTCTCTCCCAACTCATCACGTACCAACCTTCCTCGAGTCCATCGACATTACCTGAAGTTGACACCACGTGTCCCAAGAAACCCACCTCGCAGTTTTTCAAAATCGCACTTACTAACTCGCATACAACCGATGATCCTCAAAAGTCGAGTACGATTCTCAAGTGATCCTCATGCTCCACCATCGTCTGGGAGTAGATCAGGATGTCATCAACAAAGACCAATATTAAATTGATCTAAATAGGTTGGAACACCATTCATGGCGGGCCGAATGCCACGGCATTTGTCAATCCAAAGGGCATCACCGTAAACTCAAAGTTCCCATATCGCGTCTTGAACGTTGTCTTAAGGATGTCTGCCTCCCTAACTCTCAACTGATGGTAACTAGTGTGAAGGTCTATCTTGGAGTAGACTCGCGCCTCTCTCAGCTGATCAAATAAGTCATCAATCCTCGGTAATGGATACCGATTCTTTATTGTAACCTTGTTCAAATGTCTGTAATCGATGCATAGTCGAAGGGTCTTATCCTTCTTCTTCGCAAATAGAACCGGAGCACCCCATGGTGAAGTGTTTGGTCTAATGAAACCCTTTCCCAAAAGAACTCCCGATTCCTGGACCTTTGAGCTCGTAACTAAACCCCCAAGGTTTCATCCTATGTGGAGTCCTAGAAATTTGCGATGTCCCAGGATGCAACTCAATGCGGAAGTCTACATCCCTCGGTGGAGGTAATCCCAATAGCTCGTCCAGAAAAACATCCTCGTACTCACAAACCACCCGAGGTAGACTCATATCCTGTCTCACCTCGTCCTCCTAGGTAAGGCAAGCTAGCCAACCAGTCAACTGGCCTGCAAGCATCGTGGAATCGCATACGTATGGGGTGAAACATCGTGGCCTATTCCCCCGAACATACACAAGTACCATCCGGCGTAGGCGGTAACTCGCATGGGCCAATCTATTACAAATCGATGTGCCGTTAACCAGAAATAGACCTAATATCCCGAACCATCTGTTTGTTTCTCGAACTCCTAAGGTTATGTTTCTCAACCCTAGTGTTCGTATTTCCTATATACATCCTACCACGTATATAATTCATGCAATTTGTAACACACAATCACGCACATACAATCAAAGCATACACAAGAAAACACACAATGCATGATGTGATCTAATCCTGTCTCATAGACTCCTAGGTAACCTCCTACCTAGACCTTGATATCGAACTATGATCTGGATATCAATTTCCGAGCACTAGGTAATTCCTAACCTGGGCCCAACACCAAGCTATACCAAGCTGTGATGCTCCTACACATTAACAGCATGTCTTAGACCCATGCCCCACCGAGCCCTAGGTATTCGTATACCTAAGCTCTGATACCAAGTTGTAACACCCCAAAACCCGGGGGTCCGTTGACTACCCTTCAACCCGTGGAATACTCGTGAATGTCGGATAACCCGACACTATTCACGAAAACCGGGCAGAGTCTCCTTTGTACGGGGAGCTCTACCCAAAGTACATAACCTGTCCCAAACAACATCATAAGACATATACATGAGTAAAACGAACCACTGGGCCCATACAACAATACTCATCAATATAGCCTCAACTATATACCATAAGTAGCTCAAGAGTTAATAACAACACCCTTAAAACTCCTCGGGGTCCCGTTGACCACCGTCAACTTGCGGAAACCTGTGTGTCTCATATCATGAGACCCATACATAAGTAAAATGACCCAATAGGGCCCATCATCCATATTCGTCCATATGGTTACAAGACCATACATTTCTTATAGATCCAAGAGTTATTACATCACTTCTAATACAAAACATCTATTAAAACTAGTTCGTTCTAATATATACACAAAGCAAGAATCAAGGCAATGTCCGCCCGCCCATAATCCCGGGTCTCTATGAGCGCGCCCGCCCGTACCTGTCCCACCTGAAAGGGGGTCCCACGACGGGTGAGCTAACGCCCAATAGAGATAAATCCTACAAGGGTTATTCCCCACCTAGGTGCATATGCAAATGATCATTTCACAGTCAAACCAACAACCAATCTATTCATACATGTCAGTCTCATGGAAAAAATTCTACATGCATGTATGAGACGGCGACTACATGCCCTAAGTACCGGTCAACTCTCCGACCTATAATTACCCAATGCAAGTGCCAATGGGAAATCACCGAAAGTCGTATCCCGACTCTATCTCCGCCAAACTCCGTAGTCTATGTGGATATTTATTTAATTGTTTCGCTTCGGGGGCAATAGAACTTTCTTTCGGTCTCACCGCTGGTCTCTTACACCTCCGACATTTTCGGGCCTTCACCGATGGATACGCTGTCTAACTAGGTTTTCGGGCTTTTCACCAGGGGGTATCATCCTCTACGGTTACTACGACACATTTCATTTTCCATTTTTAATACTCATGAACCCACTGACTTCGTCCCATTCCTGGGCAAGCCCACAATTCCAACACCAAACGCAGCCGCAAACCAAGTACTACGAACACATTTTCATGTAATGGGTGTTATCGCACCAATGCAATGCAATTCGAAAGCACTGCACTCAAACCCATGACCAATGTATGAAGACCTCTATGGACATTCTAATATTACACTATGTGTGTGCTATGAACACTCATGTCTAATGTAATACAACATTTCATATATTTAACATACATGCAAATGCATTATCTCCACATATTCAAATCAATACATCACATAAGCATGCACTACATCTTTTCTATCATTCAGTTCATTCGTGTCAACACATCATTCAAGCATGTATTAAAAATAATTCCAACCATTACTTAGGCAAGTAATGCCATAATTCATATTCTTGGGCTGAGACATAGTATGTCAGTCATACAACCCAATGCATATAATTATTTCCATCTTTATCACATAATTTCACATATTCAGCATGTCATTGAATTTATGGTAATAACACACATTAGCTTATTCTCGAATTATAAATCCGCCTATATGCTGTTTAAGAAATAACTGACTTAGTCCAGAAGTCCAAGTGGTAAATACCACACAAAACATCCAACACGCACTCGCCGTGCCATATGCTCCCAACCATTTCGATGCATAAACCTGCTCAAAACATAAGTTCCGAAACCGTAACGGACTATTCTCAATGTCCGTGACTCCAGCCTATCGTTCAGCCTACATTTTGCCGAGAACTTTATTTTATTAAATTTGTGACTCAACGAGATTTCGTGAGAGTCCAAGAATGCAAAGAAATCGGAGTTCGACGAGAAAGTTATGGTCGCCCAAAGTTGTCGCGCCGATCTACGTGGTGCGCGAAATTCGGGCACACCCCGTCGCCATTCTACTGTGATTTTGCCGCACTGCAACACAAGGTTCTGTCTCGGACAGTCCCGAAACCCCGTAAAACTGGTCTTTGGCCACCACACAATCACAAACAAACCACACAACATAAAATTCGCCTCGAAACCTGACACTAAACCCGCAGGCCACACACGGCCCCTGGGGGCAGTAAATAACTGCAGTGGGAGGAAACCTACCTCTTGTAGCGCAGTTCCGGGTTCTTTGTCGTTCGGGTCTGCCTTCCACCGCGCAACACTCCTTCCTTCCTCTTCTTTTTCCTCTCTTCCTCCCCTTTCTTCTTCTCATTTCTTCTTTCCTTTCTCCTTTCCTTTCCTCCCTTTCTCCTTTCCTTTCCTCCCTTTCTCTTCTCCTTTCCTCCCTTTCTCTTCTCCTTTCCTCCCTTCCTCCTCCTCCTCCTTGCTGCTCCCCCCACGAACTGAATTTCGCTCGCACAAACCGAATTTGAGCTTCTCCATTTATAGCTCCTAAAGTGCCATGCTGACACACATGGCATGCCATGTCTCACACACATGGCTTGCCATGTGTCACTCACATGGATTGCCATGTGTCATCCACATGGCTCGCCATGTGTTGCCCGACACGCGTTTCCTCGAAATATGTGAAATTCTAACTATCTCATAATTCAACGAAATCCGACTGGGTAGCTAGATTTCGCGATGATTTCTAACTGCAATCCATTTCACATCCGAGACCCAGAAAATCCCAAATTTTCCTTAATTTCGATAAATTACCATTTTGCCTCATTTTTACCCAGAAATTTTAAATTTAAAATTTTCATGGGTTTTACGTACATCCTCCTGCCTTGTGTGCCTCTCGATCCCCGAGACCTTTCTTGCCTTAGTGAATTCGAACTTCCCTCTCCCTTAGTCTTATGTTTGAACCTTTTTGGCGCAGAGTCTTATTCTGGCGTCTTTCTTGGGATAGCTTTTTCTATTGTATTCCTGGGTCCACTGCGTTTTTATTTCCTTGGTCTCTTATTGAGCGATATGACGAGGCACTAGGGTTAGGTTGGCTAAGTTTTGTTTTTATCACTTGCTTCCATCATGGGTCCGGGTCGCTCCTCTTATTTGTGTATTTGAGGCGGATTCTACCGCTGCCGGCTCGACGGACTAGGGGCAATTTCCGAATCGCTCGCCGCGGCTGAACTCGAAACGCCCTTGGGCGCCCTTCCCTTTGATACAAGGGTAAGGGGAGAATAAACCTGATTGAATATCCTGGGATCGTATCACCTCAAATTGGCTGCCCAAAGATGTTTTTATCAAGCCTAAGGTCGGGTCCCTCATATGGAGCTACCTTTGCTAGACGTTACGTGACTCCTTTGGGGTCTGGGTGGTCCTCGATCGTTTTGGGACCTTTTATGTAGTTTCGTGCTAAAGATGGTGTGCTTCTTTGAAGTGGCCTTCGATAATGGTCTGCTTTTCAGATCCTTCAAAGCGGCTTCAACATTTCAATGCGTCTGTCCTTCTCAACCTCGCGCCCAATGGTCAGGTATTTGGCTTGGCCTATTGGCCTTTAGGATATTAGGGGCCTGCCAGCAGGCTTTGCTCCTTTATCTTTTTAGCCCGAAAGAGACCGCCGAGGGCTTCCTCTATTTTTCTAGGCGTTCTAGAGCTCCTCTGGTGATTTCCGATCTTCCTTCTTCCCACAGGTCGTGGAAGGGACGCTACTTTGTTAGTGGTCGTAACTGGGAATATGACCCTCTTGACAAGGATCGACACTCATGCTCTGGCTGACCACCCTTAGAACTCGTGGAGTGTCTCGTTCGCTTGTATAACTCAGGTGGAGGTCATCAGGCTTCGATTTTGCATTGTCCACATGCTTCTCAGGTGCTCGAATTGATCTCAATACAAGATAACGCCCATACAATACAAGTAGCCGAGCGTCCTTCCTCGGGCCCCACGCGGAGCCGGTCAAGCCTGACATTCCCCGCCCTTCTAGTTCGAGGTCCCGCCGCCCGCCGCTTTGGAGGCCCTCGCTCCTTCCACCATGAGAGTCCTCCCATTGGGCCTTCCAGCCCAAACCCACCATGGAGAGCTCGCTCAATTGAGACGCCGTCCTAAGCCCTGTGGAGCGTGAAACGGAAAACCCCGGGCTCCGCTAAGAAAGATCGACCGGATTTGGCCAAGGTTCCGAAATTGGGGGCGTCTTCATCTTCTCCGTCTACTCATGTCCGAAAGCCGAGTTGGCACACGCTTCCGCTGAGGCCCCGCAGCCTTGAGTTCAGCCTCGCTTCGGGTCCGCCGCGGCGCAAAAGTCTCTTCGTGGAGCCACAGAAACAGTTCAAGTACAGCGTCGACACGCCCGGGAATCTAACAACGTTAAGAGTGCTAGCTACCTTCTCGGTAGCTGGGAAGAGCGAAGAGGAAAGATCCGAATCCAAATCGCAGACGGGACTCGCTTCTCAACGCCGAACTCGCGCACAGCGCAGCCCCATCTAATCCTGGGCGATTCCGATCTCAAGAGGTCGAAAAGGCCGCCTGACAGGCTTTCGCCCCATCTCCAGGGGGTCGCTCCAAGTTCCTATATCTTGTCGTGTCTGATTCCATTTTAAGTCGAGGTCGAACCAGATAGATGCCACTCTATGTCATGTGCAGGCTACTCATTTGAAGGGTTTGGCCGAAAAGGTCAAACTAAACGAAAGGCACGTTAAAGCCGCCCGAGTTTACAAGGCGAGGGTGGCTTCCCTTACATCTGAGCGGATTGAGCTACGAGATCGGGTGCAGCGTATGACCGAGGAGGCAGAGAGGCTCAAATCTGATTTGAAGCACACCATGTCGGCCCGTGCTCGGGCAGAAGGTAGAGAAGATGAAGTTCGAAATAGCTTGACAGCGGTCGAAGGCTAGCTTCAGGAGGTTCAGGATGAGCTACGGTTGCGCAGAATGACTTGGCTGAGACCAGGGATGGGCTGCAGTCTGCCCAGTATGAGCTTCAGATGGTTAGGGATGAGCTCATTACATCCCGGGGCGAGCTGCGGGAGTCTAAAGAGGAGCTACGTGCGGCCAATGATGAATTGCGCGATAAGATAATACCGTTGGGACGAGGTCTGTCGAGGCTCCGAGGTCAGAACTCGCCGGAGCGCCTAAATGAGGAGTGTCGGGACTGCGTGGGACCTTCATCAGCAACAACTTTGGCTGCTCTGAGGGGATGAAGTATAAAGGAGATTTGAGGACCAAACCAGTACTTAGTGGGCTTCTGGGTGGCTCGCTTTTCAACAGAGGGCTTCTAATGTCTATATAGGCTTACATTTCAACTTCGACCTCCCTAGTGACGAGGAGGAAGAGGAGTCTTTCTTTTCGAACTACTCTCAAGAACCGGGTACTCCCCGTTAAAGCTCCACCCCTTCTCACCGTCCGCTCCTCCTAATGCCCGATTTCCCCGTGGCTCGCCTCCGCCGCCTGATGTCGAAGCCTTTATACTTTCTTTAATATATACTTGTTTTCGGTCAGCCCGTGACCTGAAGACATATGTAGCCTTCCCTAATAAATATTCATTTTTACCGCTGTGTTTCTATCGTCAATTTCGCTATTCTTCATGAACCGATCACTCCTCGCTGCGTGGCCTAACTCAACGTCCGAAATGGATACAGCTATAGAGTCAAAACTCGAGTCTTCTACGAACCGGGCCGCTGAGACTTCAGCGGCTACTCCCGCTCGGGCTAAACGGGCTTTAGGCCGCATGGCCCGAGTAAAATAGTCGAGGCCGTCAAACCGGGCGGGCCGGGCTCGGGCTACCGAGGCCTGGTCAATCGAGCCGAACCGATCACCACCTGGCCCTAAATTACCGTTCTAACCGGAAATAGGTGGGCTCGTGAGCCAACGGCCCGAAATGAATCGCCCCCAGTGGCATGGCCCGTGCAAAGAGCAGGCGAACTTTTCAAATGAGCTATCGTCCCAGCTTAAGGCCTCAGGCCATCCAAACGAGCTAACCGACCCCAGGCAACGGCCTCGTGCGCAGTAGACGAACTCTTCCAAAGCGAGCCATTGGACTCGGCGCCGAGGCCTTGCGGCAATCCAAACTCGAAATGATCCACCCCAGCCGCGTGGCCTATGTAGGATGAACTCGCCAAAGTGAGCTATTGCCTCGGCGCCAGGCCCCGCGGCGATCCAACCTGGGTGCGCATCCGACCCCAGTCATGTGGCTTGTGCAAAGTAGATGAACTCACAAAGGAGCCACTGGCCCGGAGCCGAGGCCTGTGGCGCATCCAAACTCGAGCAAGATCGAACTCCCAGCTGCGGCCCGTGTGTAAAGTAGCTGAACCCAGCCAAAGTGAGCTACCTGGGCCCGAACGCCGAGGCTCGCAGTGATCCAGCTCGAAATGATCCGACTCCCAGTCAGCGCGGGCCCGTGCAAGAGTACATGAACTCCGGCCAAAGTGAGCTACTAGGTTCCGCGCCAGCTCAGCGGCGATCCAGCCCGAGCAGATCCGACTTTAGGCCACGTACCGTGCAGTAGGACGAACTTCAAAGCCACCCACCGGGAAGCATGCAAGCAGGCCTGTGGCGATCCAAACTCGAAATGATTCTGACTCTAGGTCACAGGGTCAGAGTAGATGAACCCTGAAAGTAGCCACTGGGTCTGGGCCGAGGCCTTGGTTGCGATCCACTCGAAATGATCTCGACTCCTAGGTCCGTGGCCCATGCGCAGAAAGGCGATGAACTCGTGAAAGTGAGCTACTAGGCTCCGGCGCCTAAGGTCTATGGCGATCCACTGAAATGATCCGACTCCCAGGGCAAACAAGTGGTCCCGTGGCAGAGTAGACTAACCTTCAAAGCGAGCCATCAATGTGGCAGCTGAGGTATCAGGGCTATCCAAATTCGAAATGATCCGACTCCTAGCTACGCTGCCTCGTAAGTAGGCAGTATGAACTCACAAAGTGAGCTCTAGGCTCCTAGAACTAAGGCCTTGTGGCGAGAATTCAAATTCGGCATATATGACTCCTTAGGTCATGTACTGTAGAGTAGTTGAACTCGCCAAAGGAAGCACGGGCCCGAGCGCCGAGGCCTCGTGGCAATCCAAACAGCTAATCTGACTCTAGGGCTGCGGGCATGCGCAGTACATGAACTCTTCCAAAGGGAGCTTACTCTCACCCGGCGCCTGAGGCCTCAGGGCATCCAGCCCTCGAAAGGTATCCGACTACTTAGGTCACAAGGGTCTGTAAGAGTTGACGAACCTTCCAAAGCGACTCCACCGGCTCCGCGCCGAGTCTTAGAGGCGATAAGGCCTGAGCAGATCTGACTCCTAGGCTGCGTGGCTTGTGCAGAGTAGATGAACTCATCAAAGTGAGCTACTGGGCTCCAGGAGATGAGGCCTTGGTATGAACTAAATTGAGCATTTGACTCCTAAGGTCAGCAGGCCCGTGCAGAGTAGATGAACCCAAGTCAAATCGAGCTACCGGGCTCCGAGACGCCGAGGCTCCGTGGCGATCCAAACCTCGAGCAGATCCGACCCTTAGGTCAAGGTGGGCTCAGGTAGAGTAGATGGAACTCATTTTCAAAGTGAGCTACACTGGTCTCGCGCCGAGGTCTTGGTTGGGTTGCGATCCAGCCTGAGCTGATCTGACTCCTAGGCTGCGTGGCCCATGCAGAGTAGATGAACTCGTGAAAGTGAGCTACTAGGCTCTGGGTGCTGAGGCCTTGGTGGCGATTGATGAGTGCAAAACTCATCTATATTTTGAGTTCATTTCACATGCTATTTTGTGCATTTAATATCCATATTCATGTAAAACTCATAAAATTTCCTCTAAACTTGGTTTTGTAGGATTTTTCATTGATGAAAGCAAGTGATTTGGCAAGAAATGAGCAATATATTTCAAAAGAAAAGTCAACCGAGTCTCACAGCGCGCTACTGGGAAGATTAATTTTTCTGTACCATCTGGAACATCAAATGGTTCAAATTACTACCTCATGGCTGCATTTACATTCAAAGAGCTTTCCAACGAGTACTACACGCCCAACCGAAAGTTAAAACGAAGAAGTTATGGCCCTAATAGTTAGAGAAGAAAACCGCTTGCTGTCCGTAAATTAGTCATGATGAAATGCAAATACACAGAAGTCAGGTCGTGATTGGGATACAGCTCGCGACACCATTTTGGTGTCGCGACTGCAGTTGGTGTCGCACAGTCGGGTGTCGCGACAAAAGCTGGCAGGTCACACCGTAAACGTCGCAAAGAACTCAAAAGGCCGAAAATTGAGTTTTTGACTTAATTTCAAGCCTATTTCACCCTAGGACAATATCTATACTCGTTTTTTAGGTAAAGAGGCAGGCGGGAAGATTGGAGAGCCTCTCTCATGGGGTTTCTCTCTCTAAACTGCCCATTTTAGTTTTTCTACAGATTTTGATTCTTTAGATCCGAGTTTTTTTAAAGTGCATTTTATTTCTATTTAAGATATTTCGTACTGCATCGTGGATTCGATTTCACTAATGTTCGACAGACAGCTAACATTTGGATTTTTTTTTTCATGGCTTTCAAACTACGATTTTCTTAGTTTTGGTCAGAGATTTTTATTTTTAATTGATCTTAAAGTAATTTTAGAGCAGATTTTTATTTCTATTGAAGAGATTTCGGTGCTTTACTCAGATATTCAATTTCTTTACTGTTGAGGAGAAGATTGAAGCTCAAATATGGGTTTTTCTCTTCTTTCTCTTGATTTCTTTTCTTCATTTTCTTACTTTTGTTTGATTAGTGATGATTGAATCCAAAGAATGGAACATTAAACACCCTCTGTGTGGTCAGTATAATTGTCAAACATTCGGGATTTGCGCTTTTCGCTTATTTCAGGGGTTTGAATAATCGAATTTATATAATTGGTACTGCTCTATATAATGAACTGTCTGGAATATTAGTAGCTTATACCCAAAAAAGAGCTGTATCTTTGCTCTGATTTCCAGGAGGCCCTTGAGTGACACAAATGTGGAGAGATTCGAGAGTAAAGAGCAGAATCTTAGTGGGCATGTTAGACTAATATCTGTGGAACTAATGAACTCAAAATTACTATTAGGGACCACTAATGGTCAGCAGAGAGACGACTAGATGATGAGGGTCACCCTAGTCGGATCGTAGGTTTCTCCTTAGTCCTGATGAAAGGATTCTGATCCCGTGTTAGCAAAGATCTAATCTGCTGGAGATAGAAAATTTTATTAGATTCAAGGATCTAGATACCAATTACTGGAGAAAGCTTCTGCATTATCCCCGTCTATGGGGTAAGAATTCTTCAAATCCTAAGAGAAATGGTCACAGGAAGTATTGAAAAAGAAAAACAATCAAACCTAAAGAGCCAAATTTATATAGCTACTAGACTCATTTGTCCCTGAAAAGGAATATGGATCTCTAACTGCTGAAATGTATGGTGTATGGAGAAATCCAAGCCATACTACTGTTTTGACAAATCTAGCATTCAACTTACAATTGTTGTGCTTTCAAGGAAATGCAAACTGCTTAGTAAATAATTATCCTCATCCCTGACTCTCTACACTTTTAGAATTAAGAGTTGTTTATTCGCAGATTTTGTGGATTAGTTTTAAATCGCTTTTTGTTCAATTAAATTGGATTTTATTCGACTTGACGGTCACGCAATAGTGAAGAAAGAGCCCTTGTAATCGGGGTGATCAAATTCCAATTAGAGAGAACTCCAACTCGTGGGCACGAGATCCTAATCTTAGAGTCCACTGACATACTGTAAGGACTGTGTGCCTCATGAAGGGGCCGGTTGCAATACTTTTCATTTCAGTTTTTGAGTATACTTACTTTGTTTCAAATCAGTTTTTTAGTATTTACCACATTCACTCCCTTGACCATATTTTCACATATACATCATTTGGTCTCCTTATTAGTGCTTTGCGCCAAGCACGGACTAGACAATAGTCCTTGGTAGCTAACGTCAGAAATTGTATATGTAGTTTCGTCTTTTATTTCGCGCCATTGCCGGATTGGCGCGGTTCACTTTCTCTCATTGGAAGTTGGAATTTTGAAGAACGGTGATTTGCTAATTTAGGCCATTTTATTATTTTTATTTTTTATTTTTGGTTGTGAGTTGTTTTTAGGTTTTTTTTTTTTTTTATTTTTTTTTATTTTTTTGGCCAGATAGTATTTCAGATTTCTTTTCTTTTGTTTTTCTTTCTTATTTGTAGGTACTCATGGAGTGAATATTCAAGTGAAGATGGAATTGCCTCCATAGAAGCTGCTTGACTTCCTTATTCATCATTTGAACTAAAGAATCCAGAATGACCCACTCATGGAACAAGAGTGGCTGCCTTATCAAGGGAGCTCAACCTCACATTTCAAAAGAAAAGAGTTGTTTCTTGCTTAAGTATATAATTTTACCGACATGGATGAGAACAAGAAAGATGAGTAGTCTTCATGAGCTGAAATTCCAAGATTTCATACCTTCCAAGTCAACACTAGTGCTAGATTGAAAAAATAGAAGGTCACCTGACACTGAGTCCAAGCATTCAAGGATCAATCTTCAGGATCTCCTAGCAATACTTTGAAAAATCCCATTGAATGCATGGATGCTCTCATTTGAGCACAAAAGAAATTTAACAAACTGTGGGAAGAAGGCAAAATGAGCTGAAATTGAGAACAAGACACTCTTAAACAACTTAGAGGATGAAGAGCCATTAGTGGATAAACCGGGAATTTCCAAAGAGGAAAGTCAAGAATGGGCTATTGAAACATTTTGGTGAAGATTGACACATTCACTTTCCCATCGATTTATGACTTGGGGCATTGAAGGATCACAAAATTCTCAAATACTAAGGGAGACCACTTTTCCTCAAGCCAAGCATGGATTGACATCAAAAGGGGGTTCACCTGCTTGTGGGGTGAGGAGGAAAGCAAAGTTCAATCTTCACCAACCACACTGACCGAGCAAGAAAGAGACATGTGCAAAATTCAGCCTGGTTTCTCAATCAAAGGCACATGTTTGAGCAGTCCCCTTAAGCATAAATGTGTTTACATCTACTCTACATAGAGGGGACTGTTTTAGAATTGCATGGAACCACCAGCCATAATTAAAGGATTTTGGAGTTTCTTTCCCTTTCAAAGTCCGAAAGAAGACATCCTTGCCGAATGGTTATGAAGGGGAAGTGCTTTCCAAGATGAATGATTGGTCAAATGGAAGCACTAGTACTTTTCCAATGAGTCTATTGGACTCTAAAACGGAGCAGCTTTTAGAGGCAACTTAAGCAGTAATATGATTCTATCCATTCTTTCTTTTTCTATTTTTTTAAGTTATTTTATTAGGTTATCGTTTTTTACCGTTGGGATGAAAATTCAAAGAGTGTTTTAACTTTTGTTGTTAGTGTTTTCAGAATAAGATAAGTTTGAAGCTCAAAACATGTTGTCAAGCGACTAGTTTGCAAGAGTGAAGGCAAGAAGTTGGAAAGTGGTTGATGTAATTATAGTGCTTGAAGTGTGAAAAATGGACTGAGATGTCATCAAATTTCGTGTTTGAGATGAAAAGAACCAAATTGAACTGAAATATAAAGTTGGAAGGTTCAAGGATAATGCTTGAGGAGAATTGAAGACAAGAGATGAGTTTAAGCATGAATGAAAGCATATGGGTTGCTATTGGAGGAATTTTTGAGAGAATATATAAGCATGAAGGACTTTTTGAAGGATAGCAAGTGATATGGGCAAGAGACAAAGCAAGGAGAACCCAAGGAGTCAAGAAATCATCACACTGACAGCATTGAACACTTGATTTTTCTGTATTGATTGAGGCTCCAAACTTGTTCACTCAGCCCTTGAGCACATTCCTACAAGAGCTTTCCAACGAGTCCTTACACATCCAATTCCTAAAATGAAGGAGATAGCGAGTATAACAAGTTGATAAAAAAATGTGAGCCGGAGAATTGCTGACGTGACCAGCAGTTCACAGTCACGAAAACAGAGGCTTTTTAACCCTTTAAAACCCATTTTTCTTCTTCCTACTTTATACTCTATCTTGCCATACTTCTTTCTCCAACCTCATAACTTCTAACAACTTTCTCAAATTCTTCTCCATCCACTAAATCCTAAATCACATTCCTCCCAATCCATCTTCATCATCTTCAAGCTTCCAAAACCCATCACAAACCCACAAACTTACCTTTGTTGAACCCCACCATCCATCATCTCCATCACAGGAGTTACAATGAAGAAAATTTGTGGTTTCAAGTTGTTTGTTTTTGGTTCTTTGTGGATCATTGTTGATTGTGGAGTGATTTGCATGTATTGGAAGGAGGTTTTGAAGAATCAAACTCACTCATTTGAGGTGAAGGAAGTTGGTAATACCCAAGTTTGAGAAAATGCTGTGCTAATTTCATGGCTCCAAAGAAGCAAAGAGAGACAAGGGTAGTACACCAATGTCAATGTCTGAAAATCATCAAGTTTCCTATTCAAAGTGGCAAGACTACAAAGGGGAGTCTACTTTTCCCAACTATCTTATTACTTTACTTTATTGCTCTTTGCCTTCATTGCTAGACATTTAGACAATGCTCATCTCAAAGTTTGGGGGTGTTTATTTTGTTAGTTTATCATGTCACACCCCACATGTTGCAATGACAACTTTGGGAGGATGAAATTCTTCGGGTGCTTTTTCGATAATGACTTTGTTTGATGCTTTCTAACTTACATCTTAGTTTTGTATATTTTTTTAGTTAGGTTTATTGAGTTAATTGAGTTTTGCTTGGAGTTGTTGTGATGTCAATAAGGACCATAAATGAACCCTTACATATGGACAATATTAGAGATAATAGGACTTCATGTTTGAATTGAGTTATCTCTTTAAGGTGGTTATTTAGTCACTGTTTCTCAAAATCCATGCACATGGCCACTAAATACTTTGAAAATAGTTTTTGCTTAAGCTTGAGAAGGTTTATGAGAATCCATCTAATTTTGATTCCAGGTTCTAGAACTTGCTTTAATTATCGCTGAGGCGAAATCAGTAAATACAACAATTGAGAAATGATAGAGCCATCCTTGGAAAGATTGTGCCTTCTAAGCTAACCCTATTAATATGCATATCTATTCCTAGTACCAAGATGTTGTTTTAAGAGCCAAAATTCTGTTTATAAAGAACCAAGTTTGAAGCCAATAACCTTTCCTATACATCACTATCCTCAATAAAGAACCAAACTCACCCATAACATGAGGATTTGAAATATAATCGAGAAATGTGGGGCGAAGAGCAGTTGGGGAGCTATTTTCCTCCATAGGAAAAAATAACTCCAAATTGGTTGAAATGAGTTAAGCTGAAAATCAAAAGAAGTTGTCAAAAAAAAAAATCATGTAAAAGAAGCAAAATACAATAAAAGTCAAGGAAGAGTGAGTCTAGCTCGTAGCCTTCCTTCCTAGATCAAGTAAATCCTAAGTGTACCCTTCAACACCCACACCCTAAGGCCAATTGGTTTGGGAGCTATTGATTTAAAGCCTGTAAGGGTTATAGAAAGCTAAGGGTTTTGACATTGCACTACTCTAATAACCTTAACTTTAAAAAAAAAAGGCTTCGTGTTTACAGAATGCGTGACTTCCAGTAGTGCGATATGCGGAGGAAATGGAAGGATGCACCTAAACATATTTTGGGGTGTTTGAGAGTGTCACTATGCTGATGGTAAGAATCAGGATGGAGTAGGAGCTGTCAATGCAGAAAAATATGTATGTTTGGGTAAGTTTTAGCCTAAAATGACTACTCAACTACCCCTACCCAAGCCTTATAATACGTTTATAAAGACCTACTCGATCTCGAGAATTGTGTGTGCCTACATTAGTGGAGAGAGGATAAGAACAACAGCCTATGGAACTCAACAATTATCTTAGGAGATCCGCTACTTATCTCACTCTCATAAACTCATCTAGCTTGCAATTGTTTGATAGAGGAAGACCACACACACACACTAGTGAGAACCATGATATAAATTTTCTATTATGAGACTAATTCACTATTAAATGAATAAATTTTTTATCTTAATCAGTTCTCTATATTCCTAGTAAGGGTAATTTTTGAGACACATATCACATACCCTTGCAAAGCTTGATTACTCAGTTTTGGTTAAATAAAAGGGTGAAATGAACTTTTCTCTTCCATTGCTCGGGGACAGCAACTTTTTTTTTCTTGCTTCAGGACAAGCAAAACTTCAAGTTTGGGGGTGTTTGATGAGGCAAAACTCATCTATTTTGGAGTTCATTTCATATGCTATTTTGTGCATTTTATATCCATATTCATGTAAAACTCATAAAATTTCATCTAAACTTGGTTTTGTAGGATTATTGATGAAAAGCAAGTGATTTGGCAAGAAATGAGTAATATATTTCCAAGTTAAGAGTCAACCGAGAGTCTCACAGCGCTTACTGAGAAGACACTTTTTCTGTACCATCTGGAACATCAAATGGTTCAAATTCCCCATGGCTGTGACATTTCTACATTCAAAGAGTTTCAACGAGTACTCACACGCCCCAAATCCGAGTTAAAACCAAAGAAGTTATGGCCCCGACAAGTTAGGTAAGAAAACCGCTTGTCAGTCTGGTAAAATTATCGCGACAGAAATGCAAATGAATGTAAAGTCAGGTCGCGGATAATAGATTGTTGGTGTCGCGACACATTTTGTGTCGCGACAGTAGTTGGTGTCACATTGGGAAGCCGGTGTCGCGACAAAAGCCGGGTGTCACACCGTAAACGTCGCAGCCAACTGAAAAAGGCCGAAAATTGAGTTTTCACCTAATTTCAAGCCCATTTCACCTGGGACCACATATATACTGCTTTTTAGGTAAAGAGGCAGGCGGAAGATTGAGAGCCTCTCTCATGGGTTTCTCTAAACCGCCCATTTTTCTAGTTTTTCTACAGATTTTACTCCTTTTTAGATCCGAGAGTTTTTTTGTTGCATTTTATTTCTATCAAGATATTTCTATATTGCACGTGATTCAGATTTCACTAATGTTCACAGATTGAAGCTAATATTTGATTTTTCTCTCATGGGTTTTCTCTCTAAATTACCCCATTTTCTTAGTTTTTGCCGCAGATTTTTATTTTAATTGATCTTAAAGTAATTTTAGAGCAGTATTTCTTATTTCTATTGAAGAGATTTCTGTTGCATTTTATATTCAATTTTACTGTTGAGGAGAAGATTGAAGCTCAAATCTGGATTTTTCTCTTGATTTCTTTCTTCATTTTCTTACTTTTTGTTTGATTAGTGATGATTGGAATCAAAGAATTGAACAAACATTAAACACCCTGGTGGTTTGGGGTTTAATTGGTTTAACATTCAGACGGCGCTTTTCGCTATTTTCAGGGGTTTGAACACGGAATTTATATAATTGGTAATTGCTTCATATAATGAATTGCCTGAATATTAGTAGCTTATACCCAAAAAAGAGCTGTATCTTTGCTCTGATTTCTAGGAGGCCCCTCCGAGTGACACAGATGGAGATTCCTATATAAAGAGCAGAATCTCAGGGGCATGTTAGACTAATATCTGGAACTAATGAACTCAAAATACCCGATAGATCACTAATTTACTCAAGGCAGAGGATTAATTAGATGATGTATCAATTTAGTTGACTTGAGGTTCTCCTTAGTCTGATGAAAGGATCTTGATCCCGTGTTAGCAAAGATCTAATCAAGGAGATAAAAAATTTTATTAGATTTGAAGGACGAGATACCAATTACATTGGAGAAAGCTTGCATTATCCTGTCTATGGGGGCAAGAATTCTTCGGTCCTAAGAAATGGTTGTGAAGTATTGAAAAAGAAAAACAATCAAATCTTAAACAAGGCTAAATTTTACAAGTAGCTATTTAGGACTCATTCGAAAAGGAATATGGATCTCTAACTAGTGAAATGTATGGTATGGAGAAATCCAAGCTTATACTACATTGCTCTTGGACAAATCTAGCATTCAACTTACAATTGTTGCGCTTCAAGGAAATGCAACCTGCTTTGTAAATAATTATCCCCATCCCTAGTGACTCTTCATACCTTTAGAATTAAGTTATTTATTTGGTAGATTTTTAGATTAGTTTTAAATCAGTTTTTGCTCTTAATTAAATTGATTTTATTCGACATTCTACTCTGGTCGCCTAAATAGTGAAGAGCCCTTGTAATCCGGTGATCAAATTCCAATTAGGAGAGAACCTCTAATCCTCGTGGTACGATATCCCACTCTTAGAGTCCACTTTCATTACCAGACGAATTCGTGCACTTACTGAAGGTCAGAGTGTTGGTAATACTTTTCATTTCGCTTGAGTATACTTACTTTTGTTTCCAAATCGCTGAGTATTTACCATTCAATTTCTGACCATATTTTCACATATACATCATTCGTCTCCTTTACAAAGCCAAGGCCAAGTGTCAGGACTAGGACAATAGTCCTCGTAATAACGTCAGAATTTGTATTTGTGTTTGGGTCTCTTACGATCTACTGAAATGAGCTTACCCTTAGGCAAAGATGGCCTCGTGCAGTAGACTAACACTTCAAAGTGAGCTATCGGGTTACGGCGCCGAGGCCTCGTGGCGATCCAACCCCACCGATCACCTCGCTACGTGGCCCTGGCGCAGCAGATGAACCCGGGCCAGTGAGTTATCGGGCCCGCCGAGGGCCCGGTGGCGATTCAACAGCCGACCGACTCTTGGTCACGTGGCCTGTGCGTAGATGAACCTGGCAAAGTGAGCCCTAGCCCGGCGTCAGGCCTTGGTTACGATCCACCGAACTGGACCCGAATTCTAGGCCAAGGTGGCCCATGCGCAGTAGATGAACCCGTGAGCGAGCTACCAGCCTGGCGCCGAGGCCTCGTGGCGATCCACTGAAATGATCCGACTCCTTAGGCAACATGGCCCCGTGCAGAGTAGACAACCCCAAAAGCGAGCCACCGGCTTCGGCGCCGAGTCCTTAGTGGCAATCCAAACTCGAGCTGGATGTGCAGAGTAGATGAACCTCGGGCCAAAGTGAGCTTACTAGGGCTCCGGCGCCGAGGCCCCGCGGCGATCCAAATTCGAGTCGATCCGACTCCTTAGGCTACGTGGCCCCGTGAGAGTGACGAACCCTTCAAAGCGAGCCACTCGCCCGGCGCCGAGGCCTTGTGGCGACCAATCCCGAAATGATCCGACTCCTAGGTTGGGTGGCTTATGCAAGAGTAGATGAACTCACAAAGTGAGCCACCTGGTCTGAGCCGAGGCCTCGTACAGATCCACTGAGCAGACCCACCTCCCCAGCCGTGTGGCCTGTAGAGAAGTCGAACTGCCAAAGGAAGCATCGGGCTCAGCGCCGAGGGCCTTGGTTGCGATCCAAATTCAGCCGACACCAATTTTTAGGCTGCGTGGCCTGTGTAGAGTACATGAACTCGTCAAAGTGAGCTACTAGGCTACGGGCGCTGAGGCCTTGGTGGCGATCCACCCGAGCGCATCCGACCCCAGCCACGTGGCCCGGTGTAAAGTAGAAAATTAACCATTCCGCCGACCCACTGGCCACGGGCGCCTGAGAGGCCTCCCGGCGATCCAAATTCGAAATGACCTACTCCTAGGGCCGCGTGGCTCGCGCAGTAGATGAACTCACAAATGAGCTTACACGCTACTGGCGCCGAGGCCTGTCATGATCCAACTGAAATGATCCGACCTTAAAATACTATGGCCCATGCAGAGTAGATGAACTCGTGAAAGTGAGCTACTAGGCTCCGCGCCGAGGCCTGCATCCAGCCCGAGCCGATCCGACTCTTAGGCAAATGTGGCCTGTGCGCAGTAGACGAACTCTTCAAAGCGAGCCATCGGGCTTCAAGGCCGAGGCCTCAAGGTGCCATCCAACTCGAAATGATCCGACCCCAGGCTACGGGCCCCGCGCAGTAGATGAACCTGGCCAAAGTGAGCTTATAGGCTCCGGGCGGTGAGGCCCTAGTGGGATCCGTGCCTGAGCCGATCCGACTCCTCGCCGCGTGGCTGTGTGCGCAGGATGAACTCGCCAAAGTGAGCTAATTGGCTCCGGCGCCGAGGCCTCGATACGATCCAAACAGCCGACGGTACTCCCAGCCGCGCCTCGTGCGCAGTAGACGAACTCTTCAAAGCGAGCTACTAGTTCACGCGCCTCGAGGCCTTGTGGCATCCACCGAGCCGACCGACTCCCAGGCTGCGTGGCCCGCAAGTGCAGCATGAACTCGTCAAAGTGAGCCATCGGGCCCGGCGCCGAGGCCTCGTGGCGATCCACCGAGAAGATCTCACTTTAGAATGCGCGAGGCCCGTGGCAGAGTAGATGAACTCGCCAAAGTGAGCACTCGGGTCTGGCGCCGAGGCCATAGTGGCGATCCGTACCGAAATGATCCGACTCCTGAGTCAGCGGGTACGTGCGCAGTAGACGAACTCTTCAAAGCGAATCCATCGGGCTCCGGCGCCAGGCCTCAGCGGCGATCACCGAAATGATTCGACTAGTCGCGGCTTCATACCGAGTAGATGAAATCACAAAGTGAGCTACTAAGCTCCGTGAGCCAGTCCCAGCGATCCAAATTCTGCGCATATGACTTAGATCGCGTGGCCTCGGTAGAGTAGATGAACCGTCAAATCAGCTAATCGGGCTCTCAAGGCTACCGTGGCCTGCGGCGATCCAAACTGAAAGGCATCCGAATCCTTAGGTCGCTGCGGCCTCAGGTAGAGTAGATGAACTTGTCAAAGTGAGCTACTGGGCTACGGGCGTTGAGGCCTTGGTGGCGAGTATCCAAATTCGAAAGGTGATATGACTCCTTAGGTCGCGTGGCCTCGTGCAGCAGATGAACTCGCCAAAGTGAGCTACTCTACCCCAAATACAGGCTCGTATGCTCCAAATTTCGAGCAGATCTAACTCTAGGGGTCACAAGTGTGGCCTATGTAGATTAGATGAACTCGTCAAAGGGAGCTATTTGATCTCGGAGCCGAGGCCTTGTGGCGATCCAAATGAATCGGACCAATTCTTGCCGCAAGTGGCTCAGGTAGAGTAGATGAACTCGCTCTGCTGAGCTACTAGATCCGAGCGCCGAGGCTCAGGGGACCCACCAGCCGAACCAACTCCCCAGGGCCGCGTGGCCTCAGAGAAAGAGGGGATGATCTCGGGCCAAAGTGAGCCAGCCAAGCTCCGAGCTGAGGCCTTGGTGGCAATCCATCCGGCGCGATCCGACTCTAGGCTTCGTGGCCCGCCCGCAGTAGACGCAACTCTTCAAAGCGATTCATCACATGGGCGCTTAAGGCTCTTGGAGGAGATCACCGAAATGACCGACTTAGGTCACTATGGCTTGTGCAGTAGATGAATCCCGGCCAAAGTGAGCTACCGGCCCGTGAGATTTAGGCCTGTGACATCCAGCCTTAAGATCTCGACTCCCAGTCAGCGCGGGCCTCGTATGGGGATTTGAACCGCCAAATCGGTTACCAGGGCTTCGCGACGCTGAGGCCTTAGTGGCATCCAAATTGAGCGATTTGACCCCAGGGCCGCGTGGCCCGTGCATAGCGTATGAACTCGCCAAAGTGAGATACTGGGCTTTGGGCGCTGAGGCCATGGTGGCGATCTACCGAAAGCGTAGTCGACTTGCGGGCCTCAGAGTAGATGAACTCGTCAAAGTGAGCTACTGGGCTTCGGGCGCCGAGGCCTTGATGGCGATCTAGCTTGAGAAGACAACCCCAGGTCACGTGGCCCGTAGAGTAGATGAACCTGTCAAAGTGAGCTACTCGAGCCCGAAGGCCGAGGCTCAAAGGGGATCTAAACTCAGCCGATCTGGACTCCTTAGGTCGCTGCGGGTTTGTGAAGACTAGATGAACTCACAAGTGAGCTACTCCTATCCCGGAGTCGAGGCCTTGCGGCGATCCGCACTCGAAATGACTGACTCCCAGTCGCATGGCCTCGCGGTAGAGTAGATGAACTCGCCAAAGTGAGCCATCGGGCCCGGCGCCGAGGCTCAAAGGCGAATCCACCAGCTTATCTGACTCCTTAGGGTGCGTGGCCTATGCAGAGTACATGAACTTGTCAAAGTGAGCTACTAGGCTCCGAGCACTGAGGCCATGGTGGCGATCTAGCCTGAGCAGATCTGACTCCTTAGGCTGCGTGGCCTGTGCAGAGTAGACGAACTTTTCAAAGCGACCTACTGGGCTACGGGCGCTGAGGCCTTGGTGGCGATCCAGCCTGAGCTGATCTTACTCCTAGGCTGCATGGCTTGTGTAGAGTAGATGAACTCGTCAAAGTGAGCTACTGGGCTCCGGGTGTTGAGGCCTTTGTTGTGATCCAACCCGGTACCGACCGACTTAGTCGCAGGCCCATGCAAGAGTAGAGATGAACTCGTGAAAGTGAGCTACTAGCTCCTAAATACCGAGGCCTCGTGGCGATCCACCCGGGCCGATTCGAATTCTTTAGGCGGCCATGGACTCCAGGCGCAGTAGACTAACTCTTCAAAGGGAGCCACTCCAAGCCCGGCCACAGGCCTCGTATGATCCAAATGGTTAATCCGACTTAGGCACGCGGGTCTGCAACAGATGAACTCCAAAGGAAGCACTGGCCCGGCGCTAAGGCTCACGGCATTCCACCGAAATGATCCGACTCCCAGACCTGCGGGCCGTGCGCAGTAGATGAACCTTTCATAGCGAGCTACTTCAGGCCTGCAGGAGCCGAGGCCTTGCGGCGATCCGTCCTAAGCAGATCCGACCCCAGGTCAAGGTGGCCTGCGGTAGATTAGATGAACTCGTCAAAGTGAGCAACTGGCCCGGCGCCGAGGCCTCGGCATGATCCAGCCTTAGCGCTGATTCGACTCCTTAGAAAGGTCAAGGTGGGCCTCGTGCAGAAAGTGTGACGAACTCTTCAAAGCGAACTTTCACCGGGCCTCGGAGTCAGGCCTGTGTGGCGCATCAAGCCCAGCCGATCCGCTCCTAGGCTTCGTGGCTTGTGCAGAGTAGATGAACTCGTCAAAGTGAGCTACTGGGCTCCAAAGCTAAGGCCTTGGTGGCGATCCAGCCTGAGTAGATCTGACTCCTTAGGCTACGTGGCCTCTGTAGAGTAGATGAACTCGTCAAAGGTAGCTACTGGGCTCCGGCGCCGATGTCTTGGTATGATCCACTCGAGCCGATCCGACTTCAAGGCTTCGCACCACGAGAGTAGATGAACTCGTGAAAGTGAGGTACTAGCTCCTGCGCCGAGGCCTTGCGGCTATCGAGCCGAGCTGATCCGACTCTTAGGCAACAGGGTTCGTGCAGAGTAGACGAACCCATGAAAGCGAGCCACTGGCTGGGGGCACGAGGCCTTGGGGCGATCCAACGCAGCCGATCTCACTCTAGGCTACGGCTGCGCAGTAGATGAACTCGGCCAAAGTGAGCTAATAGTTCGGCGCCGAGGTCTAGTGGCGATCCACCTTGAGCTGACTTGACTCTCGCTGGGCGTGGTTCGCGCGCAGCAGATGAACTCGCTGCTGGAGCCATCGACTCCGGCGCCGAGGCTCTTCATGGCTTATCCAGCCTTAAAGGCGGATTCGACTCAGGATGCGTGGCATGTGCATAATAGACGAACTCTTTAAAGCGAGCTACTAGTCTACGGGCGCTAAGGCCTTGGTGGCGATCCAACCCGAATGACCACCCTAGGGCCAGGCGCGGGCCCGCGCGTGCAGATGAACTCAAAGTGAGCTACCGGGCTTCAAAGCCATGGGCCTGCGGCGATCCACCGAGTAGATCTCGACTTAGCTACGTTCGTAGATGAACTCACAAAGGCAGAAGATTGGCTCAAGGCCGATGCCTTGGTTGCGATCCAAACAGCTGATCTCAATTTCGCTTCAGGGCCCATGCAGAGGTGAGGATGAACCCGTGGAAAGTGAGGCACAGGCCCGGCGCCGAGGCCTCGGGTGGCTATCGAGCCCGAGTCGATCCGACTCCTTGTGGCGCCGTGGCCCCGTGCAGTAGACGAACCCGCGAAAGCGAGCTAATCGGGCTTGGGGCGCGAGGCCTCGGGGCCATCCACTTGCCGATCTCACCTCATAGGCCATGGCTCATGCGTAGTGATGAACTCACAAAGTGAGCTACTAGGCCCGGCGCCGAGGCCCTAGTGGCGAATCCAAATTGAGCTAATTTGACCCTTGGTTGGGCGTGGGTCTGCGGCAGTAGATGAACTCGGGTCAAAGGAGCTACACTGACTCGGCCGCCGAGGCTCTACACGATCCAGCCCACCGATCCGACCCCAGACGCGTGGCACGTGCATAATAGATCAACTCTTAAAGCGAAATACTAGTCTGACTGGCGCTGAGGCCTTGGTGGCGATCCATCCTGAGCTGATCTGACTCCTAGGTCATGTGGCTCTGGTGGCAGTAGATGAACTCAAAGTGAGCTACTAAAATCTCGCACCGAGGCTCAGGTGATCCACTCTCGAAAGCAGATCCGACTTAGGTCGTGGTCTCGTGTAGAGTAGATGAACCTGGCCAAAGTGAGCTACTCGGGGTCCGGGCACTGAGGCTCTGTGGGATCCAGCCCAAATGACCGACTCCTTAGGTCAGGTGGCCCGCGCAGCAGTAGACCGAACTCTTCAAAGCGTAACTACTACAGTTCGGCGCCGAGGCCTTGATGGCGATCCAGCCTGAGCTGATTTGACTCCTAGGTCATGTGTGTGCGCACAAAAGCGTGCGTGGTAAGGTGTGGCAACAGCTGTCGGGTAGAGCCCAAGGGAACAATGTCCCTCCAATAAAAGAGACGCTCAACGGTATAAGGTAAAACAAAAAGGTGGTGGGTAAGGCAAAGGTCTCATGGCTGGGCTGGGCAAGGCGATCCAGCCTTAAGATCCGACTCTTAGTCAAGGTGGCCTCAGTGTAGAGTAGATGAACTCACAAATTGAGCAACTCGGGGTCCGCACCGAGGCCTTAGTGGCGATCCAAATTTCGAGCAGACGGACCTAGGCCGGTAGCCTGTGGCATAGTAGATGAACTCGGCCAAAGCGAGCTTCACTCCCAAGCCGCGCCGAGGCTGGGCGTGATGATCCAAACTGAGCAGAGCCTCGACTCTGTCGTGTGGCCCCGTGTAGAGTAGATGAACCTCGCCAAAGTGAGCTACTGGGCTTCGGGCGCTGAGGCCTTGGTGGCGATCTAGCCTGAGTAGATCTAACTCCTTAGGTCAGCGGGTCTGTAGAGTGTATGAACTCACAAAGTGAGCTACTGTGCTCCGAGCGCCGAGGCCTCAAAGTGGGATCTAGCCCGAAATGACATCTGACTCCTTCTGTCACAAGTGGCTTCAGAAGACTAGATGAACTCACAAAGTGAGCTACTCCGGGCCCGCAGCCGAGGCCTTGGTGGCGATCCAAACGAGCCGATCTCACCCCAGGCTACACGGCCTCGGTGAGAGCAGATGAACTCGCCAAAGTGAGCCACCGGGTTCCGAGCGCCGAGGCCTTGGTGGCGATCCACTGGCTTATCCGACCTTAGGGCAAGGTGGCCCGCGCAGTACATGAACTCGCAAAGTGAGCTATCGGGCCCGGCGCTGGGCGTTGGTGGCGATCCGTACCGAAATGATCTCGACTCCTTAGGCCAAGGTGGTCTGCGCGCAGTAGATCTAACTCTTCAAAGACCCATCGGGCTACGGCGCCGAGGCCTTGGTGGCGATCCAAATTGGAAATGACCTTTTACTCCTAGGGTCGCATGGCTTGTGCGTAGTAGATGAACTCACAAAGTGAGCTACCTGGCTCCGGCGCCGAGGTTTTGTCACATCCACTGAAATGACCGACTAGGTTGCATGGCCCACGCAGAGTAGATGAACTCGTGAAAGTGAGCCACTAGGTTTTAAAGACGAGGCTTGCGGCGATCCAAACGAGCTAATTTGACTCCTGGGGTAATGCGGGCCCGTGGCAACAGAGGATGAACTCGCCAAAGTGACACGGGCCCGGCGCCAAGGTCTTGATGCATGCTCCAGCCCGAAATGACCGACTCTTAGGATCAAGGCGGGCCAAGCAAGTGCAGTAGACGAACTCTTCATGCAACAGCTACTAGGCCTGTGGAGCCGAGGCTCAGGCGATCCAAATTTGGCGACTGATTCCTTAGGTCAAGGTATTCGTGAAGATTAGATGAACTCGTCAAAGTGAGCTACTGGGCTCCGAGCGCTGAGGCCTTGGTGGCGATCCACTTTAGCCGATTTGGCCTCTAGGCTGCGCGGTCTCGTGAAGAGTAGACGCACCTTCAAAGCTCGAACTACTAGGCTCCGGCACCGAGGCCTAGGTGGCGATCGCCTAAGCCGATCTCGTTCCAAGGCTTCGTGGGCTTGTGCGCAGTAGATGAACTCGCCAAAGTGAGCTACTCGGGCTCCGTGCTAAGGCCTTGGTGGCGATCCAGCCTGAGTAGATCTGACTCCTTAGGCTACGTGGCCTCTGTAGAGTAGATGAACCCGTCAAATTGAGCCATCATACCGAGCGCCGAGGCCTCGGGTGGTGATCGAGCCCGAGCAGATCCGACCCCAGGGTCAAAGGCACCAGGCGCAGCAGACGAACTCTTCAAAGCGACCTATTGGGCTACGGGCGCTGAGGCCTTGGTGGCGATCCAGCCTGAGCTGATCTTACTCCTAGGCTGCGTGGCTTATACAGAGTAGATGAACTCGTCAGTTGCATACCGAGTTCGCGCCGAGGCCTTGGTTGCGATCCACCGAGTCGATCCGACTTCAAGGTCGCGCGGGCCCATGCAGAGTAGATGAACTCGTGAAAGTGAGGTACTAGGCTCTGGGCGCTGAGGCCTTGGTGGCTATCGAGCCTGAGCTGATCTGACTCCTTAGGCAGCGTGGCTTGTGCAGAGTAGACGAACTCATCAAAGCGAGCTACTGGGCTTGGGGCGCTAAGGCCTTGGTGGCGATCCAGCCTGAGCTGATCTGACTCCTAGGCTACTTGGCCTGCGGCAGTGTATGAACTCACTAAAGTGAGCTACCAGGCCCCGCCGAGGCCCTTAGTGGCGCATCCAAATTTCGAGCTAACTGACTTTTCGTGGCATGTGCGCAGTAGATGAACCGGCCAGCGCTGGAGCTACCGACCCGGCGCTGAGGCCTTCATGGCGATCCAGCCTTAGCTGATCTGACTCCTTAGGATGCGTGGCATGTGCATAGTAGACGAACTCTTTAAAGCGAGCTACTGGTCTACGGGCGCTAAGGCCTTGGTGGCGATCCAACCTGAGCTGATCTGACTCCTAGGCTGCGTGGCCTGTGCAAAGTAGATGAACTCGTCAAAGTGAGCTAATAGGGCTACTTAATCGAGGCCTTGGTGGTGATCCAAATTGAGCAGATCCGACTCCCAGGTCGGCGCGGGATTCGTGTAGTGTGATGAACTCGCCAAAGTGAGCTACCTGGCTCCGGCACCGAGGCCTCTCGTGGGGATCCAGCCTTACCGACCGACTTAGGCTGCGTGGCTTGTGCAGAGTAGACGAACTCTTCAAAGCGAACTACTGGGCTCCGGGCGCTGAGGCCTTGATGGCGATCAAGCCTGAGCTGATTTGACTCCTAGGCTGCGTGGCTTGTGCAGAATAGATGAACTCGTCAAGCGAGCAACCAGTCTGTGAGTTTGCGCTCCTGTGGCATCCAGCTTTAGAAGATCCTGACTTTTAGGCCGCGTGGTCTGTGGAGTAGATGAACTCACAAATTGAGCGACCTGGGTTCGGTGCACGCCGAGGCTCTGAAGCCATCCACTGAAAGAGATTAATTTTTAGGTCACAGGGTCTGCATAAGATGAACTCGCCAAAGGAGCTACTGGCTACGCGCACCGAGGCCATGGTGGCGATCCGTACCAGCGCAGCCGACTTGTTGCGTGGCCTGTGTAGAGTAGATGAACTCGTCAAAGTGAGCTACTGGGCTTCGGGCGCTGAGGCCTTGGTGGCGATCTAGCCTGAGAAGATCTAACTCCTTAGGCTGCGTGGCCTGTGTAGAGTAGATGATCTCGTCAAAGTGAGCTACTGTGCTCCGAGCGCTGAGGCCTTGGTTGGGATCTAGCCTGAGCTGATCTGACTCCTTAGGCTGCGTGGCTTGTGAAGACTAGATGAACTCACAAAGCCGAGCCACTGGCCCGGAGCCGAGGCCTCGTGGCGCATCTAGCCGAGCTGATCTTACTCCCAGTCGCATGGCCCGTCTAGAGTAGATGAACTCGCCAAAGTGAGCCCACTAGGCCCGAGCGCCGAGGCTCCTGGTGGCGATCCAGCCCGAGCTTATCCGACTCCCAGTGGTGCGTGGCCCGTGCAGAGTACATGAACTCGGGTCAAGGCGAAGCATCGGGCTACGGCGCCGAGAGGCCCCGGTGTGGCGATCCAGCCCGAGCGCATCTCGACTCCCAGGGCCGTGGCCCGTAGATGAACTCGCCAAAGTGAGCTACTCTGGCCCCAACAGGCCTTCGTGGCGTCCCAACTGGCGCATCTAACTCCCCAGTCGCGTGGCCTATGCAGCAGCAGATGAACTCGCCAAAGTGAGCTACCCGGGTCTGGCCGCTGAGGCTCTTTTGTTGCGATCCACCCGAGTCGATCTAACTCCTAGGCCGCGGGCCTGCGCGCAGTAGATGAACTCGGTGAGTGAGCTACCAGGCCTTAGCGCCGAGGCTCAGTGGGCGATCCACTGAAATGATTCACTTTAGGGCGCCGTGGACTCAGGCAGAGTAGACTAATCCTTCAAAGCGAAGCATCGGGCTCCTATTACGAGGCCTTGGTGGCGATCCAGCTCGAAGCACCGACTCCTAGGCAATGAGTCTTCAGGCGCCGTAGATGAACTCGGGCCAAAGTGAGCCACTGGCTCGGGCGCAAGGCCTTGATATGCCTGTACCCAGCCGATCTGACTCTTAGGATCGCGTGGGTTCGTGGCAAAGGTAGACGAACTCTTCATAGCGAGCTACTAGGCTCAAGGAGCTGAGGCCTTGGTGGCGATCCAGCCTAAGCAGATCTGATTCCTTAGGCTGCGTGGCCTGTGTAGATTAGATGAACTCGTCAAAGTGAGCAACTGGGCTCCGGGCGCTGAGGCCTTAGTGGCGATCCAGCCTTAGCTGATTTGACTCCTTAGGTCGTGGTCCGTGCGCAGTAGACTAATCCTACAAAGCGAACTACCAGCCCGGCGCCGAGGCCCAGGTGGCCATCAAGCCCGGAAATGATCTCGCCCCCAGCCCAAGGGTTTGTGCGCAGTGCATGAACTCACAAAGTGAGCTACCTGCCCAAAGCTAAGGCCTCGTGGCGATCCAAACGAGTAGATCCGACTCCCAGCTACGGGCCTCGTAGAGTAGATGAACCCACAAATTGAGCTATCGCGGCCCGAGCCCCCGAGGCCTCGCGGCGATCCGCCCTACCGATTCGACTCCTTAGCCGCGTGGCCGGCAGTAGACGAACCTTCGCGAACCATCGGGCTCCGCCGAGGCCCAGGTGGCAACGCCCGAGCTGATCCGCTCCTAGGCTCGTGGTTTGTGCAAGAGTAGATGAACTCCGCCAAAGCGAGCCACCGTCTGTGAGCCAAGGCTCGTGGCGATCCAGCCGAGATCTCGACCCTTAGGCTACGTGGCCTCTGTAGAGTAGATGAACCCGTCAAATTGAGCTACTGCGCTCCGAGCGCTGAGGCCTTGGTGGCGATCGAGCCTGAGCAGATCTGACACCTTAGGGGTCGCGTGGCCCGCGCAGTAGACGAACCTTCAAAGCGAATCATCGGGCTACGGCGCCGAGGCTCGTGGCGATCCGTACCGAAATGATCTTACTCCTAGGTCAGCAAGTGGGCTTATACGCAGTAGATGAACTCGCCAAATAGCTATTGTAATCTGCGCGTTGAGGCCTTGGCGCGATCCACCGAGGCCTTGGTTGCGATCCACCGAGCTGATCCGACTTTAAGGTCGCGCGGGCCCATGCAGAGAGTAGACGAATCCCGTGAAAGTGAGGTACTTAGGCCTGGGGCACCGAGGCCTGGTGGCTATCGAGCCCGAAATGATCTTACCCCAGGCAGCGCGGCCTCGTGGCAGACGAACTCATCAAAGCCGAAGCATCGGGCTTCGGGGCGCTAAGGCCTTCACGGCGATCCGCCGCCTCTTACCGACCGACTTCAGATGCGTGGCATGTGCAGAGTAGACGAACTCTTTAAAGCGAGCTACTGGTCTACGGGCGCTAAGGCCTTGGTGGCGATCCAACCTGAGCTGATCTGACTCCTAGGCTGCGTGGCCTGTGCAAAGTAGATGAACTCGTCAAAGTGAGCTACTAGGCTACGGGCACTGAGGCCTTGGTGGTGATCCACTCGAGCAAGATCCGACTCCTTTAGGCTGCGTGGGCCTGTGGTAGAGTAGGGAGAACTCAAAGTGAGTCATCGGCTCCAATCGAGGCTCTCTGCGGGGATCCACTCTACCGATCCGACTCTTAGGTCGCGTGGTTTTCAGGCGTATAGACGAACTCTTCAAAGCGAACCGGGCTCGGCGCCGAGGCCTTGATGGCCATCAAGCCCGGAAATGCGATTTGACCTCTAGGTCGCGCGGGCTTGTGCGTAATAGATGAACCCCACAAAGGAGTAAATTAGGCTCCAGAGCCGAGGTCAGCGGCGATCCAAACAAGATTCGACTCCTTAGGTCAAGGCGTGGGCCTGTGTAGAGTAGATGAACTCGTCAAATTGAGCGACTGGCTCAGACCGAGGCCTTAGTGCCGATCCAAATTCGAGCGCATTTGACTCCCAGTTAGCGCGGGCCTGCGGTATAGTAGATGAACTCGTCAGCGAGCTACCTGCCACGGCACCGAGGCCACGGGCGCGGCGATCCGGGCTCGAAAGAGAGTCGAATTTGCCGCGTGGCCTGTAGTATAGATGAACTCGCTAAAGTGAGCTACTGGCTTCGCGCCGAGGCCTCGTGGCGATCTAGCCCGAGAAGATCTAACTCCCAGCCGCGGCCCAGGTATAGATGATCTCGTCAAAGTGAGCCATCAGGTTCGAAAGGCCGAGGCCTTGGCTGGGACCCAGCCCCAGCCGATCCGACTCCTTAGGGTCAAGGTGGGCTTGTGAAGACTAGATGAACCCGGCCAAAGTGAGCCACCGGGCCCGGAGCCGAGGCCTCAGCGGCGATCTAGCCCGAGCCGATCTTACTCCAGCCGCATGGCCCGCGAGTAGATGAACTCGCCAAAGTGAGCTACCAGTTCGAGCTTTCAAGGCCTTGGTGGCGATCCGTACCGAAAGCTATCTGACTCCTTAGGCGCGTGGCCAGAGTACATGAACTCGCCAAGGCGAAGCACACATTCGGCGCCGAGGCTCGGTGGCGATCCACCTCGAGCAGACCACTCCTTAGGTCACAGTGGCCTGTGTAGAGCAGATGAACTCGTCAAAGTGAGCTACTCGGCTCCCAGCGCTGAGGCCTTCGTGGCGTTCCAGCTTGAGCAGATCTAACTCCTTAGGCTGCGTGGCCTATGTAGAGTAGATGAACTCGTCAAAGTGAGCTACTGGGCTCCGGGCGTTGAGGCCTTTGTTGCGATCCGTGCCGAAATGACCCACCTCTAGGTCACAAGGGCCCATGCAAAGGTAGATGAACTCGTGAAAGTGAGCTACTGTGGCTCTTAGCGCCGAGGCCTTGCGGCGATCCAACTCGAAATGACTGACTCCCAGCACATGATCGGTAAGTGCAGTAGACTAACTCTTCAAAGCGAGCCATCGGGGCTTCCACGAGGCCTCTGTGGCGATCCACCGAGCTAACTGACTCCTAGGCACGTCCGTGCAACAGATGAACTCACAAAGTGAGCCACTGGCCCGGCGCCAAGGCCTACGGCTGCTCCACCGAGTCGACCACTCTTAGGATCAAGGTGGTCTCGTGGCAAAGGTAGACGAACTTTCATAGCGAGCTACTAGGCTCAAGGAGCCGAGGCTCAGGCGATCCAAACCCAAGCAGATCCGATTCCTTAGGCCGCGCGGTCGTAGATTAGATGAACTCGCCAAAGCGAGCAATCGGGCTCCGGCGCCGAGGCTCGCGATCCAGCTTGTACTCGATTTGACTCCTTAGGCCGCGTGGCCCGTGCGCAGTAGACGAATCTCTACAAAGCGAACCATCGAGTCTGGCGCGAGGCCTAGGTGGCCATCAAGCCCGAAATGATCCGCCTCTAGGCTTCGCGGGCTCGTGCGCAGCAGATGAACTCACAAAGTGAGCCACGCTCCAAAGCTAAGGCCTTGGTGGCGATCCAAATTCGAGTAGATCTCGACTTTAGGCTACGGGTCAGAGTAGATGAACCCGCCAAATTGAGCTATCGCTGGGCCCGAGCCCCGAGGCCTTGGTGGCGATCCACCTACCGCTGACTTTTAGCCGCGTGGCCTGGGTGCGCAGTGCACGAACTCTTCAAGGCGAACCACTGGCCTGTGCGCCGAGGCCCAGGTGGCAATCAAGCCCGAAATGATCTGGCTCCCAGGGCTTCGTGGGCTTCGTGGTGCAGTAGATGAACTCACAAAGTGAGCCACTGGCCCAGGAGCTAAGGCCTCGTGGCGATCCGTACCGAGTAGACCGACTCAGCAGAGGCCACGTGGCCTCAGAGTAGATGAACCCGCCAATTGAGCCACGCGCCCGAGCGCTGAGGCCTTGGGTGGCGACGAGCCCGAAAGCAAGATCCGACACCTTAGGGTCGCGTGGCTCGCGGCGCAGTAGATCTAACTCTTCAAAGCGACCTACGGCCATTACGCGCGCCGAGGCTCGTGGCGATCCACCGGAAATGATCTTACCCTAGGCCGCTGCGGCTTATACTGCAGTAGATGAACTCAAAGGTAGCTGCGGCTCCAAATGAGGCCTTGGTTGCGATCCAACGAGGCTCGCTGCGATCCGTACCGAGCCGACCGACCTTTAAGGTCAGCAAAGGCCCATGCAAGCAGTGTATGAACTCGTGAAAGTGAGGTAATTAGGCTCAAGACCGAGGCCTTGGTGGCTATCGAGCCCGAAATGATCTTACTCCCAGCGCCGCGGCTCGTGCGCAGTAGACGCATCCCATCAAAGCGAAGCACGGGCTGGCGCCGAGCCTGTGGCGATCCACCTTAGCCGATCCGACCCTAGGCTACTACAGTTCGTGCCGAGCCCTAGTGGCGATCCAGCTTGAGCTAATCTGACTCCTTGCTGCGCGGGTCTGCGTAGATTAGATGAACTCACAAAGGGAGCTATCGACTCGGCCGAGGCCTTCATGGCGATCCGCACCGAAATGACCGACTTAGACGCGCAGTATGTGCATAAGAGACTAACTTTAAAGCGAAGCATCGGGTCTACGGCGCTAAGGCCTTGGTGGCGATCCAACCTGAGCTGATCTGACTCCTAGGCCGCAGGGCCCTCGCAGTGTATGAACCGCCAGTGAAGCACGGGCTCCGCACCGAGGCTCGTGCCGATCCGCACCGAAAGCAGACCGACTCTTAGTCGTGGTGGCCTGTGTAGAGTAGATGAACTCATCAAAGAGAGCTACCGGGCCCGCAATCGAGGCCTCTCGCGGGGATCCGCCTAGCCGACCGACTCTGAGGTCGCGTGGCCCGTGTAGAGCAAGACTAACCTTCAAAGAGAACCACTGGCTCGGCACCGAGGCCTGATAATGATCAAGCCCGAAAATAATACCTAGGTCAGCTGCGGGCTTGTGCGTATTGGGGATGAACTCGTCAAAGTGAGCTACTGGGCTCCAGGAGCTGAGGCCTTGGTGGCGATCCAAATTGAGCAGATCTGGACTACTCAGCCACGTGGCCTGTGGCAGAGATGAACTGTCAAATCGAGCCAATAGGCTCCGAGCCGCCGAGGCCTTGCGGCGATCCACCCTGAGCAGATCCGACCCCAGGGCCCAGGGTCTGTAGAGTAGATGAACTCATCAAAGTGAGCTACTCGGCTACGGGCGCTGAGGCCTTGGTGGCGATCCAGCCTGAGTAGATATGACTCCTTAGGCTGCGTGGCCTGTGTATAGTAGATGAACTCGTCAAAGTGAGCTACTGCTCCCAACACAGGCCTCAGGAGGCATCCACCGAGTAGATATAACTCCTTAGGTCAAGGTGGCCTGTAGAGTAGATGAACTCACAAAGGAGCTACTCGCTCCAAGGCTGAGGCTCGGGGGGCGGCGATCCAAAATCTTGGGGCCGGAAATGACTCTCAGGGTCGCGTGGCCAAGCAGAGCAGATGAACCCGTCAAAGTGAGCTACTAGGCTTACTTGAGCCGAGGCCTTGGTGGCGATCCGTACTCGAAATGATCTTAACTCCCAGGCCGCGGGCCTGTAGAGTAGATGAACTCTGTCAAAGTGAGCCACTGTGGTCTGTGGCGCCGAGGCACAGGGATCCACTGAAATGATCTAACCTCTTAGGCCGCGTGGCCTGTAGAGCAGATGAACCGCCAAAGTGAGCCACGGCCCGCGGCGCCGAGGCCTTGCGGCGATCCAAACTGTCGGACCGACCCCAGTCGCGTGGCACGGTGCAGTGACAACTCTTCAAAGTGAGCTACCGGGCCCGCGCCTGAGGCAAGCAGGCGATCCACTCGGAGCGCATCTAGCCCAGGTCGCGTGGCTTGCAGTGCAGTAGATGAACTCACAAAGTGAGCTATTGGCCCGTGAGCCGAGGCCTGTGGCAATCCAGCCTGAGCAGATGTGACACCTTAGGCTGTGTGGCCTGTGTAGAGTAGATGAACTCCTCAAATTGAGCGCCATCGACTCGCGCCACGAGCCTTGTACATCGAGCCCGAGCGCATCTCGACTCCTTGCGTCGCGTGGTCCGTAGAGTAGATGAACTCAAAGCAGAGCCACTCGGGCTTCGTGCCGAGGCCATGGTGGTCCAGCCCGAGCAGATCTAACTCATTAGGTCATGCGGGCCTGTAGAGCAGATGAACTCACAAAGTGAGCTACTGTGTCTCGAAAGCGCCGAGGCCTTGTGGGGATCTCGTTCGAAATGATATAACTCCTTAGGGTTGCGTGGGTCTCAGGTGCACTAGATGAACTTGTCAAAGGAAGCTAATAGGCTAGCCGGAACCGAGGCACCTGTGGCGCTCAAGCCCGAAAGCAGACCTGACTCCCACGCCGTGGCCTCTCAGAGAGTAGATGAACTTGTCGAGTGAGCCATCATTCGAGCGCTAAGGCCTTGGTGGGGATCCAAATGAAATGACCGACTCCCAGTCATGGCCTTGCAAGAGTACAAGAATTCAGGCTACGCAGGTGATCCGGAATCAACAAAATTTATCCTGTTCTCCCATCGTAGTCAAGCTTACCGCAGCAGATCCACAAGGCTCCAGAGTCGAACACATGGATGGGTTTTCTTCAGACAAATGATTTAAGTGGAAATCAAAATCGTGAATTAAATTTGATTTTGGGGTTTGGTTAAACAGGTTTTGGGTGTTCACCGACTGGAGCAAACAAGAAAAAATGCAAAATAGAACCCCTTGAAGTGTTAGGCCACCTGGTTTAGGGTTTAAGGTAACCACATGTCTCGGTATTTTTTCTCGAGTCGAGGATGACATATAGTCATTTCGAACCGGATCTTCATTTAGCTTTAAAACTAAACCCTATGATTTTCCCTCTTTGAAACATAGCATTTAAATGGGTATAAAATGTCCCTAACAAGAAAAACACACCCTAAAACCCCACTCCACGATAATTCAGCAGAGATTAACTAATCGAGCCTCACGGATCTAGTGAAAGTATCCATCAACCCAAAAAAGCTACAAATACACATTAAAGAGAGCATGCTTAAGAGATTTAACCCAAGTGAGAAGCGTGAACACAAACAACCATAAATACGCAGTAAAAAACAGTGGGAACCGTGAGTTACCTCCACACCCTAGCTAACACCAGCTTCAAGGAGGAAGAGGTTCAGTCGAACATCCTCTCAGTTGTCATCCTCGTAGGAGTGTTTAAGTACCGAGAAAATGGAAACGAAAGGAAAGAAAGGGAAAGTGAAGCCGCGGAAACCGCTCCCGCCATCGTATATCCAAAATTCAACTGCTGATTTGTACAAACCGAGACTTATATAGATGCTCAGCAGTAGGAAGTTACAAAAACCAAATCGAAGGTTATTATAGGGTAAAATGGAAACCAAAAGCAAAAGCAAACAAAGGGTGTAGCGTGAAAAGTGTGAACTAGCAGCTAGGGGGAATGTTGTTGAGCTGAACAAGGCTCGCAGAGAAGCTTCAAGCAGCGGGTATTTTCTTCACATTTTACCTTTTCTTTCCTTCTCGATCTTTTTGATTTGAAATGCTGAGTTTGACTAGAATTCTTCGTGCTTGGATTGACTCAACAATTTCGCATAATACTCAAAACCGCAAAATTTTCCACAAAATGCGATCAATAAAATAAGAGGGGACCTTAATGTGCAAATCTGTTAATTGAAGATGATTAGTACACAAAAATCAATTAAAACCTATAATAAATGTGGTTCAATAGTAATTTTGGGTACTAATCACATTCCTCAACATACACATTGCTAGTCCCTTAGCAATGTAAGAAGAAAGAAAGAGCATACAAACGCATAACAAATTACGTTACAAAAAAGGTTGCAGCTCAAAAGGTTGTGAATGAGTAATGCCTAACCCTAAGTAAGAATAATCAATGCCGTGTCCAATAACCGTCATGAAAGAATGAAGGCCATACAAAATTGAGTATTAAAAGAGCCTCTCCTTCTTAGTGAATCAACCGTAAACTTCCACTAAAATCTAAGTGTTTTACTTGATCAACTCTCAACAATAAACCGTCAAACCGCACTCTCCCCCAACCTAGCTACAACCACGACCTAGCATGCTAACCAACCTCAAATAGATCAGACCCACCCTTATTCCACAATTCTTTTAAGGCCAGGTGTGCAATGTCAGGAATCGACCTCACCAAAGTCCATAACGGATCTACCGATGACTCCCAACCAATTAAGGCTTAGGCACCAAGTCATAAGGATCTTTCGACCACAAACTCTTCAAAGCCACCCTGAATTTAATGATTGGTGACTCCAGCACCTACAACTTGCTAGACTCCACCCATCCACCCATGTAGCGAGCACTAAGTCGGTGGCTCCCAACCAGTAAAGGTTTAGGGCACCGGGCTTTAAAGGCTTTCGCCATATACCCCTCGGACCGTGCTCGGGTTTCAAGGCAAAGTGTTGCAATTTTTATTCTTTTTCTTTTCTTTTTCTTTTCTTTTCTTTTTCTCGTTTTTCTTATTTTTCTTTTTCCACAGGGGTCCTTAACCTATTAAAGGTGGTCGATGAAACTAGGGTAGGTTATGCAAAGAGGTTACGCGCTTTTTCAAATTCTATCATTGAAACCTAATGTGCATTGTGTGTGGTTAGCTAAAGGTGGAAGAAAAAGGTTGAAAGCAGCAAGAATTTAACTAATCATCCACTCAATTATGCATGGAACCAATCTAACATCAATATAATTGGACAAAGTTTCAATTTTTCAAACCACAGGTTAGGCAAAACACACAAAAATTTTGGTTGCAAACTGGTCCAAATTTTGAGAAAAGTGTCAGAAGTATAACAATTTTATAGAAAGGGGACCCACAAGCCACTAAACATCACAAAACTAAGCCGCTTCAAAATGATACAAAAGAATAACATAAAAGCTACTCCTTTGCTAACTTCTCCCCTAACCCAAACATCTCTGTCTCGAAATGAGGCCTTGATTGGAAAATTAGAGAAGGAAGTGTTACTTCCTTTGATGAGATGTGATCATTGCTGATAGGTGACTTCGCAAGCTTTCCATCAACACGTTATTCAATTCGCTTGGGCTTCAAATGAACAAGTTAGGTAAAGAAAAAGAGAGAAAAAGCGTGACCAGTTGGACCATTTTTAAAATTACACCTTCATAAAACTGTCAAAATGTTCGCTTCTGGTCATATTTGGAATTCTCTAGACTCTAAGATTTCCAACGGTACCAAGAACGCATAAACGGAGTTCTGATGAAAAAGTTATGAGCCGGAAACTAGAAAATCGGAGGTCAAACTGCTGGGTATAGCTTAAAAAAATTTTTCGCTAACTAGCGAAATTTCGCGAATAATAAAACAAGTATTTCGCTTATGTTTGCGAAAATTTCGCATGCTTCAAGGAAAATTTTGATTTTTTTTTTTAAATTTTCAAATAAAATAAAAACTAATAAAATAAAAATAAAAATAAAATATATATATATATATATATATATATATATATATATATATATATATATATATATATATATATATATATATATATATATATAAATCCATTTTTTTTTTTTTTTTTAATTTAAAATAATTTTTTTTAAGAGACAAATTTTATTTCATATATATATATATATATATATATATATATATATATATATATATATATATATATATATATATATATATATATATATATATATATATATATATATAAAATAAAAATAATAATAATAATTATTTTTTGAAATAAAATAATATATATATATATAAATAAAAATAAAATAATTCTTTTTTAATATATAATAAAATATAAAATAAAATAAAATAAAAACAAATTTGAACACTCCGTGCATTTCGAAGACATCGTGCATTTCGCTAGCATAGCTTAAATGCATCAGGCCTAGCTTAAATTTTCAATTTCATTGCCTCAATAAAAATTTTCGCTACTAGCGAAATTGTTCACAAATGGGGTAAATTTCGCATTGGCTAGAATTGCAAATTTTCGCTATAGCTGCTAAAATCACGCTTGTTGATTTTCAATCGCTTCAAAATTGCACAAAATCGTAAAATTAATGCAAGAAAAATTAAGAAAAATTGCAGAAAAGTAAAAATTAATCTAAAAACATAAATTAACTAAAAAGTAGAGAAAATCTAAGAAGAAAAATTGATGAAATCAAAATAAAATACGATAAAATAAAACAAAGCAAGAAAAATTAAAACAAAAAGTGGGGGAGACTGTGCTCCCCCCAAACCAATTCTTTAGGCCTTTGGTCAGCTGAACCGGCGAGCTCGAATGTCGGTTCGTGCTCCAACCGAATCAAGACCAACCAACCACTGTGCCATGTAATGTAGGCGCTGCTTGTGTCTTTGATGCAAGGGCAGAGGCTTCTGCACGCGCCACTAATTTCCTAATGTTTTGCATCACAAGCAAAGGATGGGTGGCCTGCGGTGGGTGCTTGAGGGGTGAATCGTGTTGCCGCGTGAATCATGTTGTCAAGTGTGGCATACACCGGAGATGCATGAAGGGCTATTGGTAGCTTCTGGGTAATGGGATAGGGCTCTTCCCTGCTTCCTTTCCATTACTTTCTCACTCAACAAGGGAAGAATTTCTTCTTTTCCATGGCCCATATACTATACCTAATTGTAGGCATCCGCAGCTTCCTCGTATGAGCTTCTACTCGATTCAACTTTCAATTCTCCCGAGGTCGCAGCTGAGCCTCAAGCCACCCAAAATTGCTTCGCCAAGTACTCATCCTCCGTATTCTCCTTGATGAACAAACCGATTGGTGAACTTTGAGATGGATTCTCATAGGATGTCCAATTTGATCAATTTCGCTGAACCCGATAAAATTCCTCGTTTCGTGAGCTCTCCACTGCCTCACTTCTATTAGCTTGAACATTCACTACCTTTATTATCCTCTATGAAATTGTCCACTTTGTTTGCTCAAATTGTGGATACTTGTTCAACAGGGATAAGGGTGGTGGTCATGTTTCGAGAAGTGGGGCATAATATGGAGGTTCAAGAGGAATATTGTGGAGGTCTTAGTTCCCCATGAGGAATTGGTAGAATCCCCAACTATGGTTGTGTTAATTACCATAGGGTGAATCTCATCCATTGGTTTCTAGTCCCTCATGGGACATAAGCTCTAGTGGTTACTCCATTGAATACTCACTATATTGTTCTCTCATATGGGGTTCCATTTTCTCTCAATTCAAACCACTGAAAATGCAATCCTCGCAGTGAGAATGGTGGCCACAAAAACAAATACGTAAACGATCCCGCAGCACTGTTTTTTTTATATGAAATGAAAAGAAAATGACAGTAAAAGATAAAAGGAAATTCACCAAGACTTGTGATGAGGATCACAAGTGTTCCACAGCTCGTCAAATGCACTAAGGCACCATCCCCGGCAACGGTGCCATTTGATTCGTACACAAGATAGTAAGGATCCGAATCAACAAAATTTATATCCTGTTCTCCTACTGTCACAGAGTCAAGCTACCGCAAGATAGCTGTCTAGGTCGAACACAGGATGGGTTTTCTCTTCGCATAAATGATTTAAGTGAAATCAAAATTGGTGAATTAAATTTGGATTTCTCGGGGGTTCGTTAAAACAAGCTGCGTTCACCGACTGAAGCTAAAACAAGAAAAAAAATGCAAAATAGAACCCTTGAAGTGTTAGTAGCCACCGGTTTGGGGTGGTTTTAAGGTAACCACATGTCCCCTGCATTTTTTCCTCGAGTCAGGGGAGGATGCTATAGTCATTTCCCGAACCAAATCTTCATTTAGCTTCTTAAAACTGAAACCCTATGATTTTCCCTTTTGAAACATAGCATTTAAATGGGCATAAATGTCCCTAACAGTGAAAACACATCTCTAAAACCCTACTCCACGATAACTAGCAGGAGACAACTAACTGAGCTTCAATGGATCTAGTGAAAGTATCCATTGAACCCAAAAAGCTTGCCAAATACACATTAAAGAGAGCATGCTTAAGAGATTTTAACCTAAGTGAGAAGCAGGAACACAAACAACCATAAATACGTGCGTTAAAAAACAGGGGAACCGTGAGTTACCTCCACACCCTAGCCAACAGCCGTCCTCTTCAAGGAGGAAGAGGTCTAGCCGAACATCCTCTGAGTTGTCATCCTTAGAGTGAAAGTGTTTGGAAACCCAGAAACGGAAAAGAAAAGGAAAGAAAAAGGGAAAAGGAAGCCGCGGGGAAATCGCTCCCGCTTTACCGCTTCATCCGAAAATTCAATCTGTTGATTTGTACAAATCGGACTTATATAGATGCTCGTTGTAAGTGGTGTTACAAAACCAAAATCTAAGGTTATTACAGGGTAAATCGAAAAAACCAAAAGCAAAAGCAAACAGGTGTACAGGAAAAGCGTGAACGGCAGCGGGGAACAATGTCGAGCCGAATGCTGTCGCAGGAGAAGCCCCGCAAAGGGTATTTTTCTTCACATTTTGCCTTTCTTTCCTTTTCCCCGACCTTTGATTTGAAATGCTGAGTTTGACTAGGAATTCTTCGTGCTTGGATCGACCAATTTCCTCGCATAATTAGTCTGCGAAAACTCGCAAAATTTGCCACAAAATGCGATCAATAAAATAGTAGGGACCTTAATGTGCAAATCAGTTAACTAAGATGATTAGTACACAAAAGCACTCAAACCTATAATAAATGTGGTTCAAAAATAAAGATTAGTCTCGGGCATCAAGCCTCGATGGCGATCGAAGCGTGAGTCGATCCGACTTTAGGCAAATAAGTGGCTCGGCATAGTAGACGAATCCCATCAGCCGAAGCACGGGCTCGGGCGCCGAGGCCTTGGTGGCGATCCACTCGAAATGACCGACCCCAGCTACGCGCCCGTGGCAGAGTGTATGAACTCACAAAGTGAGCTACTGCGCACCGGCGCCAGGCTCGTGGCGATCCAACCGAGCGTGATCCGACTCCCAGTCAAGGCGGGTCTCAAGCAGAGTAGGATGAACCTCGCCAAAGCCGAAGCATCGCGCCCGGCACCGAGGCCCCATGGGATCTAAATGAAATGGACCTAACTCCCAGTCGCGCGGTCCGTGCGCAGGTGACCTAACCTTCAAAGCGAACTACCTGGCTCCGGCGCCGAGGCCTGTGGCTACCAAGCCCCGGAGCCGACACCTCAGTCGCGGTGGCTCGCGGGCAGTGTATGAACTCGCCAAAGCGAGCCACCGGGCTCCGTGGAGCCGAGGCCTCGTGGCGATCCGTGACCGAAAGCAGATCTCGACTTAAAGCCAAGTGCGGGTCTGGTACAAGCAGATGAACTTGTCAAACTGAGCTACTAGGCTCGCGCTACCGAGGCCTGTGGCGATCCACCGAGCAGATCCGACTCTTAGGCTCCGTGGGCCTGTAGCAGGGATGAACTCGCCAAAGTGAGCTACTAGGCTACGCGCCGAGCCTCGGTGGCGATCCAAACTGAGTAGATATGACTCTTAGGGTCAAGGTGGCTCGCGCAGTAGATGAACTCACAAAGTAAGCCACCTGGGCCCAGGAGCCGAGGCCCGCGGCAATCCACTGAGAAAATCTGACTCCTTAGGCTACGTGGCTTGTGTAGAGTAGATGAACTCGTCAAATTGAGCTACTGGACTCCACGCGCTGAGGCTCAGGGCGAATGGTCCCTGAGCAGTCCGACTCCAGCTACGTGGTCAGGTAGAGCAGATGAACTCACAAAGGAGCCACTGGGCCCGGTGCTAAGGCAATGGTGGTGATCCAAATTTTGAGTAGACTGGACTCTTAGGGTCACGCGGGTCTGTAGAGTCGATGAACTCGCCAAAGTGAGCTTATCGGGTCTGAATAAGCCTGTGGCGATCCAAAGATGAGCATATTATCTAACTCATTAGGCCAAGGTGGCCCGTAGATGAACTCATTAAAGTGGAGCTATCAGGTTCGAGCGCCGAGGCCTCGTGGGTATCTCGCCCGAAATGATCTAACTCCTTAGGTCAGGTGGGCCTCGTGCGCACTAGGATGAACTCGCCAAAGCGAAGCACGGGCTACGGAGCCGAGAGGCCTGTGGCGATCCACCGAGCGCAGATCCGGGACTCTTAGGCTATGTGGCCTGCGGTAGAGTAGATGAACCGGCCAAAGTGAGCCACCGGCCCTGCAATACCGAGGCCTCGTGGGCATCCACTCGAAGCGATTCGACTCCTTAGGCCGGGCGTGGTCTCGTGCGTGAGTACATGATCCGCCAGCGAGCTACTAGCTACCGCGCTGAGGTTCGTGGCGATCTCGCATGAGCAGATCCGACTTATGTCAGCGTGGCCCGTGTGTGTAGACGGTCCTTCATAACCGAATCTACCTGCACGGCGCTAAGGCCTGTGGCGATCCAAAGATGAGTCGGGGTTCACTCCTGGGGCCGCATGGCTTATGCACTAGATGAACCTCGTCAAAGTGAGCCACTGGGCCACGGCGCCGAGGCCTCGCTGTCACATCCAAACGAGCTGATCCGACCCTAGGGTCATGCGGGCTCCACGCAGAAGTAGGGATGAACTCGTGGAAAGCCGAGCTACTGTGCCTCGGCGCCGAGGCCTTAGTGGCAATCCACCGAAATGACCGACTCTTTAGGAGCGGACTCCGTGCAGAGTAGACAAACTCTTCAAAGCGAGGTATTGGGCTTCCCCACTGGCCGAGGCCTCAGCATGCATCCACCGACCCGATCTCACCCTGGCACGCGGGTCTCGTGCGCAGTAGATGAACTCACAGCAGAGCCATCGGGCTCCTGGCTACCGAGGCCATAAGGGCGATCCAACTGAAATGATCCTCGACCTCACCGTGGCCACCCGCAGTAGATGAACTCACAAAGAGAGCTAATGGGCTCCCGCTACCGAGGCCTCACGGCTGGGCCCGTACTCGAAATGACTGACTCCTAGGGACCGAGCGGTCTCGTGGCAGAGTAGACGAACTCTGCGAAGGAAATACAGGCTCGTGGAGCCGAGGCTCGTGGCGATCCAAATTGAGCAGATCTCGTCCCAGCGTCAAGGCGGGTCTGCGGTAGAGCAGATGAACTCCGTCAAATCGAGCCACTGCCCGGCGCCGAGGCCTCGTGGCGATCCAGCCTTAACCCGATCCGACCCTTAGGTCGCTGCGGGCCTCGCAGAGTGCACCAACTCTCCAAAGCCAACCACCGGCCCGGTGCCGAGGCCTGCGTGGCGCATCGTTCGAAATGATCTGACCCCAGTCGCTGTGGTCGCGCGCAGTCATTTAACCTCAAAGTGAAAGTTGAGCTACTGGCCCAAGAGCTAAGGCCTTGGTGAAGCGATCCAAAGATGAGCAGATTCGACTCCTTAGGTCAGGCGGTCTCGTGTAAAGCGATGAAATCTTCAAATCGGTACATCATACGCTGAAGCGCGATGCCGGCCCATGCCGCGATCCAAATTCCGAAATGATCCGACTCCCAGTCGCTGCGGGTCTGCAGTGCAGTACTGAACCCGTCAAAGCCAGCCATCGTGGGTCTCGCCGGCGTCTTGGTGGCATCCACTTAAGCAGATCCACCCCAGTCGCGGGTCTCGTGGGCAGAGTAGACGAACTCTTCCGTGCCGACTCCATCGGGCTACCTGACGAGAGGTTCAGTGGTGGCGATCCAAATTCTCGGAAATGATCTTACTTTGGCCGGCTGGTCAGGCAGAGTAGATGAACTCGCCAAAGGTAGCTATCACCGCGCCGAGAGGCCTGTCAGCGATCCAACTCGGGAAATGATCCGACTCCCAGTCGCTGCAAAATCTTATGCCGAGCAGATGAACCCCGTGAAAGCGAGGTACTAGGCCTGGCGCCGAGGCTTTGCGGCGATCCACCGAGCCGATATGACTCCTTACGCAATGCGGGCCTCAGGCAGCAGTAAACGACTCCATCAAAGCAAGCTACCGGGCTTCGGGGCGCCGAGGCTCAGGCGATCCAAATGAGCTAATCCGACTCTAGGCTACGTGGTCTGTGGCAAGAGTAGATGAACTCACAAAGAGAGCTACCTGGCTCCGGCGCCGAGGTCTCTAGTGGCGATCCACCGAGGCCGATCCGACTCCTCGTCGCGGGCCTCGTGCGCAGTAGATGAACTCGGCTGTGCGAGCTACTAGTCTCCCGCGATGAGGACTTGACGGGGCGTATACAAATTTCGAGCTTATCTCGACTCCTTAGGGTCAGCAGGCTATCTGCAGAGTGTGTGATCGAACTCTTAAAGCGAGCCATCGGGTCTACCGCCGAGGCTTGCGGCGATCCGTACTCGAGCGTATCCGACTCCTCGTCACATGGTCTCGCGCAGAGTGTGATGAACTCGCCAAAGTCTGAAATGCATCACCCGGCGCCGAGGCCTTAGAGGCGATCCAAACTCGAAGCAGATCCGACCCTTAGGCCGCGCGGCATGTGTAAGAGTAGATTGAACTTGTCAAAGTGAGCCACTCCGCCTAGCCCCGAGGCTTCAGCGGCGATTCACCGAGTCGATCTTACTCCCCAGTCGCTGCGGGTCTCTGGAAAGTAGACTAATTCTTCAAAGCGATCTACCTGGCTACGCACCGAGGCCTCGTGCCATCCAAATTCCTCGAAATGATCTTAATTCGATGTCGTGAGCCGGCCAGGCAGAGTAGATGAACTGGCTAAAGGAAGCACGGGGCTCGGCGCCGAGGCCTGGCTACATCCGGTACCCGAAATGATCCGACTCTAGACCTGTGTGGCCCATGCAAGAGTAGATGAATCGGGTGAAAGTGAGCTACTAGCCCCCGGGCGCCGAGGCCTCGTGGCGATCCGCACCGAGCCGATCCGACCGCCGCGCCGCGTCCGTGAGGTGAGTCGACGATCCCTTCGGCGACCTTACCATGCCACGCGGCGCCAGCCTCAGGCGATCCGCACCGAGCTTATCCGACTCCCAGGCCACGCGGGTCTGCGCGCAGATGAACCCGCCAAAGTGAGCGCCACCGGGCTCGGCGCCGAGGCCATGCCGGGCGATCCAAATTCGGCCGATGACTCGTCAAGGTGGCCCGTGGCGCAGTAGATGAACTCGTCAAAGTGAGTTACCGGCTCCGCACCGAGGTCTTTGATGGCGATCCACCGAAAGCTTCGACTGCAGTCCTTAGGATCAAGGCGGGTCTCTCCGCGGAAGAGGCAGGTTAACTCTTCAAAGCTGAGCAACCAGCTCGCAGCCGAGGCCTCGTCGCGATCCGTACCGCGTGAGCGCAGATCCGATTAGTCGCGTGGCCCCGTGTATAGTAGATGAACCTTCGCTCAAAGTGAGCCACCGGTCCCGGCGCTAAGGCCTGGGGGCGGCAACCAGCCCTTAGTTGATCCCACCCTTAGGGTCACACGGGGTTCGTGGTAATGGGTAGATGAACTCCATCAAATCAGCTATCACAGCCCCGAGCGCCGAGGCCTCGTGGTGATCCACCGATCCGATCTAACTCCCTTAGGCCGCGGTGGGCCTCAGTACATGAACTCAAAGTGAGCTTACCAGGGCTCCGGCGCCGAGGCTCTCGCGCGATCCACCGGAGCAGATCCGACTCCCAGTCGCGCTGCCGCAGAAGGTGGGATGAACTCATCAACAGGCCATTACGCCCGAGCGCCGAGGCCTCGTGGAGATCCACCGATCCTATCTAACTCCTAGGTCGCGGGCCCGTGGCAGAGTACATGAACTCACAAAGGAAGCACTAGCTCCGCGCCGAGGCTCATGAGATCCACCGGAAAGGTGATCCACTCTTGTGTCGCAGGTCTGCGCAGAGTGTAATCTAACCTTCAAAGCGACCTATTGGGATACAAGCGCCGAGGCTCAGCGGCGATCCAAATTCGAGCCGATCTACTCCTAGTCAAGGTGGGTTTATGCAGAGGAGACGAACTCACAAAGGAAGCACTGGGTTCTGGCCACTGAGGTTCGTCAAGGGATCCAAATTGAAATGATCTTACTTGTAGCCATGCGGGCCCATGCAGAGTAGATGAACCCGTGAGTTTAGCTACCAGCTCCTCGGGCTGACGAGGCGCAAGGCGGCGATCCAAATTCGAAATAATCCGACTCCCAAAGTGGGCCGCGGGCCTGTGCGCAGTGTGACGAACCCATCAAAGCCGAAGCACTGGCTCGGGGGCGCCGAGGGCCTGTGGCGATCCACCGGAAATGATATGACCTCCTAGCTACGTGGGCCTACGCAGAGTAGATGAATTGGCCAAAGGAAGCATCGGGCTCCGGCACCGAGAGGCCCTAGGGGTGGCGATCCAAAATTCGAGCCGATCCGACTCCTCGGCCGCGCGCCCGCGCAGCGTATGAACTCACGTGCCGAAGCATCGGGCTCCGCGCCGAGGCCTGATGGCGATCCAGCTCGGAAATGATCCGACTCCCAGGGCCGCGTGGTACGCGCAAGAGTATGAACCCGCTTCAAAGTGAGCCATCGGGCTCCGGCTCTAAGGCCTCGGGTGGCGATCCAAACGAAATGATATGACTCCTAGCCACGTGGCCCTCGCGGCGCAGTAGATGAACCTGGTCAAAGTGAGCTATCGTTCCGGCGCCGAGGCCCTGGGCGGGCGATCCAACCGAAATGACTGGCCTCCCTCGGGTCTGGCCCCGCAGATAGTGTATGAACCTGGCCAAAGTGAGCCACCGGGCCCGGCCACCGAGGCCCGATGGCGATCCGCACCGAAATGATCCGACCCAGGTCGCGCGGGCATGTGCAGAGTGTATGAACTCGTCAAAGGAAGCATCACCCACCGCCGAGGTTCGGGGCGGCGATCCAAATTCGAAATGATCCGACTCCGGGTCATGCTGCCTCGTGCAGAGTTGATGAACTCGCTAGCGGAGCTACATCGGGCTCCGCGCCGAGGCCTTGGTGGCGATTCAGCCCTCGAAAGGTGATATGACCTCCCAGCCGGGCGTGGCCCGCAGTAGATGAACACGCCGCAGCCGAGCCACCGAAACCCAGGATGTGGCCTGTGGCGATCCACCGGAAATGACCTTACCTCAGCCGCGTGGCCCGTGCGCAGTAGACGAACTCTTCAAAGCGAACTACTAGGGCTCCGGCCGAGGTCTTCGTGGCGATCAAGCCCGAAATATCCGACTCAGTCGCGTGGCTTCGCAGCATCAGATGAACTCGCCAAAAGGAGCCACCGGGCGCTGAGCCGAGGCCCATTGGCGATCCATCCCGAGCGTATTTGACTCCTTAGGCCGCGGTGCCCGTGCGCAGTGGCATGAACTCCGCCAGCCAGCCACGCGCCCGGCGCCGACGCTGACGGGCGATCCACCAGCCGACCGACTCCCAAAGGCCGCGCTGCATGTGCAGAGTAGATGAACTCGCCAAACTGAAGCATCGGGTCCGGCCACCGAGGTCTTTGGTGGCATATCACCGAGCGTGATCCGACCCAGTCGCGTGGCCTGTAGAGTAGATGAACTCGCGATTGTCGAGCCACCACAGGTGGGCCGATGGCCTCGTGGCGATCCGAAATTGTACCGACCTTACCCCAGCCGCTGGGCCCTCGTGTGCGTAGTGCACGAATCCTTCGCCAGCTCGGGCTCGGGCGCCGAGGCCTCGTGGCTATCGCCGAAATGATCCGACTCCTAGCCGCGCGGGCTCGCGCGCAGTGCATGAACTCCGCCAAAGGAAGCATCGGGCTCTGTAGAGCCGAGGCCTTGTCAAGGATCCACCAGAGCGCATCCGACTCCCAGTCGCGGCCCGTGCAGAGTACATGAACTCCGTCAAAGTGAGCCACCGGGTCTCGGCGTTGAGGCTTAGCGGCGATCCGTACCGAGCAGATCCGACTCCCAGTCGCACGGGCCCGCGGCAGAGTGCATCGGTGAACCCTTCAAAGCGACCTATCGGGCCACGCGCGCCGAGGCCTCAGCGCGCGATCCGTACCGAGGTGATATGACTCCCAGCCGCAGGCGGTGGCCTGGTGTAGAGTAGATGAACTCACAAAGTGAGCCATCGGCTCCCAGCTGAGGCTCAGCGGCGATCCACTCGAAAGCAGATCTAACTCTTAGGGTCAGCTCGCCTGCGGGTAGAGTTAATGAACTCGCCAAAGGGAGCCACTGGCTTCGCGTCGCGGGTACCAGGCGATCCACTCGAACTCGATCCGACCCCGAGGCCGCTGACCGCAGGAGCGGATGAACTCACAGCTGAAGCATCGGGCTCCGGCGCCGAGGCCTTGGGCGGCGATCCAACCCGAGCAGATCCGACTCCAAAGGTCGGCGTGGCTCCGCGCAGAGTGTAATCTCCCCTTCAAAGTTTACATACTCAGCTACGCACTAAGGCCTCGTGGCGATCCAAATCGAGCAGATCTTTACTCCTAGTCGCATGGCTTCAGGGCAGAAAGGGGGATGAACTCGTCGGCTGAAGCCACCTGGCCCGGCACCGAGGTCTGTCGCGATCCAAACTGAAATGACGAACTCCTGGGACCGCGTGGCCCATGCAGTAGATGAATCGGGTGAAAGGAGCTACTAGTCTCGCGCCGAGGCTCGTGGCGATCCAAATTCGAGCTGATCCGACCGCCAGCAATAAGTGGGTTCCGAGGAGTTGGACGAACTCTTCAAGCGAGCCATCGGGCTACGGCGCTTAGGCCTCAGGGCGATCCCGCCTGAAATGATCCGATTCCTAGGCTACGTGGCCTCGGTGGGCAGTAGATGAACTCGTTTAAAGTGAGCCATCGGGCCTCGGTGCCGAGGCCTGATGGCGATCCACCCGAGCCGACCAGTCCTTAGGATCGCGTGGTCCGCGCGCAGTAGACGCACTTCTTCAAAGCGAGCAACCAGCTCAGAGCCGAGGCCTCGCTGGGCGCATCCAACAGAGCGTATCCGATTTTGTGCCGCGCGCCCGTGGTAAAGTAGATGAACTCGCCAAAGTGAGCTAATTGGCTCCGGCGCTAAGGCCTGTGGCAATCCGCCCCACGGATCCGACTTAGGTCAGCGGTGGTCGTAGCGTAGATGAACTCGCCAAATCGAAGATCGCGCACGAGCGCCGAGCCTCGCAGGGCGATCCAAATTCGGGACCGATCTAACTCCCAGGGGTCGTATGGCCCCGTGCGCAGTACATGAACTCGCCAAGTGAGCTACTAGGCTCCGAGTCGAGGCCTCAGCGGCGATCCAAATTGCAGCGCATCCGACCCCAGCTCTGCGGGCCTCGTGCAGAAAGTGCACCTAACTCTTCAAAGCTTCGACCTATCGATACAAGCCGAGGCCTCGCGGCGATCCAGCCCCCGCGGAGGCCGGATCTTACTCCTAGGTCACAAGGCTCAGGGCAAGAGGAGATGAACCCACAAAGTGAGCTAATCGGGCCCCGGCGCCGAGGCTCGTTTCGATCCGTACTCGAAATGATCTTACTCCCAGTCGCGCCCATGCAGTAGCGATGAACTCGTGAAAGTGAGCCACCAGCTCGGGCGACGAGGCGTTGAGGCACATCCGTACTCGAAAGCAAACTGGACTTTAGGTCAAGGCGGGTCTCAGGCAGAAAGGTGACGAACTCATCAAAGCGAGCCACTGGCTTCTGGCGCCGAGGCTCAGCGGCGATCCGTACCGAAATGATATGACTCCTAGGCTACTGCGGGTCTGCGGCAGAAAGGTATGAACTCGCCAAAGTGAGCGCCAGGTCTCGGCGCCGAGGCCCTCAGGGCGATCCGTACTCGAAATGATCCGACTCCTCGGTCGAGTGGCCCGTGCGCAGGTGATGAACTCGCCAGTTAACCACTGGCTACGCGCGCCGCGGGCTCGACGTGGCGATCCAAATTCTCGAAATGAATGCATTCTTAGGTCAAGGTGGCATGTGCGTAGTAGATGAACTCAGCCAAAGTGAGCTACATCACTACCCGGGGCTAAGGCTTCTCGTGGCGATCCAAATTGAGCCGATATATGACTCTAGGGCTACGTGGGCCCTGTGGCGCGAGCAGACATATTCAAAGCCGAAGCATCGGTTCAAGGTCATACTGATGGCGATCCGTACCGAAATGATCCGACTCTTAGGTCAAGGTGTGTAGAGTAGATGAACTCGGTCAAGTGAGCCACCGGGCCCGGCCGAGGTCTTGATGGCGATCCACCGAAATGATCCGACTGGTCAAGCGCGGGCCTCGCGCGCAGCAGATGAACCTCGCTAGCCGAGCCATCGGGCTCCGGCGCCGAGGTCTAATGATGATCCAAATTTCGAAATGACTAACTCTGAAGCCGCGGTGGCATGTGCAGTGATGAACTCGTCAAAGTGAGCTACCGGGCCCGGCGCCGAGGCCTCAGCGGCGATCCACTCGAGCTGATCCGACCCCAGTCGCAAGTGGCCTGCGGCACAGATGAGCCCATCAAAGTGAGCCACGGCCCGGGCGTCGAGGTCTTCGTGGCAATTCGTACCCAGCAGATCTGACTCCTTAGGCTGCATGGCCTGTGTAGAGTAGATGAACACGTCGCAGTGAGCTATTGGGCTCCAGGGGCTGTGGCCTTGGTGGCGATCCAGCCTGAGCTGATCCTACTCCTTAGGGTCAAGGCGGGTCTGTGCGCAGTAGACCGAACCTTCAAAGCGAACCACTGGCCCGCGCCGAGGCCTTGCGGCGATCAAGCCCCAGCTAATCCGACCCCAGGGCCGCGCGGGCTTGTGCAGAGTAGATGAACCCACTGCCGAGCCACTGGGCGCTGTGGAGCCGAGACCTCGGCTTTCGGGCGACCGTACCGAGCAGATTCGAATTCTTAGGGTCGCTAAGGCCCGCAGAGTACATGAACTCGTCAAAGTGAGCTACTGGGCTCCAGGCGCTGAGGCTTTGGTGGCGATCCAGCCTGAGCAGATCTGACTCCTTAGGCTGCGTGGCCTTTGCAGAGTAGACGAACTCTTCAAAGCGACCCATCACTACGGCGCCGAGGCCTCGTGGCTATCCAAATCGAAATGATCTTACTCCAGGGTCGCTGCGGGTTTCAGGCAGAGTAGATGAACTCGTCAAAGGTACTATATCGGGCTCCGGCGCCGAGGCCTGGTCGCGATCCATCCTGTTGATCCTGACTTCAGTCGCGCCGCCTACCAGAAAGTGTATGAACCTGGGCCAAAGCGAGGTACTAGTCTGGGCGATGATATTCGGTGGCGATCCACCGAAATGATCCGACTCTAGGCAACGGGTCAAGGCAGAGTAGATCGAACTCCATCAAAGCCGAGCTAATGGGCTCGGGGCGCCGAGGTTCGTGGCGATCCAAATTCGAAATGATCCGACCCCAGTCGCGCCCGCGCAGAGCGGCATGAACCTCAAAGTGAGCCATCGGGCCCGGCGCCGAGGCCTGTGGCGATCCAACCGAGCCGATCCGACCCTAGGTCAGCGCGGGTCTGTGCGTAATTGGGATGAACCCATCAAAGGAAGCACGGCCCGGCGCCGAGGCCTGGGTGGCAATTCACCGAAAGGTGATCCGACTCCTTAGGCCGCATGGCCCGTGGCAGAGTAGATGAACACGCCGCAGTTGAGCTATCGGGCCCAGGGCCGTGGCTCGTGGCGATCCACTGAAATGATCCTACTCCTTAGGCCAAGGCGGGCCCCGCGGCAGAGTAGACGAACTCTTCAAAGCGAACTACTGGGCCCCGGGCGCTGAGGCCTCGTGGCGATCACCGAGCCGATCCGACTCCTAGGCCGCGCGGGCTTCGTGCGCAGTAGATGAACTCATCAAAGTGAGCTACTGGGCGCTAGGAGCTGAGACCTTGTTGGCGATCCAGCCTGAGCAGATTTGACTCCCCAGTCGCAGGCTCGCAGAGTACATGAACTCGTCGTGCCGAGCCACGGCCCGGCGCCGAGGTTTGGTGGCGATCCGGTACCGAAAGAGACTAATCTCTTAGCCTGGCCTTTGCAGAGTAGATCTAACTCTTCAAAGCGACCTATTTGGCTACTTCGCGCCGAGGCTCGTGGCGATCCGCACTCGAAATGATCTTACTCCGCAGTCGCGGGCTCAGGCAGAAAGTGTATGAACTCACAGCGTAGCCATCGGGCCCGTGCCGAGGCCTCAAGGCGATCCATCCCGGTCGATCCGACTTCTAGTCGCATTGGCCTATGCAAGAGTGTATGAACTCGTGAAAGTGAGGTACTAGTCTTGGGCGACAGGCTCGGGGCGGCGATCCAAATTAGCCGACCGACTCCTTAAAGGGGGCCGCGGCCCGGGCAAGAGTAGACGAACCCATCAAAGCGAGCTAATGGGCTTCGGGGCTACCGAGGCTCAGCGGGCGATCCACCGAAATGACTGACTCCAAGGCCGCGTGGCCCGTGCGTTATAGATGAACTCGTCAAAGGAAGCATCGGGCTCCGGCGCCGAGGCTCAGGGCGATTCACCCCGAAAGCAGATCTCGAATTTAGGGCCGCTGCGGGTCAGAGCATGAACTCGTCAAAGTTAGTCAAGCAGCTCTGTACCGAGGCTTTTGGTGGCGATTCAAATGAGCCGATCTTACTCCTTAGGGTCGCTGCGGCCCTATGCAGAGTGTAGACGAACCTTAAGAGCGAACCATTAGTTCGCGCCGAGGCTCAGGACGATCAAGCCCGAGCCGACCGAACCCCAGGCTACGCGGGTTTGTGCGCAGTAGATGGAACTCGCTAAAGTGAGCTACCGGGCTCCGGGCTACCGGCGCCTACGCCTCTACATCCACCGAATGATATGACTCCTCGCCTCGCGTAACCCGTGGCGTGAGTGTATGAACTCGCCAAAGCGAGTCATTGGCTACTGCAAGCCGAGGCCTTACGGCGATCCGCACTCGAAATGACTGAATTCTTAGGGCCGCAGTGGGCATGCGCAGTAGATTTAACTCACAAAGTGAGCCATCGGGCCCGGCCAGGTTCGCGCGATCCACCGAAATGATCCGACCCCAGCCGCGCGCCCTCGCGCACAGGATGAGCTCATCAAAGGAGCTAACGGGCCCGGCCGAGGCCTGCGGCAATCCACCCAGAGCAGATCCGACTCCCAGTCGCACGGCCCGTGTAGAGTAGATGAACACGTCGCGCCAGCCATCGGGCCCAGGGTCGGCTCAGCGGCGATCCAACCGAAATGATCCTACCCCAGTCATGCGGGTCGGCAGTAGACTTAATCCCAGCACAACCACTGGTCCGGCCGAGGCCTCGTGGCGATCAAGCCCGAAATGATCCGACTCCCAGTCGGGCTTGCGGCAGAGTAGATGAACCCATCAAAGCGAGCCACTCCGGGCGCCAGGATGAGACCTCACCGGGCGATCCACCGAGCAGACTGACTCCTTAGGTCATGGGTCTACAAGAGAGCACATGAACTCGTCAAAGTGAGCTAACGGGCCCGGCGCCGAGGTTTTCAGCGGCGATCCGGTACCCGAGCAGATCCGACTCCCAGTCGTGGCCTCAGAGTGCAGACGAACCTTCAAAGCGACCTATTTGGCTACGGCGCCAGGCCTGCGGCTATCCACCTCGAGCCGATCTTAATTCAGGTCACGGGTTTTTTTGTGCAGAGTAGATGAACTCACAAAGGTGTGTTTCATCGGGCTCCGGCCGAGGCCTGGTCAGCGATCCATCCTAAGTTCGACCGACTTCTAAAGTCGCTGGGCCGCCCATGCGTGAGCATGAACTCGTGAAAGTGAGGTACTAGTCTTTGGGCGATGAGGCCTTGGTGGCGATCCAGCCTGAGCTGATCTGACTCCTTAGGCAGCGTGGCCTGGGCAGAGTAGACGAACTCATCAAAGCGAGCTAATGGGCTTGGGGCGCTGAGGCCTTGGTGGCGATCCAAATTCGAAATGACCGAATCCTAGGCCGCGTGGGTCTCGTGCGTAGTAGATGAACCTGGCCAAAGTGAGCTAATCGGGCCCGCAACAGGCCTCGTGGCGATCCAACTCGAAATGATCCGAGACTCCCAGTCAGCGTCTCGTGCGTAATAGATGAACTCATCAAAGCGAGCCATCGGGCTCCCGCGCCGAGGCGTGGCACCACCGAAAGGGCAGATCCGACTCCTTAGGTCGCATGGCCCGCAGAGGATGAACACGTCAGCAGCTGAGCTATCAGCTCCAGGGTCGTGGCCTCGTGGCGATCCAAATTTCGATCCTAATTCTTAGGCCATGCGGGTCTGCAGAGTGTGATCGAACCTTCAAAGCGAACCATCGGGCTCCGGCGCCGAGGCCTTCAGCGGCATCAAGCCCGAAATGACCGACTCTAGTCGCTGCGGGCTCGTGCGCAGTAGATGAACTCCATCAAAGTGAGCCACTCCGCGCCAGTGGAGCCGAGGCTCGCTTACGATCCGTACCGAAAGCGCATTCGACTCCTTAGGCCGCGTGGCCCAGAGTACATGAACTCGTCAAAGCCGAGCCACCGGGCCCGGCGCCGAGGCTTTGCGGCGATCCACCCGAGCAGACCCGACTCCCAGGTCGCGCGGCCTCGCAGCAGACGAACTCTTCCAAAGCCGACCATCACACGGCGCCGAGGCCTCGGTGGCGCGATCCACTCGAGCCGATCTTACTCCGCAGGCCGCGCGGGCTCGTGCAAGAGTGTATGAACTCGTCAAAGGTAGCTACGGGTCTCGCACCGAGGTTCGGGTCAGCGATCCATCCGTCGACCGACGAGTCTGCTCCATGCAGAGTGTATGAACTCGTGAGTTGTGTACTAGTCTGGGCGATGAGGCCTCAGGCGATCCACTCGAAATGATCCGACTTAGGCAAGGCGGGTCTCGGGCAGAGTGTATCGAACCCATCAAAGCCGAAGCATCGGGCTTCAGGCTACCGAGGCCTGTGGCGATCCGTACTCGAAATGATCCGACCTGGTCATGCGGGTTCGGTGGCAGTGAGACTTAACTCACAAAGGAGCTAACGGGCCCGGCGCCGAGGCTCATGGCGATTCACCGAAAGCAGATCCGACTTCAGTCGTGGGCTTGGGTGTGAGTACATGAACTCACAAAAGAAGCCTAGCTCTAGCGCCGGTGTTGGTGGCGATTCAAATTCGAGTCGATCTTACTCCCAGTCATGCGCTCTACGCAGAGTGTGACGAACTCTTAAGAGCGAACTACTAGGCTCCGGGCGCTGAGGCCTTGGTGACGATCAAGCCTGAGCTGATCTAACTCCTAGGCTACTGGTTTCAGGCAGGTGATGAACTCACAAAGTGAGCTAACATTCGGGGCGCCGGGAAGCACAGCCATGATCCAAATTCGAAATGATATGACTCATTACAGAACTGGTGCAGAATAGATGAACTCGCCAAAGCGAGCTGGGTCGGGCTACTGCAAGCCGAGGGCTCATGGCGATCCACTCGAAATGATCTCGACTCCTTAGACTCCGGCGCGCCCGTGCGCAGTAGACGAACTCTTCAAAGCGAGCTACTAGGCTCAGAGCGCTGAGGCCTTGGTGGCGATCCAGCCAGAGCACATCTGATTTTAGGCTACGTGGCCTGTGTATAGTAGATGAACTCGTCAAAGTGAGCTACTGGGATTCGGGCGCTAAGGCCTTGGTGGCAATCCATCCTAAGCCGACCGAATTCCCAGTCGCGCGGCCCGCGTAGAAGAGATGAACTCACAATTATTATCATATCCGAAAGCTACCGAGGCCTTGGTGGTGATCCACCGAAATGATCCGACTTAGGTCAAGGCGGGTCCGTGCGCAGTACATGAACTCGTGAAAGGAAGCATCGGGCTCCGGCGCCGAGGCCTTGACGACGATCCAGCCCGGTTTATCCGACCCCAGCCGCGGCATGTGCGCAGTGTGATGAACTCACTGTGCCGAAGCACCGGGCCCGGTGCCGAGGCCTGCGGCATATCACCGAGCAGACCGGACTTTTAGGCCGCTGCGGGCTGCGGTAGAGTAGATGAACTCGCATAGCGAGCCATCGGCCCAGGGCCGAGAGCCTCGTCGATCCAAATTCGGAAATGACCCACTTTAGGGCCAAGGTGGTCTGTGCGCAGTGTGACGAACTCTTCAAGCTAACTACTTGGCCCGGCGCCGAGGGCCTTGGTGGCGACCAGCCCCGAGCCGATCCGACTTAGGTCAAGGTACTCAGGCAAGAGTAGATGAACTCGCCAAAGCGAGCCACCGGCCTCTGTGGAGCCGAGGCCTCACGCGATCCAAATTCGAGCAGATCCGACTCCTTAGCCGTGTGCCTCGTGCAGTACATGAACTCGCCAAAGTGAGCTACAGGCCCGGCCGAGGCTTTATGGCGATCCACTGAAACAGATCCGACTCCAGTCAAGGCGGGTCTGTGGCAGAGTAGACGAACTCTTCAAAGCGACCATCACACGGCTACCGAGGCCTGTGGCGATCCGGGTACTGAAATGATCTTACCTCTAAAGTCGCATGGCTCACAGCAGCAGTAGATGAACTCACAAAGGTAGCTGACTGGCCCGGCGCCGAGGCCCGTCAGCGATCCATCCTGTCGATCCGACTTCTAGGGTCATACCGTCATGCGTAGTGTGATGAACCCGGTGAAAGCCGAGGTACTACCGCGATGAGGCTTGTGGCGATCCGTACTGAAATGATCCGACTCCTAGGCAACAGGGTCTGGCAAGAGTGCACGAACTCATCAAAGCGAGCTAACGGGTTTGGGCGCCGAGGCCTCTGTGGCGATCCACCGAAATGATCCGACTCCTAGGCTAATGCGGGTCCCGTGGCAAAGAGTGTATGAACCTGGGTCAAAGGAAGCATCAATCCGGCGCCGAGGCCTGGTGGCGATTCAAATTTCGAGCAGATCCACTTAGGTCAAGGTGTGGGCTTGTAGACTACATGAACTCACAAGTGAGTCGCAGTTTCTGCAGCACGAGGCTTTAGCGGCGATTCGAATTCCCCGAAATGACCCATTTCCTTAGGTCAGCAGGTCTGGCAGTAGACGAACTCTTAAGAGCGAACTACTAGGCTCCGGGCGCTGAGGCCTGCGGACGATCAAGCCCGAAATGACCTAACTCCAGTCGTGGCTCGTGCGCGCAGTAGATGAACCTCGCCAAAGCGAGCCACCGGGCCCGGCGCCGAGGCCATGTCAGCGACCCAAATGAGCCGATATGACTTGGCTGCGAGTCTGCGGCGTGAGTATATGAACCTGGCCAAAGTGAGCCACCGGGCTACGGTGCCGGTGGCCTTGATGGCGATCCGTACCGAAATGATCCGACTCCTTAGACTCAAGGTGGGTTCTGTGGCAGCAGTAGACCTAACCCTTCAAAGCCGGAAGCTACTGTGCTCCAGCGCCGAGGTCTTGGTGGCGATCCAGCAGAGCGCATCCGATTTTAGGCCACGTGGTCCATAGTGATGAACTCGTCAAAGTGAGCTACTCGGGATCCGGCGCTAAGGCCTCGTGGCAATCCATCCTAGCCGACCGACCCAGCCGCGCTGGCCTCGTAGCGTAGATGAACTCACAATTGCACTCGCGTCCGACCGAGGCCTCGTGGTGATCCAAATTGAAATGATCCGCTCCTTAGGTCACGCGGGCCCGTGCAGAGTACATGAACTCGTGAAAGTGAGCCATCGGGTTCGGCACGAGGCTTTGTCACATCCAACCGAGCGTATCCGATGCGTGAGCTTCTATAAACACGCCGAACATTGGGAATTCAAATTCTAATTATCAAGAATTGATCGAGGTCAAGACGCATTGAATACATGTGAAAACTCCTTTTTCGACTCCTTCATTCAGCCTCAGCGCAAAAAACGTGGTCGACTCGACAAACCCCGACGCTGAGCCGCCATATTAATTTTAAAGTTTGGTTTTTATTTATTTTAGAAGATTTGGTTTATTTATTTTAGAAAGTTTGCTTTATTTATTTTTGTGAAGATTCGTTATTTATTTTAAAAGTTTGCTTTATTTATTTTAAAGTTTTCTTTAGAGCTTGCCAGAATTTAAAGTTTCTTTTCCTAGTTAAAGTAGAAGTTGTTCTTTGTAATTTGTTTCTTTTCCTAGTTAAAGTGTGGTTGCTTTTTGATTTAGAAAAAGTGATGCAGGGCTATATATACCCTAATGTAGTCTTTGACAACCGGCTCAAGTTTAATATTTTCATTTCTTTTAAGAGTTCTCTGCTTCTCTTATCTCTCGGGTGGATTCCTTGGGGACGTAGTTCGTGGCTTCTCATACCTGGTGGATTCCTGTGGTGAAGTCTTTGTCCCGCTTATCAATCAACCCATTCATAGCTGGATTGCGCGCCACTCCATCATATATCTAGCGTGGATCGCTTTCATTAACCCTAAGTAACCACATCAGGTAGTAAAAATCTACTTTCCCTCACCATCTCATCTTCTCTCTAAACTTTCCATAAGAAATTTTTCAACCTCTACCCAAAACTTTCCATATTTTGTTCCATACTACTAAAACATTCCTAAATACCCTTTTTCCCTTATATATCACAAATACACATTCCCTAACTTAGAAAATCTCATAAACTCGAATTATTAACCGCTTGGCCTTAGAAACTACTCCCAAACCCATATTTTGACTTCTACCAAAACTTCTAGATCATCCATCACGGTCCCAACCTTGCATCAAAGTGGTATCAGAGCTCAAGGATTGATGGCTGATCATAAGCTAAAGAGCATTCTTGGTTCCGGAGACAAGAGTCCTAATCATGGTTCAAGTAGTTCTCAATCCCCATTGCAAAAACGCATTGCTGATCTTGAATCTGTGGTTCAACATCTACAAAAGCAGATGGCTATCAATGATGATCCTATGGCAACAAAGACCTTCATGGAAGGTGAAGGTGATGAAAGTTTTGACGAGGGAATTGTGCCGCCTAGCCAAGTTCGGGATTACTTGAGGCGCAAGAAGCCTAAAGACAAGCATTCAAGAGAATATGATTATGGAGGAAGCGTATTAGAAGATCGACATCACATGATGATTACTATGAGAAACGGGACAATGATGAAAGTTCCGCATTCAATCCAAAGTTTATTATTCGAATTTAGCTGAAGAATGCATGCCGATGACTTCGATTGGCTTAATAATCGAACGTGTCTTTGAATATTATGATCCCCCGAGAAGCAAAAGTTAAGTCATGGTTATCAAGATGCGCAAGAATGCTTCTTTTTGGTGGAAAATTTAAAGAGGCAAATACGGGGAGATGACAAGAAGAAGATCGAAACTCTGGGAGTTATGAAGAAAGAACTAAAAAGGAAGTATCTTCCCTTCCACTATCGCCAAGATATCTTCCTCAAAAATTCAGAATTGAAGCGCCATAATCCGACCGTGGAGGAGCATTCACCGAGCTTGAAAATTTGATGATCAGCGAGATCGCAGGGCCGAGGAGTACCATGTACTCGTCACTGGCTGGTTCGAGGTTCGAAATTTCTAAAAACTGCCTTAATCAAGTGAAAACATATAATACTCTTCAAGATATGCTTGCCTTAAAAGTCGAGGCTCTAAACAAGTACGTGGGGTTTTTACCACACAACCTGGATTAAAGAAGGATTTATCAAGAATTCACTTCGCGAGTCCTAGTACTGGGCTTAAACCACCCTTAAACCTCAAGTAAAGGTGAAGTGCACAAGCCACAACAAGAGTCTACCTCTAAGTCAAGGCGCGGCTTTAAATGCCACTTCGATTTGGGCATATAGCTTCGAATGTCCAACCGACGAAAGTGGTCAGCCTAATCAAGAATATGAAGATTTATAAGAAGCATGTCGGCAGGTAATCAATCGACCACGAAGATAAGGATGAATCCTGCTTACGCTCGACCAGCGGGACTTCCTTAGTTGTTCAAAGGAGTCTTAAGATAGGCACTTGCGAGGAGAATTTGCCATGGCCCAATGTCTACACAAAGTACATCTATGACAAGGTTTGTTTGGTTATTATTGATAAAGTGGGAGCTTCGGTGAATCGTGTTTCCTCGGGAGATGGTGCAAAAGCTTGATTCAAGATGGATCCACATCCAAACCCTATAAACTTAGTCGCTTCAAGAGGGTAGTGATATCAAGGTAAAGCATGTGCCTTGTCTCTTTTACAATTGGAAAGCAATTACCGTGATCGAGGTACGGTGTGATGTCGTTCCAATGGATGTTTGGTTTACTACATTGAGGCTATGGCAATATGATAGGAAGGTAATTTATGATGGCTTCAAGAACACTTACACATTCCGCAAGGATGGCCACAAATTGTCTTAGCACCGTTGAAACCTAAGACCGCTCCAAATTTCTCCAAACCAACAGAGCAAAAATTTTGTCACAACCGGAAGCCGAGAAAGAAATCGTGAGCCGGGTTCGGGATGTGTGATGGCCCCTGGGTTGCTATTGAAGAAACCCAAAGTGAGAAGGAGATCCCAAAGAAGTAGGAGCCACTCGCGCGTAATTTGTTGATGTAGTACTGAGGAGATTCCACATGGGTCACTCTATGAGAGATATTCAACATCAAATGTAATTCCCTGTACTGGGGTTCCGTTTCGCCTTAACAAACCCGCCATGTGATGAGTCCTAAAGAACATGAAGAGCTTACAAGACAAGTTGATGAGTTGTCTTCCAACAAAGGGCTTATTCGAGAGAGTAAGAGCCCTTGTGCGTTCCTACTCTATTAGTACCACAAAGAAGGATGGATCTCGAGGATGTGTGTTGATAAGGGATACCAACAAGATTACTATTGAATATCGATTTCTCCCATTCCAAGACTCGATGATTCACCGATCAACTTTTATGGTGCGGCCCATCTTTTTCGAAGATTGATTTGAGGAGGGATACCATCAAATTCAGAGGAGGGAAGTGAGGATGAATGGAAGACGGCCTTTAAAACTCGAGATGGACTCTCTATGAGTGGATGGTGATGCCATTCGACTGCATCCACTGCCCCTAGCACTTTTGGCGAGGTTTACGAATCATATCCTTAAGCCATGCATTGGAAATTTTTGCGGGTGGTGATACTTGATGATATTTTGATCTATAGCAAAAAATTCGATGGAGCACTCTGGGAGCATTTGAGGCAATCGTTTTCATCCTAAGGAGTAACGATTATTCACAATCCCAGTTATGCACTCTATGCCGACGTAATCATATTTCTCAAGTTACGTGGGTTACCAAAGATGGAATTGAGATGGACCGAAGCAAGATAGAGGCGATTACGAATTGGCCAACTCCTAGCTCAATCCATGATGTGAGAAGTTTTCTAGGCTAGTCTCTTTTATGTGAGATTTATTCGTGGATTTAGCTCTATAATGGCCTCCCGTGAATCGAATGCTTAAAGGGAGACAAATTCAAGTGGATTCAGTGTTGCCGGAAGAAAGCTGGAGTTGATTAAGAAGAAAGTAACCGAAGCCCCATGTTTGGTTTTACCGATTTCAATAAAGTCTTCGGCAGAAAGTGTGATGCAATCTCAAGTCGGGATTGGTGCCGTCCTTAGTCAAGGAAGACCCATCGCTTTAGAGAAGTTAAATGAAGCAAAAGGAAGTACTCCACCTATGACAAGGAGTTTTATGCTATTCCATGAGCTTTATTTCATCGAGTCAATACTTGCTTTACAAGCCATTTCAGGCTGTGATCATGAAGCACTAAAATTCTATCAACCACTGAAGACAAGTTGAATCGAAGACATGCGACATGGGTGGAATTTTTACAAGCGTATAACTTCACAATCAAGCATAAAGCAGTTGTTCATAACGTTGTCATGATGCCTCGAAAGTAGGAGACACATGCCCTAGTGACTCCACAAGTCCGTGCTAGCTATCTCATGTGTTGAAAGAACTATACGGCGAGGATGCTGATTTTGGTGAAATCGGAAGGTATGCGCTAAAAGCCTTTCAAGGATTTTGTAAGGATGGACGGTTTTCTTTAAAGGGAACACTCTATGCATCCCATCTGTTCCTGAGATTGAGTATTTTGGATGAGTTGCATGGTGGAACATTAGAGGACACTGGGCGGTTAAAAAACCTTAGCTCTAGCGAAGGCAAACTTTTCGCTCAAGCTGTGAGAAAGACATCAAGTAGATTTGTCAAGAAGTGTGTTGTGTGCATGATACTAAAACTCATGGAAACAATGCGGGACTATATACACCATTGCCAATTCCAAATATGCTACGAGGAGGTTAGCTTGGATTTTGTTTTTGGGATTACCTAGAACACAAAGAAACAAAGATTCGACTCGTGGTCGCTGATGTGTTTTCAAAGATGGCTCACTTTAGAACCATGCAACAAGTCTACCGATGCTTCGCATGTTGCTGACTTGTACTTCAAAGAGATTGTGCGCTTACATGGTATCCCCAAGACTATGGTTTCAGATAGAGACTTAAGTTTCTTAGTCACTTTGGAGAACTCTGCGGAGAAACTTGGGACTTCTTTTACTGCTTAGTAATCTCTCTTATCACCTCAAACCGATGGTCAAACCGAAGTTACTAATAGAAGCTTGGGAAATTTGCTATGAAGCTATGCAGGAAAGAACATGAAACAATGGGATTTGATTCTGCCCCAAATTAAGTTTGCCTACACAGTCCATGCATGTAACTGTCGAAAAGCTCCATTCGAGGTAGTCTATGGACTACAACCGATTTGACCCATGGAATTAGCACCCCATCCGACTATTCAACAATTTAGTGGAGATGTCGAAGTTAGAGCCAAAGAGATCAAGAAGTTGCATTAAGAAGTTCGCAAGATTGAGGTAATGCTAAGCAATGCCAAATATGTGGGAAATCGCTAAATAAGACGCGCAAGTATGTTTAGTTTGAGGTCGGGCGAATCAAGCCTGGGTACACCTTCGCAAGGATAGGTTTCCACCTAGAGTTCGAAAGCTCAAGCCAAGGGTAGATGGCCCTTCAAGATTATAGGAGAAAATTGAGAATGCCACAAGTCGCAGTCGCGACCGAATATGAAATTTCTCCAATGTTCAATGTTAAGGACTCGAGGGCTTATCACTGCGAAGACTCTCAGGGCAAGTCTTTTTTCCCACTATGGGGATTGATGCAGAGCTTCTTATAAACACACACCGAACATTGGGAATTCAGCCCTAATTATCAAGAAATTGATCAGGAGGTCAAGACGCATTGAATACATGTGAAAACTCCGGGACCTCATTTCGCCTCGAAGGCAAAAAACGTGGTCGACTCGACAAACCCCGATGTGGAGCCGCTATATTAATTTTAGAAAGTTTGCTTTATTTATTTTGTGAAGATTTGGTTTATTTATTTTAGAAAGTTTGCTTTATTTTAGGAAGATTTGGTTTATTTATTTTAGAAAGTTTGCTTTATTTATTTTAGAAAGTTTTCTTTTAGGAGTTGCTTTTTGTAATTTAGAAAGTTTCTTTTCCTAGTTAAAGTAGAAGTCAGTTTTTTGTAATTTAGGAAAGTTTTTCCTAGTTAAAGTAGAAGTTGCTTTTTTGATTTAGAGGCATAGGCTATATATACTCCCTAATGTAGTCTGACACCGCTCAAGTTTAATAATATTTTCTTATTTCTCTTTAAGAGTTCTTCTTGCTCTCTTATCTCGGGTGGATTCCCTGGGACGTAGTTCGTGGCTTCTCATACCTAGGTGACCCTCGTGGTGAAGCCTTGTCCCGCCTATCAATCAACCCATTCATAGTTGATCGTGGGCGCCTTCACTCCATCATATATCTAGCGTGATCGTTTCATTAACCCTGGTAAGTAACCACAATTCTGTGCAAAATCTACTTTCCTCACCATCTCATCTTCTCTCTAAACTTTCCATAAGCAATTTTTCAACTCCTACCCAAAACTTTCCATATTTTGTTCCATACTACTAAAAACATTCCTAAATAATTCTTCCTTATATATCACAAATACACATTCCCTAACTTAAAAATCTCATAAATCCCTCGACCATAACCCGTTTTTCTGCCTTAGAAACTACTCCCAAACCCATATTTTGATTCTACCAAAACTTCTAGATCATCCATCACGATCCCAACCTTGCATCAAGATCTGACTCTTAGGGTCAAAGGTAGGTCCTGCGGCAGTGTGACTTAACCTTCAGCGAATCCATCGTGGCCCGGCGCTTGTTGCCTCGTGGCGATCAAAATTTCGAAATGATCCGAATTCTAGGTCACGCGGTTTCAAGGCAGAGTAGATGAACTCGTCAAAGCGAGCCATCGGGCTCTGTGAGCCGAGGCCTTGTTGGTGATCCAAATTCGGAAAGCAAGATCCGACTTCAGTCGCAAGGTCTGCGGCAGAAAGTACATGAACTCGTCAAAGTGAGCCACCGGCCCGGCGCCGAGGCCTCGACATGATCCACCGAAATGATCCGACCCCAGTCGCGCGGCATGCGCAGATGAACTCGTTAAAGTGAGCCACAGGCTCCGGCACCGAGGCTCGTGGCGCCCGGGCCGAAATACGTGGACTCCCAGTCAGGTGGCTCGTGCGCAGTAGATGAACCTGTCAAAGCTAGCCATCGGGATCTAGAGTCGAGGCCTTGTCGGGCGATCCGTACCGAGCAGATCCGACTCCTTAGGCCACGTGCCTCGTGCAGAGTACATGAACTCGCCAAAGCTGAAGCACTGGCTCCGGCGCCGAGGCTTTGCATGCCCACCCCGAAAGCAGATCCGACTCCTTAGGGTCAGCGTGGGCCGTGCATGCAGATTAACTCTTCAAAGCGACCATCGGGCTACGGCGCCGAGGCTCGTGGCGATCCACCAGCTGATCTTGATCGCTAGGGTCATGGCCGCGCGTGAGTGTATGAACTCGCCAAAGGTAAATACTGGCTCCGGCGCCGAGGCCTCGTCATGATCCATCACGAAATGATCCTCGACTTCAAGGTCGCGCGGCTCCATAGAGAGTAGATGAACTCCGCGGAAAGTGGGAGGTACTCAGGCTCGGGGCGCCGAGGGCTCAGCGGCGATCCGTACCGAGTCGACCGACTCCCAGCGCCGCGCCCGGCGCGTGAGTGCATTTAACTCATCAAAGCCGAAGCATCGACTCGGGGGCGCCGAGGCTCGTAGCGATCTAGCCCGAGTTGATATGACTCCTAGGTCAGCGTGGGCCTGTATGAGTAGATGAACCTGCCAGCGAAGCTACCTGGCCGCGGGCGCCGAGGCCTCAGCGGCGATTCAAATGCAAGTTATCCGACTCCTTAGTCGGCCAAGTGGCTTCACAGAGTACATGAACTCGTCAAGTGAGCTTACTGTGCTCCCCAGCGACCGAGGTTTCGTGGCGATTCAAATTCGAGCCGATCTTACTCCCCAGCCACGCGGCCCCCGCGCATGTGACGAACTCTTCGCAGCGAACTACTAGCTCCGGCGCCGAGGCCTCAGGACGCATCAAGCCCGAAATGATCCGACTCCTAGCCGCTGGCTCGTGCGTGAGTAGATGAACTCGCAAGTGAGCCATCAATCTGTAGTCAGCCGAGGCTCAGGGCGATCCACTCCCCGAGCAGATCCGACTCCCCAGCCGCGCTGGCGGCTGAAAGTACACGAACTCGCCAAAGTGAGCTACCAGCTCTAGCGCCGAGGCTTCGTGGCGATTCAAATTTCGGGTGCCGATCTTACTCCCAGTCGCGCGGCCCGTGTAGAGCAGATCGAACTCCCGGGAGCGAACTACTGTGCCCGGCCGAGTTCGTGACGATCAAGCCCGTCGACCGAATTTATAGTCGGGCGCGGGTCGTGCGCAGTAGATGAACTCGACAAAGTGAGCTACTAGGCTCCGGAATGGTTAAGGCCTCATGGCGATCCAAATTTTAGCAGATCCGACTCTTAGGGTCATGGGCCTCGTATAGGTGAATCCAAATCGAGCCATCGGGCTCGTATACTGAGGCTCGTGGCGATCCAAATCCCAAGATCTAACACCTTAGTTTCCGTGGCCTCGTGGTAGAGCGTATGAACTCGCTAAAGTGAGCTACCTGGCTTCGAAGGCCGAGGCCTGGCGGCGATCCACCGAGGCAGATATGACCCCAGTCGCGCGGCCTACGTAGAGCGTATGAACTCGTCAAAGTGAGCCACGCGCTCCCGGGCCGAGGCCTGTGGCGATCCAACCGAAGCAGATCTAACCCCAGTCAAGGCGGGTCTGTGTAGAGTGGGGATGAACTCAAGCCAAAGGAGCTACTCCTACCCGTGTGCGCCGAGGCCTCGGGAAGCGGCGATCCACCGAATTGGATTTGACTTTAGGTCAGCAGGACTGCGGTATGTGATGAACACGTCAAAGTGAGCTACTGGCCCGAGCTACCGAGGCTCTCGAGGGGATCCACCGAGTCGACCGACCATTGAAGTCAGCGCTGCCCGCAGAGTAGACGAACTCTTCAAAGCGACTCCATCGGGCTATGGGCACCGAGGTTCTGGGGCGATCCGTACCGAAATGATCTTACTCGTAGTCGCAAGGCTCGCGGCAGAAAGGGGGATGAACTCAAAGTGAGCTATGGGCTCGGCCGAGGCCTCGTCAAGGATCCAGCCTGAGTCGTTCTAACTCCTAGATCACAGGCCCATGCAAGAGTATGAACTCATGGGAGCGTAGCCACTAGTCTCGGGCGCCGAGGCCTTGGCCGGGCGATCCAAATTCGAAATGATCCGACCCAGGGTAGCGTGGCCCCGTGCGTGAGTCGACGAACTCTTACTTATCGAGCCACTGGCCTCGCGCCGAGGCCATGGTGGCGATCCAACCGGAAATGAACCGACTGGGTCGCGTGGCCCGTGCGCAGTAGATAAACTCGCCAAAGTGAGCTACTAGGCTCCCGTGAGCCGAGGCCTCATTGCCGCTATTCACCGAAAGCAGATCCGACTCTCTTAGGTCGCGCGGGCCTGCGGTAGAAGTAGATGAACTCACGAGCTACTCGCTTCCGTGCGCCGAGGCCTCAGCGCGCGATCCACACTCGAATCGATGGACTCTTTAGGGTCGCGCGGACTGTGGTAGAGTAGATGAACACGCTAAAGCGAGCCACTGGCCCGAAGCTACCGAGGCCTCGAGGGATCCACCCTCGAAATGACCGACTCATTAGTCGCGGCCCGTGCGCAGTGTACGAACTCTTCAAAGCGACTCCACCGGGCTACGGGCACCGAGGCCTGGGGGCTGATCCCACTCGAGCCGATCTTACTCAGAGGGTCAGAAGATGGCTTCGTGCGCAGTAGATGAACTCGGGCCAAAGGAAGCATGGGCTTCGGGCCGAGGCCTCGCTGCGATCCAAATTCTCGAGTCGTTTAACTCCTAGACTGCAGGTCTTATGCAGTAGATGAACTCACTGCGAGCCGCTAGGCTCTAGCGCCGAGGCTTTGGTGGCATTCAAATCAGCCGATCTTACTCCTTAGGTCAGCGTGGCTCGCAGCAGAAAGTGTATCGAACTCTTCGCAGCGAACTACTAGGTTCGCCGATGTCTTAAGGACGACTGGCCTGAGCCGACCGACCCCAGTCGCGTGGTCGCGGGCAAGCAGATTAAACCCGCCAAAGCGAGCTACTTCAGCCCCAGGAGCCGAGGCCTCGGCTGGGCGATTCAACCGAAAGCAGACTGACTCCCAGTCACGGGCCTCAGATAGAAAGTAGATGAACCACCAAATCGAGCTTACCGGGTCTGCTGGGCTGAGGCTCGTGGCGATCCGTACCGAGCAGATCCGGACTCCTAGGTTTCGCGGGTTCGTGCGCAGCGTATGAACTCACAAAAGTGAGCTACTCGGGCTTCGGCACCGAGGCCTGCATGATCTAAACTGAAAGTAGACATGACTCCCAGTCGCGCGGCCCATGCAGTGATGAACTCACAAAGTGAGCTACAGCCCTGCAAATATTGGTGGCCTCGGTGGCGATCCACCGAAAGGCATTTAATTTCTTAGGGTCAAGGTGGCCTCAGAGAGTTGGGACATGAACTCATCAAAGGGAGCTACTCTGGCCCGGCGCTCGAGGCTCCTCAGCGCGATCTAAATTAACCGACCGACTCCTTAGGGCCGCGCGGATCGTGCAAAGTAGACGAACTCATCAAAGCGAGCTACTGGCTTGGGGTTTGAGGCTCCCGTGGCGATCCAAATTCGAAATGATATGGTCTTGTGGCCACGTGGTCTTCGTGGCAGTGAGATGAACTGGCTAAAGGAAGCTACACAGTTCGAAGGCCGAGTCCCTAGCTGGGCGATCCACTCGAAATGATTCGAACTTGGTCATGGGTCTGCGCGCAGTAGATGAACTCGTCAAAGTGAGCTACCGGGCTCCTCGGCGCCGAGGCTCGATGGCGATCCGCACCAGCCGACCGACTTAAAGTACGCGGTATGCGTGAGTGGGACGAACTCTTTGTATATGAAGCACGGTCTACTCTGCGCCGAGGCCTGTGGCAATCCAAACTCGAGTTGAGTCCGACTCCTAGGTCAGCAGAGGCCCCGTGCGCAGTAGATGAACTAGTCAAAGTGAGCTACTCGAGCTACTTCGGCGCCTGAGAGGCCTCGTGGCGATTCAACCGGCGTATCTCCACTCCCCAGCCTGCGGGTCAGGTGTATACATGAACTGGCCAAAGTGAGCCGCAGTTCCCAGCGCCGAGGCTTCGTGGTGGCGATTCAGCCTGAGCTGATCTTACTCCTTAGGTCACACCGCGGCAGAGTAAACGTAACTCTTCGCAGCGAACTACTTAGGCCCGGGCGTCGATACCAGGACGATCAAGCCCGAAATGATCCGACCTGGGGTCACAGCGGGCTGGCAGTGCAGTAGATGAACTCACAAAGTGAGCTACTAGGGCTCCGTGAGTCGAGGCCTCGTTGGCGATTCACCCGAAAGCAGATCCGACTCTTAGGTCATGGGTCCGTGATAGAGTAGATGAACTCACCAAATTTGAAGCATCGGGTCTCGCCGAGGCTTTCAGCGCGATCCACCCGAGCAGATCCGACTCCCAGTTTCGTGGCCTCGTGGTAGAGCGCATGAACCACAAAGTGAGCTAACGGGTCAAGCAGAGGCTCGTGGCATCTAGCCCGAGTAGATATGACTCCCCAGTCGCGCGTCCGTGGCAGAGTGGGATGAACTCGCCAGCGGAGCTACTGGCCCGGCGCCGAGGCTCAGCGGCGATCTGGGCCGAACCGATCCGACTTCTTAGGCCGTGGACTCCGTGTAGAGCAGATGAACTCAAAGTGAGCCACCGGGCTTCGAGCGCCGAGGATTTGGGCGGGATCCACCGGAACCGATCCGACTCCCAGTCGCGGCCCGCGCAGAGTACATGAACTCGTCAAAGTGAGCCACTTTGGCCCGGCGCCGAGGCCTGGGTTGCGATCCACTCGAGCAGATCTAACTCCTTAGGCCGCTGTGGCCCGCGCGCAGTAGACGAACCCGTCTGTGTCGACCCACCGGGCTACGGCACCGAGGCCCGCGGCGATCAAGCCCGAGCCGATCTTACTCCCAGTCGCATGGCTCAGGCAGAGTAGATGAACTCGCCAAAGTGAGCCACCGGGCCCCGGCGCCGAGGGCCTCGGCTGCGATCCGTACCGAAACATCTTAATTCCTAGCCGCGCGGGCCCATGCGCAGTAGATGAACTCGTGAAAGTGAGCTACTAGGCTCCGGCGACGAGGCCTCGGTAAATGATCCACCGAAATGATCCGACTTTTAGCAACAGGGTCTGCAGTGCAGTGCACGAACTCATCAAAGCGAAGCATCGGGCTCGGGGCGCAGAGGCCTTGGCTACATCCGTACCGAAATGATATGACTCCTAGCCACGCGGGCCGCGCAGAAAGCATGAACTCGACAGCCGAGCCACTCCTACCCGGCGCCGAGAGGCCTCACGGTGATCCGTACCGAAATGATCCGACCCCAGGGCTGTGTGGCATGTGCAGAGTAGACGAACCTTGCCGAAGCACGGTCTTCTGACGCGAGGCCTTGGGCGACGCATCCGGGATCGAAATGGAGATGGCTCTCAGTCGCTGGCCCGTGGCAGACATGAACTCCGTCAAAGGAAGCACTGGCTCCGGCGCCGAGGCTCAGGGCGATCCAGCTCGAGCAGATCCGACCTTAGGGCCGCGTGGCTTGTGTAGAGTAGATGAACTCACAAAGGAGCTATCGCCCTGCGCGCCGAGGCCTCGCATGATCCGTACCTCGAAATGAGATCTTACCCCAGTCATGTGGCCCGTGTGCGTGAGTAAGACGAACCGCTCACAAGCTAATCCATCGGGCTGGCCGAGGTCTTGGCGGGCGATCAAGCCCGAAATGACCGACTCCATAGTCGCGTGGGTTGTGTGTAGTAGATGAACTCGCCAAAGGAAGCACGGGCTCCTGTGAGCCGAGGCCTCATTGGCGATCCAAAGATGAACAGATCCACTTTTAAAGGCCGCGGTCGATCTCAGAGTCATGAACTCACAAATCGAGCTATCGGGCCTGCGGCGCGAGGCCTTGGTGGCGATCCACTCGAAATGATCCGACTCTTAGGCTCCGTGGCTCACAGAGTAAAGATGAACTCGTCAAAGTGAGCTACCCGGGTTACGGCGCCAGCCTCGTGGCGATCCGGGCCGGCGCAGTGCATGAACCTGCTAAAGTGAGCTACTAGGCTCGGGCGCCAGGCCTTGTTTCACATCCAAACCTTGAGCCGATGTGACTCCTTAGCAATACGGCCCAGGCAGTAGTGGACGAACTCATCAAAAGCCGAAGCATTGTGCCGTGGCGCCGAGGCTCAGTCGCGATCCAAATTTCGAAATGATCCGACTCCCAAAGCCACGCGGGTCTGCGCGCAGTAGATGAACTCGCTAAAGTGAGTTATCGCCCGGTACGAGGCCTTGACGGCGCTCCAAATGAGCCGATTGACTTAGACCGGCGTACCAGGCAAGAGCAGACGACCCTTCAAAGCGAGCTACTAGCTCGTAGCGCCTTTAGGCCTCAGGCGATCCAACATAGCAGATCCGATTCCCTTATGTCGCGTGGCCTGTAGAGTAGATGAACCCTCAGCCAAAGTGAGCTACCGGGCCCGGCGCCGAGGCCTCGTGGCGATCCAACCCACCGATCGAACTCCATGTCATGCGGGTCTTCAGATAGAGTGTATTTAACTCACAAATCAGCCATCACACCCGAGCCGAGGCCTTAGCGGCAATCCAAATTTGCCGACCGACTCTTAGGTCGCTTCGCCCGTGCGCAGTACATGAAATCGTCAAAGGAGTTAGCGGGCCACTTCGGCCCCGAGGTTTCGTAGCGGCGATCCAAATTCCTCGAAAGCAGCATCCGACTCCCAGTCGCGTGGTCCCAGGCGTAGCAGGAAACCCCAAAGCGACCTATCGGGCCACACGCGCTGAGGCCTTGGTGGCGATCCAAAGATAAGCCGATTCAACTCCTAGGTCAGCGCAGGGTTTGTGCAAGAGCAGATGAAACCTCTCAAATCGGTGCCATCGCTCCCGGCCACCGAGGTTCTGGTCAAGGATCCAAATCGAAATGATCCGACCCCAGTCAAGGCGGGCCCATGCAGAGTAGATGAACTCTGAAAGTGGGATTCACTAGGCTCGGGCGCCGAGGCCTTGGTGGCGATCCGTACTCGAAATGATCTGACTCTAGCGCCATGTGGGTCTGCGGCAAGAGTAGACCTAACCCCATCGTAAAGGGAGCTACTCGCTTAGTGGCGGCTCGAGTTTCGTGGCGATCCGCACCGAAATGATCCGACCCTAGGCCACGCGGGTCTGCGGCAGAGTAGATGAACTCACAAAGTTAGCCATCGGGCTACGGTGCCGAGGCCTTGATGGCGCTCCACCGAAACGCCCATTCGACTCTTCGCATCATGCTTGCCCTCAGGCAGAGTGGCACGAACTCTTCAAAGCTGAAGCACAGCTAGAAATACCGAGGCTCGGGGTGGCGATCCGTACCATAAAGGGCATTCCGATTCCCCAGGTCAAGGTGGGTCTGCGGTAGAGTAGATGAACTCACAAAGTGAGCTACCGGGCTCCTCGGGCACCGAGGCCTCGGCGCGATCCAACCTTAGCCGATCTAACTCCATAGGCCGCGGGTCTCGTGATAGAGTCGGCGCATCGCCAACAGCCACCGCCCAGCCGAGTCCTTGGTGGCGATCCAGTCGAGCCGACGACCTCCCAGTCGCGGCCCGCAGAGGCAAGGAACTCACAAAGGAGCTAGTGGGCTACTGCATCGAGGTTTTGGTGGCGATCCACCGAGCAGATCCGACTCCCAGTGGGCCAAGGGTCTGTGGCAGAGTGGACGAACCCCCAAAGCGACTCCATTTGGCTACCAAGGCTGAGGCTGCCAGCGGGCGATCCAAATTCGAAATGATCTCGACTCCCAGCCGCGCGGCCCATGCAAGAGTAGATGAATCGTGAGTGAGCTACTAGGCCTGGCACAAGCCTCGTGGCGATCCACTGAATGATCTCGACTCCTTAGGCAACAAAGGGCTCGTGCAGAGTGTGCATTTAACTCATCAAAGCGAAGTTACTTCGCTTAGTGGCGCCGAGGTTACGCATCCACTATCGATCCACCGTTAGGCCACGTGGCCCCGTGCGCAGTAGATGAACTCGCCGGGCGGCCCTACCAGTCTCGGCGCCGAGGTCCTGCTGGCGATCCAACTCGAGGTGATCCGACTCTCGTCGCGTGGCCCGTGGCAGAGTGCATGAACTCGCCAGCGAGCCACTCGGGCCCTCGGAGTCGAGGCCCTCGGACGGCGATCTAGCATGAGCCGATCCGACTCTTAGGGTCACAGGAGACAAAAGTAAGAGTGTATTTTAACCCTTTAAAGCGTAGCTACTCCGGTTCACGGCGCCGGGTGCCCAGGGCGATCCAAACGGAAATGGGACGTGGGACTCCTGGGGCCGTACGGGCCTGCGGGGCAGTATGAACTCACAAAGTGAGCCACGGCCCGGCAGAGGCTCGTTGCGATCCAAATTTCGAATGATCTTACTTTAGGCCGCGGCCCGTTTTAGAGTTGATGAACTCGCCAAATCGAAGCATCGGGCCCGTATACCGAGGTTCGGGGCGGCGATCCACCGAAATGATCCGACTCCCCAGTCTCGCGGGCCTCGTGTAGAGAAGATGAACCTGGCCAAAGTGAGCTACCCGGGTTACGGCGCCGAGGCCTCGTGGCGATCCACCCCTGAAAGGCAGAGCAGATGAACTCAAGCAGTTGAGCCACTGTGCTCGGGCGCCGATGCCTCACGCTATCCACCAGCCGATGTGACTCTGTGTGCAAATGCGCCCAGGCGCAGCAGACGAACTCCATCAAAGCGAGCCACTTCAGCTTCAAGGCCGAGGCCTGTGGTCGCGATCCAGCCCGGAAATGATCCGACCCCAGCTACGGGCCTCGCGCAGCATGAACCTGGCCAAAGTCGAGCAACCTGGCTCCGGTGCCGAGGCTCGACGCGGCGCCTCCGGTACCAGCTGATTCGACCCAGACTGCGTGGCCTGTGCAGAGTAGACGAATTCTTCAAAGGGAGCCACCACAGCTCAGAGCGTCAGCCTGTGGCGATCCAAACATACAGATCCGATTCTTACGCCGCTGCGGGCCTGTGGTAGAGTATGAACTTCGCCAAAGCTGAAGCACACCCGGCGCCGAGGCCTTGCGGGCGATCCAACCTACTGATCTAACTCCATAGCCGGGCGCGGGCCTCAGAGAGTGTAGGATGAACTCACAATCAGCTATCACACCCGAGCGCCGGGAGGTTCAGCATGATCCAAATTTCTGTCGACCGACTCTTAGGTCGGGCTGGGCCTCGTGCAGAGTACATGAACTCGTCGAGTTAGCTGGCCACGCCGAGGCTTCGGTGGCGATCCAAATCCCGAGCGTATCCGACCCCAGGGTCAAAGGTGGGCCCCCGTCCTGCAGTAGACTTAACCTTCAAAGCGACCTATCAAGCACAAGGCCAGGCTCGGGTGGCGATCCAAAGATAAGCCGATCTAACTCCTAGTCAAGGCGGCTCGCGGGCAGAGTAGATGAACTCTTCAAATTGAGCTACTGGACTCCGGGCGCTGAGGCCTTGGTTGCAATCCACCGAAATGACCGACCCCAGTCGCGGGCCCATGCAAGTAGCAGATGAACTCGTGAGTTGATCTACTGTGCCTCGGGCGCCGAGGCCTCGTGGCGATCCGCACCGAAATGATCTGACTCCCAGGCGTCAGACCAGGCAGAAAGTAGATCTAACTCCAGATCAAAGCGAGCTACTTCGCTTAGGGCGCCGAGGCTTCGTAGCGATCCAAATTCGAAATGATCCGACTCCCAGCTACGCGCCCGCTGGCAGAGTGTATGAACTCCGTCAAAGTTACCACTGGCTAATACGCGCCGAGGCCTGATGGCGTTTGTACTCGAGCTCATTTGACTTCTTTCGGGATCGCGTGGGTCTGCGCGTGCAGTAGACGAACTCTTCAAAGCGAAGCATTGTGCTCGTGAGCGCCGAGGCTCGTGGCGACCCGCACCCATACAGACCGATTCGCTAGTCACGGGTCGTGGTAGAAAGTGGTATGAACTCGCCAAAGGAAGCATCGGCCCGGCGCCGAGGCCTTGAGGCGATCCAACCTTTAGCCGATCTAACTCCATAGGTCGCGCGGGTCAGATAGAGTCGATGTACTCAACAAAGCTATCGCGCCCGAAGGCCGAAGTCTCGTGGCGATCCAGCCGAATATCCTACTCTGTGCCGCGCGGCTCGTGCGTGCACATAAACTCGCTAAAGTGAGCTAGTGGGCTACGGGCATTGAGGTTTTGGTGGCGATCCAGCCCGGAAGCAGATTCACTCAGCGCTGCGGGCTCGCGGCAGCGGGATTTAACTTCAAAGCGACCATTGGCTACGGCGCTGAGGCGTTGTCATGATCCACCGCCGATTCGACTTCCTAAAGGCGTGTGGGCCCATGCAGTAGGGATGACCACCGTGAAAGTGAGCTAATAGGCTCGGGCGCCGGTTTTGCGGCGCATCCACTTGAGCCGACCGACTCCTCAGGCGGCCATGCTCAGGCAGAGTGTGGATTAACCCATCAAAAGTTCGAGCTACTGGGCTAGTGGCCGAGGCTTGTGCCATCCACTCGAGCCGATCCGACCGCTAGGCCACGGGCCCGTGCGCAGTAGATGAACTCGGCCAAAGTGAGCCACCAGCCCCGGCGCTGAGGTCCCAGTGGCGATCCGGTACCCAGGTGATCCGACCGGCCGCGGTCGTAAGTGCAGTAGATGAACTCCGCCAAAGCGAGCCACCGGGCCCGGAGTCGGTGTTCTGGATGGCGATCTAAAGATGAGCCGATCCGACTCTTTAGGCCAGGCGTGGCATGTGCGCAGTAGACGAACTCTTTAAAGTGAAGCATCGGGTCTAGCTTCGCGCCGAGGCTCCTTGCATGATCCACCCAGCCGATGTGACTCCTAGCCGCATGGCCTCAGGCAGAGAGTAGATGAACTCGCCAAAGTGAGCTACCGGCCCCGCGCAGAGGCCTTGGTTGCGATCCAAATGTAAGATCTGACTCCTTAGGGTCACAGTGGTTCGGAGAGGCCTGATAAACCCGTCAAAGTGAGCTTACTGTGCCTGAGGCGCCCAGGCCTCGTGGCGATCCGTACCGAGCTTATCTTACCCCAGTCGCGTGACCTCGTGCAGAGTGTAGATGAACTTGCCAAAAGCATCACGTGTTTGCGCCCTGATGGCGTTCCACCGAAATTATTCGACTCTTAGGATCGTGGCCCCGTGCAGCAGTGACGAACTCTTCAAAGCGAGCCATTGTGCTCGGGAGCGCCGAGGCTCAGCGGCGAGATCCAAACATACAGACTGATTCTAGGGTCGCTGCGGGTCAGGTAGAGGGATGAACTCGCCAAAGCTACTATCGGGCTCAAAGCGCCGAGGCCTCGAGGCGATCCAACCTTAGATGACCCATAGCCGCTATGGCTCAGAGAGTCGATGAACTCACAACAGCTACACGCGGCCCGAAGCGCCGAGTCTCGTGGCGATCCGTGCTGAGCCGATCTTACCCCCAGGCTGCGGCCCCGTGCAGTAAATGAACTCGTTAAAGTGAGCTAGTGGGCTACGCACCCAGTCTGCAATGATCCGCACCGAGCAGATCCGACCCAGTCGCGCGGCCGTGCGTGAGTGGACGCAACTCGCCACCATCGGGCTACGGCGCCGAAAGGCCAGGCGCGATCCAAATTCGATCCGATCTTACTTCCTAGGTCAGCGCCGGTCATAAGTAGTACATGAACTCACAAATCGGCGCTTGTCGGGCCCGTGATGAGGCTCGTTACGATCCGGGCCAGGAGCCGACCCCACTCCTAGTCGCGTGGGTCTACGGCAGTGATGAACTCGTGAAAGGAGCTACTAGGCTCCTGCCGAGGCCTCAAGGCGATCCACCTTCGAATGATCCGACCCGGGCAACCAGGTCGGCAGAGTAGATTAACTCATCAAAGCGAAGCATTGGCTTAGTGGCGGCCAGGTTGTGGCGATCCAACCAGCTGATCCGACCGCTAGGCTAATGCGGGTCTGCGGCAGAGTGTATGAACCCGCCAAAGGAAGCACGGCCCGGCGCCGAGAGGTCCCAATAACACATCCACCGAGGTGATCCAATTCTCGCCGCGTGGCTTCAGGCAGAGTGTATGAACCCGGCCAAAGTGAGCCATCGGGTTCACAGCCGAGGCCCTGGGCGGCGATCCAAATTGAAATGATGTGGACTCCTAGTCGCACGGCTCGTAAGTGCAGATGAACTCAAAGCGAGCCACGGCATCCGGCGCAGAGGCCTCGGCGTCGCGATCCGTACCTCGAAAGCAGATACGACCTCTAGGGTCAAGGCGGTCTGAGAGTTGATGAACTCGTCAAAGTGAGCTACTGAGCTCCGGGCGCTGAGGCCTCGTGGCGATCCAACTGAAATGATCTTACCCTTAGGGTCGCTGGGCGGACCGCGCAGAGTGGTATCGAATCCTTCAAAGCGAACTACTCGGGCTACTGAGCCAGGCCTCGTGGCGATCAAGCCGCGGAGCTCATCCGACCCCAGTCGGCGCGGGCTAGTGCGTGAGTAGATGAACCGCCAAAGTGAGCCACCGGGCTCCGTGAGCCGAGGCCTTGTCGCGATCCACTCGAAAGGTGACCGACTCTTTAGGTCACAAGGGCTTATGCAGAGTAGATGAACCCGCCAAAGTGAGCCACTCCGGGCTCCCAGCCACGAGGCTCGCACATCCCCGCTCGAGCTGGACGAACTCCTTAGGGTCAGCGTGGGCCTCGTATAGAGGATGAACCGCCGGCGGGAGTACTGCCCGGCGCCGAGGCCTTTATGGCAATCCGCACCGAGCCGATCCGACCCCAGTCGCGCGGGCCCGCGGCCAGTGTATCTAACTCTTCAGCGCCAGCTACCGGGCTCGTGGCGCTGAGGCCTTGGTGGCGATCCAGCTTGAGCAGATCTAATTCCTTAGGATGCGTGGCCTATGTAGAGTCGATGAACTCGTCAAAGTGAGCTACTGGGCTCTGGGCGCTGAGGCCTAGATGGTGATAAAGCCTCGAGCCGATTCGAGTCTTAGGTCACAGGTCAGGTAGATTAACTCGACAAAGTAAGCTACTGGGCTCCAGGAGCTAAGGCCTTGGTGGCGATGCAGCCTGAGCAGAGTTGATGAACTCGTGCATGTTAGCTACTAGGCTCTGGGCGCTGAGGCCCGGTTGGAGATCCTGCCTGAGCTGATCTTACTCCTTACGCAGCGTGGCCTGCGCAGACTAGACGAACTCATCAAAGCGAGCTACTAGGCTTGGGGCGCTGAGGGCTTGGTGGCGATCCACCGAGGTGACCACTCTAGGCTACGTGGCCCGTAAGTGCAGGCTAAACTCATCAAAGTAACCATCACACGGCGCCGAGGTCTTGATGGCGATCCAAACTGAAAGGATCCGACTCCTTAGGTCGCTGCGGCACGTGGCAAGAGTAGACCGAACTCTTTAAAGCCGAGCCACTGGTCTACTCGGGCGCCGAGGTCTTGCGGCAATCCAGCCCGAGAGCCGATCCGAGTCCGGTATCGTGGCCGTGCGCAGTAGAGGATGAACTCACAAAGTGAGCTACCAGGCCCTACTACCGAGGGCTCGGTGGCGATCCACCAGAAGATCCGACTCCTTAGGGTCAAGGTGGGCCGTGTAGAGTAGATGAATCGCCAAAGTGAGCTACTCGGCCCGCACTAAGGCCTTGTGGCGATCCACTCGAGCCGATCCGACTCTTAGGCCGCGTGGCCTCGTGCAGCATGAACTCAAGGAAGCACCGGGGTTCGTGAGCCGAGAGGGCCTGTCGCGATCCAAATGAAAGCAGATCCGACTCCTTAGGCTATGGGCCTGTAGAGCAGATGAACTCGCCAAATTGAGCTACTAGGGCTCCTACCGAGGCATTGGTGGCGATCGAGCTGGAGTAAGATCCGACTCCCAGCTCCCGGCCCGTGTAGAGCAGAGAACTCGGGCCAAAGTGAGCTACCGGGTTCGGGCGCTAGGCCTGGTGGCGATCCACCAGAGTAGATATGACTCTTAGCGGCTTATGTAGAGTAGATGAACTCGTCAGTGAGCCATCGTGGGCTCCTGTCAGCTCGTGGCGATCCACCGAAGATCTAACCCTTAGGTCAAGGTAATTCGTGCATAGTAGATGAACTTGTCAAAGGGAGCCACTACGCCGCCGAGCCTGCGCGATCCGTACCGAATCGATCCGGGCACTTAGGTCAGCGGGCTTGTGTAGAGTAGATGAACTCACAAGCGATCTATCAGTTCGGCGCCGAGGCTCAAAGGGGATCCGTGCATTTAGCCGATCTAACTTAGGTCATGGCCTGTGTAGAGTAGAGGATGAACTCGTCAAAGTGAGCGCCACTGGTCTGTGCACTGCGGGTCTTTGGTGGCGATCCAAACTGACCGACCTAACCCCTTCTACCGGCGGCCTGTGGCAGTAGACGAATCCCTTCAAAGCGAACTACCGGGTCAAGGGCCCCGAGTCCTTAGGTGGTACATCATGCCCGAGCTGATCTAGCTCGGTATCGCGTGGCTTGTGTAGAGTAGATGAACTCGTCAAAGTGAGCTACTGGGCTCCACGAGCTGAGGCCTTGGTGGCGATCCAGCCTGAGCATAATTGACTCCTTAGGCTGCGTGACCTGCGTAGAGTTGATGAACTTCTCAAAGTGAGCTTCTAGGCTTCGGGCGCTGACGCCTTGGTGGCGATCCAGCCTGAGCAGATATGACTTCTAGGTCATGAGGCCTTTACAGCAGCAGATGAACTCAATAAAGTGAGCTACCAGGGCTCCACGCGAGGCCATGGCGAAGCGATCCACTCCTCGAAAGCAGATCGAACTCCTTAGGTCACAGGTCTGTGTGAGTAGATGAACTCGCCAGCGGGAGCTACTCGCTACCGGGCGCCGAGGCCTTGGTGGGGATCCACCGAGCAAGATATGACCCTTAGGTCACAGGCCTATGTAGAGTAGATGAAGTCGCCACAGCCTACTGTTCCCATAGTCGAGGCTCATGCCATCCACCGAAAGGCATCTAACTCCCAGTCGCGTGGCCCGTAGAGCATGAACTCACCAAAGGGAGCCACTGCCCGGGCACCGAGGCTCCAGGAAGCATCCACCGAAATGATATGACTCCCAGGCTGCGTGGCTTGTGTACGTGAGATGAACTCGGCTAAAACGAGCTACTAGCCCGAAATACCAGGTCATGCTGGGATCCCGACTCGAAATGATCGAACTCCAGTTAATGCGGCCGTGTAGAGTAGATGAACTCACAAAGTGAGCTACTGGCCTCGTGCTACGCCAAGAGGTGGCGATCCAACCGAAATGATTTAAACCCAGTCGTACACCAGGCAGAGTGCATTTAACTCTCTTCAAAGCCGAACAATCGGTTCGGCGCCGAGGCCTCGTGGCACCCCTGCCCGAGCCGATCCCGACACCTAAGGTCGCTGTGGCCCGTGCGCAGTAGATGAACTCACAGCGAGCTACCGGGCTCCGTGAGCCGAGGCCTGCGGCGATCCAAACGGCAGATCCGACTCCTTAGGTCACATGGCCTATGTAGAGCAGATGAACTCATCAAAGTGGATACCTGGCTACGTGGCTACTGAGGCCATGGAGGTACATCCGTACCGAGCAGATTGACTCTTAGGCTGCGTGGTTTGTGTATAGAGATGAACTCACAAAGCTTAGCCACCGGGCTTTTAGCGCCGAGGCTCAGGGGGCGATCCACCTTAGCGCATCTAACTCCTTAGGGTCAAGGTGGCTTGTGCGGGGCAGTAGATGAACTAGTCAAAGTGAGCTATTGTGCTCCGAGCGCTGAGGCCTTGAGGGGATCTAGTCTGAGCTGATCTCGACTCCCAGGTCATATGACCCGGAGAAAGACTAGATGAACTCACAAAGTGAGCCACCGGGCCCGGCGGCTTTCGAGGCCTTGTCACATCCACCAGAAGATCCGACTTTAGGGTGCGTGCCTTGTGCAGAGTAGACGACTCTTCAAAGCAAACTACTGGGCAACGGGCGCTAAGGCCTTGGTGGCGATCCAGCCTGAGCTGAGTTTACCCCAGTTGCCCGGCTTCGCTGGAGAGTAGATGAACTCAATAAAGCGAGCTACTGGCTCCGGCACCGAGGCATTTGTCGCGATCCACCGAGCCGATTTGACTCCCCAGGTCGCGCAGCCCATGCAGAGTAGATAACCGTGAAAGTGAGCTAAGGCTCGCCGAGGCTCGCGATCCAACCAGCCGACCGACTCCTTAGGGCAACGCAATTGCTCGTAGTAGACGAACTCTTCTAAAGCGAAGCACGGCCGCGCCGTAGGCTCCAGAGATCCAACCCGACCGACCGACTACTAGGCTACGTGGCCTCCGTGCGGCAGTAGAGATGAACTCAGCCAAAGGGAGCTCGGGCCCGCGCCGAGGCCCCGCCGGCGATCCATCCCGAGCCGGATCCACTCCCAGCCGCGGCCCGTGCAAAGTAGATGAATCTGGGCGTGAGCTACTTGGTTCGGCGCCGAGGTCTTGATGGCGCATCCAAATTTCGAGTCGATATGACTTTAGGCTGCGCTGCCTGTGCAGTAGACGAACTCTCTTCAAAGCGAGCCATCACACGGCAACGAGGCCTTGGGCAGATCCACCGAGCTAATCTAACTCCTAGGTCATGAGGCCTGTGGGAGAGCAGATGAACTCGTAAAAGTGAGCTACTGGGCTCCGGGCGCTAAGGCCTTGGTGGCGATCCAGCCTGAGCAGATATGACTCCTTAGGCTGCGTGGCCTGTGTAGAGTAGATGGAACTCACAAAGCTAGCCATCGGGCTCCGAGCGCCGAGGCTCATTGATCCACCAGCCGATGGATTCTTAGGTCACAGGGCCTGTAGACAGATGAACTCTCAAAAGTGGAGCCATCGGGCTCTCAAATACGAGGCTCCAGTGGCGATCCACCACAAGCAGATCTAACTCCTAGGTCAGGTGGCCTGTTTGACAGATGAACTCGCCAAAGGAGCTAGCTCTGGGCCTTGAGCCGAGGCTTGGTGGTGTTCCCCCACCGAGCCGATTCGACTCTTGGGGTCATGTGGCTCGAGTATAGTAGATGAACTCACAAGTGAGCGCTACTGGCTCCGGCGCCGAGGCCTTGGTGGCGATCCAAATCTGGGCCGGGACCGACTCGGGTCGTGCCCGAGTATAAACTGGGGGAGGAACTCGTCAAAGTGAGCTATTGGGCTCTGGGAGCTGAGGCCTTGGTGGCGATCCAGCCTGAGCTGATTTGACTCCTAGGCTGCGTGGCCCAAGAAGAGAAGATGAACTCGTGAAAGTAAGTTACTAGGATCCGAGCCCTGAGGCCTTGGTGGCGATCCAAATTCGAGCCGACGGAACTCTGCAAACGTGGGCCAGGCATTAGACGAACTCTTCAAAGCGAAGACTAGGGCTCGGGCGCCGAGGCCTGCATCATCCAAACCCGAGCCGATCCGACCGAGGCCACGTGGGTCTCCAGGCGCAGTAGATGAACTGGCCAAAGTGAGCTACTTGCCCGGCACGAGGCCTGGTCACATCCAACCCGGTCGATCCGACTCCTAGGCTAATGCGGGCCTCAGCAGATGAACCCGGCCAAAGTGAGCTACCAGGCTCAGCTGAGGACTTGATGGCGATCCAAATTTTTGAGCTGGATCTGGACTCTTAGGCTGCGTGGCCCCGCAGTAGATCAACCTTCAAAGCGAGCCATCGGGCTCTGTGAGCTAAGGCCTCAGGCAATCCAAAGACCGAAATGATCTCACCATGTGCTGCGTCATCATGTAGAGTAGGGATAAACCGCCAAAAGTGAGCCACTGCTTCGGGCGCTATCGCCTTTGTGGCGATCCAACGAAAGATATCCGACTCTTTTAGGTCAAGGTGGTCTGTGGCAGAGTAGATCTAATTCTTCAAAGCGAGCCACCTGCCTCGGCGCTCGAGGCCTTCGCCATGATCCACCAGGCGTGATCTTGCACTCCGCACGTGGCTTAGCAGAGTAGATGAACTCGTGAAAGTGAGCTATTGGGCTCCGGGCGCCGAGACTTGGGGCGATCCAAACTGAAATGACTCGGGACTCTAGACTCCGCGTGGCCTGCGAAGAGTAGATGAACTCGTCAGCCGAAGCACAGTCTCAATGAGGCTCATGGCGATTCGTCTCGCCAGATCTAACTCCTTAGGCTGTGTGGCCTGTGTAGAGTAGATGAACTCGCCAAAGGAGCTACCGGGCCCGGCGCCGAGGCTCAGGTCGATCCACTTCGAAAGTAAATATGACCCTTTAGGTCGCGAGGCCGTAGTAAGAAGTCGTCAAAGAGCTACCGGGCCCCATAGTTGAGGCTCGTGGCGATCCACTGAGCGTATCTAACCCCAGGTCAGCGTGGGCTCGTAGAGTATATATGAACTCGCCAAAGGGGAGTTACCCGGCTCCAAAGCAACAGGCTCAGGCGCATCCAAAATGAGCTGATATGACTCCTTAGGTCGCTGCGGGTCAGGTACAATAGATGAACTCGTCAAAGCGAAATAATAGTTACGAGCGCCGAAACAGGGGGATCCAACCTGAGCTGATCTAACTCCTTAGGCTACGTGGCCTGTGTAGAGTAGATGAACTCGTCAAAGTGAGCTACTGGGCCTCGGCAGCAGGCTCGTGGCGATCCGTACCGAGCCGACCGGGCCCTCAGCCGCGGGCCCGTGCGCAGTAGACGACCTCTTCAGCAAAACTACTAGGCTCCGTGAGCCGAGGCCTTGCGGCGATCCACCGAGCAAGATCTGGACTCTTAGGTCAAGCGCGGCTCATGTAGAGTAGATGAACTCATCAAATTGAGTCATCAATACTTCGGGCGCCGAATATGGTATGATCCAAATGAGCATATTTGACTCCTTAGGCCGCGTGGGCTCATAGTAGATGAACTCAAAGTCGCCATCATCATGAAGCAGAGGCCTTGGTGGCTATCCGTACCGAAAGATCTAACTCCTTAGGTCGTGCATGGCTGTGGTAGTAGATGAACTAGTCAAAGCGAGTTATCAGGTTCGAGCTACCGGTGGGGCCTCGAGGGGACGAACCGAGCTGATCCGACTTAGGTTACGTGGCCGTATTGCACTAGATGAACTTCGCCAAAGCGAGCCATCGCCCGAAGCACCGAGTACCTTGGTCGCGATCCACCGGGCGCGCATCTGACTCCTTAGGGTGCGTGTCTGCGCGCAGTAGAGACGAATCCTTCAAAGTAAACCATCGGGCAACGGGCGCCGAAAATTTTGGTGGCGTCCACCCGAAATGAAGCCATCTTCTAGGTCAGCTCGGCTTGTGCAGTAAATGAACCTGGGCCAAAGTGAGCTATCGCTCCGCCGAGGCATTGGCGTCATGATCCAAACGAGCCGATTCACTCAAGGTCAGCAGAGCCCATGCAGAAAGTAGGGATGAACCGTGAGCGGGAGCTAGTTGGCCTGGGCGCCGAGGCCTCGGGAGATCCGCCCAGCCGACCGTTTCCCAGGCAACCGCGGCCTATGCAGAGTAGACGAATCCTTCAAAGCGAAGCATTTCGGCCGGCGCCGAGGCCTTGTGGCGATCCGTACCGAGTCGACCGACTACTAGGCTTCGCGGCCCGTGCGCAGTAGATGAACCTCGCCAAAGTGAGCTTCCCGGGCTCCTCGGCGCTAGGCTCCCGTGGCGCATCCATCCCGAGCCGGGATCCGACCCCAGCCTGCGGGCCTGCAAGGGGCAGATGAAACTCAAAGTGAGCTACTGTTCGGCACCGAGGCCTGATGGCGATCCACTCGAAACATCGACTCTTAGGCTGCGTGGCCTGTGCAGAGTAGACGAACTCTTCAAAGCGAGCTATTGGGCTACGGGCTCTGAGGCCTTGGTGGCGATCCAGCCTGAGTTAAACTAACTCCTAGGCTGCGTGGCCTATGCAGAGTAGATGAACTCATAATAGCGAAGTTATCAAGGGCCCGGCGCTAAGGTCTTATGGCGATCCAAACGAGCAGATATGACTCTTAGGGTCGCGTGGGTCTGTAGAGTAGATGAATCCTGTCAAAGTGAGCTATCAAGCCCGAAGGCCGAGAGGCTCACAGGATCCACCGAGCCGATCTCGACTTTAGGTCATGTGGCCCGTAGAGTAGATGAACTCAAGCCAAAGGAAGCATCAAGCTGGGCACCGAGGCTCAGAGCGATCCGGCCGAGCTGATCTGACACCTTAGGTCACAGGGCCTCGCAAGGCAGTAGACCTAACTCTTCAAAGCTAACTACTAGGATCCGGCACTGAGGCCTTGGCGGCGCATCAAGCCCAGCCGTATCCGGGACTCTTAGTCACCAGGCAAAGTAGATGAACTCGTCAAAGAGAGCTACTAGCTCCGTGACGAGGCCTTGGAGGCGATCCAAATTCGAGCAGATCCGACCTCAGGGTCAAGGCGGGCCTGTAGAGTAGATGAACTCACAAATTGAGCTTACCGGGTTCACACAATGAGGCCCAGCGCGATCCAACAGCAGATCTTACTCCCAGTCAGCGTGGGCCTATGAAGAGTAGATGAACTCACAAAGGAGCTACTCGGGCTTCGCCGAGGTCTTTGTGGCGATCCAAATTGAGTTATCTCTAATTCTTGTGGGTCATGGACCGTGTAAAGTAGATGAACTCGCAAAGTGAGCTACCGGGCTCCCAAATACGAGGCCTCGTGGCGATCCGCACCGAGCGCATCTAACTCCTTAGGTTTCGTGGCCTGTGTAGAGTATATGAACTCGTCAAAGGGAGCTAGTCGGCTTCGGGCGCTGAGGCCTTGGTGGTGATCCAAACAGCCGATCCGACCATCGCGTGGCCTCGAGCATGTGATGAACTCGCCAAAGCGAGCCATCGGGCTCCGGCCGAGGCCTCGTGGCGATCCAACCTCAAGGATCCGACCTCGCCGCGGCCCGAGTACAGTAGATGAACTCCGTCAAAGTGAGCTATCGGGCTCGGGCGCCGTGGCCTCGGGTGGCGATCCAGCCTGAGCTGGATCCGACTCCTAAACGCCAAGGTGGCCCACGGTTATAGCATTTAACTCGTGAAAGTAAGTTACTAGGATCCGGGCCCTGATTAGTGCCCAAAAAGTGCTATTTTGGACCCTATTTATTATAGGTTTTGAGTGCTTTTTGTGTACTAATCATGCTAATTAACCCGATTTACACATTAAGGTCCCTATTATTCTAATGATCGCATTTTGTGGCAAATTTTGCAAGCTAAGGTTAATCATGCATATATTGTTGAGTCGATCCAAACACGAAGAATTTTAGTCAAACTCAACATCATAGATCGTGGACTAAGAGGAAAGAAGAGAAGAAAAATAGAAGAAAGTGGAAGGTGGAGCAAATGCAGGATGCAGAAGCAATGGAACAAGAATGGGCAGATCCCTTGCATTTTATGTTTAGCGAAATGCACTTCAAGAAAATTTGCAATTTTCGCTAGACCAAAAATTTTCGCTTAAAGACTGCCTTGCTTAAAACACATTTTCGCTACCACATAAATTTTCATATACGAATTTCGCTAGCTAGCGAAATCACTGATCGCTTAGCTTAAATTTTTGCATTTTCGCTATCTCTTGGTGATTTTGCTACCTAGCGAAATTTTTGTGCCTAGCGAAATTTACTTCCTTGTCATCCTTTTGTAATTAATGCAACCTACTTCAATTTTTGGTGTATTACTGTCTCCTTAACTTAGCCAAGTTGTTAGGCTTTCTTGTATTTTCACATTTGCTGGCTATATAAGCCACCTTATAAGTTTGTAACCCTAACTTTAATCTTTCAAGAAATATCTCGAAAGCGCCTTTTATTTCTTTTCTCTAGTTTTCTCTCTTCTCCTCTTTCACCCTTTCTCGTTACGCCAAACACCCTCCAAGGATGACAACTCGGGAGGATGAGCTACAAAACCACTTCCTTCTTGGAAGCAAAAGGTCATTGGGTGAGATCTTAAAGTCGCCAGACTCCTCCGCTTTTCACATGCAAAGAGGTTTGTCATTTTGGTCCCTAAATTTTCAACTCTTAGGTTTAGCTTGATTTACTTTCCTTGGCCAATACTTCTGGGAAAGCTTTTAGGGTTAGTGTACTCTTAGCTTTAGATACACTAATATCCATTAGTTGCCCTTTACGAGCCACTGAGGTAGGTTAAGGGGTTAGGGTTTCAAACTGAGGGTTGCATAGCATTGAATGTTATTTTGGCCAATACTCTCCATGCTTTAGGACCCAGTGCATATTCAGTGAGAGAAGTACCGTGGTTCTTTAGATGGTCTTTACGAGCCTCTGAAATGATATTTATATGTTAGGGTTTCTCAAATTGTGGTCAGATAGTATTTAATGTCATCGATGAAGTAAATACTTCATGCTTAGACCCAAAGGTATATTCAGTGAGAGAAGTACTGTGGTTCTTTAGATGGTCTTTACGAGCCTCTGAGATGATATTGAATGTTAGAGTTTCAAACAAAGAAAAGGGCCATAACCTGAGATACTACCCGTATTGACCAAATAGAGTTACGCATGGGTGAGGTCGGCGAAGGAACATAGATCCGGTTATGCCGTGACTATAGGTTGCAGCGTCATAACGCGAGAAATTAACCCGGACCTCTCGCTAGCCTAGGATCTTAAACCCGCGCTCCACCGCTTCATGAGTTCTTTTTCTTATTTTTCTTCATTTTATTTTCAGTTGCAAACCATCCACTTCCCTGTATTTAACCAAACCCCAAAATCCAAATTTAATTCACCAGTTTTGATTCCACTCAAATCATTTGTACAAAGAAAACCCAACCCTGTGTTCGACCCTAGACCGCTATGTCAGAGAAGCTGACTACTAAGGTGGAGGAACTACTGATACAAATTTTGTTGATTCCGCTCAATTCTACCGTGGTACGACCAGCCCTCGAGGACTCGTGGAGATCCGCACCGAAATGACCACTTTACAGCTGCGGGCCTTCGCAGAGTAGACCGAACTCTTCAAAGCGAGCTACTAGCTTCGGCAACAGGCTCGTATCGATCCAAACTCGAAATGATCCGACTCTTAGGCTAATGTGGTCCGTGCGAGTAGATGAACTCGTAAAGCGAAGCACTGGGTCTGGCGCCGAGGGGTCTGTGCATGATCCACCGGGAAAGATCCGACTCCTTAGGGTGCTGCGGCCCAGGCGTATAGAACAACCTCTAAAGCAAACCATCGGGCAATCCGCCAGAAGGCCTTGGTGGCGATCCACCGAAATGATTTACTCTAGGTCAGCTCGCTCTCAGGCGTATAGACGAACTCGTCAAAGTGAGCCATCGGGCCCCGGGCCACGAGGCATTGGTTGCGATCCGTACCGAGCTGATTTTACCTCTAGGTCGCTGTGAGTTCACGTATAAAATGAACTCGTGAAAGTGAGCTACAGCTCGCGCCGAGGCTCGGGGCGCATCCACCGAAATGACCGACTCTTAGGTACAAATGGCTCACAGTGTAATGAACTCTTCAAAGCGAAGCACTTAGCTTCGGCGCCAGGCCTTGGTGGCGATCCAACCTGAAATGATTCCGACTACTAGATACGTGGTCTGTGGCAGAGAGAAGATGAACTCCGCCAAAGTGAGTTCGCCCGCGCCGAGGGCCCTCAGCGGCGATCCATCCTCGAAATGACTGACTTAGGTCATGGGTTCATGTAGAGTAGATGAACTCGCCAGCAAAGCACTTGGTTCGGCCGAGGCCTTGGTGGCGATCCAAATTTCGAAAGCAGACTGACCCCAGTCGCTGCGGCTCAGGCGCAGTAGGGATGAACTCTTCAAAGCCGAAGCATCAATACGCGCCGAGGCCTTGTGGCGATCCAGGCCCGAGCTAATCTTAACTCAGGTCGCTGCGGCCTATGCGCAGTAGATGAACCGTAAAAGTGAGCTAACGGGTTCCGCGCTAAGGCTCAGGCGATCCGGTACCCGAGCAGATATGACTCAGTCGCGCTGCCGTGGTAGTGTAGGCGAACTCGCTGAACCGAAGGCTACTCGGGCTCCGAAACACTAAGGCCTTTATGCGGGATCCAAATTTGAGCCGATTTGACTCCTTAGGGCTGGGCGTGTCCCGTAGAGTAGATGAACTCACAAGTGAGCGATCGGCACCGGCGCCGAGGCCTTGAGGCCGATCCAACCCGGGAACCGATCCGACACCTTAGGGGCCGGCGTGGCCCCGTGCAGCAGACGTAATCCCTTCAAAAGCGAACTACTAGGCCCGGCGCCGAGGTCTTTGTGGCGACGCGGAGTCGATCTTACTCCTAGGCTGCGTGGCTTGTGTAGAGTAGATGAACTCGTCAAACAGAGCTACTGGGCTCTAGGAGCTGAGGCCTTGGAGGCGATCCACCGAGCAGACCTTACTCCCAGCTACGCCTGTGGCAGAGTAGATGAACTCACAAATTGAGCTACTAGGTTCGCGCCGAGTCTTGTATGATCCGGTACCGAAAGATCTTACCTCAGTCAGCGTGGCCTACGAAGAGTAGATGAACTCGTTAAAGTGAGCTACTGGGCTTCGGCCCGGGAGGGTTTGCAGATCCACCGAGCAGATCCGACTTTAGGTCGCGCGGGCTTGTGTAAAGTAGATGAACTCTGCTAAAGTGAGCTACCTGGCTCCCAAATGCTAAGGCCTTGGTGGCGATCCAAAGATGAGCGATCTAACTCCTAGGTCAGGTGCCTGTAGAGTAGATGAACTCGTCAAAGGAGTTAGTTTGCCGCGCCGAAGCCTGGGTGGTGTTCCCCGCTAAGCCGACCGACTTAATGCGGCCTGAAAGGTAGATGAACTCGCCAAAGTGAGCCATCGGGCTCGGCCGAGGTCTTGGTGGCGATCCAAATTACCGATTCACCGGGTCGCGTACCGAGCATAAGATGAACTGGCCAGCAGCTATCACTCGGGGCGCCGAGGCTGGGCCTTGGTGGCTCATCCACCGAGTCGATCCGACTCCTAGGTCGCAGGTTCATGAAGAGAAGATGAACCCAAGGAAAGTAAGTTACTAGGATCCCGGCCCGAGGCTCCAGGCGATCCAAATTCGAAATGATTTGAATCTTGCCAGCCGTGGTCTGCAGGCAGTGGATGAACTCTTCTAAGCGAGCTACTAGGCTACGGGCGCCGAGAGGCCTTGTGTCGCATCCACCGAGCGCTGATCCGACCAGGCTACGGGTCCGTGCGTGAGTAGATGAACTCGCCAAAGTGAGCTACTGGCTCCGTGCGCTAAGGCTCGGAGGCGATCCACCGAAATGACCGACGGCCGCGCGTCTCGTGCATGCGACATGAACTCGCCAAAGTGAGCTACTAGGGCTCGGGCGCTTTAGGCCTTGACGCATCCGCCACCAGCCGACCGACTCTTTATGATGGGCGTGGGTCTGCGCGTAGTAGACGAACTTCTTCCAAAGCGAGCTATCACCCTCGGAGCCGAGGCTCGTGGCAATCCAAGACGAGTCGATCCGACTCATATAGGTCACAGGGGCCTATGTGTAGAGTAGATGAACTCACAAAGTGAGCTACTAGGCTCCGGCGCTATCGCTTTGTGGCGCATCCGCACTCGAGCAGACCGACTCTTTTTTTAGGCCAGCGTATTCGCGGCAAGAGTAGACTAATTCTTCAAAGCGAAGCATCAAGCCTCGGGCGCTCGAGGCTCAGCGGCGATCCAGCCTGAGCAGATCTTACTCCTAGGCTGCGTGGCTTGTGCAGAGTAGATGAACTCGTCAAAGTGAGCTATTGGGCTCCCGGCGAGGCTCAGGCGATCCAAATTCGAGCCGATCGCACTTAGACTCAAGGTGGGCCCATGAAGAGTAGAAGAACTCATGAATGTGAGCTACTAGGCTCTAGGCGTTGAGGCCTTGGTGGCGATCCAGCCTGAGCTGATCTGACTCCTTAGGCAGCGTGGCCTGTGCAGAGTAGACGAACTCCTTTCCAAAGCGGAGCTACCCGGGCTTCGGGCACGAGGCCTTACGGCGATCCAAACGAAATGATCGCGACCCTAGGCTAATGAGCCCTCGTGCAGCAGTGTGATGAACTCACAAAGCAGCTACCGGGCCCGGCCGCCGAGGCCTTGGTGGCGATCCACTGAAATGATTTGACTTAATGTCGCGTGGCTCAGCAGTAGATGAACTCACAAAGTGAGCTACTATGTTCGGCGCCGAGTCCTTGATGGCGATCCACCAACGATCCGACTCTATGCCGCGTGGCCTCGTGTAGAGTAGACGAACTCTTCATACGAGCTAATGGTCTCCGCGCCGAGGCCTTGCGGCGATCCAGCCTTTAGCCGAAGTTGACTCTTAGGCCGCTGCGGGTCTCGTGCGTGCAGTAGACGAACCTTCAAAGCGAACTACCGAAGCCGCACCGAGGCCTTGTGGCGATCGTTCGAGCCGATTCGGGACTCTTTAGGTCATGCTGGCTAGTGCGTAGATGAACTCAAAGTGAGCCACTGGGTCTGTGAGCCGAGGCCTTGTGGCGATCCAACCGAAAGGCATCTGACTCCTTAGGCCGCATGGCCTGCAGAGTAGATGAACACTTAATAGAGCTACCGGCCCGCAGACCGAGGCCTTAGCGCGATCCACTCGAGAAGACTGACTTCAAAGTCGCGTGGCCTCGCGGCAGATGAACTCGCCAAAGTGAGAATAGCTCGCGCCGAGGTTGCGGCGATGTCACCGAGCGCATATGACTCCTTAGGCCGCGCGGGCTCGCGGTAGAGTAGATGAACTCACAAAGGAAGCCACTGGCTCCCGCCGCTGAGGGCTCGTGGCTTAATCCCGTACCGAAAGGCATCCAATAATTTTAAATTTTCTACCGCTGAGGTTCCTCGTTCATTACCATTCAATGGAGGCAAAATTTCTATTATTCTTCTCCAATACCTCGCATTTCAAGCTCATTTCTGAAATTCGCTTTGCTCTCGCAACGCAACCCGATAACTGGTTAATATCTCTTGCACTTGCCGCTGGTTAGCCCTGCTCTTCCTGCACGGTATCTAAAATACGACTCTTCGAAGTCATCCTCCTCCGAAAGTGCATATGCCTTTACCCAAATGAAAAATATTGAGTTCCAAGGTCATATTTCCAAATGAGTTGCATGATCTATTCCAAAGAATTGATGATTGCATTTGAAGTAGCCAAAACGGCTCCCTAATATGATGTGGGCAAGGCATGACAGTCCTATCAAGAATTGAGCCAGATCAAGCACGACAAAATTCCATCGATAGTAAAATCTGGCCCACTTGTATAAGAACGTCCTCAATGGTTCCTTTTGGTATTTTAATAGACCTATCGGGCCGAGCTTAAAGTGTGATGGAAGTGGGTTTCGCTCACCCAAACCTAATTGTCAGACATAGAATAAGGCAACATTCAATTTCTAGCTCCTGTGTCTAATAAAGGCTTTCTCCACGCCGATGCCTCCAATATTCACCGAGATCGTAGGACATCCCGGGGTCCTTATACTTCACTCGGAGTCTTGGTTTCTAATGGCACTAACTTGCTCGCTTAAAAGGCCTTTTATTTCATATTACATCTCTTTTTGACTACATAAATCTCAAGAATTTTGGCGTAGGTAGAACTTTCGTTTAATCATATCGAGGAGAGGAATATTGACTTTCACTCTGTCAAAGTAATACTTCAAACATTTCTCGTTTGGTTAATGCACTTTTTCTTTCTTCGAGAACTTATGGAAATGGAGGGGGATTTTAATCTTTATCATCCTCGTCTAATGACTGTTTTCCTAAGTGGCTCAAATAATTAATGGAGTCGACTTGACTGGATTTGATATCGTTGGTTTAATTCTCACTACTAAGAAAGTCACAACCGCCTTAACTTCATTAGTTCTTGCATTTAAGTCCTCGGTCAGTCCTATTTCATTCACCACTTTCGATATTGTTGTGCCCGAAGTGGAGCCTTCCCTTTTTCTCGAACTCGCAATCACTGACACAATTTTGAAATCTCAAATGCAGTTATCATTCCACTTTCTGTTGAGTGAACTTACCCGCTCAATTTTCTCGACTAGTTTGGACATTCAAAGACCTCTATTCTTCTACAAATATGCTCTACCACCTTACTTAAATTGCATCAATTGCTCAACAAGAGAAGATAGAGCGGAGGCATCCGCTTGTGTCATAATAACTAACCGTCATTGCTCACGGAGGATATATACCGGGGTTTTGGCTTCCCTGTCATGTTTGAGTAGTTTTTCCACTATGAATGCTCGAGTTGCCAAATGGAGCATGTATCGCGATCTACCCTGATTCACGCATTTGATATTCTCTGGCATCGTTACTCCCATAGTGACCATTCGATCGATAAATGTAGCAAGAAGGTTGGCATGTTGATAACTCATTTATCGAAGTGCATTTTATGCTGATTTTATTTCATCTCATCCAGCCTTTCTAGTTAAAATAGTCAATTTTTCTCTCATCGCGTGTCCTCGTAAAGTATATGAATGGACTCCCCGTAACTCGAGTGCCTCGCCTTCGGCCCCCTCGACGTGGTTCACGATGCCTTTAAAGGTTTCACTTACATAGTTCAAGAAGTCCAAAGCTCATCCGGTGTTTACTCAAAAAGTTACCTCGCATTGTTTCTAGCAGTTTCATAGGTGAGGACATACCGGTCATAGAAATGAAGGCACAAAGATCCATGTATCAAACCCATGATGTGGGCATGCACTAATGGTCTCCATAAATCTCTCCCAACACTGATAAAACCTCTCACCATCCTGAGCTGCAAAGGTGTAAATTTGTCTCTTCAAATTATTGGTCGTATGAGCACTGAAGAACTTCTTCGTAATTCTCATCAAGTGAATTTCAAATTTACGTAATGGTGGTTCTAGGCCTCAATGAGTTGAGCCATATCTTGGCCTTGTCCTTAAGAGTCAATGGAAATGCTTTTAGCTTCAGCAAATCCATGTCCATCATACCTTCCTTAAAGGTAGTGCAGACCTCCTCAAAATCCCTAATATGAGTGTATGGATTTTCATTTTCCATACCATGATATGTGGGGAGTAGGGGTACCAAATATGGCCCACCGCTTACATCTCTCGCCACAGATATATAAGAGGTATGATGCGTGACGGGCATCGACTTGTGGAGGATGGATGTGTGATCCCTTGTTCTATAGTATGCATTTGATTCATGGGGGTTCCTTTGTTGACTTTGTTGTTCCTCAGTATGGGATCCATAGACAAGATGTACACTAACCTCACTGCTTAAATAAGTTGTGTACTAATTTATTCGGGCCAATTGATGTGTCTCTATCCCATCACAGACATAAACACCTATTACAAAATTCATAGAGACAAAGAAAGAGCACCAACAAAGCTTGCAAAAAGCGTTAAAATTAGCTAACAAAAATTAAAACTGAATGAAAAGAAAAACAAAGGTAACATCGCAAAGTGATGAAAACCGGCAGCTCCCGCAACTGGCTACAAAAAGGAGTTGTGGGCATACTTCACTTGTGATGTTGATCACGCACACTTCAACTCATCATTAGTAGTTTGGCACCATCCTTAACGGGTGCCATTTGATTCGCGCACAAAGAGGGCCGAGCTAAAATCAACAAAATTTATATATACTCTGAGCCTACCATCGCCGTAGTCGTTACCGCAAAGATAGTGGTCTAGGGCTCAACACGGGATGAGTTTTCATCCTAAGAATGATACGCATGAGTGTAAAAGGTAAGGCTTTCTATTTGGACTTTTTGGATTTGCTTCAAAAATAGTGGAAGTAGTTTGAAAATTTAGGAATTGTAAAAACTGAAAGTAAAGTGTGAAAGAACTTTGAAGATTTAGGGTCACTAACTTGGTAAGTTAGCAAACAAGTGTCCTCGGGTTTATCCTCGCGACATGCAACCTATAGTCCAAAGCATAACCGGATTCATGTTTAACTAGGAAAACCTCACCCCTAACAACAACCTCCATTTGAGTCAACACAGTAGCATGCAACAAGGCCCTTTTTCACAGAAACCCTAGCATTAAATACGACTACCGAGGCTCATAAAGACCATCTAATGAACCACAGTACATCTAGCAATAAGTATGCACTGTATCCTAAAGCATGGAGAGTATTGGCCAAATCAACAACATTCAATGCTATTCAACCCTAATTTGAGAAGATGAGGGCCATAAATACAGTACCTGTGACTTTCAGTACAAGAGGACAACATGCATATGCCCCATCACCAAGCTAGCTTCCTTCCTCTTCAAAGAAAGGAGGCTTAGCCAAGAATCTCTTGAGTTGTCATCCTCAAGAGGGGTGCTTGGAAGCCTAGAAAGTAAGGGAAAGAGTAGAGAGAAGAGAGAAAATAAACCCAAATAAAACACGAGACTTTATTTACAAAAAATGAAAATCCATAAATTTTTTTCTCTCCCCAAATTGTTGCTTCCCCCAAAATTCTCGCTTGATTACAAAGAGAGGGTTTATATGTGCCACCTCAATACATGAAAACAAAACCCAAGCAAATTTGGCTAAGTTAAAGACGCAGAGTAACACACCGGCCTTGGAGTCTAGCATTGGGAATAAAACATGACGCAGGCAAAGGAATTTCGCTAGGACTCAAGAATTTCGCAGGTAGCGAAATCACAAGGCATAGCTTAAAATGTGAAATTTCATAAGGTCAAGTAATTTCGCTAGCTAGCAAAATTTCGCTAGCTTAGCGAAATTTTCGTGAGTAGCAAAATCATGAAATTCGCTAGGAACAAGGCCTAGCTTAAAACTCCTCTGTGTTCAGCTTAAAATCCACTCATTAACTTGCGAATTTTTCGCTAAACCCGCTAAATGCCCAATCCCAACGGCCGCAGGGCTTAGAGAAACGGCCGTTGTCGACACCGCTTGCCTCCGCTCTCTAATGATCAACTTCACTTTGCCTTCAGTTTTTCATTGGATTCTGGCTGGTTGGATGGCTTACACTTGAGTTCGGGAAACTTCATAATTAATCATCTCGCGCGACATTGAACTGCGCGCAAAACCCAAAAACAAACAAAAATACTTAAATGCGGTTACTAAGAAGACTTGAACACTTCAATTGGAGAAAGAATGACATGATTAATGCGCAAAAGCACTCAAAACCTATCAATATAGGTTCAAACTGCACTTTTGGGCATTAATCACACCCCTAACCGAAACACATAGTCCCTTAGCAATGCAAAACTAAAATGAGATGCAATGTGGGTGATTTTCAAAAAGGTTATGATTCAAAAAGGTATATGTACATATAAACATTGCCTTTAAACTGAAAAATTGGTACTAACGCTATAAACTGATAATATGAAAGAACTAATCCATACAAGAACAACCAGTCAATCTTGATCCACGATTCTCAACTTCAATTTCCACCTAAGTCTAATGGTTCTTTATATAATCGATTAAGCCAATAAATTGCAGTATCACTTCCCTCAACTATAACACCGACATGGCCTAAACTGCTGAACAATCTAGATAGGATAGTTACGCACTTTTCTTTATTCAACTATATTGTAGGGTGTAATGTTTGCACTCCGACTTCACCAAAGTCCGTGGTAACGGGGTCCACCGATGACTCTAACCACTCAAGGTTTAGGGCATCAAGTCAAAAGGATCACTGACCACTAACCCACGTGTTTCACCCGACTGCATGACTTCGAAAAATCAAGCACCTACAATTGCTAGACTCTACCTATCCACCCATGTAACGGAATACAACCACGACTCAACCACTTAAGGCTATTTAGGGCATCGGTTTAAAGGTTACCATACACCCCACCACCGCTCTGGCTTTTGAAGGCAAAATCCTACGACTTTATTTTTCTTTTTATTCTTTTCTTTTTTCTTTTTCTTTTTTTTGCTTTTCTTTCTTTTCCTTTTGAAGACAACATTGGTCTCATGTATGGGTAACACAAACCTATCTTAGGTTGTCAACATGCCTAAGGCCGGCTATGCAAAGCCAGGCTGGCAACAAATTCACAATACTCGCGCCCGATGTCTGATAACCAACCCATTCCCAAGATCAAATCAACTCATGAAAAGGCAAAGCAATTAGATCAACCGAGAATTTCCTATCATGACCATTAAGGGACAATTTTATACACACGGTCACACTAACACCGCCCAAAGGACTTTGTACAAGCAGGTCATAATCTAACATTTCACATGTGCAGTTTATCGCTTCATTTGTCTATGATATATAAGGAATGTGTAGGTCTGGACAATTAAAGCATATAAATCAATATCAAAGAGAGGAATGTACCCGCAATAACCCCTGGTGGTCCGGATCTTCTCGAGCTCATCGCATAAGCTCAGGCTCAGGCCGTAGTAGCCAGGACGATTTACCCGTCTCACATTACCTCTACCTTGTGAGCCACTTCTTCCTCTACCCCTACTCTGATTCTGTGGAGGTGCATTTGACCCTCCTCTACCACTTCCTTGAGGGTTTCTAGAACTTCCCAAACCTCGCGGACAGTTGGCTATCACGTGCTCTGTACTCCCACACCGGAAACAACCCCCAGTTACTCGTCTACACAACCCATAATGATTCTTATGGCAATGCGGGCATACTTGTTTTTCCTCTTGTCCAATTGATATACTTCGACCGGAACTTTGTGTCATGGTAGGTCCTTGTCTCCTACCCCTTGTAGTTGAACCTTGTACTGAATCAACTTGTGGCTCTCTATGTCTTTTCCCTGAAGAGGGACCCCCTCTTGAAAACTTTTTCTCTTTCTTTCTTTCTTGACTTTTCATTTCAAACTTCTCAATTTTTATAGCCGCTTGTACCAGCTGGTAAAAATTTACAGCTTGTAGCGAAGTAACAGCTGTGAGGTATCTTTTAATAGATTCATGTAAGCCTTCCTCGAATTGTCCACATCTGAATTTTTCCGTAAGAACGGCTTCCGGTGCATATTTACTAAGGCGGCTAAATTCTTTCATATTCACCACCGCCATTTCCTGTCTTAGTCAAGAATTTCTTCCATTTTGACTCCTCGGGTGATCATCCGTGACATACTGCATTAAACTCGATGACGGCGTAATCCCATGTAATCGATCTCGAAGTAGTGGATTTCAAGACCAACTTCCACCAATCATAAGTCGCAGACTCAAAAGAATGAAACCGCACATGTGACCTTATCCATCGGACATTTCGTTTCATCTAAACCCTTTCAAGTTTTTCGCCAAAACTCGCTTTATCGGATTCTTCCGCTTGTACCATGGAATTCTTCCACTCCCATGCTTCAGACAGATCACTCCTGAGCTCAAGTGATTCGTGAGTCGATCTAAGACCCTTGCCATATCCTGAGAGACTTTTATCAATGCTTCAGTTGAAGCATTTTCATTCATCGTTGACTCTGACGGACCTAAGGAGATCCAAAGGATTTATTTCCCACGCTTCACCACCAAATTTCCCGAGAGGTGGATCCATTTGCATAATAAATGTAACAAAGACATCCTCGATTGTGCCAACACCTTCTATGCAAGTGCATCGAAATCTTAACATCTTCCAAACGCCTAAACCTAGGCTCGATATCACTTGTCATACTGGCCCCTACTCGACCCGACATGGATCCGAACCGGTTTCGGACGCTAGAACATAATACTAGGACTCTTTACTCCGCTTAATTAGACATTGCATATCCAGTCTTATAATATATCCAAGCACTGGGTATGCCAAATATCCAAAATAAACTACAATAATCGTAGAATGGAGCTTATGTGGTCACATATATTGGGCCATTACTAAGTCCGATTACATATATTCAAAACTATACATTTACAATTATCGATCGTAGTGCGGAACCTTACAACAGATGAACCCCTAGTCAGGTGTCAGCCCCAAGAATGCGTGGGTTCCTGAATGCCTTCTCCTCGTGACCTACACTTGACAACCTGCATGTTACTTGAGCGGGAAACATATATAAATATGTATGTACAAGTTCATATTTAGCATATAACAATGTATATTGGAAATTACATGCATGGTATATCATAGATTTATACAGCTTAATTATGCTTATTTTATATATAAGTAATTGTGAGGGTAATTTTTACAAAGTTCATTGTATATGTCTGGGGAAATACTGGATCATACCATTACAGACTTTATAATTATTCAGTCTCCTTAGGAGTTAAGGTAGAGTTTACTCATTCGTGAGATACCCGGGATGTATTATAACAAAACGATAACCTTCATGTTCTCTGTTCAATATCTGGGGTTATTACCATATAATTCATGGAAATACTCTGCATCATTCAATAATAATAAATGAGTAAGACATAGCACAATGAGTATCCAAATACTTTATGCGACCAAGTGTCATAACACTGGGCAGAGTGCGCGCAAAGACCGACAGAGTGCCGTCGTGACTAATCGTGAGAGTACCATACTATGCCGGGGCGACAACGCCGAGAAAGTGCCACGACGACCGGGAGAGCGCCTAAGTACTAATGCGCCGGCATCGACAGAGAGGCCACAGACTAATCAGAGTACCGTGTCATTTAATAATTGGTCTTAGGCATTTTTATAATTATATGACTTCCGTAATTTACTATTTTATAATAGGCATTCTAGCCATATTATGTGTTCTCGGCTGTATCGTATTACTCATTTTTCCGGTCTTAACTTCATATTTTGACCCTATGTCCTTATACTCCTTAAATCTAAGGTGCTAAGAGTCTATTCTAAACTGAATCACTCCACCTGAGAGCACACAACTCAAGTTACGTCCGAAACTACTTAATTTCTATGATTAATCGACGCAGGAAATGGCTTGGGTACATACTTCACTTGGAGGAATATTTCGACCCTTAGAGTCCGAATTTGACAATACTTTCTTTAAGTTTGGTTCCCAGTAGTTTATTTTAAGGCCACTTGAATCACTCAAATCGGATAAGAACCGGGAAAGTTATGGCTACAAAATACAAAAACTGGTCAAACTAAACAGAAACAAGCCCCCACTGGGTAGAACTTAACTTAATGCAGAGAACTTGGCCAAAATTGACTGGGGACTGAGTTCTGTCACTCGGTAGAACTTAACTTCTACCGGTAGAAGACACCCGAGAATGCCCGTAATGTGTTTTCTCACATTTTCCTTCACTTTAACCATGGATCACTCCCACACTTCCTACACACTCAAAACCATCTAATTCACTCAATTCCTTTCTATTACAAATTTATCTTCATTTATTCTTCAAACCATGAATTTCTCCAAAATCATTTCAATATGGGTCTTAACCCATACACAAGCTTAAATTAAGGATTTGTTAGGGTCATCTAAACCCTAACTCAATGCTTAATATTAACTTCAGCTTTGAATCCAAACTTCAAAGAGAGTGATTCCTACTTTTCTCTTGGGATTGGGAGCATTTTACCAACCCTACCTTCAATAAATCTTTGACAGGTAACAAACCAACAAACCTCAGATTTGAACTCATAAACCTCTCTTAGAATCCCATACAAAATCCATGTGATTCATAATAGAGTTCATATCCAAGTTGATCCATACCTTTTGATTCCTGGGTTCCTCCTTCTTCCTCTTCTTCTTCTTCGCTTCTCCTCTCTCTCTTACTTCGCTTTTTCCTCCCAATTTGAGACCAAATTCGTCTTTAAAATCCTATCTTTTCTAAGGCCATGTTTGGCCATCAAAACCCATTTTTGGGTTAAGTTTGCTTTATCGTTTTTGCCCCAATCTTCCCTAATTACATTTTAACTCTTAACATTTATACTTCGCCTCTAATTATATTAACCATGTCTCGATGCCCTTGACAATTTACTGGCTTTTGTCCTTATAATTCGTACAACTTCCGAAGCTTCTAAGTTTCTATATTTTCGCAGCTAATTTACTTAAAATTTTAATTTATGTCGACATAATACCCTAACATGTTGAAAATAACTAGGTATATTTCGGTGTTTACTGCAAGTATGTTGGCTGACAATGAATGGACCCGTCCATCAGATTTGAGCTTTCCTCGAAAACAAATGGAGCTCGAGTCAGCGAGGTGACTTGGTCTCCTCCTTGAAACTCTTCCTGCTATTTATTTGGTCATGCCATTTCTTTGATCTTTGCAATCTTGGTATTCAAGTAGCATTATTCCGTATTTCTTCCAATTCATTAAGATCAAGAAATCTCTTCTCTCCAGCCCACTTAAACCATGTTTAGCTTCGACGCCCCACCACGCTTATACTCACTTCCACTGGAAGGTGATACGCTCTACCATAGACCAACCGATAAGGGACATTCCTAGATTGTCTGAAGTCGCTCTATAGCCCATAACGAATCAAGAAGTTTGACGGACTAGCTTCTTCGCTGTATTAACCACCTCACGTATGGCTTTAATTTCCTCGTCATGAAGCCCACTCGCCACTGGCGATGATGGTGGTAGCCACTGTGTTTCACACCATATTTAGCCAAGAGGTTTTCAAATGGTTTGTTATAGAAATGCGAACTCCATCGCTAATAATGGCTTTGCATCTCCAAACCTAGAAAAGATATCGGGCTTTCAAAAATTCGAAAGGGACCACCCTATGGTCATCGGGTTCAAGTAGGATCGCTTTCAACCCATCTGAAACATAGTCCACTCCCCACCAAAATGTACGATGACCATATGAGGCGGGAAAGGTCCCATAAAATCGATACCCCATACATCGAACGCTTCGACCACCAAAATCGGGGTTCAATGGCATCATGACGGCGAGACAATTTCCCCGAAGCCCGCATCCGCCACACACCGCATTACTGTATGCGCTTCCTTGAACAATGAAGGCCAATAGAAACCCGATCAAGTAAAGACCTTCATTGTCGCCTTTCGGGGAAGCAAAATGACCACCACAAGCACCTCACGGCAATGGTTTAAAATTCCTCATTGCCTTCCTCGTGCACACATTTCCCGATGATTCGACCGCATTAGCATTTGAACAGGGCGCTCTTCCCAATAATAGGAATGGATTTTAGCAAAGAAATATTTCCTATCCCTCGTCCTTTCCACTCGTGGAGGATTCTCCCTGTAGTGAGGAAATTGGCAATGAGCATACCAGTGGAGCTTTCTCCAACCGCATTAGGGATTCTTCAGAAATTCATCATTAATAGGTGGATCCAGGAGTGTCGTGGGCTATAATTAACCTTGACAGACGATCCGCCACCACATTTTCCACCCCTTTCTTATCTTTAATTGGCAAGTTGAACTCGGGCGTAACAACCCAACTGGATGAGTCTTGCTTTTGCATTTTCATTGGTTAGAGATATTTCAGCTGCACGATCTCGTGAAAAATGACTATATCTACTCTAACCAAGTATGCTCAAAATTTATCTAAGGCATATACCACTGCAGCGCTTCTTTCTCCTCGTAAGGGTATAATTCCTCCAGGCTTCATTCGGGGGGTTCATTTGCACAATACACCACATGAGGTTTCCCATCTTCTCTGGGGCGCGTACCGCTCCCATAGCAAGATCACTCGCATCACACATCACCTCAAATGGTAACTGCCAATTAGGTGCTTGAACTATCGCGTAGTCAAATGAAATTTCGCCTTCAAAACTCTTCGCAATCTTCCTCCCAACGACTTATGATCCTTCTCGCTAGAAGCTTCGTATTGTGGCTACAGCAATCTTAAAAGTCTTTAATGAACCTACTTCGAAGCCTCGCATGACCAAGGAATTGTCTAATTGTTTTCACATTTGTCAGCGCACTTGGAAATAATGTCGATCTTGGCTTTATCAACCCACCCCGCTAGGAAATAATGTGCCCATAATACAATTCCGGTTACCATAAATGGCATTTCTCCCAAGTAAGCACTCAAATTCTTCTATGCACCCCGCAAACGGCTTCCTAAATTGCTGGCCATCTCTTCAAAATCATTCATACATCGCGGATATCATCCATGTATACCTCCATTATACGTCACCATGTCACCGGAACATACCGAGCATACATCAAAAGTGGTTTGGCGTTATTAAAGCCTGGGAAAGGCATCCTATAAGCATACGCGCTAAATGGACAAGGGAAAGCTGGGTATTTTCTGATCTTCCTGGGCAATTTCTATCCTGGAAGTACCCTCGAATACCCATCCAAAAGCAATAGAAGGGGTGTCCTAAATCCTCTTCGATGAGCCGATCGATGAAAGCGTGTCTGAAAGTGGTCTTTTCATCACCTCATTGAGCCCCTCTTCTATAATCTATGCACACTCATGAACCTGTTGTAAGCTCCGTAGACAATTCTTCACCCTTCTCGCTTTTCTGCTCGCCATGTTACCCCTGATTTTTAGGCACCACCCGAGTTGGGCTAACCCACAAGTATCGAAATGGGATAAATGATACCAATGAGCTACTCTTGCCAAGACCTCCGTTACCCAATCACTTCCCTAGGACATTCACCACAAACGCTTAACAACTTAGACTCTCTTCTAAATAGATGTGACAAGTGCAAATGGACGGTTTATGCCTTTCTCGATCAAAAAATTTTCCACATCCCAATGCTTCGTTGTTTCTTTTGAGAAGTAGAGATTATGCTCTTCAGTAACAAGAAGAACATGAATCGCAATCGCAATCGCCATTTGTTTCCAAAATGCATACTTTAAATCAATCGAGGCCATTTAGCCGCTGAGGTTCCTCGGGTTCGCCACAAACAATAGAGAAAATTTATTCCTTCTTCTCCAATACCTACTAAGCTCATTTCTTGAAATTGCTTGGCTTCTTACAAGGCAATTCCGATAATCAACTCGGTTAATATCTCTCGTGACTGGTCAGCCGGTTAGCCTCGTTTCCGTAATGGTATCTAAAATACGGCACTTCCAAAGTCATCCTCCTGAAAGTGCATATGCCTTTTACCCAATGGAAAATATCGAGTTCCAAGCGTCATGATTTCCAAACGTGAGTTGCATGACTCCATTCCCAAGAATTGATGACCACTGAAGTGCGCAACCAAAAACTGGCCTCCCAAGATGATGGGCACATGATTAGGTCCATTGTAAACTGGTTCTGATCAAGTACCTATTAAAATCCACCGATATATAAAACTGGTCAAATTCGTAAGTAAGAACGTCCTCAATGGTTCCTTTGGTATGGACAGAATTTTATTTGAGCATGTAAAGTGTGAATGAAGTGGTTCAAGACAACTAAAACCTGAACTGCCAGCTACAAATACAACAGATTCACTAGTCCCTGTGTCTAATGAAGGCTTTCCACGCCGATGCTCCAATATTCACTGACTGGAGGACATCTCATCCTGTACTTCAATTGAGTCTGGCCTTACAATGAGACCACTTGCCTAAATAAAGCGCTTCTGATGTAGCATTAATTTTTTTACCAACAAACCCTTAAGAATTTTGCGTAGGTAGGAACTTGTTTAATCATATCGAGAGAGAATGACGAATTTCACCACGCAATATCTAACATTTCTGTTTTGTTAACATAATCTTCTTCTTCTGAGAACTCATAAACCCGAGGGTACTCTAATCTTTACTTCATCCTCATTCAATGACTGTTCTTCCGGAGTGGCTCAAACCCACTCACGGAGTCGACTGACCGGCTTGATAATCGTTGTATTTTTAATTCCCTACCACTTCAGAAGTCACAACCGCCTTTAACTTTACCGCTCAGATGAAGTCCTCTACGTACTCCCGGGTTTATCTACTACTTTTCGATATTGTTGTGCCTCGGAAGGGAGCCTTCCCCTTTTTCTCTCGAACTCCTCGTAATCGCCGATTAGACAATTTTGAAATCTCAAAATGCATTGTCCAATTTCATATTTGCAACTTTCACGCCCTCACAATCTTTCCACAGTCTGACATTCAAAGACCTTCTATTCTTCTACAAAGGCCTACCACCTTACTTAAATTCAGAATTGCCTGCTCAACAGATAGTATAGTGGAGCGCATCCAAGAGCCGTTGAAGTGAATCAACTCGCCGCCTCATTTCTGGAGGGATATACCGGGGTTTCCTGGGCTTCCCGCATGTTTCGAGAGTAGTTTTTCCAATTATGAATGCGCCGAGCTGCTAAAACGGAGCACGCATCAAGTGATCTACCCTGATTCACGATTCGATATTCTCTTGGCATTGTTCCCCATAGTGACCCATTTGACCGACACAGCAAGAAGGTTGCATGTTACAACTCATTCAACGAGCGCATTTTATGCTGATTTTTATTTCCATCCTGATCCAGCTTCCTGAAGTTAAATGGTCAATTTTTCTCTCATCACAGGTGTCCTCATAGTAAAGTATATGAATGGACTCCCTCTGTAACTCGAGTGCTCAAGCCTTCTGGCCTCCTCGACGTGGTTCATCCCATGCCTTGCAGGTTTCCCGCCTACATGCATTCAAGAAGTCCAAAGCCTCATCCGGTGTTTACTCAAAAAGTTACCTCGCATTACTGTTTCAGCAATTGTTTCATAGGCGAGTGACATACCACATAGAAAGAAATGGTTTACCAAAGATCCATGTATCAAACCCATGATGCATGCACTAATGCATTCCAGCAATCTCCTAACACCGATAAAACCTCTCACCATCCCGAGCTGCAAAGGCGTAAATTCGTTTCAAATTATTGGTCGAGGAGGCACCGGGCTGAACTTCGTGGAATTCCCGCCTGCAGCTCACCCCACTTTTAATGGTGGTTCTAGGCCTCAATGAGTCGAGCCATATCTCGCTCATTCTCAGAGTCAATGGAAATGCTTTTGCCTTCAAGAATCCATGTCCACTATACCTTCCTTAAAGGTAGTGCACTTCCTCAAAATCCCCAATATGAGTGTGCGGATTTCTTCATTTTCCATACCCATGATATGTGGGGAGTAGGGTACTGTAATATGGCCTCACCGCTACATCTTCAGGAGGAATGCCACGCAGATGGGCACGACTCTGTGGAGGACGGATGTGATCCCTCATGGTTCTATAGCATTGATTCACTGGGGTTCCCGGTTGACTTTGCTGTCTTATGGATCCATGGTATCAGTATGTACACTAACCTCACTGCTTGGGTCAAGTTGTGTACTAATTCCCATTTAGTCTACCCGATGCGTGTCCTTCTTATCCCACTCGCGGTATAAACACCTATTACAAAATTCATAGAGACAGCAAAGAGCACCAACAAAGCTTGCAAAAAGGTTAAAATTAGCTAACAAAAATTAAAACTGAATGAAAGAAAACAAAGAAGGAATGCAAGAACAAATGATGAAACTGGCAGTCTGCAATCCCAAGCTATAAAATATTAAAATACTACTGTGATGCTGATCACAATACTTCAATCATCACAGCAGTTAACAACCATCCCAGAACGGCGCCTATTTGATTCGCGGCTACAAGATAATACGAGCTAAAATCAACAAAATTATATATACCTGTTCCTACTACTGCCGTAGTCAAGCTACCGCAAAGATAGTGAATCTAGTCAACACTGTGGATGAGTTTCTCATCCTAAGAACATACGCATGAGCGTAAAAAGGTAAGGCTTCTATTTGGACTTTCAGATCTAATAAAACAGTGAAGCAGTTTGGAAAATTTAGGAACTGTAAAACTGAAAGTGTATGTGAAAAAGTTAACTTTGAAGATTTAGGTCACTAACTTGGTGTTAGGCAAACATGTCCCCGGGTTTTATCCTCACGTTATGACATGCAACCTATAAATACCAAAGCATAACCGATCTTATGTTTAACTAGCAAACCCTCAATTTAATAAATAACTCCTATTTTAGTCAACACAGTGGCATGAAGCATGCCCTCTTTTCTCAGTTTGAAACCCCAGTTATCAAATAATACTTCGTAGGCTCAGAAAGACCATCTAATGAACCACAGCATCCAGCACAAGTATGCACTGTATCCTAAAGCATGGAGAGTATTGGCCAAATCAACAACATTCAATGCTATTCAACCCTAATTTGAGAAGATGAGGGCCATAACTACAGTACCTGTGACTTTCAGTACAAGAGGACAACATGCATATGCCCCACCACCAAGCTTAGCTTCCTTCCTCTTCATAAAGAAAGGAGCTTTAGCTAAGAATCTCTCAGAGTCATATCCTCAAGAGGTGTCTGAAGCCCGTGAAGTGGCAAGAGGAGCAGAGAAAGAGAGAAAATAAAACCCTAAATAAAATACACGAGACTTTATTTACAAAATGAAACTTACATAAATTCTTTTCTCTCCCCAAAATTGTTGCTTCCCAAAATTCTCTCGCTTGATTACAGCACAGAGGTCAGAGTAGGCTACCCTAATACATGAAAATACCAAAAAACTCAAATTTACTAAGTTAAAGGACAAGAGAGTAATACACCAAATTTGGAGCCTGCTAGCATTAAATGGCCAAAAACACGACGAGGCAAAGGACTGGCTAGGACTCCAAGAATTTCCCTAGGTAGCTAAATCATAAGGCATAAATAAATAGAAATTTCGCTAGCGGCTCGTACTCGTCGCTTGAAGCAAATAAATCGCTGTCGAAATAAATTTTAGAGTAGCGAAATCATGAAATTTCGCTAGGAACAGTGCCTAGAGAAAACTCCCCGGTGTTCACTGAAAATCCACAAATTACCGAACTTGCGAATTTTTCGCTAGTCCTCGCGAAATTTTCGCAATCCCAGCCGAATTTTCGCAGTTTAGCTTAAATTGGCCGGGCTCGCGACTTTTCACCGCTTTGCCTCCCGTCTTCTATCGCATCAATTTTTCTTCACTTTCTGCTCTCTTGAAGCCATTTATTCTTGCTACTGGGTTGATAGGTTTACACTCGAGTTCAAACTCATAATTAATCATACATCCCGATATTGAACTCTAAAGGCGCAAAAACCCGCAAAATGTACCCAAAAACTTAAATGGCATAAGTGCTACTAAGAAGACTTGAACACTAATTGGGATAAATGACATGTGATTAATGCAAAAAGCACTCAAACCCATCTAATATAGGGTTCAAAATCGTAACTTTCGGGGGCATTAATCAACTGAACCCAAAGCCGAGCCACCGGGCTACGGCGCCGAGGCCTCGTGGCGATCCAAACTGAGCTGGGACCTAACTCCCAGTCGCGCGGGCCCGCGGCAGATGAACCCCGCCAAAGTGAGCTACTCGGGCTCCGGCACTAAGGGCCTTGGTGGCGATCCACCGAAAGCAGATCCGACTTTCAAATGCGCGCCCGGCAGCAGTAGATGAACTCTGCCAAAGTGGAGCTACCGGGCTCCGTGAGCCGAGGTCTGTGGCGATCCAAACTCCCGAAAGGCATCCGACCTCTTAGGGTCAAGGCGTGGCCTATGCAGAGAGCAGATGAACTCTGCACAACTAGCTACTGGGTCTGGCACTACCGAGGTCTTATGGCGATCCAAATTCTCGAGGAGATCCGACTCCCCAGCCGCATGGCCTCGTGTAGTAGGATGAACCCATCAGCAGCCACTGGCACGGCGCCAGGCCACGGCGGCGATCCAAATTCTGAGCAGACTGACTCTCAGCCGCTGGTGGCCCGGTATAGTAGGATTAACTCGTCAAAGTGAATCCACCGGGCCGAGCCGAGGCTCAGGGCGATCCAAATTCCCAGCATCTTAACCTCAGTCGCTTGGCTTTCAGAAAGCAGATGAACTCAAGTAAGTGCTTATCAGGGTCTGCCGCCAGCTCTATGGGATCTAGCCTCCGAGCTGATCCGACTCCTTAGGTCAAGGTGGCCAGATGCATCTGTATAACTCACAAAGTGGAGCCACCGGGGCGCCCGCCGAGGCTCTGGTGGTGATCCAAATTCTGAGCGTGTATCTCGACTCTTATGAAAGTGCCCCAAGTGCAGGTGACGAACTCTCTTCAAAGCAAACCACTGGCAACCCGCTCGAGGGGTCTTCTTTGGTGGCGATCCACCAGGCCGCATTTTAATTCCTGTGTCAGTCAATATCAGGCGCATTAGATGAACTCAAAGTGAGCCACTGGGCCCGGCGCCGAGAGGCATTGGTCGTGGATCCAGCTCGAAACATCTGGAATTCCTGTGTGCCACGTGGCCCATGCAGCAGTAGATGAACTCGTGAAAGTGAGCTACTAGGCTCTAGGCGCTGAGGCCTTGGGGGCGATCCGTACCGAAATGACCGACCCTTAGGCAACAAGTGGGTCTGTGCGCAGTAGACTCAACCCCTTCAAAGCGAGATACCGGCTTCGGCGCCAGGCCTGTGGCGATCCAAATTCTGAGTCGATTCGACTACTTAAAGCACGCGCCTGTGGAGTATGAACTCGCTGGGGCGAGCTACTGGCCCGGCGCCGAGGTCCTGGGGCACATCCACTGAGCCGATCTTATTCCTAGAGGTCATGGGCCCGGCAAAGAGTAGGGATGAACCCGCCAGTGAGCTACTCGCTCCGGCGCCGAGGCCTTGACGGCGATCCAAATTTCGAGCTGATCCGACCCCAGTCAAGGCGGGCCCCGTGCGCAGTAGACGAACTCTTCAAAGCCGACCATCGCCACGGCGCTACTTACCAGAAGATCCACTGAAATAAAAATAACTCCTAGTCGTAGTACCTATGCAGAAAGTGATGAACCTCGCCAAACGTAGGTAATCGGCCTCGCTAAGGCCTCGTGGCGATCCAAAATTTGAAATGATCTCGACTCCTTAGGCCGGCCCGTGTAGAGTAGAGATGAACTCACAAAGTGAGCTACTAGGCTCCGTAGGAGTCGAGCCCCGTGGCGATCCACCCGAAAGCAAGACCGAATTCAGTCGTGGCCTACGAGCAGATGAACTCGCCAAATCAACCACTGGCTCGCTACGAGGCCATGGCGATCCAAACTCGATGGAGATCCACTCTAGGTCATTTGGGCCCGTAGAGTAGGATGAATCCCATCAAAGGAGCCACTCTGGTCACGGCAACAGAGAGGCCATGGTGCGATCCAAATTCTCGGAAGCAAGATTTGACTCCCAGGGCCACGTGGCCTCGGTGCATAGTAGATTGAACCCGCCGTTAGCCACCTGCCGCGAAACAGGCCTGTGGCGATCCGTACTGGAAAGCAGATCTTAACTCCCTTAGGTCAGCGTCTTGTGCAGTGTAGATGAACCTCGCTCAAAGGAGCTATCAGGTTCGGAAGGCCGAGGCTCAGTGCTGGATCCCACTCCTGAAATGATCCGACTTTAGGTCAAGGTGGGTCTCGCACGTACTAGATGAACTCGTGAGCTACTAGGCTCCCGCCGAGAATCTTGGTGGCGATCCAAATTTCGGTGCTGTATCTAACTCCTGGGTGTGCCTTGTAGCAGAGTAGAATGAACACTTCAAAGCAACCACTGGCAACGGCCGCCGAGGCCTTGTGCAGGCGATCCACCGAAATGATTTTACTCCTATATCGCCTAGCTTCAGGGCAAGAGCAGATGAACTCACAAAGTGAGCTATCAGCTCCGGCCGAGGCATTTGTTGCGGATCCAAATTGAGTAGCCGTGATTTCGACTCTTAAAGCCACGTGGCCCGGCAGAGTAGATGAACCGTGAAAGTGAGCCACCAGGCCTCTGTGCCAAACAGGCCTGTGGGGCGATCCAAACAGCCATCCGACCCTAGGGCGCCGTGGCCTCGTGCAGAGTAGACGAACTCTTCAAAGCGAAATATTTGGGCATCGCGCCGAGGCTTCGCGGCGATCCAAATGAAATGATTCGAATTACTAGGCTACGCGGCTCGGCAGAGATGAACCTCGCAAAGGGAGCTACCGAGTCTCTTCGGCCACTGAAACTCGTGGCGATCCACCGAGTCAGATCCGAATTCTGTATCGCGGTGGCCCGTGCAGTATAGATGAACTCGTCAAAGTGAGCTTACTGACCGGCGCCGAGGCCTCGATGGCGATCCAACCTGAAATGATCCACTCTAGGGTGCGGGCCAGCGTAAAGTAGATCGAACAACTCTTCATAGCGAAAGCACCAGGATTACGCCTCGAGGCCTCGTGGCGATCCAAATGGCGCTAATCCTAACTCCAGCCGCATGGCCTGCGTGCAGGTGATGAACTCACAAAGGGGCTACCTGGGCCCGAGCCGAGGCCTTATCGGGGGATCCAAATTCTGAGCTCATCCGAATTTTTTAGGCCGCGCGGGCCTGTGGTAGAGTAGATGAACCTTGGCCAAAGGAAGCATCGGGTTCCGAACGCCAGGCCTTCTGGGGTGGGGCCGATCCAAATTTCGCCTGATCTTACACCTTAGGCCGCGCTGGCCTCAGTGTGCAGTGTGACGACCTCCCAAAGCGAACTACGCCAGGGCTCCAGCCAGGCTTCTTCAGAGCCATCAAGCCCCGAGCCGATCCGACCAGCCGCGTGGCTTGTGCAAGTATATGAACTCGCTTAAAGAGGGGCATCAACTGCAGGAGCCGAGTAGGCCTCGAGGCTGATCCAAACTCGAAAGGCATCCGACTCCCAAAGCCGTGTGGCCTCGTGGTAGAGTAGGGATGAATCCCAGCCAAATTGAGCTACTGGTCTACAACAGGTCTTGGGTGGCGTAATCCAAGCCCCGATGTGACCCTACTCCCAGTCGCGGCCCGTGCGTATAGATGCATCCCGCCAAAGTGAGCTACTCGGGCTTCGGTGCCGAGGCCTGTGGCGTCCAGCCCGAGCAGATCCACTCCCAGGCTCGCAAGGTGGGTCCCGAAAGTAGATGAACTCACAAAGTGAGCTCACGGCCCAGCCTCTGAAGTTACATCCACTCCCGTGAAAGTGATCTAACTCCTTGTGGTCATGTGGCCTGGTAGAGTAGATGAACCCGCCGAATGGAGCTAGTCTGGCCTCTCATGTACAGGCCTTGGTGAATAATCCAAACAGCCTGATCCGACTCTTACACGTACCTGAGTAAGTAGCAGAGATGAAACCGGTTAAAGTGAGCTTACCGGGGCCCGCGCCAGGCCTCAGAGCGATCCAGCCTTTGCTGACCGACTTTGGGTTGCGGCCCGATGATCTCGTGCCACAGCAGGGCTTGCTTAAATCAAAATTTCATATACCTGTCTTACTACCGTCGTAGTCAGCTCACTGCAGAGTGGTCTAGGGTCTAACACTGGGATGGGGTCTTTCAACTCAGAAATGATCTGATAAGTGTAAGAGCCAAGGCCTTCTATTTGAACTTTCTCGGGATTTTTCCAAAAAGAAGGATGAGCGAAAATTGATTTAACTCAAAAACAAAAAACACCATGTGAAAAGTTAACTTTGAAGATTTAGTCACTAACCCAGGCAAGGAAACGCAAGTCCCTGTTTCTATCCTCACATGCAAACCCATAGTCCAAGGCATAACTTGATCAGGTTTAATCAGAGCAAACCTAACCCTGAAACAACTCCTATTTGAGTCAACACAGTAGCATGCAAACATACCTTTTTCAGTCAGAAACCCAGTTGACAACATCAATCCTCGAGGCTCGTGAAAAGACCATCTAATGAACCAAAAGACATCTAGCAATGGGTATAAATCAGATCCAAAGTAATGGAGAGTATCAAGCAAATCACAACATTTAAAGCCATTCAACCCTAGTCTGAGAAGATGAGGGCCATAAATACAGCATTCAGAGCTTTTAACACAAGAGTACGTAAACATGCTTAAGGCCTCAAACACCAAGCTTTAGCTTCCTTCCTCTTCTTCAAAGAAAGGAGGCTTGTTTCACACTCCCTTGAGTCATTATCCAAGAGGGTAGTTCGGGCAAATTAGAAAGTAAGGGAAAAAGAGTGAGGAGAACAGAGGAAAATAAAACCCTGAATTAAAATACAGACTCTATTTGGCTAGTAAATTAAAACTTACAAAAATTTTCTCTCCCCCAAATTGTTGCTTCCCCAAAATTTCCATGTCTGTATTTCAGCAAAAGAGGAGGGCCTATATGAGGCCAACACCCCCAACACACGCAAAAATGATCAAAAAACCATACAACCTGGCTAAGTTAAAGGACAAGAGAGTGGCACAACCAAATCCTAAAGCCCACAGCATTAATTACAAAAACATGACTGATACAAAGAAATCTCTGAGGAGTAAAGAATCTCATTAGGTTGAATAAATCACCATGCATAGCCAAAAACAGGAAATCCCTCGTGGCTATGTGGCTCACACACTCACATGATGGAACAACTTCCCATTAGCCTGATAAACCATGTGAGTAGCTTAAATCACATGAATCCCCGCTAAGAATCAAGGTCTCCAAATGCTCACTCATCCACTTAAATTGAGATTCTGGCCAAAAGCCGCGAACCTTCGCCAAGGCCGCGAAATCCCTCGCATCCTAGAGAAAATTTCTAACTCTAGCTTAAAATTCCAGCTTTGTCGATTCCACCGCATTTCATCCTCGTCTTCAATCGTACCGCTTTTTCTTCACTTATTCATTTTCTCATTGATTCTCGTATAATTGATGACCGACAATTGGGGTTGATCTCATGATTCATCATTGTAATGAGATTAACCCCAAAGTGCGCAAAACCGCAAAACAAACAAAATCATTCTCTAAACGGTATAAGTGCTACTAAGAAGACTCAACACTCACCAGAGAATGATATGATTAGTGCGCAAAGCACTCAAACCTATCTAATATAGGGTTCAAAATTTCATCACTGGGCACTAATCACACCCCCAACCGAAACGCCATAGTCCCTTAGCAATGCAAAACCAAATGGAGATGCATGTGGTGATTTTCAAAAGGTTATGATTCAAAAAGGTATATGTACATATAAACATCATTTCTTTAAACTCGAAAAATTGACATCAAAGTTGTAAACTGACATGAAAGAATCAATCCATACAAGAACAATTCTAGTCAATCTCTTGATCCACGATTCAACTTGAATTTCCACCTAAGTCTAGTGGTCTTATATAACCGTATTAAGCCAATAAATTGAAAAATTGTTCCCTCCTTAAACTTAAGATCGATACGGCCTTTAATCGCTGAACAACCTGTGGGGATAGGGAGATAGTTACACTTTCTTTATTCAACTATATCAGAGGGTGCAATGCTTAAAATCGATTTCACCAAAGTTCGTAGCTGTCTCCACCGATGACTCCCAACCACCGCGCCTAGGGCATCAAGTCAAAAGGATCACCGACCACTAACTCCTAATGTGTTTCACCCCGACTCCAGTGATGACTTCGAAAATCAAGCACCCAATTCAAGGACTCTACCTATCCACCCATGTGTAACGAACACAAAATCGGAATGACCCCCAACCACTTAAGGCTTAGGGCATCGCAGTTTCCAAAGGCTTTCTCGCCATACACCCCTGACCGTGCTCGAAGCCTTAAGGCAAAACTTACCACTTTATTTTTCTTTTACTCTTTCTTTCTTTTTCTTTTTTTCTTTTCTTTTCTTTTCCTTTTGGAAGACAACATTTGTCTTCATGTAAGGCAATACAACCTATCTTAGGTTGCACTGCAAGCCTAAGGTCAAGGCAAAGTTTAAAGGAAGTAAACAAATTCACAAAATTTAGCTGAAATAATCCGGAGGCAAGGTGTGAGTTAGCCTAAGGGATACCCTTTTCAAGTCGAGCTGGAACTTCCTTTAACCCCACCAAAACCAAGCTTCCAAGCATGGAATCTTGTTCCAGCATAGAGGTGATGCTGCTGGGTTTCAATTTCCCAACATAAAGCAATTCAATTGTCCAATTTATTAATTCAATTGTCCACTGAAGCACCACATCCAATTGAAGACAAAAACGATTACATAAGATGGGAGGCAACAAAAACATGGTATGCAAAAGTCTCAGATATATATAAATCGAATAGCTTTATATAGCCAAAATGGCTAGTACATGCATACAAAGTGACAAAAGTACTCACCGCCTCAATATGGCTAAAACATAAATCCTAAACAAAATTAGTAGGCGCTGATAAAGTTGGTAACTATACATAAATCATAAAAAGAAACCCAACCTCACCAGGGCAGCGCCGCTGTCCGGTTTGCCACGCCGCAGCCCAAAACATCCAAATAGGCCGCGCCCTGCGGGCGGGCTCCTCTTCTCGATCGTGAACATGAGGGAAGACCCGACAAGTCATGCGATCTCGCTAAAGCATAGAGAGTAATCAACAACCTCTGATCTGCCATACCAATGCGCCTGTGTGGTCGGCGGTGGTGTAATGTGATAGCATCCATCACACCAAATTATCTCTCTCGGGAAACGTCAGAATGACCGCATTCCGGCTAATGGTGTGTGCGTCGAATAGGATGGGCCGAGACCGCAAACACATAGTCTCCGTGGAGGAGTGAGATGAAGGTGATATCTGGAACCGACCAGATCTCGCCTCAGTGGGCAGGTATATCATCCGCGGTGGTGGTCCCACTCCCCGACCCCGATACCTCCCTCCCGGGTCCGGTCGTGGGTGGAAAGATACGGGCATAGTCATCACCCACTCTACTGACATGACCAGGGGGCATCTAATCCTCCTCTCAATCCTGGGCTCCTCTGGGAATCTCAAAGACTCGAGAACCTGGGAGAGCAGTCCCCAGATCAGGAATGCTCTCGCCCTCGTACTAAGTCCTTCCCGTGGACCTTCTCCTCAAATGTAGCAAGGAGGAAACATCACTACCAAAGGGACTGAACCAATATCCCTCCGAGATCCCAGAAGAGCTCCAATATGGCTCCTCCTACGCACACGCTGGGGCTAAAATAAGCCTCGTCTAACAAATGGTCGATCAAGATATGAGGCTGAGCCGCCTCCCCGTGAAAATACCGGGTCCAAAGAAGGAGGAAACTCGTGGCGCTGCTCAACCATCTCGCGATGAGGCTGTGGGCCCAATCTCTATAACCTCGCATTTCGCCACAGACACGCAGCCCAAAGATCCGAGATATCGCCGCCCGAAAGTACTCCACTCCGCCATCATCAATAATCGAACTCCAGCGCTCATCGCGACCATCTCGATTTCTACGCCATCGTGAGCGCGGTAGAACTCGCAGTACTCACTCTGGGTGGGTACAGACACCGCCTGAAATCATGGCGCTGCGAATGAATAACTCGCCGATCAACCCTACGGACTCCCGCATTCAGGATCGCCCCCTCAATGCCGTGGGACGTCGTAGAATGACTCCGATGAAAATCTCCGCTCGAGGTCTACGCTCCCGGGATATCGCGTCCGCGGAACAGGTCGCGAATCCTCGCGAAAGTAATAACCGAGGCGATGTCGCCGCAGCGATAGGATCAGACGCTGGGTAAATGAGAGGAAGATTTAATCGCTCGCCCGAATGTGCGGGCCCGCTGAGGGCCTCGCCTCCGAACTCCTTCAGGTACAGTGATGGGGCACGGTCCCATCCCGTGTCCGATAGCGTCGATCCCCTCGGTGTTCCCTCGTACGTACCGGATCTAAGTGTTGATGGCACTGGTCGGACCGCCGGGCCTTTCTCTCTGCACCGACCACCTCGGTCTAATGCGGACTCCACCCCGAATGAACCATACCCGATATCGAAATAAAATACTGGAAGGGGCCCGACCACCGAAAATGTTTAAGGCTCATGTCCGAATCGAGGTCTTAAAACGATCGAGGTAATTTAAAAGAAGAGATGAACCAGTGGCTCACTGGTGTAATAGCTGAAATCTACCGAATCGCAAATAAGGCTCAGAAAAGACCCCAGATGCTAAGGTGTGGCACCAAGTCGAATCCGAGGGCACCTACCGTCCCAGATCGGCAATGAGGCTCCACCGATGGCCCGACAGAGGTGGCTAAGGTCGCAATGAACTACCAGGCTCGTAGCACTATATGGAAGCCTCTCCTTCAATGGGTCGCATGTAGGTGCAAGAGCTCGCCAAGCAGAAATGCATTTGGGGCAAAGAAAGGCAGAAGCACATGGTTTCAGAATGGCCTGTCACGCTGGGCTGCGGCAGGCACAACCCTAAGTAAGAGCAAATGGTGACCCGAGACTGAAAGCCGTGGCACGCCATAGAGACTGGATTCGTGAGGAACTCGAGCAAAATGCAGTGGCTTCGAGGCATAGCAGAAATGGCTAAACGGACAGCCCTTCCACCTTGTTTAAATAGCTCGCTTGTGTCTGCTGGCCCTCATTCCATTTTTCATATTTTTCGCACTTGGCCATGCTGGCCTTCCTGAAATCCAAAAATTTTAAATTAAATATTACTACTATAAAATTATTATTATAAAATTTTACTGTATGAACTATAAATAAAATTTAACAAACAATACTATACTATATAAAACAAAGTACTAAATATTAAAATTACTAAATTAAAAAGTTTGCTAAAATAATTGAAATTAACTAAAATTTACTAACTTAAAACAAAAAGTAAACATGGTGAACCGCAATTCCTAGCTATGGAAACACCAACCAGTTCATTCTCAAAATTACCCAAGTGGGGTCATGAGCACGATCTCCTCAACCCCCGCAGTAGTCCCGGGTTATTCCGCGGTGTCAAGGCCCAAATGCTGATACGCCCACCAAGGGCTCGCGGAATCGAGCAATGGGCTTCAAGTAGCGGGGTGTTGATGGCAAGACTAATACTTTTCATCTCCTCAATTTCCGATCTCCCCAGCACCCCTTTGACATTTTGCTTCTCGCACACCGATCAATTGAAACAACTTCATTAGTTCTTAATTTTCCTTTCTAGCAACTCATGTTTGTCGCTCGCATGAAAGATGTTTAACTCCAAAGTCAAAGCCACAAAGCTGCCAGCTGTACGACTCCATTCCGGCAATTTTATGATTGCATTTCCAGGCCAAATGGTATTCCTAAGATGATTATACATGATCGGGTTCACTTGTAATTGGCCCGCCATTACACCACAAAATCTACCTGATAAGAGAAGTGTTTTGTCTATCTTCAATTAAGACATCCTCAACTATCCTTAGGGATTTCTCTTGGCACCGATCTATCGGGCCAATGAGAGTGTGATGTTGGTAGGTTTAAGTTCGCCACCTAGACCTAACTCGCTTGTATAACAATATGTGGTATCAGTCTCACACCGTTCCTAAATCAAGCAATGACTTACCCATGCAATTCCCACCAATATTGACCAGAAATCAGGGTAACTCATCCTTGTATTTGACAGTGAAAAAGTATTTGCTTTGGACTTATGGCACTAACTCTTGTTCAAAGTAAGAAATGCTCTTTTCTCAATGCCAATCCTCTAATTGTGCAAAGATCTTTCTTGTGGTTTGCATAAGCAAAATACTGCTTGATTATGTCCAATAAAGGTATGTTAACCCTTCACTTGCCTTAAGACCTCTAAGACGCCCTCGTTGAGATGCCTCTTCACCTCTAAGTGCTTGTGGAAATGGAGGTATGATATTTCATTGAATCCTTCTTTAGGAGAATATGCTCATATTGCAATTTTTCTCCCTATCTAGGTTCTTCAACAGTTCGCACAGTCGGGATCAACCTCTTCCACTCCTGGGTGATTATACCTTTAACTTCATCCATACATTCCCTGAATTGTTTGGATGATCCTACCTCATGAATTCCCTTAGATTTGAATCGCTTTGGGAAGCGTAACCCTCCTTCGTGTACTTCAAGAATCCTTGTCAATTTCTGCATGGAACACGTAGGTTATCAATTTTCCGGGTTCCTGCTGCCTCTGAGCTCTCCATCTATCTCCTCCTTTATTCAAGGTAATTCTTCTACAAGACAATCCTTTCGTGCCGCTTGCACACTGGATCCCTTTTTGTTCTCAACAAAGGCCCAACACCTTACCTCAAATTCAATATGGCTTGCTCCACCAGAGAAGAGATGCGGTGGTCGGTTGAAATCAAGGGAACCAAACTGAGGCTCTGGCCCCCGGGGGCACATACAGGTTGGGTCTCCATGAGAGGTTAAGGTGACCCCTCCAATCAGAATTGTAGGTGGCCACTCATATGGAGCATTGGATTGTTGTGGGTTTGTATTGTCCACAAAGAGCTCGCACATTCTCGACACATCAAATCCTTCACTCGTAGGGGCTCTATAGGAAACCGTTCTCACCGGATGAACAGGCTCTGGAATTGAGGTGGATCAAGCCCCAGCAGGATTTTCTACCACTGCATGCACTCCTGAGCACTCGCCTCAAGCTCCTCCACTTTCTCATGAAGGAAATCAGCTCTCATCTCTATTTCTTCTGGAAGTGCATACATCCCACCCCTTTGGTTGACTGGTGGTCTCATCCTATCCGATTCTCTAGGTTAGCCTATCCCAACCCTTAAAGTCTCAAACACGAATTTAAAAACTGATATTTCATCAGATGTTTGCTTAGAAAGTTCTCCATTGACATGGTTTCCAAAAGCAATTTCATGGCGTGAGACATACCACCATAGAAGTGGTTCACCAACACCAAGTGTCAAACCCATGATGTGGGCATGCACTCCGATGAAGTTTCACAATCTTCCCTAACACTGCAAACCTCTCCATCCCCGAAATGCAAAGGTATAAATTTGTCTTTTCAAATTATTGGTCTTAAGGAGCACCGAAGAACTTCTTTCAGAATCTTTGTCCCAGCCTGCTGAACTTCTGTCGGTTCTTAGCCCTCAATGAGTTGAGCCATATCTGGCCTTGTCCTGAGAGTCAATGGAAATGCTTTTAGCTTCCTCAAAGAAATCCATGTCCACTGGCACCTCCTGTGCTGCAGTGCATGAAGACCTCCCTCAAACCTTCCTATTATGAGTGTATGGATTTTCATTTTCCATACCATGATATGTGTATAGGGTATCTAAATATGGCCCCATCATACATTTAAAGGTGAGTGTGGCGATGCAGATGGCAAAATCACTTAAGAGGATGGATGTGATCCCTCATGGTTCTATAGGCATTGCATTCAATGGGTCCCTGCCGACTTTGGTTTGCTCCCGTATGGGATCCACGGTGAACAGTGATGTACACCAACTTCACCGCTGTAGTCAAGTTGTGTAAATTAATTCATAACCCACCGATGTCTCTATCCCCGCGACCGTTGCATAAACACCTGTTACAAAGTTTAGAGACAGCAAAGAGCAACCAACAAAGCTTGCAAAAAGATTAAAGTTAAATAACAAAATTAAAACCGACTGTGTTAAACAAGGGCGCCACTGCAAAGCGATGAAAACTCGGCGCCTCGCAACCGAAAGTGGACAAAAAGGGGTAAAAAGGTTACCTCCACTTGTGATGTTGATCACAAGTACACTTCCTAACTTCTACTTCATTAGTAGTTTGGGCACCATCCTTAACGGGCAACATTTGATTCGCACTACGTGAGTTTGTTTAAAATCAACAAAATTATATACACCTGTTCTACTAACGGCCAGAGTCAAGCTATCAAAAGCAGAGAGTGTGTCTAGGGGTTTAATTACTTCTGGATGGGTTTTCATCCTAGAAATGATTTGCATAAGTGCAAGAATGTGGCTTATTTGAACTTTTTTGGATTTTCAAAAAAACATGCGATGAGTTCAAAATTGGACAACTTAAAAACAAAAAATCGTGAAGCGTGAAAAGTTAACTTGAAGATTTAGGTCACTGCCAACTTGTGTTGCTGGCAAACAAGTGTCCTCTGTTTTATCCTCAAGTACATTAGCAACCTATAGTCCATAACTGATCTATGTTTAACTAGCAAACCTAACTCTAGAAACAACTCCTATTTGAGTCAACACAGCATGCAGCCATGGCCCTTTCGCTTGAAACCCTAGCATTAAATATCAAATCGAGGCTCCTCGTAAAGACCATCTAATGAACCACAAGACATCTAGCACAAGTATGTAATCAGATCCTAAAGCATGGAGAGTATTGGCCAAATCAATAACATTTAAAAGCCACCAACCCCACTCTAAGACAGAGGGCCATATAAATAGCGCATCTATAGCTTTCTTAAGATACAAGAGGACAACATGCTTAGCTTTTCCCACTCACCAAGCTAGCTTCCTTCCTCTTCAAAGAAAGGAGGCTACTTCCAAGCATCTCTGAGTCATTATCCCGCAGGTGTCTGGCAAAAATTCTAGAGCTATGGAAAGATGAGAGAGAAGAGAGAAAATAAAAACCCTAACTAAAATACGAGACTCATTTTACAAAATAAAACTTACAAAAATCTCTTTTCCTCTCCCCTTAAATTGTTGCTTCCCCCAAAATTCCCTATATTTTAATATTACAAAAAGCAGGTTTATGATAAAGCACCAACACATGAAAATACCAAAAACCTACAATTCGCTAAGTTAAAGGACAAGAGAGTAATCCACCAAATTTTAAAGCTCTGTTGGCATGAATTACAAAAACATGACGAGGTTAAGAATCTTCGCCAGAGGAAGAATTTCATGGTAGCGAAATCACCATGCATAATGAATAGAAATTTCGCTTATGTCACAATTTCATGATAATAAATTTCGCCAGCTTAGCTTAAATCCCATAAAAGTGAAAGAAGTAATCATGAATTTTCAAGAACAGTGCTCATAGCGAAATCAGGTTTTGACTCATGCAATTCTGGGAGATTTCGCTTAGTTGCTACCAGCAGGCCATAAATCTTAACCATTTGTAAAATTTTCGCAACTCTAGCGAAATCCAGCTTTGTTGATTCCCACCGCATTTCATCCGCCTTCAACCACTGTTTTTCTTCACTTTGCCTCATTTCACACACACACATTGATTCTGGTATAATCTTCTGATGACCGACAATTCAAAATTGGAGGTTCATGATTCATCATTTCAGATTGAGATCAACCCCAAAGCGTATGAAAAACCTGCAAAACAAACTAAAAATACTTCCTCTGTAAATGGCACATGCTACTAAGAAGACTTGAACACTTCAATTGGTGAATGACATGACGCGCAAAGCACTCAAAACCTATCTAACATGTGTGGTTCAAAATTGGCACCGTGGCACTAATCACCGTAGTGCATGATGAACTCTGCCAAAGTAAGCTATTTGGCTCTCGGCGCCGAGGCTCGTGGCGACCCACCAGCAGATCTTACTCCTAGGTCAGCGGGTTTGTGCAAGAGGAGATGAACTCACAAAGTGAGCCATATCGGTCCCAAAGGCGCCGAGGCTCGGTGGCGATCCAGCCGAAATGATCGACTCCTAGACTGCACGTGGCCAAAGAGTAGATGAACTCGTGAATGTGTGAGCCACTAGGCTCTGAGGCCTCTAAGTGGCGATCCGCACCGAGCGATATGACTTAGCAACGCACCCCGCGCAGAGATCAACTCTTCAAAGCGAGCTACCGGGCTTCGCGCCGAGGCTCGCGCGATCTCCGCCTCGAAATGACGACTCTCGCTTACGCGGGCCTCGTGCGTAGATGAACCTGCCGAGCATTCACCGGGCTCCGCAGAGGCCTTGGTGGCTATCCAAATTCGAAATGATTTGACTCCTAGGTCAAGGCGGGCCCGTGGTAGTGAGTAGGATGAATTACAAAGGAGCCACATTGAAGTTCGGCGTCTAAGTCCTTTGATGACATCCACAAATCTTTGAGCTGATCCTCAATTTTTAGGGTCAGGGCCCTCGTGGTGAGTAGACGAGAATCCCTTCAAAGTGAGCTATTGCGGTCGATACCGACTAATCGACTCCTAGGCCCATTGGCACATTGCGATGGAGATGAACTCGTCAAAGTGAGCTACTTGGCTCTGGGCTCTTAGGCCTTGGTGGCGATCCAGCCTGAGCAGATCTGACTCCTTAGGTTGCGTGGCCCATGTAGAGTAGATGAACTCGTCAAAGTGAGCTCTGCGAGCTCCGGCGAGGCCTTGGGGGATCCGGCTGGCGAATCGACTCCTTAGAACGCGTGGCTTGTGTAGAAGTAGATGAACTGTGAGTGAGGCTACGAGGGCTCAGTGCGAGACACTGGCGGGGGATCGGCCCCGTGTCGACTCCTTAGAACGCGTGGCACAGTAGATATAGATGAACTCGTCGAAGTGAAGTCTTGGGCTCGGCGAGGCCTTAGTGGCGATCCGGCTGGCGGTTTGACTCCTAGAGGCGTGTGGCCCATGAAGAAGATGAACTCGTGAAGTAAGATGCTACAGAAATTTATGGTCCACACGAGGGCCTTGGTGGCGATCGGCTGAGCTTATCGACTCCTTCGCGGCGTGGCCTATGCGGAGTGAGCGAACTCTTCAAAGCGAAATTTCGTAGGCTTGAGGCCCCGGGGCCTTGGTGTCGATCCATTTGGTGATCGGGCTCGAGACTTCATTAATTACGTGCGAGGTAGATCAACTCGTCGAGAAGTGAGCTATTGAGTTCCGGTGAGGCCTTGGTGGCGATCCGGCTGGTGATACGACTCAGAGGCTGCGTGGCACGTGCGAAGCGAGATGAACTCGTCAAAGTGAGCTACTAGGCTCGGCGATGCCTTTATGGCGATCCAGCTGGTGATCACATTCCTTAGGCTGCGTGGCTGTGCGAGGAGTAGGCCGGGCACTCTTGAAAGCGGCGGTGGGCTCGGGAGGTGGGGCCTTGGTGGCAATCCAGCCCGAGCTGATGTGACTCCTAGGCTGCGTGGCTTATGTAGAGTAGATGAACTCGTCAATGTGAGCTCACGGGTTCGGTATTTGTCGCCTTTGTGAGCGATCCGGCTGAGCGAGATCTTACTCTTTGGGGCTGCGTGGCTGTGCGAGCATCGAACTCTGACGAGCTGCGTGGCCGGTGGCCCCGAGGCCTTGGTGGTGATCCAGCCTGAGATGATCTTACTCCTAGGCTGCGAGGCTTGTGCAGAGTAGATGAACTCGTCAAAGTGAGCTATTGGGTTCCGGGCGCTGAGGCCTTGGTGGCAATCCAGCCTGAGCTGATCTGACTCCTAAACTACGTGGCCTATGAAGAGTAGATGAACACGTGAATGTGAGCTACAAGGGTCCGGGCGTTGAGGCCTTGGTGGCGATCCAGCCTGAGCTGATCTGACTCCTTAGGCAGCGTGGCCTGTGCAGAGTAGACGAACTCTTCAAAGCGAGCTACTGGGCTCCGGGCGCTGAGGCCTTGGTGGCGATCCAGCCTGAGCTGATCTGACTCCTAGGCTACGTGGCCTGTGCAGAGTAGATGAACTCGTCAAAGTGAGCTACTGGGCTCCGGGCGCTGAGGCCTTGGTGGCGATCCAGCCTGAGCTGATCTGACTCTAGGCTGCGTGGCCTGTGCAGAGTAGATGAACTCGTCAAAGTGAGCTACTAGGCTCCGGGCGCTGAGGCCTTGGTGGCGATCCAGCCTGAGCTGATCTGACTCCTTAGGCTGCGTGGCCTGTGTAGAGTAGACGAACTCTTCAAAGCGAGCTACTGGGCTCCTGGCGCTGAGGCCTTGGTGGCGGTCCAGCCTCAGCTGATCTGACTCCTAGGCTTCGTGGCCTGTGCACAGTAGATGAACTCGTCAAAGTGAGCTCGGGCTCGAATCTTAGGCCAATTGGCGATCCGGCTGAAGGATCACGACTCCTTAGAACATGGCACGTGTAGAGTAGATGAACTTCGTCAAAGTGAGCTCACGGGCTCAGGCGTGAGGCATGGTGGGGATCCGGCTGAGAAGATCTTACTTTTTATCTTTGCGTGGCTTGTGTAGAGTAAGATGAACTGGAGTGATGAGCCTCTGAGGGGCTCCGGCGCTAAGGCACTAGGGATCCCGGCTGGGCGATCGACTGCTTTAATTTGCGTGGCTTGTGTAGAGTAGATGAACTCGTCAAAGTGAGCTATTGGGCCAGGCGGCGGGGCGCGTGGTGGCGATCCGAGCTGAGCGGTCCCGACTCCTTAGGCTGCGTGGCCTGTGTAGAGTAGATGAACTCGTCAAAGTGAGCTACTAGGCTCCAGGCGCTGAGGCCTTGGTGGCGATCCAGCCTGAGCAGATCTAACTCCTTAGGCTCCGTGGCCTATGTAGAGTAGATGAACTCGTCAAAGGGAGCTAGTCGGCTTTGGGCGCTGAGGCCTTGGTGGCGATCCAGCCTGAGCTGATCTGACTCCTTGGGCTGCGTGGCCTGAGTATAGTAGATGAACTCGTCAAAGTGAGCTATTGGGCTCTGGGCGCTGAGGCCTTGGTGGCGATCGACCTTAAGGCGTCTGACTCCTTGGGGCTGCGTGGCACAGTATAGTAAGATGAACTCGTCGAAGTGAAATTTCTTGGGCTCTGGGCGGGCCTTGGTGGCGATCCGATAGCCGTGATCGACTCAGCAGAACTGCGTGGCACAGTATAGTAGATGAACTCGTCAAAGTGAGCTATTGGGCTTTGGGCGCTGAGGCCTTGGTGGTGATCCGGCTGGCGTCGACTCCCGAGGCTGCGTATTACATGAAGAAGATGAACTTCGTGAAAGTAAGCAACTGGGCTCGAGGCCACGAGGCCTTGGTGGCGATCCGGCTGAGTTGATCGACTCCTTAGCGTGGCTATGCGGTGAGCGAACTCTTGAGGGCGAACTACTAGGCCGGGCGGGGCCTTGGTATCGATCCGGCTGGGGCGATCGACTCAGAGGCTGTAGTGCGTGCGAGTAAGATGAACTCGTCCAAAGTGAGCTCTTGGGCTCCGGCGGCGGGCCTTGGTGCGATCCCGGCTGAGGCGAGTCGACTCCTAGGGCTGCGTGGCTGTGTGATTAAGATAGACAAAGTCGAAGTGGTACACTGAGCTCAGTATTTGAGGCCTTGATGGCGATCGGCTGGTGTCACGATTCATTAAGAACTGCGTGGCTGTGCAGTAGAGCGAACTCTTCAAAGCGTGCTATTGGGCTCCAGGACCAGAGGCCTTGGTGGCAATCCAGCCTGAGCTGATGTGACTCCTAGGCTGCGTGGTTTGTGTAGAGTAGATGAACTCGTCAAAGTGAGCTCTTGGGATTTGCGGCGTGTCGCCTTTGTGGCGATCAACTGAGCGGTCGACTCTTTTGGCGGCGTGCTTTGTGCGAGTAGATGAACTCTTCAAGCGACTGCGTACTTTCGGTATTTGAGGCCTTGGTGGCGATCGGCGGTGATCTTACTCCTAGAATTGCGTGGCTTGTGCGAGTATATGAACTCGTGAAGTGAGCTATTGAAATTTACGAGGCGAGGCCCATGGCGATCCGGCTGAGATGATCTTACTCCCTAGGCTGCGTGGGCCATGAAAGAGTAGATGAACTCGTGAGATGGGCTACTAGGCTCGGGCGTTGAGGCCTTGGTGGCGATCGGCTGGTACGATCGACTTCTTAGCGACAGCACGTGAAGAGTAGACGAACTCTTCAAAGCGAGCTACTGGGCTTCGGGCGTTGAGGCCTTGGCGGCGATCAACTTTGGTGATCTTACTCTGGGGTACGTGAAGCGTGAGGAGTAGATGAACTCGTCAAAGTGAGCTAGTGGGCTTGGTATTTGAGGCCTTGGTGGCGATCGATTTGGTGATCGACTTCTTAAGCGTGGCTGTGCGGTAGGCGAACTCTTCAAAGTGAGCTACTGGGCCTCGGGAGCTGAGGCCTTGGTATCGATCCGACGAGGTTGATATGACTCAGAGCTACGTTGTGCGTGAGTAGATGAACTCATCAAAGTGAGCTCTTGGGCTCCGGTGGCCCGAGGCCTTGGTGGCCCGATCCGGCTGGTTGATCGGCTCCTACGTTCACGTGGCTGTGCGAGTAGATGAACTCGTCGAAGTGAGCTACTAGGCTCGGTATGGGCCTTGATGGCGATCCGACTGGTGATCGACTCCTTAGGGCTGCGTGGCGTGTGCGGTAGTCAGACGCTCTTCAAGTGTGACTATTAGACTCCGGCGGCGAGGCCTTGGTGTGACCACATTTAATATGACTCCCAGAATTTGCGTGGCTGTGCATAATTGATAGACTTCGTCAAAGGTGATTCTTTGGGCTCAGTGGCTGTCGCCTATGTGGCGATCAGCTGACGAGATCTGACTCTTTTAGGCTGCGTGCTTTGTGCGAGGCTGACGAACTCTTCAAAGCGACTCTTGGGCTCGGCGATGCCTTGGTGGTATATAGCTGGTGATCTTACTCCCTAGAGGCTGCGTGGCTAGTGCGAGTAGATTAACTCGTCAAGTGAGCTATTGGGCTCGGCGAGGCCTTGGTGGCGATCCCGGCTGGTGATCTGACTCTTAGAACTGCGTGGCCCATGAGCAGAGTAGATGAACTTCGTGATTGTGAGGTACTAGGCTCCGGCGTTGAGGCAGCGATGGCGATCCCGACTGAGGCACGATCGACTCCTTAAGTGTGGCTGTGCGAGTGGGCGGAGCTCTTCCAAAGCGAGGCTCTTGGGCTTCGGGCGGGGCCTTGGCGGCGATCCGGCGCAGGCTGATCGACTCCTAGGCTCGTGGCTGTGTAGAGTAGATGAACTTCGTCGAAGTGAATACTTGCTGGGCTCGGTATTTGAGACCTTGAGGTGGCGATCAAGCCTGAGCTAATTTGAATCCTAGGTTGCGTGGCCTGTGCAGAGTAGATGAACTCGTCAAAGGGAGCTACTAGGCTCTGGGCGCTGAGGCCTTGATGGCGATCCAGCCTGAGCTGATTTGACTCCTTAGGCTGCGTGGCTGTGTAGAGTAGACGAACTCAGCGAAGCTGCGGGAACCTGGCTGGCTGAAGCGAGTGGCGATCCGGCCTCGAGCGTCGGCTCTAGGCTTCGTGGCTGTGTAAGTAGTGAACTCGTCAAAGTGAGCCCTGCGGCTCGAGAGGCCTTGGTGGCGTCGAGCTGAGCGGATCGACTCGGCAGGGTGCGTGGCCTCTGTAGAGTAGATGAACTCGTCAAAGTGAGCCTCTTGGGCTCAGGCGAGGCCTTGGTGGGGAACCGGCTGAGGCGGTTGACTCCTTAAGGGCTGCGTGGCTGTGTGTATAGTAGATGAGACTCGTCAGGAAGTGGGCTACTAGGCTCAGGCGAGGCTTTCTTTGCGATCAAGCTGGTGATCATGTTGGTTTCACGGCGGCGGGGCGCTTGGTGGCGATCCGGCTGAGGCGTCGACTCCCTGGAGTTCCGTGGCTGTGTAGGGGAATACATGAGCTCGTCAAAGTGATGTCTTGCGGGCTCGGCGTGAGGTCTTGGTGGCGATCCGGCCTAGCGGATCGACTCCTTGGAGCTGCGTGGCACATTAATGAGTAGATGGGCTTCGTCAAAGTGAGCTGCGGGCTCAATGGCCAAGGCTAGGTGGCGATCCCGGCTGGTGATGCGACTTTCCTTAGGGTGCGTGGCACGTGCGAGTAAGATGAAGACTCGTCAAAGTAAGGCTACTAGGCTTCGGAGTGAGGCCTTTGGCGATCCAGCTGGTGATCGACTCCCCAGGCTGCGTGGCATGTGTAGAGTAGATGAACTGTCAGGTGAAAGAGCTGGCCCCAGACTCCGTAGCGGCGAGGCCTTGGTGGCGATCGAGCTGGCAGTCCTGACTCCTTGAGTCGTGGCTGTGTAGAGTAGACTTCGTCAAAGTGAGCTCTTTTGGGCTTCGGGCGTAGGCAGCGGGTGGCGATCCGGCTGAGGTAGATATGACTCCTTAGGCTGCGTGGCCTATGTAGAGTAGATAGACTGTCAAAAGTGAGCCTACTGAACTCCCGGCCCGAGGCCTTAGTGGCGATCCGGCTGACGGATCTAACTCCTTAGGTTGTGTGGCTTGTGTAGAGTAAATGAACTTGTCAAAGGGAGCTACTCGGCTCCGGGTTGAGGCCTTGGTGTCGATCCAGCCTGAGTTGATCTGACTCCTTAGGTTGCGTGGCCTGTGTAGAGTAGATGAACTCGTCAAAGTGAGCTACTAGGCTCTGGGCGCTGAGGCCTTGGTGGGGATCCAGCCTGAGCTGATCTAACTCCTTAGGCTGCGTGGCCTGTGTAGAGTAGATGAACTCGTCAAAGTGAGCTGTGAGCCCCGGCTGTGGCTCGGTGGCGATCGGCTGATATGATCTAACTCCTTAAATGCATTGGCTGTCTGAGTAAATGAACTCTTCAAGCGAGCTGCGGGCCCACGAGGGCGTTGAGGCCTTGGCGGCGATCCAGCCTGAGCTGATCTTACTCCTAGGCTGCGTGGCTTGTGCAGAGTAGATGAACTCGTCAAAGTGAGCTAGTGGGCTTGGTATTTGAGGCCTTGAGTGGCGATCAGTCAGCGATCGACTTCTTAGCGGCGTGGCACGTGCGAGTAGGCAGACTCCAAAGTGAGCTCTTTGGGCCTCGGGAGGCGGAGCCTTGGTATCGATCGACGAGTTGATATGACTCAGAGGCTACGTTGTGTGGAGAGTAGATGTAGACTCATCAAAGTGAGCCTGCAGGCTCGGCGAGACCTTGGTGGCGATCGGCTGGGCTGATCGACTCCTACGTTGCGTGGCACGTGCGGAGTGGATGAACTCGTCAAAGTGTTTCTTGGAGCTCGGGGCGGCCCGAGGCCTTGATGGCGATCCATTTGGTGATCGACTCCTTAGGAACGCGTGGCATGTGCGGAGTGGTCGAACTCTTCAAAGCGACTAATGGGTCCGGGGCGGCGAGGCCTTGGTGGCAATCCGGGACTAATCACGACTCTGGTACCAGTGGCTGTGCATAGTTGATGGGCTTCGTCAAAGTGAGTTCTTTGTTCATTTGTCGCCTATGTGGCGATCCGGCTGACCAGTCGACTCTTTAAATTTCGCATTAACTGTGCGGAGAGCGAGCAGAACTCTTTAAGCGAGCTCTTGCGGGCTCGGGCGCTGATGCCTTGGTGGCTATATAGCTGGTGATCTTACTCTGGGCTGCGTGGCTGGTCGCAGTGAATTAACTTCGTCGAAGTGAGCTATTGAACCGGGTATTTGAGGTTTTGGTGGCTGATCGGCTGGTGATGACTCTTGAGTAAGAAGTGGCCCATGAAGAGTAGATGAACTTCGTGATTGCGAGCTAGGCTCGGGCGTTGAGGCCTTGATGATCCCGGCTGTTTGATCGACTCCTTAGGAAGCGTGGCTGTCTTGAGTGAATGAACTCTTCAGCGAGCTCACTGGGGCCGGGCGGGGCCTTGGCGGCGATCGACATGGTGATGGGCTCTCATTCACGTGGCACGTGTAAGTAGATGAACTCGTCGAAGTGAGCTCTTGGGCTCGGCCCGAGGCCTTGGTGGCGATCAAGCCTGAGCTAATTTGAATCCTAGGTTGCGTGGCCTGTGCAGAGTAGATGAACTGCGTCGAGGGCTACTAGGCTGCAGCGTGAGGCCTTGATGGCGATCGGCTTTGGCGGTTGACTCCTTAATTGCGTGGCTGTGTAGAGTGAGCGAGACTCTTGAAGCGAGCTCTTGGGCTCCTAGTATTTTGAAGCCTTGAGTGGCGATCCGACCTCGGGTGATCGACTCCTAGGCCGTGGCTGTGTAAGTAGATGAACTTCGTCAAAGTGAGCCCTGCGCTCGGCCCGAGGCCTTAATTGGCGTCGAGCTGGCGAATCGACTCCTTAAACTGCGTAGCCTCTTGTGGGAGTAGATGAACTCGTCAAAGTGAGCTCTTTTGGGCTCCGTATTTGAGGCCTTGGTGGGAACCAACTGGTGATTTGACTCTTAGAGCTGCGTGGCTGTGTATAGTAGATGAACTTCGTCAAAGTGAGCTGCGGGCTCCGGCGAGGCTTTCTTTGGCGATCCGGCTGAGGCGATCGCTCCTTAGAGCGGCGTGGTGCGTGCGAGTAAACCCGAACTCATCGCGAGCTGCACTAGGCTTGGGGCGGGGGCTTGGTGGCGATCCAGCTGGTACGCTGGTGACTCCTTGAGGCTGCGTGGCATGTGCGAGTAGACGAACTCTTGAAGCGAATTCTTGCGGTGGCGCGGGGCCTTGGTGGCCGAGTCGGCTGGGCCCGATCGACTCTGGTTAGAGTGGCTGTGTAGAGTACATGAGCTCGTCAAAGTGATGTACTGGGCTCCGGGCGCTGAGGTCTTGGTGGCGATCCAGCCTAAGCAGATCTGACTCCTTAGGCTGCGTGGCCTGTGTAGAAGTAGATGAACTCGTCAAAGTGAGCTACTGGGCTCCAAGCGCTAAGGCCTAGGTGGCGATCCAGCCTGAGCTGATCTGACTCCTTAGGGTGCGTGGCCTGTGCAGAGTAGATGAACTCGTCAAAGTGAGCTACTAGGCTCCGGGCGCTGAGGCCTTTTTGGCGATCCGGCTGGTGTCGACTCCCCAGAGCTGCGTGGCATGTGTAGAGTAGATGAACTTCGTCAAAATTGACACTTCCCAGGCTCCGCGCGGGGCCTTGGTGTCCCGAGGCTTTGGCAGTCGACTCCTTGAAACAAGTGGCACATTATTAGAGTAGATGAACTCGTCAAAGTAGACTCTTGCGGGCTTCGGGCGCTTAGGTATGGTGGCGATCGGCTGATAGATATGACTCCTTAGAACTGCGTGGCCTATGTAAGTGAATGAACTCGTCGAAAGTGAGCTCATGGCTCTGTGGCCCGAGGCAGCGGTGAAAGCGATCAGGCTGAAGCGAGATCAACTCTTAGGTTGACGTGACAATGTGAGTAAAATAGACATCAAAGAATTTTCATTTCCGGCCCGGAGCCTTGGTGTCGATCCAGCCTGAATTGATCTGACTCCTTAGGCTACGTGGCCTGTGTAGAGTAGATGAACTCGTCAAAGTGATCTACTAGGCTCTGGGCGCTGAGGCCTTGGTGGGGATCCAGCCTGAGCTGATCTAACTCCTTAGGCTGCGTGGCATGTGTAGAGTAGATGAACTCGTCAAAGTGAGCTATTGGAGCCCCGCGTGGCCCTCGGTGGCGCGATCGGCTGATATGATCTAACTCTTGCCGTTTAGCATTGGCTGTCACGAGTAAACGAACTCTTCAAGCGAGCTCTTGCGGGCTTGGGCGTTAGGGCCTTGGCGGCGATCCGGCACGGTGATCTTACTCCACGAGGCTGCGTGGCTTGTCGCAGAGTAGATGAACTGTAAAGTGAGCTAGTGGGCTTTCGGGGCGCAGGCCTTGTTGGCGATCGATGCAGTGATCGACTTCTTAAGCAGCGTGGCCTGTGCAGAGTAGACGAACTCTTCAAAGTGAGCTACTGGGCCTCGGGAGCTGAGGCCTTGGTATCGATCCAGCTTGAGTTGATATGACTCCGAGGCTACGTTGTCTGTGGAGAGTAGATGAACTCATCAAAGTGAGCTACTGGGCTCCGGGCGCTGAGGCCTTGGTGGCCGATCCGGCTGGCGTGGCTCCCCTCGTTGCGTGGCTGTGCGAGTAGATGAACTCGTCAGAGGCTACTAGGCTCCGAGGCGGGCCTTGATGGTGATCCGGCTGGTGATCGACTCCTTGGTGCGTGGCATGTGCGGAGTAGTCAGACTCTTCAGCGAGCTATTGGGCTCGGCCCCGAGGCCTTGTGGTGGCAATCCGGCTGAGCTAATCGGGCTCTGAGGCTGCGTGGCTTTGTCATGGTGATGAACTCGTCGAAGTGAGTTCTTGGGCTCAGTATTTGTCGCCTATGTAGGCGATCGGCTGACGGTCGACTCTTTAGGCTGCGTGGCACGTGGGAGCGAGCGAACTCTTCAAAGCGAGCTCTTTGGGCTCGGCGATGCCTTGGTGGCTATATAGCTGGTGATCTTACTCTGAAATTGCGTAATTTAGTCATGAGTAGATTAACTCGTCGAAGTGAAATTTGTGGAGGGCTCGGCCCGAGGTTTTAGTGGCGATCAGCCTGGCGATCGACTCTTAAGGCTGCGTGGCCCATGAAGTAGATGAACTGGGATTGTGAGCTGCTAGGGCTCGGACGTTGAGGCCTTGATGATCCGGCTGGTGACCGGCTCCCTTAGGAAGCGTGGCTGTGCAGTGGCGACGAACTCTTCGAGCGACTCTTTGGGCTTCGGGCGAGGGCCTTGGCGGCGATCCGGCCTCCTTGTAATCCGACTCTAGGCTCACGTGGCTGTGTGGAGTAGATGAACTCGTCAAAGTGAGCTCTGCAGGCTCGGCGAGGCCTTGGTGTTGGCGTCGAGCGAGCTAATTGAATCCTGGGTTGCGTGGCACATGCGGGTAAGATGAACTCGTCAAAGGGGCTACTGGGCTGCGGCGACGGGCCCAGCGGTGGCGATCCAGCTGGCGGTTGACTCAACAGGGTACCGTGGCACAGTGGCATGATGAGCCAGACTCTTGAGCGAGCCTCTTGGGCTCTAGCGGCCCGAAGCCTTGAGTGGCGATCAGTACTCGGTGATCGACTCCTAGGCCGTGGCACCTGTGAAATAGATGAACTCGTCAAAGTGAGCTACTGGCTCCGAGCGCTGAGGCCTTGGTGGCGATCAAGCCTGAGCAGATCTGACTCCTTAGGCTGCATGGCCTCTGTAGAGTAGATGAACTCGTCAAAGTGAGCTCTGCCGGGCTCTCCCGTGGCGGGAACCTTGGTGGGGAAACCAGCACGGTGATTTGACTCCTTAGGGCTGCGTGGCACGTGTATGGTAGATGAACTGCGTCAAAGTGAGCTCATCTTTGGGCTCGAGGCTTTCTTTGGCGATCGGCTGGCGATCTAACTCCTTGAGCGTGGTGCGATGCGAGGTAAGGCGAACTCATCAAGCGAGCTCTTTGGGCTTGGGGCGTTGAGGGCTTGGTGGCGATCCGGCTGGTGCTCCTGACTCCTTAAGGCTGCGTGGCATGTGCGAGTAAACGGGCACTCTTGGCGGAAACTCTTGTAGTGGTAGTGAGGCCTTGGTGGCGATCGGCTGAGTGTCTGACTCTGGGATTCCGTGGCACGTGGCAGAGTACATGAGCTGCGTCGAAGTGTCTTGGGCTCGGGTGAGGTCTTGGTGGCGATCGACCTAAGCGGTCGGCTCCTTGGGTTGCGTGGCTGTGTAAGTAGATGAACTTCGTCAAAGTGAGCTCTTGGGCTCCAATGGCCCAGGCTAAGGTGGCGATCCGGCTGAGCGTCGACTCCTTAGGGTGCGTGGCATCTGATAGATGAACTTCGTCAAAGTGAGCTACTAGGCTCGGGGCGAGGCCTTTTTGGCGATCGGCTGAAATTTGATGAGCTCCCGGAAACACGTGGCATGTGTAAGTAGATGAACGTCAAATTGGCTTGGCCCAGGCTCAGTGTGGCCCGAGGCCTTGGTGGCGATCGAGCTGACGGTCGACTCCTTAGGCTCACAGTGGCACCGTGTAGAGTAGATGAACTCGTCAAAGTGAGCTGCGGAAGCCGGGCGCTTAGGCCTTAATTGGCGATCCAACTGATAGATATGACTCTTAAATTTGCGTGGCCTATGTAGAGTAGATGAACTCGTCAAAGTGAGCTACTGGGCTCCCAGCGCTGAGGCCTTGGTGGCGATCCAGCCTGAGCAGATCTAACTCCTTAGGTTGTGTGGCTTGTGTAGAGTAAATGAACTTGTCAAGGGGGAACACTCGGCTCTAGGAGTAGTGCAGACCTTGGTCGATCAGGCCCTGAATTGATCGACTCCGCTTGGGCTCGTGGCACGTGTAAGAGTAGATGAACTGATCAAAGAGTGATCTACTAGGCTCTGCAGTATTTGAGATAGCGGTGGGGATCCCAGCTTTGGTGATCTAACTCCTTAGAATTCAGCATTGGCGTAGTGTGAGTAGATGAACTCGTCGAAGTGGTATTGGGCCGGCGTATTTGTGGCCACTGGTGGCGATCGGCTGATATGATCTATCGCTTAATTGCGATGGCGCAATGCGGAGTGAGCGAACTCTTGGCGACTCTTTGGGCTTGGGCGTTGAGGCCTTAGGCGATCCGGCTGAGGTGATCCTTGCCTCCCCAGGAACAACGTGGCTTGCGAGTAGATGAAACTCGTCAAAGTGGTGAAGTGACCCGGGCGAGGCCTTGGCGGTGGCGATCCTGTTCGGTGATCGACTTCTTAAGCGGCGTGGCACTGTGCGAGTAGGCGAACTCTTCAAAGTGAGCTCTTGGGCCTCGGGCGGGCCTTGGTATCGATCGGCAGGTTGATATGATAGGGCTCACGTTGTCACGTGGAAGTAGATAGACTCATCAAAGTGAGCTCTGCCCGATCCATTTGAGGCGGTGGCGATCCGACCTGAAGCGATCGAGCTCCTCGTTGCGTGGCACAGTGGAGTAGATGAACTCGTGAAGTGAAATTATGGGCTCGGGTGGCGAGGCCTTGATGGCGATCCGGCTGGCGATCGGCTCCTTGGGGCTGCGTGGCATGTGCAGAGTAGTCGAACTCTTCAAAGCGAGCTATTGGGCTCCGAGGTGGGCCTTGGTGGCAATCCGGCTGAGCTAATCGACTCAAGAGGTACAGCGTGGCACGTGCGTAATTGATGAACTCGTCAGTGAGTTCTTTGGGCTCGGTATTTGTCGCTATGTGGCGATCCGGCAGCGGTCGACTCTTTAGAGGCTGCGTGGCACATGCGGAAGCTGACGAACTCACTGGCGAGCCTCTTGGGCTGATGCCTTGGTGGCTCTCTCTTTGGTGATCTTACTCTGAGGCTGTGATGGCTAGTGCGGAGTAGATTAACTTCACCAGTGAGCTATTATTGGACTCCGTTGCGAGGTTTTGGTGGCGATCCGACTGGTGATCGACTCTTGGTACCGTGTCCCATGAAGAGTAGATGAACTTGTGATTGTGAGCTACTAGGCTCGGCGTTGAGCGATGGCGATCGACTGGCGTCGGCTGCCAGGAGCGTGGCACGTGCGGAGTGAGCGAACTCTTGAAGCGAGCCTCACCCGGACGGCGAGGCCTTGGCGTGATCGGCATGAGGCGATCGGCTCCTGGGCTCGTGGCACAGTAGAGTGAATGGGCTTCGTCAAAGTGATGCAGGCTCGGGGCGAGGCCTTGGTGGCGGTGAGGCTTTGGGCTAATTTGAATCCACAGGTTAGTGGCACGTGGAGTAGATGAACTCGTCAAAGGGGCCTCTTGGAAGCTCACAGGCGTGAGGCCTTGATGGCGATCCGACTGAGGCGATTTGACTCCTTGGCTGCGTGGCTGTGTGGAGTGGGCAGACTCTTGAGCGAGGCTCTTTGGGCTCCTAGCTTGGCTGAGCCTTGGTGGCGTCCCGGCCTCGGTGATCGACTCCAGGCCGTGGCACGTATGGGAGTGATGAACTCGTCAAGTGAAGCTACCTCTCAGCAGCTTGAACAGACGTCAAATCTGAATGATCCCATTCACCGCCTCGCAAATCGTCAAATACTAAATCAAAATGATACCTGCCAACAGCGATGGTGGGGAACTTGACTGGTGGTTGACTCAACAGAATTTGCGTGTTTTGTGTATAGTAAGATGAACTTCGTCAAAGTGAGCTCACGCGGGCTCACGTGAGGCTTTCTTTGGCGATCCATTTGGTGATCTAACTCTTGGCGGCGTGGTGCATGTTGAGTAAACCGAACTCATGACGAGCCTCTTTGGGCCCAGGCGGCGGGGAAGCGGTGGCGATCGGCTGTTGCTTTCGATAACCAAGGCTGCGTGGCATGTGCGGAGTAGGCGAACTCTTGAAAGCGAGCCTCTTGGTCTCACGGCGAGGCCTTGGTAGGCGATCCGGCTGAGGTGATCGACTCCCCAGGTTAAAGTGGCTGTGTGAAATTACATGAGCTCGTCAAAGTGATATCTTTGGGCTCGGTGGCCCGAGGTCTTGGTGGCGATCCGGCCTAGCGGATCGGCTCATGCCAGGCTGCGTGGCTGTGTACGATGGATGAACTCCGTCCAAAGTGAGCCCTCTGCAGATAAAGCTGGAGGCCTACAGGTGGCGATCCCGGCTGGTGATGATCCTTAGGGTGCGTGGCTGTGGAGATAGATGAACTCGTCAAGAGTGAGGCTGCACTAGGCTCCGGGGAGTGAGGCCTTTTTGGCGATCCGGCTGGCGATCGGCTCCTAGGGCTGCGTGTGGCGAGTGGAATGGGCTCGTCAAATTGAAACCTGCGCCGCCCAGGCTCAGCGCGCTGAGGCGCCCCAGTGGCGTCGAGCTGGCGGTCGACTCCTTAGGCTGTGTGGCTCGTGTAGAGTAGATGAACTCGTCAGAAGTGGCCCTCTTTGAGCCCGGGCGCTGCCAGGCCTTGGTGGCGATCCCGGCACGAGATGTAGATATGACTCCTTAAGGCTGCGTGGCTAGTAGGTAGATGGTGCCATTCAGTGACTCTTGGGCTCGTGGCCCGAGGCCTTGATGCGATCCCGGCTGAGCGGATCTAACTCCTTGGGTGCTGTGGCTTGTGTAGAGTGGCTAGACTTGTCAAAGGAGCTACTCGGCTCTCGGTAGGGCTGCCAGTGTCGATCGACTGAATTAATCCGACTCAGCTGACTCATTTATGTAAATAGATCAGACTCGTGAAGTGATCTGCTATAGGCTGCAGGCGCTGAGGGCCTTGGTGGGGATCCGGCTGAGGCGATCTAACTCCTTAAGGTGCGTGGCATGTGTAGAGTAGATAGACTGCGTCAAAGTGAGCTATTATTGGGCCCACGGCCTTGGCCCGTGGCCTCAGTGGCGATCGGCCCGATGTTATCTAACTCCTTGGGCTCGTGGCACGTGGCCAGAGTAGACGAACTCTTGAAGCGAACTCTTGGGCTCCGGCTGTGGCTTCTGGTAGCGATCAAGCATAGGCTGATCTAGCTCCTGAGGCTGCGTGGCTTGTGCGGGTATTAGGCTGATCAAGTGAGCTCTGCGGGCTCCGGGGCGAGGCCTTAGTGGCGATCCAGCTGAAGCCGGATCGACTCAGTAGAGCTGCGTGGCTTTGTGTAAAGTAGATGAACTCGTAAAGAGATTTAGCTCTCGACTCATGGCCCCGAGGCCTTAGTGGCGATCGAGCAGCGAATCGACTCCTTAAGTTTGCATAGCTGTTTAGAGTAGATGAACTCGTCTAAGTGAGCTACTGGGCTTCGGGCGCTAAGGCCATGGTGACGATCCAACCTGAGGAGATATGACTCCTTAGGCTGCGTGGCCTGTGTAGAGTAGATGAACGCGTCAAAGTGAGCTACTTGGCTCAGAGCGCTGAGGCCTTGGTGGCGATCCAGCCTGAGCAGATCTAACTCCTTAGGCTGTGTGACCTATGTAGAGTAGATGAACTCGTCAAAGTGAGCTGTGCAGAGTAGACGAACTCTTCAAAGCGACCTACTGAGCTATGGGCGCTGAGGCCTTGGTGGCGATCCAGCCTGAGATGATCTTACTCCTAGGCTGCATGGCTTGTGCATAGTAGACGAACTCGTCAAAGTGAGCTACTGGGCTCCAGGCGCTGAGGCCTTGGTTGCGATCCAGCCTGAGCTGATCTGACTCCTAGGCTGCGTGGCATGTGTAGAGTAGATGAACTCGTCAAATTGAGCTATTTGGGCTCCGTGTGGCCCCGGGCCTTGAGTGGCTGTCGAGCACAGCATATCCGGCCTCCTTAGGCACGAGTGGCACATGTTTAAGGTATAGAGTTGAATTGGGATCAAAATATGGAAAAATGGGTGAAAAACACATGCAGGCACTTTTAGCGGAGACTTGTGGTACAATTTGAACTTGTATAGTACAATATGTTAGTCATTTTTGTGACTTGTACGGTCTGAGTTAGACTTGTACAGTACAATACATTCGTTTCGATTTTGACCATTTTTGTATTTTGTACCAACTTGCTCATTTCTTATCTGATTTGAGTGATTCAAGTGACTGTAAGCTACACTTCAAGGAGAACAAAACTTAAGAGTAAATTTCCAAATTCTGATCCTAAGTGTGAAAAGTCACTCAAAGTGGGGTGTATGCGAGACAAATTCTAGTTCAACTTGGAACATATAGAGTAGTCAGTTGTTTGGACGTAATGTTCGATTGCTCCGAATTGGGTGATTCCAGTTGAATGAACCCTTAGCACCTTATCTTTAAAAGAGTACAATGACCTAGAGTCCAAACATGAAGTTAGGATCAGAAAAATTAGTAATACAGACTGTTCTAGTGTAATCGGATGTGAAGCTAGTTTGGCATGAAAATGCCACCAACTTTAGTTTGGATGATCGATTGGATTGATTCAATTCTAAGTAAAGTAGATTCATAGAGGAATAAGAATATATAGATAGAGGTGTGATTTCATAGACATCATACTTCACAAGAATATAAAGTACCATATATAATAGGCATGAAACAAGAGAAAATGTAGAAAATAGAAAATGTATAGATAATAATTCATAGAAACATAGAAAAAATGATTATAGAAATGAAAATAGAAAATGGTGAAACATGAATGTGAACATGAAAGGATATATGTATTGAACACATAATGTAGTTAGAGTGATACACGATTATTATCACATATAACTTGAAATGATAACAAATGATAAGTATACGTAGATAAGATATGTAGATCATTATATGAAATGAATACATGAATGAGTATACATGAATGAGTATACGTGAATGAGTATAAAAATGAATACGTGAATGAGTATTTATGAATGAGTATACATGAATGAGTATACGTGAATGAGTATATAAAATGAATACGTGAATGAGTATTTATGATTGAGTATATCTTTAAAGATAACCTGAAAATAGTTATAGGTGCTGAAATGTATTTGAAAACCGAATGGATTCGAATGTTAATAAGGGCAGGATTCATCAAACGGAATCCGTCAAAAATGTGAATATGAGAGTGAATATGAAATAGAAATGTGATATTCGAAAACCGAATGAACATGAATAATAATAAAGCGGGATTCGTGGCGGAATCAGTAATAAATGCCAAACAAGATGATATGAAGATAGTACTGACGGGATGCATAATCGGCATCAGTGCGAGAGAACACCTCGAAATTATTCCGTATCCCAACGTGGGATGCAGTAGCATCCCTAGTCATGATGGCGTATGGCATTGAAGAAATGTCCCACATGGCGGGATCTGTCGGCATCCGTCTTGATGGTGTATGATGACATTAGCAGTGTTACTGCGTGTCGGGGTACCAGCGGCATCGGCGATGGGCCGAATACCGAGTGATACCGCATTGGCGGGATGCACCAGTAATCGAAGCGTTGAACCCGAATAAGTGATACCGCGTGTGAGGGTGCACCTAACGGCATCCGACGCTGATAGGGCCGAATAAGTGATACCACGCGATAGCCGGGGTGCGCGCGAGCGACATCACGACATGATGGGGAGGCGAGATAAGTGATACCCGCGTGTGGTGCACGAAGCCGAATAAGTGATACCGCGTGTGGGTGCACCAGCGTCCGTCATGATGGGAGAACTGAATAAGTGATACCCTGCGTGTCGGGATGCCAGCGGCATCCACCATATGATGGGAATGAATTGTTAAATGTATAGCAGCACATTGCAGAGATGATAATAGGGTGGAATTTATCAAGCGGAATCCACTTGAGAAATTGTGAATCGAATAGTTAGGTGAAATAGTCAACATTGGCGAGTGTAATGAGTTTATAATGGAATATCTTAAATCTTAAGATTGATTTGTGAAATGATTTGTTGCATTGAATGCATGATATGAGATTATAAATGATTTGTATAATGAAAGCATGCGAAAATAGATAGCATGAGTATATGTGAAATAAAGGCATTGACCAGCAAATACATGTATTAAGTGTGAAATTTAGGAGTCTTTTGTAATTATAAGTGTTTGTAATAGGATTGCTCTGAAAAGTGCTTTACGCATAATTAAAAGTCTAAAATGGAGTTTTATAACAAATATTTTGGAAGATAATTGAAAATGTCGGAGTAAACCGGGCTCCAAACTTGATTAATAGTAAGTTAAGTCGAGGATTCGATTAGCGACACTTTGAAAAGAAAAATTTAATAAGGCAAATAAATGTTTTGATTAATGTGTGAGATAAGTAGACTTCGACTTGAATTGATCGGGTCAAGTAATGAGGGATTAGTGTGACACTTTGAAAATGAAAATTAATAAAGAAAACTAAAGGATTTATGGGCATCGGATCACGAAATATAATTTCTAAAAGGGGTTGATTAATGGCTTGGTCGCGATAGTGATGAGTCTAATGTGTTGGTATTGATGCGAAGGATTTGAACCTGTTATGAAGCGATATGACATTAATTAGTTGCATTGTATACGTATAGTTTACTTTGAATATAGTGATCATCATCACGATAGTGAATGATGTGATGCTTAAAACACCGAGATTCTCGTTGTCGATCGCATTTCATATTGTTTTAGCATTATTTATGCGGTTTGGGTGTTGATCACTTATTAAGTGTTTATTTTTTGAAATACTGTGAGAGCAGTGGGGCAGAAGAGCATCTTTGGAGAAGCTTTTGGAGACTATGACAATAAGAGGTAGACGAGGAAGCCCCCTTGCGTCAGGCATCCACGAGATCCACGACGTGGAGTCGACTATTCTGAAGTCAACCCCTTTGCGTGCGACGTCCCCGTCGTAAAATGCCTCATGAGGCTCAAATTCTGAATCTCATCATTCAAATCAAGAACAGAATCTAGGGGATGGAAAGGACGTCTGACTTTGAAATCTGAATTGAGAACTGCATTCCTGAACAGGATTTCCTTGGATCTTTGTGTCGTTTTTCTTATTGTTTTGATTATTTTATGGATCAGGATATTCTTCCATACTTCATTATGTGTTCTTTCACATTCATGATGTTCTAAACTTCTTTCTAGGGAGTTACATCAGAGCCACATCTGAACAATGGATTAAATTTAAATCTTTCATGTTAAATGAGTGTTATTAATTTATACATATTCTATACGCATGCTAATTATGCCGGTAATATACGTAGTATTAACATGCTTACACTTTGAAGATCCAGGATTCGAGGATAGGGGTATTGGGGATCTGATAAATACAACCTTTGTGTTCGGTTAATGAGATAGAACTGAAGGTGGTTTTGGGGTTGAACATTAAGCATTTTGAATGCCGGTCGAGGATGAGATATACTCAGTTCTATTCACGAAATAGTGAATACCTCGAGAGAGGATATCTAAGTAAACAAGATCACCTCATCATTGATATATTATATAAACAATGCGAATATGACATCTTGGGAGAATAATCCATTGAATGTGACGGAGATTTATACAGGCTCCCATTATCAATTCAAGCCAATAGTTTGAATTCTGGTTAGTATTTAAATTCCATCTTAGAATCATTTATTCGGATATTGTCTGTGGAAAATGTAGTCGATTCATCTTTCCATGTGGATCGATACTGATACTTATTAGTCTCCTTTCTATATTACTTGAAGGCGTAGCGTGCATGTATGGGCGTATTTTACATACGTTTCGGCTGTCAAAGTTTTTGATGATTAAGTGAAGGCTTAATTGATATAGAGTAGTAAGCATATAAGATAATGCTGAATTTTCTTTATTTTTTTATTATTTTGTTCTTTTGGTGGTGGAACTTTATTAGTTTGTGTTATTGCGATCTGAGGTTTTAGTGAGAGTATTCCACGTAATAAGCAGATTAACCAACGCTTGTGTGATCAGACCCGAAGGCTTACGCACGGTTCTTGTGGGAACATAGGCGAGCGAGTAGAGCATGATAGTCATGGAAACAACGGAAAGAGCAGAGATTTTGGCGTAGAACAAAGCGCGGACGCGAAGCCGAACCTTTGCCGAAATCAGCGCCCGGGCCATTCAGCACAGCCTGACCGATCATTACGCTGCTGTGCGATGAGTTACGTTCTACCTCCCGTGATTTATTCGGTGACGATGACGGCCTTGATTCAAGCGAAACAATTTTGGGTGAAATTGGTCGCATTCAAGTCTTGGTATATTGTTCATGGACTACCCATGAGAATCCGAACATGCATTTGACCTGCTTCCTCGAGTTTCTTATTTTCATCAAATACAAGTCTTTGAAGAAGCCACAGATTACTGATTTATTCCCACTTTCACTGGGGATAGAGCGAAGCATTATTTAACAGTCATGCGCTGAACTCCGTTCTTTACATGGAGCAATTTGGTACAAAAATTCGATAAATTCTTTCCACGTCAAAAATTACTGCATTTGAATTTAAGAAATCAATACGTTTGGACAGCAGAGGAGAGCACAGTGAGCATGGGATGAGGTTCACGCGAGTTGTGCCAGTGTCCCTGCTTATGGTAACGGATGGATGCAAGTCCCGCCTGATGGTGCAGGCTAGCGAACAATGATAGATGCCTCGAAATTTGGAGGATCATTGATGAAGAAAACCACCGACCAGGCGTATGAGATTTTAGAAATCATGACCGACACTAATCGTTAGCGGAGAGGGCTACACCCGATAAACACGGTGGTGAGTACGGAGACGATGGAGTTCACCGACAATGTAGTCAATCGTAGCCCAGCGCGGCTAACTAAAGCGAGTTAGACCAGAATAGCGAGCATTCATGCCATCTGGACCAACCGGGAATTGTGATTTTGTAGAGGAAGCGGCATAGTAAGTGCCGGTGTGGTCGGAAAACCTACGGTGAAGCGACTCGTCGTGTCGGTTTAGCGAATCGTCTGACCGCAAAGGACCATGTGACAGCTACGGAACCGGGAATCGAGGGCCAGGGTGGCGTAACTGTCGATCTCGTCGAACAACCAAGGAGTATGGATGGCGGAACAAGGCGTGGGAAGCAATGGGCCATCGCCCGAGCTAATGAACCACCCCCACAGAAAAGAGTTGGACGCGACAGCCACCCCAGCATGATACTAACTTCTCATTACGCGCTATGAATGAGACTAAAGTGACATACAGCAATGACAACCCCGGCTAAACAATCAAGCGGCCTGGTGAGAGTTTGGAGGTACGGATGAATGGTAATGTCTGGCGGGGCGGCGGGGCTCGCTTCGAAACAGTCGGAGATAAACCCTAGGAGAGGGAAAAGAAGTACTGGGCCATGCCTAGAGTGAAAAAGTTTAAATCCGGGTCGCAGCTAGGGAAGAGAGCTGACAAATTAAGAACAGGTCTGACATCCACAAAGACCGGATGAAAGATGAAACAGCCAGAGCTGGCGTCAGTGATAATAAAGTGGAAGGAAATCGAAAGCGAATAAAATCAGATGAACCTTCCATACAATCCCAGCATCATAAAGGTTAAAGAAAGGTAAGTTCTGAAAGCGATTTGCAAGTTTCTTGACATCTTTAAAAAAACTACATATTAATACTACCTTTTGGAAAGCCTTTGGAGAACATGCGAGATTCGTAAATTCATAAGATCTTAGCTAGTAAGAAGAAGTTGGAGGAATATGGGACCATAGCTTTAACTGAGGAATGCAGTGCCATCCACACAAAAAAAAGCTCCACGAAACTTAGGATCACAGTAGCTTTTGCTATCTGTTCTCTATAGGGAACCAAATTATCTGGAAAAAACCTGTGTGACTTGGGAGGCTAGCATCTTGATGCAGTTTTCGATGTTTAAAAGGCTTAGGCAGGGCAAAATGGAAACCACAATCGGTTAACTTGAGATGAGTCTTATCCATCCTGGGGTATGTCGAATGTCTAGTAAAAGTTAGTAAATTAGTCCTTCAAGTGGACAAATCTTCTGGAGCCTTGGAGGGAAGGCGACTTGGTTCCGATCATTAGTAGGCACTTCACATGCGGAAAACAAGATCAGTATCTGAGAAGGTGAGCTCAAGTTGAAATTCGGAGGCAAATCTTTCCATGTATTCATTATGACTTCCGAATGGCGATCCCAATGAAGATACCTCGGAACTTCTGTTACGAGATTTCTGAGAACTGATGCGAATAACTTCCGGGAAAACTATTGTGTGCCTGACAAGATTTGAAGAAGCGAGGAACATACGGAAAGGCTCATTTCATCACTTGAACTTATGGGGTGTACACCTTAAGAAGCCGTAAAATTGCACCTTTAATATATGCATGAGATTCGGGACGTCATTAGCGACATCAACCATAGCGCTTCTACAGGAAGCTGTTGAGTTTTAAAACTTTGTTTTTAAGTTTACAGTTCTATTGTTGTTTTCAGAAATTTTTTGAATTTTATTTGCATCGCATTGGTATTTACCTTATTGGTTTAGTGCGGGGAAGCTGGCGAGGAGGTGTAAGTCAGAAAGGGGACTTCGGAGGGTTAGTCGAAAGGGGGGTTACAAGTGGAGTTCGAAAATTGAGGTTTTGGTATATAAATTATCTTGGGGACTTTCAAGCCCGCGTCGCGGCGACGAGTTTCAACGTGTGACGTCATTTTGAAGCTCGGCGTCGCGGCGTGTAGAGTTTCCTGTCCAAGCGTCATTTTTGAGCTCTGTCAATCGCGGCGTGGGATTTTCCGCGTCGCGACGTCATTTTGATCGTGCTGCACCGTCGGCTGGTCCATACGTCGCGGCGTCATTTTGATGTTGTCTTCGCCGCGTCGCGGCGTGGATTTTCCGCGTCGCGTCATTTTGACATGTCCTCACCTGCGTCGCTGGCGTTGTTCTACAAATCGTGACGTCTTATTAAAGCTCTGTCCGCGTCGTGACTGTTATTACAGGAACGTCATGACGTGGTAATTAAACCGGGGGCCACCAGGCCAATTGCTGGCGCTGTTTAGCACAAACCTCGAGGCTTCAATCTCTACGCTGCGGCACTCGGGGACCTTGAGCTCGATGTTCCTCACGGTTGAGGACCTCGTCTTACTCAGACCACTTTGTAAGTCACCACGTTGCTTAGCTGGATTTTCTTGGATCTGGTAGCCTTTCCACCCTTTGTATGTCAGATTCATAGTTTAAATTTGATGAAACCAGGGTTTTATTTTCAGTGTTTTCATTTAGTCTAGAGTCCTTGTGGGTCTTCAGCTTTAGTTAACTAGGTTCCACTTTGAGGTACTTTGAGTCTTGGGTCGTGTTAAGTCTTAGAAGTAGCTTTTGAGTCCCATAGTGTATTACACGTGGTGTTTGAAGTTTGTCCCAGATTAGGATGTCGGCAGCGACTGCACCTTGGCGGTCGGGCCGGTGAGACCGATTCGCTAGCCGGCGCTTCGCGTTTTGTAACGGATGCCGCGGATCGGTTTAGCATAATTTGCAAGCGATCCTTTGATAAGAAAAGGGTTTCACCACCCGGCAGTTTCATAAAACTATCGGCCAAGGGTTAGCGTGCTGTGCCAACCCCTCGCCCCGACTGCCATGAGCGTAGTTAGAATTCTCGCCAACCTCGCCTCCCACGTCTCAAAGGTCGAGGTCGAGATGCTGTTAATCAAACTTATTGTAGTCGATCAATGGCCTCTATATTTCTCGAGCATATCATAGACCCCTTTGTTCGACTCCGCGAGCACCACGACTACCATGAGGTCATCGGCCTTGACCAAGGTCGGGGGTGAGTGAAGCGGTCATCTTGTAGTCATGATGAATTTCTGACGGCGTGCTTTACATTCCATCACTTTATCGCACTTGGCGTCTTATCTGAAGCCTTGAATGTGTGTGAGTGGCTGCGACGCTCACTGCTCCAACTACGCTATTTCACGGGATATACCACCATTTGACGTTGGGCGGGTTGAGATTACTATCCCCTCCGTGGCCCAGGGATGCGAAAATAAACACAGGCACCCTTTTGATCTTCGGCTTGTACGAGCAGCGGGAGTGCCTGCTGTGACAATGAACCTGCTTCATCCTATCAGAGCCATATCGGTCAAGCGGGACACACGGTTGTCCACTTGGCGAGTCTATGACTGGGCCCTTGAGCCCTGCGGGAGGCGAGGCGAGCTTCGGCCCCTTAGGAGCTTCCTTCTCAGTTCTGGGTGACACCGGGGAGGATTGGCGACCCTCGTCTCGACCTCCACCACCTCCACCAAGCCTCGGGCGGCGTCCCTCTAGTCCTTCCCCGTGTGAGGACCCGGTGCTCTCACTCAACGGCGTTTGACGCGTGGGGATGAGACAGGGCACGAGTCCTCGTTACTCAGGACATGGAGGCGCTGCGTGCTGACATGCATACGGTCCCAGCGTCGAGGCCATCATCATGTGACGAGAGGCTATACGAGCCAGTACGCGATTCATAGCATTCCACCAGCCCGCCCGCCTGCGATGATCTCAGGAGTACCGCCGCAGCCCATATTTTTATATTACCGATTGGACAATATTGGATCTTCGTTGGGGAGGGTATTTTGTTATGTTTTATTTCTAGTACATTTGTTTCCATTATTTTTGGTGTTAGTAGTTTATAGCATTTTTAGTTGTTCGTATATGAGTTGTGTTTTATTTTAGTCTTGCATGCATCTAGCAAGTAGTGTTTGAGTGATTTGAGTTTGGTATTTGAGTTTTTGTGCATTGCATTTTTTGTATGATTGATGAATCATTTGTTAGTTGTTGCATACATCCTCATTTTGCATATAGTGATAGTTGCATACATGTATGTCACATTGAAAAATTGAGGATCATTTGGATGATTGCATAAAAATTGTTAGAATGGCATATAGCGCTGCGTGATACTGGTAATTAGGTTGAATAAGTGAAAAGGGCAATTGAACTAATTGGGTAGGCAAGACACCAATTCTCAAGACCCTATCTTCACACACATTAGTGACTTGCATAGTATGCATGGGGACCGAACAACCACTAAAGTTCAAACAACTAGGAGATTCGAACCATTGATGATAGGACACTAATGAAAAGGATTGCCATTGAGCCCCAGCCAAAGAGAAAAATACAAAAACAATGAAAAAGAAAAGAAAAAAGAAAAGAAAAAGAAATGATAAAAATAGGTATAAGTATATAGGAATAGCCAGGATCATCCAATCGGAATCCAGGCACGATGCGAGGAACTGTCAAGCTAATGCCACTGAGCAGTGGCGAGTCATTATTCTTTGCCGGGTTACATGCAGAATGGAAGATGGATCGTTCACGCAACTAGATGACTGAGTTTGGTTAGTGTTCGGGGTGAGTTTGAAGGAATTAGTACACCCATTTTAGAGAGGGGGTCAGTGATCCATTCTCTCAGTGATGAGTCTGATGGAACCATCTGAGGACGCCTTCATGCTTGGCACTAGGTTCTTTTCCTTTTTGCTTTTGTTATAAATTTCAGTTTTGTTGTCATGAATAAATAGATGCGTTCGTATCCTTGTTTAGTTAAGCTTCTTCCTAATGAGTAAGTTGAACTTAAGTTTGGGGTGTGTTATGCTCATTTAGGCATATTAGGAGCCAAGTCCACCGTGACATAGGGTTTGAGAATGATTGATTATGGGAGTTGATGCACTAGTCGTTTACCTACTTCAATCAAAAGTTGCGAAAGTCAAAATATATGTATGCCTTCATTTGAACATCGAGCAAAGCATTGAGTATCAAGATTAGTCCAAATTGATCATTATTTTTCGGCGCGAGCACACGTTGTCTTAGTAGTTGCATGGTGTCGGTGTGTGTCCTTGTCTAGAGTCGGTTCTTGTGAGGACAAGCGAAATTAAGTTTAAGGGTGTGATGAGTGCTTAAAACACTGATTACATCGCGTCGATCCGCATTTTCATGTTGTTTTGGCATTATTTATATAAAGTTTTTAGGTGTTAGATCTCTTTTATTAAGTGTTTATTTTGGAAATCTACCGGGGCTTGATGAGGCAGAAGAACATCTTTGGGAAGCTTTTTGGGCAATAAGGAGTAGGCAAGGGCCTTACGTCGCGGCGATCTCACGTCATGTGAAGTCACCAAGTCACGGCGTGGAGGTCAGTAATACAGGGAAGTCGACGCAGCGCCCACCCCGTCGCTGACGTCCAGCATCGCGGCGTCATCCGCGGCTCAGCGGCGTCGACTCAAATTACGGATCTCATCATTAAATGCGGGGGCTTCGAGATCTCTGGGGATGGAAGGGCGTGCGACGGAGATACGGAATTGGAGGGAACACACTGCAACACGGACAAGGGATTTCCTTGGATCTTTGTATTAGTTTTCCTTATTGTTTGATTATTTTATGGATCCACGCAGAGGATGTTCTTCATATTACGTATATTATTTCTTTTCCTTCATGATATTTCTAAACTTCTTTCTAGGGTTACATCAAACCACATCCGCAGAGACAATGGATTAAATTTAATCTTTCATATTAATCAATTATTTGTTAATTTATCACACTCCCTGTTCTATACCTGCATATAATTATATGATAATATCGCCCGATAATTAACATACTTACAACGAAGATCAGGATTCGAGAGATGAGGGTGATTCGGGGATCTGGAGTGAAGTAGCCTTTAGCGATTCGAGATTAATAGAGATATTAGAACTGAAGGTGGTTTGGGGTTGAACATTCGCATTTAGAATCTAAATTGAGATAGAGATATACTCGATTCTATTCACGAAATAGGCGAATATACCTCGAGAGGATATTATCTCGTAGGCAAGATCACCTCGCCATTGATATGTTATAAACAATCTGAATAACAACATCTTTAGGAGAATAATCCATCGAATGTGACAGGGGGAGATTTAACCCTAGGCTCCCACATTATCAATTCACCAAAACCAATAGTTTAGTTACAGTTAGTATTTAAATTCCATCTTAGAATCATTTATTCAGATATTGTCACAAAAGCAGAAAATCTGTAGTCAATTCATCTTTCCTCGATCGACATCGTATTAATTAGTACACTATATTACTTGAGGCGACGCGATTTAAATAAATAATAATGGAAAATCGGAGCAAATGCTCAAATGATCCTACTAATCTAGTCAAGTAGGATTCGAAGTCGACACTTTGAAAAATGAAAACACAAAAGAAAAACTAAAAGGATTTAACCCGCATCCCGTGATCACTAAATGCACTTCAAAGGAAATGACACGGTCATCGCGATGATAAAGAGTCTAATATGTATTGGTATTAGTCCTCGATTTGAACTGTATGAAACCGCATATGACTTGATCTGCTCAATTGCCATTGTATACGTATAAGTTTACTTTGAATATAATTGATCTATCATACATATAGTAGATAGAGTTAACTCGTAAAATACATGACACAGGGAAGTAATACTAATAAAGATAAAGATATGGAATCAAGAGATAAATCTACATGTATAATATGATATGAGTTAGAAGTCACATAAGAATAGACTGCTATATGCATAAGTATTAGTAAATGTAAAAAGATAGTGATCGGCGACATTGTTATTGGTCGTTATCGCTATATGTTCCTACCTGCTGAAGCTTAGCACCGGAAAATTCCAATCCGTGTAGCACTAAGAGGATATAAAGAGGACAGATATTCACACCACGTGTCGCCATCTCAGAGAAGCTCACTCACTGCCCGCGATCTCCTGGATGTTGTATTAGATATGTATATGTATTTGCATAAGTGAATGGATCCAGTATATGTGTATAAATTTTAATGGGATACCATTCCTAAGGTAGTCACCCAAATGTAAATGATTCTGGTTGACATAAAAGTCGCTTGTATACCAATATAAGGCACCAAAAAAAAAAAAAAAAAAAAAATAATGCAAGAAGTTCAATATAACTGACCTAAACCGCTCTCGGATTCCCGCTTAATCTGGGCCTGACCGGATCGGGCGTGACACTGGCGCCAGGTCTGGAAGATCCAAACGAATGATCCCACTGGGCTGGGTCAAGGTAGTTTGTGCAGTAGATGAACTCGCCAAAGTGAGCTATTGGGCCCGCACGAGATGCCAGGCGATCCACCGATTGATCCGACCAGGTCAAGGTAACGGCGAAGAGGCATGATGAACTCGAAAGTAAGTTACTAGGCCCGCCCCGAGGCCTCGTGGCGCATCTACTCGAGCTGATCCGACTCCCGCGCTGCGGCCTCGCGGAAGGTGCAGGCCAAACCTCGCCGGAAGCATCGGGCTTCGGCACTGGTGTCTTCGGTATCGATACACCGAGCCGATCCGACCCGAGGCCACGTGTCTGTGCGTGAGTAGATGAACTCGTCAGCGAGCTATCGGCCTTTGCGCCAGGCTCGCAAATCCGTACCGAAATGATCCGACCCTAGGTCAGCGCGGCCTGCTCGTGAGTAGATGAACTCGCCAAAGAGCGGCATTAGGCCCGGGCTGAGGCCTGATACGATCCGCACTCGAAATGACCGAATTTAGGTCGTCGTGCGCAGTAGACGAACTCTTCAAAGCCGAGCTGACGGCTCCGCCGAGGCCTCAGGGCAATCCGCACTCGAAGCTGATTCGACCAGGCCGGTGGTCCGCAGAGTAGATGAACTCGCCGCGAGCCATTCGGCCCGGGCGCCACGCTTTGCGGGCGATCCAAATTCGAGCAGATCCGACTCCTTAGTCGTGGTGGCTCCGTGGTGACAAGAGACTAACTCTTCCAAAGCGAGCCACTGGCTCCGGCGCCGAGGCCTTGGTGGCGATCCACCCTGCCGATCTTACCCTAGGTTGCGTGGCTTGTGCTGAGTAGACGAACTCGTCAAAGTGAGCTATCGGGCCCGGCGCCGAGGCCTCGTGGCGATCCAAACTGCCGATCCGACCCTGGGACCACGTGGGCCCATGAAGAGTAGATGAACTCGTGAATGTGAGCTACCAAAGTTCGCGCTGAGGCCTTGGTGGCGATCCGTACCGAGTTGATCCGACTCAGCACGCGGCCCGTGCGTGGCGCATTTAACCGCCGAAGCATCGCTTCGCGCCGAGGTCTTGGTGGCGATCCACCGAAGGATCGGGATTCTAGGCTACGTGGCCTCGTGCGCAGTAGATCACCCCGTCAAAGTGAGCCATCGCCCGCGCCGAGGCCTTGCGGCGATCCGCTCGAGTCGACGGATTCGTAGTCGCGCGCCGCGCGCAGTAGATCAACTCCTCAAAGTGAGCTACTAGGGCCCGGGTCCCGAGTCCTGATGGCGATCCAGCCCGAGCCGACCGACTCATTAGGCCGTGCGGGCCGCAGTAGAGTAGACGATCCTTCAAAGCGAAGCATCGGGCCCGGCCAGGCTCAGGCGATCCACCGAAATGACTGACCCAGTCGCGTGGCTCAGGCGCAGCAGATGAACTCACAAAGTGAGCCACTAGGTTCTACCGAGTCCTTGATGGCGATCCACCGAAACGCCGATTTGACTCCCCAGGGCCGCGGGCCGCGAGAGCAGACGCATCCTTCTGGGAAGGAAGCACGAGGGGGCTTCGCGCCGAGGCCTGTAAGGCCCAACCCGCCTGATCCGACTCCTAGGCTTCGTGGCCCGTGGCGCAGCAGATGGAACTCGTCAAAGTGAGCTACTGGGCTCGGGCGCTGAGGCCTTGGTGGCGATCCAGCCTAAGCTGATCCGACTTAGACCGGGCGTGGGCCTGGCGAAGAGTAGATGAACCGCTGAATGAGCTACAAGGCTCGCGCTGAGGCCTTGGTGGCATCCAATCCTGAGCTGATTCACTTGCAGCGGGTCTGTGCGCAGTAGACGAACTTTTCAAAGCGAAGCACGGGCCGGGAGCCGAGGCCTTCGTGGGCGATCCGTACCCTGCCGACGACTCCCAGCCACGTGGCAATGCGCAGTATATCAACTCAAAGTGAGCTACCGGGCCCGGGCGTTGAGGCTTTGCGGCGATCCAAATTTAAGCCGACGGACTCCTAAGTCGCTGCACCGCGCGTATAGATCAACCTCAAAAGTGAGCTACTAGGCTCGCCACAGTCCTGATGGCGATCTAGCTGAGCCGATCCGACTCCCCAAAGCCGCGGTACCTGTAGAGTAGGACGAACTCCAGCTCAGCAGCTAATGGGCTCTTGGCGCCGAGGACTTGTGGCGGTCCAACCTCACCGATCCGACTTAGGCTTCTCGTGGGTCTCGTGCAATGGGATGAACTCACTAAAGCCGAGCTACCTGGCCTGGCGCTTTAGGCTCAGCGGCGATCTAAATTTTTTAGCAGATCTGACTCCTTAGGCTGTGTGGCTCGTGTAGAGTCGATGAACTCATCAAAGTGAGCTACCGGGTTCGAGCTAAGGCTCCAGAGATCCGTACCGAAAGCAGATCCGACTCCCAGGGCCGCGTGGCTTGTGTGAGAGTAGATGAACTGGCCAAGGAAGCCATCGGGTTCCGAGCGCCGAGCTGCTTGATCCACTCGAGCCGACCCGACTCCAGGTCGCGCGGGCCTGTAGAGCAGATGAACTCGTCAAAGTGAGCCACTCGGGCTCCGTGCGTTGAGGCTCGTGGCGATCCACCCGAGCTGATCTCGACCCCAGCCCGCGTGGCCTATGTAGAGTGGGGGATGAACTCACAAAGTGAGCAACTAGCTCGGTGCCGAGGCCTGATGGCTATCCATCCCCGAAATGATCTGACTCCTTAGGGTCAAGGTTCGCGGCGCAGTAGACGAACTCTTCAAAGGGAGCTATCGCCCGGCGCCGGGAGGCCCGGCAATCCACCGAGTCGACCGACTCCTGCAACCAAGGCGGGCCTATGCGCAGTGTATGAACTCGCCAAAGGGAGGAACCAGGGCCCGGTGCCGAGGCCTTGACGGCGATCCACTCGAAATGATCCGACTTTAGGTCAGCGCTGCCCTGCGCGCAGCAGACCTAACTCTTCAAAGGGAGTCTATCGGGTTCTACGATGAGGCCTTAGGCAATCCAAACAGCTGATCTGACTCGAGGTCGCGTGGGTCTCGGGTAGAGGTAGATGAACTCGCCAAAGTGAGCTACTGGGCTCGGCGTCGTTGCCGCTTTGTGGCGATCCACCCGAGCAGATCCGGGACTCTTTAGACTCCGTGGTGGGCCGCAGCAGTAGACTAACTTTTCAAAGCCAGCCATCGAGCCCGGCGCCGAGGGCATTGTGCATGCATCTCCAAATGAGTGCAGCCGCATGGCTTGTGTAGAGTAGATGAACTAGTCAAAGTGGCTATTTGCTCCGGCGCCGAGGTTTTGTCGCGATCCAAATTCCTAAGCCGATCCGACTTAGACTCCAAGGTGGCCCATGAAGAAAGAGATGAACTTGAATGTGAGCCTACTAAGCCCGGCGGCCGAGGTTCGTGGCGATCCAAATCTCGGAAATGATCTTACTCCCAGGGCAACAAGTGGCCCGTGCGCAGTAGACGAACCCTTACAAGCGAGCCACTGGGCCGGCGCCAGAGGCCTGGCGGCGATCCACTCGAAATGATCGTGACCCTAGGCCACGCGGGCCCGCAGTAGATGAACTCGTCAAAGTGAGCCATTAGGCCCGGCGCAGAGGCCTTGCGCCGATCCAACCGAGTCGATTTGACTCCTAGGTCATGTGGGTCTGCAGTAGATGAACTCGTCAATGTGAGCTACTGGGCTCCTGGCGCCGGAAGTTCTTGATACCGATCGAGCCCGAAATGATCCGACTCCTTAGGCCGCGTGGCCCGTGTATAAACGACCCTTCAACGCTGAGCTAATGGCCCGAACCAGAGGCCTTGGTGGCGATCCAGCATGAGCAGATTTGACTCCTAGGCTGGGTGGCCTGTGTTGAGTAGATGAACCGCCAAAGCGAGCTAACAGGCCCCGCCGGCTGAGTCCTTGATTTACCGATCCAGCCTGTCGATCCGACTCCCTCTTAGGGCCGCGTGGCATGCACAGTAGGCGAACTCTTCAAAGCGAGCTATTGGGCTCTGGCGCCGAGGCCCAGGCGGTCCAAATTTCGCCTGATCCGACCCCAGGCTTCAGGGCCCGTGTACGCAGATGAACTCGTCAAAGTGAGCTACCGGGCCTCGGCGCCTTAGGCCTCAGGGCGATCCGGCACTGAAAGCGTATCTGACTCAGTCATGGCGGGGGCCTCGTGTAGAGTAGATGAACCGTCAAAGTGAGCCACCGGGCCCGAGCGCCGAGGCTCCAGGATCCACTCGAGCGCATCTGACTCCCAGTCGCGTGGCTTGTGCATATAGATGAACTCAAGTTAAAGTAAGCTACCAGTTCGAAATACCGAGGCCTTGCTTCTGGGATCCAGCCGAAATGATCCGACTCCTGCCGGCGTGGCCTGTACTGAGTAGATGAACTCGTCAAAGTGAGATACTGGGCTCCTCGCGCTGAGGCCTTAGTGGCGATCCGTACTGGGAAATGGACCGACACCCAGGCCGCGGGCCTCAGGCCGAGTAGACGAACTCTTCAAAGCGAACTACTAGGCTCCGAACGCCAGCCTTGTATGACAAGCCCCCGAGCTCATCCGACTCCTAGGCCGCGTGGCTTGTGCGCAGTAGATGAACCGCTACTAAAGTGAGCTTACGCCCAGAGCCAAGCCTGGGCGGCGATCCACTCGAAAGCAGATCCGACGCAGTCGCGTGGCTCCGTGTAGCAGATGAACTCAAATCAGCTACTAGGTTCGCGCTGCCGAAAAGGCCTTTTGTGGCGATCCACCGAGCGCATCTTACTCTAGGGTCGTGAGGCATCCGCACCGGTGATTCCCGACTCAGCCGCCGCCCGGTGCAAAGTAGATGAACTTGTCGGGCCGAAGCACCGGGCTGCGTGTCGAGGCCTGCGGATCGCCCGAGCGTATCCGACTCTTAGGCCGGCGTGGCCTGCGAAGAGCAGATGAACTCACAAAGTGAGCTACTCGAGATCCCAGCGCTGAGGCCTTGCGGCGATCTAGCCTCGAGTAGATCTAACTCCCAGTCATGCCGTCAGGTAGATGAACTCACGCGTGGAGCATTTCCCTGGCCAAGGCCAGTCTTGCGGCGATCCACCGAAATGATCTCGACTCCTTAGGCCTCGTGGGCTCCGTGTATAGTAGATGAACTGTCAAAGTATGCCACTAGGCTCAGCGCCTAGGATTTAAGTGGATCCAAATTCGAGTCGATCTCGACTCATTAGGTCGCATGGCCTCGCGGTAGAGTATGAACTCGCCAACGGAGCTGGCCCGGCGCCGAGGCCTGTGGCATCCACCGAAAGCGCATCTGACTCCTTAGGTCATATGGGCCCGTGCAGAGTAGACGAATCCTCTTCAAAGCGAAGCACGTCTCGGCGCCGAGGCTCAGGGCGATCCAAATTCTTAAATGATCTTACTTCTAAAGCCGCAGGTTTGTGTAGAGTAGATGAACTCGCCAAAGTGAGCTACTGGGCTTCGGGCGCTGAGGCCTTGCTGGCGATCCAGCCTCGACTGTCTCGACTCTAGGTCGTGGCCCAAGAAGACAGAAGATGAACTCGCGAAAGCGAAGCTACTAGGCCCGCCCTAAGGCCTCGTGGCGATCCAAAGATGAGCTGATTCAATTTCGCAGCCGCGGGCCTGCGCGCAGGTGACCGAACTCTTCCAAGCATGCCATCGGGCTTCGGGCGCGGCCTTGGTGGCGATCCGTACCTTGAGCTTTCGACTCCCAAGTCGCTGCGGGTCTGTGCAGAGTGGGATGAACTCGCCAAAGCAAAGCCACGAAGCCCTGGCGCCGAGGCCTTCATGGCGATCCAACTCAGCCGATCTAATTCTTAGGTCGCTGGCCCGTAGAGAAGGTCGAACTCTTCAAAGCGAGCTATTGGGCTCCGGCGCCGAGGCTCCAGGCAATCCACCGAGCCGATCCGAATTCCCAGTCGCGTGGCCCGTAAGTGCAGTGTGACGAACCTCGCCAAAGCCGAAGCCATCGGGCTCGGCTGTCGCCAGGGCGATCCAAATTCGAAAGCAGATCCGACTCTTTAGTCGCAGCATGTGCAGCAGTAGACTAACCCTTCAAAGCGAGCCATCGGGCTCGCGCCCACGCTCGTCGCTATCCGCCAAACAGCCGATCTTACTCCCCTACCTGGCTCACAGAGTATATGAATCCGGGTCAAAGTGAGCTATCGGGCCCGTGCGCGATGCCTTGGTGGCGATCCATCCCCGAAATGACCGACTCTAGGTCGCGGTCGGGCGGCGAGTAGATGAACTGCGGATCGCCGCCACAGTTCGGCCGAGGCTCGCTGGCCAACCGTACTCGAAATGGACCGACCCCAGAAGCGTGGCCGCGCGCAGTAGACGAATCCTTCAAAGCGAAGCATCGGGCTTCTCGCGCCGAGTCTTACTACGATCCGTAAATTCGAAATGACCGACTCCCAGGCTACGTGGTCTGCAAGTGCAGTAGATGAACTCGCCAAGTGAGCTACTAGGCTCCGGCGCCGAGACCTTAGTGGCGATCCAAAGACGAGCTGATTTGACCTGCCATGTGGCCGCGGTAGAGTAGACGAACTCTTCAAAGCGAGCTACTGGGCTCCTTGTGCTGAGGCCTTGGTGGCGATCCAACCTAAGCTGATCTGACCCCTTAATCAGCGTGGCCTGTGCAGAGTAGACGAACTCTTCAAAGCGAACTACTAGGCTTCGGGCGCTGAGGCCTTGGTGCATCCGTACCGGAGCTTTTCTCGACCCTAAGCTGGGCGCGGGTCTGCGCGCAGATGAACTCGGCCAAAGTGAGCTACTAGGCCCGGCGCCGAGGGCCCGATGGCGATCCGTACCGAAATGACCGACTTAGGTCAGCATGGCCCGTGCGCAGTAGTCAACTCTTCAAAGCGAGCTATCGGGCTCCGGCCGGTGTGTCTTGGTGGCAATCCAGCCGAGTTGATCCGACTTAGGCCGCGCGGCCTGTGCGCAGTAGATGAACTCCGGCCAAAGTGAGCCATCAAGCTCGGCGGTCGCTTTGTGGCGATCCACTCGAGCGATCCGGGGGACTCTTTAGTCACGCGGCCCGTGCAGCAGGACGAACTCCTTCAAAGCCGAGCCACTAGGCTACGCGGCGCCGATGCATTGCGGCTATCCAAATTCTGCTGATCTTACTCCTCCTCGCTGCGCGGGTTTGTGCGCAGTATATGAACTAGTCAAAGTTAGCTACTGGGCTCCGGGCGCTGATGCCTTGGTGGCGATCCAGCCTGAGCTGATCTGACTCATAGGTCAGCGCGGGTCTGCGCGCAGTAGATCAACTCCTTCAAAGTGAGCTACCAGGCCCGTCACCGAAGTCCTTGATGGCGATCCGCACCCTGAGCCGATCCGACTTTAGGTCAAAGGCGGACCCGTAGAGTAGACGAATCGTTCAAAGCGAGCCATCGGGCCTCGCCGAGGCCCAGCATCCAACCCACCGGATCCGACTCTAGGCTTCGTGGCCCGTACGCAGATGAACCGGCCGGCGGAGCTACCGGGCTCCGGTGGCAGCTCCAGGCGATCCAAATTTTTAAAGTAACTGGGTGTGGACTCCTTAGGTCAGGTGGCTCGTGGTGCAGTAGATGAACTCGTCAAAGTGAGCCACCAGCCCGAGCCGCAAGGCTCAGCGGATCCGGCCGAGCGTATCCGACCCAGGGTCGCAAGGGCTTGTGTAGAGTAGATGAACCCATCTAAGTGAGCCACTGGCCCGAGCGCTCGAGGCCTTGTTGGGGATCCACCGAAATGATATGACCCCATCCAAAAGCGGGCCTGGCGCAGTAGATGAACTCGTCAAAAGCCAGCAACTAGGTTCAAGGCCGAGGTTCACGGCTATCTCACCGAAATGACCCACTCTTAGGCTGCGCGGTTCGCGCAGTAGACGAACTCTTCAAAGTGAGCTATTGGGCTCCGGGCGCTGAGGCCTTGGTGGCAATCCGCACCGAGCCGACCGACTCCCAGCGCCGCGGCCCGGTAGAGTAGATGAACTCACAAAGTGAGCTACTAGGGCTCGGCGCCGTCGCTTTATGAGATCCACTTAGCATATCCGACTCTTTAGGACTGTGGTCTGTGGGCCGAGTAGATTTTAATCCTTTTCAAAGCGAGCCACTGGCTTCGGGCGCCGAGAGACAGAACGTATCCACCGAAATATCTTGCATCTCTGGGGTCGTGGCTTGTGTAGAGTAGATGAACTAGTCAAAGTAGGCTATTGGGCTCCGGGCGTTGAGGCCTTGTTGGCGATCCAGCCTAAGCTGATCTGACTCCTAGACTGCGTGGCCCATGAAGAGTAGATGAACTCGTGAATGTGAGCTACTAAGCTCCGGGCGTTGAGGCCTTGCGGCGATCCGTACCAAATGATCTTACCCTAGGGTACGTGGCCCGTGCGCAGTAAACGAACTCTTCAAAGCGAAGCATCGGTCGCGCAGAGGCCTTGGCGGCGATCCAGCCTGAGCTAATAAGACTCCTAGGCACGGCCCAGGCAGCAGCAGATGAACTCACAAAAGTGAGCTACCAGGTTCGCACAGAGGTCTTGGTGCCGATCCACCACCGACGGACTCCTAAAGTCAGCGCGCCCGTGCGCAGTAGATGAACTCACAATGTGAGCTACTAGGCTCCGTGCGCCGAGTCCTTGATGGCGATCCACTCGAAATGATCGTGACTCTTAGGTTAGCGTGGCCCGCAGAGTAAACGAACTCTTCAAAGCGAAGCACGGGCTACGAACGCGAGGCCTTTGGTGATGAACCAAATTAGCCGATTCGACTTAGCCGCGGCCCGTGTCGGGCAGATGAACTCATCAAAGTGAGCTACTAGGCCCGGCCAACAGTCCTGATGGGCGATCCAAACTTGCCGATCCGACTTAGGCCGCGTGGCATGTGCAGAGCAGACGGTCTAAAAGCCAGCTATCGGGCCTCGCGCCGAGGCCTCAGGCACCAGCCACACTGACCGACTCTAGGCTTCGTGGCTCAGGTACGTGATGAGCAACCCACAGCGAGCCACTGGCCCGGCCAGGGCCTTGGTGGCGATCCAAATGTGGAGCGCATCCGACTTTAGGCCGCGCGGCTCGTGTAGAGTAGATGAACTCGCCAAAGTGAGCCACTCGGGCCCGAGCGCCGAGGACTTATGATCCACCGAAAGCGCATCCGACTTTTAGGCCGCGTGGCTTGTGTAGAGTAGATGAACTGCCATAGTAAGCTACTACTAGGCCCGAGCGCCGAGGCCTTGCCGGGATCCAAACTGGAAATGACCGACTCCTTAGGTCGCGCGGGCCCGTAGAGTAAATGAACTCGCCAAAGTGAGCTACTGTTCCGCCGCCAGCTCGTGCGGCAATCCGCCTGAGCCGACCGACACCTTAGGCCGCGCCCGCGGAGAGTAGACCAACTCTTCAAAGCGGTAACTACTAGTCTGTTAATCGGCTCGTGGCGATCGTCGAGCTCATTTGACTCCTAGGTCAAGGCGGGCTTCAGCAGTAGATGAACTCGTCAAAGTGAGCTTATCGGCCCCTGAGTTGAAGCCTGGGTGGCGATCCAAAATTCTCGAAAGGATCTGACTCCTCAGGCTGCGTGGCCTGTGTAGAGTAGATGAACTTGTCAAATTGAGCTACTAGGCTCCACGCGCTGAGGCCTCAGGGCGATCCAAACTCGAGCGCATCTTACTCCTTAGGTCAAGCGAGGCGATCCAAATTCTGAGCAGATCCGACTCCCAGCCGCGGCCCGTGCAGAGTAGATGAACTCGTAAAAGTGAGCTACCGGGCTTCGGGCGCTGAAGCCTTGGTGGCGATCCGCACCGAAAGGGAGATATGACTCCCAAACGCGTGGCCCGTGGAAGAGTAAATGAACTCGTCAAAGTGAGCTACTGGGATCCTAGCGTTGAGGCCTTGGTGGCGATCCAACCCGAGCGCATCTTAACTCCCAGGCCGCGGTCCATGCAGCAGGGATGAACCCGCCAAAGGAGCTACCGGCCAGGGGCGCCGAGGGCCCGTGGCGATCCGTACCCGAGCCGATCCGACTTTAACCCGTGGCCTGTATAGTAGATGAACTCACAAAGTATGCTACTGGCTCCGAGCGCCAGACTTGGTGGGATCCGCACTCGAAATGATCCGACTCACTAGGCCGCGTGGCCTGTAGATAGATGAACTCGCAACGTGAGCTTCGCCCGGCGCCGAGGCCTTGGTGGCGATCCGTACCGAGCAGATCCGACTCCTTAGGCCGGGCGTGGGCCCGTGCGCAGTAGACGAACTCTTCAAAGTGAGCTACCGGGTTCCGGCGCCGAGGCTCGCGGCGATCCAAATTTAGCCGATCTTACTTAGGTCGATGAGTATCTTAAATACTCATTTTATCCCTATGATTTAGCTAGTTTTTCTAGTGTTTATGTTAAATAAGTGCCTTAATGCTCTGTGTGCTCACTCCATGATCAGTCATCCATTTAGTGAATAAAAATTGGTGGAAAAATCACAAAAAGCAACAGAGAGGCTGGGCAGAATTTTGACATTTTCTGGTGACATCATATATCTAGCTGCAAAGCAAGATGATATGCATGGGATTCTACACCGAGCTTTGTATACCAGAACAGCAAAATTGGAGTTCGAACAAAGAAGTTATGCTCAAAACTCTGAAGAAAATCAGCAAACCTGCAGCACCTTCAGCAGGAGAGGCTAAATTGTATTTTGCCTTTTTCTGATGATTCAGGCGGAGCTATATTGCATCAAGCCATATATGTATGGGATTCGTTGACTCGCCAAGAGCTTTCCAACGGTACCAAGAACACCCAAATCGAAGTTCGTATGACAAAGTTATGGTCTTACAAAGTTGGACCAAAAACAGGAAAGCTGCTGCGACGTCGCGACGTGAGAACCAACGTCGCGACGTGGCAGAGAGCTGCATAAACGACGTCGCGACGTTGTTAACGACGTCGCTTGACGTTGCCGCACTGCCTTCAGGCCGTTAGGGGTCGCATTTTGGATGGATTTTCAGCCTGATGGAGCCCATATAATGGAGGATTTAAAAGTTAAACCATAGGATCAGAGGTAATTGAACGGTTTTTTGACGCTTTTGAGCGAGAAGCCTCTTTGGGTGAAACACCAGCACACGCACTTAGGTAAAAGCTTAAATAGCAGAAGATTGAAGAAGAGGAGAGATAGCTTTCACTCAAAATCGTTATTTTCATCCTCTCTTTTTTCTTTCTTTTGATGTTTTCTTCCATAGAGATAAACAGGTTTGTCAGGTTTTGTCAAACCTAACCGCACTTTGTATGGGATTAGTTTTAATTTTCATTTTTATTTAATATACATTTTACTCCATTTTGCTTTATTTCATCAATTACATGTTAGGTTTTTCCAATAACTTTTGGCATGTCATTATAGAGCTTGAGACTAGACATGACTCTGCATTAATAAAGGCCACTGGTCAATCTGGAATAGAGATATCCCCCGGGTTCCAACTGTGGCATTAGGGTTTATAAGCATTTGCCGCTTCGAGTCGAGGGGTCAAGGCAGAGATAACATAATCCCACCGGGCGAGATAGGCGATGTGAGCTCAGAGAATATCTTGTAGGCATGATCAACCCACATGAATCATATGAACATAAATAAATAATTTATTTAGTTAAAAATTCATCAAAAGATAGTGAAGTAAACCTAGTTTTCACAATTTAATTGATTTATAAAGAATATAGGACTCCTAGTCTGCCACTGGAATTCAATACGATTTCGAGGTCCAGATAATGAGTTTAGTTTAAACATGATTTGCATAATTTCTGATCAGTGATCCAGAGTTGTGGGCACATCATATTACTGAGCTAATGCACTTTGCACAGGCGCATACTACACAACGCGCTTTCGGGCTCATCAAGTTTTGATACCATGGTTTTAGGCTTAAATCGATATAGAGTAGTAAGTATGATAGATAAGATATGACTTTTCATTTTTGTCAGTTTTTGCCAAGTAATCGTAATCGGGTTTTGTTAGTCTGTGTTACAAAGACAAAGGTTTTAGTGAGTACATGCTGAAAGAAAACCACACCAATACTTAGACTTGACAAAAGACTTCATACAGATCATACGAGAACAAAGAAACGTAATGTATTAGAGAACCAACAGCCATGGAAAACATCAAGAACAAGAGTTTTGACGGAGCAAATGAAACGCCATAGAAGTCGAATGGGAATCATGGGAGAAGTCGCGCCCAGATCTTTTGTATACAACCGGCACGATCCTTACATCGCTAGATGAGTCTTCGATGATTACCAATCGTGGTGCGTATTACCATCACGCCACCGATTCATAAACAACTTGAAGGAAGCTACTACGCCTGAATGCTTCAAAACATTGCCCAAGATTATCATGAGAAACCCAAATGATGCATTTGACTAATTTCCTCAAGTTTCTTGTGGGATACTGTCAAGCAGAACTAGTCACCTAAGCTCTGGTGCTACAGATTGTCAATCACTACCTGAGATAGAGCTAAACACCAGTTAAACAGCCACCAGATTCCCCATTACCACTGAATGACCTGCATAAAATTCGACCAAGTTCTTTTTTCCAATTATCAAAATTAAATAACTGTGTAATCAACACATTTAATAATTTTAGTAGAATCATGGCATGGATGGTGTTCCATGAATTGTTGCGAAGTGCGTTCACAATCATCGCCTAACCGGCGGATGCAAGTTCACACTTTTTACAATGGAGCCCAATAACCCGAACAATGATCATAAGCCACTGAGGAGATTATTGAAGAAACCACGCACTGTGCGACAGATTTGCAATATCATCAAACACTAATCAAAGGGCTCAGAGAGGGCTACACCAGCAAACACGTGGGTGGTACAGATAATGCAGCCTCAAACAACTGTCAATCATGTGTGGCATGCCTAACTGCTAAATAATAGACAGGAACGCCTAATGCCATACACCAACCCTTTGGGAATTGTGTGACTTTGTGGGGGACAAGATAGTAGTGCAGTATTGTCATTTAAACCACAAGAGAGTGTCAACATGGAAACAGGTTAATGTGAGAATCAACGTACAACCACAAGGACCGTATGGGGAAACAATATCGTAATCCCATTCAAATGGGCAAGAATAATCAATGTCAAAATCGGGCGGTGGATATGAACACCTGGGAATAATGGGCCATCAACCCGAAGTACGAACCACCCCCGGGAAGATAGGTTGACTTTGAGTGTCTTGATACCAAATGCGAACTTCTCATTCTGGTCAGAACAGATCAAGGCAACATGTAACAGCAAGAACCCAATAAATAACTGGCAAAGACAAATTAAGGAGTTTGAGGTACAGATAAATGGCCACCCAGCGGACATAGAGAAACAGGCTCGTCTCCAAGCACCAGAGATAAACCCTAGAGGAGAGGGGAAAGAGGCATCGCATGTCATCATCGGCGAGGTGAAAGAGTGAAATCCCTGAGTCGAACTAGCGCGAAGAGAATGTGCCAAATCTTTGCAAAGACCACAGCATCCTAAAAGACCAGATGATAGATGAGCAACCCCGAGAAACTAGAGCAGTCAATGATAATAAAGTCAGCAAATCAAGAACTAATGAACTGATGAACCTACTATACTAACCTGAGATCCTCAAAGGTTAAAGAAAGTGTTGGGAAGTAGCTGTAAAAGTTTGACATCTTCAGAACTACATATTAATATACTCTTTAGAGGCAATCGAGAACAAGTTAAGTTACGTGAAATCATAAGATCTAGCTAGTAAGAAGAAGTTGGAGAATATGGGACATAGTTTAATCGAGAACGCAACATATTATCCTCGCAAAAGAAGCTCCTCAAACTTCAGATCCTGTGAAGCTTGCCATACCGTCAAGGAACCGCTATCCGGAAAGCCCGTGTGACTTGGGGCCAGATTAACGATGCCGCTTTCGATGTTTAAAAGGCTGTCGGGAACAAATCTCATCATAATCAGTTTGCAACTTGCGATAAATTTTATCAACATCCGGGTATAATTCAAATGTCTATAAAAGTTAAAATTTGCCTTCAGCACTTCACTATTCTAGACATGGAGTGAAGACAACCTGGCTCCAATCATACTTGCAGACTCCTTCTGCCACGGAAAGTCAAATCAATAAAAAGAAGTGCAGTTTAATGAGATTCAAGAGACAAATCACTTCAGATGTATTCCAAAATTGATGAAGCACCCTGACGACGATCCCAAATGAAGATACCTCGTGGTCTCATTACATGTGAGATTTTAAAATATGCTTTAATAACTTCCTCTGTAAGAAAGCCTATTATTGCACAAAGAAGACACCGGAAGGGCAAGGGTATACGTGAAGAGTATTTCATCCACCTTAACATGGGTGTACATCTGGGTGCTGAGACACGAAAATTCTGTATCACTTTCATCGGACATTTGAATCAGACTAGTGACGTTGAGCTAATCTAAGATTAAACATGGCGCTTCGGGAGGCAACCCAAGTTTTCAAAAACTTGTTTTTGCCATGTAGTCGCTGTTGTTTTCATTTTTAATCAGCCACCATGACTAAGGAGTTTTCGCTTGGTTGGCTTTAATTTTGCAGAGATCTGAGGTAGTCCGAGACCTTAGGTTCAAAGTCCAGCGGAAGCCAAGTGGAGAGTTTCAAAAATTGAGGTTTTGGTATAACATCTGTAGACATTTCTTCGCCGCCGCGACGTAGATTTCACGCGATCGCCGCCATTTTTCGAAGCGCTCGTCACGTCGCGACGCAGATTTCGTCGTCGCGACGCCGGGCTGACGATTTCCTCCGCCACTACGCATTCTCACGTCGACCGCCAATTTATGCTTCCTCGTCACGCCGACGTGGGATTTTTCACGCCATGAATACGAAGTCGGCTGACCCCACGCACGTCGCGACGCGGTCCCGCACGCCGCGAGATCGCCATTTGGTGTTATCTTCGCCACGCCGCGACGCGGGATTTTCACGCCGCGATCGCCATTTCGACATGTTCTTCGCGACGCCGCTGGCGCGTTGTTCTACACGTCGGGCGCCGCCGTCGCCGGTCGCCGCGACGGCTTCCGCATCGTCAGCGACGCGAGATCGGTTTTAAACCAGCAATATTGGCTTTTTGCTTCATCGCGATTGAAACCCTCCCCAAACCAGCGCCTCCGCCGCCGGCCGTGGACCAGTCGCACCTCACCGGCCGGACTCGATTCGCTCGAACCCACCGTAAGTCACCGGCCAGCGGTTTTCTGATCATGCAGTGGCCTTTCCCACCACCGTGCGTAGGTCCGATTCCCAGTTTAAGCACAGACCAGTCGATTTGTTACTTAGTCTAGAGTCCTCAGAGGTCTTCATTTCAAGTTAATCAGTTCTTTGAAGACTAATGTTATTTGGCCTAAGGTCTTAAGTGCTTTGAGTCTCCCTTAGTGTGTATTGGTAATAGGTGTTTGAAGTTTTGTCTAGATTAGATGTCCGTTGTCGCGTAAACTGTTTCGTGCCGTTTTGTGCCTGCCACCGAGTCTCGACTCCCGCTTCGACGTCATGTAAACGCGGATGCCGCGGATCGGTTTAGCATAATTTGCAAAAACCGATCCTTTATTAAGGAAAAGGGGTTTCACCACCTCGACGATTGTTTTTCGCAAAACTATCAAGGCTGGCGGTTACGTGCTTTGTGCCAACCCCTCGCCTCACCGCCATGAGCCGTAGTTCGGGCCTCACGCCAACCCGCCCTCCCACGTCCCTCAAAAATATCAGGTGCACAGGTGTATTGGTCGACTTCGCCGGAGTCGATCAATAGCTACTATGGCCTCGAGCATATCCCACCGGCTCTCATCACCCGAAAGCACCCCGACTAACTACGAGGTCATCCGAGTGTCGACCTCAAAGGTCAGGCGAGCGGCTGGAGAAGAAGGGTCACGCAAAGAATTTCAAGGCCAAGCATTTGGCCTACATTCCTAAGGTGTGGCATCATTTCCTTATCACTTCGCGCCTTATACCGATCGACGTAATGTGTGAGGTGATCGCCCAGCCGCTCCGCTTCAACTACGCTATTTTACAGGATATACCATTTGACGTCATGTTATCGAGGGGATGCTTACAGATATACCATTTGACGCTAAGGTGTTATCGAGGATGCTATCCTCTATAACCGATGCAACAAACCCGGGGCACCCTTTTCGATCTTCTGGCCAGGCAAGCGCTTCGGTGCCCTCGACGACAATGAGTTCGCTTCATCCTATCAAGGCTATATCGGTTGCCGAGACACACCTGCGGTGTCCCGCAACCTGAGGGGGTTTATGACTCGAGCCATGAGCCCTTCGACGAGGACAAGCCCCGACTATAGGCTTCGCGGCGGATTCCCCGGGTGACACCCGTGAGACATCGCCCCCCTCGTCTCGACTTCCACCACCTCCACCCCGCACAGCCAGCGATCGCCCTCCTAGTCCTTCCCGATATTGAGACCCTGCGTTTCACCACCGAGCCGCTTTGACGCATTCCTCGATGAGACACAGGAGCACCGAAGCCCCGTTATCAGACATGAGGCTGCGCGTGCCGACATGCGCATGCTTCCGGCCAATCGTTATCATCTCAACAGTTAAAGAAGGCAAAGCTCAGCCAAGTGGGGCCATAGCATTCCACTGGCCACCGCCACGCTCCGTTAGTTGATCTCCAGGGGAGTACCCTTACCTCTCTATATTTTTTATATTACCAGGCGGGACACCGGATCTTTCGTCGGGGGAGGTATTTCGTTATGTTTTTTATTTAGTCGCTTGCTTCCATTATTTTGGTGTTAGTAGTTTATAGTATTTTTTAGTTGTTCGTATATGAGTTGTGTTTTATTTAGTACGCATGACCAAGTAGTGTTTAGTATTATTTGAGTTTTGGTCTTGTTTTGAAGCTTTTGTGCATTGCATTTTTTGCTTATGATTGATGAATCATTTGTTAGTTGTCGTATTACATCCTCATTTTGCATATAGTGATAGTTGCATACATGTATGTCCCGTTGAAAATTGAGGATCATTTAACAGATAAAATTATAGAAGTGTTCCGAGGCATATAGTCGCGTGATACCCTGGGTAATTAGGTCACAAGTGAATGAAACTACCCGTAGGCAAGACACCAATTTCTCAAAGACCATCGCGACACACACATTAGTGATTTGTAAGAGTATGCATAGAGGTCGAATGAACTACCAAAGTTCAAACAACCTAGGGAGATTCGAACTATTCAAGGATAGGACACCTAATGAAAAGAGGATTGCCATTGAGCTCCAACCAAAAGAGAAAATACAAAAACAATAGAAAAGAAAAGAGAAAAAGAAAAGAAAAAGGAAAAATGATAAAAATAGTATGGCATAGGAATAAGCGGATCATCCAATCGGAACTCCGCAGGCCTTCAGGGCCTATCAAAGCCCCACGCCTAACAACCGGCTTCGAAAGCACACGACTTCAACGGCCGCTACGGGACGTAAGATGGACGTTTCACGCAACTAGGCCATTGAGTTTGGCTGGAGTGTTCGGGTGAAGTTTGTAGGAATTGGAATGCCCGGTGCCCTAACCAACCGGTGGGAGTCACCAATGAAACCCCGCTACAAAGGGATACTTAACTAAAACCGCTGCACTAGGTTCTTTTTCCGCTGGGTTACATAGAAATTTCTAGTTTTGCTGTCATGAATAAATAGGTGCGTTCGTATCCTTGTTTAGCTCGCTTCTTCCTAATAGGTAAGTTGAACTGTTGGGGATTCGTGGAATTTAGGCATATTCGAGGCCATCCACCATGAGCAGACAGTGGGTTTCGTGGTCGCCAATAATACCACGGAGCCGATGCACCAGTCGGGCCACCTACTTCAATCGAAGTTACCGAAAGTCAAGTATATGTATGCCTTCATTGAACATCGAGCAAAACATTGAGTATGCGAATTAGTCCAAATTGATCCATTATTTTTCTCAAAGATGGAGTGTAATACATTGTCTTAGTGTTAGTTGCATGGTGTCGAAAGTGTGTGTCCTGTCTAGTCGGGCTCTTGCTCGGTGACGCTAAAGAAATTAAGTTTGGGGGTGTGATGAGTGCTAAACATCTGGGATTACACTCGCGCCCCTCGCATTTTCACGTTGTTTCGCATTATTTATAGTTTTGGGTGTTAGATTCCTGCAAGTTTATTTTGAATACAGCTTGACGAAAGAAGAACATCTTTCGAAGCTTGGAGCAACAGAGGGTGGGCGAAGCAACGCAGCTGCCGACGCCTCATCGCCGCGACGTCACCAGTCACGACATGGAGGTCAATCCATAAGTCAACTCGCCTCACATGCCAGCACGCCCACGCCGCGACGCCATCACGCACATTAACTCAAAATTCTGGATCTCATCATTAAACGCGAGGTGGCTCGAATCTAGGGTATCGGCGCGAGGTGCGCCAGAGATACTAGAAGAGGAGAACCGCAACACCGACTTCCATTTCTTGATCTTTGTATTAGTTTTCCTTATTGCTTTGATTATTTTATGGATCACATGAGATGTTCTTCATATTACGTAATTTATTTCTTTCTTCATGATGTTCTAAACCCTCTTTTCTGGTTACATCAAATTTCGTCACGCATAATGGATTAGAATTTAATCTTTCATGTTAATCAATTGTTGTTAATTTATCACATCTGTTTCTATACCAAGATGCTAATTTTTATATGATAATATCCGGCCAATATTAATGATACTTACAATCGAAGATCCGAGATTCGAGAGATGAGGGTATTCAGTGTGATCTCGTAGAGTAGCTCTTAGCCGTATCTGGTAATAGAGATATTCCACCAAGGTGGTTTTCGGGCTGAACATTGCTATCAATACCGAGTCGAGATAGAGATATACTGATTCTATTCACTAAATAAAATAATATACCTCGAGAGTGATATCTCGTAGGCAAGATCACTCGCCAGCTGATATGTTATAAACAATTGAATAACAACATTTTAAGGAGAATAATCCATCGAATGTGACAGGGGGAGATTTAACCCTAGGCTTCCACATTATCAATTCACCAAAACCAATAGTTTAGTTACAATTAGTATTTAAATTCCATCTTATAATCATTTATTCAGATATTACAAAGTAATCTCGGTGAGTCAATTCATTCTTTCCCCTGCGGGACTCGATACCATACTAGCACACCAGGCTACTTCTGAGGCGACGCCGCACCCTGCGCGTATATTATATTTACACACCACGCTACCGTCACCGCGTGGTTTGTGCGCAGTAGATTTAACCTACAAAGTGAGCATCACCGCGCCGAGGTCTTTGTGCATAATCCAAATTTATCCGGTCTCACTCTAGGTCGCTGCGGGCCTATGAAGAGAAGATGAACTCGTGAAAGTGAGCTACTAGGCTCCGGGCCCTCAGGCCTTGGTGGCGATCCAATATGAGCTGATCTCACTTCTTTAAGCAAGCCGCGGCCTCGTGCGCGAGTATCAACTCTTCAAAGCCGGAAGCCACGGGCTCGGCGCCGCTGGCCTTGTGGCGATCCAGCCAGCGCTTTCCGACTCTAAGTTGCGGGTTCGTGCGTGAGTAGATGAACTCGTCAGTGAGTTACTAGGCTCCGGCGCCAGGCTCATGGCGATCCACTTCAGCCGACCAATTTAGTTTGGCCCGTGCAGTAGTCAAACTCTTCAAAGCGAAAGCTATCAGCCCGGCGCCGAGGCCTGTGGCAATCCAGCCCGAGTTGATCCGACTCCCAGGTCGCAGGGCTCAGGCGCAGTAGATGAACCCGTCAGCGAGCGCCACCAGTTCCGGCTGTCGCCATGGGCGATCTGTACCGAAAGCAGATCCGACTCCTTTAGTCGCTGCGGCCCTCGCGGGGCAGAGTGGTCAACTCTTCAAAGCGAAGCCATCGGGCTCGCGCCGATGCCTTGCGGCTATCCAAACTTAAAAGTCGATCTTACTCCCTGGGCCGCTGGCTCAGGCGCAGTATATGAACCAGTCGCGAGCCATTGGCCTCGGCGCCGATGTCTTGCGACATCCACTCGAGCCGATTCGATTCTAGGTCAAAGGTGGCCCATGAAGAGTAGATGAACTTGTGATTGTCAGCAACTAGGCTCCGGGCGTTGAGGCCTTGGTGGCAATCCACCGGTCGACCGACTTAGGAAGCGTGGCCCGGCAAGAGTAGACGAACCTTCAAAGCCAGCCATCGCCGCGCCGAGGCTCGCGCGATCCAAACGCGAAATGATCTGACTCTAGGCTACTTGGTCCGTGGGCGCACCAGGATGAACTCGTCAAAGTGAGCCACCTGCCCGCCACCGAGACCTTAGTGGTAATCCAAAGACGAAATGATTCAATTCAAGGTCGCGCTGGCCCGCGCGGCAGTATGAACTCGGGCTGTGCTGGAGCTACTAGGCTCCGGCGAGGCCTTGATGGCGATCCAGCCTGAAATGACGGACTCTTAGGCCGCGTGGCCTATAGAGTAGACGAATCCTTCAAAGCGAGCCATTGGCTCCTGTCGAGAGGCCTTCGTGGCGACCGCAACTGTCGATTCGAATTTTTGGCAGCGCGGGCTCCGTGCGTGAGCAGACGAACTCTTCAAAGCGAGCTACTGGGCTTCGGGCGCTAAGGCCTTGGTGGCGATCCAGCTTGAGCTTTCTCATTCTTGGTTGCGTGGCTGCGTAGCAGATGGCAAACTCGCCAAAGTGAGCTACTAGGCTCCGCGCCGAGGCTCGACTACGATCCAAATTGAAATGATCTCGACTCTTAGGGTCGCGTGGCCCCGTGCGCAGTAGTCGAACCTTCAAAGTGAGCTATTGGCCCGGGCGCCGAGGCCTTTGTGGCAATCCAGCCTGAAAGTTGATCTCGACCTAGGCCGCGTACCCGAGAGAGCAGATGAACTCGTCAAAGTGAGCTACCGGGCTCCGGCTGAGTCAGCCAGGGCGATCCGGTACCGGTGCGCATCTGACTCTTTTAGCCGCGCGGTCTTCTCGCGGCAGAGTAGACGAACTCTTCAAAGCGAGCTACTGAGCTCCGTGCTCTGATGCCTTGGTGGCTATCCAGCCTAAGCTGATCTTACTCCTCGGCTGCGTGGCTTGTGCAGAGTATATGAACTAGTCAAAGTGAGCTATTGGGCTCCGGGCGCTGATGCCTTGGTGGCGATCCAGCCTGAGCTGATCTGACTCCTAGGCTGCGTGGCCCATGAAGAGTAGATGAACTTGTGATCGCTACCATTAGGCTCCGGCCGAGGCCTTAGTGGCATCCAACCGAAAGTCGATCCGACTCTTTGTAAGCTATGACCGTGCGCAGTAGACAAACTCTTCAAAGCGAGCTACTGGGCTTCGGGCGCTGAGGCCTTGGCGGCGATCCAGCCTCGAGCCGATGACCCTGTGGGGCTACTTGGTCCGTGCGCAGTAGATGAAATCATCGTGAGCCACCGGGCCCGGCGCCGAGACCTTAGTGGTATCCAAAGACGAAATGATTTTGACTCCAAGGCCGCGCGGTCTGCGGCGCAGTGTATTATCCACAAAGGGAGCCACTAAGCCCGGCGCCGAGGCCTGATGATCCACCAGCTGATTTGACTTGTAGGTCGCGCGTGGCCTCGTGCAGCAGACGAACTCTTCAAAGCGAGCCACTGTGTCTGCGGCCGAGGGGCTCGTGGCGATCCAACCTAAGCCGATCCGACCCCAGTCAGGGCCCGGTGCGCAGCAGATGAACTCGCTGCGAGCGCCACCGGGCCCGGCGCCGAGGCCTTGCGGCGCATCACATGAGCAAGATCTGACTCCTTAGTCGCTGCGGCCAGGTAGAGTAGATGAACACGTCAAAGTGAGCTATTGGGCTTCGAGCGCTGAGGCGTTGGTGGGGATCTAACCTGAGCTGATCAGACTCCTTAGGCTGCGTGGCCTGTGTATAGTAGATGAACTCGTTAAAGTGAACTACTGGCCCGAAAGACCGAGGCCTTGGTGGCTGATCCACCGAGCTGATCCGACTCCACAGTTACGGGTCTGTAGAGGGGATGAACCGTCAAAGTGAGCCTATCACCGCCGAGGCCCAGGTCGCGATCCGGCCGAGCGCATCCGAATTTAGTCGCTGGCCGCGCGTGCAGTAGACGCATCCTTCAATGAGCTACCGGGCCCGGCGCCGAGGTTCGCAGAATCGCCCACCGATCTTACCCTAGGCCGCTGTCAGGCAAGAGTCGATGAACTCACAAAGAGCCACTCGGGCTCGGGCATTGATGCCTTTAGCGGCGATCTAGCCCGAAATGATCCGTATCTTTAGGCTGTGGCATGGTCCATGAAGCAGAAGATGAACCGATAGTGGAGCGGCTTAGGGCCCGTCCGAGGGCCTGGTGGCGATCCCGTACCGAATGGACCACCTGGCAATACTGCGCGTGCAGAGACGAACTCTTCAAAGAGAGCTACTGGGCTTCGGGCGCTAAGGCCTTGTATCGATCCGCTTTAGCCGACGGACCAGGCCACGCGGGTCCGTGCGCAGTAGATGAACTCGTCAAAGCGAAGCTTATCAGTTCGGCCGAGGCTCAGGCGATCCACTCGAGTCGGACCGGCCCCAGTCGCGCGGCCCAGGCAGCAGCATGAACTCAAAGTCACTACTAGGCCCGGCCCCGAGGCCTGATGGCGATTCACCAGCCGATCCGACTCCTTTAGGTCGCGTGGTCCGTGCGCAGCAGTAGACCGAACTCTTCCAAAGCAGCCATCGGGCCCGGTGCCGAGGCCTGTGGCAATCCACTCGAAATGATCCGACTCTAGCCGGGTCTGTGGCGAGTAGATGAACTCACAAAGCGAGCTACTGGGTACGGCGCCACAGCTTTGTGGCGATTCAACCCGGCAGGTTTCTTTAGGCTGCTGCGGGCTCGCAAAAGTAGACCAACTCTTCAAAGCATATCAATTCGGCCGCTCAGGGCGATCCGCACCGAAATATCTTAATCGAGTCGCGCGGGCTTCGTGCGCAGCTGATGAACTCGCCAAAGTGAGCTATTGGGCTCCGGCCGAGGCCTGCGGCGCACTCCAAACAGCGCCGATCCGACGCCTAGGCCGCGGGCCTAAGAGTAGATGAACTCGTGAGCTGAAGCACAGTCGCCCTAAGGCCTGCGGCGATCCGCCCTGAGCCGGCTTCGAACTCTTGAAGCCCCTGGCCGTTTATAGTAGATGAACTCGCCAAAGTATGCTACCGGGATCCGAGCCGAGGACTGGGCGGGGATCCACTCGAGCCGACCACCATTAGGCCGCGCTGCCCGTGTGAGTGTATGAACCGCCGTCAACGTGAGCTCGCCCGCGCCGAGGCTCCAGGCGATCCACCAGCTGATCTAACTCCTAGGCCGCAGGGCTCTGCGCGCAGACGAACTCTTCAAAGCGAAGCACTGGTTCGGCAAACAGGCTCACGGGCGATCCAAATTCCCACCGATCCGACCAGTCGCGTGGCTCAGGCAGCAGAGGATGAACTCACAAAGTGAGCTACTGGGCTCTGGGCGCTGAGGCCTTGGTGGCGATCCAGCCTGACCTGGTCTGACTCCTAGGCTGCGTGGCCCATGAGGAGAAGATGAACTCGTGAAAGTGAGCTACTAGGCTCCGCCCCTCAGCCTTGGTGGCTGATCCAACATGAAATGATTCGACTTACAAGCAGGGCCCAGGCATAAGACGCACCTCTTCAAAGCTTAGCCACCGGGCTTCGGCGCCGAGGTCTCAGCGGCGATCCGCCTCGAGCTTTATCCGACCCTGCCACGCGCCCGCGCAGATGAACTCGTCAAAGCGAGCTACTAGGGCTCCGGCGCCGAGGCCTCGATGGCCATCCACCGAGCTGATTTTGACCCCAGTCGCGGGCCCGTGGTAAGAGCAGACCGAACTCCCAAAGCGAAGCACGGCCCGTGCCGAGGCCTCAGAAATCCAACCTGTCGATCCGACCCCGTGCTCGTGGGCCTCAGTAGATGAACTCGGCTAAAGTGAGCTACTCGGCCCGGCGCCGAGGCCTCGCGGCGCATCAAGCACGAGCAGACCGACTCTTAGCCGCGCGCCCTCGTGCAGTAGACGAACACGCCAAAGCGAAGCATTGGGCTTCGAGCGCCGAGGCGTCAGCGGGATCTAACCCGAGCTGATTCACCTCTTAGGCCGCGGGCCCGTAGTAGATGAACTCAAGTAAAGTGAACTACCGGGCCCGGAAGACCGAGGCCTTCGGTGGCGATCCACCCCGAAATGATCCGACCATTAGCTACGCACCGTGTAGAGTAGATGAACCGCCAAAGGTGCCATCGGGCTCCGGCGCCGAGGCTGGCCTAGGTGGCGATCCGTACCGAAAGGCATCCGACTTTGTGCCATGTGGCCGTGGGCAGAGTAGACAACCAACGAGCTACTGGCACGCGCGCCTGAGTCTGGTGGCGATCCAAATTTTAGTCATCTTACCCTAGGTCATGTGGTTTCAGGCAGAGTCGATGAACTCGCCAAAGCCGAGCTACTCGGGCTCGGGCACTTGTGCTCAGTGGCATCTAGCCCGAGTCGATCCGACTACAGTGCTCGTACGGTCCATGAAGAGAAGATGAACTCGCGGATAAAGGAGCTACTAGCCCTGTCCCAGGCCTTGTGGCGATCCACCGAAATGATCCGACTCTTAAGCAACGTGGTCAGTGCGTATAGACGAACTCTTCAAAGAGAGCACGGGCTTCGCGCCATGGCGCCTTGGCATCGGACCGCCTTTACCTGATCTGACCAGGCCACGCGGGTCCGTGTGCGCAGTAGATGAACCTGGCCAAAAGTGAGCTATTTGGCCTCAAGCACAGCTCAGGCGATCCAAACAGCCGATCCGACTCCCTAGTCAAGGCCCGTGGCAGAGTGGGGATGAACTCATCAAAGTCGCGACTAGCCCGCCCGAGGCTCACGGCGATTCAAATTCGAGCCGACCGACTCCCAGGGTCAAGGCGGGTTCGTGCGAGTAGACGAACTCTTCAAAGCGAGCTATCACCGAGGCCTCGGCAATCCACCGAAATGATCCGACTGTGCCGGCCCGTGGCAGAGTAGATGAACCTCTGGCCAAAGCCAGCTACTGTCCAAGGCCACGCTGCGGGCGATCCAACCCGAGCAGATCTGCCTTTAGGGTTATGCGGGCTCAGGTAAAGTAGATCAACTCTTCAGCGAGATACTCTGCCCGGCGCTTCGGCTATGCGATCCACCGAGCTTATCTTAATCGTAGCCGCGGCTCGTGCGCAGTCGATGAACTCGGGCCAAAGTGAGCTTATCGCCCGGCCGAGGTCTTGGTCGCCGACCACCGAAATGATCCGACTCCCAGCCGCCGTGGCTCAAGAAGAGCAGAGCGAACTCGCGAAAGCGAAGCACAGTTCGCCCCAGGCGCTCAGCGGCGATCCAAATTCGAAATGGGCTCCAACTCCCAGCCCGCGGGTTTTGCCTATGTGATGAACTCGCGCTGCATGCTACCGGGATCCGAGCGCCGAGGACTTCGTGGGGATCCAAATTACGATTCGACCATTAGGCCGCGTGGCCTCGTAGAGCAGATGAACTGGCAACGCGAGCTTCCGGGCCCGGCGCCGAAGCCTGGGTGGCGATCCACCGAGCCGACCGACTCCTAAATGTGGCCCGTGCAGTAGACGAACTCTTCAAAGCGAGCTACTGGGTTCCGGGCGCTGAGGCCTTGGTGGCGATCCAGCCTTAGCTGATCTGACTTCAGCCGTACGGCCAGGCAGAGTAGATGAACTCGTCAAAGTGAGTTCATCGGGTTTCGCGCCGAGGCCTCAAAGGCGGCGATCCACCGACCTGGTCCGGACTCCTAGGTCAAGGCGGCCCATGAAGAGAAGATGAACTCGCAGAGTGAGCTTACTAGGCCCTAGTCCTACACCTCGTGATGCATCCAAGATGAGCCGATCCGACCCTTACAAACAGGGTCCGTACAAGACGAACTCCTTCAAAGCTTAGCCACTCTGCTTCGGCTACCGAGGCCTGTGGCGATCCAAACTCGAGCCTATCCGACCTGCCGGGCTCCCAGGCAGAGTGTATGAACCTCACAAAGTGAGCTACTAGGTCTCGGCGCCGAGGCTCGACTGAGATCCGGTACTCGGAAATGATCCGACTCATTAGGTCGCGTGGGCTCGTGCGTGCAGTAGTCGAACTCTTCAAAGCGAGCTATCGGGCCCGAGCGCCTGAGGCCTGTAATCCACCGAGTCGATCCGACCTAGTCCGGCGCGGGCTTCGCGGGCAAGAGTAGATGAACCCGCCAGAAGTGAGCTACCGGGCTCCGGCAGTCGCTTTCATGGGCGATCCAAATTGCGCGTATCCGACTCTTTAAAGTCGCAGGGCCTGCTCGTAGTAGACGAACTCTTCTTCAGAGCGAGCCTGGCCCGGCAACATTCCTCAGGTGGCTATCCGTACCTAACATCTTACTCCTAGTCGCATTTGCGCGCAGTGTGATGAACTCACAAAGTGAGCTATCGCTCCGGCGCCGATGCTCCTCAGCGCGGCGATCCCGGTCGAAATGGGACCTGACTCCAGCTGCGGCCTATGAAGAGTAGACAATCAGATTTGAGCCACAGCCCGGCGCCGAGAGGCCTCGTGGCGATCCAACCCGGAAACATCCGACTCCAGAAGCCGTGGCCGTGCGCAGTGCATTTTAACTCTTCAAAGCGAGCTACCTGCCGCTCGAGGGGCTCAAGTACATCCACTGAAATGACCGACTCCAGTTACTGGCCGCAAGAGTAGATGAACTCGCAAAGGAAGCATCGGGCTCGGCGCCGAGGCCTTAGTGGCGATCCGTACTCGAAAGCCGATGACTCCAAGGTCGCGGGCTCGCAGATAGATGAACTGGCCAAAGTAGCCTGACAGCCCGGGCACCAGGCCTGATTACGATCCACTCGAAATGACCTGACCTATCCGACCGCGGTACCGGTGGTAGTAGACGAACTCTTCAAAGCGAAGCACGGGCTCCTCATACGAGACTGCGGCGATCCAAATTTAAGCCGATCTCGACTCCCAGCTCGCGGGCCCAGGCGCAAGATGAACTCCGGGCCAAAGTGAGCCATCATTCGGCGCCGAGGCCTCGTGGCGATCAAGCATGAGCATATCCGACTCTTAGGGTCGTGGGCCTGTGGTAGAGAAGATGAACTCGTCAAAGTGAGCTATCACTGAGTCCGAGGTCTTGGTCGACCCACTCGAGTCGATCCGACCCCAGTCAAGCAATCGCGGTGGAAAACATGATAACTGTCAAAGAACCACAGGCCCCATCGAGGTCTGAGGCATGATCCAATGAGTCGACCACCCATTAGGGCCCGTCAGGTGTATAGATGAACTCGCCAAAGCCGAGGCACTAGGCCCGGTACCGAGGTCTGATACGATCCAAATTCGAAATGGATCCTCGACCTATTTCAGTCATGCGGGCCCGTGCGTAGTAGTCGAATCCTTCAAAGCCGAGCTATTGGCCCGGCCGCCGAGGCCTCGCGGCAATCCAAATTCTCGAGCTGATCCCGACTTAGTCCGCGTGGCCCGTAGAGTAGGGATGAACTCGCCAAAGCCGAGCCATCGGGCTCCGGCGTCGCCCTCAGGGCGATCCACCCCGAGCGCATCCGACTTTGTGTCGCGTGGTCTGCCTGCATCAGACGAACTCTTCAAAGTGAGCCACCTGGCTTCGGCGCTGAGTAATTAAGGCGATCCAAATCGAGCCGATCCGACCCCAGTTACTCTGGGCCCGTGGCCGAGTAGATGAACCTCACAAAGTGAGCCACTGGCCCGGCGCCGAGGCCTTAGTGGCGATCCAAATTAGACTCGATTTGACTCCAAGGTCAAGGCGGGCTCCAGGCGCAGTAGATGAACTCACAAAGGGAGCTACTAGGCTCCGGCGCCGAGGTCTTGATGGCAATCCAACCCGAGTCGATTTGACTCATTCACTGCAGGGTCTGTATCAGAGACGAACTCAAAGCGAGCCGCCTGGCCTCACAGCCAGCCTCGGTACGATCCAAACGGCGCCGATCCGACTCTTAGGCTTCCCGGCCCGCGGCAGAGTGTGATGAACTCACAAAGTGAGCACCGCCCGGCGCCGAGAGGCCTTGGTGGTGATCAAGCATGAGCAGATCCGAATTCTTAGGTCAGCGTGGGTCCGTGTAGAGTAGATGAACTCACAAAGTGAGCTATCAAGGCTCGAGCGCCGAGGCTCGTCAGATCTACCGAGCTGATCTCGACCCTTTAGGTCAAGTGTGGCCTCGTGTATGCATGAACTGGCCAAAGTGAACTACTAGGGCTCGAAAGGCCGAGGTCGGCGGCGATCCAAATTGAAATGACCGACTCATTAGGCTACTTCGGGTCTGTAGTAAATGAACTCGCCAAAGTGAGCTAATTGGCCTCGGCGCCGAGGCCTGTGTGGCGATCCAACCCGAGCAGATCCGACCCCAGCGACGCGCACCTCAGAGTAGACGAACCTTCAAATGAGCTACCGGGTCTGCGGCGTCGAGGCTCGTGGCGATCCAACCACCGACCTTACTCCTAGCCGTGGCTCAGGCATGATGAACTCGCCAAAGTGAGCTACTCTACTGCATCGAGGCCTTACACATCCAAATTGAGTCGATCCGACTCCTAGGTCACAAGGGTCCATGAAGAGAAGATGAACTCGTGATAGTGAGCTACTAGGCCACGTCCCGAGGCCTGGGGCATCCACCGAATGATCCGACTTCTGCTAACGTGGCCTCGTGCGCAGTAGACGAATCCTTCAAAGCGAGCTACCTGGTTCTCGCGCCGAGGCCTGCATCGATCCACTTAATGATCCGACTCGAGGCTACGTGGTCCTGCAGGCAAGAGTAGATGAACTAGTCAAAGTGAGCCACTGGGCTCCGGCGCCGAGGCCTCAGGCGATCCAAACAGCCGATCCGACCCCAAAGGCGCGGGCCCAGGCGCAGTGGATGAACTCGTCAAAGTCGCCTACTAGGCTCCGGCCCCGAGGCCTCGATGGCGATCCGCACTCGGGCTGATCCGACCCCAGGGCCGCGGGCCCCGCGCAGTAGACGAACTCTTCAGCGTGAGCTATCACCCGGCGCCGAGGCTCAGCGCTGCAATCCAAACAGCTGATCCTACTTCCCAGTCGCTGCGGGCCTCCAGAGTAGATGAACTGGCCAAAGCGAGCCACTGGCTCGCGCTGTCGCTTTTGTGGCGATCCAACCCGAGCAGACCGACCCCAGCCGCGCGGGCCCTCAGCAAAGTGTGACGAACCTCTCAGCGAGATATCGGGCCCGGCGCCAGGCCTGCGTGGGCGATCCAAATTTCAGCTTATCTTAATCGTAGTCGCGTGGCTTCAGGCAGAGTAGATGAACTCACAAAGTGAGCTATTTGGGCTTCGGCGCCGAGTCCTTAGTGGCGACCAAAATTTCGAAATGACCGACCAGTCACGCGGCTCAAGAAGAGTAGATGAACTCGTGAAAGGAAGCACAGTTCGGCCCCGAGGCTCAGTGGCGATCCGTACCAGCCGACCGACTTGCTAACGTGGCCTCGTGCCGATAAACGAACTCTTCAAAGCGAGCCACTGGCTGACGCCGAGGTCTTCGTATCGATCCAAATCTTTAGCCGATCCGACCGAGGCCACGTGGTCCGTGCGTAGATGAACCCCGTCGTGCGGAGCCACCTGGGCTCCTAGCGCCGAGGCCCTGTGGCGATCCAGCCTGAGCCGACCGACACCCAGCTACGTGGTCCGTGCGTGAGTAGATGAACTCGCCAAAGTGAGCTTACTCAGCTCCGGCGCCGAGGCCTGATGGCGACCCAGCCGAGTCGATCCGACCCCAGTCGCGTGGCCTCGTAGACCGAACTCTTCTAAGTGAGTTACCTGCTCCTCGCGCTGACGCCAGGCGATCCAGCCCTGCCGATCTCACCTCAGCTTCATGGCTCCGTGCGTAGATGAACTCACAAAGTGAGCTACGGGCCCGGCGCCGAGGCCTGGTGGCGATCCACCCACAGATCCGACTCTCTAGGTCACCAGGTAGAGTAGATGAACTCACAAAGGAAGCATCGGGCTCGAGCGCCGAGGTCTGTGGGGATCCGCACTTGCCGATCCGACCCCAGTCGCGTGGCTCCTCGTGGTGTATAGATGAACCTGGCCAAAGTGAGCCATCGGGCCCGCGGCGCTGAGAGGCCTCATTACATCCAAATGAGTCGATCCACCCCTTAGGCCGCGTGGCCCGCGCAGAGTGTATGAACCCACAAAGTGGACCGTGCGTATAGATGAACTCGTGAGTGAGCTACATGGCTCGGCGCGAGTAGCTCGCGCGACCAGCCCGAGCCGACCGACTCCCAGTCAGGTGGCCTGTGTAGAGTGCCCAAAAGTGCTATTTCAACCCTATTCAATATAGGTTTTCAGCGCTACATGCACTAATCATATCAATTAAGCCAATTGACGTGTGTGTAGGTCCACTTAGCGCCACCGAGTCCATTTCAGTTTGTTTTTGGTAATTTTGTGTCTCATGCACTTTCATTTAGTTCAAGCCCGATGTTAAGATATGTGCCGACGTCGGCGATCAATGTTTTCATCCAACAAAACAGGGATGCGGCGGGATTATGAAGCAGGATGCGTAAGAAGGAAGCAGAAGCAAAACCAAAGATTCGGGCTATGATTGCGAAATTTTCACTGATTGCTTAAAATTCAGAATCATAGCGAAAATTTAATCCTAGCGTAAATTTTCGCCCAGGAAAATTTCGCTAGCTAGCGAAATTTCGCTATCTAGCGAAATTCCATCGTTCCTAGCTTAAAATACCCCAATTTCACTATCACTCAAATTTCGCTAGAGGCTAACAAAATACCATATGTAGCGAAATTCACCGTTGCTAGCGAAATTCTCCCATTTTCTCGCTATCTCTCAGTGAATTTCGCTAGTTAGCGAATTTCGCTAAGCTAGGGAAATTTTCGCTATGCTAGCGAATTTTCCTGCATAGCGAAATCTCAACCCCTGTGTTTTTGGTATTTTTTATCCTAAACTAATTAATGCTTTTGATGTATTTCATTTCGCCCTATGTAATTTCATATTTTAGGTATTTTTGTATTTTCTGGGCCACTTTTAGTTTGGGTATATAAGCCCCTTTAACTTTGTAACCCTAAGCAACTTTTCATTTTATAAAAGCCTACACTTTCATTTCAAGGTTTGTTACTTTCTTCTCTCTCCTCTTCTTCATTTTCAAGCACAAACACTCACCTGAGACGACAACTCAAGGGATGTTTCGCTAAGCCCCATAAATTTTGAATGGGAGGGTTGCTAGCTTGGCTCTCGGGACCACTGGTGTCATCTCTATGTCAATGTTACAGCCATCGTATTTATGGTTCCCAACTTTCCAATCTGTGGTTTAATGCCATTTAATGTCATTCCTTTCGTCAATACTTATCATGCTTTGTGGTTCGCTGCATTCTAGCTAGATGCACCACATCCTTTTAGATGTCATTTACGAGCCAAAGGTTAGTGGTTTTAAACCGAATGGGACTCAATGCATAATAATTTGTGTCGACCAAACAGAGTGGTACTAGGTTAGATTTCATACCTAAACTATGATCCGATTGGCTTCTGACTATATGTCATTTGCCCTAATGCGAGGAAATAACCCGAGGACACTTCAATAGCTCCATGTTATCGCTTAGTGACCCAAGCCTTCAAGGTTACTACCACATCATTTAAGCCACATGGGCTTAGTCGCTGAACAAACAACCTCCACTGTTTTTGACCAAATCCAAAAATCCAAACAAAAGGCCTCACCATTTTCAAACACTGATGTGAATCATTCGTGGGATGAAAACCCATCCCCATGTTCGACCTCAGATCACATCAAGTAGTAGCCTTGACTACCAAATAGGAGGAACTAAGGATACAAATATTGTTGATTCCGAATCACCTTATCGTGGCACGAATCAAATGGCGCCGCTCCCGGGGATGGTGCCAAACTACGTATGATGAGTTGATGAGTACTTGTAATCCACATTACAAGTGTAGGTGACCTTTAATCCTTTTTGAATTTCATTTGTCAGAATCAAGCAGTGTTTTCATTACTCGCAAGTATCAGACCGTTTTTGTTTCATACGCTTATTTTAGCTAACACTAATCTTTCGCAAGTTTGTTCAGGTTTTTCATGTGTCTAATTTAAAACAAAGTTTATACCAAAGGATAGAGACACTTTAGGTAGATTGGTAAAGAATCGCACACCAATTGAACAAGGTTGTGAACCTCCCAATAGAAAATATGGATCCTCTCGTCAAGAACAACAGTCATGTGGCACCTCAAGAACTAACAAAGATACGTATCAATGAGGGATCACATACACCCTCCTAGAGTTAGTGCTCCTTCTTACATCATACCTCCTGTTGAGGATGTGGCAGTGAGACCCTATTTGGTGCCCCTACTCCCAACATTTCATGGTATGGAAAATGAAAATCCATACACTCATATAAGGGATTTTAAGGAAGTATGCATAACCTTTAAGGAAGGTACGCTTGACATGGATTTGCTTAAGTTAAAGGCATTTTATCGACCCTCAAAGACAAGGCCAAGATTTGGCTTAACTCACGAGACCCGTAACCACGTAAGTCGGGCCGAGTCAGCAGTGCACTTTAAAGAAATTCTTCAGTGCCCACAAGACCAATAATTTGAAGAGGCAAATCTACACCTTTGCAGCCCTCGACAATGAAAGGTTCTACCAATGCTGGGAGAGATTCATGGAGACCATTAGTGCTTGTCCACATCATGGTTTCAACACTTGGATGCTTGTAAACCAATTTCTATGGTGTGTGTCTCTGCCATGAAGCAGCTTTTGGAAACTATGTGTGGAGGAGATTTTCTGAGCAAGCACCCAGATGAAGCCATGGATTTCTTGAATTATGTGGCTGAAACTTCCAAGGGTTGGGATGAGCCAAACCCGAGGGAGATGGAGAAAATGAGGCCCTCAGCCCACCCTAGGGGAGGAATTTATGCACTTTCAGAGGACATGGAAATGAAAGCAAGAATATCAACCCTACCAGAAAGTGGATGAGCTAAGGCAAATCACCCATGAAGTGTGCAAGGATCGAAACTCGCACAGCTAATCTATGCACCAATTTCCAATCCACTGCCCACCTAGAAGAATATTATCCAATGGCCCCTTCAGTGAAGGATTTGATGTCATAATATGCAAATGTCGTAGGTCAATACAAGCCACTACAATCCCATCGCCCATATGGTAATACCTACAATTCCACCGAGGAATCACCCTAACCTCTCCCCTGAAACCCAACCCTCCCGCCCATGTGCCCCCCGGTGCCAAACTACGCTTGTTCCTCATCTCGCCACAACCACCACCATCCTCATCTCGTGGGAACAAGCCACATTAAACCTGAAAGCAAGGTGGCAGTACTTCAAGGAGGAGAAAAGGATCACGTGCAACCAAGACAAATGATCGATTAATCGCAAAGCACACCGAACAAGAGAATGATGGGCTCGAGCAATCTTAATCGAATCGACAACCCGCAGCTTTTCAAATCATAAAGATCAAAAATTTGTCGGAGGTAATAGGAGAGAGGAAGGTTCCCTTCCAAACATCGCTTAAATCCAAAGGAGTCCATGAGGTAGGTTCATCCGAAGAATTCAGTGGATGATGAAGTGAAAGCCATAATCACCCCGAGGAGTGGAAGAGAGAGTCAGAAAGCAACCAATACTCAAGACTCGTTTAAGAAACACGCATGGAAAAGGAATGGTTACGAGAGGGTAATCATCGTGAAGACCCAAAGAAAAACCATACCCTCCATTTCCCCCAGCACTAGCATAAGAAGAAGGCATCCCCACAGTGTGCATCCCAGAAGTCCTAAGGCAGTGAAGGTCAACATACCCCTGATACATCATCAAACAAGTCCATGCCTATGCAAAGTTTTGAAAGATCTCGCATAACCGTGCTGGATCAAGTATCGAGAAGAAAGCCTTTCTAACCGAGCAAGTCGCCATAATCCAGCAAGAAACCTAGCCAACACAGATCCGATCCCCACAATTTCGCCAACATCGAGGGACTTCATGCACAGCACCGCTAGATTTAGGCCGCAAACCTACCGCCATACTCTCAAGTGGTATAAGCGCTAGGTTCTCTGAGAGCTCAAACCTACCAACATCACTTTGTCATTGGCAATAAACATTATCTTTAAACTAAAAAATTGACACCAAGTTTGAAAACCGACATGAAAGAGCCAAAACCATACAAGAACAATTTTTTGGTCAATATTGGTTCCAAGACTCTTAACTTGAATTTCCACCAAAGTCTAATGGTTCTTTATGTAACCAGATCAGACGATAAATTGCAAAAGGTGTTCCTCTGACCTAGCCTTTGCATGGCCTTAAAGGTTATTGAGCAGCCTAGATAAGGATAAGTTACGCTTTTCTTTCTTTATTCAACTTCCATTTTATGGTGCAATGCTTAAAGTCGACTTCACCAAAGTCAGATATGTGGTCCGCAGATGACTCCTGACCCGATTAAGGTTTAGGGCATCAAGCGAAAGGATCAACGACCCTGAGCTCTCACAGTTCACCGGACTCGAAAGACTTGAAAATTAAGCACTATCGTCGTTAAACATACCTATCCACCCATTATAGCGAACACTAAAATCGATGACTCCTGACCCGATTAAGGTTTGGAGCATCGGGCTTGAGCTTCGCCATACACCCGTGGGTAGGTGCTCGAGTTTCAAGGCAAGGCTTCATGACTTTATTTTTCTTTTTCTTCTTTTCTTTTTCTTTTTCTTTTTTTGCTTTTTCTTTTCTTTTCCTTTTTGGAAGACTACATTGGTCTTGAATGTAGATGTTTCCTGAGCTATCATAGGTTGCCATTACCTAAAGCCGGTTATGCAAAGTGAGAGTAAACAAATTCTGACTATTAGAAGCAATCGAATTGTGTAGTGTGTGAATTAGCTTAAGGGAGAAATGTTCAAGTTAAGCATGCTGGAACTTCAACTGACCAAAAATTATATCAAACATGGAATTTGTTCTAACATAAGGTGTGAAGCAGGGGTTTCAAATTTTCCATTTAAAGCAATTCAATTGTCAATTGAGCAATTCATTGTCAATTGAAAATAACTTGTTGATTACATAAGATGGAGGCACGAAAAGTATGCAAAAGTAAAGGGAAAACAAAATTTTAACATCAGGACATATAGAGCATGAAAATTACCTTTAGCAGAGCTCACCAGTGGTGGGGATTGTAGGACTCGAGGGGAGGGTCCGACGGAGGGAATTTCCTCCCTGCCGGCTTGCTGAACCACATAGGGTTTCACCCTCTGTCCATTGACTTTAAACACTTTGTTATCATACGGATTGATTAGATCCTCTTTGAACCATTGGGATATGCACATTTGAATGATAGAATGGACACATCCGTCGTGACGAACTCTGGAAATAGATGGAGTTTGGAGTCGTATAAAAGAACTTAGTCTCCCTCTTTGAAATTCTTCCTGGTTATCATTTGATCATGCCATCTTTTTTATTTTTCCTTTGCAATCTTTGAATTCAAGTAGGCATCATTCCGTATTTCTTCCAACTCATTGAGATCAAGGAATCTCTTAACTCGATATTTTTGTCTTGGAGTCCATTGTTCGACTTCTTGGTGCCCACCATGCTTTATGCTCGATCTCCGCTGGAAGGTGAGCATGCTTTACCATAGACCCGGCGGATAAGGGGACATTCTAGGATTGTCTTGAAAGGCATCCTGTAAGCCAGGTGAATCGGCGGAGTTTGATAGACCAATCTTTCTATTCAGGTGTTTACCGCTCATTAGAATGGTCTTGATCTCCCCATTAGCCAAAGTTCTACTTGACCACTTGTTTAAAGGATGGTAAGGGTAGCCACTTTGTGTGTCCACACCATATTTAGTAGCGAGGTTTTAAATGGTTTATTCTGAAATGAGCCTCCATCATTAATAATAGTTTCGGTACCCCCGAACATGGAAAGATATTAGCTTTCGAGAATTTAATTACCGTGTTGTCATTGGTCTTGCGAAGTTGTGACCCACTTGGAGACATAGTCTACTCCCACGAAATGTATGCTTGCTGAGAAGCCATATGAGCGTGGGAAAGGGTCCCATGAAATCGATGCCCCACACATCGAATAATTTGACTACTAAAATTAGGTTGCCAAGAAGGCATCATATGGCCAGGCGAGGCGACTGAGTCTTTTGGCATACATCACATGCTTTCGGCACATTTGGTGTGCTTCCTTGAATAAGGAAGGCCAGTAAAAACCTGATTGGAGCACCTTCATTGCTGTCTTCTGGGAAGCAAAATGACCACCACAGGCACTCTCATGGTAGTGGTTAAGGATTCCTAATTGTTCCTCCTCAGGCACGCACTTCCTGATTATTTGATGCATAATACTTGGAATAAAGGATCTTCCCGATGTAGGAATGGATCTTAGCAAAGTATTTCCTATCTGTTCTTTCCACTCAGTGGGTTCTCTGTGGAGAAAATTAGCAATGTAGGCATACGGGAGTTTCTCAATTTGCATCGGGGGATTCCTCGGAATTCATCATTGATGGGAGGTATGAGTGTCATGGGCTATAGTTAACCTTGATAGATGATCTGCCACCACATTCTACTCCGCTACTTGTCTTTGAATTTTGCAAAATTAAACTCCACGAAGTAGAACCCATCGGATGAACCTTGCCTTCACATTTTGTTTGAGTCGGGAGGTATTTTAAAGCCGGAATAGTGCGCAAAATGGTATATCGGACTTGACAGAGTATGCTCGAAATTTTCTAGAGCATATACCCTTTTGACAATTCCTTCTACGTAGTAGTATAATTCCTTTGTGCTTCATTCAAGGTTTTGCTTGCATAATAGACCACATGAGGTTTCCACGTCTTCTCTTTGGCAATCTTGCTCTATCGCGAGTCACTTGCATCACATTACTTGAGTAGCGCGAGTTAGGTGCTCGGACTATTGGGCGGTAGTCAAAATGAGATTTCGAACTCTTGAGCTCTCTGGCATTCTCTCTCCCGAACAAAGCATCTTTCTCTAGGAGCTTATATAGGGGTTTAACCCAATCTTTGAAGTCTTTAATAGATAAATACATAGAGCACCCGCATGACGAGGAATTGCACAATCCATTTTACACACTTGTCGGGCGAGTTTGGAAATAAGTTCGATCTTTTCTTTATCAACTTCTATTCCCCTGCTAGAAATAATGTGCCCCATTACAATTCCTTGGTTAACCATAAAATGGCATTTCTCGATTAAGCACGAGTGCTTTTCTATATGCACCTCTGCGATATAGCTTCCGAATTAGTGGCAGTCTTCAAAATTGCCTCCATATCACAGTGATGTCATCCATGTATACACTCCATTATACGCTCCTTCATATCATGAACATACTAAGCCACACCTCGAAAATGGCTGGCGTTGCAAAGACCAGAAGGCATCCTCATAAAGCATCGTGCGAATATGGACAAGTAAAAGTAGTCTTTCTGATCTTACGGGCGATCTCTATGCGGAAATATCTTGAATACCCATCGAAAAACAATAGAATGGGTGTCGGAGACTCTTTCAAGGAGCTGATCAATAAAGGCAGGGTGGTCTTCGTGTTACCTCATTGAGCTTCCTATAGTCGATGCACCTCTCGTAGTAGTTGTTGAGGTAGACACTTCTTCACCTTTCATTCTTTACAATAGTCCTCCACGATTTCTTAGGAACCACTGGAGTTGGACTTACCCGATTCTTTGCTTCCGAAATGGGGTAAATGATACGGCTTGGACGATTTTAAGACTTCAATGCGAACTACTTCCCTGCGGTGGGGTTGACGCTGTATTTGGGGCTGCACAATAGCTTTAGACTCCTCTTCTAAATAGAATTAGCAGTGGAGTGCAGTTGATGGATTTATGCCCTTCAAATCAGAAATTTTCCATCCCAATGCTTTTTTGTTCCCTTTGAGAAGATGTAACAGGTCATCTTCCTGTGCAGTGGTCAACAGTGAGGAAATTACAACTGGACACTGCTCATTTTCTTCTAAAAATGCATACTTTAACTCAGTTGGGAGTGGTTTGAGCTCTAGCTGTTGAGGTTCTTCAGTTTCTTCACCGGAGTTAATAGAGGTAAAATTTGTTTTCTTAAGTACCGCATCTGAAACTCGTGCTTTGAGGTTCTTGTTGCATTCTGGACACTCAAGCAGTGCAGGTTAATAAATCTTGCTCCTGGCACGCTCGTGCTTTGTTCTTCCCGGGATCGCATCCTATTACACAAACTTCTTCACGGTCATCTTCCTCTAAGTGCATGTGCTTTACTCGAATGAAAAATATTGAGCTCACAAGGTCATATTCCCAAATGTGAGTTCAAATAACCCAGTTTGACAGTTTATTATGGCATTTGAAGTAGCGAAAATGGCCTCCCCAAAATAATGGGCACATGGTTGGGTCCCATGCAAGTAGTTACATGTCGAGCCTGACAAAGTCCCTTTGGATAGTAAAATCGGTCCACTTGTATTAGAACATCCTCAATGGTCCCTTTTGGTATTTTAATAGATCTATCAGCTAATGACAGTGTGATGGAAGTGGGTTTCAATTCACCCAAACCCAATTGCTTGTACATGGAACCCCAAGGTAAAAGATTCACACTAGCTCGAATCTAATAGGGCTTTCTCCACCTTTAAAGCCTCGATATTAACACCGATATTATGGGACATCCACGGGTCTTTGTATTTCACTTTGAAGTCTTGTTCGATGATGGCACTCCCTTGCTCGGTCGGAAAGGCCTTTGTTCACATTAAGACCCCTTTTTCTTTGTGCATAAGTCCTTGAGAATTTTGCGTAAGTGGGGACTTGTGATCATGTCGAGGGAGAGGAATATTAACTTTCCTGCCCATGAAAACTTCTAACATTTACACATTTGGTTAAGCGGAACTTTTCTTTTCTTGAGCTTGTGAAATGGAAGAATTCTGTGATCTTCTTCTCTTCCCTATTAGAATCTTGTTCTTCTTATGGATAGTCAACAGTATTGAATCATTGGACTAGAAGCTGAATACATTGGCTTGATTCTCTACCACTTCTAAAATCCGCATTGCTTTAACTTCATCGGTCGACATTTGGATCATTAGTGGCTTATATTTCATTAAGCTCCTCTTTGATGTTCTTTGTGGTTTGGAGGAGCCTTCCCTTTTTCAACATCCTGCAGCTGCTGGGTGGATAGTTTTGAAATTTCAGAATGCATGTTGTCCACCTTACTATTAAGTGAACTCTCTATTGCTTCAATTTCGATTAAAGCATACATTGCGCATACATTTCTTCTACAAATATGCCTACCACTTTACTCAAATTCAGGATTGCCTGTTCAACAGGAGATAAAAGTGGAAAGGCTGTGTTATATTGAAGTGGAACGGCTCTTCTTGTGCTCACGGAGGGCATATGCAAAGGGTTTGGATTTCCATGACAGGATTGGACAATTTCTCCAGTTAGGGTTATTGGTGTTACCATATGGGGCATCTATGGATGGTGTATTTTGATTTATGGCATGAGCTTGATCTGGACAGTGCTCCTCAGGGTAATTATTTGCCTGAAAATTGAAGCAAGAAAATTAGGATGTAGATAACTCATTTACTGTATGCATTTCATGCTGATTTTTCATTTCCAGATCATCCAATCTTTGAGTTAAATGAGTCGATTTCGCTTTCATCTCTGTGTCTTCGGGGAAATGCGTACTTGTCTCCCCCTTTGGTGGTTCAATGGCCAGTAATCTTTCAGCTTCCATAGGGTTAGGTTCATCCCGACTTTGGAGGTTTGACTACATAATTCAAAATCCATAGCTTAAATACGGATGTTTACTCGAAAAATTACCCCCTTTGTAGTTTCAGCAATTGTTTCATGGCGGAGACATACCACCATAAAAATGGTTTTACCCGATCCATGTATCAAACCCATGATGTGGGCATGCCTTGATAGTCTCCATAAATCTTTCCCAACAACGATAAAACCTCTCACCATCTTGAAATTGCAAAGAGTATAAATTTGTCTTTTCAAATTATTTGGTCTTATGAGCAGAGCTTCTTCGAGTGCACTGCGGCTACGACCGATTTCTAAATGGTTACAGGCCTCAATGAGTTTAGCCAAATCTTGGCCTTGTCCTTTAGGGTCGATTAAAATCTTTTCGACAGCGAATCCATGTCCATCATTCCTTCCTTAAAGGTAGTGCATACTTCCTCAAAATCCACAATATGAGTAGCATGGATTTTCATTTTCCATACCATGATATGTGGGGAATTAGAGTACCAAGTAGGAGCCTCTTGCTACATCTTGGTAGGAGTGCGATACAAGAGGGTGCACTAACCTAGGAGGTGGATGTGATCCCTCATGGTTACATAGGAAGTTGGATTCATTTAGGGGCCCTTGCCGGCTCTGGCTGTTCTTCGAGCCAGAAGGATCCATGGTATCACGTATTGTACAACGGCTTCATGCTTTGGTCAATTTGTGTACTGATTCTCTGCAGTCTACGTGAAGTGTCTCTATCCCTCTGGTGCATAAACACCTGTTACACAATTTCGAGAATGACAAGAGCACAACGGAACTTGGAAAAGATTAGGGTTAGTGATTAGTGCCCGAAAGTGCTATTTTGAATCCTATTTTTAATAGGTTTTGGCGCTTTTATTATTACTAATTGTTATAATTAGCAATTTATAGTAAGGTCCCTATTATTCTAATGATCGCATTTTGCTTGGCAAATTTTACGAGTTTTTGCTGAGCTAATCATGCATATATTATTAGGTCGATCCAAACCTGAAGAATTCTAGTCAAACTCAACATGTTAGATCAGAACTAAGAGGAAAGAAGAGAAGAAAATAGAAGAAAAGTGAAGCGAGGGGAGCAAAATGCGGGGATAGGGAACCTTGATGGAGCGTGTACTTGGGATCCCTTTGCATTTCGCGAGGTTTAGCGAAAATTTGTAACCAGTAAAGTGTGATTCGTAGACGAAAATTTTCGCTAAAGCAAGTTCCTAGCGAAAAAACACATTTTCGCTACTCACGAAAATTTCGCTAAGAAAGCTAAGCGGGAATTTCGCCTATGTGAAATCACCCTTTGCCTAGCGAAATTTTGCATTCGCTATCTCTTTATTGATTTGCTACCTAAGCGAATTTTTGTGCCCTAAGCGAAATTCTTTGCCTTGTCATCCTTTGTAATTAATGCAAGCTAGCCTCGAGCTTGGTGTATTACTTAATTGTCCAATAACTTAGCCAGGTTGATAGGTTTTTTGGTATTTTCATACCTTGAGGAGGCCTATATAAACCCCTCTTGTTTTGTAACCTAAGTATGAAGAATTGGAGGAACAATTTTGGAGAAGAATAATTTTGTAAGTTTTTATTTTTGTAAATAAAGTCTTTTATTTTAGGTTTTGCTTTTATTTCTTTTCTCTCTTCTCTCTCTTCTTTCTCTCCCTTTCTCGGCTGCCAAACACCCTCTTGAGATGACAGCTCAAAGAGATGCTTAGCTAGCCTCACTTTGCTGAAGAGGAAGGAAGCTAGCTTGGTGGTGGGGCATGCATGTTGTCCTCCTGTATTAAAGCTACGGGCTAGTGTATTTATGGCCTTATATTCTCAAAACATGGTTGCATAGCTTGTTGAATGTATTGGTTGTGTCTCTCCATGCTTTAGGATCACGTGCTCGGGTAGAGAGATGCAACTGTTATTTCTTTAGATGGTCTTCTGAGCCTTTGAGATAATATTTACATGTTAGGAGTTCTTAATTAGGGTTAAAGTAACATTCTTGTTATTATTTTGGCGATACTCTCCATGCTTTGGGATCGTGCTCGGAGTGAGAGGAGATGCCCAGCATTATTCTTTAGATAAGTCTTTCACGAGCCTGCAAGAATGATAATTTAATGTTAGGGTTTTAAAAGGGCCATAAGCGCATGCTACTGTATTGACTCAAATAGGAGATGTTTCATGGGTGAGGTTGCTAGTTAAATATAGATCGGTTATGCCATGGACTATAGGTTGCATGTCATAGCAGCGAGGATAAAACCAGGAACGCTTGTTTGCCCTAACTTGCCAAGTTAGTAACCTAAATCTCCAAAATTAACTTTTTCACACTTAAATTTCAGTTTTTACAATTCTCAGTTTCCAAACCATTCCCACTGTTTTTGAAACACAATTCCAAAGTCCCGAATAGAAAGCCTTGCAGCCCCATGCACTGATCACGAACCATTTTTAGGATGAAAACCTGCATCCGAAGTGTTCGATCCTGGAACCACTATCTGCAGTAGCGACTACGGCGGTAGTAAGGCTTAGAGTGTATATAAATTTTTGTTGATTTTAGCTCTGACCCTCACGTAGCACGAATCAAATGGCCGCAGATTCTGCGGGGATAGTGCCAAACTCTGAATGGTAAGTTGAAGAGTACTTGTGATCAGCATCCGCGAGTGAAGGTAACTGCCCACACCACCTCTTTTTACTTGGCTTCGATTCACGAGAGCCCATGATTTTAGCAGTCGCGATGCTTCACCTTTGTTTAAGTTACAGTTCGGTTCGATTTTAATTCGAATTAGTTTATTGTTGTTAGTTAATTTTAATCTTTTTGCGAGGTTGTTTGTTGCTCTTTATTTGTCTCTATAGTTGTGTAACAAGTGTAATAGCAGTCAGGATAGAACACATCAATTGGATTAGACAGGATAAGTACACAACATTGACTAGTGAAGTTAGTGTACGAGCGATACCATGGATCCATACACGAGGGTTCATGAGCTGACAAGGAACCCTATGAATCTCGAATACATATAGAACCATGAGGGATCACATCCACCCTCCACAGAGTTAGTGCCCCGTCACCTTATCATTCCTCTGTGATGATGTAGCGGTGAGGCCATATTTAGTACCCTACTTCACATGCCATGGTATGGAAAATGAAAATCCATACACACATCTTAGGGATTTTGGGGAGGTTTGCACTACCTTGAGGAAGGTATGATGGACATGGTTGCTGAAACTAAAAGAGCACATTTCCATTGACCCTTGGGACGAGGCGAGATATGGCTCGACTCATTGAGGCTAGAACCGTGGTGGGAATTTGAAATTTGCGAATTTGAATTCTTGAAAAAGTTCTTCGATTACTCCTGAGACCCGATAATTTGAAAAGACAAATCTACACTTTTTGCAGCTCATGATGGTGAAAAGTTTTGCAGTGTTAAGGAGAGGTTTATGGAGACTAGCGGTGCATGTGTCCTTTCATAGTTTTTTGACACATGGATGTTAGTAAACCATTTCTATGACGGAATGTCCCCACCTATGAAACAATTACTAGAAACAATGTGCGGGGGTAATTTTTTAAGTAAACACCCGGACGAGGCTATAGACTTCTTGAACTATGTAGCTGAAACCTCAAAGGCATGGGATGAACCTCGTCCAAGGGAGGGTGTGGGATTAAGGCACTCAAGTTACCAGGGGGAGTCCATTCATACACTTTCTGAGGATACACTGCTGAGAGAAAAATTAACCATTTTAACTTTCGAAGGTTGGATGAGGATAGAGTAAGAAAACCAGCATAATATTCACTCGATAAATGAGTTATCATCTGACCTTCTTATTCTGACTATCATTCCGAATGGTCAAACATGGGGAGCTTTATCGAAGAATATCAAATTTGAATCGGGTAAACCACCAATGAATGTTCCATTTGGCAATTCCTATATTCAAAATTGGAAAAACCACTCCAATCCACCAGGAAAGCCAAAACTCCCTCCATATATACCTCGACGGATCAGCGTGATTCGCCCCACTTCCCCAGCCGGCAACCCTTGCCGCATCCCTGTTGAGCGAGCGATTACGAATTTAGAAGTAAGGTGGTAGGCCGCGATTGTGGAAGACGAAGTCTGAATGTCGAACTAGTAAAATTTGAAGCGATAGGATTCACTCAATGATAAGCTAAAATTGATATACGTGCAGAAGTTTCAAATTGTCAACTGCAAGCTGCGAGTTTAGAAAAAGAAAAGGCTCCTTTCAAGGGACAGCAATATCGGAATATAGTGAATGAGGCCAGACTTGGCCAAGAGCACAAATCACGAGCCCAGATGAAGTAAAGGCGGTTGTAACCCTAAAGTGGTAGGGGAGTTGCAAGCGTGATCCGAACCCGGTCATCCCGGCTGAAGAAATTTGAACCATAGGAAAAGCGGTCGATGCTTGAGGAAGAGAGTGAAGGATGGAGTGCTTGGCGGAAACAATTTTGGGTGAGCAGGTTATTTCTGACCTCGGGAGGAATTGAAAGTGGAATCATTAGAAGCTCACGAGGCTGGGATCTTGATTAATTTTGGCCTTGGACAAAGAAGAACAAATCGGTGCGCGATGGCGGGAAGTAGTGGACATGAAGCAGGGGGAAGAGCCCGAGACCTATCGATGACGAGCCCGTGGTTGGACACATGACACTTGCCCGAGAGATACGAATACCTTTGAGTAGCCCCTTTAGTTGACCAAGTATATTCTACCTTCACACTTTTCCTGACCCCACTGTGACAAAATCAACGCATGCGTGATGCTCTAACCATAAGTCCGACGCCCATCCTTTGCATGCCATTACGGAACTTTAGAATTAGTGGCCATTGCCTGAGCTTTTGCCACTACATCAAGAAGATGGCAATTTGCCACCATTGCATGGAGCACAGTGGTTTGGTTCGGGTGCGGGTTGGGTTTTGGAGCACGGACCCTAGGCATTTCTAGCTTCCCTCCCCACTTTTTGTTTTAATTTTTCTTGTTTTGTTTTATCTTATTTTTTAGTTCCCAATTTATGTTTTTAAATTAATTTTCTTTTACCATGATCTTTCCCCATTTTCTTGTGTTAATTTTGCGGTTTGTGTGCAAATTTTGAAGCATAAATGCAAATTTGAAACACAGGAATGAAATCAACAACCGGGGAGCAGAACTTTTATGACAATTGCGAAAATTTCGCAATTGTAGCGAAATCAAGAAAATTCGCTATATAGCGAAAATTGGGCAAAAATTTCGCTAACTAGCGAAATTTCGCTAGCTTAGCGAAATTTGTGTGAGTAGCCAAAATGCAAAAAATTTAAAGCTAGAAGCGATTAATCTAGCGAAATTCTTGTGTCTAGTAGTGAAATTTTAAGCTCAAGATTGCCAATTTCGCAATCGGTAAATTTTTCGCGATCTGGCGAAAATTCCCGGTTTTGACCTCAGAATTTGTTTGCGCCTGCTTTTTCCTGTCCGAACTCCGTTTTAAGCGTTCGGTACCGTTGGAAGCTTAGAGAGTGTAGAATCAAATATGGTCAGAAGAACATTTTGAGATTATTATGAGTATAATTTTTAAAAATGATTTACAACTGGTCCTTTTTTCTCTCTTTTCTTCCTGGCTTGTTTATTTGAAGCCCCAGCGAGTGAATAAGGTGTCGATGGAAAGCTTGGCGAAGTCTCCTATCGAGAAATGATCATCTCATCATGGAGGGTAACACTTCTTCTCTAATTTTCCATTCAGGAGCCCCATTTCGGACAAGAGATGCTTGGGTTGGGAGAAATTAAGCAAAGGAAGTGGATTGTGTAGTTATGTTTTGTTATTATTTTAAGCAAACATTTTGTGATGTTTAGTGACTAAGATTCCTCTATGGTGTTGTCTTTACGACAGCACCTCAAAATTTGGGCCGTTTTTGCAACGAGCTTTTTGTGTGAGGTTTGCACACAACACATTAGTTTTGAAAAATTGAAACTTTGTCCAATTTTCTATTTTTTGTTAGATTGGTTCCATGCTTAGTTGAGTGAATGATTAGTTGAATTCTTAGTGATTTCGACCTTTTCTTCTACCTTTAATAACCACCGCACTTAAACATTAGATTTCGTAATAAATTTGTGGTACACCCTCCCTTAATTTGCATAGCCTACCTAGTTTCATTGGCCGCCTTTAATAGGTTAAGGACCCCTGTGGAAAAAAAAAGAAGAAAAGAAAAGAAAAGAATAAATATTGCAGCTTTGCATGAAACAGAGCACGATCAGGGGGTATATAGTAACCTTTAAAGCTTGGTGCCACTAAACCTTCGCTGGTTGGGAGTCTGACTTTTGTGTCGCTACATGGGTGGATGGGTGGAGTTTAGCAAGTTGTAGGTGCTTAATTCTAGGAAGTCATTGAAGTCAGGGGTGAAACACGTAGAGTTTGTGGTCGAGTTGATCCTTTTTGGCTTGATGCCACTAAACCTTAATTGGTTGGGTCATCGGTGGACCCAGATTACCGGACTTTGATGAAGTCGAGAGTTTTTTAGCATTGCACCCTACAGCACAAAAGAATTGTGGAATGAGGTGGGTCTTTAATCTATTTAGGTTAGTTTAGAATTCACAATTCGTAGTAGTAGCCGGGTTGGGGGAGAGTGCGATTTAAGCAGTTTATTGTTGAGAGCTAATCCAGATAAACACTTAGATTTTGGTGAAAGTTTACGGTTGATTCAGGATGGAGACTCTTTGATACCCAACTTTTTGTATGGAATTCATTCTCGAGATGGTTATTGGACACGACCTTGAGTATTCTTACTTCGGGTTAAACTGACCCTTCTTCCACCTTTTGAACTACAACCTTTTTGTACACATTACTTTGTTATCATTTTGTATTATTTCTCTCTTTCTTTCTTTCTTTCATTGCTCTGGGACTAGCAATGTGTAGGTTGGGAGTGTGATTAGTGCCCCGAAAGTGCTATTTTGAACCTTTATTTTTAATAGGTTTTGGCGCTTTTTGTGTCTTAGCTATTATAATTAACTTGATTTATATTAAAGGTGCTACATTATTCTAATGATCGCATTTGTGGCAAATTTTGAAGTTTTGCGACTAATCATGCATATATTATTTGGTCGATCAAACACGAAGAATTCTAGTCAAACTCAACATCATAGATCGGAGACTAAGAGGAAGAAGAGAGAAGAAAGTAGAAGAGAAGTAGACCGGGGAGCAAATGGGAATGCCCCGAGGAAATGATGGAGCAGTGGCGCGGGGATCCTTTGCATTTCGCGGGTTTAGCGAAATTTATGACTTGATTAGAGTGGCAATTTCGCTAGACCAAAAATTCGCTAAGCATGAGTTCCTAGTGAAAAAACACATTTTAAGCTACTCATAAATTTAGCTAATTTGGCGAAATTTCATTTAATAAGCGAAATCACCCTTTGCCCTGGCGAGAATTTGCATTTTCATTATCTCTTGCATTGATTTCGCTACCTGGCGAAATTTGTGCCCTAGCGCATTTACTTTGCCTTGTCATCCTTTTGTAATTAATGCAAACCGCCTCCAAACTTGGTGTATTACTTAATTGTCAATAAACTTAGCCGGGTTGATAGGTTTTTAGTATTTTAAACACCTTGAGGCTGTCATCAAACCCCTCTTGTTTGTAACACAAGTATGAAGAATTGGAGGAACAATTTTGGAAGAATAATTTTGTAAGTTTTATTTTGTAAAAATCAGAATCTTTTATTTTAGGTTTGCTTTTATTTTCTTTTCTCTTCTCTCTTCTTTCTCTCAGCACTCTCAAAATTGCCCAGACACCCTCTTGGGGATGTGACTGAGATGCTTGCGCTACAAAGCCTCCTTTCTTTCGAAGAGGAAGGAAGCTGAAAACTGGTGAGTGGGGCATATGCATGTGTCTCTGGCCCAAAAAGCTACGGGTAGTGTATTTATGGCCTTATATTCTCAAAACATGGTTGCATAACATTGAATATTATTGGTTTGGCTGATACTCTCCATGCTTTAGGATGCGATTAACTGGAGTGAGAGATGCCTTTGTTGTTCTTTAGATGGTCTTCTGAGCCTTTGAGATAATGTTACATGTTGAGTTCTTCAAATTAGGGTTAAGTAACATTCTGTTATTATTTTGCGATACTCTCCATGCTTTAGGATCGGTGCTCGGGTGAGAGATGCCTTTGTTGTTCTTTAGATAGTCTTTCACGAGCCTCAAGGCCAAATAATTTAATGTTTAGGGTTTTAAAAGACCATAGCGTGCTACTGTATTGACTCAAATAGGAGATGTTTCATGGGTGAGTTTGCTAATTAAATATAGATCGGTTATGCCATGGACTATAGGTTGCATATCATGAGGATAAAACAGGGACCTTATTTCATACTAACATAAGTTAGTAACCTAAATCTTCAAAGTTAACTTTTCACACTTAAATTTCAGTTTTACAGTTCTGGGTTTCAAACCATTCCCACTTTGTTTTGACACAATTCCAAAGTCCAAATAGAAGCCTTACCTTCATGCAACGATGCGAGCCATTTTAGGATGAAAACCCATCCATGTTTGATCAAGACCCTTATCTGCGAGTAGCTTGACTACGGCGGAGTAGTAGAGCTTTGATTAATATATAATTTTGTTGATTTTAGCTCTTAGCCTCTGTGGCACGAATCAGTTAGCTAAAATAAAGCCCATTTGTATGAAAAACAAAAGCAGTGAAATTCTTTGAAGTGATGGCTTACCGAATTCTGCATTGGTTTCCAAAAGTTAAAGGTTACCTCCACTTGTAATGAGGATTACAAGTACACTTCTTTTATCAAAGCGCAGACTGCACCATCCCAGACAACGCGCCATTTGGTCGTGCCACGATAGGTTGAAACGGAATCAACAAAATTTGTAGTCTAAGTTCCTCCTACCATCGTAGTCAAACTCTTTGCCCAGTATGGCGGTCACAGAATTAGAACGAGATGGGTTTTCATCCTAGGAATGATTTGCATAAGTGTGAAAGGGTAGGCTTTCTATTTGGTTTTTGGATTTGTTTCAAAAGCAGTGCAAGTAGTTTAGAAAAGCTGAATAGCTGTAAGGCCCAGAAAGTGATGTGTGAAAAGGTAACTTTGAAGAGATTTAGGTCACTAACTTGATAACATAGAGACGGAACAAGTGTCCTCGGGTTTATCCTCGCATTATGACAAGCAACCTGCTAGTCATTATAACGGATCTTTGTTTAACTATGAAACCCTAACCCTAGAATCACTCCTATTTGAGTCAACACAGGTAACATGTCTCTGACCCACTTTGGGGGTTTTAAACCACAACATTCAACATCATTTCGTGGCTCGTAAAGACCATCTAAAACCACGATGCATCTAGCAATAAGTATACATAGCGTATCCTAAAGCATAGTAAGTTTTGGCCAAATTAATGACATTAAATGATATTCAACCCTAGTTTGAGAAGATGGGATCCATAAATCTGATACACAGCATTGACACATGAGGACAACATGTTGTCTGACCAAGCTAGCTACCTTCCTCTTCCAAAGAAAGAAACAGCCAAGCATCTCTTGAGTTGTCATCCTCAGAGGGTTGTTTGAGTAGCCTAGAAAAGGAGAGAAAGAGGAGAGAGAGAGAAGAGAAAAAGAAACAAAACCACTAAATGAGGTACTTGGAAGATATTTATAAAAATGAAAATGTACCCAGATTTCTCTCGATTTCTTGTAGAGTTACAAAAACCAGTAGAGGGGTTTATATAGGCCACCCATTTATGTGAAACTACAATAAAGCCCTAACATTTTGGCTAAAATAGGGATAAGTAATACACACCAAAATGAAGTCGAGTTTGCATTAATTCGAAGGATAATGAAATGAATGATTTATTTAGAGACGAGTGATTTAATTTAGGTAAGCCCGAAGTGCACGACTCAAGCGAGAAATCGGAGAATTCGCTGAGCAACGCTTGATTTCGCTGGCTAGTGAGAATTTGTAGCTTAAGCGAAATTTTTAGGTGATAAGCGAAACTGCATTTTTAAGCTAGGAGCAGTGGTTGTGAAATTTTAGGCTGGCGAATTTCACAATTTAAGCTAGGATTCTTGAATTTTAAGCTATGATTCTTAATTTTAATCCAGTAGTACAGCAATCTTAGCGAAATTCCACAGGTGCTGATCTTCCTTGCATGACCCTCTTTGCTCCTATCTTTGCACCAACTTTTATCACTTTGCCTTCATTCTTTCTTTTATTTTTGGTATGTTTGATGGCTGATAGATAGGTTGATCTTCCATGGTTTAGCATATGTCTCGATATTGAACTCTCCAGAGTACGCAAAACTTGAAACCAAGAATAACCTCTAAGCGACATAAGTGATACTAAGAACACTGAACACTTCCAATTGAGTATAATTGACACGATTAGTGCGCAAAAAGCACTCAAAACTATCCCGATATAGAATTTAAAAATAGCACTTTTGGGGTACTAATCGGTGATCGATCGATAAAAAGATTCTAAGGGAATAGTTGAGGATGTGTTAGCGAGAAGGTAGACAAATTCTACTATCCATTAGACTTTGTGGTGCTTGATCACCAGGAGCCAATGGCAAGTGGAGCCCGATCGTAATGCTTGGGTTAATATCACGGGAGAGGAATGAATTTTTGGCCCTTGCTTGATGCAATCATCAATTCTTGCAGAAATGGGGTAATGCAGCTCACATTTAGTAACCATGACATTGGAGCTGAATATTTTTCACTTGAGTACTTGAGGCACAAGGCGGTGGAAAGTAAGAAAATCAAGTGGTGATGAAGTCACATCGAGTTGACCCAAATCTGAGGAGAAACGAATGTCCATAAATTGCAAGAATTGGATAAAAGAGATTGAAGCCGATCGTTGGGAGTTGCCATCAGTCGTCACTGTAGAGCAATTGCTCAGCTCAAAATCAACCAGGGAGAAGAAAATTAACAAAGAGGAATCAAGCAGCAATGCAGTAGTACAAACCACTGCATGGGTTAAGGAGCTCCTCCTCCTTGACTGTGAATGAAGTTAGTAAAATTAAGTGATTTGGTGTCAGGCTGAAACCAAATTACGGCTCGAGATTTTTGGTTTTTTTCCTTCTAAAATGGTCATTTCTATTTTAGTAACTTTCCCTTTTTAAGCAATTTTATCTTTATTTTATTTTATTTTAATTTTTTAGCTATATTTTAAAATAATAATTTTTTTATTTTTAATTATTATTTATATTTGAATCACTGAAAATTAATATTTGCGAAACTAAATACGAGTTAGCTATTATAGCAAAATTGCCCAGTGGCTGTTCGGCTGCCTAGCAGCTTTATAAAAAGGAGGAGGGGAGGGACTTATCAAATTCAATTCATCCTCCCCCTAGCCACCTGAGCTCCGTGCTTGTGCCACAGCCACAGGCCACCGTAGTGCCCTCCCCCTGACCGCGCCACCTTGCCAGCCGCTGCCGCCCCTTGCCGCCCTGCAGCGCCCCTTGCTGCCCACTTGTGCGTGAGCCTTAGTGGGTCCCGGCTGCCCCACAGGCCGCCTTGGCTGCCGTGCGTACCTAACCCGGCTGGCTGCGGCACGCGGGCTGTCGCACGGCAGAATCTTGCTTCCGTCCAGAGTGTCGGTATTAGCCTGGTAGTGCCTTGCCTGAGTCCCCTTGGTAGTTGAGCCACAGTTCGACTTCCGGAGCCCATTCTTGCGTTTCAGGCCACATGCTGCTGCCTGCCACCTTACGCCCTGTGTCCTTTTCGGCTCACGGACATGGTCGTGCTCGGGGTGGGTCCGCCCTCGAGCGCCAGGTCGGGTTCGGCGCTCCGGACGGGAGGACGGGTGACTTCAAGCTGCGATCCACTGAGGGAGCCTCGGGGGTTCGAGTATCGGACCCGGGATGGGACCCCGAGGCCTGCATTCGTACCTCGAGAGAGGCGATCCATGGGGCCGGCCCTCGAGCGAACGTACATCGGGACCGGAAGTCATCGTCATCCGGGCCTTGGCATCACCGGTCGGAAATCCAGCAGCGGAGGCGAGCTCATCGCCCTCTTTTGCTTGCCTCGAGGATCGGATGACCTCTTTTCACCCCAGGACCCCGATCTGGGAGCATTCGATTCTTGTGGCTTTCATGGAAGTGCGTGCTATGACGTGCCGGCGCCTACCGCGATCCGGTTCGGGGGACTCTGTGAGGTTGGTTACACGGTGCTCCTTCATGTCGTCGTGGGCGCGGAGTTCTACTATCCCGGGTGGTGCTTAGGTTCTACCTCCATGACCTCCCAGGGGCTGTAAGTCCATTTAGACTCAGATTGATATTGTGATCGGCTGGAGTACTCAGGGGCCCGGACATTTCGGTGCCGGTGGAGCTCTGGCGAGACGGTGGTCTGGATGTTGCTCGGGATTGGCCTCGGTAGGCACGGAGAGATGTGAGTCTCATTGTCTCGCTCCCGAGACCTTCTTGCGGGCCGTCCTCTTACGGAGGCGGCTCCGCCTCGGATGCTTCTCGGTGATCACCTTCTCGGACCGGCCTCTTCCCGGGTTGCGACACTTCGTCCGGCGTGGGGAGCCCGACTCGAGACTCATCTGCAGGATCTCGAGAGGATGCAGTTCGGTCCTGCGGGTTAGTTTATGACCGCCTTCTTGCATTTAGAGATAAAGTCCCACCATGAGGGCTGGCTCGGGTGAGTATACCTTTGTTGATCTCTCGACTATTGAGACGGAGTCTGGGGCATTTGGGATTGGAGGGCCCGTGTCGAGAGGAGGATTAGATGCCCTCAGGTCCTGACTATGGAGCGAGCCATGGTGATCTTGGGTTTCTTTTCTCCTCCCGGCGTGAAGAGACCCGGGAGGAGGTAGGATGAGGGCGGAGGACTCAGGAGGAGAGATGATCACGCTCCCGAGGAATGAAGGTGGAGAGGTCAGTGCTGATTTGACCCTCCGCCCTCCTCCACCTCATTCGACCCCAGCTTCAGCTGACACTCCCGGCCCATCATTCATAGCGTAGCATTCTCCGGAGCACGTTTATGTTAGTTCGAGGGAGCTCGCAGGTGTTATGGATGCTGTCTGTTCATTAGCCACTACACAGGCATCGATGGACCGGAGATTGACTCGAGCCGAGACCACCTTAGAGCATTGTCATACCATGCTCCTGCAGATCATGAGTCACCTTGGTCTCAGCATGTTCCACGCCCATCGGGGCGAGCCACGGCGTATCATGGAGCATGCGGCGGCGCGGCGCTCTGGATCCACCCTTGCCACGGGGTAGGGTGGTCCACCTCACAATCTCAGCTTTCCTATCCACATGACGTAATAATACTTTGGTAGGAGGAAAGTTAAGGTTAGGGTGTCTTACATTATGTTTCGTACGGAGTTTTCGAGCTTTATCAGCGCCTCTGCGTGGTTTTGCCATAGGATTCATGTATTGCTTGATAGTAGGCGGTGATGCTTTGTATGTTTAGCTATATTAGCTGTATTGTATTTAGTTATATCAAAGCTTTACGACGTATTCTGATTTCTTGCCTTTAATTGAACAATTGAATTGCCTTTAATTGGAAAATTGAAACCCTGTATGTTACCTTAATGATAGGACAATTCCATACATGATTTAGTTTTTGGTCAATTGAAGTTTCAGCATATTCAACCTTGAACATTCCCCCTTGAGCTAATTCACATACTTTGCACACGGATTATGCAGATGGGTTCTTGAAAATTATATACCTCCTTTCTTTGCAGCTAGGCCTTAAGATACGGTGATAACCCATAATAGGTTTGTGTTACCCATATATGAAGACCCGATGTAGTCTTCCAAAGGAAAAAGAAAAGAAAAGAAAGAAAAGAAAAATAAAAGTCGTGAGCTTTGCCTTGAAACCGAACACGGTCAGGGGGTATATGTGAAAGCCTTTAAAGCGATGCCCACTGAAACCTTATGTAGTGGTTGGGAGTCATCTACTTAGTGTTAAGCTATCTGGGTGAATGGGTGAATGGGTAGAGTTTAATCGTGTTATAGGTGCTTGATTCTCGAAGTCATCTGAGTCGGGGTGGAAACTGTAGAGTTTGTAGTCAGTTGATCAACACACGAAGCGATGCCGCAAACCTTAATTAGTTGGGAGTCATCGGTGGACCCAGATTACACGGACTTTGGTGAAGTCAGGTTTTAGCATTGCACCCTCCTGATGTAGTCAAATAAAGAAATAAGAGTGTAAGCTAATCCTATTTGGGTTAGTCGACGGTTTAAGGCCATGGCGGTAGCTAGGTTGGGGGGAGGGGAATAGCTTTGCAGTTTATTGGCTCGATGCAGTTTACATTAGGAACAATTAGATTTTGGTGGAAATTCAGGTTGATTTCCTTGGATCCAATGTTGACCTAAAACTTGTTCTTATATGATTTTTGTTCTCTCATGTCGGTTTTCGAACAGGGTGTAAATTGTTCATTTTAAAGGTAATGCCTATCTGTACATACACTTTTTGAACCATCTGCACTTTTTGTAAAAGCACCGCATGCATGTCCTTGTTGTTTTAATATTGCTAAGGGACTAGCAACGTGTCGGTTGGGGAGTTGATTAGTGCCCAAAAAGTGCTATTTTGAGCCCTATTCGAGATAGGTTTTGGAGTGCTTTTGCGCACTAATTATATCGATTAAACCCGATTGATTTGTGCGAGGTCCATTAGTTCCACTAATACCATTTCGAGTTGTTTTGGTTATTTGCGAGGTTTTTTAATTACCTCGGTCATTTAATTCAAGTCGCGTAAAAGATATCTTAGAATCTTTGAGGAATCATGGTATTTTCAGCCATATGAAAATATCAAAATTCGAGTGTAATTGAAAGCCAATGATGAAAGAAGTCTGAGATCGATATTTGGATCGGGAAGGCGAGGAAATTTTATTTATGGGTACGAAATTTCGTTAGGATGCGAAAATTTGCAATCATAGCGTGCAATCCTAAGCGAGTGAGAGAGACTAAGCTAGGCTAGCGAATTTGGCTATCTAGCGAAATTCATTGTGCCTAGCGAGGAGTGTCCCGATTTATTTATCTCACACATATTTTTAAGCTAGGCTGGCGAAATTTCATTTGGCTAAGTAGAAACCTTGTAGATAATGAAATTTTCCAGTTTCGCAATCTCTGCTCTGGGAATTTCGCTAGGCTAGCGGGAATTTAAGCTAGGCTAATAAATTTAGCTAGGCTAGGCGAAATTTTAAACTATGCTAAGCGGAGGAATTCTCCTCCATCATGAAAATGAAACCTTTTTGTGATTTTGTGTAATTAATGCGAATGGTATAGCGTTTTGGTGTATTACCACCTTGTCTCTTTGTAAGCCAATATGTTAGAATTATTCTTGTATTTTCACACTTTTGGGTGGACTATATAAACCCCCAGTAATTTTGCAACCTAGCGATTTTGCGTAGAGCACTTCATTTATAAAATTCCGCGGCTTTCATTTAGGGTTTCATTGCTCTCTTCCTCTCAGCTCTTTCTTTCATTTCTAGGCTGCCAAACACCCCTTTAGGATGGCATTTCAAGGGGATGCTTGGCTAAGCCTCATAGCGCAGAAAAGGGTTGCTGAAAAGCAGTTTTAGAGTGCACTCGGTGTCCTCTTGCTTTGAATGCTCTTAGTCTTGCATTTATAGTTCCCGACTTCCCTAATCTGAGGTTTAATGCCATTTAATGTCATTGCTTTAATTGATAACACCATGCTTTAGGAATGCAGTGCATACTTATTGGTAGATCTGTGATATTCTTTAGATGGCCTTTACGAGCCAACGAAATGAGGTTGAGTCTTGAGGTTTTTTAAAGCCCGAAGGAATTTGTGAATGCATATTACTGTGTTGACTCGAAAATAGGAGTGGTTCTAGGGTTAGGTTTATAGTTAAACAAAGATCAGGTTTGGCTTTATTTATAGGTCATTTACTTACTAATGCGGATATAACGAGGGACACTTTGTAGCCCCATGTTATCAGACGCTAGTGACCCGAGCCTTCAAGGTTACCATTTCACTTCACTTTAAGCCATTACAGGTTAGTCGGTGAAACCAAGCGAGCCTCGTTGTTTGAAACGAATCCACGATCGAAAAAAAGCCTCACCATTTTCCAAACAACGATCTGAATCATTCATAGGATGAAAACCCATCCGTGTTCGACCCTGGGCCGCTATCGCTGCGGTAAACCCACGACTACGACGTGGGAGGAACTAAGGATACAAATTTTGTTGATTCGAATCACCCTGCCGTGGCACGAATCAAATGGCGCCGTTGCCGGGGATGGTGCCAACTACGTTTGATGAGTTGAAGTGTACTTGTAATCCTCATTACAAGTGTAGGTGACCTTTAGACCCTTTTGAATTTCGATTCTTTGTAGTTGCAAGTTTCACTACTTGGCGATTCTTGCTATTTTGTTTTTCTTACGATTGATTTTATTTGGGTAACATTAGCCCTTTTTACGAGTTGTTTGTGTTCTTTGTTGTGTCTCGTTTGGCCATAACGGTGTTGTACGACTGCTTGGGACGGAGGATATCGGGTAGATTACAAGAGTGAGTGCACTTGATTGAACAAGGGTGTGTAATCGGTGTGCCACGGTGACGAATGGATCCCTCTACGAGGAACAGCAAAGTCAATGAACATCTCCGTGAATCGAAACGACATCTACATGCTCGATGAGGAACACGAGGACACCCTCACGAGTTAGTGCCCTCTGCGTCATACCTCCTGCGAGGATGTAGCGGTGAGACCTACCTAGTACCCTGTTCACTTTCATGTATGCGAGTAAAAATCCATATTCACACATCACGGGATTTTGAGGAGTGTGCCACTTACCTTGAGGAGGGTATAGCAGGCATGGATTTATTCGAGTAGAGAAGCATTTCTCGACCTTTGAAGGATAAGGCCAAGATTTGGCTCAATTCAACTGGTAGAATGATTAGAAGTTGGACGAGATCTTGGTGAATTTTTTGAAGAAATTCTTGATGCCACAGACCCGGCGATTTGAAGAGACGGGATCTGCACCTACCGGCCTTTCCACAGTAGGAAGTTTTATCGGAGTGTAGGAAAGATTCGTAGAGACCATTCTTGCATGTGCCACGGTCGTACCACGGTGAGGTGATGCGGAATCAGCATAAAATTGTATCCTATATTATTCCTCTACTGCGGTAGTCGAGCTGCTGCCGGTATAAGCTGGCAACTCTAAGTCGAACACGAGGATGGGTGCAGCCGTACAAGTGATTTGAGTGGAAGTCGAAAATGGTGAATTTAATTTGGATTTTAAGGTTTGGTTGGCTTAGGTGAGGTTTTGGGGTTTAAAACTGAAAATAAAATGAAGAAAAATAAGGAAAGAACTCCTTGAAGTCACAGACCCTTTGGAGTTAGGGTTTATAGGGCAACCCGGCATGTCCTCGGAGTCTTTTTTCCTGGTTAGAGACATGACATATAGTCATTTCCGGATAGGATCTTCATTTATTGTAAAAACTAAACCCTATAATTTTTCGCTTTGAAACATAGCATTTAAATGGTCTTAAATGTTCCTAACGATGAAAACACATCTCAAAAACCTAATCCACGATAAATAGCGAGAACTGACTAATGGGCATCGATGGATCTGAGTAAGTATCCATTGAACCAACTTACCGAGAATACACATTAAAGAGAGTATGCTTAAGGATTTTAACTAAGTGAGGAAGTAGGAACTTAAACAACCATAAATGAGTGCGTTAAAAGCAGGAGGGCCAGTGCGTACTCCAGCAGATTTGCCCGGTAAGCTAAAGTCCTCTTCAAGGGGGAAGAGGCCTAGCCAACCATCCTCTGAGTTGTCATCCCCTCAGGAGTGTTTGAGTAGCCCAGAAAGGAAGAAAATGAGAGAAAAGGAAAAAAAACGGGAGAAATTTGGAACCCCAACATTTTACGACCAAAAATCAGTCTCCCTCCACTAGTGTATACAAATGGCTTATGTAGCCTTACAAACTAAGTGAAGTACCATCAATCCAAACATAAGTGAATAAAACAAAGGGTAGAAATGAGAAAAACCAAAAATTGTGGCAAAAGCAAAGTCACGTGAAATGCGGGAGAAACGAGGCTGCGGGATGCACGATCTTTGGAAATTTGTATACGTGCTAGCATGAGAAGCTTTCTGGAGTGGTGTTTTTCTTACATTTGCCCTTCTTTCTTCTGATCTTTGATTTGAAATGTTGAGTTTGACTAGAGCCGTGCTTGGATCGACTCACTTGATTTGGCTATCAGTAGCTCAAAAGCGCAAAATTTGCCTGTGAATCGATCGATAAAATAGTAGGGACCTTAATGTGAAAATCGGGTTAATTAGAATGATTTGTAGCACAAAAAGCACTCAAAACCTATAATAAATAGAGTTTCAAATAGCACTTTTTGGCACCTAATCACACCCCAACCTACACATTGCTAGTCCCTTAGCGTGAAAGAAAGAAAGAAAGAAAGAGCATCTGAAAACGATAACAAAATTATATTACAAGGTTGCGGAGTTCAAAAGGTTGTGAATGAGTAATGCACAAGCCTAAGTAAGAATCATCAAACCCTCGTCCAACAACTATCATGAGAGAATGAATGACATACAAAATTGAGTATCAAAAGAGGCCTCCTTCTTGGTAAGATCGCGGGAACTTCCACCTGAAATCTAAGTATTTATTTTATCGACTCAATGATAAAAATTTATGTTGCACTCTCCCTGACCTAGCCCCAACCACGGCTATGCTAACCAACCTAAATAGATCGGGACCCACCTCTTATTCCACAATTCTTTTGCGTTGTAGGGTGCAATCTTGAGGAATCGGCCTCACCAAAGTCCATGCGGGGGATCTGCAGGTGGCTCCCGACCCGGTGGGCTTAGGGCACGAGTCATAAGGATCTTTACGACCACAAACTCTACGAGGTTTCACCGGACTTGAAGACCGATTTGAGACTCAGCACCTACAACTTGCTAAGAGCTCCTGCCCATCCACCCACGTATAACTTGAACACTAAGTCACGAGGTGACTCGACCGAGTGAAGGTTTGGGGCGGGCTTTAAAAGGCTTTGCTTGCAAGTCGGGTTTCAAGGCCAAGCGTTGCGATTTTATTCTTTTCTTTTTCTTTTTCTTTTTTCTTTTTTCTTGTTTTTCTTCTTCTTCTTTTCCACGAGGGTCCTTAACCTATTAAAGGTAGTCGACAACACTGGGATGGATATTTCAAGTAGGGATGAGTTTTGATCTATCTGCTGAAATCGTAATGAGTGCATAAGTATAAAGTGAAAAAAATGCAATCAAATAAAATTCATTAATCAGCTATAACCAGTGGAACCAATCTAGCATCAATAGGAATTGGACAAGGTGCCAAATTTTCCACTTTGCAGGTTAGGCAAAACCACAAAAATTTGATTGCAAAATGGGTCCAGATTTTGAAAAAGTAAGCTGTATGGTATAACAACTTTATAGAAAGAGAACCCAACAAGCCACTGAACATCACAAAATGGGCTTACACAAAATAATAACAAAACATAAATGCAAAAGCCACTTCCTTTGCTAACTCTTCCCCCAACCCAAACATCTCGGTGTCCGAAATGGGGCTCGGATTGGAAAATTAGAAGGAAGTGTTACCTCCTTGATGAGATGTGATCATTGCTGGATAGGAAACTTACTTAAGCTTTTCATCGGCATATTCACTCCGTTTAGGCTTAAAATGAGCAAGTTAGTAGAAAGAGAGGAAAAAGTGACAGTTAGACATTTTAAAATTACACTTTCATAATAATCATAAAATGTTCTTTATAGCCATTTAGTTCTACACTCTCTAAGCTTTCAACGGTACACCAGAAACGCCTAAAGCAGATTCGGATGAAAAAGTTATGGCCCAGAAAGCAAAGTGGAGGGGCAAATGGGGCCCATAAGCGAAAATTTTTCGCTAGAAATTTAGCGAAAATTTCGCTAGGCTAGCGAATTCGTATGTTTGCGAAAATTTTAAGCTGTCTATGTGAAATTTTTATTTTGATTTTGAATTTTTTTTTTTGAAAAATCAAATAAAATAATTAATAAAATAATAAAAAAACATTTTTTTAAATTTAATTTTTATACTTACTATATAAAAAACAAATTTTGAACAAATTTATATATATATATATATATATATATATATATATATATATATATATAAATAAAAATATTTTTAATATAAAAATAATAATAAAATAAAATAAAATAAAATGGAAACAGCATGCGTTATTTTTGTCTTCTTACAAGCTGGAAACGCTGTTGATTTCGCCATTCATTTTACTTTAAGCTAAGTTGCGAAATGCCTTATTCTAGAAAATTTCTAGACCCATTTGTCTAACAAGAATTCGCTAAGTTGCACTTGAAATTTCGCTAACTCACGAAAATTTCATCTATAAGCGAAATTTTAGCATTTTAAGCTAGAATTACGAAATTTTAGCTATAGTTACGAAAACTTTCTGCATTATCTTTTACTAGCGATTTTCAATACGAGCTTGAAATTTGCCTGGCGTAAAAATTAATGCAAAGAAAAATTAAAAAGTTTACAAATGCAAAAATTAATTTAAAAACATAAATTAACTAAAAATTAAAGAAACTATAACAAGAAAAATTAATAAAATCAAAATAAAATACGATTAAATAAAATAAAGCAAGAAAAATTAAAACAAAAAGTGGCGGGCTTAAAGTCTTAGGAGTTGAGTGTATCGACTCCGACGAAACACCAAGACCATCCACTATGCCATCTTGGTATGTGCAATTTGCCATCTTCTTTGAGGTAATGGAAAAAGTCTATACAAAGGCCACTAACCGTAGTATTGCACGACGGTGATGGTAGCTGAGTTTGGGAGTAGGTATTTCACGGGGCTTGGATTTCTTTGCGAATTAGGGGCGGTATGCACCTTTGTGATGGGAATTTATTTAGGCTTGAGCGGTGGCATAGGTTGACTTCATGGGGATTGGTTGAAGGATAGGTTCTTGGGGCTCTTCTTTTTGTTTCATGTCACTTTGCTCTTCTCGTTCGGTAGGAGGGTTGCTTCCTTCTTCTCCTTAGGCGGATCGCGGCTGTTGAGGATTCAAAGATTTTCCACCGGCCTTTCTTGTCATTTGCTTGTAGGCACCGGCTCCTTTACCATGGTGCTACTTTGGCCTCCTCCTCTGGTGGACTCTGCTTGAGATCAACTAGGTCTTCCAATGGAATCTGCAGGTTATACAGTGCATGCTTAAAATCATTGTTCCAATGAAGTAATCTTTTGATCTGTGGAATTCTCTCAGTATGGATTTTTTCACTCAATTGGGCATTGGATTCCTTTTGTTTTACCACAGCATCACCCACCAGTTTGGTAAGCTCTAGAATTGCTTGCTTCGATTAGGAGATTAACTGTAATTAGTTGAGGTGAGACTAATAGGCATATTGTGGATGTGGAGGAGGTGCATAAGTTGGGGTAACACTGTAGGAGGGTGTACCCATCCATTGGTTTCTATAATCCCTCATGGACATGTATGCTCTAGGGTTTCTTTCCACCAAATATTCACTATATTGTTCTTCCCCTAGGTGTTCCATTTGATCCTGATCAATTTTCCATAACCTTAAATGGCATTTGCACTTGTAAAATTTTCAATCTTTGTAACTTGTTCTCCTGACATAAATAGCCTGCGAAAATGATCCTGCGACCTTGTTTTTTTTTTTTAACGATTGAAATAAAACTAAGAAAAATGACTATAAAATGATAAAAGGAAATTCCACGAGACTTGTGATGAGAATCCACGAGTGTTCCTGACTAAATCAAATGCACTAAGAGCTGCATCAGCGACGGCGTCATTTGATTCATGCGCAGTAGGGTGATCACGGAATCAACAAAATTTGTATCCTATATTCAGCCTACTGCGTAGTGATGCTCTTGATGCCATAGCGGCTCAGGGTCGAACACGGGGATCGTTTAACCGTCTGAGTGATTTGAAGTGGAAGTCGAATGGTGAATTTAATTTGGATTTTAAGGTTTAGTTGAAAAGCAGTGGAGTTTTGGGGTTTTAAAGCGAAAATAAAATGAAAGAAAAATAAGGAAAGATTTCTTGAAGTCTCGGGGCCAGCAGGTTAGGGTTTATAGGGCCTTGACATGTCCTCGGGTCTTTTCCTAAAGCGTTGGGGAACATGACATATAGTCCTTTCTGGATGGGATCTTCATTTAAATTTTATAAAAACTAAGCCCTATCATTTCCCTTTTGAAACATAGCATTTAAATGGGCATAAATGTTCCTAACAATGAAAACACATCTAAAACCTAATCCATGATAAATAGCGAGGAGACGACTAAGCTGGCATCGATGGATCTAGTGAAATATCCATTGAACCCCGAAAATCTTGCAATACACATTAAAGAGAGTATGCTTAAAAATTTTAACCTAAGCAGAAAATGAACTTAAACAACCATAAATCGTGTTAAAGCAGATAATGATACGTTACCTCCAAACCTTCGTTGCCCGATGGCCGTCTGTTCAAGGGAAGAGGCTAATAATAAATCATACGAGTTATCGTCAGCCAGGAATAATTTTAGTAGCCGAAAGGGAAGAAAATGAGAGAAAAGGAAAAAACGGGAGAAATTTGGAACCCTAAGCACTATTCTGACAAAAGTAAAGTACCTCACATTGCTTATACAAATGGCTTATGCTTAAGCCTTACAAACTAAGTGAAGTACATTAAATTGAGCATAAGTCGCAAGATAAAACAAGGAATTAGAAATGAGAAAAACCAAAAATTGTAGCAAAAGCAAAAGTGCGTAAAATGCGGGAGAGCAGGCTGCAGGATTGCACGATCTTGGAGCGTGTCTCAGTGCTCGCATGAGAAGCTTTCTGCGGTGGTGTTTTAACTACATTTTTACCACTGCTCCATCGATCTTTGATTTAAATCTGGGTTTGACTAAATTCTTCGTGCTTGGATCGACTAAACAATTTCGGCATAATTATTTCACAAAAGTATAAAATTTGCCACAAAATGCGATCAATAAAATAGTAGGGACCTTAATGTGAAAATCGGGTTAATTAGAATGATTTGTATACAAAAGCACTCAAAAACTGTAATAAATAGGGTTGAAATAGAACTTTTTAGGCACAATCATACTTACCATGGTTTTTGTCCTTGGATGCTAGTGAACCATTTTATGATGAGCATGTCTCCAAACCATGAAGCAACTTCTTGGAGACCATGTGTGGAGTAACTTTTGAGGCAAAAACCCGGATGAGGCCGCTGGACTTTGAACTATGTGGCGCCTCAAAGGCATGGGATGAGCCGAGATCGAGGAAGCTAGGGAGATCGAAGCCCACTTGAACCACACGAGCGTTTATGCACTTTACGAGACATGAGATTAAGCAAAGGTGACCACTTTGACTCGAAGGTTGGAGGAATGGAAATGAGGAAGCCAGCCTGAAATCTGGCGATAAAATGAGTGCATCTCACCCGACTTGTGATTCTCCGACCCGAATAGTCGTGTTGGGAGCCTTTACGAGAGCATGCCCATTGCCACAAATCCAAAGATAAAGCCGCCATAGATGCTCCGTATGGTAACACCTACTTAACCACTGGCTGGAGGAAATCATCAAACGTCATGGAAGCCAAAACCCCTGCGTATGTCCTCGAAACCTGTGTGAGTTTAGCTCCACTTAACCTAGTGGCTACTCAATATCTTCTCCGGTTGAAGCGAGGCAATCCTGAATTAAGTAAAGTGGTAAACCGTTGTGAAAACGGAAGGTATTTGAATGTTCAGACTAACCAGAAAATTGAAGCAGTAGAGAGTTCACTCAACATGAAACTGGACAATATGCATTCTGAAATTTCAAGATTATCATTGTATTGCATGAGGTTCAGAGAAATAAGGAGGTTCCATTAGTCACAGCAACAACATAGGGGAGTGCATGAAATAGGCACGACCAATGATCCAAATGTAGAGTGAAGTTAAAGCGGTGGTGACTTTAAGAAGTAGTAAAGGCGAGACCGGCGGCCCGGCTTTGGTCAGTCGGCTCAGTAGTAGGCGATCCACCCGCAGAGCGATCGTGATCGGGGAAGAGGTGAAGGTCAGTGTACCCCTCCATTTCCACGGGCTCAGAAAGAAAGTTTCGTTAACCCAATGAAATGCTAGAAGTTTTGCGGCAGAGTGAAGTTAATATTCCTCTCCTTGACATGATCAATAGTCCCCCTACTTATGAGAGTTCTTGAGGACCTATGCACGGTAAAAAGGGTATCAATGTAAACAAAGGCCTTTTTGGCCAGAGCTAGTGAGTGCTATCATTGAGTAAGACTCCGGTGAATATAAAGACCGGGATGTCCAGCAATCTCGGAAGTCGATATTGGAGGCATCGGTGTGGAGAAAGCCTTTAATTAGACTTAGGAGCTAGTGTAAACCTTGCCATATTCCATGTAATGATTAGGTTTGGGAGAGGCCCCGAACCCACTTCCATCACCTTTGTCACTTCTTGATAGGTCTATTAAAATACCGAAGGGAACCATTGAGGATGTATTAATACAAGTGGACAGATTTTATTACCTAGTGGATTTCGTCGTACTTGACACAGAGCCGGTTGCAGTGGGAGCCAATCATGTGCCCATCATATTGGGAAGGCCATTCCTGGCTACTTAGATACCATAATAAATTATAGAGATAGGGTTATGCAACTCCACATTTGGGAATATGACCTTAGAACTCAATATTTTTCATTTGAGTAAAGGCATATGCACTCGGAGGAAGATATTTGTGAAGAAGTCACGTATAATAGATGCGGTCTGGAAGAGCAGTTTAATAAGCGGCCCAGTGCGAGATGTAATAACCCGAGTTATCGAGTGCCTTGAAGAACAAGGAACCTCAATGCATAGGCTTAGTACGAAGTCTTGGAGGAGAAAAAATAGAAATCCTACCTCTATTAAGCGAGTGACAGACAGCGGAACCCCCAGCCAGGTTAGAACTCGAGCCACTAGGTTGAGTTGAAGTAGCCATTTCTTAAGAAAATGGGACGTCATCCGATTGTGATTTCATCAACAGTGACCACTTCACAAGAGAATAACCTCACCTTCTCAAAAGGAATAAGCAAGCGTGCAGGGTGGAAAATTTCTGATTTAAAGGCATAAACGTGATCTGCACCCGTCACATTTACAGAAGAGGAGTCTAAAGTGGTAGGCGGCCACGGTAGGAGGTTAAAGACCCGCTGCGGGAAGTAGTTCGCGTGGGGTCACGAAATTGCTCCAATGGGTATCATTTACCCCATTTCGCGACACTTACCGTGAGCCCAACTCGGGTGGTGCCTAAGAGTCGGGGTAATAAGCTGTGAAAAATGAAAGGGTGAAGAATTATGCAGGCTACGCTCTGTGGAGGAGTGTGCATAGATTATAGGAGGCTTAATGAAATGCTTCGCGAAAGATCACTTCAGTTTCCGTTCATCGATCGGCTCCTTGAAAGAGTTTACGGACACCATTCTATTGCTTTTTGGATAGGTATTCGAGGTATTTCAGGATAAATTGCAGGAAGATCAGGAAAATACCACTTTCACTTGTCCATTCCCCCAGTACGTATGCTTATAGGAGGATGCCTTTTTTTGGTCTTTACAGCATGACCACTTTTACCGAGGAGATGTATGCTCGGCATGTTGGTGATATGGTGGAGCGCATAATGGAGTATACGTGGATGACATCCTTTGTATATGGAGCGATTTTGAAGAATGTCGACTAATCACAGAGGCCATCCTGGAGGTGCATTAGAAAAGAACTTGCAGTGCTCAAGTTGGGAGAAGTGCCATTTTATGGATTAACCAAGGGTATCTTTGAGTCCACATTATTTCCGGGGGGATAAAGTTGATAAAGCAAAATAGACTTTATTTCCAAACAGTCCCAGCCAGATGTGAAAACAGTTAGGTAATTCCTTGGTCATGCATGCTTCTATAGAAGATTCATTAAAGACTTCTCGAAGATTGCTAAACCCCTGTACAAGCTCCTAGAGAAAGATGCCAAATTTGTTTGGGAGAAGAATGCAGAGGCTTTGAAGAGTTGAAGTCTGGAATTTGATTCTTGCTTTTTAATGTCTGAGCACCGGGGCGCGGGTTGCCTTTTGAAGTGATGTGTGATCTGGTGATCTTCTTGTCGGAGCGTGCTCGACGAAGAAGATGGGAAACCTCATGTAGTCCTATTAGCGCAAGAAAAACCTTAAATGAAGCACAAAGGAATTACACTACTACAGAGAAGGAATTGTTGGCAGTGGTGTATGCTTTAGATAAATTTCGAGCATACTTGGTTGGGTCTGATATAGTCATTTTACGGACCATTCCGCTTTGAAATATCTCGACCCGAGCAAAATCACGAAAACAAGAGGCTCATCAGATGGGTTCTTTTACTTCAGGAGTTTAGCTTGCGAATTAAAGATAAGAAGGGAGTAGAATGTAGTAGGATCATCTTTCAAGGTTAACAATAGCCCACGACACTCATAGCCCACCCGTCGATGATGAATTTCTGAAGAATCCACAGTCACGACTAGAAAAGCTCCACTGAGTATGCTCATATTGCCAATTTCCCTGCGCCACGGAAATCATCAGAGTGGAAAGAAGCGAGGATAGAAGGTATTTCTTTGCGAAGATCCATTCCTATTATTGGAAGAACCATCTTGTTGAATCTTTTTGTCACGGATCGAATAATCGAAGTGCGTGCACGGAGAGCAGTGGGGGTCCACGAGGCCCTTTGCCGTAGGAGTGCTGTGGTTGTCATTTTGCTTTGAAGCGGTGAGTAAAGTCTTTCTTGTTCACAGTTTCTACGGCCTTCCTTGTTCAAGGAAGCACGAATGTGTCGTGTATGTGATAGATGCGAGACTAGGGAAGTTGTCTCGCCCGAGTCATGATGCCCTTGAGACTGATTTTTAGTCGTCGGGCTATTCGTGTGTGGGGCATCGATTTCATGGGACCTTTCCCCGTCCTTATGGTCATCATTACATCTTGGTGAGGGAGTAGACTATGTGTGTCCAGTGGGTTGAGGCAATCCACAATAAAACCCGATGACCCGCAGTAGTGCCAAATTCTTAGTGAACATCTTTTCTAGGTTCGGGAGTGCCCAAGGCCATTATTAAGCGATGGAGTTCACATTTATGACAAACCTTTTAGAAACCTCGCATGGCTAAATGGTGTGAAACCTGGAGTACACGCCACCCTTACCATCCTCAAACAAGTGGTGAGTGGAACTTGCTTCTTGAGAGATTAAGACCGTTACGATGAAGTGGTAAATAGCAGCGAAAAGATTGGTCCATCAAAAGTGATTGATTCGTGAGCTGAGCGACTTTGAGACAATCCTTGGAATGTCCCTTTCGGTTGGTCTATGGTAAAAGCGTGTGCCTTCAGGTGGAGATCGAATATAAGGCATGGTGAAGCGATAAAAAAAGGCTGAACTGGATCTGCTTGGTAGAATTAAAAAAATTCCTCGATCTCGATGAGTTGGAAGGAAATACGAAATGATGCCTACGCAGATTCGAAAGATTGCAAGGAAGATCAAAAAATGGCGCGGCGGATATTGCGGAAGAATTTGTTGAGGGACGGTCCTCTGTATGACTCAGGCTCCGTCTATTTAGACGAAGCTCAGGTATCCCTTTGATGGGCCAGGTCCGTTCATTTGTTGACAGGCTTACCCCAATGGTTGGTGGACCTACTCGATCCGAATGATGATAGGGTGATCGAGTCAATGGACAAAGGTGAAATACATATTGTCTCCGACAAGTATCGGGAGGAAATTCTCTCTTTGGACCCCCTTTGAGTCCTACAGTCCACACGCCACAGGGTAATACCTAGTTCCGGCAGCCCTTTGTTCTCATTGTTTAGATTTTGATTAAAATTTCCTTTTGTTTGAAATTTGTAGTGCAATCGATTTGACATTTGATTTCCTTGTGTTATGATTGCGGTAACGCAATGAATGGAAATGCCCCTTCTCGACCATCGTACTTGAGGTGATACATTAAATCCATTAGTTTTTGCAATCCATGCTAAGCCCGGTTGAAAGTAATTTTCATATTTTGGAATTCGGTTTCAGCTGGTTATACGAATCCTGCTGACCACCAAACGCATTCTTCTCTCAGCTTTTAAAATACTTTTGTGTCTTTATTTGGTGTATCTACTTTTTCTTTCAATTGGACAATTGAATTGCTTTTAATTGAACAATTGAATTTACTTTAGTGGAAAATTGAAACTACATGTACTACCTTAATGCTAGAACAATTCCATGTATGATTCGATTTTTGGTCGATTGTAGTTTCAGCGTATTCAACGAACATTTCCCCTTTGAGCTAATTCACTTTACTTTGCACACCCAGTTATGCGATAAGTTGTGAAATTATTCACCCCTCATTTCACTTTGCATAAGTAGGCCTTGAATCACATTGATAACTTATAATAGGTTTGTGTTACCCGTATTTGAAGACCCGATGTAGTCTTCGAAAGAGGAAAAGAAAAGCAAAAATAAAAGAAAGAGAAAAAGAAAATAAAAGTCGTGACGCTTTGCCTTGAAACCCGAACACGGTCCAAGGGGTATATGGCGGAAGCCTTTGAAACCCGATGCCCTAAGCCTTAATTGGTTGGGAGTCATCGACTTAGTGTTCGTTACACGGGTGAATGAATAGAGTTTAGCGTGTTGTAGGTGCTCAATTCTCAAAGTCATTCTGAGTCTGGGGTGAAGCCTGAAGAGTTAGTAGTTAAGTGATCCTTTTGGCTTGATGCCCTAAACCTTAATTGGTTGGGAGTCATCGGTGAACCCCCGTTACACGGACTTTGATGAAATCGAGTTTTAAGCATTGCACCCTACAATATAGTCAAATAAAGAAAGAAGAGTGTAGCTAATCCTATTTAGGTTGTTCAATAGTTTAAGGCCATGACAGTAGCGAGGTTGGGGGGAGGAGATAATTTTACACTTTATTGGCTCAATCTAGTTACATTAGGAACCATTAGATTTTGGTGGAAATTTAGGTTGAATTCTTTGGATCCGATGTTGACCTAAAAATTGTTCTTATATGGTTTTTGCTCTCTCATGTCGGTTTTCAAACTAGGTCTCAATTGTTCATTTTAAAAGTAATGCTTATATGTATATATACACCTTTTTGAACCGTATACACTTTTTGTAAAATCACTGCATGCATGGCCTTATTATTTTAGCATTCTTCAAGGAAATTTATGATATGACCGGTTGGGGTGCGATTAATGCGAGAGTCTTTATTTTGAACCACTATTCGAGATAGGTTTTGTGAGTGCTTTTTGCGCCTTAATCATATCGATTAAACCCGATTGATATGCGGTCATTTCAAAACCACTATTACCATTTCGAGGAGGTTGTTTTTGGTTGTTGCGAGTTTTGAGTACCTCGATCATTTAGTTCAAGTCGGCGTAGATACATATCACACAGAATGCGAGGAGATCATGGTAATTTCGGCCATCAAAAAATATCAAAATTCGGTGTGGAATTGAAAGGCAACTGATGAAGAAGAGTACAAAGAAGGATCTGTGGGATCACGATAAAATTTGGATCGGGAAGGCAGGAATTTTCGCTGTAGCTACGAAAATTTAAGCAGATTCACGAAAATTTTGCAATCATAGCAATTATAATCCTAAACGAAATTGGGGAGAACTAAGCTAAAGTGCCCAGCGAAATTTCGGTATCTAGCGAGAATTCACGTGCCTAGCGAAATTAATCAATTTGGCTATCTCACATGTTCACCCCGTAAATTTGGTGAAGTTTACTGGTAAGCGGGGGAATTCACTATAGATAGAGGAATTTTCCGAATTTAATATCTTTGTAGAATTTGGCTAGGCTAGCGAAATTTTGCAATAGGCTAAATTCTCCTCCACATAGCAAAAAATGACTCCGCCTCGTGATTTTGCGGTAATTAAACGATCAAGGCTTGGTGTATTACCACCTGTCCCTTGAAGCCAATATGTTAGGTATTCTTGTATTTTCACACTGGGGTGGACTATATAAACCCCATACCTTGGTAACCCTAAGAATTTTTGCAAAGAAATTTTTCATTTTTATGAAAATTTCAGCTTCTTACTTCATTTCTTCTCCTCTTTCTTCATTTTCTAGTCAGGCTAAACACTCTTTAGGGATACAATCAAGGGATGCTTGCAAGCCTCATAGCCTTGAAGAGATGAGGCTATACTGGTTTTGGGGTTGCTGCAGGTGTCCTCATGTTTTGAATGCTACAGGTACTGCATGGAACTTCCTAATCTAGGGTTTAATGTCACGCTTGGTCAATATCATATGCTTAGTGGTACGTTGCATACTTATTGGTAGATGCACTGATATTCTTTAGATGGCCTTTACGAGCCACTGAAATGAGGTTGAGTGCTAGGGTTTTAAACTGAAGGGACTGTGAATGCATATTACCTGTGTTGACTCAAATAGGAGTGGTTCTAGGGTTAGGTTTTATAGTTAAACAAAGATCCGGTTTTGGCTTTGACTATAGGTCATTTGCCCTAATGCGAGGATATAACCCGAGGACACTTTAATAGCCCCATGTTATCAAGCTAGTGACCCAAGCCTTCAAGGTTACCATTTCACACTTCACTTTAAGCCATTACAGTTAGTCAGTGAACAAACAAACCTCATTGTTTTGAAACAAATCCACAAATCCAAACAAAAGCCTCACCATTTTCCAAACACTGATGCAAATCATTCATAGGATGAAAAACCTATCCCCGTTCGACCCCAGACTAATTATGCCGCAGCAGTCGACCACCGCTAAAGAGGAGGAACTAAGGATACAAATATTGTTGATTCCGAATCACCTTACCGTGGCACGAATCAGGGGTGTGATTAGTGCCCAAAAAGTGCTATTTTGAACCCTATTCAAGATAGGTTTTGAGCGCTTTTTGCGCACTAATCATATCAATTAAGCCAATTGACGTGTGTAGGTCCACTTAGTGCCACTGAGTCCATTTCGAGTTTGTGTTTGGTAATTTTGCAGGTCTTTGCATACCTCAGCCATTTAGTTCAAGCCTGATGTTAAGATATGTGCCGAATGCTAAATATTCACGATGTTTTCATCCATAAAAAATGAGGGGATGTGAAGTGGATTTTGAAGGAAGGAGGATGCAAGAGTGCAAGGAAGCAGAAGCAACCAGGATTTTCGCTATGATTGCAAATTTTACCGGGATTGCGAAAAAATTTCGCAATCATAGCTGTACTTCATCCTATAAATTCGCGCTAGGTGAAATTTGCTAGCTAGCGAAATTTCACATTCAGCTTAAATTTAATTGGTTCCTAGCGAAAATTTCGCTATCTTCTCAAATTTCGCTTAGCTAGCGAAATTCACAGATAGCCAACCACTCGTTGCTAGCTAAATTCCCATTTTCGCTATCTCGTAGAATATCGCAGATAGCAATTTCATAGTTAGCGAAATTTCGCCATGCTAGCGAAACTTTCGCATAGCTAAATCTCAAATTTCTGTGTTTTTGTATTTTTGATCCTAAACGACACGCTTTGATGTACTACCATTTTGGCCCTTATGTGGCCTGATAATAGGTATTTTAGCCTTTCACACTTTAGTTCGGGCATATAAGCCCCTTTAACTTTGTAACCCTAAGCAATTTCAGGTCCACTTAGTATCACTTATGCCATTGCGAGGTTATTTTTGGTTATTTTGCAGGTTTTTGCATGCCTTGGCCACTAAGTTCGAGTTCGATATCGAGATATGTGCTGAACCATGAAGATTGAAACTATTTTCAGCCATCAAAAATATCAAGATTCAAGGAAGAAATGAAGGCAAAGTGATGAAAAAGGGATGCAGAGGAAGAAGCATGGTGCAAAGAAGCAAACAAAACCCAGAAATTTCGCTATGATTGCGAAAATTACCGATTGCGACTCTCGCAATCATAGCGAAAATTTCGTTAATCCCAGCGAAATTGAAAATTTCATAAAGCAGTTTAAATTAACCAATTTCGCTTATCTCTCATATTTTCTAGCGAAATTTCATAGCTAGCTTAAATTCATCGTAGATAGCTGCATTTCACTTTCAAGAGTCTTCAGGTAATTTCGCTAGGGCTAGCGAAATTTCACATTATCCTAGCTAAATTCTCCTACATAGCGAAATTCCTGCCCCTGTTAATTTTGTGTATTTGTTCCTAAACGACTACGTTTTGGTGTATTACCACCTTGTCCCTTGTATCATCCAATGTTTTAGGCATTCTTGTATTTTCACACTGGGTGGCCTATATAAGCCCCCATGATTTTGTAACCCTGGGCAACTTTTGGTTTAGTAAGAATAATTCCTGCTGCTTTCTCTTGTGTTTGCTTTTCTCTCTTCTCTCCCTCTTTCTTCTCTTTCTAAAGCTGCCAGAACACCCCTCGAGGATGACAACTCAAGGGATGCTTGGCTAAGTCTTATAGCCTTGAAGAGGAAGGTGGCTAGCTTGGTTTTAGGCGCATGTGGTATTCTCATGTTTTAAATGCTACTGTGTAATCGATTATGGCTCCCATCTTTTCAAACTAGGGCTTAATGCCATTTAATGTCATTACTTTGGCCAATACTTCACATGTTTAGTGGTACGCTAGTATGCTTATCGTTATTAGGATGCACCGATGTCTCTTAGATGACCCTTACGGTCTCACCTAAAGGGAGGGCCGAAAGTGTTAGGTTTTAAACTGAACCAAATGGGAATGCATGTTACCTATGTCGACCAAATATAGGTTCTAGTGGTTAGGTTTTATGTTAAACAAAGATCCCATATGGCTTCTAATTATATGTCACTGCCATAGCACGAGCATGCTAACCCGAGGACACCGCATAACCCCCCATGTTATCAAGCTAGTGACCTAAACTCTTGGCATACTGATTCCATTAATTCAATTTAAACTATTATACAGGTAAGTGAACATACAACTCCTAATCGCTTTTGAACAAAATTCCAAAAATCCAAAAAAAAAAAAAAAAACAAAAAGCCTCTTACCCATTTTCAACACCGATGCGAATCATTCCTAGACAGAAACCATCCCCGTACCGACCCTAGACCGCAATGTGTCGCGAAGAAATGTTGATCACCGCGCAGCAGCTTGACTACGGCAAAGAGGAACAGGAAACAAATTTGTTATCTCCGCTCAATCTCTACCTGCGCATGGAATCAACAGCCAAGCAGATCCGACTCTTAGGGCCGCGTGGCCTCAGAGTAGATTTAACTCCTCAAAGTGAGCTACTCGCATCGAGCACCGAGGCCTTGGTGGCGATCCAGCCTGGAAATGACCGACCTCTTAGGCTGCGTGGTCTCGTGCGCAGTACATGAACTCACAAAGGAGAAGCACGAGCTCCCGCGAGGTCTTGCAGCTCTGTACCGAAATGACCGGGAATTTCAGAGGTTTCGGACTGCGGGGCAGTAGACGAACAACTCTTCAAAGCGAGCTACTAGGTCTTGTGAGCGCTTGAGGTTTTGTGGCGATCCACTGAAAGATCGGACCCAGGCTGGGCGTGGTCTGTGTAGGAGTAGATGAAATCGGCTGCGGTGCTACTAGTTCGAGACAGGTCTTATGGGATCCAATGAAATGATTCGATCTGAGGTCACACACAACATCACACACACATCATTGTCATCAATGTGTGGCCGTGCAGGTTGAACTCGCAAGTGATCTACTCGGGCCTCGGCGCGATACCTGGGGCATCCCAAATTTCCCTTATCGATCCACCCAGTCGCGTGGGTCTGCATGTTATAGACGAACTCTTCCAAAGTGAGCTACTAGGATCCGGTGCCGAGGCTCGTGGAGACTGGGCCCGAGCCGACCGACTCCCGTGTCGCATGGCTTATGCAAGAGTAGATGAACCCGGCAAAGGGAGCTACTTAGGTCTCGGCAAACCGAGCGCCTCATGTGGCGATCCAGCCTCGAGCGCATCCGACTCTCAGTCACAAGGCCCGTGAAAGTAGATGAACTCCTCAGTGAGCTAATAGCCCGGCAAAAACAGGTTCGTGGCGATCCCAAACTCAAAGATATCTGACTCCTTAGGTCGCATGGTCTGTAGATAGATGAACCAAAGGAGCCACCGGGTCTCAGAGACAGTCTCGTGGGGATCCAAATGAGTCGATCCGACTCCCAGCCGCGCGGTTCCTCTGCAGAGAAGGAAACTCACAGCAGCTACTAGGTTCCTGAGCCAGGCCTGCGCGATCCAGCCCGAAAGCTGATCCGACTTAGGTCACAGGCTCGTGGAGAGTAGACGAACTCTTCAAAGCGAGCTACTGATCCGCGCTAAGGCCCCGCGCGATCAAGCCTCGCGCCGATCCGACTCCCAGCCGCAAGGCTTATGCGGTGAGTAGATGAACTCACAAAGGAGCCACTGGGCCCGGAGCCGAGGCCTTCGTGGCGATCCAAATTCTGAGCCGATTTGACTTAGGTCAAGGCGGACTGTGGCAGTACATGAACTCGTCCGCAGCCATCGCTACGCGCCAAGTGCCTTGTGAAGATCCAAAATTGAGCTGATCTAACTCCCAGTCGCGTGGGCCCGTGCGCAGTAGACACTCTTCAAAGCGATCCACCCGAGTCTCGCGCTAAGTCTTCGCGGGCGATCTAGCCCAGCCGATCTTATCTCTTAGGTCGTGTGGCTCAGGCAGAGTAGCAGATGAACTCGTCAAAGTGAGCTACTAGGCTCCAGGCGCTGAGGCCTTGGTGGCGATCTAGCCTGAGCTTATCTGACTCCTAGGCTGCGTGGCCCATGCAGAGTAGATGAATTCGTCAAAGTGAGCTACTAGGCTCCAGGAGCTAAGGCCTTGGTGGCGATCCAAATTGAAATGACCGACTTTCTACAGCTCGTGGCCAGGTGAGTGTATCGAACTCTTCAAAGCGAGCCACTGGCCACGGCCAGAGGCTTTGGTGGCGATCTAGCCTGAAATGATCCGACTCCCAGTCGTGGGCCCGTGCGTAGACGAATTCCTTCAAAGCGAGCCATCGGGCTCCGGTGCCAGGCCTCAGGCGATCCACTCGAGCCGATCATACCCTAGGCAAATAAGGGACTGCGCAGTAGAGGAACCTGCTAAAGTGAGCTACTAGCCCTGGGGAGCCGAGGCCTTGCGGCGATCCGCTCGAGCTGATCTGACTCCATAGGCTGCGTGGCCTGTGCAGAGTAGACAAACTCTTCAAAGAGAGCTACTGGGTTCCGGGCGCAGAGGCCTTGGTGGCGATCCAATCTGAGCTGATCTGACTCCTAGGCTGGGTGGCCTGTGCAGAGGAGACGAACCCTTCCAAAAGGAAAGCCAATAGTCCCTGGCCGAGCCTGACGCATCATGCCCGAGCTAATCCGACTCCCAGGTCAGCATGGCGAGCGTATATGAACTCGTCAGTGAGCCACTAGCCCGGAGCCGATGCCTTGGTGGCGATCCACTCGAGCAGACCTGACTCCTTAGGCCGCGTGGGCCCGTGGTATGGACAGAACTCCCCAAAGTGAGCTACTAGGCTCCGGCGCCGGCCTTAGTGGCGATCCAAAATTCCTGAGCAGATCCGACTCTTAGGCCGCATGGTCTCGTGTAGAGTGATGAACTCACAAAGCGACACCGTCTGAGAGCATAGGTCTTGTGGGGGATCCAATTGAGCCGATGTGACTCCTAGGCTGCGTGGCTCGTGCGTATAGTTCAACTCGCTGGGGCGAGCTAGTGCTCCGGCTACCGAGGCATCACGGGCGATCCGGTACTCGAAATGATCCGACTCCCAGGGTCGCGGGCCCGTGGAGAGTAGACGGAACTCAAAGCGAAGCATTAAGACCAGGCGAAGTTTTGTACACCGCCCAGCCGATCCGACCCTCCTAGGTCGCGCGGGTTTATGCAGAGTAGATGAACTTGTCAAAGTGAGCCATCGGGTTCGGAGCCGAGGCTCACATGATCCAAATTGAAATGGGATTAATTCTTAGGCCGCGCGCCCGCGCAGAGTGCCATGAACTCGCCCAAGTGAGCATCACGTCGGGCGAAGGTCTTGGTGGCGATCCAGCCTGAGCTGATCTGACTCCATAGGGTCAAGGCGGTCTGCGGCGCAGTAGACCTAACTCTTTCCAAAGCGACATATAATCGAGCTACCCGGGCGCTAAGCTCGTGGCGATCCACCCGAAATGATCTTGTGCATTCTTAGCTCGTGTGGCTTGGTGCGCAGTAGATGAACCTCGTAAAGTGAGCTACCTGGCTCCGGCGCCGAGGCCTTGGTGGCATCCACCTGCTTATCTGACTCCCTAGGCCGCGCGGGCCCATGCGCAGTAGATAATCACTCAAAAGTGAGCTACCAGGGGTCTGCATTAAGGCCTTGTGATCCAAACAGCTTATCTGACTCCTTAGGAAGCATGGCCTGTGTAGAGTAGACGAACTCTTCAAAGCGAGCTACTAGGCTTCGGGCACAAGGCCTTGGTGGCGATCCACTCGAGCTGATCTCGACTCCCAGTCAAGGTGGCCCGTAGAGTAGACGAATACTCTAGAGCGAGCCACCTGGCCCGGTGCTGAGGCCTCAGACGATCCAAATCTCGAGCTGATCATACCCTAGGCAGCTTGACTCAGTGCAAAGAGTGAACTCACAAAGTGAGCTACTAGGCTCCCGGCGCCGAGGCCTCGGTGGCTAACCGCCGAAATGATCCGACCATAGGTCGGTGGTGGCCCCGTGCGCAGTAGACCTAACTCTGAAAGCGCATACTGGTTCCGGGCGCGAGGCCTGGTACATCCAACCCGAGCTGTCCCAATTCCTAGGCCGCGTGGCTGCGGGGCAGAGGAGACGAACTCTTCAAAGCGAGTTACTAGGCTCCCGCCGAGGCCTCACGCACAGCCCACGACCACCTCAGCTGCATGGCTTATGCGCAGAGGAACCACAAAGGAGCACGTAGGCCCGGAGCCGATGCCTGGGTGGCGATCCGCACCGAAAGGCAGATCCGACTTAGGCCGTGTGGCCTCGTAGAGCGGATGAACCCTCAAAGGAAGCTACTAGGCTCCGGCGCCGAGGCTCAGAGCACTCCACCTGAGCATATCCTCGACTCCTTAGGCCTATAGTCTCGTGTAGAGTAGATGAACCCGCTGGGTGGAGCTACCAGCCCGAGAGCATAGGTGTCGAGGGGGATCCAAATTGAGCCGATCCGACTCCCAGGCCGCGTGGCCCGCGCAGAGTAGTTGAACTCATTAAAGCGAGCTACCGGGCCCGGGAGCCAGCTCTGGTGGCGATCCGTACTCGAGCCGATTCGACTCCTTAGGCCGCGTGGGCCTCGAGAGCAGACGAACTCTTCAAAGCGATCGACGGATCCGGCGCTTAAGGTCTTAAGGCTGATCAAGCCCGGCAATGATCCGACCCCAGCCGCGCGGGCTTATGCAAGAGTAGATGAACTTGTCAAAGTGAGCCATCGCTCGGGAGCCGAGGCCTTGGTGGCGATCCACCAGCACTGACCTAGGCTGCGTGATCTGTGCAAGTGTAGTACATGAACTCAGCCCAAGGAGCTACTAGCTACGCGAAGGCCTGTATGAACTGCTTCAGCTGATCTCGACTCCTTAGGCCGCGTGGCCTGTGCGCAGACGAACTCTTCAAAGCTTACTCCATCAGCTCCGGGCTGCCTTTCGCTGCGATCCAAATTTCGAAATGATCTTATTCTGGGGCCGTGTGGCTCTGTGCGCAGTAGATGAACTCACAAAGTGAGCTACTAGGCTCCAAAACAGGCCTCGTGGCGATCTAGCCCGAGCTTATCCGACTCCTAAAGTCACAGGTCATGCAAGAGATAATTAGTCAAAGTGAGCTACTAGGCCTAGAGCTAAGGGCCTCGTGGCGATCCAAATTGAAATGATCCGACTCCTGGGAAGGTGAATCTGTAGATGTACTTAACTCTCTAAAGCGAAAGCACTGGGCTAATCGGCGCAGAGGGCCTTGGTGGCGATCCAAATTCGAGCCGATCTGACTCCCAGGGTCGCGCGGGCCGTGCGCAGTAGACGAATTCCTTCAAAGCGAGCCACCTGCCCGGTGCCGAGGCCTCAGGCGATCCAAACAATGATCATAATTCTAGGCAACAGACTATGCAATGCAGTAGAGGAACTCGTTAAAGTGAGCTACTAGGCTCTGGGAGCTGAGGCCTTGGTGGCGATCCAAATTCGAAATGACATCCGACTCCACAGTCAAGGCGGGCCCGCGCAGAAAGTGTGACAAACTCTTCAAAGTGAGCTACTGGGTTCCGGGCGCAGAGGCCTTGGTGGCGATCCAATCTGAGCTGATCTGACTCCTAGGCTGGGTGGCCTGTGCAGAGGAGACGAACCTTTCAAGCGAGCACTAGGGCTCCCTAAGGCCGAGGCCTCACGGGCGATCAAGCCCGAGCTAATCACTCTAGGCCGCATGGCTTATGCGTAGCATATGGAACTCATTAAAGGGGAGCTACTAGGCTCCGGGAGCTGAGGCCTTGGTGGCGATCCGTACCGAGCAAGATCCGACTCCTTAGGTCATGCGGGCCTGTAGAGTGGATGAACTCCTGGGCGAGCTACTAGCCCGGCGCCTGAGGCTTCAAAGATCCACCGAGCAGATCTCGACTCAGCTGCATGGTCTCGTAGAGTAGATGAACTCAAAGTGAGCTACCGGGCCCGAGAGCAAGAGGTCTCTGTGGGGATCCACCGAGCCGATATGACCTGTGGTCGCGGCCCGCGCAGGGGCCGGAACTCACAGCGAGCCACGCGGGGCTCCGCGCCAGGAGATTGGTAGCGATCCACCTGAGCTGATCTCGACTTTAGGCCAAGCGCGGGCCTGTGGAGAGTAGACGAACTCTTCAAAGCACATCGAGACCGCGCAAAGCTCGCGGCGATCATGCCCGCTACGCCGACCGACTCCTGCCGCGTGGCTTATGCGCAGGTATGAACTTGTCAAAGTGAGCCACCGGGTTCCCGGAGCCGAGGCCTTGGTGGTATCCGCACCGAAATGACGGACTTAGGTCATGTGGCCGTGCGTAGTGGCCATGAACTCGCCCGCTGAAGCACGGCTACGGCGCCAAGGCCTCAGCGCGCGATCCAGTCGAAATGACCGACTCTTAGGGTTGGCGTGGTCGCAAGTAGGCGAACTCAGTACGAGTGAGATCACGACTTATACTGCGGCGATCCGCACCGAAATGATCTTATTCTTAGGTCGCTGCGGGCTCAGGCAAGAGCATGAACTCGTAAAGTAAGCCACTGGCCCGGCCTGAGGCCTCGTGGCGATCCACCCTAAGGACTGACCCCAGGCTGGGCGTGGGCCCATGCAAGAGTAGATACCACAAAGTGAGCTACTAGGTCTGGTGATGTATGGCCTGTCACATCCAAATTGGTTTATCCGACTCCCAGTAAGCACGGCTCGGGTAGAAAGTAGACGAACTCTTCAAAGCCGTTTACGACAGGCTCGGGCACAAGGCCCTGCATGACCACTCGAGTTGACTGACTCTTAGGGTCATGCGGGTCTGTAGAGATCGAACACTTTAGGAGCGAGCCATCACCCGGTGCCGAGGCCTTTGTGACGATCCGTACTCGAGCCGATCATACCCTAGTAAATACTCAGGCAGAGTAGAGGAACTCGTCAAAGTGAGCTAATAGGCTCGGCGCCGAGGTCTGGTGGCGATCCAGCTCACTCATCCGACCCATGGGCCGGGTGGCCTCGTGCGCAGTAGACTCCAATCCTCAAAGCGTACACCGGGTTCCGGCGCCGAGGCCTCGTGGCGATCCCTAACTCGAGCTGGTCCGGACCCAGCCAGCGGGCCCGTGCGCAGGAGACCGAACTCTTCAAAGCGAAAGCACAGTTCTGGGCTACCGGGAGGCCTTGATGGCGACTGCTTTCCTGCTTAATCTGACTCCTGTGCCGTATGTTTATGCAGAGAGCAGAACCCATTAAAGGGAGCTACTTCAGGTCTCGGAGCCGATGCTCGTGGCGATCCAGCCCGAGCAGATCCGACTCCTTAGGCCGTGTGGCCTCGTAGAGTGGATGAACCTCAAAGTGAGCTACTAGCCCGGCGCCGAGGCCTCAGGGCGATCCGTACTCGAAAGCATATCCGACTCTTAGTCGATAAATTACTGTAGAGTAGATGGAACTCGCCAAAGTGAGCTACCAGGCCCGGAGATATAGGTGTCGCGGGGGATCCGCACCGAAATATCCGTTCTTGTGCTGCGTGGCCTGCGGCGCAGTAGCTGAACTTGTCAAAGTGAGCTACCGGGGTCTCGAGCCTGTGCCTGCGGCGATCCACCAGCCGACCGACTTTAGTCAGCGCGCCTTGAGTGTGACGAACTCTTCAAAGCGAGCTACCGGATCCGGGCGCCAGGTCTTGGTGGCGATCAAGCCCGCGCTGATCTCGACTCCAGTCGTGGGCTTGCAAGAGCAGATGAACTTGTCAAAGTGAGCTTCACCGCTCCTGGAGTCGGGTGCCTCTGTGGCGATCCACCAGCAATTGGCCCCCAGCCGCGCGACTGTGCGGGGCAGTACATGAACTCGTCCAAGTGAGCATCAGGCTACGCCAAGGCCTTGGTGGCGATCCAATTTGAGCTGACTGGCCTCAGTCATGGGTCTGTGCAGAGTAGACAACTCTTCAAAGCGATCCACTGTTCCGGCGCCTAAGCCTGGCGTGATCCAAATTTCCGAACATCTTATTCTTAGTCGTGTGGGTTTGTGCAAGAGTAGATGAACTCACAAAGTGAGCTACTAGGCTCCAGCGCCGAGAGGCCTCGTGGCGATCTAGCCTCGAGCTTATCCGACCCTGAGCCGCGCCCATGCAGAACAGATGAATTAGTCAAAGGAGCCATTAGGCTCTAGAGCTAAGGCCTCGTGGCGATCCAAATTGGAAATGATCCGAATTCTTTAGGAAGGTGGCCAGGTGAGAGTAGATCGAACTCCTTCAAAGCGAGCCACTGGCAAGCAGGCCCGTGGCGATCCAAATTGAAATGATCCGACTTTAGGTCAAGGCGGGTCTGTGCGCAGTAGATCAATCTTTTCAAAGCGTAGCCACTCAAGTTCAGGTGTCGAGGCCTTTAGAAGTTATCCAAATGAAATGACTATACCCTAAAAATGGATTTACAGCAGAGTAGAGGAACTCGCTAAAGTGAGCTACTGTTATGGGAATGAGGCCTTGTGGCGATCCGCTCGAAATGGACCGAATTCCATAGGTCGCGCGGGTCTGCGCGCAGCAGATAAACCTTCAAAGAGTGCTACTGGGTTCCGGGCGCAGAGGCCTTGGTGGCGATCCAATCTGAGCTGATCTGACTCCTAGGCTGGGTGGCCTGTGCAGAGGAGACGAACTCTTCAAAGCGAGCTACTAGGCTCCCGGCGCTGAGGCCTTGATGGCGATCAAGCCTCCGAGCGCTGACCCGACTCCCAGGCCGACGGCGATAAGAGGAGGCAGAACCTCACAAAGGGAGCTACTAGGGCCCTGGAGCGATACCGTGGCGATCCAAACGAGCAGACCGACTCCTAGTCAAGCGGGCCCTCGTAGAGTGGATGAAACCTCAAAGTGAGCTTACTAGCCCGGCGCCGAGGCCTGTGGCGATCCACAGCCCGAAAGCGTATCCACCCTTAGGCTGCATGGTCTCCGTAGAGTAGATGAACCTCAAAGTGAGCCACCGGGCTCCGAGGAGCATAGGTCTGTGGATCCAAACAGCCGATATGACTCTAGGCCGCGTGGCCCGTGCGCAGGCCAACTCGGGCCGCGAGCCACCGGCTCCGGCGCCGAGGCATTGGTGGCGATCCAGCTCTGAGCCGACCTACCCCAGGGCCGCGTGGCCCGTGGAGAGAACACAATCAAAGCGAAGCATCGAGACCCGGCGCTAAAGCCTTGGTGGCGATCATGCCTGCGCTGATCTGACTCCTAAGCTGCGTGGCTTATGCAGAGTAGATGAACTTGTCAAAGTGAGCTACTGGGTTCCGGGAGCTGAGGCCTTGGTGGCGATCCAGCCTGAGCTGATTTGACTCCTTAGGTCACAGGGCCTGTGGCAAGAGACAGAACTCATTCCGGGCTGAAGCACGGGCTACGCGCCGAAGGTCTTTGGCGCAGATCCACTGGAAATGATCCGACTCCTTCTTAGGCTGGCGTGGCCTCGTGCAGAGTAGACGAACCCTCAAAGCCGAGACACCGAGCTACGGGCGCTAAGGTTTTGGTGGCGATCCAAATCAGCCGATCTTATCTCTCAAAGTTGTGTGGCTTGTAAAGAGAATGAACTAAAGTGAGCTATCGGGCTCCTACACGAGTCTGTGCCATCCGCACCCTAAGCTTATCTGACCTCTAGGTCGTGGCCCATGCAAAGAGTAGATGAATTCCGCTAAAGTGAGCTACTAGGGTCTCAGGAGCTAAGGCCTTGCTGGGCGATCCAAATTTGAGCTTATCCGACTTTTAGGAAGCATGGTCTCACAAGAGTAGACGAACTCTTCAAAGCGAGCCATTAGGCTTCGGCACAAGGCCCTGGCAAGACCAGCCTGAGTTGATCTGACTCCTTAGGCTGCGTGGCCTGTAGAGTAGATCATTTTAGAGCAGCCACTGGGTCTCGGTGCCGAGGCCTTTGTGGACGATCCGTACTCGAAATGATCATACTCCCAGCAAACTGACTCAGGGCAGAGTAGAGGAAACTCACAAAGTGAGCCAACAGCCCGGCGCCGAGGCCTTGGTGGCATCCACTGAGCTGATCTGACCTACAGGGCCGTGGTGGCCTCGTGCAAGAGTAGACCGAACTCTCTTCAAAGCGTGCTACTGGGTTCCGGGCGCTGAGGCCTTGGTGGCGATCCAACCTGAGCTGGTCTGACTCCTAGGCTGCGTGGCCTGTGCAGAGGAGACGAACTCTTCAAAGCGAGCTACTAGGCTCCCGGCGCTGAGGCCTTGATGGCGATCAAGCCTGAGCTAATCTGACTCCCAGGCTGCATGGCTTATGCAGAGTATATGAACTCGTCAAAGGGAGCTACTAGGCTCCGGGAGCTGATGCCTGTGGATATCCAAATTTCGAGCAGATCCGACCCTAGCCGTGTGGCCCGTGCAGAGGGATGAACCTCAAAGTGAGCTTACTAGGCTCCCGCGCCGAGGCCTTGTGGCGCATCCAAATTGAGCATTATCCGACTTAGGTCGCATAGTCTCGTGTAGAGTAGATGAACTCACAAAGTGTTTACCAGGCCCGAGAGCCTGTGTCGGCTGGGATCCGCACTCGAAATGATCCGACTCCCCAGCCGCTGTGGCCCAGCGCAGAGTAGCTGGAACTTGTCAAAGTGAGCCACCGCCCGAGCTCAGTTCGGTGGCGATCCACCGAAATGATCCGACTTTTTAGGTCGCGCGGCCTTGAGAGTAGACGAATCTTCAAAGCGAAAGCACGGATCCGGCGCTAAGGCTCGTGGCCATCAAGCCCGCGCCGATCCGACTCCTAGGTCATGCATGAGTGCAGAGGATGACCTGATCAAAGTGAGCCGGGCCCTGGAGCCGAGGCCTTGTGGCGATCCAAATTGGCCGAAATAATTTGACTCCCAGGTCGCGTGACTGCGCGAGTACATGAACCGCCCAAGTGAGCTACCAGCTACGGGCGCTGGCCTGTGGCGATCCAAACTTGAGCTGATCCGAATTTTAGCCAGCGCGGTCGCGTGAGTAGACAACTCTTCAGCCGATTCCATCGAGTTCGGCGCTAAGCCTTTCAAGTGCGATCCACTGAGCCGGATCTTATTCTTAGGCGTGTGGCTCAGGCAAGGGTAGATGAACTCACAAGTGAGCTACTAGGCTCCAAAGGCCGGAGGCCTGGTGGCGATCTAGCATGAGCTTGACCGACTCCTAGGGCCGCGTGGCCCATGCAAGAGTAGATGAATTCACAAAGTGGAGCTACCAGGCTCCGTGAGCTGTTGCCTTTGTGGCGATCCAACAGCCGATCCGACTCTTAGGAAGTGGGCCCCAGAGTGGGGGACGAATCCTTTCATAGTGCCGCCATCACACATGCAGAGGGCCTGGTGGCGATCCAAACTTGAGTTGATCCGACTTAGGGCTGGGCGCGGGCCTCGTGCAGAGTAGACGAATTCTTCAAAGCGAGCTACTGGGCTCCGGGTGCTGAGGCCTTTGTGGCGATCCAGCCTGAGCTGATCATACTCCTAGGCAGCGTGACTTATGCAGAGTAGAGGAACTGCAGCGGAGCTACCAGGGCCCGGAGTCGAGGCTGGGCCTTGGTGGCGATCCGTACCGAATGACCTGACTCCATAGGTCGCGCGGCCTCAGGCAGAGTAGACGAACTCTTCAAAGCTGGCCATCAATCTCGGCGCAGAGGCTCTCGGGGTGGCGATCCAACTGAAATGATCTCGACTCAGCCGGGGTGGCTCAGGCAGAGGAGACGAACTCTGGGTGCGAGCTACTAGGGCTCCCAAATGAGGTCTTGATGGCGAAAGATCAAGCCCGAAGACCACCCTAGGCCGCGATGGCTTATGCAGAGTATATGAACTCGTCAAAGGAGCGCCAGGGCTCCGGAGCCGATGCCTGTGGCGATCCAGCCCGAGCAGATCCGACCCAGGTCGCGTGGCCCTGTGTAGAGCGGATGAACTCCTCAAAGTGAGCTACTAGGCTCGGCGCCGAGGCCTCGTGGCGATCCAGCCAGCAAGATCTCGACTTTAGGGCTGTACGGTCCGGTGGTAGAGCAGACAACCCGCCAAAGTGAGCTACCGGGCTCGAGAGCATAGGTCTTCGTGGGATCCAAACAGCCGACAGACTCCTTAGGCCGCGGGCCTCGCGGGCAGCAGTAGTTGAACTCGCCAAAGGAGCTAACGGGCTCGGCCGAGGTACCAGAAGGATCCAAACTCGAGCCGACCGACCCCAGGTCATGCGGGTCAGTGGAGAGTAGACGAACTCTAAAGCGAAGCATCGAGACTCCGGCGCTAAAGCCTTGGTGGCGATCAAGTCACACAGATCCGACTCCAGTCGGGTTTACGCAGAGTGTACGGTAGGTACCTCATTAAAGTGAGCCATCAATTCCGAGCTTCAGGCCTTGCATGATCCACTCGAAATGATTTGACTCCCAGTCAGCGCTACCGTGCGTGAGTACATGAACTCGTCTGGGCTGAAGCACGGCACTGCGGCGCCGAAGGCCTTGGTGGCGATCCGGGGCCTTGAGCCGACCCACCCTTAGGCAACAGGCCCCGGCAGAGTAGACGAACTCTTCCAAAGCGACAGCACTATACCGAGCTCCGGCGCTAAGCCTGGGTGGCGATCCAAATTCCGAGCCGATCTTATTCTTAGTCAGGCGCTCAGGCAGAAAGTAGATGAACCCAAAGTGAGCCACCCGGGTCTCGGCGCCAGCCTCGTCATGATCCACTCGAGCTATCCGACTCCTAGGCCATGTGGCCCATGCAGTAGATGAATTCACAAAGTGAGCCCTAGGCTCTGGGAGCTAAGGCTCAGCGGCGATCCACTGGTTTATCCGACTCCCCAGTAGTCTACGTGTGTAGAGTAAACAACTCTTCCAAAGCTTGAAAGCATCGGGCTTCGGGCGCAGAGGCTCGTGGCGATCCACCGAGCTGATCTCGACTTAGGCTGGGCGGGTCTGTGTAGAGTAGACGAATTCTTCTGTGAGCAGCTACCGGGCTCTTGCCGAGGCTCATGCGATCCACTTGAGGCCATCATACTCCTAGGCGCGTGGATCAGGCAGAGTGTAGAGGAACTCGCCAAAGTGGTTACTTAGCCCGGCGTCGAGGCCTGGTACATCCAAATGAGCTGACCGATCTATAGGCCTTGGTCTGTGGCAGAGCAGACGAACTCTTCAAAGCATCGGTTCCGGCTCGAGGCCTCGTGGCGATCCAACCCTCGAGTCGATTCGACTCCTAGGCCGCGGGTCTGTGCGTGAGGAGACGCAACCTTCAAAGCCGAGCTGACAGGGCCCCGCGCCAGGCCTTGGTGGCGATCATCCAAATTTTTTAATGATCCGACTCTAGGTCAGCGTGGTCTGTGCGCAGTAGATGAACTCACAACGTGAGCCACTGGGCTCGCACCGAGGCCTCGTGGCGATCCAAATTCTCGAGCGCATCCGACCCCAGGCTTCGTGGTCTGTAGAGTAGATGGCCCTGTCAAAGTGAGCATCGGGCTCAACACATAGGTCTTGGTGGGGGATCCAAATTCCTAAGCTCATCCACTCCTTAGTCAAAGGTGGCTCAGTAGAAGTTGAACTCGCCAAAAGTGAGCCATCGGGCACGCACCGAGGCCATGGTGGCCATCCGCCTAAAGCCGATTTGACTCTGTTACGTGACTTATGCAGAGTAGACAATCCTTCAACGCGCAAGCTACCGGGATCAAGCGCCGGTGGCTCCAGTTGCGATCGCTTCGAGCCGATTCGACTCCTAGGTCGCTGCGGGCTGGCAAAGAGTAGATGAACTCACAAAAGTGGTTACCGGGCTCCGTGATATTCTCGTGGCAATCCACTCGAAAGCAGATCCGACTACTTAGGCCGCGGCCCAGAGTAGATAAACTCGCCAAAGTGAGTTACATCGGGCTCCGAGCTGCTGAGGCTATGGGTGACGATCCAGCTGTCGACCCGAATTTTTTAGGTCAAGGCGGCCTGTGCGCAGTACATGAACTCGTCAGCGGAGCCACTCTGGCCCGGCGCAGAGGGCCTTGGTGGCATCCAAATTGTTTCTGACCGACTCCTTAGTCAGGCCAGGCAAGAGTAGACCGAACTCTTCAAAGCGATCTATCAGCCCGGGCGCCTCGCTGCGATCCACCGAGTCATCTTATTCTAGTCAGTGGCTTCGTGCGCAGTAGATGAACTCGGCCAAAGTGAGCTACTAGGCTCCAGCGCCGAGGCCTTCGTGGCGATCAGCCCCAGCTTATCATCCTCCTTTAGGTCAAGGTGGCCCATGCAGAGGATAGAATTAGTCATGAGCTACTAGGCTCAGAGCACACTGCATGATCCAGGGCCTGGAGCGATCCGACTCTAGAAGCTGCGTGGCCTGTATAGACGAACCCTTTCAAAGCGAGCCACCCAAGAATGCAGAGGCCTGGTACATCCACTGGCTGATCTGACTCCTTAGTCAGGTTCGTGCAGAGACAATTCAAACAGCCACTGGCCCGGTGCCGAGGCCTTGTGGCGATCCGGTACTCGAAATGATCATACCCTAGGCAAATAAGACTTGCGCAGTAGAGGAACTCGTTAGCAGAGCTGATGAATGGAGCCGAGGCCTGCGCAATCTGTTCTGTCATCGACCATGAGTCGCGTGGCCTCGTGCAGAGTAGACAAACCTTCAAAGAGAGCCACTGGGTTCCACAGAGCTCCTGCACATCCAACTGCTCGATCCGAATTCTAGCCAAGGCCTGTATGCAGGAGACGAACTCCTTCAAAAGCGAGCTACTAGGCTCTGCCAGCCGAGGCCTTACACACTGGTCTGAGTTAATCAGACTGAGGCAGGCTGGCTTTATGCAAGAAGAGAGAACCGCCAAAGGGAGCTACTACAGTCTCGGAGCCATGCCTCGTGGCGATCCAGCCTGAGCAGATCTCGACTTTAGGTCACAGGTCTGTGATGGATGAACTCAAGTATTACTAGGCTCGGCATCGAGGCTTTGTACACCACCGAAAGCACCACCCTTAGGCGCATGGTCCCAGATATAGATGAACTCGCCAGCGGATTTACCGCCCAGATATACAGGTTCGTGGATCCGCCGAGCGATATAGACTTCCCAGCCAGTGGCTCGTGCGCAGTAGTGGAACTCGGGCCGCATGAGAGCTACCAAATCGGCGCTGAGGCATTGGTGGCGATCCGTACCGAAAGCCGACCGACTCCCAGGTCAAGCGCGTCTCGCTGAGCAGACGAACTCTTTCAAAGCGAAGCATCGGTGACCCGCCAAAGTTTGGTGGCGAGAATACGGTACTGGCGCTGATTCGATCGCCGTCGGGGCTGCAGTATTGGAACCCCGGCCAGCGGAGCACCGGCCCGAGTCAGGTCTTGGTGGCGCATCCACCGAGCTGATTCAATTTTTTAGCCATGGGTCTTCGCAGAGTACGCGCATGAACCGCCCGGCGAGCTACCGGGCTACGCGCCGGCGCCTTGGTGGCGATCCAGCTTGAGCTGATCTGACTCCTTAGGTTGCGTGGCCTGTGCAGAGTAGACGAACTCTTCAAAGCGATATACTGAGCTACGGGCGCTAAGGCTTTGGTGGCGATCCAGCCTGAGCTGATCTTATTCTTAGGTTGTGTGGCTTGTGCAGAGTAGATGAACTCGTAAAAGCAGTTACTGGCTCCGGCGCCGAGGCCTTGCGGCGATCCACCCTAGTTTATCCGACTCCTAGGCCATGCGGGCTCCATGCAAGAGGATGAATTGGCCAAAGTGAGCTACTAGCCCAGAGCTACACTTAGCCATAATCAAACAGGCTGATTCGACTCCTTAGAAGCATGGCCTCGTAGAGTAGACGAACTCTTCAAAGGAAGCATTAGGCTTCGGGCATACTTGTACATCCGCTGGAGCTGGATCTCCACTCAGGCTTCGTGGCCCGTAGATAGACTAATACTGCAGAGCGAAGCATCGGGCTCCCGCGCTTGCGGCTCTTGGTGACATCCGCCGAATGATCATACTCCGAAATGACTGCAGTGTGAGTAGAGAAACTCGCCAAAGTGAGCTACTAGGCTCGGGCGCCGAGGTTTTGGTGGCGAATTCACCAGCCGACCACCCATATAGTCAGGCTCGCAAGAGTGTATCAACTTCTTCAAAGCTGGCAGCACTGGGTCTGGCAACAGGCCTCGTGGCGATCCAACCTGAAGCCGGTTCACTAGTCGGGCCGCAGAGGGAGACGAACCTTCAAAGCCGAAGCGCCAGTTCTGCCAATGGCTCATGGCGACAAGCCCGAGCTAACTGACTCCCAAGCCGTACGGCTTATGCAGAGCAGGTGAACCGCCAAAGGGAGCTACTAGGCCCGGAGCCGAGATGCCTCGTGGCGATCCAGCCCGAGCAGATCTCACCCTTAGGTCAGGTGGCCCAGGTAGAGTGGATGAACCCCAGCGAGCCACCAGGCTCCGGCGCCGAGGCCTCGGTGGCGATCCACCCGAGCATTATCCGACTCCTTAGCCGCAGATATCAGGCAGAGTAGATGAACTCGTCAAAGTGAGCTACTAGGCTCCGAGAGCATAGGTGTTGGTGGGGATCCACTCTGAATGATCCGACTCCCAGTCAAGGCGGGCCCGTGCAGAGAAGCCGAACTCACAGCGAGCCACTGGATTCTGAGTCAGCCTCGTGGCGATCCAAACTCGAAATGATCCGACTTTTTTGTACGCTGCGGGCTCGGTATAGACGAACTCTTCAAAGCGAGCTACCGGGATCCGGGCGCTAAGGCCTTGGTGGCGATCAAGCCTGCGCTGATCTGACTCCTAGGCTGCGTGGCTTATGCAGTAAAGAACTGCCGGTGCGAGCCATCGGGATCTCGGAGCGAGGCCTGTGGCGCATCCACCTCGAGCTAATTTGACTCCTTAGGCTGCGTGACCTGTGCAGAGTACATGAACTCGTCCAAGTGAGCTACTAGGCTACGGGCGCGAAGGCCTCGTGGCTATCCAAATTTGAATGATCCGACTCCTAGTCACGTGGGTCTGTGCAAGAGTAGACGAATCCCTTCAAAGCGATCTACCAGCCCGCGCTTAAGCTCGCTATGCATCCAGCTCCAGCTGACCTATTCTAGGTCGCGGTGGCTTGTGCAGTAGATGAACTCGGCCAAAGTGAGCTACTAGGCCTGTGCTACGGTACCGCAGCGGCGATCAATGGTTATCTGACCAGGGTCACAGGGGCCCATGCGTATAGATGAATTAGTCAAAGGAGCTACTAGCCTTAGAGCTTGAGTATCTTTGGTGGCGATCCACCAGATTTATCTCGACTTTTAGAAAGCTGCACCAGAGTAGACGAACTTTCAAAGCGAAGCATCGGGTTACTGCGAGGTTTGTAGCGATCCAAATTGAGCTGACCAATTCTCTAGGCCGCACCAGGCAGAAGACAATCTTTCCAAAGAAGCCACCAGGTCTAAAGCCGAGGCCTTGTGGCGATCCAAATTTCGAAATGATCATACCTCTAGCACAAGGGATTCTATGCGGCAGTGGCAGGAACTCGTTAAAGTGAGCTACCAGCGCTGAGCCAGGCCTAAAACATCCGCCTGAGCTAATTCACCTGATAGGCTGGCAATGGTCGGCAGTAGACAACTCTTCAAAAGAGGCACTGGTTCCGCGCAGAGGCCTTGTGACATCCAATCTGAAATGATCTGCTCTGTGGCTTCGCGGTCAAGGCAGAGGAGACGAACTCTTCAAAGCGAGCTACTAGGGCTCCCTGGCCAACAGGCCTTGATGGCGATCAAGTTCAGCCAACTGACTTAGCCATGGCTATGCGCAGGATATGAACTCACAAAGGGAGCCACTAGTTCTGAGCCGATGCCTCAGCGGCGATCCAGCCCTCGAGCAGATCCGACTCTTAGGTCGTGGGCCCGTGTAGAGCCGGGGATGAACTCCTCAAAGTGAGCTACTAGGCTCCGGGCGCTGAGGCCCAGGCGATCCAAACAGCAGATCTACCCAGCCGTATATCCAGAGTAGATAAACCCGCAAAAGTGAGCCATCGGGCCCGAGAGCAGGTCTTGTGGGGATCCAAACGAGCCGATATGACTCCCAGTCAGCGTGGGTCTCGCGCAGTAGCTGAACTCGTCAAAGGAGCATCGGGCTCCGGCCGAGGCACATGCGATCCACCATGCCGATTCGACTCCTTAGCCAGGCTCGCGGGAGAGAGATCAACTCTTTCTTGTTACCGAGACCCGCGCAGCCTGTGGCGATCATGCTCGCGCCGATCCGACCCTAAGTCGCTGCGGGCTTATGCAGAGTAGATGAACTTGTCAAAGTGAGCTACTGGGGTTCCGGTGCGGAGGCCTTGGTGGCTGATCCGCACCGAAATGATTTGGACTCCTTAAATGCGCGGGTCTGTGGCAGAAAGGTTGAACTCATCCCAAGCGAAGCATCAAGGCATGCCTGGAGACATCCAAATGAGTCACCACGACTCTTAGGTCATGCGGGGCTCGTGCAGAGGACGGCAACCTTCAAAGCGTACATATCGAAAGACGCGCTATATAGTTTTCAGGCGATCCAAATTTCGAAATGGGATCTTTATTCTGGAAGTCACAGGCTTGTAAAGAGTAGATGAACTGCAAAAGTGAGCCATCAATCTCGGCGCTGAGGCCTTGGTGGCGATCCAGCCTGAGCTGATCTGACTCCTAGGTTGCGTGGCCTGTGCAGAGTGATGAATTGGCCAAAGAGCTACAGTTCGTGGAGCTAAGGCCTTGTTGGCGATCCAGCTTGAGCTTATCTGACTCCTTAGGAAGCATGGCTCGTGGTAGAGTGTACCGAACCCTTCAAAGCCGAAGCCATTAGGGCTTCGGGCATAAGGCCTTGGTGGCGATCCAAATTTCGAGCTGATCTCGATTCTTAGTCGTGGGCCTGTGTAGAGGCAGACGAATACTGAGCGAAGCATCGGGCTCCGGCCGAGGCCTCAGGATCATCCAAATTTCGAAATGATCATACCCTAGGCAGCTTGACGCAGCGCAGAGGAACTCGCAAAGGAGCTACTAGGCTCCTGCCGAGGCTCAGCGGCGATCCAAATTGAAATGGGACCTGACTCCATACTGTAGGCCTGCGGGGCAGCAGACGAATCCTTCAAAGCGTACACGGTCCCAAGGCCAGGCCTTGTACATCCAACCCGAAATGTCTCGACTCCTAGGCTGCGTGGCCTCAGCAGGAGACGAACTCAAAGCCGAAATTACTAGGTCTCCAGCGCTCGAGGCCTGACGCGATCAAGCCCGGGAGCTATCCGACTCCCAAAGGCATGGCTTATGCGTAATATATGAACTCGTCAAAGGGGAGCTACTAGGCCCGGAGCTGATGCTCAGGGCGATCCGCCCGAAAGGTGATCTCGAATTCTTAGGTCAGGTGGCCCGTAGAGCGGATGAACTCCTCAGTGAGCTGCACAGCCCGGCGCCGAGGCTCCAGGCTCCACCGGCGATGACCGACCTTAGGCCGCATAGTCCGTGCAGAGCAGATGAACCTGGTCAGTGAGCCTACTGTGCCCGAGAGCCTAGGTGTTTGTGGGGATCCACCGAGCCGATCCGACCCTTAGGTCACACCAGTGCAGTAGTTGAACTTGTCAAAGTGAGCTACTGGGCTCCGGGAGCTCAGGCCTTGGTGGCGATCCAAATGAAATGATCCGACTTTTAGGTCGCTGCGGGCCTTTGGAGAGTAGGGATCTAACTCTTCAAAGCCGAAGCACGGATCCGGCTATGTTCTCGGGGCGGCGATCGCCCTGCTACCGATCCGACTCCAGGTCACAAGGGCTTATGCAGTAGATGAACTTGTCAAAGTGAGCCACTGCTCCGGAGTCGAGGCCTTGGTGGCGATCCAAATTTCGAGCTAATTTGACTCCTTAGGTCAAGTGGACTGTATAAAAGTACATGAACTCGTCCAAGCGAAGCACCAGCTACGGCCGAAGGCCTCGTGGCGATCCAGCCTTGAGTCGATCCGACTCTAGGCCGTGGCCTGTGCAGAGTAGACGAATCCCTTCAAAGCCGATCTATCGAGCTCCGGCGCTAAGCTCTTTCATGGGCATCCACCCAACTGACCCTATCTGCTGGTCAGCAGAGTAGATGAACTCGTCAAAGTGAGCTACTGGGCTCCAGGCGCTGAGGCCTTGGTGGCGATCTAGCATGAGCTTATCTGACTCCTAGGCTGCGTGGCCCATGCAAGAGGATGAATCTCAATAAAGTGAGCCACTAGGCTCCCAGTTATGGCTCTGTGGCATCCAAATTGAAATGATCCGACTCCTTAGGAAGCCGTGGTCTGTATGAGCAGAGATCTAACTCCTTCAAAGTTTAGCCATCGTCACGCACAGAGGGCCTTGTATGATCCACTGAGTCGATCCCACTCCCAGGTCATGCATCTCCGCAGAGTAGACGACCCTTCAAAGCGAGCCACCTGCCCGGTGTCGAGGGCCTTGTGGCGATCCAAACTCGAAATGATCATACCCCAGGCAGCCGACTTATGCAGGTGAGGAACTCGTTGAAGTGAGCCACTAGGGCTCCGGAGCCGAGGCTCAGAGTTCAATCACCTGGCCGATCCGGGACCCATAGGTCAAGGTGGGTCTGTGCGTGAGTGCAGACGAACCTCTTCAAAGCTGGTCACTGGTTCAAGCAGAGGCCTTGTGGCGATCCAATCCGAAACATCCCACTCCTGAAACAGTAGCCGCAGAGAGACAACCTTCAAAGCTCGAGCCACTAGGCTCCCAACAAATACGAGGCCTCACGGCATCAAGCCCGAGCCAATCGAATTCCCAGTCGCACGGGCTTATCGCAGTATATGAACTCGTCAAAGGGAGCTACTAGGCTCCGGGAGCTGATGCCTTGGTGGCGATCCAGCCTGAGCAGATCTGACTCCCTGAATGTACCTGTGTAGAGCCGATGAACTCCTCAGCGAGCTACCAGTTCGCGCCGAGGCCTCGCGGCGATCCACCTCGAGCGCATCCGACTTAGCCGATGGTCCGTGTATAGATGAACCCGTCAAAGTGAGCCACTGGCCCAGAGCATAGGTCTTGGTGGGATCCACTTCGAAATATGCGACTCCCAGCCGGCGCGCCCCGCGAGGCCAACTCACAGCCAGCTACTGGGCTCCGGCGCGAGGCATTTGCGGCGATCCAGCCCGAGCCGATCTCGAATTCTTAGGTCAAGGCGGGTCAGGAGAGTAGACGAACTCTTCAAAGCGAGCCATCAGACTCGCGCCAAGCCTTGGTGGCGAACAGTCTCGCGCCGATCCGACTTCCTAGGTCGTGGGCTGCGCAGGGGAGCGAACCGCCAAAGTGAGCTACCGGTTCCGAGCCGAGGCCTTGGTGGCGATCCACCAGTCGGTTTGACTCTTAGGCCGCTGTGGGTCGTGCGTGAGTACACAACCCGCCCAAGTGAGCTACCGCCACGCCGGTTCAGGCGATCCAACTGGAAATGACCGACTCCTTAGGCAACAGGTCTGTGCAAGAGTAGACTCCAATCCTTCAAAGCGATATACCTGAGCTCGGCGCTAAGCTCAGGCGATCCAAATCTCGAGTTTCATCTTATCTTAGGTTGTGTGGCTTGTGCGTGGCAGATGAACTCGTAAAGTGAGCTACCCGGGGCCCGGCGCTGAGGCCTTGGCTGCGATCCACTGAGCTTATCCGAATTCCTAGGTCACAAGGGCCCATGCAGTAGTAGATGAATTCACAAAGTGAGCTCCTAGGTCGAGCTAAGGCTCCAGGCGATCCAAATGAGCTTATCCGACTTAGAAGCCCGGGCGTGTGTATAACCAACTCTTTCAAAGCGAAGCATCGGGCTTCGCGCAGAGGCTCGTGGCGATCCACCAGCCGATTCCACCTTAGGGTCAGCGTGGGCCTGTAGAGTAGACGAATTCTTCGTGAGCGAAGCACGTGGGTTCTGTCGCAGGCCTTTGCGGGCGATCCAAAATTTCGAAATGATCATACCCCAGGCGCCAGACCGCAGTGAGAACTCAAAGCGTGAGCTAATAGGTCTGCCACTGAGGCTTTGTAGCGATCCGTACCGAAATGATCCGACCATAGGTCAAAACCGCGTGAGAGTAGACGAACCCTTCAAAGCTGCTAATTGGCCCCGCCTGAGGCCTCGTGGCGATCCAACCCGGAGCCGATCTGACTCTAAAATGCGGCCTCGTGCAAGAGGAGACGAACTCTTCAAAGCGAAGCACAGTTCCTAAGGCCGAGGCCTGTGGCGATCCAAATTTAGCCGATCTCGACTCCTAGGTCAGCGTATCTCGTGCGCAGTAGGATAAACTTGTCAAAGTGAGCATCGGGCTCCCGCACCGAGGCTCGCGCGACCCACCGCAGATCCGACCCCACAGCTCGGGTCCGTGGTAGAGCAGATGGACCTCGCCAAAGTGAGCTACCGGGCTCGAACACACAGTCTTGGTGGGGATCCAACGCCTATCCGACTCCTTAGGTCAGCGTGGGCCTGGCAGAGTAGTTGAACTCGCCAAAGTGAGCTATCGGGCACCTGCGCACCGGCGCCTGGTGGCGATCCAAAAATTGCACACATGATTTGACCTCTGTTACGCGGATCTATGCAGCAGATCTAACTCTTCAATGCGAGCTACCGGATCCGGCACCGTGCTCAAGGCGATCGTCGAAATGATCCGACTCCTAGGTCGCTGCGGGCTTATGTGAGTAGATGAACTCACAAAGTGAGCCACTGGCCCAGGAGATGAGCCTCGTGCAATCCGTACCCGAAAGCAGATCCGACTACTTAGCCGCGGCCTCGTGCAGAGTAGATAAACTCGCCAAAGGAGTTACCTGGCTCCGAAGGTCAGGCCATGGTGACGATCCAAATCTGTCGATCCACTTAGGTTGCGTGGCCTCGGGTGGTACATTGAACTCGTCAAAGGGAGCTACTCGGCTCCGGGCGCTGAGGCCTTGGTGGCGATCCAAATTCGAGCCGATCCGACTCCTGAGGCGGCCCGCAGAGTAGACGAACTCTTCAAAGCGAGCCACCTGCCCGGCGGAGGCCTTGGTGGCGATACACCGATCCGACTGCACTCAGTCAGTGTGGCTTGTGCGTAGAAAGAACTCACAAATTATGCTGGCCAGGCCTCGGGCGCCGAGTCCTCGTGGCGATCCAACCCGAGCCACTCCGACTCCTAGGCCGCGCAGCCCACGCAGAGGAGGAACTCGTCAAAGTGAGCAACTAGGCTCTGGGCGCTAGGTCCTTGGTGGCGATCCAGCTTGAGAAGATCTGACTCCTTAGGCAGCGTGGCCCATGCAGAGCGTGGTTTAACTCTTCAGTGGGATACAAGGATTCGGGCGCCGAGGCCTTGTCAAGATCCGCACCTCGAGCCGAGTCTGACTCCTAAACTACACGGCCTCGTGGGGCAGAGTAGATGAACTCGCTGGGGGCGAGCCACGGCTCCGGCGCCTCGAGGCCTTGGGCGATCCGTACTCGAGCTTATCTAACTCCTAGACTGCGTGGGCCTCGTGCGCAGTAGATGAACTCCGCTAAAGTGAGCTACTAGGCTCCCTGGAGCTGAGGCCTTGTGATCCAACTGAAATGATTCCACTCCTCAGTCGCTGCGGGTCTGTGGTAGGCAGACGAATCCTCAAAGCGAGCTACTAGGCTCCGGGCGCCGAAACCTTTGTGGCGATCCAAATGAAATGATCCGACCTCGAAGTGCACTTGTGGCGGTGAGTAGACGAACTCTTCCAAAGCGAGTTATAGGGCTCGAGCCGCTGAGAGGCCTTTGGCGGCGATCATCAGGCTGATCTCGACTCCTAGGTCAGAGCGACCGTGCACAAGATTAACTCCCAAGAAAGTAAGCCACAAGGCTCCCAAGAGGCCTCGTGGCGATCCAAACTGAGGTGGTGATCCGAATTCCTTAGGCATGTACACGTGCAAAGTAGACTAACTTCAAAGCGAGTTATTTAGGCTCCGTGCGCCGAGGCCTTATGGCGATCCAAATTGAAATGATCCGACTCCAGCCATGCCCTCGTGGCAAAGTAGATGAACCCATCAAAGTGAGCCACTCGGCCCGGCGCCGAGGCCTGGGCGATCCACCGCCGATTCAACTTCAGTCAGCGTTCGTGGTAGAGTAGGATGAACCTCACAAACCAGCTACATCGGGCTCGCCAAGGCCTTAGTGGCGATCCAAACATGAGTCGATCCGACTCTTAGGTCAAAGGTGGGCTCAAGTGTGAGTAGACGAACTCTTCTTAAGCGAGCCACTAGTCTCGCACCGAGGCCTCAAGTGCAATCCACCAGCTAATCCGAATTCCTTAGGCAGCGTGTCCTATGTGTACGCAGGACGAACCTTCATAGCGAGCAACCAGGGCTCCGAGCCGATGAGGCCTTGTGCGATTCACTCGAAATGATCCACTCAGGTCATGGCCCGCGTGAGTAGATCAACTCACAAAGGAAGCACAGCTCCGGCGCCGAGAGGCCTGTGGCGATCCAGCCTGAGCTTAATCCACTTAGTAACGCGGGCCTCGTAAGCAAAGAGTAGACGAACTCTTCAAAGCTAGCTTACCGGGCTTCTGCCGACCGTGGCTGATCCACTCAACATCCGACTCCTGGGGGCTATGTGGCCCCAGGCATAGCAGATGAACTCAATAAAGCTCGCCCCACCGAGCTCCGGCGCCGAGGCTGTCTCGCGGCGATCCACCCGAGCCGATCCGGGATCCTAGGGTCAAGGTGGCCCCACGCAGCCAACCGCCGGTAAAGGGAGCTTTAGGCTTCGGCCGAGGCCTTAGCGGGATCCACAAATTCCTGTCGGTCCGACCCCAGCAAATGGCCCATGCAAGATTGGGACGAACTCTTCAAAGCGACCTACGCGCCTCCGCCGAGGCCTTTGCGGCGATCCACCGAAATGATCTAATTCCTAGGCAATGCGGACTAAGCAGAGTAGATTAACTCGGCAAAGTGAGCTACAAGGCACCGGGCGCGGAGGCCTTGGTGGCGATCCAAAATTCGAAATGACCGGGACCCTTAGGTGAGTGGTCAAAGGCAAAGTAGACGAATCCCCTTCCGCCGAGCCATCGGGCCCAGGCGCCAGCCTGATGTCGCATCAAGTCCTGAAATGACATTTAATCCCAGGTTACGTGGGCCGCAGTAGATGAACTCACAGCGAGCCATCGCCACGGGCCCGAGGCCTCCAAAGGATCCGTACCAGCCGATCCGACCCCAGTCATGCGGCCCGCAGTAGACCGAACCTCCAAAGCGAGCCATAGCCCGGACCAGGCCCAGGGCTGCATCCACCGAGTCATCCACCCAGGTCGCCGCACTCTGGCGCAGCAGATTAACCCGACAAAGTGAGCTACAGCATGCCCGCGCCAGGTGGCTTCGTGGCTATCTAAATTCGAAATGACCGGACTCCAGGCAAATAAGTGGGCCTCGTGCAGTAAAGTAGACGAATCCTTCAAAGCTGTGAGCTTATCGAAAGCTCTTGTGGCAATGAGGGCTTCCTTGAGGCGATCCATCCCGGAGTCAACCGACCAGTTACGTGGGTCTGTGCGTAGATTTAACTCGCTGTGCGGAAAGCACGGCCCGGGCGCTGAGGTGGCCTGCAGGGCGATCCGGCACCGAAATGATCCACCTTAGTCGCGGGTCTGTCAGGCAGCAGTAGACGAATCCTTCAAAGCGAGCCATCGGGCCCGCGCCAGGCTCGTGGCAATCCGCACCGAAATGATGTGACCTTTGGCGCCGTGGCTCAGGCAAGAGTAGACAAACTCTTCATACGAAGCATCGGCTCCCAGCGCCGAGAAATTTCTGCATGGATCCAAACGGCTGATCCACCTGTGGGGCTCATGCCTCAGAGATAGATGAACTCGCCACGAGTTACTAGGCCCAAGCTAAGGCGCTTGGCGGCGATCCGTACCGAGCCGACCCGACTCTTAGGTGCGGGTCCCGTGCAAAGGCAGACGGTCCTTCCAAGCGAGCTATCGAGCCCAGCGCCGAGGCCTCGGGAGGCGATCCATCCCGAAATGATCCGACCGCCACGGGCCTGCAGCAGATGAACCCGCCGCGGGACGATCGCCCGGCGCCAGGCTCAGGTGGGCAATCCAGCCTGAGTCGACCCACACCGAGTCGCTGCGTTCCGTGCGCAGTAGATGAACCTGGCCAAAGGAGCCACAGTTCGGCGCCGAGGCTCGGGGCTACGATCCACTCGGGAGCCATCCGACTCCCAGGCCGCATGGCCTGTGCGCAGTAGACGAACTCTTCAAAGCGGTTATCGGCCCGGCGCCGAGGCTCCTTGTCACGATCCAGCCCGAGCCGATCCGACTCCGCGCCAGCACTTTTGCAGAGTAGACGAGCTCTTCATACCGACCCACCTGCTCCGGCATCGAGGCCTCGTGGCACCCAACCGAAATGACCGACTCCTAGGTCAAGGTGGGCCTTGCAGCAGATGAACCCTGCCAAAGTGAGCCATTGCCCTCGGGCTTAAGGCTTTGTAAATATCCACCGAGCCGACGATCCGACTCCCAGGTACGTGGGCCCTCAGTAAAGTAGGGACAACTCTTCCAAGCTGATATCAGCTCTAGCGCCGAGGCCTCCGAGGTGATCCATCCCGAGCCACCGAATTCTAGGTCATACGGCCCGCGCAGTAGATGAACTCAAAGTGAGCCATCGACCGCGCCGAGGTCAGTGAGCATCCAAACTCAGCCGATTCACCGAGGTCGCCCGCAGTGTGATGAACTCCGCCGTGCTGAGCCATCGGGCCCGGGGCTACCAGAGGCTCGTGGCGATCCAGCCGGAAATGATCCGACCCCAGGCCGCGCGGGCCTCGTGCGCAGTAGACAAACTCTTCAAAGCGAGCCATCGGGCTCCCGCGCCGATGCTCAGGCGATCCGCTGAAATTGACCGACTTTATAGCGCGGCCCTCAAAGTGCAGTAGACGAACTCTTCATAGCAAGCCACCGGCCCTTGAGGCTCAGGCCATCCACTGAGCCGATCCGACCCTAGGTCAGTATGGCCTCAGAGAGCAGATGAACTCACAAAGTGAGCACCACCGGGCGCCGAGGTCTGGCGCGATCCAAATTGAAATGATCTAACAATCGTACCGGGTGGCCCGCGGTGCAGATGAACCCGTCAGCGGTTACCGGGCTCCTGAGCCGAGGCCTCGCATAATCCGCACTCGAGCCGACGGACCTTAGGTCAAACACGGCCCGTGGGCAGAGTAGACGAACTTCAAAGCGAGCTACTAGGCTCCGGGCGCCGCATCAGGCGATCCACCAGCCGATCTGACTTTCGCAGCTGGCCTCTGTAAGTGCAGTAGACGGGATCCTTCATAGCGGCCACCGGGCTCCAAGGCCGAGGCTCGGTGGCGATCCGCACCCTAAGCTGATCCGACCAGCCAGTGTGGGCCTTGGGGGTAGGCAGAGATGAACCTGGGCCAAAGTGAGCTACTAGGCCTCGGGCGCCAAGGCTTTCAGCGGCGATCCACTCTCGAAACGATCCGACCTGTGGCAACAGCGGGTCTCGTGCAAAGCCCACGAACTCTTCCAAGCGAGCCATCGAGCTTCCAGCGCCGAGGGGCCTCGGGAGGCTACCCATCCCTGAAAGGATTCGACTTAGGTTACGGGTTCAGCGCAGTAGATGAACTCGCAAAGTGAGCACGGGCTCGGGCGCCGAGAGGCCTAGTGGCGATCCAAACTCGAATCGATCCGACACCGAGGCCGCGCCCGTGCGCAGTGATGAACTCAAAGGGAGCCACTGGACTCGGCGCCGAGGCCTTGTGGCGATCCAGCTCGAGCTGATCCGACCCTAGGGTCGCGTGGCCCGTGGCAAAGAGTAGACGAACTCTTTTCAAAGCGAAGCACAGTTCGCACGAGGCTCGTGGCGATCCGGTACCGAGCCGATTCCTTACTCCTTCGTCATGCGGGTCTGCGGCAGAGTAGACGAATCCTTCATAGCTTAGCCATCGCCCGCGTTGAGGTTTTGCGGCGATCCAGCCCGAGCTGATCTGACTTCTAGGCGCGGGTTCAGAGAGCAATAACTGCCAACTGAGTTACAGCTCGGGCGCCGAGGCCTTAGCAAAGGCGATCCAAACAAGAGTCGACTGGTCTACTTAGGCAACATGGCTCGTGAAGAATAGACGAATCCTTCAAATCGAGCTATCGGGCTTCGGGCCGACCTCGCATCCAGCCCAGCTGGATCTCGACCTGCCACGGCTCAGGTAGAGTAGATGAACCTCGCTAAAGTCAGCTACCTGGCCCGGCGCCGAGGCCTGTGGCGATCCAACCCGAGCCTTATCTTACTTTTCGGTCGCGGGCCCGTGTAAAGTTGATGAACCTGCCAAAGTGAGCTATTGGGCCCGAGCCGAGGCCTTGGTGGCTATCCACCGAGATGATATGACTCCCAGTCGGCCCGCAGCACGACCCTTCTAAGCGAAACAACCTGAGCTACTGGGCGCCGAGGCCTTTGTGGCGATCCGGCCCGAAATGATCTACCAGGTCAGTGGTGGATTGTGCAGAGGTGATGAACTCACAAAGTGATTAATGGGCTCCAGCGCCGAGGCTCAGACACCACCGAGTCGATCCACCTCTAAGTCGCGGGCCTGCGCGTAGTAGACGACTCAGAGCTGAGCGTTGTTCCGGCGTTGAGGCCTGGTGGCGATCCACCCCGAGCCGATCCGACCCCAGGCGCCACCCTACAGAGAGATGAACCGTCAAAGTGAGCTAGTAGGCCACGGCCGAGGCTCTCGGATGCGATGGTACCGAGCCGATTCGACTCCCAGCAAGACGGCCCGTGCAGAGTAGGACAACCTTCAGTTTAGATACTGGCTTCGGGCGTTGAGGCCTTGATGTGGCGATCCAAACTCGAGCTGATCTTACCCTGTGGCTACGGGCCTCTGTGGCCGAGTAGATGAACTCAGCCAAAGTGAGCCATCAAGTCTGTGCCGAGGCCTGGGTGGCGATCCGTGCCTCACTGATTCACCCCAGTCACAGGTCTGCGCCGGTAGATGAACTCGTCAAAGAGAGCTATCGGGCTGTGCGCCGAGGCCTTGCGGCGATCCACCTTTGAGGTGATCCGACCCTTAGGCCGTGTGGTCAATGCAGAGACGGAACCCTTCAGCTGAGCTGACTGACCACGGCGCTGGCTCTCATGGCGATCCCCACTGATCCAAATTTCCTAGCAAACAGGGTCTCGTGCAAGAGTAGAATAACTTCAAAAGCGAGCCACCGGACTACGGGCGCCGAAGCCTTAAGGCGATCCGCACCCTTAGCTGATCCGACCCTTAGCAAATGCCCGTGGCAGAGTAGATCAAACTTTCAAAGCTGAAAGCCATGTGGCCTCGAGCATCGAGGCCTGAGCGCGACTACGCCCGAGCTGGATCTCGACCCCAAAGGTCCCACTCGGTGGAGAGCAGATTAACCTCAAGAAGTGGCTACAAGGCCCGGCGTAGGAGGCCTGCAATGCATCCAAAACAGCTCATTGACTCCCAGGCGCTGCCTACGCAGCACGAACTCTTCAAAGCGAGCTGACTGGCTCCAAAAGGCCGAGGCCTTAATGGCTATCCCGCCCAGCTGATCCTCGACCCTACGCTACGTGGCTCCGTGGGGCAGAGTAGATGAACTCGCCAGCGAGCCACTAGGCTCGGCGCCGAGGCCCAGGTGGCGATCCACCGGAAATGATCCGACCCTAGGTCAGCGGGGTCTGTGGTGTGAGCATGAACTCACAAAGGGAGCCACCGGTTCCTGTGCGTTGAGGCCTTGGTGGCGACCCAGCCTGAAATGATCCGACTTAGGCAGTGCACTTTTTGCAGAAGACTTAACTTTCAAAGCGAGCTACATGGCTCCGAAAGGCTGGAGGTCTCAGGGTGATCCAACCTCGAGCCGATCTCACCTTAGGCTACGTGGCCCGTTCCGTAGTTGAACTCGCCAAAGTGAGCTACACTGGCTCCCGCCGGAGCCGGAATAACAAAGGCTCGCAGGAGAAGCTTTCCGCAAAGTGTGCTTTCAACATTTTGCACTTTTCCTTCGATCTTTGATCTACAATGTCGAAGCCGATCAACGCCGCTTGGATCGACCAACAATTTTGGTATAATTAGTCAAAACCCAAATTTTGCCACAAAATGCGATCATTAAAATAGTAGGGACCTTAATGTGCAATCGGCTTAATTAGCATGATTAGTACACAAAAAGCACTCAAAAAACCTATAATAATAGGGTTCAAAATAGCACTTTTGTACTAATCAAATTCCGCGCGAGGGCCTTGTAAGCATCCAAATTTGAGTCGATCTCTGACTTAGGGTTGCGTGGCCTATGCAGAGTAGACCTAACTCTTTCACGCGAGCCATCGATTCAAGGCCAGGCCTTGTGGCGATCCAAACTCGAGCAGATCCGACCCACAAAGTCGCGGCCCGGTGGAAAGTGGCTTAACTCACAAAGTGAGCACACAGGTCTGAGCGCCGGTGCATTGGGTGGGATCCAGCCCGAGCTGATCCGACTCCTTAGGCCGCGTGGCCCAGCAGAGTAGAAGAATCCCGGCAAAGTGAGCCAATAGGCCCGCCACCGAGGCCTTGGTGGCGATCCACCGGTCATCCGACCCTGCCGCGGGCCCGTGCAGCAGCAGACGAACTCCTTCACACCGAGCCATCGGGCACCGGCGCCGAGGGCCTTGCGGCGATCAAGCCCGAGCTGATCTGCCCAGGCCGCTGCGGCTTGTGCAGCAGTAGATGAACTCACTAAAGTGAGCTTTCATCAGCCCGGCTACTGAGGCCTGACACCGATCCGTACCGAAATGATCCGACTCCCAGTCATGACTCAGGCAGCAGCACTAACTCCGCCAAAGCTGAGCCACCGGTCCCAACACGAGTCTTTGTACATCAAGCCCTCGAAATGATCCGAATTCCTTAGGTTGTCGTTGATCTCAACCCAAAACACATCTACAAATTTATCGGGACAAGTATCACCTGCTGACCATTGTCTAATCCCCGAAAACTTCGCTTATAAACTGCTGAGTTCTTTACCAAAACACATCTACAAATATATGACGTTATCACCAAAGCTGACTATTTGTCTAATCCCCCCGAAACTTCGCCATAAAAACTTGTTGAGACCCAAAATCTCCTATAATTAATCATTTTCAAATTTTGGGGCTTTCGCAAGATACACCGTAAGTGCAGTCGGGTAAGTACAAATGGATATAAAAGTCCGTATATCGACATCCCACAGAGATCTCAGAATTTTAAACCAACTACCCTAACTAATCAATCTCCATACTATTTGGACCGCAAAGTGATAATGGTGTCCAGCTCAAGAAACTGGAGATTATACTAGTGCGTAAAAATAAATGAACGATAAAGTGAAATTAAATAGAAAGAAATAAAGAATGCTTGAATGGTTAAGAAAATAAATGGGCGCTGAGTAATTATCATTCAGAAGACACATCAAGAAAACTGCTATAATGAATTATCAATTCCTATAGTTAATACTGATAAAATTTCTTGATCAACTCCGCCTTGAAATCCGTCTGTTAGTGTTTAGCAAGGTAGTCAGATTCTCCACACTCCACAATCTGTTATCACTTTTACTGATTCTCTCGACTACGTGGAATGAGATAACTACTTTTAAAAGGGGTTTTCCTAAATCTGGGTATTTTTCTTTGCAAATACTTCATACCCATTTTATGGACTGTAAACCTTAGCTCCCTAAGTTACTTCCACAAGCCAGATATACAACTTCCAGTTACTCTTCTCTCGAAATTAGAATAGATCACCCTTTCCTTGATTAGATCCTTCAGCTAACACGGGATTACCTCACTATCCTAATTGAGGTGAATCCTTGTTTGTTTAAATGGATAACTCGCTCGACTCCGATCTTGACTTCAAGCGAGAAGAGGATTTATCCAAGTAAACTCACAAAGCAATAATAGATCACTAATAAAGAAAGTTAATACCTTTAAAGAGATGTTCATATCTCCCAGGAATGTCATCTCTGTGTCACTCAGAGGACCTCCTTGAAATCAGAGCAATGAAACAAATCTTAGACGGGTATATGAAACTGATATTCAGATCCAGAAAACATTTAACCCAAAACTGAAAGTAAATTCCTAATCTGAAATTCACAAGCTGCTGGAAACGAACACAGAAAGAAGATTGATTCGACTATAACATTCACTTAATGAACCCGGATTCTAACTATCAGACCATACGCTACAAAGATTCCTCTGATCATAAGAATACCGGCAATTCGAAATCGAAAAAATCGACCTTAAATTTGTCCGAACTTCAAGCATTTGTAGTAGTTGAAGCAAACACTCATTCAGCTACCAAACGATAACACCTAGATCCAAAATGAAACAAAAATAAATGAAAAATAATCTACTCTAAAAACAACGGAAACATAAAAATAAAGAAAAGAAAAGAAAAGAAAATGAAAGCCTAGGCTACCCGTGATATATACTGGATGCCATCGCGACCGCTTTACTATTCTCGGGGTAGTCAGAGTATTTATGTGGTTTTCAGTTGGGCCCCAATCCCAATGCAAACCCGGCCAGGATTTTCAGCAGCTAAAGTTCCAAGTTACTATTCAAGTCGCGGACTCAACTTCTCATATACGGCCCATGTCGCTGACATCGATCTCATGTCGCGACATCAACCTAAAGTTTATGCACCGCGGAACTAGTCGCTTTTGGCGTCACGACATCGAGCTGTGCCTTCACATGTTTAGTTGATCGCTTATGATGTCGCGACATCATGGTCTTGTCGCGACATCCACTCAAGTCCCTTGCAGTCTTCAATAGTTGCCTTCTGATGTCGTGTGGACTTCACCTCTTTGCTTACATCACTTCATGGTTTTCAAGCTTCTGATGTCTTCGATGTCACGACTGCATCAAGTTCCCGCTTAGCTTCAAACTGGGCTAGTTTTGGTGTCGTTGACATTAATTGCTTTGTCGCGACATCATTTTATGGCTCGCAGGTTTAACTGTTGATATTCCCGATGTCGCTTAATTCTGCCTCACGTGACATAGGCTCCAAGAATTGTAACCTTCAACTAGCGTTCTGATAATGCGACATCATTCTCGTCAGCGAATATACTACCCTATATCTTTTTGAGGCTCCTCTCGCGAGCCCGTGGTCGCACTTCAGTTTCGGTCACACGCTTGAGTTCCAAAGCAGCCTTTATCACCAAACCTCATAGCTTCCAAGGTGTTTATGTTGTCGCCGAATTTCACGATGCTTCGTCGACGCCGTTCTTAGGCTGGGCTCCTCGTTATCTTTCAACGCCGACTTACAAACATGACCGCATCAAATTCCTTCAATTCTCTTGGTGTCGTGACCTTAGAATCTGACTGTGCAAACCCCAAAACTGCATCAATGAATCAGCCAATTGTTTTCGCTTCTCGCTCTCGCCTTCTCATTCGGCTCCGCACTTTCCTCCAATTTATCACATTTTCACCGCTTTATGCTTTCTTCCATTCTACCCGCTAATAACAAATGGGTGAGTTTCTTCATTTCTGCAAAGTAATTGTCCCTTTATATGAAAAATTGCGTAAAATGGACTAGAAATAGATGACTTTTAAGCTCATCAAACTCCCCCAAACTTAAAATTTTGCTTGTCCTCAAGCAAAGAAGAAGAAAGAATTGTTGGTCCTCAAACAAGAAGGACATTTTTCTGTTTTGTTTTACAGTTTAATACAATTCAATTGAAGTACAAGGAATGCATAGTTTTCTGTACATTTAGCATCAAAGTTCAAATTAAGGTTAATTCCTACCTTCTTCGTGATGCAAACCAAATTGTTAAATTGCTTACAAACAACCAGAGTTAATCAGTTCCTACCGAACTCCGTAGTCTTTCTTACTTATATCCTGGATGAGTCAATTTACCATTCAGATTTTCTGCCAATTGATCTTTGTCTCGATTTTTCAAACCCATAAGCTTGTTGTTCAGTCGATCTCCACTAATGTAGGTAATTCCAACCTTCAAGCATCAACAGCCTGGGTCATAATGCGAATGGGTAAATGTTAGTGAATGAGGATTCCCAGCTAAGACGCCATCACCCTCTTCCTTTCAGCTCAAGATAACGCCTTTTCTCCTTGTAATTTTAAACAACTCCCAAACTTCATGTTTGGGATACCACCTGATTTTCTTTTTATTCAAAATTTATTTGCTCTCAATTGACCAGAATCTCAACTCGGGGAATTTTTTTCTTCTTCACCGCAAGGGACAGTACTATGTTTTTGTCTTTTTGTTCTAACACTCTTAGCGAACTTTGGGTTAGTAGCTCCAATAATGTATGGTATTAGGGTACTAGGTGTTGAAACACCTAAGAACTTAATTGTTCAAGAGAGTTAGGCCACAAGACAAAAACTATTCCCTTGAGCCTTCTTTTCTACTATATTGTTCTAATTCAAACTCCTTTCTTTTCATTCCCTTTTCTTTATTTCTCCTTGAGTTCCTCAAAATTTCAACTCCCCCAAACTTCATTTCTTCCTCTCTTTTTGAAATCTCTGGTAATCACTGGTCCTCTTAGAGGGTTGATTCTTTGGGATGAGTTTGTAAACTTGTTGTTTTATTGTTGAGAATAAGGCTTGTTTTGGCTCAATTTCTGGAACTAAGGTATATGCATCAGCATATACTAGGATGGCAAACTGGCTAAACTGCCCAAGAATGGCTCCAGATCATCTCTCACAATTGTCTTACCTAGGATTTCGCCTTGATCAATAATCTAACAAGTTCTAGAATTTGAGTTGATTAACTGTGATTTTTTCCTGAAGACTTCTTGACTCATACCAGATTATGAGAATTCAAAATGCGATTTCCACTTGTGTTTCTTTGACTCATTGTTCATACTACAAACTAAAATACTGTTTGCTGCGTCAATCAGGTAACCAACCTATTCTGAACTCATCAGCAAAATTTCCAGTCAATTTTTGCAATTTTTGTATCTGAATTAAATTGCATTTGTTTGTAGCTCAAGACTTATTCAAAGTAGCTCTACATTTTATTCAATCTTATTGTCGTAGACAGAATAACTTCGCTAACTTAAAAGATGACATTCAAAAGATTGTTGTTCCGTGAGCCAATTTAAATGTGATTCAACTATCAACAAGAGCAAAAAGCAAGGTTTGAATCAAGCAAATTAAACAAATTGCTTTTATTAATGATTTGTTGCAAATTCATTTAGGAACAAATGGGTGATAGGAAGGAGTGGATTGAAAATTGAATGGATAGGTCTATTTTTTCCTTCGTTTAAGTGTATAGATGTCCTGGGATCCAAAGCTAAGAGTCCAATTTTCGCTGAATTCGAATCTTCACTTCTATTCTCCTCTTTCCTTGGCTTTCTTCACAAGCCTTCTTTCCGTGCTAATTCGCTTGTGAGACCCACCTTGTTCAAATTTCATCCTCGTCTCATTCCAAGTGTGTTTATGTTTTTCTCCATTTCTGTCATGACCTCCAAGAATTTTGACAGGTTGTTGTTGATCAAGTCCAGATTCTCTAGCCACATCTTTCTCCTGAATGCATCATTTTCATCTAACACCTTGTCTCTCCCTTCCATCTTTGTCTCAAAATCTTTCACTGTGACATGTAAAGAAATCAAATCCATTGATGTTCTCCTTGTCCGCTTCTTCCCGTTGCATCCCTTTCTTTCAGATTCTGAGCCATTGTCTCTCTATTAACTTGATTGCCAGAGAAGGCCTGACTCGAACTTAAGCTTCTCTAACGTGCATCTTTATCCCTTTGTTTCCATTTCTTTTCTGAAGCTCCTTGTCGTGGAGTACCTCCTTCATCCTGCTCTTCTTTCCTTTCTAAATTTTTATTTCCCATTCCGTTCCTTCTTTGCAACTCAACTTCACCTTTCTCTCTTCTTCAGCTTCTTCCTCCCACACAGATTCTCCTTTTCACTTCCGCTCATACGTATTATCTCGAAACTGCTGCTGGATACTCCACCTCTTTTCTCTTTCTTCCATCCTGTTTTGCATTGAGAGGAGCATTTCCATGATTGCATTGTTCTTCGGGGCCCTAGCTTTCTCTCGCTTCTCCTCGAATGTTCTTGCTACTGGGGAGAACTGGCTAAGGGAAAGGAGAAGTCCATGGGGCCTTCATTCTGCCTTTCATTGTCTGCAAATGTGAAGGTATTTGTTTCAACAGGATTTTCTGAGTTCTCTTCTTCCCGTCTTGCAGCTGGGGTTTCTTCTCTTGTTTTAATCAACACCCCCTTTTTCTTTTGGTTACTGGTCCCTGTTCACTCTCACAAGAAGAGTGGTGATGTTAAAGGAATTTTCTCGCTTCCCAAGCTCCTTGCACCTTGGCCTTCAAGCATAAGATCGCATCGTTGGCCGGGTGAGGGATCACCCTCTGGCCTCTTCGCGGGTACCTCATTATAGAGTTTTCGATTAGCTGCTCCACATCGAGCCAGAATTCCTCGGGACAGCATAAATGCAGGATCGCCCTCGCTCTCTCACTGCTCAAAATGCCTTGTTTGCAATTAAAACGGAGGCCAAAAAGTAGAACCATACCTTAGCCTCCTCAGTGAGACTTCCCTTGTTCAGGGTTTTTGGTCCTCTTTCTTGTCTCACTTAGGGGCTTCCCACGTTGAGCTTTTTCAAGCAATCTTCTTTTAAATACGGGTTTTCCAGAGCTTTTCGAACTTAGACCCATGCTTCGTGTCCTGCCATCTATTAAACTTGGTTAATGGCCTTGCTCCATAAGAAAATCTACTAATTCTCCGACGATCACTGTATTGTCCTTCCTGCCTACTGTGACAGAGTAGAATTTCACCATCATGTGCATATCTTGACCTTTTGATAAAAAGTGTAGGGCTTTCCAACCTCTTTTTTCAATCATTTCCTCGAAAGGGGTGATAGGGTTTTTGAATTTTCTTTCTGCTACGAACCCCTTGTTGGCATAATGCTTCTTCCAGTTTGAGTGTTCCCATCCGACACTAAAATCTTCTGGCTTCTTCTTCTCTTGCCTTTCCCTTGTCCTGGTTTGCTCTTTCTTCAGGAATTCCTGGTGCCTCTGGTGCTTCTGTAGGAATCTTTTCCATTGGTTCTTCCTGTAGGTTTTCTTCTTCTGGTTGGACGTATTCCTTCATGATTTCTTCCAGGTTAGGAAAAGAATCTAAGGTTTCAGCCATTTGGAACGGAGGAAAGTTTCTGAGATTTTGAGGACTAGGGCTTTCACTTAGAATCTTAAAGTAGAGGATGGAACAGTCGAATTTGGAGTGGAAGTGGAAAGAGGTTCTCCAACCGTTGCAATTCAATCAAATTTATGTTGTTTCATTAAATTTCTCACATGTCGATTTTTTAATGCCAAGTTAAACAACATGCTGTTTTTAAGATTAGTAAACCCTAAAATTACAACAAAATTCCTATTATGTCGCGACATAAAACTGCTCGTCACATACTCACTAGTGGGATATCATCCCTCGCTATGACAAGAATTGTTTCCTCTATGTATTCCATGTCTGACAACTTCTTCGACTCGGGGATTTGTTCAGCCGCGACTCGCTTTTATTCATCACCGAGTCACTGACATCGCCGTCACGCTGACTTACCAGATTTGCTTTAATTTTCTCTCGAATGATCGCAATGAATTCCTTTATCAAATCTCAAATTTCCAAGATTAAAAATCCAAACCACAATCTTATACTATTCATTATCTCTCACAGACTTATATAAAGTAAAGAATGCTTCCTCGTTTTCTTTAACTCCTTCCCCGTGAGTCAGCCGCGATCCCTAAATTTACTCTTCCTCCTTTCTCTTCGCCTCGTACGAGCATTTTGCAATATGATCAGAAATGATTTAATTAAGCAAAAATCAAGTCCTAAATTAGTTGCTTAATAAATCAAAACGAATTCTAACTAAAAATTCAAAATCTAAAATTAGAAATTAAAATTTTCTAGGCGGGTCGCTTCCCATCACCGCTTCGCTGAAGTCCTACCAGATCGGTTTGCTTAATTTTCTTCCTTTTCCGGATGATCACGAGCTCTTCCATTCCTTCTTCCTCAAGTGATAGTTGCTTTAGTCTTTGTCCATCGACCTTGAATTCTTCCCCGCATTATCCTTTATCGTCACCGCTCCAAATGTATCACTGACCATCAAATGCTCCACTCCATTCAAATTCAACTTCCCGAAATACTTCAATCTAGAATTAAACAAGAGAACCTGCTCTTCTCTCGAACTCTTTTTCCCTCGTGATCCTTTGATCATGCCATTTCTTCGGCTTTATCCTCTTATAGATTCTAGCATTAATACAGCTTCATTTCAATTCTTCCAGCTTCGTATAGTCGAACAATCTCCCTCCTCAGAGCCTTAAGATCGGTTCAACTTCTCACGGCCCACATCGCCAGATTCCAATTCCAATGGTAGTACATGGTTTTTCCAAAAAACAAGTCCAGACATGGGACATTCCAACGGAGTTTCAGATGCGCCCGTGTTCCCCAAAGTGCATCATCAAGTCCGAAGACTAATCTTCCCCGCTCGAGCCTACGCCTTTCAAGCATTCTTTAATCTCCCGCTGAAATTCCTCGTCATTCATCAATCTGAGGGTGATAAGCTGTATCATAAATATGCTCGATCCCATACTCCGCCATGAGTTTCAGAAAGATTCCGCTTTGCAAATGGCTTTCCCATCACTAATTATACCGGGTGTTCCAAATCTACCTGCAACATTTTTTCGCAAGAAGCTCACAATTGAATTGGCATCATTCCTCGATTACCACCGCTTCCACCCATTTCAAACATAATCAATCAAGCACAAGATGCATGTGTTCCCAAATGATGCTCGAATGGTCTTACAAAATCTATACCCCATACATCAAAGAGTTGCATCACCATTATACCTCTGTAGAGGCATTTCATTTCTCAATACGATATTTCCAATCTTTTGGCATCTATCACACACTTAACCCACTCAAAGACAATTTCTAAAGATAGTGGGCCAATAAAATCCAGATTGGAGTATCTTATGAGCCGTTCTTTCTCCTGAAAAGTGCCCCCCATATGGTGATGCGTGGCATTCCTTCATAATTTTGCTTTGTTCATTTTCTGCCACACATCTTCTTATTATCATGTTCAAGACCTCTCTTTAAAACAATAAACGGGTCATCCCAAATATAATACCGTTTGGCTCGAAGCTTCCTCTTTCCTGTCAGTAGCTGAATTCTAAAGGGATCACCCCACAAGCCAAATAGTTCACAATATCCACATACCATGTGAAGCTCGGAAGGAAACCTTAAACAGCCACTATCCGGGAAGTTCTCAAGAGGCTTATTTTCTCTTCTTCAAGAAGGTTCTTTCTACTCTCGGCGCATCGCCTATCACATTGTCACACCCTTTTATCCTTTGATTTCCAAGTCAAACTTTGTAATAGCAAGACTCCACCTTATCAATTCGCTTAGCCTTCTTTGACATCGTGCACTGATCACGCATGATCAAGATAAATAATACATGGGAACCCAAATGTATCGTCGACTTTTCATACAAATACTACTACAAGATCTCCTTTCGCTTGTCGAGCAATTTTCTTGCGGCTTCATTGAAAGTTCTACTAGCATAGTATACGGTCCTCAATATTTTCTCCTCGCACTAGACAACTCCCACAAAAATCACCTGCATCACAATATTTCAAATCGATCCCATTCTAAGATAGCCATTATAAAAATAACCACTGGGTCTCGATTTCTTCGAAAAGCAAATTTCTGTGAGTCAATAAAATCAAACCTCAGGATCCTTCCTCCCAAAGAATCTCGCATGCTGGTCCCGCATGAGAAGTCTTCAGAATCTCCTATAAAAATCCAAAGACGCCTCAAGAAGCTTCTATTCCTTTACTGTGGTAGTGGTGCAAGAGTTTTGATAATGGATACTCTGATCGGGTCTACTTCAAATCAGAGCATAAATTTTATGCCCAAGAACAATACTCTGCTACTATAAAATGACATTTTTTCCAATTCAAAGGTTAGTTGTTTGTCTCGCATTTTCGCTAATCGCTTCCGCATTCTTCAAATATCGCCAAAACTCGATCCATACGCTGAAGTCATTCATGAAAATTTTACATAACTTCTTCAACCAAGTCTCGAGAACATTGACATCATACACCTGATCAGAAAGGTGAGCATTACACAACCCAAATGGCATCCTTCAAGGGGCAAAGGTACTATAGGCATGTGAACGGGTTTTCTCGTCCTCGTGCAATAGCAACTGATCGTATCCCGAATACCCCATCCAAGAAACAAAAATGAGGGTGTCCGTTAACTGGCCCAACATCCGATCAATGAAGGCGGAAGTGAAATGATCTTTCCTCGTGGTCGTGTTCAACTTCCCGTGAATCAATGCATACCCTCCATCCCTGGCCACGTTCAGCTGAATCAATTCATTTTTCTCGCCATGGGATCACCGAATCCAATTCTTCGGGAACCATGGACTGGCTTACCTAAGGACTATCTAAATTGCATGTATAAAAAACCAAAGATTCAATAGTTTGAGTACTCTTTTCCTCGACTACTCTTTCATCACTAGATCTCAGCTTCCTTCGATGTTCTGCTGTGATATTCGGTTTCTTCTGAAGAGAATTGTGCATGCAGACACGGATCGATACCTTCAACTCTTCAACGGACTGCTTACAGACTTTATGCTTCTTTTTTTAAAATTTCCGCAGCTCTCGTTTCCTCAACATCACCGAAGTTTATGTAGATAATTAACGGTTTTCCTCGATGATTCTAAGTAAGCATACTTCAACACTTTGGCAATTCTTTCAACACTAAATTTCTCTCTTCACCGTTTCCTCGATGAATTTCCCTTTTCATTTCGCTATGCTTCAGGCTCGCACGCTTTCTTCGTATCAGAACTGTGGTATGGACAATCAGAATAGTCATCTTCGATATACCGGGAATCATCTCTTTTCATTAATAAAATCGAGTATTACAATCATCGGGAATATCGTGGTCAGAGTATGTATATATCACCTCAACTTACATTGGAAATTTTCCATTCCGTCTATATTTTTCATGTTGATCGCTGGTGCCTTACCTCTCTCCAACCTCAAGGTAAGAACCTCGCATGTCGATCGTGAAAGAAATCTAGTAGCTAGGAATGGTCTCTCTCAATGTAAGGGTAATTTGTGAATCTTCCTCCATGTCCGCAATGACGAAGTCCACCGAAAACAAAGTTCCTAACAAAGGACTGAAGACATCTTCCAAGACTCCTTCAGTTTTACCATCGACCGTCTACCATTCAAGAGTAATGGTGGTAGTGGAATTAACTCCCCTAAAACTTAACTGCTGGGCAACAAGAGAGGGGCATCAAATATATACTAGCTCCTGAGTCACAAAGAGCTCTCTGGATTTCAACTCCTCCAATGATGCAAGGAATTGCAAAATCCTGATCCTTCATCTTCGTAAGTCCTCATCATCAGACCGTAAGTGGCAAAGGCGATTCACAATCCTCTTCTACTATCTTTCTTTTCTCGTCAAAGATGTCCTTCAGAACTTTCAGACAGAAGCAGATCCGGGAGTCACCACTTCAGAGCGGCATATCACCCTGAAGGCTTCGGGAAGGTTTTCAAAACCTCACAAACTCCGCTCCTTCACTCGATTTCTCGCAGCCTCCGTGGAAAAGGGACTACGTGTCTGGGAGCCCTCGATATCCTTCCTATCCGCCTTTTTCTCCAATGCTTCTTCCTTTTCCCCGGGCTTCCTTTCTTCTTTGTCATTGGCGCTTTTCTTTCATCTTTTCCAACTCCTTCCCACTCCTGCCGCATGTACCACGCAAATCTTTCAATTTCTTCTCAGGTCGCTGAAGGCATCTTTCCTCAAGCTACAGGTTAAAGGGCCAACGCGACGGCGCTTCCGTGTTCTTCAGTGGATGCATTGGTGTATTCGGTGGGTTCTGAAAATTGGCAAGCGCTGCTCCACTCGCAAACTGTTTTACGGAGGTTCGCCTTCTTATTATCCCCATGAACCGCAGACTGCTCTTCAAAAGATCAGCCTCGACTTCGATATTCGCTTTTCGTTTCATTTCCTCGCCCATTGGGCCGAACCTAGTGGTCATTGAGCAACTTCACAGTGGAGGGTTTTCATTCGTGCCTCGCCTCTCGCGGTTCCCTCCACCATATGAGAAGTTCGGTTCCTCAAATTCCGGATGATAATTGTCAGTTAGTATCGGGTTTGAAATGGTAGTTTCTCGCTCAACAAATATTTCTAACCTCTGCTCAAAGATCATAAAATTGTTCATCTCGCCGCTTCTCTCAAAGACTTCCTTCAATAATTTCTTCGACTACCCTATCTCCACGCGCGTGTAATGCCTTTCTTCGCTTTCATTCATTCGATGCATAATGGCGTTTAACTCTGCCTCCATGGCCGTCATCTCGCTTCGCCCCATAATCCCTTTCCTCTCGTTGCTTCCTTTGAAAACTCGTAAGGAGTTTCATATTGCACTTACTGCATCCTCGATCGATCTCTCGTCTCTTCAAGATTTTACGTCAATGCTCCACAGAAGCATCAATGATCCCCTTTGATATATCATTCAAGGCACAGATAATGTCCATCTCGAGTCTTTCGGGATTCCATCCCATGTACGACATCTTTCTTCAAAGAATCGCCAATCTTTCCTGGCCACGTAGAGGCTTTCATCTTCCCCTCAATAAACACTATGATTTCCTCCTTCTCTCCGAGGTGAGGGCTTCTGGGAAAGAATCTACCTGGCAGTTTCTACTAACTCTCCCAAGTGTCAATCGAGCCATACTAAGAAAGATTCAGTTACCATGTAACCAGATTCTTAAAGAGAAAGGGAATAGATGCGCTTGATGACTTCGTCTCACCCCATCTCAACTTCACGTTGTTCGCATCCCGGCAACCTTCCCAGTGCTCGCTCGATCTTCCGGATGACCAAGAAATCGATGTCGCTGACCATCAGAATTAGTGCCGGCTTCCGGGCTTCAAAATTGTCGCATCAACCGCAGTCGTCTGATCATGAGTATTCATCCCGAATAATCGGGTCTCCAAAAATCCTCCATCAGGTCTCGTGATTTGAGGTCTTCGTCAGCTTCTCTCACAGATTTCATTATGATCCGTCTTTCATCTCGCCATGGTCGAAGTTTTCTGCCTTCTTTATCTTTCTCAGCTTCGAAAGTGTTTTCTAATTTCAGACTGGAATCAGATCGTCATTTCCTTATGCATTAAACTTTTGGTCTCGAAAAGAAAACATACTAACATTAATGTGATTAGCCTCTGGCCAACAAAAATTTTCACTATGGTTTGCTAAAAGCGATGCGAGCTAAAATAGCTACCGCTGAAAAGCTATTTCGTTTCTTTTTCTTTTAAAATGTCCAAATTAGTATTTCCTTCTTCATCAAAATATTGATTTATTAAATTCTTTATCACTTCTATGAACGCGCCATAAAAACTTGTTGATCTCAACCAAAACACATCTACAAATTTATTGACGTTATCACCCAAGGACTATTGTCTAATCCCTGAAACTTCGCCATAAAACTTGTTGATCCTTACCAAAACACATCTACAAATATATATGACGTTATCACCAAAGGACTATTGTCTAATCCCTGGAAACTTCGCCATAAAACTTGTTGAGACCCAAAAATCTCCCATAATTAATCATTTTCAAATTTGGTTTTGGCAAGATACACTGCAAGTGCACAGGTCGGCAAGTAATAAAATGGATATAAGTCCAGATATCGATCCCACAGAGATCTCAGAATTTTAAACCAACTACCCTAACTAATCAATCTCCATACTATTTGGACCGCAAAGTGATAATGGTGTCCAGCTCAAGAAACTGGAGATTATACTAGTGCGTAAAAATAAATGAACGATAAAGTGAAATGAAATAGAAAGAAATAAAGAATGCTTGAATGGTTAAGAGCACAATGGGCGCCGAGTAATTATCATTCGTAAGACACATCAAGAAAATCGTTATAGTGAATTATCAAATTCCCCGTAGTTAATACCGATAAAATTTCTCATCAACTCCACTGAACTGGCCCAAGGTGTTTAGCAAAGCAGAATGATTCTCCACACTCCACAATTCATTATCTACTACCGATTCTCTCGAATACAGGAATGAGATAACTACTTAAAAAGGGCTTCCTAAATCCGGGGCATTTTTCTTCAGAATACTTCATACCCATTTTATGGACCTGTGAACCTTAGCTCCTGCCATCTGTGAAGCCAGGATATACAACTTCCAAACACATTTTCCGAAATTAGAATACATCACCCTTCCTCGATTAGATCTCTAACTGTCACTCGGATCGCCTCACTATCCGACCGAGGTGAACTCGCTTGTTTGAAATGATAACTCGCTCGACTCCGATCTTGATTTCAAGAGAGAAGAGGATTTATCCAAGTAAACTCACAGCACACAGATCACTAATAAAGAGGTTAATATACCTTTTAAAGAGATGTTCATATCTCCTGTGAATGTCATCTCTCGTGTCACTTAGAGGACCTCCTTGGAAATCAGAGTAACAAAACAAATCTGGGGACGCATATTTAAACTCGATATCCGCATCCAAACATTTAACTGAAACCGAAAGTAAATTCCTTAACTGAATTACAAGTCATTGGAAACGACTACAGGAAAGATTGATTTTGACTATAACATTCACTTAATGGAAGCTAGATTCCTCAACTATCGAATTACACGCCATAAAGATTCCTTCCGATCATAAGAATACTGCACTAAATCGAAAAATCAAATCTTAAATTTTATTCAACTTCAAGCATTTCGTAGTAATAAAGAAAATACTCGCATTCAACACCAAACGATAACACCTGTGATCCGTAAATGAACAAAATAAATGGAACGAAAATAATCTACTTTAAAAACGACTAAACATAAAATAAAGAAAAGAAAAGAAAAGAAAAATGAAGCTTTAGCCACCCAGATTCATATACTGATGCGCCGCGACCGCTTACTATTCGGGTAACCGCTGCATTTGATGTGGTTTTCACAGCCCTAATCCCAATGTAACCTACCGTGGATTTTAGCAACAGCCCAAGTTATCGGCTCAAGTCGCGACCTCAATCCTCACAAGGACAATGGGCCCATGTCGCGACATCGATCTCACGTCGCGACATCAACCTAAAGTTTATGCAAATTGCGGAACCGGTCGTTTCATGTCACGACATCAGCCGCGGCTTTCACATGTTTAGTCATCGCGGCGATGTCAGCGGAAGCACGCGGTCTCTGCTGACATCCACTCAAGTCCCTCGCAGCCTTCAATAGCCGCTCGATGTCGCGGATTCACCTCGTCGCGACATCACTTCATGGTTTCGCTTTCACTGATGTCTTCATGTCACGACCGCATCGTTCCCGCTAGCTTCAACCGGGCTGGTTTTTGCAGCCGCGACATTAATTCGCTTATCGCGACATCATTTTATGGTTTCCGCAGTTTAATCGTTGACTCGGCGTCGCGACCTCTGGCCTTCGTCGCGTACATGGGTTCCAAGAATCAGAACCTTCAACTCGCCAGTTTTACGGTCGCTGACATCATCTCTCACGCGTATTAATCAACTTATATCTCGAGGTCTCCTCGCGTTTTCCCCGCTGGCCGCTAATTTCGCCTCCGTCAGCGACATCAACTCGAGTTCCGCCGCTCGATCACCCAAACCTCTCATACCAAGGTGTTTCATGGTCGCGACCACGATTTACCGCGACGCCGTTTCTACCGTTACCCTTCTCACCGTCAGACGCATCGTCGCTGACCGCATCAAATTCCAGCAATTTCGTGTCGCGACCTTTAGAATCGACCGTAAACCCCAAAACCGCATCAATGAATCAGCCAATTGTTTCTATTTCGTCCGCCATTCGTCGCACTTTTCCTCCACTATCGGGCCGTGATTTTCATCAAGCCGCTTTCTTCCATTCTACCTCGCTAATAACAACAGAGCTTCTTCATATTTCGCAAAGTAATCGTTTCTTTTATATGAAAATTAAGCTTTAAAATGACTAGAAATGTATGACTTTTAAGCTCATCAAACTCCCCAACTTAAAATTTCATTACCAAGCAAAAAGTTAAGAAGAAAGAATCAAGCTATTCTCAAACAAGAAGGACATTTTTCGCTTTACATTGGGGCGATCCACTGAGCAGATCCGACTCCTGGGGTCAAGGTGTCTGTAGAGTGGGAGGAACTCTCAAAGTGAGCTGGCTGTGGCCACGAGCCACGAGGCCTCGTGGTGATCCAACCTCGAAATGATCCGACCCAGTCGCTACCATGCGCAGTACATGAACTCGTCAAAGGAAGCATCGCCCGGCGCGAGGCTCACGGGCGACCCACCGAGCCGATCCGACCTTGTCGTGGTGGCCCGTGGCAGAGTAGACGAATCCCTTCAAAGCGAGCCACAGTTCGCGATATTCAGCGCGATCCGTACCGGAAGCAAGATCTGACCTCAGATGCGTCGGTTCCTCGTGGTAGAGTAAATGAAATCGCCAAAGTGAGCTTCACCGGGCCCGAGAGCAAAGGTCTCGTAGGATCCAGCCCGAGCCGATCCGACCCCAGTCTGCGGGCCTGCAGAGGAGCCGAACACGCCAAAGTGATCTACTGGCTCCCGGCCGAGTCTCGTGCGATCCAAATGAGCCGATCCGACCAGTCGCGTGGCCCATGCAGAGTATAACTCTAAAAGCGAGCCATCGGGATCCGTGCGCCGAGGCCTCGTGGCGGCGATCAAGCCCCGAAATGCTCGACCAGTCGCATGGCATGCAGAGTAGATGAACCTCACAAAGGGAGCTGATTGGGCTGCTGAGCCCTGTAATCCCAGATGAGTCCTGACCCAACTTATCCTGTAGGCTATGATGAACTCAATGGGGTGAGCAACTAGGCCCGAGAGCATAGTTCAAAGGGGATCCAAATGAAATGATTCGACTCCTTAGGTCAGCGCGTCTGCTCGCAGTAATGAACTCGCCAAAGTGAGCCACTGGCCCGGCACCGAGGGCCTCGGTGGCGATCCAAATGAGTCGGACCGACTCCTTAGGTCAAGCCGTCATGGAAAGTAGATCGAACTCTTCAAAGCGAAGCATCGATCTCGCACGAGGCTCAGCGGTGATCAAGCCTCGCACGATCCGACTCCTAAGTCAAAGGCGGGCTTACGCAGAGAAGATGAACTCGTCAAAGTGAGCCACTGGCTCCGTGAGCGAGCCCTGGTGGCGATCCAAATTCGAGCCGATCCGACTCCCCAGTCAAGGGCCCGTGTAGAGCACATGAACTCCGTCAAAGTGAGCTACTCGGGCTCCGGTGCGAAGGCTCAGCGGCGATCCACTAAATGACCGACTCCTTAGGTCATGTGGCCTATGCGCAGTAGACGAACTCTCAAAGCCGAGATACTAGGCTCCAAAGCGCCTAAGCCTGGTGGCGATCCAAATCATATGATCTACCCCAGTCGCGGCCTGTGCGGTGAGTGTAGATGAACTCACAGCAGCCACCGGGCTCCCGCGCCGAGGCCTCGTGGCGACACAACCCGAGCCGATCCGACCCCAGCCGCGCGGGCCCATGCGCAGTAGAGATGAACTCCGCCAAAGTGAGCTACTAGGCTCCGGCGCCTGAGGCTCCTTGCATGATCCAAACTGAGCTAATCTAACTCCCAGCAGGCCTCGTGGTGTAGTGCACGTAACTCTTCAAAGCGGAAGCACAGTTTCGGCGCCGAGGCCTCGTGGCGATCCACCCGAGATGATCTCGACGCCTTAGGCTACTTGGCCCCGTAAGTGCAGTAGACGACCTCTTCAAAGCGAGCCATCGGGTTCCGGCGCCGAGGCCTTAGCCAATCCACCGAGGCCGATCTTGTACTCCTAGGGAAGGCGGGCTTCGTGGAGGAGAGAAACTCTTCAAAGTGAGCTACAAGGCTCCGGGCTCTGAAGCCTTGGTTGCGATCCAACCTGAGCTGATCTGACTCCTTAGGTAGCGTGGCACGTGCAAAGTATACGAACTCTTCAAAGCGAGCCGGCTGGCCTGGGGCCACCGGTGGCCTCAGCGGCGATCCAAACCAGCCGACCCGACTCCTAGGCCACGTGGGTCAGGCGCAGTAGGATGAACTCGTCAAAGTGAAGCATCGTCCCAGGCGCCGAGGCCTAGGTGGCGACCCGTACCGAAATGATCCGACTCTAGGCCGGGCCCGTGCAGAGTATATGAACCCGTCACGGGTGCCACTGGCCCGGCGCCGAGGCTCAGGCGATCCAAATTCTAAGCATCCCGGGACTACTTAGGTCGTGGTCCCGTGCAGAGTAGATGAACTCACAAAGTGAGCCATCGGGCTCAGCGCATAGGTCTCGGCCGGGATCCAGCCTGCCGATCTCGACCCTTAGGCCGCGTGGCCCCGTGTGTAGTAGTTGAACCCGTCAAAGCCGAGCCACTAGGCTCCCAGCGCCAGGGCCAAGGTGGCGATCCAGCCTGAGCTGATCTGACTCCTTAGGTTGCGTGGCTTATGTAGAGTAGACGAACTCTTCAACGCGAGCGCCACTGGATCCGCGGCGCGAGGACTTGCGGCGATCAAGCCTCGAGCCGACCGACTCCCAGTCGCGCGGTTTATGCAGAGTAGATGAACTCGCCAGCAGCGCTACCGGGCCCGGAGTCGAGGCTCAGGCGACATCCAAAGATGAGCGCATATGGATCGCTTAGGGTCGCAAGTGGGCTCGGGAGAGTAGATGAGCTCACAAAGTGAGCTACTGCCCGAAGGCCAGCCTCAGGGCATCTGCCAAATTTCTGGTCGACATCCACTCTGCAGCCAGTACGCCCGTTATCGGTGACCAAACATGTTTGCACATTTATGCATTAATTATGCATGCAAGATTATGACGTTATCACCACAAAGGACTATTGCATAACCCTAAGAATCCGCGCCATAAAAACTCATGGAGACCAAAACATGCTCGGCACATTTATGCACGCAAGATTATGACGCTATCACCAAAGGACTACTGTCTAATCCCCAAAGAACCTTGTCATAAAAACTCGTTGGAAATTATATTATAAAAACCAAAACTTCCTAGAGTAAGTCATTTTCTAAAGTTCGGGGTTTGGTCCGATTTTCTGCAAGCGCAATGTGCCCACAAGTAATAAAATGAATATGTCCAGACATCGATCCCACAGAGACCCAGCACTTTAAATCAACTACCCGACCACTCAATTCCATACCATTCTGACCACCGTTGATAACCCGTGTTCGTAGTGCCAGGGAAATAAACTAATCTCAAGAAAATGAAAATTAGACTAAAACTGAAATAAAATGAATGTAGCGTAAACTAAGTTCTATAACAAGAAATGTGAATACCAATCAATTATCATAAAAGAGACACATCAGAGAAATGGGGCTTGTAGGAACGATCAATTCCCGTAGTGAATATTGATTAAATTTCTCGATTATCTCAAGTTTCAAAATCATTCATGCATTTGTAAGGTAAATTGGATCTCCATACCCACATTTCATATTCCATTTTTCTCGATTTCGAATTGGCTGTGTGGAACGAGATAACTACTTTTAACAAGAACTTCCTTGCCGGGTATTTTTCTTTGCAATACTTCATACCCATTTTATGGACTGCACAATCTTAGTCCCTGCCATCTACTGCCAAGGATATACAACTTCCAAATTACTCTTCTCGAAATTAGAATAGATCAACCTTCTCCTCGATTAGATCTCGCCTAACACGGATTGGCCTCACTATCCGAATTGAGGTGAAATCTCTCGCTTGTTTAAATAGATAAGTCGCTCAACTCATTCTCACTTCAAGTGAGAAGAGGATTTATCTATGGAACTTGCAAAGCGCAACGGATCCCTAATGTCACAGTTAGTATACCTTCAAAGAACTATACATTACCCCCGTGATTGTCTTCCCGTGGCCACTCGTAGGACTCTTGAAATCGCAGTAATGACGCAATTTAACTAGTATAGGAACCGATATTCAGATCCAAAATCAATAAACCCATAACTGCTAAATTCATAAACCGAAATGAACAAGATACCGGAAAATACCACAGAAAGATCATCTCTAACTAAAATGTTCTCTCTTTAATGGAATGGATTCCTCACCATCGAATTACACGATACAAGATTCTCCGATCATAAGAATAATCGCAAATCAAACTCGAACAATCGATTCCGTAAATTCGTCTCAACTTCAAACATTCCGTAGTAATTTAAGAAATTGAAATTCAGATTCAGCTTCAAACAAACGATAACATCCAGATTCAGAAAATACAACGAAAATAAAGATACCAGAGCATAATCTGCTCTAAAACGACGGAGCTAAAAAATTTAAGAAAAATAAAAGAAAAGAAAAGAAAAAAATAAAAGAAAATGAGCCTTCAGCTATCCGCATCTTCTCTTCGGCCGCCAAGTCGCTTAATGAGCCGGATAGCCGTGATTTATAGGGTTCCTCAATCAGCCCTAATCCCAATGAAGCTCGCCGGATTTTATATCCAGCCCAAGTCATCGCTCAAGTCGCCACTTCGCTTTCCTTGTCGCGGACATCATCGATGTCGCGACATCAATCTCACGTCGCGACATCAACTTACCTCCTATGTAGCCTTGATCCGTCTCTTCCCGAGGTCGCCATTATCAATATCTTCACGCTGACATCTTCACGCCTCCGTGTTTCATTCTTCTCTCCCGATGTCGCGACGCCTATATCTTGTCGCGGACTCTCACCAAGTCATCTCAAGTAGCCTTCAATCGGAGTGTTCTTCGGATGTCGCGACATCAATCTTCATCGCAACATCATTTCGTAGGGATCAATTTTCTAATCGACAGTTCATGTTGTCGCACTTCATCTTGTCGCGACCTCATCTATGGTCATCCTCGCGCCTTTAATCGATTTCAAATGTCGCGACATCAATCTCCTGTCGCGACATCGTCTTAAGGAACTGTAAGCTTCAACTGGTCTCTCCTGATGTCACGACATCGATATCTTGTCGCGACCTCGCTTTATGAAACTTCAACCTTCAACTTAGCAGGTCCTATGTCGCGACTTCGATCTTATGTCGCGACATCGCCTTCCCGGCCGCGCCTTTACTGATGGCTTTTGATGTCGCGGACTTCGCCTCACGTGACGCTAGCCATTTCCTTCGCTTTCATCTGATGGTTCTTGATGTCGCGACATCAATCTCGGCTACGACATCTTGTCACGCTTTTTGCGCATTTCAATCGGATTTCTTTGATGTCGCCGACATCAACCTTCTTTGTCGCGACATCACTTCATGCCTCGGCAAGCTCAACTGCTTGTTCCTCGGCGTCGCCACATGAGTAACTCACGCGACTTTGATTCATGACTCTCAGAAGCCAGAAACCGTTATGTTCCTGGCGTCACGATTTCACTACTCGGCCGCGACTTCAAATTTCATTTCGCTACGCCCTTTCATGAGCAATGCGTCGCTAATTTCTAACTTGTCATCCATGTCGCGATTCATGATTTGAACTGTAACTCCAAAATCAAGGCCGCTGAATTGCCTTTTTCTTTCATTTTCTCGCCGGTTACCGACTGCAATTTTATTCCACTTATTTTCGCTTTTCTATCGCTTTTTCTTCTTTCTTGCTTCCTTCCACGACAATTGGTGAGTTTCATACTCAAGATACTTATTATTCAATTTTAACTGGGGAACAACAGAATGGACTAAAAAGAGATGACTGACTTTTAAGCTCATCACCCGTATGCAGTACATGAACTCGTCAAAGGAGCACTGGGCCCGGCACGGAGGCCTGGTGGCGATCCACCGAAATGATCCGACTCGTTGCCGCATGGCCTCGGTGCGCAGTAGGACGAACTCTTCAAAGCGAGCTACAAGGCTCCGGCTCAAGCCTCGTCAGCATCCAACCCGGAAATGATCCGACTTCTTAAGCGAAGGCGTGGCACAAAGTATACGAACTCTTCAAAGCGAAATTACTGGGCTCCAAGCGAGGCCTGCGGCGATCCACTCGAAATGACCGACTCCTAGCCACGGGTCGCGGGCAGTAGATGAACTCACAAAGTGAAGTGACCGGGCTCCGTGCGCCGAGGGCCTAGCGGCGATCCAAACGCCGGGAAATGATCCGAATTCTAGGTCAGCGCGGGCCCGTGCGCAGTATATGAACTCGCTCGTTGAGCCACTGGCCCGGCGCCGAGGCCTCAGCGGCGATCCACCGAGCCGATCCGAATTCTTAAAGTCAAGGCGGGTCTGCGCGCAGTGTATCTAATGATGAGCTTAAATGTCATCTCTTTAATCCATTTTTCTCGCTTGAATTCATCTCGAAAAGGAATACCACATGCGTAATATGAAGAAACTCACCAATTTGAGTACAGCAGGGAGCAGGAAATAAAGAAGAAAAAGCAAAGAGAAAACAAGTAAATCAGCGGAGTAAAAATGCGTAAAATGGCGGTGGTAGAAATGAAAGCAACCTGTTAACTAATGTCAGAATTGGGTCAGACACCAGCTTATGATGTCGCGACATCAGGAAAATTGAAGGAAATTTGATGCAGGTCGCGATAGGGATCACAAGTTGCGTGTACTGAGGACTAACCAGAGACTTATGAATGATGTCATAACATCGTGGATGTCGCAGAATAGTTGATGTCGCGACAAGGGACGGAGGTCGCGACAAGAGAAGCGCCTGGCTGGCGACAGTTTGAAAAGATGAAATTGTTGTGACTTAAGTCAGTTGCCGCGATTGGCAGGATCGATGTCACGACACCAAAGCAACCAATAAGCCTCCAGAGACATAAGTCGATGTCGCGACAAGAGACTACGTCGCGACATAAGACGGGCTCGAATGGCGTCAAGTAGCTCCTTAAGTCAGACGCCGCTGACAAGGGATTGATGTCGCCGACATCGTGAACGACCAGCTTGAAACCTCGCAGACATAAGACGCGGCTCGGCTTGAAGGTTGCAGTTCCTTAAGGTTATGTCGCGACAAGAGATTGATGTCGCGACATCAGGATCCATCAGTTGAAAGCTGCAAAGACATGAGCTGATGTCGCGATAGGCGGATTGATGTCGCGACATCGTGAACGAACAGCCTGAAACCCGCAGAGGTATGAAGTGATGTCGCTGACAAAGGATTGATGTCGCGATTACAAGAAGACACCAGCCTGTAGCTGGAGAGACATACATGATGTCGCGAGATTGATGGTCGCGATTACAAGATGCCTCTGAAACAAAGCCGAATGTCATGACTTATTGATAAATGTCGAACAAGTGCCAATCCAACTAACGTCACACAAGGGGATTTGAGGTTTCGACCCGAACAAAGAATAATGGGCCACCCACTCGAAATCCACAAAATAATGCATTGAATTAGTGGCCCAACTAAGAAACCCTATAAATAAGAATACCCGTGAGAAAAAAAGGAAGGCATCAACAAGGTAACGAAGATCCGGGTAGCCAAGGCCTAGTTTTATTTTTTCTTTTCTTTTCTTTATTTTTTTCTTTTCTTTCCATTATTAGATTAGATTATTTTCTTAATTTTCTTTTATTTTATTTTTTTCTCGGATCCGATGTTATCGCTTTGAGTAGAAGCCGAATGCAAAATTCCATTCTTTCAAAATTACTAACACTGGAATCTCGTTCGGCAAATTTCTGGAATCGAATTTTTCCAGCTTCAAATTGCAATTTGTTCTATGATCGAGGAATGTCAGAGTGTGTAATTCAGCAATTGAGAAACCCAGCTCCATTAAGTGAATGCTATCGAATTTATCTTTCCTGTAAGTTGTTTCCCAACAAATTTTTGTGAATTTCAATTTATGAATTTACTGGGGTTTGGGTTTAATGTTTTATCTCGAATATCGGCTCTTATACCCATTTTAAGATTTGTTTCATCATTCTATTTAAGGAGGTCCCCGTTGACACAGAAGGCATTCCTTAGAGTTAAGGAACATTCTCGAAGGTATATTAACCCGCTATTAGAGATCTAATGAGCTTAGGAGTTTACTTAGATAAATCCTCTTCTCACTTGAAATCAAGAAAGAGTTGAATGAGTTCTCAATTTAAACAAGCAGAGTTCACCCCACCCGAATAGCGAAGCCAATTCCGTGTTAGCCGAGATCTAATCAAGGAGAGTGATCTCATTCTAATTTGTAGGAAGAGCAACCAGAAGTTGTATATCCTTGCTCGACCGATAACTGGGAGCTAAGGTTTACAAATTCATAAAATGGGTATGAAGTGTATCGAGAAAAGAAAATACCCAGATTAAGGAAATCCTTATTAAAGTAGTAGTCATCTAATTCCCCCGTCTTCGAAAAGAATCAGAAAATTAGATAATGAACCGCTGGAGTGTGGAGAGATCCTAAACAGATCGCTTAAACGCCTCGCATTTTAAACCCGAATACACAAGCACTGGGACGTTGTTAACTACAGAATCGATACTTCACAATAGCAGTGTTTTTGATGTGTCCTCTAAAAGATAACTATTCAGTGTCCATTTATTTATTTTAGCTATTCATTATTCTTTATTCTTTAGATTCCAATTTATTTGATTGATCATTCTTTTTCCTTATACTTGTATATTTAATAAATTTTCGTCGGATCACAAATGTCATGTTATAGTCCAAATAGTATGGAGCTCTCGAGTAGTCGTGGCAGCTTGATCTAGAATTCTCGAGATCACCGTGAGATCGAGACTGGACTTATATCCATTTTATTACTATTTAATTCGTGCACTGCTAGTATTAAGCCAAACCAAAATTGAAATGATTTACTCAGAGATTTTTGGTCTATAGAGTAGAAGGTCTTAACAAGTTTTATATGCCGCTTCTGGATTAGTTAATAGTCCTTGGTAATAGTGTCATAACCTTGTACATGCTTCGTCTTAATAAGTTTTGTGATGTGTATATACGCCGTCGGGATCGAAAAGAATTTAGTAAATCAATATTCGCACTAAAGAAGGAAATACTAATTGACATTTTGAAAAAAAAAAAAATGTTTTTTAAGTAAAGGGTTATTTTTAGCCACTAACCTTAACAAACCATATTGAAAATATTTGTCGAATTACTAATCCTATTAACGTAGCGTGTTTTGATTTCAGTGGACAAAAATTTTAACGCATAGGAAATCGTAACATGGATCCGATTCCAGCAGACAATGCACTGAGAGAACACTTTAAGCCGAAAGATAAAGAAGGCAAGTAAAACTCAACCATGGCAACATGAAGATAGGATCGAATGCCACATGGGAGAGTTAAATGAAAGTCTCCAATCAATCGAGATACTACGTGAGGACTCTCCTCGAAGCCTATTATTCAAGATGAGTACCGTGAACGCAGAAATACTATTGATGCAAATAATTTGAACTTAAATCAGCACTAATTACAAATGGTCCAACAAAGATCGCTTATCGGTCATCCTAATCGAGGACCCAAATGAGCACCGTAAGATTTCTCAGGATGGCTAATACGTTGAAGTTGGAATGGAAGAGACCCGTAAGTCATCAAACCCGCATCTATTCCCCATTCTCTCTAAGAGATACGCAGCCACATGGTATGAATCTTTACCATATGGTTCCTCGTTGATACTGGGAGGAGTTAGTAGAGGCCTACTTAGGTAGATCTTTCCCTAAATTTCACCCCAAAGTTATATGAGGGATATCACTGTTTCAAAGAGTGGAAGATGAAAGCCTCAGATATAGCTTCAAAGATTCAAACGGTTGCTAAGATGTCCAACGTGACGATAGATCCAAGACTCAGATGGACATTGTATAATGGCGCTTGAATGATATATCAAAGGGGATCATCGATGCTTCATGTCATGGAGCATTCAAACGAAAAAGGTCAAGAGGCAAAAGAGCCGGAATAAGACTGCTAAATGCAATATGAAAACCCTTTCCGAGTTTTCAAGTATAAACAGAGAAAGGGGGATCATGGAGTTGAGGCAAGATGACAACCATGGAGGCCAAGTTGATGCCATTATGCAATGTGATGGACAAGCAAGAAAGGGGAGGACACACACCGCCTACGAGATAGGAGCAAGCTTGAAAGAGAGTACTGAAGGGAAGTGTCGAGGAGAGCTACCAAGAACAATCCAGATGTCAGAGGTTAAGTATCAGGTGAGCCAAGAAACTACCATTTCAAACCTAATACTAACTCCGCTAACACATTATCACCCAAAGACTAGGAATCATGAGAATTTCTCTATACATGGAGGGGCTTCACAAGGCCCAAGGCATGGATGTAACCTCAATGTGGTTAATACCACCACCAAGGTTCCAGTAGCAAAGACCAAGGAAATGAACATGTAAAATGGATATCAGGTCGAGGAGGGCCCAATCTTTTGAAGAACAGATGTCGGGGAATTATGGGGGATAATAAGAAGCCGCTGAATTACGAATGCTCACTGGAAGCAACCGCTACCACCTCAAATTCTTCAGAACACCACCAATGCATCCCCGGGCTAACCTGAGACACAAGTGGGTAGCTGGGCCCTAACCCCGCATGCCGAGGAAAGATGCCTTCCCAAGGACACAAAGAAGAATCCAAAAGACCCGCAGAATGGTTTGCAGCCTTTGGGGATGGGAAGAGTTAGAAAAGACGAAAAGAAAAAAATGACAAAGAAGAAAGAAGAAGAAAGCCTGTAAAAGGAAGAAGCACCGAGAAAAGCAGTTAAGGAGGATGTAAAGTGGGATATCCAAGGCTCTAGATCTCGCAAATTCCATTTCCACAGAGACCGCAAATCAAAGATGAGAGAAGCTCAGAAGGTTTTTTAAAACCTTCTCGGCCAGAGATCAGTATGCCCTTTTACAAGAAGTGGTGACTCGGATGCCACCCCATGCAAAATTCAGCTGAAGGACATGCTGAGCAAGAAAAGAAAGATAGTAGAAGAAGGGATTGTGAATCTCACTGCTACTTGCAGTGCTGTGATAAAGAAAGAATTGCCAAAAAAGATGAAGGATCCAGGAGGTTTTACAATTCCTTGCATCATCGAGGAGTCAATCTTAAAGCTCTCGTGACTCAGAGCTAGTATAAACTTGATGCCTCTTCTCGCGCTAAGCAATTAAGTTCGGGGGAGCTTTATTCCACCACTATTACCTTCAAATGGCGATGATCGATGGTAAACCCAAGGAGTCTCTGAAGAGGTGGCTGTCACTCGGGCTGGGAAATTTGAGCCCCACGTACTTCATCATTCCTGACATGGAAGAAGATCTGGCCAAGCACCCTCGTTATCGGGGGAGACCTCATTCCTAGCTACCTGAGTCGCCCGATCGATACGAAAAGGAGTGCCCCACTCGAGGGTCGGAGAGGAAGCCGATGCTTAACTTCAATCAAAAGCATGCAAAATATAGACATGGGCGTAGAAAATCGGGTGAACAGAAGTTGATGATGTCTTATACCCACAACCCTCGATGTTCACAATGATTGTAATGCTCAAACTTCTTATCAATGAAAACAGATAAATCTCTTGATATTGAAGATGACCACTGATTGTCCACAATGCTCCCATAAAACCTGCACAGCCCAAGCAAAATTTAAATGACAAAGTGGGAAAATAATGAAAAAGGGAAATCCATCAAGAAACTAAAGGAAGAGGGGCTAGTGTGTTGGAAAGAGCTGCCAAGTCATTTGAAGTATGCTTACTTAGAATCACCAAAGAGAAAACCGTTGATTATCTCGCTGCACTCGTGATGCCGAGGAACGTAGGTTGCCGAAAATATTAAAGAAGCACAAAGAGTCTATACTCGTCCATCAAGAGTCAAGGTATCACCCATCAATTTGCATGCACAAAATTCTGTTAGAAGAAACTTCAAAGCCATCTCAGAGAACATCATAGAGATCAATCCAAAGTGACGGCGAAGTAGTCGGGGGAAGGAGGTACTCAAATCATTAATGCCGGTTCGCCTATGTACTTAGATAATTCGCGAGCCCACCATGTGGTTCCAAAGAAGGGTGTGGGCTTTACCGTGATCCGCAATGAGAAAAATGAATTGATTCCATCAAGGTCAGCGGATTACAGGATGGAGGGTATGATTGACATAGTTCAACACAAATGCACTGTAAGATCATTTCCCTTGCCCTTCATTGATCGATGTTGGATGTGGATAGCGTGACACCCTCATTTTGTTTCGATGGGTATTCGTGATACAATCGATTGGCATATTGCACCTGAGATTAAGAGAAGACATCTGGCATTCACATGCCTATGGTACCTCGCTTCGTAAGGATGCCATTCATCGTGTAACGCCCCCGCTACATTCCAAAGGTGTATGATGTCAATATTCTCGCACTCGTCAAGAGATTATGGAAATTTTTAGATGACTTCACCGTGTATGGATCCGCCTTTGATCGCTGTTTGAAGAACTCCGAAACAATGCTCAAAGATGCCAAGACAAACAAATGAAGATCGACCGGGAAAATGCCATTTTACGGTAATGTATGTATTGTTCTTGGGCATAAAATTTCGCATCGACTGAAGTAGACCAATCCAAGGTATCCATTATCAAAACTCTTGCACCACCTACCACAAAGGAAAGGAGTAAGAAGCTTCTCGGGCATGCCGGATTTTATAGATCATCGAGACTTCTCAAAAACAGCCGCACTAATTGCGACATCGGAGAAGGATACAAGGTTTAATTTCGATGACTCCTCGCAAGGTCGCTTGAAGAAATCAAGATCAAATTGTCTAAGCACCTATAATGGTCGCACCGTAATGGGACTGTAATTTGAAATAATGTGTGATGTTGATTTTGTAAACGGAGCTGTCCTAGGTCAAAGAAAGGAGAAAATATTCAGGACCATATACTATGCTAGTATAACCTTCAATGAAACATAAGCAAATTACTTTAACAACTGAAAAGGAGATGCTAGCCATAGTATTTGCTTGTGAAAATTCAGCAATACATTTTGGGATCCCATGTTATTATTCATACTGACCATGCAAAGAATCAAGCAATTCGATGTCAAAGAAGGAAGTTAAGCCAAGATTGATATGCTGCAGCCATATTGCAAGAGTTTGACTTGGAGATGTTGATAAAGGGGTGTGGACAATGTGGATAGATGATCACTCTGTCAAGAGTAGAAAGAAGCAATCCTGAAGAAGAGAAAGTAATATTAACAGAGAACTTCCCAGATGAGCACCTGTTTAAAGTTTCTCTCCCAACTTCCATGGTAAGGCCGATATTGTGAACTATTTAGCTGTGAGTAGTTCCTTCGTAATTCACTACCACGTAAGAGAGAACCCTCTTAACTGACAAAGTGTATTATATTTGGGATGATCCACCATTATTTAAAAGAGGTAGCCGACATGATACAGAAGATGTGTGCGAAAATGAACAAGGTAATATTCGAATGAATGCCATGCATCACTACATACGGGGGCATTTTTCAGAGAAAGAATGCCTCATAAGATACCTAACTGATTTTATTGGCCCACTATCTTCAAAGATTGTGCCGAGTGGGTTCACCAGTGATAGATGCCAAAAGATTGGAAATATCAAGAATAGAAGGAAATGCCCCTAAGAGGTATAATGGTGGTGCAAATCTTTGATGGGTCGGGAATAGATTTTATGGGACCATTCCCACCATCATTTGGGAACCTGTATATACTGCTAGCAGTTGATTATGTTTCCAAATGGGTAGAAGCAGTGGCTTGTCCAAGGAATGATGCTAATACATTTGTGAGCTTCTTGCAAAAGAATATTTTGAGCAGATTTGGAACACCCAGAACTATCATTAGCGACAAATAGTTTTCATTTCAAGAAACAAATATTTGCAAAACTCATGAGTGTATGGGATCAAGCATGTAATGAAATCTAGCTATCATCCCCTGCACTAATGGACAAGGTAAATTTGGCAGCTTAGGGAGATTAAAAGAATACTCTTGAAAGACTCCGTGAGCCTGTGAAGGATTGGTCTTCCAAACTCACTTACGCACTTCGCTTACAGGATCGCATACAAAACTCCTATTGAATGTCCCCATACGTAATTGTTTTTGGCAAACCATGTCACCTACCTCTGAAATTGGAATACAAGGCAATGTGGGCCATCAAGAAGTTGAACTTCGATTTTAAAACTGCAGGGGAAGAGAGATCGGGCCTAACCGCCCGAATCGGGAAGAATTGAGAAATGAAGCCTATGATAATGCTAGAATCTACAAGGATAAGACAAAGAAATGGAATGATCAAAGGATCCTGAGGAAAGGGTTCAGAGTAGGGGAACAGGTTCTACTGCTTTTACCCTAGACTAAATTGTTTCCAGAAAGCCAAATCCAAATGGAGCGGCCATACACAATGGTGTCAAGCAATACATTTGGAGTGCTGACATTGGGCTAATCGAGCACCGGAGAAGAATTCAAAGTCAATGGACAAAGACTCCAAACACTATCTAAGGTGGAGGAAGGAATGGAATAGTTCAGCAAAGTTACCTAGAAAGAAGAAGAACCAAACAAATAAGTCCACCTTAAGGACACCCAAAATCCAGCAAATTGGCCGGAGGCAAACCCATGTAAAAAATTTAGTTTTCATGGATTTTGAATTTTTTTTTCCTGTAATTTTGTTTTGATTAGTTATTATAAAGATAGATTTAATTTGAGAAGTTAATTGTAGTTTGAATTTAGTTTTCTTGAATCATAAGATGCTCAAGGCCGAAAAGACATGAGTGAGAAAGCAACTCCAGATACCTGAAGAATCATAAGAAATGTCACGACACGAACAAAGGGGGTAACTTTTCTCCTCAAACCAAACCTCATGGGAAATACGAGGAATTGCTTGTTGAATTTCGCTTGAGATGCCTGACAAATGTTACCCAGCGGATTATAGGATTATTAGTTGAATTCAAGTTGATCATTAAAACTAAGGGCATGTGTCGCAAATTAAAACAAAACTTGAAAATAAAAAGTCACGACACGGGACAACGTAATATCTAAAAATATTTATGTCGCGACAAACTTAGTATGTCGCTGATGAAAAGGGTCCCTTTCGCCTACTCACCCTCTTAAATGCCCTAAAATTAATGTCTTAAATAAAAGGTGAGGCGAAATTGACGCTGCGACAAGCCAATTTAATGAAATAATAATTAGCCCACAAAACTTGATTGAATCAAGAATCAAGCCGGAGAACTTCTTCCCACTCCCACTCCACCCCCAGAAACTAAGCTCATCCTCCCTTCCTTCTGGATTCTCACCCCGAAAAAACCTAGCTCAAAATCTTCGTGAAAACTCTCCTTCCGTTTCAAATGGCTGAAACCTCAAACCTCATTCCTAACCCGGGAAGAGATCATGGAGGAATATGTGCAAACCGTAAGAAGAAATCCGACAGAAGAACCGATGGAAGAGATGCCCATGTATACCCGGTAAGCACCAAGAGCTTCGAAAAAGAACGACAAGGAAAAAAAAAAGGGAAAAGCAAGAGATGAAGAAGTAGAAGATTTGTGTCGAGGAAGCTTATTCCAACCTGGAAGCACTATGCCAACAAGGGGTTCCTCGTGAATTTAAAGAAGATCTCGTAAACCCTATTACCCCTTTCAAGGAGATGCATTGAACAAAGATAGGTTGGGAAGCTTTCTACGACATCGGCTTCAGCTACACAGCTAGCTTCGGAAAGAATTTCTGGTCTAAACTGTAGGCAGGAAAGACAAACACCGTGTTCAAGGCCGAGGAGTGTGGGTACTTATATGGAGCCAAGGCCATTAACGGCCTATGGAATGGCAGGCACAAGCATGGGTCCAAGTTCGGGCAAGCTCTGAAACCCAGATTTAAGAAGATTTGCCAAAAGCTCACTGACGAGTGTGTGCATTAACTCGGGACAAGGGAAGGAGGACCAAAAACCCCATCGTGGGAAGCCTCACCGAGGGAGGCTAAGGTATGGTTCTATTTTCGTCTGTTGTCCCACCAAGCATGTGTGCACAAAGTGAGAGAGCAGAAGCAATTATGTCAGATATTCAAGGTACAAGCTCACTGTAGGAATAGTAATTGAAAATTCGCAATGAGGTAAATTAAGGTGAAGGAAATAAGAGAGGGGAGCTTTCGATCCTCACCCAAAGAATCAACCTAGTTTTATGTTTAAAGGTCGTGAAGAGAGTCCTGAAGAAGAAGAAGAAGTCCCTTTGACATCACCACTCCTACTGACAGGAGTAAGAAAGGGACCCAGAAACCAAAGACAAGGTGTAGATTGGGGCAAGAGAAGAAGCTCCAACAAGAAGACAGAAGAGATGCGCATGTCGGCGGAAGGCGCCATGCTCGTGCGAGAACCTGCAAACCCTCCCGAAAATAATAAGCTTCACATTTGCACAATGAAGTATGTGATGAAAGAAGCCCCTTAGATTTCTCCATCCTTAGCTTAGTTCTCCCCGATGCAAAACAGAACATTCGTGAGAGCTGTGAAAGCTCAAGGAGCACAGAGAACAATTCAATAATGGAGGTCCTCAATGCCATCCGTAAGAAGATGCACATGAAAAGAGCTGAATTTGCAACAAGAATTCAGTGGAAGGAATTTATGAAAAGAGTTAAAAAGAAGATCAAGAATGGGAAGAAGAATCGAAAAGTAGAGAAGAATGTGATGAAAGAGATCTTTCAGCATCAAAGAGACTCAAGAAAGAAATGAATAAAGAGATCGCATCTTCTACATAAACTTAAGCCGAGTCATGAAGCTTTTTATAACAATCATTGAGCTGATTCTCAAATTCCTAACCATCATGAAGAAAATGAGGTAGAACAGAAGCCAAATCGGGAGAATGTGATCAAGGGATTCAAATTTTTATACAAGTCTCTACAAAAAGATTTGAGAATAAACCTGGATGATGAGACAAAAGCAAAGATGCCGAATCCTAAGAGTAGTAAGAATGGCTAGAAAATTTTGATTCGATTAACAACAATCTTCCAAATTTTTGGAAGTAATGACTAAAATGGAAAACAATTGAATTGCTCGGGAAGAGACAAGATGAGCTAAACAAGAAGGTTGGATTCTCCAATGATCTTCATTGAAGAAATGTTGAGCAGAAACTAAGCAGCGAGAAAGGAAAGAAGGGGAATGAAACTCCCTCCATTCACAGCTCGTTTGGATACCCTAGACGTGGATCCCCCTAATATCTTTGCTACCTCTTCCAAAAGAAAAATATAGACTTCTTCCCAAGCTGACCTTCCTTATTCTCCAAAGCCTATACCAGGGTATCCAAATATTTGCAATTGAATCGAAAATAAACATAAATTTGAATTGAATTGTCGAAGTTACTGCTTGTTAAATTTTGTGTTGCTTGCGGGTTGCATAGTCGGGAAAATAAAAGTAGGAATTAGTTCAAGAATAAAAACTCACGAGATGTAATATTAAATCAATGAAGCAAATATATTAGGAATAAGTCGAAATGCGCATAAAATGTAGATTAAGGGCCAATGAATACGCTTTTAATTGGAAACACAAATGCAAAAGTGACTTAAGTCTAACTCCATAAGTCCAGACCGAGGAAGGTAATACAATAAGGAATTAAAACATATTTTTTGAAGTTTGTGGTACGAATTAAAGAAGTCAAGGAACCTCGTTGAATATCACTAATTTAACTACTCACCAACAAAATGAGTCAAGGAAATCCTTACGGTTAGTCACAACTATTCAACTAAATTCTAGAATTTGTTAGATTAATGGGACGAGGCGAAACTTAGGTGATACAAAATTAAAAGAGATGATGCGTGCCATTCTTCGATAGCTCGAGCCATTCTAGCCATCCCTATTCATATGTCGATGCATATACCTTAGTTCCAGAATTGAGTTTTCAAACAAGCTTATTTTTTCAAAATAGCTAATGGAAACCCCAACCCATCCTAAAATCTCACAACTTTCAAGAAAGAACCAGGATACCCAGAATTCAAGGAGGAAGAAAGAAATGAAGTTTGGGAGTATATGTTTTTGAGGAACCTGCTGAGAAAAATATAGAAAAAAAGGGAATGAAAAGAAAAAGGCAAAGAACAGAAAATGCAATAGAAAAGAAGGCTTCTAGGATAAGTTTTATCTCAGGGCTCAACTCTCAACAATTCAAGTTCTTAGGGGTGTTTCAACACCTAGTACCCTAATGCCATCTGGTATGGGAGCTACTAACCCAAAGTTTGCTAAGAGTGTTAGAAAGCCTAAAAGGTTAAAACATTGCACTGTCCCTGAATAGTGACAAACAAAGAAAATTCCCCCAGTTGAATTACAAATGAGAAATAGTACACAAAGCTCGAATTGAAGCAATCAAAGAGATGTCCCAAAAATGAAGTTTAGGGGAGTTTATTAAAGAAACTACAAGAAAGAAAGAGCAGTAGTGAAGAGAAGAGAAGAGAGAAAAGGTTTAGGGTAATCTTAACCTAAAAATTCCTTCCATCCTACCCATTACCCAAGCTCAACAATATAAGCCTAAAAGACCGGACATTCAAGGCTGGAATTACCTACATTAGTGAGATCAATATGAGCAATAAACCTATGGAATTTGGAAAATATGTGGAAACAATCAAAACTCGTGAAGGACTTTAGGAGTTAAGTGACTCATTATGAAGATGAGAAAGGAAAATAATTTATTATTCAACAGATCTAATGATTATGTTGTTTGTGAATATTCTCAATGTGCTTTAGTTTTGTATACTATAAAGATTAAAACTAACCTTGAACTGACTTCAAGCTAGATACGTAAAACAATGCATTCCCTTTGTATTTCACTTAAATTGATCACACGCAGAAACTCGAATTAAAATGTCCTTTTTGTTTCGAGGACAAATACTCTTTCCTTTCATTGAGACAAGTGCAACCTTTAAGTTTGGGGAGTTTGATGAGCTTAAAAGTCATCTCTTTTAATCCATTTTTCTGCTTGAATTTCATCTAAAAGGAATACTAATATGCGTAAATATGCAGAAACTCACCAATTTGTTATTAGCGGGTGGAGTGTGAAAGAAAGAAGAAAAAGCAAGAGGAAAAAGTAAACGTGTGGGAGTAAAATGCGTAAAATGGCAGGCGTAAAATGAAAGCAACCTGTTAACTAATGTTGCGCTTTGGGCTTGTAATACCAGCAGATGTCGCGACATCAGAAAATTGAAGGAAATTTGGATGCAGGTCGGCTGTGGATCACAAGTTATACCGAGGACTCAACCGTAGACTTAGAATGATGTCGCGACAACATCGTGATGTCGACAAAGGTCGATGTCGCGACAAGGGATGGAGGTCTGACAAGAGAAGCGCCTGCTTATGACAGTTTGAAAGATGGAATTGTTGTGACTTAAGCTGTTGTCGCGACAGAGGACTGATGTCGCGACACCAAAAGCAACCAGTTGAAGCCTCTAGAGACATAAGTTGATTTCGTGACAAGAGACTAATGTCGCGACATAAGACGTGCTCGGCGAAGGTCATAGCCTTGCTGATGTCGCGACAAGGGATTGATGTCACACATCGAACGGCATCAGCTTGAAACCCCGCAGAGAGATAAGACGTGCTCGCTTGAAGGTTGCGCTCCCTTAAGTTGGATAAGTCACGACAGTAGGATTGATGTCGCGACATCGTGAACCACGCTTGAAAGTTTTCCAGAAAGACATGAGTCGATGTCATGACAAGTGGGATTGATGTCAATGGCATCAGAACTTAACAGCTGAAACCTCCGCAGAGGTATAAAGTGATGTCGCACATATGAAGACACTACGCTCGTAGTCATAGAGATTATAGATGATAAGTCGCGAGATTGATTCCTTTGGCTGCGACATAAGATGCCTTCTCGAAAACAAAGGAATGTCATGACTTATTGATAAATGTCAGAACAAGTGCCAACTAACTAATGTTGCGATAAGGGATTTGTCGCACCCGAACGCAACATGGGCCACCCACTTGAAATCCACAAAGAATGTATTGAATTTCATTCCAACTGAGAAACCCTATAAATAAGTAGTTACCTGTGATAAAAAGCATATAAATACGGTTTAACGAAAGATCCGGTAGTCGAATGTTTACATTTTATTTTTTTCTTTTCTTTTCTTTTATTTTTTTTCTTTTTCTGTTTCCGTCGTATTAGATTAGATTATTTTCATCTTTCTTTATTTTATTTTTTTCCTCGATCCGGATGTTATCAAGCTGAGCAGAGTCAATCAGAATTCCATTCTTTTCAAATTACTACCCGAATCTTCGTTCGGGACAAATTTCCGAATCTCGACTTTCCAGCCTAAATTGCATTGTTCTTATGATCGAGGAATGTCAGAGTGTGTAATTCAAGAATCGAGAAACCCAAATTCTTCCATTATATGTTATCAGCCATAATTTATCTTTCCTGTAGTTGTTTCCAGCAGCTTGTGAATTTCAGTTTATGAATTTATCATTAGTGCCCAAAAAGTGCTATTTTGAGCCCTATTTGAGATAGGTTTTGGGTGCTTTTTGCGCATTAATCATGTCAATAAGGCCAATTGAAGTGTTCAAGTCTTCTTAGTATCACTTATGCCGTTTAGAGGTTATTTTTGGTTGTTTCGTTGTGCTTTACTTTAATTTCAGAGTTCAATACGAGATATATGCTTAACCATGAAGATTGAAACCCATTTATCACCCTTCAAACATACTAAGACATTCATTGAAGGAATGAAGGCAAAGTATTAAGTGGATGCAAAGAGAGAGGAGCAGAAGCAATGCAAATAAGAGTGAAGAATCTGTGAAATTTCGCTAAGATTAAATTTTCACTGGATTGCGAAATTTCATCATAGCGAAATTCGCAATCCTAGCGAAATTGAGAAATTTCATTAGGCTCAAAATTCTCATATGTGAATCGTTCCTAGCTTAAATTACACACTGTCATCTCTTAAAAATTTCGCTGTTAGCGAATGATAGCTGTTTAAATCCGAAGGCTCAAATAAATTCTCCGCTCTCGCTTGAGTCCTCGTGCACTCGCTGGCCTAGCAAAATTCTCGCTACCTAGTTTAAAATGTCCCGCCTAGCGAAACTCCTCGTGATTGTCATCTTTGTGTAATTAATGCAAAACCTAATCTCATTTCGTGTGTATTACTATTCCTTGTTTTAGCCAAAATGTTAGGCTTGTATTTTCACATTGGGGCGGTCTATATAAACCCCCATAGTTTTCTTGCAACTTACAATCTTTGGCACAAATTTTCACTTATGTAAACATCTCAAGTAGCTTTAGTTAGGGCTCTGCTCTTTCTCTCTCTCTCCTCTTCCCTTATTTTCTAGTCGCCAAACACCCTCTCGAGGATGACAACTCAAGAGATGTTTCACAAGCCCCTTCTTTGAAGAGAAGGTAGCCAGTTTGGTTACACAAGGCAAGTTGTCCTCATGTGTTAAATGCTACAAGTAATGTATTTATGGCTCCCATCTTCTCAAACTAGGTCAATGAATGCTATTATTTTTAACACATACTTACCATGCTTAGCATTTACGCAGCATACTATCGCTGGGGATGTACTCGTGGTTCTCAGATGGCCTCACGAGCCACCTAAATGATGTCAATGTTAGGTTTCAAACTAAAAGGGCTAGATGTGTTACCCGTGTCGACTCAAATAAGAGGGATCTAGTGGTTAGGCTCATAGTTAAACAAAGATCCGGTTGCGGTTTGACGAGTAGGTTGCTTGTCATAATGCGAGTGATAAAAGTCCTCGAGGATTATTAATCTTATGTTATCAAGTTAGTGACCAAATTCAGTTACCATTTCAGTAATCTAATTTCGCTTTTATAAATTGATTAAAGGCCAAACAACTCACACTCAAGCAAACAAACCAAAACCAAACCAAAAGCCTAACCATTTTAACACCGACGCAAGTCATTCATAGATGAAACCCATCCCGTGCCTCGAATTCTAGACCACTATGCTCGGCAAATAGCTTTTGACCACGCGCAGGAGGAATATAGGAAACAAATTTTGTTGATTCCGCTCACCCTACTGACAGGCCGAAAACGCGGTGTGTAAAATGAATGCCTATGTGCGCAAGTGCACGCGTAGCCCCAAGTAATATAGTGTACTTAAAGTACGGAGCATCAATTCAATGTGGAAAGGAATTGACTACGAGGTTCTGCTGCACAATATCTCGAATAAATGATTCTAGGGTAAAATTTAAGTAAGGAATCAGAATCTAAGCTATTGATTCCTAGCGGAATTAATGGTAAGCCATGCCAGGTTAAATCTCCCTATCAATGCCTTTTCAATGGATTACTTTCTAAAGATATTGTTATTCAATATATTTGTAATATGTCAATGGCGTGGATCTTGCCTACTAGATATCCCTCTCTCGAGAAGTATCCGTCTATCTCGTGAATAGAATCGAGTATATCTTCTATCTCGACTCTGGTGATTCGAGATGCTTAAATGTTCTAACCCCAAATGCCACCTTCAGTTCTGACATCTCTATTAACCGACCGCTAAAGGCTACTCTACCCAGATCCCCGAATACCCCTATCTCTCGAATCTAGAATCTCCAAAGGCGATTATGCTAACATTGGCCAGACATTATCTTATAATTGAAATGCAGGTATAGAGTAGATGTGACAAATTAACAACAACTGAATAACATGAAAGATCAAACTTTAATCCATTGCATGTGACAGGGTTTGATGTAACCCTAGAAATAGATCTAGAACATCATGAATGAAAAGAAGAAATTGTTTAATAGTAAAAACATGATTCTAATATCCAAAAAAATAAGAAACAAGCATAAACTCCCGAACTTCCCTAAGTCCGTGGCCACCGTTCCGAATTCCGTGCCTTCGCTCGTATGCCTGATGCCCTAATTTCCCGAGCCATTCGACTTTAAAATGATGAGGTGTGATTTTGAGCCGACGTCGCGACGTACGCGCCACTTCCTCGCTCGCTCCTCACGGTTCCAAACCGTCCCAAAAGCCGCTTCTACGCTTCAAATGAACCCGTAACCACACCTCGTACACAAAATCGTGGATCTAGTCACAAAACTATAAAATTATTATAAATAAATGTGAAAATGACGAACCGACACAGTAAGATGAGTGTTTTAGGCACTCATCACACTCTTCAATCCTAGTTTCTGCTTGTCCTCAAGCAAGAACCGACTTGCATAGACACACACCCTATTACAATGTAATTTCAACACTCAAGATGCTGGATGCATTATGTCGAAAAATATGGGATTAATTGACCGACTCACATACACACCGCTTTGCTCGATGTTCAAGGAAGGCATACATATTTGACTTTCAGAATTGATCGAGATAGGTGAAATTGACTACAGATCAACCCATGGTGTTCACACCCTTTCCTAAAAACCCCTTACGCGTGTTTATAGCGCACGACCTCCGTATCATGCCTAGGTTCCGATACCCCCAAACTTAAGCTCAACTCGCCATTAGAAGAAGCTAACTAGAAAGGATAGAACGCACCTTACTTTACCTGCCATGTCCCCATACTAAATTTCCTACGTACCTAAAACAAAAATGGAAGAAGACCTAAATACAAGAAGTTTTAGTCGAGTGCCTCGTGAATGGGATCCATCGTGACTTCCCACCAGCTTGGTTAAGGGCACCAGCATTCACTCCTTCAACTTCACCTCGAACACTCAACCAAACTCAAAGGCCCTAGTCGCATGAATGGATCCATCTTCTGGTCCCATGTACGCAAGTAAAGGAAGTCAATGACTCCCTTACTAAATATTTGGGGCATTAGGGCTCTTGATAGGCCCCTCGACCGCGGCCCGGGATTCCGATTGAATGATCCCGCTTATTCCTATGCATATACCTATTTTTGTCATATTTCTTTTCTTTTTCTCTTTTCTATTTTGTGATTTTCTCAATGGGGCTCATTTTACAACTCTTTCGATTAGGTGTCCCATCACTCAAATGGTTCGACCTCCCTAGGTTTCATCGACCCTTAGTAGTTGGTTCGTCACCTATGCATACCTCGAAAAGTCACTAGTGTGTGTGTGAGTGTGATAGGGTTTTTAGAACTCGGGGTTTCTTGACTCACCCGGATCGATTCACTAGCCCTTTTCTTAATCATCTAATCCAATTATCGAGCATCAAGCAAATGTATGCATTTGAACAAGTTTATAGTGAATTCAATCCAAAATTGGATCCTCAATATCCAAATGGCACACACATGCGATCACTACATGCAAAATGTCTTAAAACACACGCAAAACAACTAACACATGACTCATTAACCTGAAAGTACAAAACAACCAAAACTAAACCTAAACACCACCAATAACTGCATGCAATACTAAAAACAAAACACAACTAATATGCGGAACAAACTAAAAATAATGCATACTACGGAAATCAAAACAACAATAAACAAGAACAAAACATAGTACCCTAAACAAAACCAAAACATAGCACCCATCAACACATCCCCATCCTACACTTCAAACAAAATAATATCCGTTGTCCTTACTGTAAGATATATAAACAAAAGAGAGTAAGAGGACTCAAGATCACCGCGGTGGAGGTATGAGGCCTGGTGGAGCCAGAGCCGAGCGAGCCGGGCCTCGCATAAATCGCGCCGTCGAGAATGATACCGATTGCCGGGGATCGGCCCGCATGTCGCACGCAATGCCTCCATATCCTAGGTAACGAGGACGCGCAGGTTCCCGGGTCTCATCCCGTAGTGCTCAAAGGCCAGCCGAGGGGAGAGCACCGGTCCTCAAGGTCCGGGGGAAGGACTCCGGAGGAGCCGGTCACCAGGCTACCTGGGCGCTGACGACGAGGATCGCCCATGTCTTCCGGTATCTCCCGTGAACTAAAGCGAGCCCCGATAATCGGAAGCTGGCCCTCGCCCGAGGGCTCGTGGGCCCAGTCAGACTCCTTTAGGTCATGGACACCGTGTGTCCCGCTTCGACGTATACGGCTTTGATCGCGGGAAGCCAAGCCCCATTGTCACAGTGGCACCTAATTTTGCTCGCACAAGCCAAAAATCGAAAGAGGTGCCCCAGTTCATCTTCATTCCGCTATAGAGGATAAGATTCATAACCCGCCCAACATCGAATGGTATATCCCCGGATGATGGCGGTTGAGCAGAACGCCATCGCCACTCACACATTCGCCGCCTGATAAGACGCCGGGCTGATGAAGCTGATGCCAAACCTCGGGAATGTAAAGCCAAATGCTTGGCCTTGAAATTGACCGCATACCTCGCAGATCGTTGATCCCTCCACTTCACCCCGGCCTTGGTCAATACACCTGGATGACCTCGGGGGTAGCTCGGATGCCCGCGAGCCGGGATCGTTAGGTCCCGCGGACATGCTCTAGGCCATAGAAGCTATTGATCGACTCCGCACCGAAGTCGACCAATACACCCCCGCACCTCGACCTCGAGGACATGGGAGGCAGGCTGGCGAAAATTCGTACTACGCTCATCGCGGCCGGACGAGGGGCCGGGCATAAGGCACGCCACCCTTAGCCCCTCGATAGTCTTCTCACAAAATCACCTGGGGCGATGAAACCCTTCTCTTTAATGAACGAGCGATTTTTGCAAATGGTGCCAAAACGATCGGCGGCACTCGCATTTACAAACCGCGTGACATCGTAAGTGGGAGTCGGGGTCCTCGCTAGGTCGACTCCGCTGGCGTGCAACTTTGCCTCTCGCTGCATATATCGACCTAGAACACGTGGCAAGGTCCCAAAGTGGGCACCTACTGGCTTGGACAAAAACACAAACACCTAATGTGCTAGAAAAACTAACTAAGACTCAGGACTCAAACGCCTAACTCAAGACTCAAAACCCTACTCTAGACCTAATAGACCCCTAAACGAGCACCTAATAGACCCCTAAACCAACTGTGAGTACAAAGATACTCTAGAAAATGTCCTAGAAGCTAGAACCGAGCACAATGTGATGGAATGCCACAAATGACTGAACTAGGTAAGGCGGTGACACGTGAAGCGCCACAAGTGGCTCGCCATCAAAGGTAGGTCCCTCCGATCTGTGGGAAAAGGCTCCCAAGAGTCCGGCGAGCAAGTTCGCCGAGGCTGGGGTTTCAGCGGGAGGGTGTGCAAGGTGAAGCGGCCAAAAATGAACAAGCCATTTTTAAACCAGTGCGATCGCCGCTGACGTATGGTCACGCCGCGACGTGATAGAGTTTCACTAAGCGATCACGACGCGGCGGGTCATGTCGCGGACGTGACGTAGAGTGGATTTAACCACGCCGCGATTTGGAATCTCACGCCAGCGATGACGTAGACATGGGAAATGACGTCAGCGAATGGAAACTGCCACGCTGGGCGACGCGGATGCAGAGTCATAGAAAATGACGTCGCGACGTGAAATCTCACGTCGCGACGTGACAGAGAATGGGTTAAATTGACGTCGCGACGTGAAATCTCACGTCGCGACGTGACAGAGAAGCTATAATTAGACGTCGCGACGCAAGTCCACGTCGACGCGACGTAGAAAAACCATGTATCGTTAATAGCCGGGTCGCATTACTGATGATCTATTGATCCGAAAACCCTCCCCTACCTACCGCGACTTCTACGACTCAGAATGCACCTCTTGAATCGACCTTCCCCACTAGTCGCATTCCTCGCGGTTCAAATTAAACAAACAAGTAGAAACACAGACACTGAGAAGGTTGTAACCATATATCACGAAAAATAACAATAGAAATTGAAACTAAGAAAAAGGAAAAGTTTAAGAAACAATTGGGTTGCCTCCCAAGAAGCGCTATGTTTAATGTCGTTAGCTCAACGACCCTGAGTCACAATGTGTTCGGGAACCCGAACTCCTATGATCGCTTACGACATCATGGCGTTCATGGTTGGCTAAAGAAATGGATTCGGGCTTGCTCAGAGGAAACTCGCTTCCATAATACTACGCTTTTAAGCGTTGAGTGGTGACTGTGAAATGTGCCTTTTCTCGTGATGTAACTTCGCCCACCGTGTGAAAAGACCTTGGTTACTATGAAAGGTCTGACTATCAGACTTCAATTTCCTCGAAAGCTTTAGCGGAATCAATAAGAACTTGGTCCTAACAGAACTCCTTTCTCGTGGATGCTCACGTGCTGCTTTAGTCTTTTCCCTTATAAATGCGGGCGTTTCATGTTTCCCTGCTTCCGGGTTCATCCAGCTTCACTCAGTCGGGAGCGCCATTTTTCGCGCCTAATGTGCTATCCATGTTTAACCTGTCAGAGTGGTCTAATAGTCCGATGTTCAATTCCAATCGGAAGATGACACGCTACCATAAACGATTTCCGAATCCGGTGACATACCCAAAGGGGTTTTAAATGTTGTACGGTATGCCCAGAGTGCATCATCCATCTTTTTAGACCAATCCTTCCTGGAGCCGTTAACTGTCTTCTCAAGAATGTATTTGATTTCTTCGATTTTGATACTCTACTGGCCTACTCATCAGGTGATATGCAAGAGACGTACGACATGCACCCCATACTTTTGCAACACCTTATCAATTACCTTATTGCAAATGGTACCATTATCTCGGTGGATTAAAGCCTGAGGAGTTCCAAAACGTGAGAATATATTTGCCATGTGAAGAACAGGCCACTAATTGAATCATCGCGCGCAGGAATTGCTTCCACTCACTGTATATACTACCGCCAACAAAATGCGCATACAAGTTGTTGTATCGATGCAGAAATGGTCCCATGAAATCGATCCCCCATAAATCAAATCAAACAACTCTACCTCCAAGATGGGATGCATGCAGGCTCGCCCTTTCTAGAGATGTTCCTCATTCGTTAACATTGGTCACAATCGGGAAAACAAATTACGGTACCTTTAAACAAGGAAGGCCAAGAAAAACTATTGAAGCACCTTAGTTGTCGTTCGCCACCAGTGTTCACCACACGTAGAGTGTGACAATGGCTTAGGGGAATGCTCGTGATTTCATCTTCGCACACATCTCCTTATGACTCCGATCAGCACAAAGGTTCAGATAGAATTGGCCCCTCTCTCCCTCCCAATAGTAGTGTTTAAGGTGTGCGAAAAACCTCTTTTTCTCACGATAGTTAAATCTGAGGGACTACTTTAGCTACCAAATAATCTGGTTACATAATCGCGAACCATGGACTGCCTCTCTTTCTCTCAATAGCTAGGAGTTTCTCGTCTGGAAATTCGTCATTCAATGGGATATCATCTCTCGGGCCCTTCCGGCCGCAAAGATGATCTCGCTACTCAGCCTGCCTTTTCGTCTTTAATTTCCACATCAAATTCTCAGAACAAGAGGGACCTAATCTGATTAACTGGGTTTTGCATCTTTCGTCATCAAGTACTTAATGGCGTAATGATCGGCGGTGCACCACTTACTCCCTGTTGCCAACCAAATATGGCCTGAACTTCTTATCAAAAGCAAACACAATGGCCAACAGCTCTTTCTCTGTAGTGGCATAATTCAGCTGAGCATCATTCAAGGTTCTACTAGCATAATAGGGACACTGAAGATTTTCTCTCGTTTCGCTCTGTAACCCGCCCTAACGCGGTCAGCCAAGGCCACACATGAGTTCAAACTAGTACTAACTGTGCCACAAGAATAGGAGCTCGAAACCAACTCGTCCTTCAACACCGAGAATGCGTGCAAACATCATGGAATCAAATCTCAAAATGGGATCCTCGACTGCAGGTTGTATGTGCCGGGTTTCAGAATTCATGGAAAATCCTTGACGAACCGCCATAGAATCCAAAGACTGCCTAGGAAAACTCGAATCCTTTTACCACGAGGGTGGAGGTAATCCTCATTGCTCAATCTTCACCCTATCTACCTCATCCCTCTTTGTCGAGATCCTATGTCCAAGGACACACTCTTGTACTCATGAAATGGCACTTTTCCCACCTGAGTACTAAGTCGTCTCTTCTACATCTCTCGCAAGATACTCTCAAGTTCTAAATGCTTATCGAATGAATTTCCCATTAGTCGCAGAAATCGTCCATGAAGATTTCCATCGCCTTTTCCACCATGCTCCGAGAATACGGCCATCATACATCAAAAGCACCTCTCGCATTGCACAAATCTGCGGCATCCGCTAATGCTAATGTAAATCTATAAGAAAGTGAATGTTGTCTTCCTCGAATCTCTCTCGTGAGCTATAGCAATTTGATTGTAACCGAGTAGCCATCCAAAAGCAATAAGACTATAACCACTTAATCGATCAGCATCCGGACGGAAACTGAATGGAAAAGTGATCTCAAGGGAGCGGCCTTGTTCCGCCTCCGATAATCAATACACAAATTCTCCACCCCAGAATCGTTTCGATGGCGCAGATGTTGTTTTGGCCTGATGACCGTTGTTCTCCCTTCTAAGACTACCCGAACTGGCCGATCCATGCACTGCCCGAAATGGGTAAATCACCCCGAAGAGTCTAGCCATTTCAAAACCTCTTTACTACCACCTCCTTCATTGCTCCAAGCTTAACCTCCGTCGCGCTTCCACTCGAAGGTTTATGTCCATCTTCTAGTAAGAATACGATGCATGCACATAGAAGGACGTAACTTCTTTAGGATCGCCTAGGGACCATCCGAGCGCATGTTTGTGATCCTCATGACCCCTAATAACTTCTCTTCCCTCTGCATCAAAGATGCCGATAATTCACGTAGTAGCGAGATTCTACCCCAAGGCATGCATACTCGGGATGACTAGGTAGAGTTTTGTTCCATCTTGGTGGTTGCTCAATCGACGGATCAAGGTTTAACTCCTTCGCCGGGAGTTCAAGTGTATTTCACTATTGTGTCCGCAAGTAGTCCATCCATTTGACATATTCTTCTCGCTTCTTCGCCGTGTTCTCGCACTCATTCTCCACTAGGCTAGTCTCCAAAGGGTCATGAGACCACTCTTGGCTAGACACTCATAGCTCTACTATGCCTACGCATGTGAAGAAGTATCACTTCATCACTGGTGTCTCACGTTTCGAATACGTTTGAACTTTACTTCCTCTCTTGTACTCTCGCTCGCCTCATCTCAGACATCAATCATTGCCCCGCTGGGCCATAGAAAAGGTCTTCCTAAGATATCTAGATTTCTTTATCTTTCCTCCATGTCTAAAAACAATGAAATCACCGAAAGATAAACTGTCGACCTTAACTAGACATCTTCATTATCCCTCTCTGATGTTTCATAAAGATCCGGTCCGCAAGCTTCGAAGAGTGGATCAGAGTTGGGCGAGCTTCTCCTAATCCCAAACGCTTGAAAATGGATAAGGGCATAAGATTAATGCTAAGCACTCCAACGATACGCCTCTCAAAAATAAAGATTTCAATTGTGCACCTGGATAGTGAAACCTGCCTCGATCCTCGAGCTTCGCAGAGCTTCCGAAGGATGGCACCGCATTCCTGCTAGTCTACCGTCTCAAGTCGCCACCTTTCTTCCGAGACAAGAGCAATTTTTCTGAAGTGAATTTTACATAACTAGGCATTTCCGTTTAGTAGCGCAAGAAATGGGATGTTTATAAAGCATTTTTTGAAACATCCATGAATTTAGTGAATTGCTTATCCAAATTTTTATGTTTCAGACAAAGTAGCGGTGCGGAATTAAAAGGCCGCCTTTGCTTGGCCAGGGAAGTCTCCATGACCGCTTCTCCCGGGCCGTTTTATTCAGATTATCACTACTATGCTTGGATTACATTCTCTCGCTCTACCTCTCTCTCAGAGTTTAGGTTTCTCTCGTCCCAAGTCTTTACCACTTCTCAAAGATAACCTGGCTTTTGACATGTTCATTCTCGCCCGGCCTCTGGGTTTACTGAGCTGCTCGGGCAAGGATCCCGGTTGTCTTTCTCTGCCGCCAGCTCACATCTACTCATTTCAGGAGCTCCTAAACTCTCAAATTTCGTATAGCTTGATTGTTTAACCGGGGTTGCTTTGCTTTCACAGATAAGCTCATGGAATCTCATTCATATAAAGTTTTAATGAGAAGTTAACATCCGTGCAAGAGCTGCTCTAAATCTAACTTTCTCAGAAAGTGTGTTTCACTAGTCTTGCCTCGATCGCAGATTGTTCTGATTTCGTTCCGCCATCCATACCCTAAGGCTGTTTGATTATTCCTGGGTTCCTGACTGCTACGCCCACCCTCGTCCCCGCCGATTTCCGATTCGTAGCCGCACCATGCCTGGGCCCTTGCCGCCGGGTGGATTGATTTTTTGATTAAACCTCGACACGCATCGAGCTTGCTCTTCATCAGAGGGCTTACCGACCGACATTCCGCGTCAAGGTTGGTAAGGTCGCCCTCCACAAATCTCACACAACTCCCATGGATTAGTTTGTATCTGGTTTCGCGTCTTCTTTGCCGTTTCATTCAACTCGCTTAGTTAGTCAGGCACATGATTCACCAGCGGTTAAGGACTCACATTCGTGCCACTTACCGCACTCACTCGTGTAGCCTTCCTCTCTGTGCCAATCGGGATTGGTGGTTGGTTTCGTAAACATTTCTAAGATCTCATAGGCTTGGTCCAGGGTTTTCTTCATCGCTATACCTCCAATGAGGCATCTATCATTGTCTGGTCGCATTTCGCACCATCAGAAGGTGTGGCCCCAGATCCATCCCCGTTAATCATGGTGAGGACACTTCGCACAATTCATAACCTCGTCCCATGCCTCCGCTGCAGTTCTCCCCAATGACCAAATCGTATTGATCTCTTGCACAAGTCGTAATTCAAGGTGGAAAGAACTTGGTCAGAAACTTTTGTACCAAATCGTTCCATGTAGTAATGGAATCTGGTGGCTGACTGGTTAGCCAATGTTTGGCTCTATCCCCGAGTGAAAAAGCCAAACAAATCCTGTGAATCTTGGGGAGTTTTCGCACTCGTTGTACTTTGATGGTATCGCAAACTTCGAGTGCTAGTCAAATGCAATGTTCTCATTCTCATGGGGTAGTCCATGGAACAAGATGTTTTGAAGCATCTCACACGGATCGACTTCAATTCGAAATTGCTCGCTTGAATCTGCGGGTCGTCTCGATCGCTGTCCAACAATCAGTTGCGGTAAAACGAACTCATCTTAATAGCATGTAAGGATCGCCTGTCAGATAAATGGCCTCGGGCGCTTGATTTCTTCCGATCCCATTTCTGCTTCTTCCGTGGGTCTCACTTTGTTCAACGCCAAAATCTGTTTCTGTTTTCCATGACTATCGAATTCTAACTGCTCGGGTTTTTCGTTTCTACAAGAACTGCCTCGTAAGTCTTTCTCGCTCAGATCACATTGGGGAAGATTAATTCGATTTTGCTGTCGTGATGTACTCACCGAAACCTCAGATCGCAATAACACACCTAACTAACAAAACCAAATTACCAGCACTTGTAAAAATAACAAAAGTAACGAAAAATTCAAAATACTATCTATGTGCTCACTTCTCTATATCAATTTAAACCTGTCCCCGGCAACGGCGCCAAAAACTTGACAGGCCGAAAACGCGGTGTGTAAAATGAATGCCTATGTGCGCAAGTGCTCGCGTAGCCCTGGGCAATATAGCACTTTAAAGTACGTATATCGATCCACGTGGAAAGGTGAATCACTACGTAGGTTCTCGTCAGATAATATCTCGAATAATGATTCTAGGTAAAATTTAAGTAAGGAACTGCAACTAAGCTGTTGATTCTAGTGAATTAATGGTGTTATGTTTGTGTTAACACCTCCCCTATCACGCTCAATGGATTACTTTTCTAAAGATATTTATTCAATATATTTGTAATATGTCACTAATGGTGTGATCTTGCCTAATGAGATATCCTCTTCTCGAGGTATATCCGCCATCTCGTAAATAGAATCGAGAGTCTATCTCGACTCAGATTCCGAGATGCTTAAATGTTCTAACCCCAATGCCACCTTCAGTTCTAATATCTCTTTATTAACCGACCTACTTAAAGGCTACTCTTACCCGCATCCCGAATATCCCTTATCTCTCGACCTCGAATCTCCAAGCATGATGAGGCAACATTGGCGTATTATTATCATATAATTGAAATGCGTGATAGAGTAGATGTGACAAATTAACAACAACCGAATAACATGAAAGATCAAACTTTAACTTATCAGATGTGACAGGTTTGATGTAACCCTAGAAATAGATCTAGAACATCATGAATGAAAAGAAGAAATTGTTTAATAGTAAAAACATGATTCTAATATCCAAAAAATAAGAAAATGCATAACTCCCGCACTGTCCGTGGTCACCGCCTCGACTCCGTGCCTCGCTCGTGATGCCTCCCGATGCCCCACTTCGAGCCATCTGCACTTTAAAATGATGAGGTGCAGATTGAAATGACGCCGCGACGCAGGACGTCAGCGATAGGGTGACGCCGCTGACGCGTGGTGACGCCGCTGACGTGATGTCACTTCCCGCCTGCTCCTCATTGTTCCAAAATCGCCTAGCCGCTTCTTACGCTTCAATGAACCCTCAGAACCACACACCACACAAAATAAGGGACTAGGCCACAAAACCATAAAATTATTATAAAATAAAATGTGAAATGACGAACCGACGCTGAGTGTAAGATGAGTGTTTTAGGCACTCATCACCTACCGCGGGCACGACCAAATGGCGCCGCTGGCCGGGATGGTGCCAAACCACGCACGATGTTAAGTGTACTTGGTGGATCAACATCACAAGTGAAGGGGTGACCTTTAATCCTTTTGACACTCTCGCCTGTCAGAACCCGGCAGTATTCATCACTTTGCAAAGAATCGCATCATTTTTTTTTTTTCTGTATAAGTATGTTTTATTTTAGCTTAACCCTAATCTTTTCGTGCCAAGTTTTACCAGGCTTCATGTCTCCTGAATCAGGTAATGTGTGTTTATGCACCGGGATGTAGACACCCTCGTGTAGACTCCGCAGAATCCGCATATCAAATTGACCAAGGCAAAGGAAGTCACAGTACACCGATACCATGGATCACCTACCTGAGGAACAACAGAGTCAGCCAGGTACCCCAATGAATCCAACAACCTATAGGATCGACGAGGACCACATCCACATTCTAGAGTTAAGGCCCCCTTCCCGCATCATACCCTCCCCGCTGAAGATGTAGCAAGGAGGCCCTCTATTTGGTACCCCTACTCCCTATTATCATGGTATGGAGAATGAAAATCCATACACACACATAAGGGGATTTTGAGGTTTCTGCAACAACCTTTTAAGGAAGGTATGGATTGACATGGATTTGCTTAAAGCCGAGCATTTCCATTAACCCTAAAGCGACAAGGCCAAAATTTAGCTTAACTCACTGAGGCCTAGAACCATTAGAATTGGGCCGAGTCAGCAGTGCACTTTGAAGAAGTTCTTCTTCGCTGCTCATAAGACCAACAACTGAAGAGACAAATTTACACCTTTGCAAATAAGAGTAATGGTAGAGGTTCTACCAAGGTTCCTGGAGATTCATGGAGACTATCGTTGCATGCCCACACCATGGTTTGATACATGGATGCCGGTAAACCACTTATGGTGGTGGCTGTCTCCCGCCATGAAACAAGTATTTGAAACCATGTGTGGGGGAGATTTTCTCTCAGCAAGCATCTAATGAAGCCATGGATTTTTTTAAATTATGTGGCTGAAACTCCAAAGGCTGGGATGAGCCAAACCCTGAGAGAAAATGGAAAAATGAGGCCTCAAGACACCAAAGTGGGAGAATTTTACACTTCGCAGGACATAGAGATGAAGGCAAAATCCTCAACCCCTGGGCTAGGAAAGTCGAGGAGCTTCTCATGAAAAAGCGCTCCACAAGTGCATGCAAAGGATCAAAACACTCAGCCAACCCATTCACCCGCTTCCAAACCCATAGGTAATCCAGAGAACATGATACGAGTGCTCCATCAATGAAGTAGGATTTGATGTCGAGCAAGCAAATGTCAGAGTCAATACAAGCCACCACAACCTAATGCCCAATATGGTAATACCTACACCTAATCGAGGAATCACCCTAACCTCTCTTGGAAACCCAATCCCCCTGCCTATGTGCCCCCAGGTGCCAAACAACAATTTGGTTCCTCCTCTCAACCACAACAACCACCATCCTCTTCTCCTGTAGAACAAGCCATCTTAAATTCCTCATAAGGCGCGCTGGTAACTTCGCTGAAGAACAAAAGGGGATCAATGTGAAACTGGCACAAAGGATTGATACTGTAGAGAGCACACTGAATAAGAGAATAGATGGGCTTGAGAGCAATCTTAACCAAAAAATTGACAACCTGCAGTATTCAATCACCAAGATCAACAAGTTGCTGGAGGTATAGGAAAGAGGAAGGTTTCCTTCCCAAGCATTGCCAAATCCGAAAGGAGTGCTTGAGGTAGGGTCATCCAACAATTCAGGAATGGATGAAGTTAAGGCTATAATCACCCTGAGGAGTGGAAAAGAGGTTGATCAGCCCATGCCAAAGCCTGTTGAAGACTCCAAATGTGTGGAGTAAGAATTGCACTCCTGAAAGACAGGCCTTCCCAAAAGGAGACTCCATAAAATACAGCATACCACCCTCCATTTCCACAAGCACTTAGAGGTAAGAAGAAAGCATCTCAAATGCTGTGTATCTTAGAAGCCCCGAGGCGTGGAAGGTCAATATACTCTTTGACATAATCAAGTGTCCTTCGTGATTTGCAAAATTTTCGGAAGATTCTGCACAAATCACAAAGGATTAGGCATTGAGAAGAAGGCACTTAACTGAACAAGTCACATAATCCAAAGCAAGAATCACAAATACAAGGATCCAAAGACTCACAATTTCGCAAGAATATTGGTGGAATTGCATAGGACAAATCATCGCTGATGCAGGCCAGAACATACCGCAAGTACTCGTGGCATGGGCGCTAGGTTCGGGGTGAACTTAAACCTACCAATATCACTAAGTCATCGTCGATAGATCGGTGAAGATCCCTAAGGGGATAGTTGAGGATGTCTTAGTAAAGATAGACAAATTCTACTACCCAGTAGATTTTGTCGTACTTGACACCGAGCCAATTGCAAATGAACCCAATCATGTGCCAATTATCCTAGGAAGACCATTTCTAGCCACTGCTAATGCAATCATCAATTGCCGGAATGGAGTCATGAACTTAATGCTTATAACATATATTGGAGTTAAATATTCCATTTGAACAACAAACACAGCCGCCAAGATGAAATCAAAACGACCATGAAGCGTTCAATCGGGTCAACGGTGCAGAAAGCTAAGTGTCCAGGAATTGTATGCAATAGTCAGTCAAGGTGAAGAAGAGGCTTTCGCATTGCCAACAACACTCAATCGTAGCGCAAATTGACCGTAATCCGTAATCCACGTGAGGACCAAGTCACCAATGGAAGTCCAACACCATGCAGTCACCATCACGGTTTGAGAGATCATTCTCCTCGACCTCCTTGAGTACCTTGAAATTGGAAACTGTCTTGTTACCAAAACCGAATTGCGCTTCAACAATTTTTGCTTTTTATTTTACTTAGTCAATTTCAATAATTTTAGTTATTTGAGAAAGTTTCTTAACTTAGTAGTTTTCTATTATTAGTAACTTTGTAATTATAATATAATATCTTATATTAATTTTTAATTATAAGATTACTATACATCTTATTATAATAATTTTTTTATTAATACCAAGCTTAAAATTTGAAGTGTGTGGTAGTTGTGTTTAGTCAAATTCGCTATACTAGCGAAAGCCATGCAAAATGACTCTTTCTACTGCCGCCTCGAAGCTTATAAAGCGAGGGAGGGGTCGGCCATTCATTCATTTCAGATTCTCCTCTAGTCTCTTTACGAGCCACCCGTGCCAAGTAGCCTCCGAGCCTCCGAAAGGGTACCGCTACCACCGCACTGCCCCGCACGACCGAGCTTCCGACCGCACTCCACTGGCCACACGCGCACCACGACCGAGCTCCCTGGCTCACCACCGCCGCTTCCAAATACTCGGGTCTGCTCATCGCCACCGCCGGTTTTCATTATTGCACTCACATCGCGCCCAGACGGCAGCCACCGCAACCCGAGCCTCGCCGCTACACTGTCACAAGCCTCCACCGCCATCGCAAACTCCCATGCCCGGCTCGCCTTGCTCACACAGTCATTCGCTACCGAGCCCCGGGTCAAGCGGTCCCACTGGCAGAGTGACACGCCTGCGCAGTGAGCCCTGTGACAGATACTGCCCCGGTTTTTATTTTCATCAATCCGAGCCACCCTAGTTTCTTTCGCCCATGGGCCTATGGTTCGCACCAGACGCTGGGGTCCCGCCTTCGCCTGTCAGATTTAAGACTCCTCGAGCGAGGAGTGTGCCCTGGGCTCTCCACTCCTCCCGGGCCCGCCCCCGGGGGCACTCGCCCTCTAGTCCCCGATGCGCTCGAGGAGCCCTGGGGGATCTGGGGACGACACTGGGGGCACCTGATGGGACCCCGGCCCCACACCGGCTCCGCCGGGAGATCTGGGGAGGGTTCTACCCAAGCGGCCCACGACACGTGCCCGGTGAGTCATCCTCATCCACGCCTCGCCCATCGCACCATCCGCGGAGACGCATCATCGGGCCTCGCTTGTCGCCCGCCTCCAGGATCGAGGCCGCTGAGCCACGGCACCCGATTCGGGAATGTCGCACTACACTCGAGGGACTCATCAGAGTCTTACCGCGATGTCCCTAAGACATACGATCCGCATTCGTGGATTCGATGAGGTCGATCGAGCACCATTCCCACCGCCCTTCATGACCCCGAGGCGCTTTATTATCCCCGGTTGTTCTACGCCTCGATCTATCTGATGACATCCCTGGGAGACCGTCCCAGCTGAGCTCCGGGGCTTCACCATGCATTTACCGCTCAGAGTACTTAGAGCCAGAAGAGATCTTTAGCAAAGTGTTAGGCCTCGCATATACCGGGCCGCCAATTCGTAGGGTTATCGAGTTTGGGCCCACCCACCTCAATGAGATGGCTCGCAGCATCGCCCGACACATACTGCCAAGAGCCTTCAGAGGCAATCCGCCCCATATGCTCCTGACGACATCACATATTCAGACTGCCTTTTCCACTCGTAGCACCACGCATACGGAGGGCTATCCTGGGAGGCTCTTAACGATCTCGAGGGATACCGGGGCTTAGTCCTCCTCGAATGGTGGATGACCTCCTGATACATTTCAAGAAAAGGTCCACCGAAGGGCCTCGTGCTCTGAGCAGAGTCTACCATCGCCGATGCTACCGACTTACTATGCTAGGTCCTGCTATTTAGGTTTTCTCCCAGGAGCCCCGATAGAGAGGAGGGATCCGATGCCCTAGTCCCGCTGTTGGAGCGAGCGATGGCACATGCCTCAGATACTCCTCCAAAGAAGCAGTGACCAGGAGGAGGTACTGTGATCGGGTGGTCGAGGACTCCCACGCAGATGATATTCATGCCCCCTAAGCTCCTGGTGGGTAGAGGAGTCCAAATTTCAAGATATGTCCCTCCATCTCCTCCTCCACACTTACACTGGGTGAGTCATGTACCGACACCCCGCCCATCTTACACATCACATCATTCACGGAAAGTAATGCTCATGCCACGAGAGAGATAAAGAAAGGCTGATGGATGCGATCTGCTCATCAGCACTACCCAGTAAAGACAGACTAGAGGGTCGCTCGTTGTCACCCATGTCGCAACAGACATGACTACCCGGGTCTTCCTCGTTCGGGATCGCAGAGAGGAGCCCACCACAAAGCCAGTTGTTCTCGATGAGTCAAGTGCCAGCTAGCTAGCCATCGTTAAGAAACCCACCACCACCACAAAGAAGCCAGGTGGTTGTGTTTCTTTATGTTTTCAGATAGTTGGCCACTTTATCAACCCGCCTACTAATTTTGATTAGATTTTTGTATTAGCCATAAAAGAGTGCTGATATTTTTTTGTATGTTTAGCTTTGATATGCATTTACTAGCCATTTCGCTATATCAAAAGCTATTCAAGATATATATACACTCTTGCATATCACTTTTTTGGTGCCTGCCTTGGTATCCACTTTGTTTTCAATTGGACAATTGAATCGCTCAATTAGACAATTAAATCGCTTTGATCGACAATTGAATCGCTTCTTTAAATGGAAATTTGAAACCCTGTCATTACCTTTCTATTAGAACAAATTCCATGTTTGATATACTTCGTCGGCTTGAAGTTCCAAGATGCTCAACTCAATTTCTCCCTTAAGCTAATTCCTACACACTCATACTCGTATCAGACTAATAGGTCAGTCAAATTAGTTGTCTCCTTTCACTTTGCATACCATTTTGTGCATGTCAAGTAACCTAGGATAGGTTTGTGTTACTCCACATTTGAAGACCTCAATGTAGTCTTCCAAAAAAGGAAAAGAAAGAAAAAGAAAAGAAAGAAAAAGAAAAGCAGTTAAAAGAAAAATAAAGCTCAGACACTTCTGGGCTTTGAAACCCGTTGACTCACCAAAACACATATACAAATTTATATGTCGTTATCACCAGAGGACTATTGTCTAATCCCTGGAAACTTCGCCATAAAACTTGTTGACTGACCAAGAAGATCTCCTATAATTTATCCTTTTCAAATTTGGTTTTGGCAAGATACACTGCAAGTGCACAGGTCGACAAGTAATAAAATAGATTTAAGTCCAGATATCGATCCCACAGAGATCTAAAGAATTTTAAATCAACTACCCTGACTACTCAATTTCCATACTATTTGGACCACCAAATGATAATAGGATCCAGCATTAAGGTGCTAGAAAATTAAACTAACGAAAAGAAAAATAACCCTGAATCCACCCAACACATGGAAAGATAAAGATTAAAGAATAATGAATTTCATCAAGAAATGAATACCTAATAGCTATCCTCGGGCAAAAGCATTAAGAGAACAATTATAGTGAACTATCAATCTAGTTGGTTCCCCGATATAATTTCCTCGAGTATCTCAAGTTTCAAATCGTCTAGCTATTGTAGTACCCTCTGATTCTCCACACTCCATTTCATTATCTAATTTACGACCCGATTCTCTCAATACAGGAATTAGATAACTACTTTTTTTAAAAGGGGCTCTTTAATCTGGGTATTTTTCTTTGCAATACTTCATAACCCAATAGCTGGACCTGTAAACCTTAGCTTCCAAGTTATCTACAAGCAAGGATATAAACTTCCAGACGTCTCCTCCCCGAAATTAGAATAGATCTACCTTCCTCGATTAGATCACAAATTTAACACTTTAGGATTGGTTTCACTTATCCGAATCGAGGTGAACTCTTTGTTTGTTTAAACGTATAAATCATTCAACTCCGGCTCTTGATTTCCCAAGTGAGAAGATGATTTATCTAAGTGAACTCTTACTAAAGCTCCTTTCAAAAGATCCCTATCAACAAAGTTAGTATACTCTAAAGAAATGTACATTACTCTGTGAATGTCTTCCCGTGTCACCGTAGGACCTTCTTGAAATCGTAGCAATGACGCAATTCTTAACGTGGGTGGTAAGAAACTCGATATTCAGATCCCCAAAACAATAAACCCAAACTGGTAAATTTATTAACCGAATTGACAAGTTGTCGGAAACGGCGACGTGAAAGATAAATTCGGGATTATAACGCTCACTTAATGGAAGCCGGATTCTAATTACTTAATTACACGATACAAGATTCTCCGATCATAAGAATAATCAGAATCGACACCGAAACAATCGATTCCAGAAATTTGTCCGAACTTCAACATTCTGTAGTAATTTGAAAAGAAATTGAAATCGTGATTCAAATTCTTCAAATTTCAACGATAACATCCGTGATCTTAAAATACAACGAAATGAAGACACCAGAGTATAATTCATTTTAAAATGACGGAGCTAAAATTAAGAAAAAAAAAAAGAAAAGAAAAGAAAAAATAAAGAGGGTCGAGCTCAAATCTATCCCGCACTCTCGCCCGTGGCCGCCAAGTCGCTTTAATGAGTCGATAGCCGCGCATTTATAGGGTTCCTCAATCAGCCCTAATCCCAATGTAGCCCCGTCGTGGATTTAGAGTATCCAGCCCAAGTCACTGCCTGCCGCGACTTCGCTCCTCTTCTTGTCGATGACGCCATCGACATGTCGATATCAATCTTCACGCCGCGACATCAACTTACCCCATGTAGCCTGATTTGGTCTCCTTCCCGAGGTCGCCATTATCAATATCTCGTCACATCTTCTCACGCCCCGCAGGCTTCAATTTTCTTCCGATGTCGCTGACTTCATCTTGGTCGCCACCGCCAAGTCATCCGCAGCCTTCAATCGATGTCTCGATGTCACTCGCATCCATCTCGTCGCGACATCATCTTAGAGGCTCAGAAGTTTCAACTGTCGCTCCCCGCTTGCCGCGACTTCAGCCATCTTGTCGCGACATCACCCTGAAGTTACTACAGCTTGTGAAATGGTCGTTCTTGATGTCCTGACATTGAGCTGAGCCTTTGTCTGCTCGTATGATCGCTCGATGTCGCTGGTTTCGCTTCTCTTGTCGCGACATCATCTAAGGAACTCGAAGTTTCAATCGGTCAAGTTCCTGATGTCGGGACACAATATCTTGTCGCGATATCTCTTCACGCCTCGCAGCCTTTGACTGTCGTTTCGGCGTCGCTGAGCATACCTCATGTCGGACCTCACTTCATGAAGCTTTACCCTTCAATCGTAGCAAACCGGTGGTCGCGACTTCGATCTCATGTCGCCACATAAGCTTATGCCATCGGGTAGCCTTCAACTCGATGGTTCTGATGTCGATTTTCGAAATTGGTCGCGGATATCATCAATGTCGCGATATCAACTTAAGTTCGCAAATTTTCCATCACCCAAACCTCATAGCTTAAAGGTGTTTCGCATCGCTACCTTCTATCCCAAATACGATATCAACTCGTTGTCGCTAATTGCACGCTTGCCGCGACGCCGTTTCTTTAAATTCTCGATGCCTTTCACCGATATCTGTACATCGTCGCGACTGCATCAAATTCCTTCAAATTCTTGTGTCACACCTCGTAATTTGATCAGGCGAACTCTAAATCGTGATCAATGAATCACGAATTCTTTCCATTTCGCTTCCTCGCCATTCGACCGCATTCTTCCACTTATCACAGATTTTCTGTTTCTTTCTTTCTCTTCCTGCTAATAGCAATTTAGTGAGTTTCTTCATAATTCTGTATATTAATTATTCAATTTTAACTGAAAATCAAACAGAAAAATGGACTAAAAATAGATGACTTTTAAGCTCATCAAACTCCCCTAAACTTAAAATTTTGCTTGTCCTCAAGCAAAGAGAAAAAGAATTTGTTTGCCCTCAAACAAAAGAAAAGAAACATTTTTAAGGACATTTTTTCTCGATTTATACTGGTAGCTGGCATTCAATTTAATTGCAATGCAAGGTATGCGCAAAATTTTCAGACATCTAACTTCAAGTCCAGCTTCAAGGCCGGTCTCTACTCTTTCTGCTATACAAAACTAAAATGTTGAAATTGTTTTACAAACAATAGACTCATTGGATCCTGTTGAATAATGAATTGTTTTCCTTGCTCATTTTCATACTGAATCATTTAACTCCCTAAAGTTTTTCACAATTTTGATTGTTTCCATTCTTCCAAATTCCATAGGCTTGTTTTTCATATTGATCTCCACTAATGTAGATGATTTCAAATTTTCAAGATCAACAGTCTTTTAGGGGCTTATATTGTTAGGTAGTTTGGGTAATGGGTAGATGGAAGGAATTTTAGGTTAAGATTACCTCGAACATTTTCTTCTCTTTCTACCCCTTCTTTCTTATAATTCCTCTTATAAACTCCCCTTTAAACTTCATGTTCGGGACATCTTTCATTTCTTTCCACTAACTCGTATGCCCCCTATTTTCACACTTGTGATTTCAATCGGGGAATTTCTAGTTTGTTACCACTCAAGAATAGTGCAATGTTTTAACTTTTTAGGCTTTCTAACACTCTAGCGAACTGGGGTTATGAGTCTTGCTCAGATGGCATTGGGGTACTAAAAACAAAACACCCCTAAGAACTTAATTGCTCAAGAGAGTTAGGCCACAAGATAAAAACTTTATCCCTAGAAGCCTTCTTTCGTTGCATTTTCCGGCTTCTTTGCCTTTTTCTTTCTTTTCCTTCCCTTCGAGTTCCTCAAAAAAATTATATATCTACTCCCCCAAACTTCATTTTCTTCTTCCTTCTTGAATCTGGGTAATCATTGGTTTTAACAAGGATTGAGTTTTCGATGGGTTGGGGTTTCACAGCTTATTTTTTGAAAAAAATCGGCCTGCTTAGCTCAATTAACGGATTTCAAGGTGTATGCACTGCAAGATATCAATAAGGATGGCTAGAATGGCTCAAACTATCCAAGAATGGCTCAGATCATTTCTCGTCACCAGACACCTAGATTTCGCCTCAATCAATAATCTAACAAATTCTAGAATCGGATTGAACAAATGTGACTAACTATAAGGAGTATATTGACTCGCTTTTATTGATGAGAAGTTAAGCTCATTGGGATATTCAACAGTCTTTACTTACTGCTCATACTACAAACTCAAAAAATATGTTTTGTTCCTTCCGTTGTATTACCTTTCCTCTATTCGACTTATCGCTTAAATATAAGTAATTTTTGTACCTTGTGTTTTAATTAACCACATGCATTTTGTCCTTATTCTCAAGAATTTTTCCTCATTTCAATACTACTTCCTACTTAACTCGCTTTCATTCAATTAAACCACACCCTCGCCAGCTTTTTATTCTGGAACTATTTCCTACTTTGATTTCCCAATCATGCAACCACAAACAAAATAACATTGAACAATCAAATGCAAAGTAGCAATAAAACAGTTCAATTTAAATTTCATTTTATTTCTGATTTTCTTGCATCCGTTGATACACAGAAAGGATAAGGGATGTTAATGAAGGTTGGGCAAGGAGTAAGGTCTATTTTTCTTCTTTTGAAGAAGAGGTAGCAAAATATCGTGAGGATCCAGGTCTAAAGTGTTCAAATGGGCTGGGAATGAAGGGAATTTCATTTCCTTCTTTCTTTCTCTTCTGGGTTTCTCTCAATCAGTTTTTCAATGACGATCTCATTAGAGAGGCCAACTTTCTATACATCCTATCTTCCCAAATCATTCATGTTCTTTCCATTTCGGGCCATGACTTCTAAGAATTTAGAAAGATTATTGTTAATCAAATCTAAATTTTCAAGCTATTCTTCTCGCCAGATTCGGGCCTCCCATTTGCTTGTCTCTCAGTTGCTCAATTTGTTTTCCACTCTCTCAGAGATTTGTAAAGTAACTTGAAACCCTTGATTTGCTCCCACAAATTTAGTGTGTCATGTTCTTTATCTCTTTTTTTCTAACAATGCTAGGAGTCGAGAGTCTCGACTAAATCGCTTATTATAGAAAGCTTCATGACTTCGGGCCAGTTTCAAAGAATGCATCGTGATCTCTTTCCTTCATTTCTTTTCGAACTCTTCTCCTGCCGCTTAACATATTTCCCATCTGTTCCTTCGTTTCAGCTTCTTCTTTCCACTGCTATCCCTTTCTTTCAGATTCCCAACCTATGCTCTCTTTCTTTTCTGTCTAGCTCTTCTTCCCACTGTTGGTCTCTTCTTTTCAGTTCTCTTTCATATATGGCTTCTCTGAATTCCTGTTTTAAGTTCCACTCCTTCTCTCTTTCTTCTATTTTCTTCTGCATAGCATTTAGAGTCTCCAGTATCAAGTTGTTCTCTGTGCTCCTTCCTGAGCTTTCCCTTGTTGGAAATTTCTAGCTTATAGAGGAGAACTCGTCAAGGGATGGAAGTCCATGGGGCCGCCACTCTCGCCCCTCTTCACAGCAAAACATGTACTCGTTGTTGTCGTGAGCTCCACCGGGTGCTCGCTTCCGATCGCCCTCCGGGTCTCCTTCTGCTCCTTCAAATTTTGGGCTTCACCGTTACCTCATTCCTTTTTCCTCCGGTTTCGCCCTCGCTAACCCCAGGCAAGGAGCGGTGAAGCCTGGGACTTCTTCCTCGAACGTTCATGCTCCCTCATTATCTCGTCTAGCAGGGAATTCAGCCAGGCACCAAACAAATATCAGCAAGAGAAAAGCTTTTCTCGAAGGTCGACCGCTAGGTTTCTCGGAGGCCGAGATCTCGTAGGGAAGACGAAGGTGAATGGTCAGGAGGGTTGAGTGAATGAGATAGTTTCCAACGCCTGCAATTCAATCAATGTTCACGGGCTGATTAAATGGTTTCATTTATGACTTGTCGCGACTTCAATTCCGCCGCCTCCTTCATTTGAGATCATTAAATTTAGGGCTTTTTTTTAAATGAGTAGTCAAGATGTGCCGTATTTTATGTCGCGACATACCCTGTGGATGTCATGTAGAAGTTTGGGTTTTCGTAATTATCGGATGTGGGCGCACTCCTTTCCAATTTAAAACTTATCTGATCGCCGCGACAATTTACCTGGAAAATGCCAAGAATTTCCCTTTCCTCATTACCACCAACTTCTTTCCAAACTGGTCACGATTATTGTTTGGCAAAGTGTATGACATTAGCTAATGTCGCGACATGGCCCTTCGTCAGACTCCAAGCCCTTAATTCAATGATTTCAAAAAACTTTGAATTTTGTTATCGCTTTCAACACATTTAGACATCTATCCAGGTATATTTCAGGCAACGATTTAACAATTAGTTCAATCTTTTAAATCTGGTAGAATTCCTGGTTAAGGAAGGTTACCCTTTTTCTCATGTCGCAATTTTCCGCAAGTTGCCGGAATCATTCCTATAGCCGCACCGCTATTCATGTCTCGGAACCTCGTAAGATCACCGCAATACCATAATCCGAGAAAATTCTAGTTAAACTACAATCAATTTCTAATAATAATAAAAAAATATTAATTCTATCCTTCTAGAAAACATATTAGAGCTTAAAAAAATCATCAACCAACTAAAAGAAAAGAAATAATTCAAAATTTAACATCAGCATTGAAATCCTCATGGGTTGCCTCATTATTCTTCGATTTTGAGTCCTTAATTGGACTTCTTGTTGTGGTACTTAACTGCTTTTCCTTAGAACCGGTTGGGTTCTTCAACTTCCTCCTCTGTTGAGAGTAATGCTTTAACCTTTGTCCATTATTGTGAATTCTTCACAGTGCAGTCTTCAATATCTTGCTCCAAATATAGTGCAACACCCCTTTGTGTATGGCCCGCTCGAGTGGATTTAATTTTCACGGAAATAATTTAGAGTCCCAGAGTTAAACAACGAGACACAATTCCCACATTCCTGAACTCTTTTCTCAAGATTCTCTGATCATGCCATTTCTTTGTCTTATCCTTGTATATTCGAGCATTGTCATAAGCTTCATTTCTCAGTTCCTCCAATTCAGACAGTTGGAGCAGTCTTTCTTCCTTTGCAGCCTTAAAATCGAAGTTTAACTTCTTGATGGCCCACATTGCCTTGTATTCTAATTCAAGAGGTAGATGACATGGTTTGCGAAAACAACTGCATGTAGGGACATTCAGTGGGAGTTTGTATCACGGTTCTGTAGGCTGAAAGTGCATCATCGAGTTTGGAAGACCCGATCCTTCACCTTGACTCACAGTCTTTTCAAGTATTCTTTTGATCTCCCTGTTGGAAATTTCTGCTTGTCCATTGGTCTGGGGATGATAAGCTAAACTCATTATATGCTTGATCCCATATCTGCTCATGAGTTTTGCAAATATTTTGTTCGCAAAATGGGTTCCCCCATCACTAATAATGGTTCTGGGGGTTCCAAACCTGCTCAAAATATTCCCTTGCAAGAAACTCACAACTGTGTTAGCATCATTCTTCGACAAGAGACTGCTTCTACCCATTTGGAGACATAATCTACTGCTGCTTGGTATATAAATGTTCCAAATGATGAGTAGGAAAGAGATTTATCATCTATTCCCGAGCATCAAATTTGTATCACCATAATACCTTTTAGGGGCATTTCATTCTCTTCAGCGATATTTCCAATCCTTTGGCATCGATCACACAGTTTCACCCATTCGTGCACAATCTCACGAAGATAGTGGGCCAATAAAACCACGATTGGAGTATCTTGTGAGCTGTTCTTTCTCATGAAAAGTGTCCCCCATATGGTGATGCATGGCATTCATTTAAAATGTTGCCTTGTTCACCTTACAGCACTATCTTCTTATTATCATGTCGGCACCTCTTTTGAATAATAATGGGTCATCCCGAATATAATATACGCTTCTATCAGTTCTGAGTTTCCTCTTACGTTGGTAGTTTGAGTTACGAAGGCATTACTCATGACGAGATAATTCACAATATCAGCATACCATGGAAGTTGGAAGGAAACCTTAAACAATTGCTCATCTGGGAAGTTCTCTGTTAACTGCACATTGTCTTCTTCATCACTGCTTCTTTCTACTCTTGATAAGTGATCGGCAATCACATTGTCACATCCCTTTTTATCTTTTATTTCCACATCAAACTCTTGCAGCCAATGACACCCGTCTTATCGATCTTGGCTTGGCCTCCTTTTGACATCAAAATATTCAGTTCTTTGCATGATCACCTATTGAATTACCACATGGGATCCCAAATGTATTGCCTAAATTTTTCTGAAAGCAAATGCTATAGCTAGCATCTCCTTTTCAGTTGTTGATGGTTCTGTGAGCATTCATTGAAGGTCTCTTTTAGCATAGTATATAATACTGAATACTTTCTCCTTTCTTTGCCCAAATACGACTCAGTAGCAAAATCGCGGCATCACACATTATTTCAAATCCCTGATTCCATTCTGGTGCAGCCATTATAGGTGCTGTGCAATCTGATGCTGATTTCATCAAGCATCCTTGCGAGGAGTCATGAAGTGAACTGGTATCCTTTTTCGGTAATGCATAGTGGTGGCATTTTTTGAAAAGTCCTTGATGAATCTCTGTAAATCAACATGCTTGAAGCTGCCCTCCTTTTACCGTGGTAGGTGGTGCGAGAGTGCGGATAATGGATACTTTAGATTTAGTCGACTTCTAGTCGATGCTTGAAATTTTATGCCCGAAACAATACATACATTGCCGTAAAATGGCATTTTCCCGGTCAGTGCTAGGCTGTTTGTCTTGGCATCTTTGAAATCTTGTTTCGGATTGTTCGGACATTGATCAAAGCTGGACCCGGCCTGATGGGTCAGCGAAATCTCCATCACTTCTTCAACCATCGAAAATAGACATCATGCACCTCTGGAATGTAGCTGGAGCATTACATAACCCAAATGGCATCCTTCTGAAGGCAAAGGTACCATAAGGGCATGTGAATGTGGTCTTCTCTTGATCCTCTGGTGCAATAGCAATCTGATTGTACCCTGAGTACCCATCTAGAAAACAAAAGTGAGGGTGTCCTGCTAACCTATCCAACATTTGATCAATGAAAGGTAGTGATGCTGGTTGCTGTATTCAACTCACGTAATCAATACATACCCTCCATCTGTCCTTTGTTCTTGTTGGAATCAATTCATTTTTTTCATTTACGATCCACGGTAAACCCTCCTTTTCTTTGGAACCCATGGTAGGCTCACCCGAGACTATACACGAAATAACGTAGATAAAACCAGCATTCAACAATTTGAGTACCTCCTTCCGGACTACTTCCATCCACTTTGGATTCAGTCTTCTACGATGTTCTACAGATGGTTTGAAGTCTCTTCAAGCGAAGTCTCTTATGCATGCATTGTTGGGTGATACCCTTGAGTTCTTGATGGACCCGAAACTAAGATTCATGTGCTTCCATAATATTTTCAGCAATCTTTGTTCTTCAGCATCACTAAGTCTGGATGAGATGATCACTGGTTTTTTCTTTGGTACTTCTAAGTAAGCATACTTTGTGTGTAACCCAGCTCTTTCAAAACTAATAGTATACATGCTGGTCTCTTGATGATTTTCCTCTTTCACTATTTTTCCCCATTATCTTTTGTGTGCTTGAGTTGACAGTTTCTATAGAATGAAAACTCTTGTATGGAAATTCGAGAATAGATATCTTAGGTATCTTTGAAATTCATCTCTTTTTCATTGATAAAAGTGGAGTAATTACAATCGTGATAACCTTGAGTTGGAAGTAGAGGCAGAATCAACTACATTGCAACCTTCCTTGTCCTATCTATATTTGTCATACTTTGATCAAGATTAAATGTGGCTTCTTCTCATTTCGGGATAAGAACTCCATCTGCATGTCAGTCAGGCTCCGGTGGCTAGGAATGGTCTTTCCTAATAGTAGAGTGCTTGTGAATCTTCTTCATGTCGGAATGATGAAGTCTCTTTGGGAATACAAACTCTGACGGTGACAAACACATCTTGATGACGCTGGTTTCACCATCGATCTGTCTGCCATTTGTAGAGTAACAGTTGTGGGAGTAAGCTCCCTAAACTTAATTTCTTGGCAACAGAGAGAGGCATCAGGTGTCTGGCTCTGAGTCACGAAGCTTCACGGAATTCAGTCCTCCCGAGCAATACAAGGAATTGTGAAACTTCCTGGGTCCTTAAGTCTTTGCAGTAGTTCTTTCTTGATTCTTTGCCTTGCAAGTAAGCGGTGAGATTATTCCTTCCTCTACTATTTTTCTTTTCTTGCTCGATATGTCCTTCAGAATTTTGCATAAAGTGGCATCACGAGTCACCACTTGATAAAGGCATACTGATCTCTGGCTTAAGAAGTTCTCGGGAACCTTGCAGAAATTTGCTCCTCCATCTTTGATTGTGGTCTTTGTGGAAATGGATGAGGCTTTGATCCTTGGATGTTCTTCCTTTCTACTCCTTCTTTATCATTCTCCATTGTCTCTTCCTTACGTGTGCTACTTCTTTGTTCTTGTCATCTTTTCCTTCCTCTCTTCTAACTCCTTCCCGCTCTGGCTGCACAGCCCGTGCGATCTTCCCGGGTTCTTCCTTGTATCACTTGGAAGGCATCTTTCCTCACAGCTTTGCGGGGTTAGGGCCCGAGCGCCTACTTGGGTCTCCGGGTTCTTCGGGGATGGTAGTAGTGTTTGAAAAATTTTTAGAATTTGGTAGCATTGCTTCAATTCTCAAATCTTTGCTCTGGAGGTTCAACTGACTTTTATTGTCTCCGCTAAACTGCGCTTATCCCAATTCCTCGAAAATTTAGGGCCCTCTCGGCGCAGTGATTCATTCTACTGTGCTCATTTCTGTCATTCTTTGCTTCTTCCCGGAACCTAGGTGAGCTGTGATACCCTTGATGAGGTTGTCTGCCTTTGGCCTTGAGAAGCCCCTCCATATCTGAGAAGTTCTCTGCTGGTTCACGAGTCTTTGGGTGATAATGTCTTTGGAAGGTTAGGATTGGGTTTAAAATGATAAGCTCTTGGCTCACCCAGATAATTAACCTCTGCGGCCTCGCCAAATTCTTGGTTCCCCTCTCAGCACTTCCCTTCATTAACTCCCTTTCGATTGCTCCTATTTCATGAGCAGTGTGTGTCTTTCTTTCTTGCTTGTCTAACCTGTGCATAATGGCATCCAGCTTGGCCTCCATGGCTGTCATCTTGCTCAGCTCCATGATTCCCTTTCCTCTGTTTCTCTTGAAGCTCGGGAAGGAGTTTTTCATATTACATTGTGAGATCTTCTGTGTCCTTTGCCTCTTCAGCACTTTTTCTTTTGAATGCTCCACAGCATGAAGCATCAATGATCCTTTTGATATATCATTCATGGCATGATATACAATGTCCATCTGAGTCTTCAGATCTATCCGTCGTTGGACATCTTCTCGACAACCGTTTGAATCTTTCCTGACTCATCTGAGACTTTCATCTTCCCCTGCTGGAACACAATTATTTCTCTCCTTCTTTCTGTTGTTAAGGCTTGGGGAAAGAATCTACCTAAGTAGGCCTCAACTAACTCCTCCCAGTATCAAACGGGGGCAATATGGTAGTGATTAAATACCATGTAGGCTGTGACATCTCTTAGGAGAATGGGAATGAGTGCAGTTTAGCAAACACGGTCTCACCCCGTTGACAAATTATTGGCCATCACGAGAGATCTTCGGGTGCTTTCGTTTGGATCTTCGATTAAGGATGACGATAAAGCGTCTTTGCTGGACCATTGTAATCGATCTTGGCTTCAATTCAAAATTATTGGCATCAAGCTGAGAATTTGTCTACGATGGTGAGTATTCTGTATAATTGGTCTCGAGAAATCCTCCATTAGCATCGGTGGCTACGGGCCCCTTCCCCCAGCTTCCTCTGTATGTATTTCAACCTGATCCTGCCTTTCTTCTTCCATGGTTGAGTTTTCTGCCTTCTTGGTCTTTCTCAAAACTTACGACGTCCTTTCTATTTACGTATTAAAATTTGGAATCGAGATCGGTCTTCTGTTTCCTATGCATCGAAGTTTTCACAGAAAGCAAAACACACTTCCATTAATAGGATTAGTCAAATCAACAGAAGCATTTTCAATATGGTTTGTTAAAGTTCGTGGCTAAATGAGTCCTTTGCTTGGCTTGTATTTTGTTCTTTTCTTTTAAAAATGTCCAAATTAGTATTTCCTTCTTTTATGCGAATATTGATTTATTAAATTCTTTCGATCCGGCAGGCGCTCTCATAAAACTTGTTGACTCTCACGAAAACACATATCTGAAATTTATATGTCGTTATCACGGAGAATTATTGTCTAATCCTGGAAACCGCCCGTAAAACTGTTGGCCGACCCGAAGATCTCTATAATTTATCCTTTCAATTGGTTTTGGCAAGATACCTTTGCCAAGTGCACGAATTCGATGAGTAATAAAATAGATTTAAAGTCAGGATAGTAGTCTGAGAGATCTAAAGAATTTTAAATCCAACTACCCGACTACTCGATTTCCATACTATTTGGACCACCCGAATGATAATAGGATCCGACATTAAGGTGCTAGAAAATTAAACTAACGAAAAGAAAATAACTGAACTACCCAACATATGGAAAGATAAAGATTAAAGAATAATGAATTTCTAATAGAAGAAATGAATACTGAATAGTTATCCTCAGAAGGTACATTAAGAGAACAATTATAGTGAACTATCAATTCCTGTAGTTAATTCTGATATAATTTCTTGAGTATCTCAAGTTTCCAAAATGCAATCCCGAAGCGCGTTGTAGTGCATTTGGATCTCTCCACACTCCATTTCATTATCTAATTTATGACCTGATTCTCTCGAATACAGGGAATTAGATAACTACTTTTTAAAAGGGACTTCCTTAATCTGGGTATTTTTTTTGCAATACTTCATACCCATTGTATGGGCGTAAACCTTAAGCTTCGAGTTATCGGTCAAGCGGATAAACTTCAGTGCTCCTCCTCGAAATTAAATAGATCTACCTTTCATGTAGTGAAACCTGGCTAACACGGGATTGGTTTCACTATCCGAATTGAGGTGAACTCTTTGCTTGTTTAAACAGATAAATCAATCAACTCGTTCTTGATTTCAAGTGAGAAGATGATTTATCTAAGTGGTACACAAAGCTCAGATCCCTAATAACGAGTTAGTGATACCTTGAAGAAATGTACATTACTCTTGGAATGTCTTCCCCTGTGTACTCAGAGGACCTCCTTGAAATCGAGCAATGGCGCGATTCTTAACGGGTATAAGAGCGATATTCAGATCCCAAAACAATAAACCCAAAACAGTAAATTTATTAAGCGAAATTGACAAATTCTTTGGAAGCGAAGGCGGGAAAGATAAATTACGATTATAACGTTCACTTAATGGAGAAGTTGGCGTTCATGATGCTGGAGTACGATACGGCTTCCTCACGATCATAAGAATAGCGTAAATCGACCCTTGAAACAATCGAATTCGAAATTTGTCTGAACTTCAAACATTCGGTAGTAATTTGAAAAAATTGAAATGCGCATTACGACAGCTCTACTTGATAACATCAGTTCGGAAAATACAACGAAAATGAAGACACCAGAGCATAATCTGCTCTAAAATGACGGAGCTAAAAATTAAGAAAAAGAAAAGAAAAGAAAAGAAAAATAAAGAAAATGAGCCTTGACTATCAGTTCCTCTCGTCTGTGGCCATGTGGCTGCTTTAATGGAGTTGGATATTTGCGTGTTTATAGGGTTCCTCAATTGGGCCTAATCCCGATGTAGCTGTTGTGGTTTCGTATCGGGCCCGAGTCGCGAGTCGCGACTTCAGTTTCCTTGTCGTGACATCATCGATGTCGCGACATCAATCTCACGTCGCGACATCAACTTACCCTATGTAGCCTTGATTTGGTCCTTCCTGAGGTCGCGACATCAATATCTTGTCGCGACATCTTCTCACGTCCTGGCAGGTTTCAATTCTTCTCTCCTGATGTCGCGACTTCGATATCTTGTCGCGACCTCAGCTCAAGTCATCTGCAGTCTTCAACTGATGTCTTCAGATGTCACGACATCCATCTCTTGTCGCGACATCATCTTAGAGGTTTGTAAGCTTCAACTGGTCGCTCCTGTTGTCGCGACTTCAATATCTTGTCGCGACATCACCACGAGATTCACGCAGCTTGTGGAAATGGTGGAACGATGTCACGACGTGAGCTGAGCCTTTATGCAATTGGATGATCGTTACGGATGTCGGCGACCCGTTTCTCTTATCGCGACATCATCTTAAGGAAGCTATGAAGCTTCAAGCGAGTAAGCTCCTGATGTCGCGACGTCAATATCTTGTCGCGACATCTCTTCACGTCTTTGCAGCTTTGATCTGGTCGTTCCTGATGTCGCGACATTAGTCTCATGTCGTGACCTCATTTCATGAAGCTTTACCCTTCCAGCTGGCAGATGCGGTGGCCGACGATCTCATGTCGCGACATAAGCATGTCATCTGCGAGTCTTCAGGCGATGGTTCTAGCGATATCGTGACTTCAGCCTCTTGTCGTGACATCATCAATGTCGCGACATCAACTTAAGTTCCGGTGGCTTCATCAGTCCAAACCTCTCATAGCTTAAAAGGTGTTTCTGTTGTCGCGACCTCTTATCGATCCGACATCCAAGCTGTTGTGCGACCTCGAATCTTGTCGCTGGCGATCGTTCTCTTAGCTCTTGATACCCTTCAACTCTTGTCACAGTACTTACTGTCATGACCTGCATGAATTCGCTAAATTTCTTGGTGTCGCGACCTCGGAATTTATTTGTGCGAACCCAGCGCATCGATGAATGACTGATTCTTTCCATTTTACGCTCTGCCATTCGGCGCATCTTTCTTCCACTTATTGCTATATTTTCTGCTTTTCTTTCTCTCTTCCTGCTATGTAATTTAGTGAGTTTCTTCGTAATTCTGTATATTAATTATTCAATTTAAAATCAAGCGAGAAAAATGGACTAAAAAATATAGATGACTTAAGCTCATCAGCAGAACACGGTCAGGGTGTATGGCGAAAGCCTTCGAAGCCCGATGCCCTAAGCCTTGATTGGTTGGGAGTCATCGACCAAGTGTTCTCTACATGGGTGGATAGGTAAAGTGAAGCAGATTGTAGGGTGATTTTGAAGTCATTCGGGTCAGAGTGAAGCTGTAGGTTGTGGTCGATGATCCTTTTTGGCTTGATGCTAAACCTTAATTGGTTGGGGAGTCATCGGTGGACCCCCGTTAGGACTTTGGTGAAGTCGGATTTTAAGCATTGCACCTTCTGATAGCAAGTTGAATAAAGAAGGAGGTGTAACTATCCTATCTAGGTTGTTACGACAACCCAAGGCCATGCGATGCTGGAGTTGGGGGGAGGGACAGTTTGCGATTTATTGGCTCGTCTGGTTACATAAAGAACCATTAGACTTTGGTGGAAATTCAAGTTGAGAATCATGGAACCAATATTGACCTAAAAATTGTTCTTGTATGGTTTTGGCTCTTTCATGTCGGTTTTCAAACTTGGTGCCAATTTTTCAGTTTAAAGGTAATGTTTATATTTGCATAAACCTTTTTGAATCATAAACTTTTTGAAAATCACTGCATGCATCTCCTTTTTGTTTTTGCATTGCTAAGGGACTAGCAACGTTTCGGTTGGGGGGTATGATTAGTGCTGAAGTGCTATTTTGAGCCACTACATTTGAGATAGGTTTTTGGTGCTTTTCTGCGCCTTAATCATGTCGATAAAACGATTGAAGTGTTGGCGGGTCTTCTTAGTATCACTTATGCGTTTAGAGGTTATTTTTGGTTGTTTTGCGAGGTTTGCGTACCTTGAGAATTCAATATCAAGATATATATATGCTTAACCATGAAGATTGAACCAATTTATCGGCCTTGGCTGAAATTCAATGAAGAATGAAAGCGAAAGTGATGAAAATGGATGCGATAGAGGAAGCGATAAAAAGCAATGCGTGAAGACGTGATTCGGAAAATTTAAGCTAAGATTGCGAAAATTTCGTGGGATTCTTGAGGCCCCCAACAATCTAGCGAAATTGAGAAATTTCGCTAGGCTTCAAAATTTCGCTATGCACTGTTCCTAGCGAAATTACACACTTTCGCTATCTCTTAAAAATTTATTCGCTAAGCGAAATTTCGTATGTGAAATTGCCAGTGCCTAGCGAATTCTCTGATTAAGCTATCTCGTGCAATTTAGCTGCCTAGCGGGGAAATTTTATTAAACTATGAGCTTTTTCATACCTAGCGAAATTGTTCTGCCTAGCGAAATCTCCTGCATTGTCATCTTTGTGTAATAAATGCAAACCGACCTCATTTTGGTGTATTACTTCTTTGTCCCTTGTTTTAGCCAAAATGTTAGGCTTCCTTGTATTTTCATACATTGGGTGGTCTATATAAACCCCCGTAGTTTTGTAACCTAAGCGATCTTTTGGCCTGATTTACTGTTTATGTAAACTCCATCTTAGCATCTTTAGTTAAGGTTTGGTTTTCTCTTCTCTCTCATCTTTTTTTCCCTTATTTTCCTAGAGGCTGCCAAACACCCCTCTTGAGGATGACAACTCAAAGAGATGCTTGAAACTAGCCCCTTTTCTTTGAAAGAGGAGGTAGCTGAAAGAAAGCTTGGTTATTGGGCGGGTTGCGGGTTGTCCTCATGTGTTAAATGCTACGAGTGTGCTTGTATTTATGGCTCCCGTCTTCTCAAGCTAGGGTTGAATATCATTTAATGTTATTACTTTGGCCAATACTTACCATGCTTTAGGATACGATTGCATACTTGTTGCTAGATATGCGTAGTTCTTTTAGATGGCCTTTCAAGGCCACTAAAATGATGTTGAATGTTAGGGTTTCAAACTAAAAAGGGCTGTAGATGCATGTTACCTGTGTTGACTCAAATAGGAGTGATTCTAAGGTTAGGTTTGCTAGTTAAACAAAGATCCGGTTATGGCTTGGACTATAGGTTGCTTGTCATAATGCAAGGATAAAACCCGAGGACACTTGTTTGCCCTATGTTATCAAGTTAATGACCTAAATCTTCAAAGTTACCTTTTCACACTCCACTTTCAGTTTTTACAATTGATTAGCGATTGAAGCAAACTCTACCTTTGTTTTTTGAAACAAATCCAGAAAAATCCAAACTAAAAGCCTCACCATTTCCTTGATGCATGTTATTCATAGGATGAACCACGTCAGAGTGTTGACCACACAGACCACTATCTTGCGGTAGCTTGACTCTGGCGATGGGAGGAATACTGGAAACAAATTTTGTTGATTCATCTCACCTACCGTGTACGAATCAATTTATACAGGTTTAGGTTTAATGTTTTTGATCTGAATATCGGTTTCTTATACTGTTTAAGGTTTGTTTCATTGCTCACGATTTCAAGGAGTCCTCTGCATTGACACGAAGGCATTCTGAGAGTTATGAACATTTCCTTGAAGAGTATATTAACTGTATTAGAATCCTAATGAGCTTTGAGGTTTATAAGTTTACTTAGATAAATCCTCTTCTCACTTGAAATCCAGAAAGAGTTGAATGGAGTTATCAATTTAAACAAGCGGAGAGTTCACCTCGATTGAATAGTGAAGCCAATCCATTAGTTGAGATCCTAATCAAGAGAGAGGGTGATCTATTCTAATTTAGGAAGCGACGAAGTTGTATATCCTTGCTTGTAGATAACTTGGGAGCTAAGGTTTCTGATCCATAAAATGGGTAAATGTGCAAAAGAAAAATACCCAGATTAAGGAAATCCTTATTAAGTAGTCATCTAATTCCTGTCTTGAAAGAATCGGAAAATTAGATAATGAAGCGTGGAGTGTGGAGAGATCGGTTAATGCTGGCTAAGCGCCTTGGGCTTGATTTTAAAGCACGAAATACCTGACAATTTTATCGAGTGTTAACTACGAAATTGATACTTCACAATAGCGTGTTTTGATGTGTCCTCTAAAAGATAACTATTTAGTGTCCATTTATTTTTTAGCTATTCATTATTCTTTATTCTTTGGAATTCCGGTTATTTGATTAGTCATTCTTTTTCCTTATACTTGTATATTTAACGACACGAGAATTTGGATCACAATGTCATGTTAAGTCGAGTAGTATGGAGCTTGAGTAGTCGGGTAGTTGATCTAGAATTCTTGAAGTCTACGGATAGATATACGGACTTATATCCATTTTCTTACTTGTCGGCTTTTGTGCACTTAGGATATTAAGCGTGGCAAAATTGAAAATGATTTACTCTAGGAGATTTTTGATCTATATAGTAGAAGGTCTTAACAAGTTTTATGGCGCCGTTGCCGGGGATTAGTTAATAGTCCTTTGGTAATAGTGTCATAACCTTGTACATATGTGTGTTGTTCCTAACAAGTTTTATGGCGCCGTTGCCGGGGACTTGTTAATAGTCCTTTGGTAATAGTGTCATAACCTTGTACATGTGTTTTGGTCTTAACAACGAACTCTTCACAGCGAGCTACTGGGCTACGGGCACTGAGGCCTTTGTGGCGATCCAGCCTGAGCTGATTTGACTCCTTAGGCAGCGTGGCCTGTTCAGAGTAGACGAACTCTTCATAGCGAGTTACTAGGCTCCGGGCGCTGAGGCATTGGTGGCGATCCATCCTGAGCTGAACTGACTCCTAGGTTGCGTGGTCTGTGCAGAGTAGATGAACACATCAAAGTAATTTCACTAGGCTCCGGTGGTACTAGTGGCGATCCGGCTGGTGATCGACTCCTTGGGCGTGGCTGTGCGAGTGAGCGAACTATTCAAAGCGACTCTTGGAGGCTTGGCGCGGCTCCTTGGTGGCGATCCAGCTGGTGATCCCGATCTAGGCTACGTGGCTGTCACGAAATGAGATGAACTCGTCGAAGTCATTTCTTGGGCTCCGGCGAGGGCCTTGGTGCGTCCAGCTGGTGATCGACTCCTGGGGCTGCGTGGCCTGTCTATAGTAGATGAACTCGTCAAAGCGAGCTATTGGGGCTGCAGTGACGAGAGGCCTTAGTGGCGATCCGGCTGGTGATCGACTCGTGGTAGTGGCCTATGCGAGGTAGGCAGACTCTTCAGAGCCAGCTCTTGGGCTCCGGCGGCGAGGCTGTGGCGATCCCGGCTGGTGATCGATCATGGCGGCGTGGCTGTGCGGAGTAGACGAACTCTTGAGAAGCCATTTCTGGGGCACCGGCGTTGAGGCCTTTGTGGCGATCCGGCTGGCCCGATCCTAACTCTGAGGCTGCGAACTAAAGCGAGTAGATTAACTGCGCAAGTGAGCTACAGGCTCGGTATGAGAGGCCTTGGTGGCGATCAGCTGAGTTGATCGACTCATAGGTAGGCGTGGCTGTCTGAAGTAGGCGAAGACTCTTCAAGCGAGGCTCTTGGGCTCCGGGCGAGGGCCTTGATGGCGATCGGTCCCGGCGTCGACTCTAGGATACGTGGCTTTGTGCGAGTCGAATGAACTCGTCAAAGTGAGCTCTTTGAGCAGACACGAGGCTAGAGTGAGATCCGGCCTGAATTTGATCGACTCTAGGTTGCGTGGCATGTGCGGAGACCGGATGAACTTCGTCAAGGGGCTGCTGGGCTCGGGCACCTAAGGCCTTGGTGGCGATCCAGCCTGAGCTGATCTGACTCCTTAGGCAGCGTGGCCTGTGCAAAGTAGATGAACTCTTCAAAGCGAGCTACAGGGCTCCGAGCATTGAGGCCTTTGTGGCCATGAGCTGATCTAACTCCTAGGCTGCGCGGACTGTGCAGAGTAGATTAACTCGACAAAGTGAGCTACAAGGCTCCAGGCGCTGAGGCCTTGGTGGCGATCCAGCCTGAGCTAATCTGACTCCTTAGGTAGTGTGGCCTGTGCAAAGTAGACGAACTCTTGAGCGAGCTGCGGGCTGCAGGCGGCCCGGGCAGCAGTGGCGATCCGACCTTAGGCGATCGACTCCTAGGTTCACGTGGCTTGTCACGGAGTAGATGAACTCATCAAAGTGAGCCTCTTGGGCTCGGTGGCGGCCCGAGGCCAGGTGGCGATCAACTGGTACGATCGACTCACTGAGGCTGCGTGGCGCTGTGTATGGAAGTAGATGAACTTCGTCGAAGATTTGCGGGTTAGAGACCTTTGACCTTGGTGGCGATCCGGCCAGGCGATGCGACTCCTTAGAGGCTGCGTGGCTGTGCGAGTGAAGCGAACTCTTCAGCGAGCTATTGGGCTGCAGGCGAAGCCTTGGAGTGGCGATCGGCTGGTACGTCGACTCCTTTGGCGGCGTGGCTGTGCGGAGTAGGCGAACTCTTCATAGCGGTGCGTGCTCCGTCATTGGGCCTTGGTGGCGATCAACTGGCTTATCGACTCTAGGTTAAGTGGCCTATGCGAGTAGATGAACTGCGTCAAAGTGAGCTACTAGGCTCCGGCGCGGGGTGCAGTGGCGATCCATCTTGTCGCGTCGACTCATGGCGTGGCACATGCGAGTAGACGAACTCATCAAAGCGAGCTACTAGGCTTCGGGCGCTGACTCCTTGGCGGCGATCCAGCCCGAGCTAATATGACTCCTAGGCTACGTGGCCTGTGCATAGTAGATAAACTCGTCAAAGTCATCTCTTGGGCTCGGGATTTGGGCCTTGAGTGGCGATCGGCTGGCTGATATGACTCTGAGGCTGCGTGGCACGTGCGAGTAGAATTCGTCAAGAGTGAGCTACTAGGCTCGGTAGCTGAGGCCTTGGTTGCGATCCGGCTGGTGATCACGACTCCGCTAGGTTGAGTGCCTATGCGAGTGAGCGAACTCTTGAAAGCGAGCTGCGGGCTCGGCGTTGAGACCTTTGTGGCGATCGGCCGGGTGATCCTCGCTCCTAGGCGGCATGGCACATGCGAGTAGACGAACTCTTCAAAGCGAGCTATAGGGCTCCAAGCATTAAGGACTTTGTAGCGTCATGCGCGTCGACTCTAGAGGCTGCGTGAGGTGTGCCAGTGAATTAACTCGGCAGACTAATTTCTGAGTCCGGCGTATGGGCCTTGGTTGCGATCCGGCTGGTGATCTCGACTCCTTAGGTAGCGTGGCTGTGCCGTAGGCAAGACTCTTCAAAGGGAGGCTGTTTGGGATCCGGGGGTGGGGCCTTGGTGGCGATCCGGCTGAGCTGATCGACTTCTGAGGCTCGTGGCTGTGCGAGTAATTTGAACTCGTCGAGTGAATCTTTGGGCTCGGGCGGCCCGGGCTAGGTGGCGATCTAACTGGTAGTTGACTCCTGACTCGTGGCACATGCGGAGGCGGAATGAACTCGTCAAGGGCTACCTGTCGGTATTTGTCTGTAGTGGCGATCTGCTGGTGATCAGGCTCATGGGCGTGGCTGTGCGGAGTAGTCGAACTCTTGAGCGGTTATCGGGGCTCCGGCGTTGGGGCCTTTGTGAGCGATCAGGCTGGTGATCGAGCTCCTAGAGGCTGCGCGGACAATGCAGTAAGTTAACTCAGCAAAGTGGTACACAAGGCCCGGGCGACGGCGCCTTGAGTCGGCTGTGATCTCGACTCCTTAGGTAAGCGTGGCTGTGCAAATGACGAACTCTTGAAAATTTATTAGGCTCAGCGACCCGAGGCCTTGGTGGCCAGTCCGGCTGAGGCGAATCGACTTCTAGGCTACGTGGCTGTGCGGAGTAGATGAACTCGTCAAGAAGAAGTGAGCCTCTTGCGATCCGGTGAGCTGAGTGACGATCGAACTGGTGATCGACTCGCATTCGCGTGGTGTGCATAGTAGATGAACTCGTCAAAGGGAGCTACTGGGCTCCGAGCGTTGAGACCTTGGTGGCGATCTAGCTTGAGTTGATTTGACTCCTTAGGCTGTGTGGCCTGTGTAGAGTAGACGAACTTTTCAAAATGAGCTATTGTTTTGAAATTAAGGCGCTGGTGGCGATCGGCTGGCGATCTGACTTCCTAAGTTGCGTGGCTGTGCGAAAAGATGAACTTCGTCAGAGTGACCACTAGGCTCGAGGCGAACCTTGAGTAAGCCAGTCAACTGGTGATCGACTCCTAAGAGCGGCGTGGCGCATCGATGGCGAACTCATCAAGCGAGCTACTAGAGGCCTCGGCGCTGACTCGCTTGGTGGCGATCCGGCTGGTGTCACGACTCTGAGCTAGTGGCTTTGTCTCGAGTGGATGAACTCATGAAGTCGGCCCCTCTTTGGGGTACCTTGCGGGCCTAGGCCTTGGTGGCGATCTAACACGGTGATTTGACTCTTGGGAACAACTGGCCTATGCGGGAGAAGATTAACTCGTCGATAGAGCTTGGCTTGGGCTCGGCGTGCAGAGTATGGTGGCGATCGGCCAGGCTGATCGACTCCTTGAACAGTGGCTGTGCGAGTGCGAACTCTTCAAAAGCGAGCTCTTGAGGCTCCGGTATTTGAGGTAGCACATGGCGATCCATCTGGTGATCGACTCTAAATTGCGTAGCTGTCTTGATAGATGAACTCGTCGAAGTGAGCTACTAGGCTCGGTATTTGAGGTATGGTAGGCGATCGGTAGGCGATCGACCCTTAGAGCGTGGCTGTGCGAGGTAGCTGAACTCTTGAGCGAGCTAATGGGCTTGGGCGCTAAATCCTTGGTGTCTTTGGCGTCCTAGCTGGTGATCGACTCCCCAGGCTCGTGAACTGTGCGAGTAGATAAACTCGTCAAAGGGAGCTACTGGGCTCCGGGGTTTGAGGCCTTGGTGGCGATCCAGCCTGAGCTGATCTGACTCCTTAGGGTGCATGGCCTGTGCAAAGTAGACGAACTCTTTGAAGCGAGCTACTAGGCTCTGGGAGTTGAGGCCTTGGTGGCGATCCGGCTGGCGGTCGACTCATGGGCGTGGCTGTGCGAGTAGACGAACTCTTCATAGCGAGCTGCGTTCGAGAGGCATGGTGATCGGCACGAGGCGTCGACTCTGAGTTCCGTGGCACGTTGAGTAGATAGACTCGTCGAAGTGGTACTAGGCTGGAATTTGAGGCCTTAGTGGCGATCCGGGCGGAAGTTGATGTCGGACTCCTTGGAAACAACGTGGCTTGTCGCGAGTAGGCGAACTCTTCAAGCGAGCTACTAGATGTTTGAGGCCTTGGTGGCGATCCGGCTGGCCGGATTTGACTCTACTGGGGCTACGTGGCTGTGCAGTAGATGAACTCGTGAAGTGAGCCTCTGCGGGCTCCGGGGCGCGAGGCCTAAGTGGCGATCGAGCTGGCGATGCGACTCTCTGAGGCTGCGTGGCTGTGTAGAGTAGATGAACTCGTCAAAGGGAACTATTGGGCTCGGCGTTGAGCAGCAGTGGCGATCAACTGACTGATCGACTCTTTAGAGGTGCGTGGCCTATGTAGATTAGGCGAACTCTTCAAAAGCGAGCTCTTTGGGCTCGGCGTGACGTATGGTGGCGATCCGATATCAGGCGATCGACTCCTAGGTTGTGGCTGTCTCGAGTAGATGAACTCGTCGAGAAGTGAGCTACTAGGCTCGGTGTTGAGGAATAGTGGCGATCGGCTGGTGATCGACTCTGACTCGTGGCGATTGTAAAATGGATGAACTCATCGAAGTCATTTCTTGTTTGTAAGAACCCTAGGCCTTGGTGGCGATCTAACTTTGGTGATTGACTCTTAATTCGCGTGGCCTATCTGATAGATTAACTTCGTCGATGTGTATTTGGGCTCGGCGCTGAGGCCAGCGGTGGCGATCGGCGGTGATCTAATCGCGGGCTGCGTGGCACGTGGCGAATGCTTGAACTCTTCAAGCGAGCTCTTTGGGCTCCGGGCGCGAGGCCTTTATGGCGATCCATCTGGTGATCGACTCTGAGCATGGCACGGTGCGAGTAGATGAACTTCTCCAAAGTGAGCTAGTATGCTACGGGCGCTGAGGCCTTAGTGGCGATCCAGCCTTAGCTGATCTGACTCCTTAGGCAGCGTGGCCTGTGCAGAGTAATTGAACTCTACAAAGCGAGCTAATGGGCTTGGGCGCTAAATCCTTGGTGGCGATGTAGCCTGAGCTGATCTGACTCCTAGGCTAGGTGGCCTGTGCAGAGTAGATAAACTCGTCAAAGGGAGCTACTAGGCTCCGGGGTTTGAGGCCTTGGTGGCGATCCTGCCTGAGCTGATCTAACTCCTTAGGGTGCATGGCCTGTGCAGAGTAGACGAACTCTTTGAAGTGAGCTACTAGGCTCCGGGCGTTGAGGCCTTGGTGGCGATCCAGCCTGAGCTGATCTGACTCCTTAGGCAGCATGGCATGTGCAGAGTAGACGAACTCTTCATAGCGAGCTACTAGGTTCCGGGCGCTGAGGCCTTGGTGGCGATCCGGCTGGTGATCACGATCACCAGGTTGCGTGGCGCTGTTCGAGTAGATGAACTTCGTGAAGTGAGCTAGGCTCGGAGCATTTGAGGCCTTAGTGGCGATCTAGACTGAGCTGATCGGACTCCTTAAGCAACGTGGCCTGTGCAGAGTAGACGAACTCTTCAAAGCGAGCCTCTTGCCCAGGCTTCCCGGCGGCGAAGACGTAGTGGCGATCCCGGCTGGGGCGGATCGACTCCTAGGCTACGTTGTCTGTCTTGAGTAGATGAACTCGATCCAAAGTGAGCCCCTCTTGGGCTCGGGCGGGCCTAAGTGGCGATCGGCTGTTGATCGACTCTGAGCTGCGTGGCACAGTGTAGAGTAGATGAACGTCAAAGACTCACGGGCTGCGGGCGTTGAGGCCTTGGTGGCGATCCGGCTGAGCTGTCGACTCTTTAGTTTGCGTGGCACGTGTAGATTGAGCGAACTCTTCAAGCGAGCTCTTTGGGCTCGGCGCGAGCGCGCTGGTGGCGATCAGCTGAGGGCGTCGACTCCTAGGTTGCGTGGCTGTCTGAAAGTAGATGAACTCGTCGAGTGAGCCAGGCTCGGGGCGCGAAGGCCTTAGTGGCGATCCGGCTGGCCCACGTCGACTCATGGCCGGCGTGGCACGAATCTAGAAAGTGGAGACGGACTCATCAAGCGAGCTCTTTGGGCTTGGCCCGACTCTTTGGTGGCGATCGACTGGTGATCTTACTCTGAGGCTCACGTGGCACATGGAGAGTAGATGAACTCGTTATCTTGGGCTCCAGGGAGCTAAGGCCTTGGTGACGATCTAACTGGTGATCGACTCTTGGCTGCGTGGCTGTGCGAGTAGATGAAGCCCGGTCAATGTTAGCTACTAGGCTCAGGCCCGTGAGGCCTTGAGTGGCTATCGGCTGAGGCGATCGACTTCTTAGAAGTTGCGTGGCGCTGTGTAGAGTAGACGAACTCTTCAAATCGAGCTAATGGGCTCCGGGCGCTGAGGCCTTTGTGGCGATCCATCCTGAGGCGGGGCGACTCATGGCTGCGTGGCTGTGCGAGAGTAGATGAACTCGTCGAAAGGGTTCTTGGGCTGCGGGCGTTGGGGCCTTGGTGGCGATCGGGCTGAGACGTCGACTCATAGGCATCGTGGCTTGTCTGAGTAGGCCAAGGAAGTACTTGAGAAATTTCTGGGGCCGGCTAACTCCTTGGTGGCGATCCGGCTGGCGATCGACTCTAGAACAGTGTCTGTGCAAAGTAGATGAACTTCGTCGAAAGTGAGCTACTAGCCTCCCGGCGTGAAGACCTTGTGTGATCGACTGGTGATCGACTCCTTAGGTTGCGTGAAGCTATGCAGTACACGAACTCTTCAATGCGAGCTCTTTGGGATCGAGGCGGCGAGGCCTTGATGGCGATCGGCTGAGCTGATATGACTCACAGAGGCTGCGTGGCCTGTGCTGAGTGGATGAACTCGTCGAAGTGAGCTGGCTCACGGGAGGCGGGCCATAGTGGCGGCCAGAGCTGGCAGTCGGCTCGCCAGAACTGCGTGGCACGTGTAAATAGATGAACTTTCGTCGAAGTGAGTCTTTGGGCTCTGGCGGCCGGGGCTTTGGTGGCGATCCAGCCTGAATTGATATGACTCCTTAGGCTGCGTGGCCTGTGCAGTGTTCATGAACTCGTCAAAGTGAGCTACTAGGCTCCGGGCGCGGAGGCCTTGGTGGCGATCCAGCCTGAGCTGATCTGACTCCTTAGGCTGCGTGGCTTGTGCAGAGAAGACGAACTCTTCAAAAGCAAACTCTTGAGCTCAGTGATGAGGCATTAGTAGCGATCGATCTGGTGATCTTACTCTTAGGCTACGTGACTTGTGCTGAGTAGATGAAATCGTCAAAGTGAGCTCTTGTGCTTGAACGCGAGGCGCGGTGGCGATCCGGCTGAGCTGATCTAACTCTTGAAATTGCGCTAGCCCGTGCAAAAGTAGATGAACTTTCGTCAAGTGATTTACCTAAGCTCGTTAGTCATAAGCGGCAATCCGGCAGTCGACTCCTTAAGCAGCTTGGCCCGTGCATAGTAGACGACCACTTTAAAGCGAGCTACTTGGCTTCGGGCGCTGAGGCCTTGGTGGCGATCCATCCTGAGTTGATCTGACTCATACGCTACTTGGCCTGTGCAGAGCAGATGAACTCGTTAAAGCAATCTTGCGGCTCGGCCGGCGAGGCGCGGAAGCGATCCCGGCTGGCGATACGTCTCCCGGCTGCGTGGCTGTCTTGAGTGAATGAACTTCGTCGAAAGTGAGCTCTTGGGCTCCGGCGAGGCCTTGATGGCGATCCGGCTGAGTTGATCGACTCCTTAAGCTGCGTGGCATGTGTAGAGTGAGCGAACTCTTGAAAGAGAGCTCACTGGGCTCGAGCGGCTGAGGCCTTGAGTGGCGATCCGGCTGAGGCGATATGACTCCATAGGCGTGGCTGTGCGAGTAAACGAACTCTTGAGCGGTATAGGAAGCTCAGCGTTGAGGCCTATATGGCCAGTCAGCTGGGCGGAATCGACTCCTAGGCGTGGCTGTGCGAGTAGATGAACTGATCAAAGTGAGCTACTGAGCTCGGGCGCCTAAGGCCTTGGTGGCGATCGACATGAATTTGATTGACTCCTTAGGCTGCGTGGCTATGCGAGAGAGGAACTCTTCAAAGCGAGCTCTTGGGCCTCTTGGCCCGAGGACTTTGTGGGCGATCCCGGCAGGCGGGGCGGCTCCTTGAGCGTGGCACGTCTTGATAGATGAACTGCGTCGAAGTGGTGATGGGGCTGCGTGGCGGCGAGGCCTTGGTGGGGATCCGGCCGGCGATCGACTCATGGCGGAGTGGCTGTACGGAGTAGATGAACTCGTCAAGTGATACTAGGCTCCGGCGCGAAGGCCTTGGTGGCGATCGGCTGGTGATCGACTCCTTAGAACATGTGACCTGTGAAGAGTGGAAACGAACTCTTGAGCGAGCCTCTTGCAGGCTCGGGCGAGGCCTTGAGTGGCGATCAACGTGAGCTGATCGGACTCAGCAGGCGGCGTGGCTGTCTGGTAGAGCGAGCTCTTTATAGCAAGCTAGTGGGCTCCGGGCGTTGAGGCATTGGTGGCGATCCAGCCTGAGCTGATCTGACTCCTAGGTTGCGTGGCCTTTGCAGAGTAAATGAACTCGTCAAAGTGAGCTAGTAGGCTCCGGGCGTTGAGGCCTTAGTGGCGATCCGGCTGAGGCGTCGACTCCTTAGGATCGCGTGGCTGTGGAGTAGGCGAACTCTTCAAAGCGAGCTGCCCGGGCCCGAGTGCGACTCCTTGGTGGCGATCCGGCTGAGCTAGTCGACTGCTAGGCTCGTGGCCTGTGCGAGTAGATGAACTCGTCGAATCAGCTCTTGGGCTCGGGGCGGGCCTTGAGTGGCGATCCAGCACGGTGATCGACTCAGGCTGCGTGGCTGTCGCGAGTAAGATGAACTCGTCGAAGTGATCAGTAGGATCGGTGGCCCGAGGCCTTGGTGGCGATCAACATGAGGCGGCGACTCATGGGCTGCGTGGCTGTGCGAGGAGAAGATGAACTCTTAAAGCGGGCTCTTGGGCCGGGCGGCGGGGCCTTTGTGGCGATCCAGCCTGAGCTGATCTAACTCCTTAGGCAGCGTGGCCTGTGCTGAGTAGACGAACTCTTCAAAGCGGTTATAGAGCTTGGCGTTGGGGGCTATATGGCGGTCCAGGCTGGTGATCGACTCTGAATGACATGCTTTGTGCGAGTAGATGAACTCGATCAAGAGAAGTGAGCTACTAGGCTTAGAGTGAGGCCTTGGTGAGCGATCGACTGGTGATATGACTCTAAGTTTGTGGCACGTGCGGAAGAATTCGTCAGAAATTGAGCTCTTGGGCTCGGCCCGAGGCCTTGGTTGCGATCCGGCTGAGTTGATCGACTCCTTAGGGTGAGTGCCTTGTGCGGAAGCGGTGAACTCTTCAAAGTGAGCTCTTTGGGCTCTGGCGAGGCCTTGGTGGCGATCCAGCCTGATCTGATCTGACTCCTAGGCGGCGTGGCGTGCGAGTGACGAGACTCTTGGCGGTATAGAGCCGGCGTTGAGGCCTTTGTGGCTTGATCCGGCTGAGTTGAAGCGGACTCCTTGGCGGCGTGGCACGTGCGAGGAGTAGACGAACTCATAGCGAGCTACTGGGTTCCGGCGGCGAGGCATGGTGGCGATCGGCTGGTGATCGACTCTAGGTTGCGTGGCCTGTTCAGAGTAGATGAACTAGTCAAAGTGAGCTACTAGGCTCCGGGGCGCGGGGCCTTAGTGGCGTCCTGGGCGAGGCGATCGGACTCCTTAAGCAGCGTGGCTGTGCGGAGTGGGCAGGCCTCTTTGCTTGAGCTGTTGGGCTCGGCGAGGGCCTTGGTGGCGATCCGGCTGAGGCGGATCGACTCCTAGGCTCCGTTGCTGTCTTGAGTAGATGAACTCGTCAAGTAGGCCTCTTGCGGGCTCGGGCGGCGGGCCTAAGTGGCGATCCAACTGGCGATCGACTCCTGAGGTACAACGTGGCTGTGTAGAGTAGATGAACTCGTCAAAGAGACTATTGGGCTCCGGGCGTTGAGGCCTTGGTGGCGATCGGCTGGGCTAATCGACTCTTTGGGGCTGCGTGGCTGTGTAGATTAGGCAGACTCTTGAGCGAGCTCTTGGGCTCCGGCCCGGCAGCCTTGGTGGCGATCCGACTGGTGATCGGCTCCTGGGTTCGCGTGGCACGTACAAAGTAAGATGGACTAGTCGAAGTGAGCCCAGCTAGGCTCACAGACGTGGGCCTTAGTGGCGATCCGGCTGGCGATCGACTCCTTAGGCAGCGTGGCCTGTGCAAAGTAGACGAACTCATCAAAGCGAGCTACTGGGCTTCGGGCGCTGACTCCTTGGTGGCGATCCAGCCTGAGCTGATCTTACTCCTAGGCTACGTGGCCTATGGAGAGTAGATGAACTCGTTAAAGTCAGCCTCACCCGGGCTCGGAATTTGAGGCCTTTGTATGGCGATCTAACTGGCGATCGACTCTTAGAACGTGTGGCTGTGCGAGTAGATGGGCGGGTCAATGTTAGCTACTAGACTCCGGCCCGGCCCGAGGCCTTGGTGGCTATCCCGACTGGCGATCGACTTCTTAAGCTGCGTGGCACGTGTAGAGTAGGCGAACTCTTCAAAGCGAGCTACTGGGCTCCGGGCGCTGAGGCCTTTGTGGCGATCCATCTGGCTTGGGGAGCAGCCAAGCGAACGACGCAGTGGCGGTGGATGGATGGGTCAGGGGGTTGTGGATGCGGGCGTGGAGCCTTGGTGGCGTCGAGCCTGGTACGTCGATCGCTTAGGCATCGTGGCTTGTGCGAGTAGGCGAAATCTTGGCCCATTTCTGGGGCTTGGTATTAACTCCTTGGTGGCGATCCCGGCTGAGGCGATCGACTCTCTGAGGCTGCGTGTCTGTAAGTAGATGAACTTCGTCAAAGTGAGCTACTAGCCTCCGGTGAGGGCCTGTGGCGATCGACCTGGCGATCTGACTCGTAGGTTGCGTGGCTTATGCGGTACAGAACTCTTCAATGCAGGCTGCGGGATCCATTTGAGGCCTTAGTGAGCGTCGAGCTGGCGATTATGACTCCTAGGCTGCGTGGCTTATGCAGAGTAGATGAACTCGTCAAAGTGAGCTACTGGGCTGCGGGCGCTGAGGCCTTAGTGGCGACCGAGCTGAGAGCGGATACGACTCCTTAGAGGCTGCGTGGCGCAATGTAAAGTAGATGAACTCGTCAAGAGTGAAGTCTTGGGCTCATTGTGTTGAGGCTTTAGTGGCGATCCGGCTGAATTGATGACTCCTTAAGGCTGCGTGGCTGTCTGCGGTGTTCATGAACTCGTCGAGTGAAGCTGCTGGAGCTCCGGCGAGGCACTTGTGGCGATCCGGCTGGTGATCGACTCCTTAGGCTGCGTGGCTTGTGCAGAGAAGACGAACTCTTCAAAGCAAGCTACTGAGCTCCGAGCGATGAGGCATTAGTGGCAATCCAGTCTGAGCTGATCTTACTCTTAGGTTGCGTGGCTTGTGCAGAGTAGATGAAATCGTCAAAGTGAATTTCTTGAGGCTGCGACGCGAGGCCTTGGTGGCGATCCGGCTGGCGATCTAACTCTTAAGGTACATGGCGCGTCTGAAATAGATGAACTCGTCAAAGTGAGCACTAAGCTCAGGCGTTTGAGTCATAAGCGGCAATCGGCGAGCGTCGACTCCTTAAGCGTGGCCCGTTATAGTAGGCGACCTCTTTAAGCGAGCTCTCTCTTGGGCCCCGGTATTGGCGAGGCCTTGGTGGCGTCCATCTGAGTTGATCGACTCATCGCTACTTGGCTGTGCGGAAGCGAGATGAACTTCGTTAAGCGATACTTGGGCTCCGGTAGAGGCCTTGGAGGCGATCCGGCTGGTGATCTGTCTCCCCAGAAAGAGTGCGTGGCTGTGCGAGTAGATGAACTGATCAGTGAGCTCTTTGGGACCCGGGCGAGGCCTTGATGGCGATCGGCCCCAGTTGATACAGCTCCTTGGGGTGCGTGGGCGTGTGTAGAGTAGGCAGACTCTTCAAAGGCTCTTGGGCTCGGGCGCTGAGGCCTTGGTGGCGGTCCGGCTGAGGCGATATGACTCCATAGCGTGGCTGTGCGAGTAGACGAACTCTTCGGAGCGAGCTAGAGCTCGGCGTTGAAGGGCACATATGGCGGTCGGCTGGTGATCGACTCTGACGAGGGGCGTGGCACGTGCGAGTAGATGAACTCGTCAAAGTGAGCTACTAGGCTCCGGGCGCTAAGGCCTTGGTGGCGATCCAGCATGAGCTGATTTGACTCCTTAGGCTGCGTGGCCTATGCAGAGAAGAGGAACTCTTCAAAGCGAGCTCTTGAGACTCTTGGCCCCGAGGACTGTGGCGATCCGACGAGGCCCGGGGCGGCTCCTTAGGCGGCGTGGCTGTGCGGAAGTAGATGAACTTCGTCAAAGTGAGCTATTGGGCTGCGGCTGAGGCCTTAGTGGGGATCGGCTGAGTGATCGACTCATATGGCGGAGTGGCACGTGCGAGTGAATGAACTCGTCGAAGTGAGCTACTAGGCTCGGCGCGAGGCCGCGGTGGCGATCCCGGCTGGTCGATCACGACTCCTTAGAACATGTGACACGTGAAGAGTAAACGAACTCTTGAGCGAGCCTGCGGAGCTCCGGGCGAGGCCTTGGTGGCGATCCGGCGTGAGCGTCGGACTCCTTAGGCGGCGTGGCACATGCGAGTAGGCAGACTCTTTATAGCAAGCTAGTGGGCCAGGGCGTTGAGGCATTGGTGGCGATCGACTGGTGATCGACTCTTTAGGATGCGTGGCCTTTGCAGAGTAAATGAACTCGTCAAAGTGAGCTAGTAGGCTCCGGGCGTTGAGGCCTTAGTGGCGATCTTGGCACATTTGATCGACTCCTTAGGATCTCGTGGCTGTGGAGAGTAGACGGAACTCTTCAAGCGAGCTCTTGGGCTTAGTCTTGACTCCTTGAGTGGCGATCGGCCACAGGCTGATGCATTGCTAGGCTCGTGGCTGTGCGAGTAGATGAACTCGTCAAAAAAGATCAGCTCTTGCGGGCTCCGGGTAGGGCCTTCAGTGGCGATCCGGCTGGCGGTGATCGACTCGAGGCTGCGTGGCTGTCTTGAGTAGATGAACTCGTGAAGTGATCAAGCGGGATCGACGGCGAGGCCTTGGTGGCGATCAACATGGTGACGTCCTTAAGGCTGCGTGGCCTGTGCAGAGAAGATGAACTCTTAAAAGCGAGCTCTTTTTGGGCCCGGTAGAGGCCTTTGTGGCGATCAACTGAGCCAGTCTAACTCCTTAGGCGTGGCTGTGCGGAAGTAGGCAGACTCTTCAAGCGAGGCTATAGAGCTTCGGCGTTGGGCTATATGGCGGTCGGCTGAGGCTTTGATGCGGCTCACAGGCGGCATGGCTGTGCGGGAGTAGATGGGCTCGTCAAAGTGAGCTGCCCAGGCAGGGCGGGGCCTTGGTGGCGATCCCGGCTGGTGATATGACTCTGGAGCCCGTGGCACGTGCGAGAGAAGGAATTCGTCAAAGTGAGCTCTTTGGGCTCGGCGGCCCGAGGTACTGGTTGCGATCCGGCTGAGTTGATCTGACTCCTTAGGAATTTGAGTGCCTTGTGCAGGCGGACAGACTCTTGAGAAGTGAAATTTCTTGGGCTCTGGCCCGAGGCCTTGGTGGCGATCCCGGCCCGATCGATCATTTCAGTAGGGCGGCGTGGCTGTGCGGAGTAGACGAGACTCTTCAAGCGAGCTATGGGGCTTGGCGTTGAGACCTTTGTGACGATCCAGCTGAGTTGAAGCTGACTCCATGGCAGCGTGCTTTGTCTGAGTAGATGGGCTTCGTCGAGTGAGCTCTTGCCCCAGGGCTCGGCGGGGCCGCTGGCGGGGATCGGCTGGTGATCGACTCATGGGCACGCGTGGCATGTGTAGAGTAGGCGAACTCTTTAAAAGAGAGCTCTTTGGGCTCCTGGCCCGAGGCCTTATTGCGCGATCAGCCTAGGCAGTCTAACCAGCAGGGCTGCGTGACCTATGAGTGGCCGAACTCTTGGAGGAGGAGCGGCTACTAAGTACGTAGGCGGCTGGGTGCGGTGGCGATCGGCGTGTTTGATCAAACTCCTTAAACAGCGTGGCTGTGCGAGGTAAGGCGAACTCTTCATGGCGAGCTAGTGGACCCGAGCGTTGAGGCATTAATTGGCGATCCAGCGAGCTGATCACGAGTCACAAGTTGTGTGGCACTGCGAGTAAATGACCACGTCAAAGTGAGCTACTAGGCTCCGGGCGTTGAGGCCTTAGTGGCGATCCAGCCTGACCTGATCTGACTCCTTAGGAAGCGTGGCCTGTGCAGAGTAGACGAACTCTTCAAAGCGAGCTATTGGGGTTGGTGTTGACTCATGATCAGCTGAGCTGAGTGCATTTCTTGTTCGTGGCTGTCTGAAAGTAGATGAACTCGTAGTCATTCACGGGCTCAGGGGCGGAGCCTTGGTGATGGCGATCGGCTGACCGATCGACTCAGGCTGCGTGTGTGCGAGTAGATGAACTCGTCAAAGTGAGCTACTCGGCCGAGGCGGCGAAGGCCTTGGCGGAAGTCAGCTGGCTGATCGACTCATGGGCTGAGGCATGTGGCAAGTAGGCCTCTTGTTTTGCAGATCTTGGGCTCTGGCTCTGAGGCCTTGGTGGAGATCGGCTCGCTGATCTAACTCCTTGGGGCTGCGTGACTGTGAGGAGAGAGTAGACGAACTCTTCGAGAGGCGACTCTTGCCTTGGGCTCTGGCGCGGGGCCTTGGTGGCGATCCGGCTGAGGCGTCGGACTCCTTAAGCAGCGTGGCTGTCTGCGAAGTGGGCGAACTCTTCATAGCGAGCTACTGGGCTCCGGGCGTTGAGGCATTGGTGGCGATCCAGCCTGAGCTGATCTGAGTCCTAGGTTGTGTGGCCTTTAGAGAGTAAATGACCACGTCAAAGTGAGCTACTAGGCTCCGGGCGTTGAGGCCTTAGTTGCGATCGACTGGTGATCGATATAGCATCAGTGTTTGTCGAATAAGGCGAACTCCTTCAAAGCGAGCTATTGGGCCAGTCTTGCGACTCCTTGGTGGCGATCGGCAGTGCAGTGCGACTACTAGGCTACGTGGCACAGTGCAAAGTAGATGAACTCGTCGAGTCGATTTCTTGGGCTCGGGGCGGGGCCTTGGTGGCGATCGGCTGGCGGTGATCGACCCAGGGGCTGCGTGGCTGTCTGAGTAGATGGGCTTCGTCAAAGTGATCAAGCGGCCGGGATCGAGTGCTGAGGCGCGGTGACGTCCAACATGGTGATCGACTCCTTAGATACGTGGCTGTGCGAGGAGAAAGATGAACTCTTGAATGGCTCTGCGCTGGGCTCGGTGGCCCGAGGCCTTTGTGGCGATCGGCTGGTGATCCTAACTCCTTAGGCAGCGTGGCCTGTGCAGAGTAGACGAACTCTTCAAAGCGAGCTACAGGGCTCCGAGCGTTGTGGCCTTTGTGGCGATCCAGCCTGAGCTGATCTGACTCCTCGGGTGCGCGGACTCTGCAGAGTAGATTAACTCGACAAAGTGAGCTCTGGCGCTGGGAAGGCCTTAGTGGCTATCCATTTGGTGATCGAGCTCCTTGGTAGTGTGGCACGTGCAGTAGGCAGACTCTTCAAAGCGAAATGGGCGACGGTATTTGGGTGCTGGTGGCGATCGGCTGGGTGTCGACTCTGAGCTACGTGGCTTGTCTTTAGTACATGAACTTGTCAAAAGTGAGCTCTTTGGGCTACGGCCCGAGGCCTTGGTGGCGATCTGGCGGCTCATCGACTCAGCAAGCGGCGTGGCGTGCGAGTAGACGAACTGCAAGCGAGCTATAGGGCTCCGGCGTTGAGACAACTGTGGCGATCGGCAGTGATCTAACCTAAGGCTACTTGTGATTTGTGCGAAGGAGTAGATTAACTTTCGACAAGAGTTAGCTACAAGGCTCGGTAGGGCCTTCTTGAGTGATCAAACTGGCTGATATGACTCCTTAGGTAGCGTGGCCTGTGCAAAGTAGATGAACTCTTCAAAGCGACTCTTGGGATCGGGCGTTTGAGGCCTTAGTGGCGGTCGAAGGCTGGTGATCGACTCCTAGGATACGTGGCTGTCTGCGAGTGGATGAACTACGTCAAAATCAGCTCTTTGAAGCAAGGTGAGGCCTTGGTGGCGATCGAGTGATCGACTCAGGCTGGCGTGGCTGTGCGAGTAGATGAACTCGTCAGTGATCAAGAAGCGGGATCCGGCGAGGCCTTGGTGGCGATCAACGGCGGACTGACTCCTTAAGGCTGCGTGGCTGTGCGAGAAGATGAACTCTTAAAGCGAGGCTCTTGGGCCGGGGGGCGGGGCGCTGTGGCGTCGGCCTGGTGATCTAACTCCTTGGGCGTGGCTGACTGCATAGTAGGCCGAACTCTTCAAGCGGGCTATGGGTTTCGGCGTTGGGGCCTATGGCGGTCCGGCTGGGCGATCGACTCACGGGCGGCGTGGCTGTGCGAGTAGATGAACTCGTCAAAGTGAGCTACTAGGCTTAGGGCGGCGGGCTTGTGGTGGCGATCGGCTGATGATATGATCTGAGGCTGCGTGGCACAATGTGGGAAGTCGAGTCGTCAAAGTGAGACTCTTTGGGCTCCGGTGACGAGGCCCTTGGTTGCGATCGACTGGCGATCGACTCCTTAGAGGTGAGTGCACTGAAATGCGAGTAGGCCGAACTCTTCAAAGTGAGCTCTTGCGTGGGCTCTGTGTGAGGACCTTGGTGGCGATCCGGCTGATACGATCACGAATCCATAGGAAGCGTGGCTGTGCCGAGTGAGCGAACTCTTGGACGAGCTATCGGCTTGGCGTTGAGGCCTTTGTGGCTGATCGGCTGAGTTGAAGGCGAGACTCCTTAGGCGGCGTGGCACGTGCGAGTGAATGAACTCCGTCGAAGTGAAATTTCTTGGGCTCCGGGCGGCGGGGCACTGGCGGGGGATCGGCTGGTGATCGTCCTTGGGCTGAGGCATGTGTAGAGTAGACGAACTCTTTAAAGAGAGCTACTGGGCTCCTGGCGCTGAGGCCTTGGTGGCGATCCAGCCTAAGCTGATCTAACTCCTTAGGCTGCGTGACCTGTGAAGAGTAGACGAACTCTTCAGAGCGAGCTACTGGGCTCTGGGCGCTGAGGCCTTGGTGGCGATCCAGCGTGAGCTGATCAGACTCCTTAAGCAACGTGGCCTGTGCAGAGTAGACGAACTCTTCATAGCGAGCTAGTGGGCTCCGGGCGTTGAGGCATTGGTGGCAATCGGCTTTGAGCTGATCTGGCGGGAGTCTAGGTTGTGGCGTGACTGCGGGTAAATGACCACGTCAAAGTGAGCTACTAGGCTCCGGGCGTTGAGGCCTTAGTTGCGATCCAGCCTGAGCTGATCTGACTCCTTAGTATGCGTGGCCTGTGCAGAGTAGACGAACTCTTCAAAGCGAGCTATTGGGCTTCGATCTTTGACTCCTTGAGTGGCGTCAGGCTGAGGCGAGGATGCGTACTAGGCTACGTGGCTGTCTTGAAAGTAGATGAACTACGTCAAAGTCGGCCTCTTGGGCTCATTTGGCGAGGCCTTGGTGGCGATCGGCTGAGGCGATCGACTCAGAGCAAGTGGCATGCCAGGTAGATGAACTCGTCAAAGTGAGCTGCACCGACTCGGCGGCCGAGGCCTTAGCGGGGATCAGCTGGTGATCGACTCCTTGAGCTGCGTGGCATGTGTAGAGTGAATGACTCTTTAAAAGAGAACTCTTGTGGGCTCTGGCCCGAGGCCTTGGTGGCGATCCAGCCTAAGCTGATCTGACTCATTAGGCTGCGTGACTGTGAAAAGTGAGCGAACTCTTGAGCGAATTTCTTGGAGCTTTGGGCGGCCCAGGAGCCTTGGTAAGTGATCGAGTGGGCGATCGGACTCATGCTGCGTGGCTGTGCGGAGTAGGCAGACTCTTCATAGCGACTGCGGGCTCGGGCATTGAGGCATTGGTGGCGATCCAGCTGGTGATCACGAGTCTGGAGTTTGTGTGGCCTTTAGAGTAAATGGCCGGCATCCCGAGGGAAGTGAGCTACTAGGCTCCGGGCGTTGAGGCCTTAGTTGCGATCCAGCCTGAGCTGATCTGACTCCTTAGTATGCGTGGCCTGTGCAGAGTAGACGAACTCTTCAAAGCGAGCTATTGGGCTTCGAGTGCTGACTCCTTGGTGGCGATCCCGGCTGGTACGGTCATTACTAGGCTACGTGGCTGTGAAGTAGATGAACTCGTCGAAGTCGGCCTTCTCTTGGGCTCGGAGGCGAGGCATTGGTGGCGATCCGGCTGGTGATCGACTCAAGGGTGCAGAGTGGCTTGTGCAGAGTAGATGAACTCGTCAAAGTGATCAGCGGGATCATTTGGGCCTTGGTGGCGATCGACATGAGTTGATCGACTCGTGAGGCTGCGTGGCTGTGCGAGAGAGATGAACTCTTGAAAGCGAGCTCTTGCTGGGCTCGGCGGCGAGGCGCTGTGGCGATCGGCTGGTGGTCAACTCCTTGGGCGGCCTGGCTGTGCGGAGTAGGCGAACTCTTCAAGCGAACTACGGGCTCCGGCGTTGTGGCCTTTGTGGCGATCCCGGCAGCGATCGGCTCCTCGGGTCTTGTGGACTGCTTGAAGTAGATTAACTTCGACAAAGTGAGCTCTGGCGCTCGGCGCGAAGGCCTTAGTGGCTATCCGGCACGAGCGTCGACTCCTTAGGTAGTGTGCTTTGGTAAGTAGGCGAACTCTTCAAGCGAAGTGCTGTGACGGTTGAGGCTGCTGGTGGCGATCGACCTAAGGCGTCCCGACTCTAGGCTACGTGGCTTGTCTTGAGTACATGAACTTGTCGAAGTGAGCTAACGAAATTTCACGAACGCGAGGCCTTGAGTGGCGATCTGGCGAGCTCATCTGACTCCTTAGGCGTGGCACGTGCGAGTAGACGAACTGCTGAGCGAAGTATAGGGCTCCGAGCGTTAGGGTGACCTTTGTGGCGATCCGGCAGGCTGATCCTAGCTCTGGCTGCGCGGTGTGCGAGTGGGTCAACTCGACAAAGTTAGCTACAAGGCTCGTAGTGAGGCTGTGATCAACACGGTGATATGACTCCTTAGGTAGCGTGGCCTGTGCAAAGTAGATGAACTCTTCAAGCGGCTCTTGGGCTCGGGCGTTGAGGCCTTGTGGCGATCCGGCTGGTGATCGATCTAGGATCGTGCTTTGTGCGAGTAGATGAACTTCGTCAAAATCAGCTGCCCGGGCTCGGGAGAGTACGAGGCGTGAGTGGCGATCGGCTGGTGATCGACTCAAAGGGTGCGTGGCTGTGCGAGTAGATGAACTCGTCAAAGTGATCAACTGGGATCCGGGCGCTGAGGCCTTGGTGGCGATCAACGGACCCCGACTCCTTAGGCTAGTGGCTTTGTGCGAGAGAAGATGAACTCTTGCGGCTGCGGGCGGGGCCCGAGGCCTTTGTGGCGATCCAGCCTGAGCTGATCTAACTCCTTAGGCAGCGTGGCCTGTGCATAGTAGACGAACTCTTCAAAGCGAGCTATAGAGTTTCGAGCGTTGAGGCCTATATGGCGGTCCGGCTGGCGTGGCACGTGCGGAGTAGATAGACTCGTCGAAGTGAGCTCTCACCCAGGCTTAGGGCGGCGAGACCTTAGTGGCGTCCCGGCCCCATTCGATCCGACTCCCTGCAAATGGGCTCCTGTGCGCAGTAGATGAACTCAGCGGAGCTACTAGGCTTAGGGCGCTGAAGCCTTGTTGGCGATCCAACTGAAATGATATGACTCCTGTGTCGCGTATTCAGGTAGAGTCGAGGAATTCGGGCCAAAGGAAGCCACTGGCTCGGCGCCGAGGCCTCGGGCCGGGCATCCAAACCCGAGCTGATCTCGACCCTTAGCCGAGTCTGCGCGAGTGTACTTAACTCTTCAAAGTGAGCTATCGCCCCGGCGCCGAGGCCTTGGTGGCGATCCAAATGACTCCGACCAATCCATAGCAAGCCGTGGGTCTGTGCGTGAAGAGACGAACTCTTCGAGCGAAGCCATGAGCTTCGAGCGCCGAGGCCTTTGTGACGATCCGTACCAGTCGAGCGCATTCCCAGGGCCAGTGGCCCGTGCAGTAGATGAACTCAAAGTGAGCCACTGGGCTCCGGCGCCGAGGCTCATGGGATCCACTCGAAATGATCTCGACTGTCGCGAGGCATGTGCGTAGTGAGGATCTAACTCTTTAAAGAGCACAGCTCCCCGCGCTTAGGCTCAGGGCGATCCAAATTTGCCGATCGAACTCCTTAGGGTCATGCGGACTCATGAAGAGTAGACGAACTCTTCGTGAAATGTAGCCACCTGCCTCGAGCCGAGGCCTGGGTGGCGATCCAAACAGGAGCTGATCGTATTCTTGGCTAACGTGGTCTCGTGCGTATGAGACGAATTCTTCATACGAGCCAATGGCCCCCAAGGCCGAGGCATTGCGGCAATCCACCGAGCCGACCGGGAGTCCTAGGTTGTGTGGCTCGGCAGAGTAAATGACCACTCAAAGTGAGCTACTAGGTCTCGGCGGCTGAGGCCTTAGTCGCGATCCAAATTCGAAATGATCCGACCCTTAGTATGCGCACCGTGCGCAGTGTACGAACCTTCAAAGAGCCATAGGCTCTGGCCGACTTTTGCGGCGATCCAACAGCCGGTCCGACCACTGTGCCACGTGGGTCTCGTGCAAAGTAGATGAACTCCGTCAAAGTCGCCATCGGGCCCGGAGTCGAGGGCCTGCGGCGATCCGCACCGAAATGATCCGACCAAGGTCGCAATCGCGGCAGAGTAGATGAACTCGTCAAAGTGAGCTACTACCCGGCGCCGAGGCTCAAGGATCCGTACTCGAAATGACCACTCGTCAAGCAGGGCATGTGTGAGCAGATCAACTCTTTAAAGAGAGCCACCGCTCCCGGGCGCCGAGGCTCAGAGCGATCCACCCTGCCGACGTAACTCCTAGTCGCGTGACCCGCGGGCGAGTGCACGAACTCTTCGTAGCGAAGCATCACTCGCGCTCGAGGCCTGGGTGGCGATCCAAATATGAGCCGACCGTGACTTTAAGCAACGTGGCCCGTGGGCAAGAGTAGACTAACTCTTCATAGCGAGCCACGCCCGCATCGAGGCATTGCGGCGATCCAAATGAAATGATCCGAGTCCTAGGTCAGGTGGCCTTAGAGAGTAAATGACCACGCTCAAAAAGGAAGCACAGTTCCGGCCGAGGCCTTAGTTGCTATCCAAACAGCCGATCCGACCCCAAGATGCGTGGCCCGTGCGTATAGACGAACTCTTCAAAGCGAGCTGGCTGGCTTCGAAAGGCCGACTGGTGGCGATCCGCACTCGAAGCCTGGCCCGACTACTGCCACGTGGCCCGGTGCAAAGTAGATGAACTCGCCAAAGTCGCCTACCGGGCCTCGGAGCTAAGGCTCGTGGCGATCCAAACGAAATGACCGGACCTGGGCACGCGTGGGCCAGGCAGAGTAGATGAACTCCGCCAAAGCGATCAACTGGGATCCGGCGCCGAGGCCTCAGCATGATCCAACATGAGCTGATCTCGACTCCCAGCGCCACGTGGCCCGTGCAGAGAAGATGAACTCAAAGCAAGCTACCGGGCCCGGCCGAGGCCTTTGTGGCGATCCAAATTAGCCGATCGAACTCCTAGGGCAAATAAGGGCCTGCGCAGAGTAGACGAATCCTTCAAAGCCTACGTGGCTCGAAAGGCCAGGCTCAGGGCGATCCAACCAGCCGATCCGACTCCCTGTGCGCGGACTCGCAGGATTAACTCGACAAAGTGAGCTACAACATCCGGCGCGAGGCCTGTGGCTATCCAAATTCGAAATGATCCGACCCCAGTAAGGTGGCCTCAGGCAGCAGACGAACTCCTTCAAAGCGAGCCATCGGGCGACAGGCCGAGGTGGCCTGCGGCGATCCGTGCCCTGTCGATCCGGGACCCCAGCTACGTGGTCAGGCCGAAAGTACATGAACTTGTCAAAGTGAGCTACTGGGCTACGGGCGCTGAGGCCTTGGTGGCGATCTAGCCCGAGCTCATCCGACCCCAGTACCGTGGCCCGTGCAGTAGACGCACCTTCAAAGCGAGCCATGTGGCCCGAAAGGCCGAGACCTCAGGCGATCCAAACTGAAATGATCTAACTCCCAGTCGGGACCGTGCGTATAGATTAACTCGACAAAGCTACCACAAGGCCCGGCGCCGAGGCTCATTTCTGGGTGATCCAAATTCGAGCCGATATGACCCCAGTGGGGCCGCGGGCCTCGCGCAAAGTAGATGAACTCTTCAAAGCGAGCGCCATCGGGCTCCAGCGCCGAGGCCTGCGGCGATCCAAACTCGAGCTGATCCGACCTCTGTGGGATACGTGGCCTCGTGCGTAGTAGATGAACTCGCCAAAATCAGCTACCGGCCCGAGCCGAGGCCTCGTGGCGATCCACCGAGCCGACCGACTCCAAGGCTGGGTGGCTTGTGCAGAGTAGATGAACTCGTCAAAGTGATCAACTGGGATCCGGGCGCTGAGGCCTTGGTGGCGATCCAACTTGAGCGACCCGACTCTGTCGCGCGGGCCCGTGCGTAGAAGATGAACTCTTAAAAGCGAAGCACGGGCTTCGAGTCGAGGCTCAGGCGATCCAAATTGAAATGACCGAACTCCTGCGCAGCCGCTGCCCGTGCATAGCAGACGAACCTTCAAAGCCGAAGCCATAGAGCTCGAGCGGCATAGCCTATATGGCGGTCCGTACCGAGTCGATCCGACTCGCGCCGTACTGCGCGCAGTAGATGAACTCGCCAGCGAAAGCCAGCCAGCTTAGTGGCGCCGAGGCCTCGGGGGTGGCGATCCAAACTGAAATGATATGACTCCCAGTCGCGTGGCCTGTAGAGTCGAGGAATTCAATAAAGTGAACTACCGGGCTCCGGCGCCGAGGTCTTATTGCATCCAAATTCCACCGATCCTCGACTCTTAGCCAGCGCCCCGCGCAGAGTGCATCAACTTCAAAGGAAACGCGGCTCGTGGCGATCCAAATGATCCGATCCGAATCCATAGGCGCGCGTGGCTCGTGCGCAGTAGACGAATCCTTCGTGAGCGAGCCATAGAGCTCGAGCGTTGAGGCTCAGGACGATCCGTACCAGTCGGGAAAGGCACTTAGCAACGTGGGTCTCTGTAAGTGTAGTAGATGAACTCACAAAGTGAGCTACTGGGCCCGGCACCGAGGCTCCATGGGATCCACCGAGCCGACCGACTTGGTCAGCGAGGCATGTGTAGAGTAGACGAACTTTAAAGAGAGCCATCAAGCTCCTAGCGCCGAGGCCTGCGGCGATCCAAATTCCTGTCGATCTAACTCCCAAAGCCGCGTGACCTATGAAGAGGTAGACTAACTCTTCGTGAGGCGAGCCACCTGGCTCGGGAGCCGAGGCCTGGGTGGCGATCCAAATGGCGGAGTCGATCGCACTTTACAACGTGGGCCCGTGCGCAGCAGACGAACTCTCATAGCGAGCCAGTGGCTCCGCGCCGAGGTATCAGGCAATCCACCGAGCTGATCTGAGTCCTAGGTTGTGTGGCCTTTGCAGAGTAAATGACCACGTCAAAGTGAGCTACTAGGCTCCGGGCGTTGAGGCCTTAGTTGCGATCCAAATTCGAAATGCCGATCCGACTCCTTAGTATGCGTGGCCCGTGCGCAGTAGACCGAACCTTCAAAGCGAGCCATCGGGCTTCCAAAGTGTCGACTGCGGCGATCCACCGAGCTGGTCTGACTCCTAGGCTACGTGGCCAGTGTAAAGTAGATGAACTCATCAAAGTCGCCATCGGGCTCCGGGAGCTGGAGGCCTGCGGGCGATCCAGCCTCGAAATGATCCCACTCCAAGGTCATAGTGGCCTCAGGCAGCAGTAGATGAACTCACAGCAGCTACTCTGGCCCAAGGCCGAGGCCTTCGCTGGATCCAAATTCAGCTGATCCGACTCCCTCGTCAGCGTGGCATGTGTGAAAGTAGACGAACTCTTAAAGAGAGCCACCGGGCTCCCGGCGCCGAGGCCTTGCGGCGATCCAGTAGCCTGTTTACCCGTAACTCCTTAGGCCGCGTGACCTCGTGAGGAGTGTACCGAACCTTCGCAGCGAGCTACCGGGCTCGGGCGCCGAGGCTAGTGGCTAACCGGCGCGGAGCTGATCGTGACCCCAAGCAACGCGGCCCGTGCGCAGTAGACCGAACTCTTCATAGCTGCAGCCACCGGGCTCCGGCATTGAGGCATTGGTGGCGATCCCAAACGAGCTGATCTCGGGAGTAGGTCGGTGGCCTTTGGGGAGAGTAAATGACCACGTCAAGTGAGCCAATAGCCCGCGGCCGAGGCCTTAGCTGCTATCCACCAGCCGATCCGACTTAGCATGCGTGGCCTCGTGGCAGAGTAGACGAACTCTTCAAAGTGAGCGCCATCGGGCTTCGAAAGGCCGACTGCGGCGATCCACCGAAATGGTCCGACTACTAGGCCACGTGGCCCCGTGCAAAGTAGATGAACTCACAGTCGCCATCGAGCTCGAGCCGAGGCCTGTGGCGATCCACCGAGTCGATCCGACTCCAAGGTCACAGGGTCTGCGGCAGAAAGTAGATGAACTCGTCAAAGTGATCAACTGGGATCCGGGCGCTGAGGCCTTGGTGGCGATCCAACATGAGCTGATCTGACTCCTTAGGCTACGTGGCCTGTGCAGAGAAGATGAACTCTTCAAAGCAAGCTACTGGGCTCCGGGCGCTGAGGCCTTTGTGGCGATCCGTACCGAGCGCTGATCTTAACTCCCTAGGCAATGCGGGTTCGTGCGTATAGACGAACTCTTCAAAGCGAGCCAGGTTCAGCTGCCAGGGCTCTCAGGGCGATCCAGCCAGCGACTGACTCCCAAGCGCACGGATCAAGGCGAGTAGATTAACTCACAGTGAGCTACAACGCCCGCCAGAGGCCTGTGGCTATCCACCAGCCGATCCGACTTAGGTGCGATGGCCTCGTGCAGCAGACGAATCCTTCGCCGAAGCCATCGGGCGACAGCGCCGAGGCTCGTGGCGATCCACCGTTTATCCGACCCTAGGCCACGCGGGTACGTGCCGAAAGTACATGAACTTGTCAAAAGTGAGCATCGGGCCACGGCGCCGAGGCCTCGTGGCGATCCAGCCCTCGAAATGAGATCTCGACTCCCTTAGTAGCCGTGGCCTTGCGGCAGAGTACGAACTCAGCGAGCCACAGGCAAGGTGCAGGTCTCCGAGCGCCGAGACTCAGGGCGATCCAGCCTTGAGCCGATCTAACTCCTAGGCTGGGCGCCGGACCGTGCAGGCATTAACCCTGGCAGCTAGCTACGCTCGGCGCCGAGGTCTTGCCTAGCGATCCACCGAAATGATCCGACCCCCGAGGTAGCGCAATTGCAAAGTAGATGAACTCTTCAAAGCGAGCCACTCGGCTCAAAGAGGCTTCGGGCTAATCAGCCGAAATGATCCGACTCTAGATACGTGGTCTGTGCAGAAAGGGTATGAACTCACAAATCAGCTAACGGCCCGGAGCCGAGGCTTTGTGGCGATCCGCACCCGAAATGGATCACTCCAAGGTCAAAGGTGGCCCAGGCAGTGAACAACCTCGGCCAAAAGTGATCAACCGATCCGCGCCGAGGCCCGTGGCGATCCAACATGAGCCGACCTCACTTGCCGCGCGGGCCTGCGGCAGAAGATGAACTCTTAAAAGTAGCCATCGGGCTCAAGGCCGAGGTCTTCAGGGCGATCCAAAACAGCCGATCTGACTCCATAGGCAGCGTGGCCTGTGCAGAGTAGACGAACTCTTCAGAGCGAGCTATAGAGCTTCGAGCGTTGAGGCCTACACACATTCCACTCGAGCCGATCCGACCCCGGGCAACGTGGGCCTCGCGCAGAGTAGATGAACTCGGGCCAAAGGAAGCACAAAGCTACGCCGCCGAGGCTCAAGATGATCCCCGAGCCGATATGACTCCAGTCGCGTGGCCCGTGCGCAGTGTGGTGAATTCTCAATAAAGTGAGCTAATTGGCCCGCGCCAGGCCTGGTCACTCCACCACTGACCGAATTTCAGTCGGTGCGCCCCAGGCAGCATCAACTCTTCAAAGTGAGCCACCGGGCCCCGGGCGCCGAGGCCTGCGGCGATCCGTACCGACCGATCCGGACTCCACAGGCGCCGCGGGCCTGTGCGAGAGTAGACGAACTCTTCGTGAGCGAGCCATGAGCTTCGAGCCGAGGGCTCCTTTAGCGAGACGATCCGTACCGGAAGGCCGGAGCGCACTTTAGGCGTGTCCCGTGCGTGAGCATGAACTCGCCAAAGCGAGCCACCGGGCCCGAGCCGGAGGCTCGCGATCCAGCCCGACGATCCGACCCTGGCTGCGTGGCATGTGTAGAGTAGACGAACTCTTTAAATAGAGCTACTGCTCCCCGCGCCGAGGCTCAAGGGCGATCCAAATTAAACGACCTAACCCCAGTCGTGACCTACGAAGAGTGCACGAATCCCCCTTCGCAGCGAGCCATCAGCCTGAGGCGCCGAGGCCTGCATGCATCCAAATGCGAGCTGATCGACTTTAAGCAACGTGGCCCGTGCGCAGTAGACGAACTCTTCAAGGCGCGCCACTGGCCCGGCGGCCGAGGCATTGCGGCATCCACCGAAATGACCGAGTCCTAGGTCAGGCGGCCTTTGCAGAGTAAATGACCACGTCAAAGTGAGCTACTAGGCCCGGGCGCTGAGGTCTTAGTCGCGATCCACCGAAATGATCCGACTCCCCAAAGACGCGCGCCCGCGGCGCAGCGAGGAACTCGCGCCAGCTATCGGCTCGAGCGTCGACTGCGGCGATCCGCACCGAAATGGTCCGACTACTTCAGGGCTACGCGGGCCCGCAAAGTAGATGAACCTCGCCAAAGTCGCCACCGGGCCCGGAGCCGAGGCCTGCCGCGATCCGTACCGAAATGATCCGACTCCAAGGTCGCGCGGGCCCGTGCGTAGATGAACTCACAAAGTGAGCTACTCTGGGCCTCCGGCGCCGGGAGGCTCATGGGATCCGCACCGAAATGATCCGACTCCTTGGCTGCGCATGTAGAGTAGACGAACTCTTTAAAGAGAGCTACTCGGGCCCCGGCGCCGAGGCCTGGCACATCCGCTGCCGATCTAACTCCTTAGGGTCGCTGACTGTGAAGAGTAGACGATCCTTCGAGCGAGCTACCGGGCTCGGCGCCGAGGCCTCGTGGCGATCCAACAGGAGTCGATCGTAGACTCTCAACGAGCCCGTGCGCAGTAGACGAATCCTTCATAACAGCTGGGCTCCAAGGCCGAGGTATCAGGGGATCCACTCAGCCGATCTGAGTCCTAGGTTGTGTGGCCTTTGCAGAGTAAATGACCACGTCAAAGTGAGCTACTAGGCCCGGCGGCTGAGGCCTAGCTGCATCCAGCCCGAGCCGATCCGACCCCCAGATGCGCGGCCCGCAGAGTGCACGAACTCCTTCGCCGAGCCATCGGGCTTCGGAGTGCCGACCGTGGCGATCCAGCCAGCCGGTCCGGGACTACTAAAGTTACGTGGTCTGCAAAGTAGATGAACTGCCAAAGTCGCCTACCGTCCCAGAGCTGGAGGCCTTGGTGGCGATCCAGCCTGAGTTGATCTGACTCAATAGGTCGTGTGGCCTGTGCAGAGTAGATGAACTCGTCAAAGTGAGCCACGGCCCGGCGCCGAGGCCTCGCGGGATCCACTCGAGTTAACTGAATTCCGCTGCGAGGCATGTGTAGAGTAGACGAACTCTTTAAAGAGAGAGCTACCGTCCCGGCGTCGAGGCTCAGGCGATCCAAACCCTAACCTCGGATCTAACTCCTAGGTCATAAGTGGACCCGTGAAGAGTAGACGCAACTCTTCGTAACGAGCCATCACCGCGCTGAGGTCTGTGGCGATCCAACAAGGAGTCGATCGCACTCTTGCAACGTGGTCCGCAGTAGATCTAACTCTCGATAATGAGCCACTGGCTCCGCATCGAGGCATCAGGCGATCCACTCGAAATGATCCGAGTCCCAGTCAGGTGGCCTTTAGAGAGCAATGACCACGCCAAAGCCAGCCACTAGGCCCAAGGCGTTGAGTCCTTAGCTGCGATCCGCACTCGAAATGATCCGACTCCTTAGTACGCGTGGCCTGCAAGAGTAGATCTAACTCTTCAAAGCGAAGCCATCGGCTCGAGCGTCGACTGCGGCGATCCAAACAGTCGGTGTCCGACCATCAGCTACGGGTCTCGCAAAAGTAGATGAACTCGCCGAAGCTCGCCATCGGGCTCCGGGAGCCGAGCCCTGGGTGGCGATCTAGCCCCGAGCTGATCCGACCTGGGCCGCGCTGCCCGTGCAGAGTAGATGAACTCGCCAGCAGGATCAACTGGGATCCGGGCGCTGAGGCCTTGGTGGCGATCCAACATGAGCCGCATCTCGACCCCAGCCACGTGGGTCCCGTGCAGAGAAGATGAACTCTTCAAAGCAAGCTACATCGGGCTCCGGCTACCGAGGCCTTTGTGGCGATCCAGCCGGAAATGACCGAACTCCCAGGGCAGCGTGGCCCGTGCGCAGTGCACCGAACCTTCAAGCGAGCTACTGTGGCCCGAGCCGCCAGGGCCTTTGTGGCGATCCAGCCCGAGCCGATCCGACTCCTGGGTGCGCTGACTGTGCGTATAGATTAACCCGACAGTGAGCTACAACGTCCGCGCAGAGGCCTTGGTGGCTATCCAAACTGAAATGATCCGACTCCCAGTAAATGCGGTCTGTGCAAAGCAGACGAACTCCCAAAGCGAGCCACCGGGCGACAGGGCGCCGAGGCCTTGGTGGCGATCCACTGTCGATCCGACACCCAGGGCCACGTGGCATGGCCGAGTACATGAACTCTGTCAAAGTGAGCTACCGGGCTACGGCGCCGAGGCCTTGCGGCGATCCACTCGAAACGCCGATCCGACTTTAGCAACAAGGCTCGTGCACCTTGTCCTTCAAAGCGAGCCATGTGGCCTCGAGCCGCTGAGACTCCTTTGTGGCGATCCAAATTTCGAAGCCGATCTAACCCCAGGTCGCGCTGACCGTGCGTGAGTAGATTAATTAAAGTTAGCTACAAGGTCAGGCGCCGAGGCTCCATCGGGCGATCCAAACTCGAGCCGACCGACCCTCTCGAGGTAGCGTGGCTTGCAAAGCAGATGAACTCTTCAAAGCGAAGCATCGGGCCTGTGCTAAGGCCTTGGTGGCGATCCAAATTTCGAGCTGATCTCGCACTCTAGGATAAGTGGCCTTTGCAAGCAGTAGATGAACTCACAAAAATCGCCATCGAAGTCCGGAGTCGAGGCTTTGGTGGCGATCCAGCCTGAGCTGATCTGACCTAGGCTACGTGGCCTGTGCAGAGTAGTCGAACTCGTCAAAGGATCAACTGATCCGGCGCCGAGGCCTCGTGGCGATCCAACATGAGCCGACCACTTTAAGTCGTGGCCCGTGGCAGAGAAGATGAACTTTAAAAGCGAGCCATCGCTTCGGCGCCGAGGCTCAGGGCGATCCAGCTGAAATGATCTAACTCCTTAGGGCAACAGGTGTACTGCGCGTGAGTAGACGAACTCTTCAAAGCGAGCTATGAGCCGAGCTGCCGAGGCCTATATGGTCGGCCCAAACTCGAGCCGATCCGACTGGCAACGTGGCCTGTGCGTATAGATGAACTCACAAAAGTGAGCTACTGGCGCGAGGCTCAGTATTGATCCACTGAGCCGATATGACTCCTAGGTCAGCAGGCCCTCGGTGCAGAAAGTAGAGGACCACAAAGGAGCATCGGGCTTCGGCGCCGAGGCCTGTCAGCGATCCACCAGCCGATCCGACCCCAGCCGAAAATTCGCGGCAGAGTAGACGAATCCTTCAAAGTGAGCCGCTTCAGTTCGGCGTCGAGGCCTCAGCATGATCCACCTGATCCGATCTCGACTCCATAGCAATGCGGGTCTCCAGGCAGCAGTAGACCGAACTCTTCGTAGCGAGCCATAGAGCTGGGAAAGGCCGAGGCCTTTGCGACGATCCACTCGAGCTGAGAAGACTCCTTAGGCAACAAGGGCCCGTGCGTGAGGTGATGAACTCACAAAGCGAGCCACCGGGCTCCGGCGCCGAGGCTCAAGGATCCACACTGAGCTGATCTGACTCCTTGGCTGCGTGGCATGTGTAGAGTAGACGAACTCTTTAAAGAGAGCTACTGGGCTCCTGGCGCTGAGGCCTTGGTGGCGATCCAGCCTAAGCTGATCTAACTCCTTAGGCTGCGTGACCTATGAAGAGTAGACGAACTCTTCAGAGCGAGCTACTGGGCTCGCCGAGGCTCGTGGCGATCCAAACAGGAGCCGATCGCACTCCTTGCTAACGTGGGCCCGTGCGCAGTAGACGAACTCTTCATAGCGAGCCAGCGGGCCCGCGTTGAGGCATTGGTGGTGATCCGCACCGAAGCTGATCCGAGTCCTAGGTCAGGTGGCCTCGCAGTAAATGACCACGCCAAAGCGAGCTACTAGGCCCGGCGCCAGACCTTAGTCGCGATCCAAACTCGAGCCGACCGACTCCTTAGTATGCGTGGCCTGTGCAGAGTAGACGAACTCTTCAAAGCGAGCTATTGGGCTTCGAGTGCTGACTCCTTGGTGGCGATCCAGCCTGAGCTGGTCTGACTACTAGGCTACGTGGCCTGTGCAAAGTAGATGAACTCAAAGTCGCCCATCGGGCTCCGAGCCGAGGCCTGTGGCGATCCAACCAGCCGATCCGACTCAAGGTCGCGTGGCCCGTGCGCAGTAGATGAACCTCGTGAGCCGAGCCACTGGCCCGGCGCCGAGGCTCATGATCCGCACCGAAATGACCGACCGATGCGTGGCATGTGTGTAGTAGACGAACTCTTTAAAGAGACATCGGGCTCCTCGGGCCGAGGTTCAGGCGATCCGTACCAGCCGATCTAACTCCTTAGGGTCATGGACCTGCGGAAGAGTAGACGAATCCTTCGTAATCGAGCCATCGGGCTCTCGCGCCGAGGCCCATGGCGATCCAGCGCGAGCCCGATCGTGACTTTACAACGCGGTCTCGTGCGCAGTAGACGAACTCTTCATAGCGAAGCCAAGGCTCCGCCAAGTGAGGCATCGTACATCCAGCCCGAGCTGATCCGAGTCCTAGGTCAGGTGGCCTTTGCAGTAAATGACCACGCCAAAGGAAGCACAGTTCGGGCGCCGAGGCCTTAGTCACATCCGCACCCGAAATGACCGGTTCCCAAGATAGCGTGGCCTGTGCATAGTAGACGAACTCTTCAAAGCGAGCTATCGGGCTTCGAAAATGACTCTGGTGGCGATCCAAATTTCGAGTCGGTCCGACCACTTGGCTACGTGGTCTGCAAAGTGGGGATGAACCGCCAAAGTCGCCCACTGGCCCGAGCCGAGGCCTGCGGCGATCCGAATGATCCGACCCAAGGTCGCGCTGCCCGTACGCAGTGCACGAACTCAAAGTGAGCTACCGGCCCGCGCCGAGGCTCACGCTGATCCGCACCGAGTTGATCCGACTCCTCGTCACAGGCGCTGTAGAGCAGACGAACTCTCTTTAAAGAGATCTGATCGGGCCCCGGGCGCCGAGGCCTGGTGGCGATCCACCCTAAGCCGATCTAACTCCTTAGGTCAGCGCGGACTCGTGAAGAGAACTCTTCGTAGCGCGAGCCATCGGGCCTGGGCGCCGAGGCCTGTGGCGATCCAACCGCGGAGCCGATCGTACTCTAAGCAACGGGCTCGTGCAGAGCAGACGAACTCTTCCATAGCGAGCCACGGCCCGGCATCGAGGCATCGGGTGGCGCATCCGCACCCGAGCGCTGATCTCGAGTCCCAGTCAGGTGGCCTTTGTGGAGCAAATGACCACGCCAAAGTGAGCCACTAAGCCCGGCCAGGCCTTAGGGTCGCTGATCCCGCACCGAGTCGACCACCCTTAGTATGCGTGGGTCTGCAAGTGCAGTAGAACTCTTCAAAGCGAGCTATCGGGCTTCGAAAATGACCAGCGATCCAAATTGAGCCGGTCCGACTAATAGGCTACGTGGCTCCGGTGCAAAGTAGAGGATGAACTCGCTGCAGCCGGGCCATCGGGTTCGAGCCGAGGCCTTGGTGGCGATCCAAATTCGAGCCGATCCGACTCCAAAGGCCGCGGGCCCGTGCGTATGTATGAACTCGCCAAAGCGATCAACCGATCCGGCGCCGAGGCCTGGGCGCGATCCAACATGAGCTGATCCGACTCTAGGCCACGCGGTCCCGTGCGCAGAAGATGAACTCTTCAAAGCAAGCTACCGGGCTCCCCGGCCGAGGCCTTTGTGGCGATCCGTACCGGAAGGATCTAACTCCTTAGGCAACAAGGGTCTGTGCAAAGAGTAGACCTAACTCTTCAAAGCGAGCCATGTGGCTCCGAAAGGCCAGGCTCAGGGCGATCCAAACTCGAGTCGATCTCGACTCCTGGGTGCGCGGACTGTGCAGAGTAGATTAACTCGACAAAGTGAGCTACAACGCTCCGGGCGCAGAGGCCTTGGGCGGCTATCCACCGAGTCGATCCGACCTTTAGGGTACAAGTGGCCCGTGCAAACCAGGACGAACTCTTCAAAGCTGTGCCATCAAGGACAGCGCCGAGGTCTTGGTGGCCATCCGCCTCTGCCGACCGAATTCTAGGCTACGTGGCATGTGCTGAGTACATGAACTTGTCAGTGAGCTACTGGCTACGCGCTGAGGTCTTCGTGGCGATCCGTACCGAAATGACCGACTCCCAGTACGTGGCCCTCGTGCGCAGGTGACGAACTCTTCAAAGCGAGCTATGTGGCCCGAAGGCCGAAGTCCTTTGTGGCGATCCAACCAGCCGATCTAACTCCTAGGGTCATGACCGTGCGTAGATTAACTCAAGAGTTGGGCCTACAAGGCTCCGGCGCCAGGTTTGTCGGGCGATCCAGCCCGAAATGATCCGGACTCGAGGTAGCGTGGCCCGCAAAGTAGATGAACTCTTCAAAGCGAAGCACCGGGCTCCGTGCTGAGGCCTTGGTGGCGATCCACCGAAATGATCCGACTCTAGGATACGTGGTCCGTGCGCAGTAGATGAACTCGCCAAATCGCCATCGGGCCCGAGCCGAGGTTTCGTGGCGATCCGTACCGAGCCGATCCGACTCCAAGGATGCGTGGGCCCGTGCGCAGCAGATGAACTCACAAAAGTGATCAACCGACGGGCGCGAGGCCCGTGGCGATCCAACATGAGTCGACCGACTTCTGGCGTTTACGCTGGCCCGCAAGTGCAGGCGATGAACCTAAAAGCGAGTTACCGGGCCGGGCGCCGAGGCCTTTGTGGCGATCCACCGAGCCGACGAACTCCTTAAAAATAAGTGGGTTCTGTGACAGAGTAGACGAACTTCAAAGCGAGCTATGAGCTTCTCGAGCGGCCGAGGCCTATATGGCGGTCCAAATTCGAGCCGATCCGACCCCAGCACGCGGCCGGGTGCGGTGAGTAGATGAACTCACAAAGTGAGCTACAAAGCCAGGCGCCGAGGCCTCGCGGCGATCCAAACAGCCGACATGACTCCTGGGGTCGCGTGGCCTGCGGCAGAGTAGAGGACCGTCAAAAGTGAGCTACCGGGCTCCGGCGCCGAGGCCTTGGCTGCGATCCAGCCCGAGCCGATCCGACCCAAATGAAAGTGCTCCGCGCAGTGAGACTAACTTTCAAAGTGAGCCACAGCCCCCGGGCGCCGAGGCCTGTGGCATCCAAATTTCGATCCGATCCGGGACTATTAGCGCCGTGGCTCGTGCGCAGCAGATCAACTCTTCAGAGCGAGCCATGAGCTTCGAGCCGGGAGGCCTTTATATCCACCCGGAAGCCGAGAAGACTCTAGGCAACCGTGGGCTCGTGGGCAGTAGTAGATGAACTCACACAAAGTGAGCTACTGGCTCCGGCGCCGAGGCTCATGTGGATCCAACCTTCGGAAATGATCCACTCTGGCTACTGGCATGTGTAGAGTAGACGAACTCTTAACAGAGCTACCGTGGGCTATCGGGCGCCGAGGCCCAGCATGATCCGCACTTGCCGATCTAACCTCTTAGGTCAAGGCGGACTCCATGAAGAGTGCATCTAACTCTTCAGCGAAAGCACGGGCTCGCGCCGAGAGGCTCGCAAGCGATCCACCGCGGAGTCGATCGTAGAATTTGCCAACGCGGGTCTGCGGGCAGAGTAGACGAACCTTCATACCGAGCCATCGGGCTTCGACGCCGACTCTGCGGCGATCCACCGAGCCGGTCCGAATTACTAGCCACGTGGCCTGCGTGCAAAGTGATGAACTCGCCAAAAGTCACCATCGGGCCCGAGCGACTTGCGGCGATCCACCGAAATGACCGACTCCTGTTACGTGGTTTGCAGTAGATGAACTCACAAAAAGCGAGCCACTGGGCCCGGCGCCCGAGGCCTCAAGGGATCCACTGAAATGATCCGACTCCTCGGGTCGTGGCACGGTAGAGCAGACGAACTCTTTAAAGAGAGCCACCGGCTCCCGGCGCCGAGGCTCGTGGCGATCCAGCCCTGCCGATCTAACTCCCAGTCGCGTGGACCCGAAGAAAGCAGACGAACTCTTCGCAGCTTAGCCACCGGGCCTTGCGCGCCGAGAGGCCTGTGGCGATCCACGAGCCGATCGTGACTCTTAAGCAACGTGGCCCTCGTGCGCAGTAGACGAACTCTTCATAGCGAGCCACTGGGCTACGCAAGGCCGAGGCACGGGTGGCGATCCAGCCCGAAATGACCGAGTCCTAGGTCACAGGGCCTCGGCAGAGTAAATGACCACGCTAAAGTGAGCTACTAGGCTCCGGGCGCTGAGCCTTAGGCCGCGATCCAAATTTCGAAATGACTGACTCTTAGTATGCGTGGCCCGTGCGCAGTAGAGGAACTCTTCAAAGCGAAGCACGGGGCTTCGAGTGCCGACTCGTGGCGATCCGCACCGAGCTGTACCTCGACCACTCAGTTACGTGGCCCGTGCAAAGTAGATGAACTCGCCAAAGTCGCCATCGGGCTCCGGAGCGAGGCCTCGCGGCGATCCAAATGATTCGATCTCGACTCCAAGGTCGCGTGGCTCAGGCAGAGTGGGAGGAACTCACAAAGCGATCAACTGATCCGGCGCCGAGGCCTCGTGGCGATCCAACATGAGCCGACCACCCCTTAGGCTAATGGCCTCTGCGTAGAAGATGAACTCTTCAAAGCAGTTACCGGACTCGGCGCCGAGGCTCAGGCGATCCAAATTCGGGAAATGATATAACTCCCAGTACGCTGCCCGTGCGTGAGTAGACGAACTCTTCAAAGCGAGCTACGGCCCGAGCTGCCAGGGCCTTTGTGGCGATCCGTGCCGAGCTGATCCGACTCCTGCGCGCGGACCGTGCGCAGTAGACACTCGACAAAGTGAGCTACAACGCTCCGGCGCAGGCTCAGCGGCTATCCACCGGAAATGACCGAATTTTTAGGTAGCGTGGCCTGTGCAAACTAGACGAACTCTTCAAAGCGAGCTACTGGGCGACAGGCGCTGAGGCGCAGGCGATCCAAACTGCCGATCCGACTACAGCTACGCGCATGCGCCAGTACATGAACTTGTCAAAGCGAAGCATCGGGCTACGGCGCCGAGGCCTGCGGCGACCAGGCCCGAGCTGATCTCGACTCTTAGGCAAACGTGGCCGCGCAGAAAGTAGACGAACTCTTCAAAGCGAGCTATAGGGCTCCGAGCGTTGAGACCTTTGTGGCGATCCAAACTGAAATGATCTAACTCCCAGTCAAGCAGATCGTGCGCAGTAGATTAACCCCAAGAGTTAAATACAAGGCTCCGTGCGCCGAGGTCTTCGTGGCGATCCACCGGGAAATGATCCGACCCCAGGATGACGTGGGCCGTGCGTAGTAGATGAAATCGTTAAAGTGAGCTACTATGCCCGGCTATGGAGGCCTAAAGCGGGCGATCCAAATTCGAACATCCGACCCTAGGCCGCGTGGTCAGGCAGAGTAGATGAACTCACAAAGGGAGCTATTTGGCCCGGCGCCGAGGTCTTGGTGGCGATCCAAATTTCGAGCCGATCCGACTCCTAGGCAACGTGGGCCTGTAGAGTAGATGAAATTTCAAAGCGATCTGACAGGTTCGAGCTGAGGCCATCAGGGCGATCCGTACCAGCTATCTCGACTCCTAGTTGCGCTTAACCCGTGCAGTAGATTAACTCGGCAAAGTGATCTACAACGCTCCGGGCGCAGAGGCCTTGATGGCGATCCAACCTGAACTCGGGACCCGACCTCAGGGTACAAGGCTCGTGTTAGGGACGAACTCTTCAAAGCGAGCCATCGGGTTACGGCACGAGGTCTTTGGCGGCGATCCAAATTGTGAGCTGGCCGACTCCTAGGCCACGTGGCCCCGCGCAGTAGATGAACTCACAAAAGTGAGGCACCGGGCAACGGCGCCGAGGGCCTCGGTGGCGATCCAAACTGAAATGATCCGGGACCCTAGGGGTCAAGGCGCTGCCCGTGCAGAGTAAATGAACTCATCAAAGTGAGCCACCGGGCTCCGGCGCCAGTCCTTGATGGGCATCCACCGAAAGCAGATCCGACTTAGGTCAAGGTGGGCATGTAGAGTAGACGTAACTCTTCAAAGAGAGCTAACGGGGTCTTAAATACGAGGCCTAGGGTGGCGATCCAAATGCCGATCCGACCAGGCACAGGGGCCTGTTAAGCAGACGAATCCTTCAAAGCGAGCCATAGAGCTTCGCCGCTGAGGGCCTATATGGCGGTCCAAATTCGAAATGATCCGACTCGGGCAACACCAGGCGTAGCATGAACTCGCCAAAGTGAGCTACCGGATCAAAGGCGCCGAGGCCTGTGGCGATCCAAAGATGAGCCGATATGACTCCTAGGCCGCGTGGCCCGTGCGCAGTGTAGGAATTCGCTAAAGTGAGCTACCGGGCCCGGCGCCGAGGCCTTGGTCGCTGATCCACCGAAATGATCCGACCTCAGCCGAAAGTGCCCCCGTGCGAGTGCATCGAACTTTCAAAGAGAGCCATCGGGCTCCCCGGCCGGTGGCCTGTGGCGATCCAAACTTGCCGACCGACTCCATACAGCGCTGTGGCCTGTGCGTAGCAGACGAACTCTTCAAACCGAGCTTTATGAGCTTCGAGCTCGATGTCTCAGGGCGATCCGCACCTCGAGTCGGCGCACCCCAGGCGCGGTGGGTCCTGTGCGCAGTGTATGAACTCGCCAAAGTGAGCTACTCTACCCGCGCCGAGGCTCGTGGGGATCCAGCCCGAGCTGATCTCGATTCTCGTCGCGCGGGCCTCGTGCAATGCGCAGATGAACTCGCCAAAGCGAGCTACAAGGCCCGGAGCCGAGGCCTGAGGCGATCCGGCCTGGAAATGATCTAACTCCCAGTCACAAGGACCTGTGAAGAGCACGAATCCGCAGCGAGCTATCGGGCTCCGGCGCCGAGGCCTTGGTGGCGATCCAAAGGTGAGCTGATCGTAATTCTTGCAAACAGGGCCCGTGCAGCACGAACTCTTCATACGAGCCAGCGGGCCCTATGCCAGGCATTGGGCGGCGATCCACTCGAGCTTATCCGACTCCTAGGTCAGCGTGGCCTCGCAGAGTAAATGAACACGCCAAAGTGAGCTACTAGGGCTCCGGCATCGAGGCCTTAAAGGCAATCCGTACCGAAATGATCCGACTTAGGCAAATAGTGGCCCGTGCGCAGTAGATCGAACTCTTCAGAGCGAGCTACTGGGCTTCGGGTGCTGACTCCTTGGTGGCGATCCAGCCTAAGCTGATCTGACTACTAGGCTACATGGCCTGTGCAGAGTAGATGAACTCGTCAAAGTCACATCGGGCTCCGAGCCGAGGCTCAGCGGCGCATCGCCCGAGTCGATCTCGACTCCTAGGTCAGCGTGGTTTGTGCAGAGTAGATGAACTCGCTTTCAAAGTGAGCTACCGGCCCGCGCCGAGGCTCAGGATCCAAATTGAGCCGATCTAACTCTCGCCGGTTCGTGTGTACGTGATGAACTCGCCAAAGCGAAAGCTACGGTGGTCGCGCCGAGTACCTGAGGCAATCCAAACTCGAGCCGATCGAACTCCTAGGTCGCTGCGGACCCGTGAAGAGTAGACGAACTCTTCGCAGCGAGCCATCGGGCCCCCGGGCGCTGAGGCTCGCGGCGATCCGGGCCATGAGTCGATCGCACTCCTTAAGCAAGCCGCCCGTGCGCAGTAGACGAACTCTTCATACGTAGCGCCAGCGGGCTCTGGCGCCAGGCATTGGTGGCGATCCAAATTCAGCTTATCCGACTCCTAGGCCGCGTGGCCTCGCAGTAAATGAACATCGCCAAAGTGAGCTACTAGGCCCGCATCGAGGCCCAGCGGCAATCCGTACTCGAGCCGACCGACTTCTTAGGCAAATAGGTGGGGTCTGTGCAGAGTAGACGAACTCTTCAGAGCGAGCTACTGGGCTTCGGTGCCGACTGCGGCGATCCAAACCCTGCCGATCCGGGACTACTAGGCTACATGGCCTCAGGCAGAGTAGATGAACCCTGGCCAAAGTCGCCCACCGGCCCGAGTCGAGGCCTGCACACGATCAAGCCCGCCGATCCGACTCCTAAAGCCGCGGGTATGCGTGATGAACTCCAAGTCAAAGTGAGCTACCTCCTGGCCTCCGGCGCCGAGGCCTTGGTGGGGGATCCGTACTCGAGTCGATCTAATTTCACGCGTGGCCTGCGGCACGCAGATGAACCGTCAGTGAGCTGTGGCTCCGGCTCGAGGCCTCGAGGCAATCCACTCGAGTCGATCTAACTCCCAGTCGCTGCTGACCCCGTGAAGAGTGACGAACTCTTCGTAGCGAGCCATCGGGCTCGGCGCCGAGGCCTCGGTGGCCATCCGCGGAGTCGGATCGACTTGCGTGGCCCGTGCGCAGTGTAGACGAACTCTTCATACGAGCCAGTGGGCCCGGCGGCCGAGGCATCGTGGCGATCCACCGAGCTTATCCGACTCCTAGGTCATGGCCTCTTTGCAGCAACACGTCAAAGCAGCTACTGTGCCCGGCATCGGTGCCCAATGCAACCGGTACCGAGTTGATCCGACTCCCCAGCAGATGGCCCGCGGCAGAAAGTGTGACGAACCTTCGCAGCGAGCCACCGGGCTTCGTGTCGACTGCGGCGATCCACTCGAAATGATCCGACTACTGTGCCACGGATCGCGCGTAGATGAACTCGCCAGTCGCCACTGGCCCGAGTCGAGGCCTCGTGGCGATCAAGCCCGAGCCGACCGATACCTGCAGTCGCAAGTGGGCCTATGCAGTAGATGAACTCGTCAGCGAGCTACGTACCCGGGCGCCGAGGCCTGAGGCCATCCACCGAGCCGATCTAACCCCAGTCAGCGCGACTGCGGAAGAAAGTAGGACTAACTCTTCGCAGCGAGCCACCGGGCTCCCGGCGAGGCCTGTGGCGATCCAACGTGAGTCGATCGTATTCTTGGGCAAATAAGTGGGCCCCGTGCGTATGTGACGAACTCTTCAAAGCCAGCTAGAGGGCTCCGAGCCGCCGAGGCTCATGGGCGATCCAAATTCGAGTCGACCGACTTACGCACGGGATCGCATAAGAGATTAACTCTTACAAAGCTGAAGCACAGCTCGGGCGCAGAGGTCTTGCGGCTATCCGTACCGAGCTGATCTGACTCCTTAGGCAGCGTGGCCTGTGCAAAGTAGACGAACTCTTCAAAGCGAGCTATCACACAGCGCCGAGGCTCGTGGCGATCCACTCGAAATGATCCGACTCCTGTTACGTGGCATGTGCTTAGTACATGAACCCGTCAAAGTGAGCTACTGGGCTACGGGCGCTGAGGCCTTGGTGGCGATCCAAACTGAGCTGATCTGACTCTTAGGCAGCGCGGGCCTGGGCGCAGAGTAGACGAACTCTTCAAAGCGAAATATAAGGCCCGAAATGCCGAGACTTTTATGGCGATCCAACAGAGTCGATCTGACCTCACAAAGTTACTTTGACCGCGGCAATGTAGATTAACCGCAGTTAGCTGCCCGCGCTGAGGTCTTGCCGGCGCATCCAGCCTGCGGCCGATCCGACCCTTAGGTAGCGTGGCATGTGCAAAGTAGACGAACTCTTCAATGCGAGCTACTAGGGCTCCAGCTGAGGCTCTCGTGGCGATCCACCGAATGACATCCGACCCCAGCCACGCGGGTCTTGCAGAGTAGATGAAATCGTCAAAGTGAGCTACTATGCTTCGGGCGCTGAGGCCCAGTCGGGCAATCCACCTCGAAATATCCGACCTATAGCCACGTGGGCCTTGTAGAGTAGATGAAATCGTCAAAGCAGCTACTATGCTTCAAGGCCGAGGCCTAGATTTGGCGATCCGTACCGAAATGATCCGACCTCTAGGCCACGTGGTTTACAAGAGTAGATGAACTCCATCAAAGCGAGCTACGTGGCTCGAAGGCAAGTCTTTGTGGCGATCCAAACAGTCGATTCGACTCTAGGGTCGCTACCGACTATGCAGAGTTGATTAACTCAGCAAAGTGATCTACAAGGCTCCGGGCGCAGAGGCCTTGGTTGCAATCTAGCCTGAACTGATCTGACACACCCCCACCCTACCGGCCGGCGGCGTGTCAAGCCACTCCATTGCAAAACCCCTAGCCGCTACCCTAACGACTAGAAATCCCCGTGGAAGCTGCCGCATTGCCGCTGATCCTCCTATAAAAAATTTTCTTTTAATTTATAACTTCAGATTTGGTAAAATCTTATAAATAAAAACTTTCTCAAAGATGACTACGCACATAGTCTAATTCCAAATCCTGTATACATCCAATTTACACTATATCCAAAAATATGGCAACCAGCTTACCATCACATTCTCATCACACTAAACTATGTACATACATATGTTCCATTATACAATTTCAAAGTATGTTCTTACAAACTATAATTAAATACACAAAGACTAGATCGATGTCGTGACAAATCCTATTACGTCATTGCCTTGCGCACTGCACTGAAAAATAGTTTTTAAATGGAAAATAATGAGCTAAACGAGCTCGCTGAGTGTATGCTTATAAAAGGTTTGGCTTTTCCGAAACATTCAAAATGTAAAACTCTCTTTTACAATTATTTTCTAGAAGCTTTTCTTTGTTTTCGCTTGCTTTAAAAGTTTTCAAAACTTTTCTTTGCTTGCTTGCTTCAGATTTGCTTGCTTTATTTTGCTTTTCTTTAAAAAGCTGTAAAACTCTTATTTCGCGCTAGGAAGTTTATAAAACTTCTCATAATTTTTCTTGCTTGCTTGCTTTATCATGCTTGAAAGTTCTTAAAACCTTTCACACAAACCTTGCTTTTAAAAAAAGTTTCTCAAACTTTTTCATAAAAATGGGGAGCTCGCTCAACCGCATGCTTTGAAAATAAACCCACCCAGGAGCTTGGCTCAAACCGATCGCTTTGAAATCTAAACTGAGCTCAGGGCTCAACCGCTTGTTTTAAAACTCTCCGAAGCCCTGGCGATCGTGGGGAACCAATGGCTGATTTTTTCAAAACAAAGATATCATGCTTATAAAACATCAACCAATGGAGGCCTATTTTTGCTTATTACTTTACCCCAGTGCGGAACACTAGGAACCTGCGGCTCGTATCGCGTCTGGGTGGAAGGACCTTTGTCCGCCACCTTTTCATTTTCCGGTGAATATGGTGGAATTGGACTCGTCGCCATCACCATACTTGCTAGGGAGCTCATAACCTTATATACCGCATTGCGCTGTAATTCGGCCCCTTTAAATGCATGATGTATGTCTAAGTTTGCCTAATTGTGCAAAACTACAATGCATGTATGAAATCCTAACACCACCGCACGCACTGATACCTCTGACCGGGTTTGCTTGCTTAAAACTAGGAAGGCCCCAGAGTTTCACAAATTATCAAGCTGCTTGTTGTTTTTTGTAAATGGTTTACAATTCAAAACCATTTGTTTGTTGTTGCTTGAAAAATGGTTTACCTATTCAAAAACCATTCGCTTACTTGCTTGCTTGCTTGAAAATGGTTTACTTATTCAAACCATTTGCTTACTTACTTATTTGGCGGTTTTACGATTTAAAACCAATGTGCTTGCTTTCTTTTCAAAAATGTATTAACTCAAAACCATTTGTTTGCTTTCTAAGTCATTGCTTGCTTCTTGAAAATGGTTTGAACTCAAAACCATGAAATACCAGTGTAAAGCAATTTGTATTAATAATAATAATACACTAGTATTTGGAAAATGAGTTTAGAACACTCACCTCTTTGCTTGCTTAACTTGAGCACAGTTCCACACTTATCCCGCCTTTACTTTTAACCTACACTCAAACGAATACGACAACAAATTAATCGCATAACTTAATGTACTTCCTAGACTTAGTCACACTCTTCATACTCTTTTAAAGCTAAGGTGCTAAGGGTTCTATCTCGAATCACCCACCTCGAGCACCGGGAAACTCAAGTTACGTCCAACAACCCGACTACTCTATGTCCAAAGCTGATGCAGGAATTTTTCGCACACGGCCCCACTTGAGTGCGAATTTTTGGGCCACTTAGGATCAGAATTTCATGATTCCTAGCTCTTAAGTTTTGTTCCTCTGAAGTCTATTTTACGTAGCCACTAATCACCTCAAATCGAGTAAGAAATGAGGCTATGGCCAAAATACGAAAACTGGCTTAAACAGAAAACCGTAACATGCGTCGTACCGGTACAACTTAACTTCTACCGGCATTAACTTCGCCAAAAATGACCGTAAGAACTCTTGTACCGGTACAACTTCCAATCGTGACTGAAGACACCCGAAATGCCCAGATTTTGTTATTTCTCCCACTTTTGATGCCAATTCACTCCATATAACTTCTATAATTCATAATACCTCAAAACTAACTTGAAATCATCTAAAGACAACTCCATTAACATGTGAGTTGGTGTTTTAAACACAAACCTTAGGTGAAAATCCAAGAACACTACCTAAGGTCCACCAATTCTTCTACACATCATGTAATTTGATGATTCCATGGTTATTTTACATCAATTGAGGTTTTACTCTTATAAACCCAACAAATCAAAGGTTTGTGTGACCTTTACACAAAACTTAGACCAAAGGAGAACTAATCTCCATACCAAAGTCCTAGAAATCCCATACACTTGATTCTAAGACAAAGGCATACCTGATTTTGGAACCTCTCCTTCCTTCTTCTTCCTTCTCTCTCTCCTCTCGGCTCTTGGCTCTCTTCTCCTCTCACCAAATCGTGAAGCCCTAGCCAAAGTTTGAGACAAAATGAATTATTTTGTTTGTCTCCCACATTTGGTCTCAAATTTTTGCCTTAATTGAAATTAGCCCTCAACTCTTTAATATTACAATTGTAACTTATTGAAATTCCTACTATGGCCCATCTCTAATTGGTTTCTAATTATCATATCCATTTGCTTAATGACCATTGTACCCTTGGTTTAATACCAAAATTCCGGGTTCTATAATTTCTCATTTCATATTTTAGTCTCCAAAATATTTCAATGTGACACTTGGTACTCTTATACACCCCTGGGCTGTCATGTACCAGACTCTCTCGACGGTGTTACATGATCCGACTCCAGGCATCGTGGTTCGCAAGCAGAGTGGTATCGAACTCGTGCCGAGCCACTGGCCGGCGCCGATTCGTGGCGATCCGTACCGAGCTGATCCGACTCCTAAGCTACGCGGGCCCGCGCAGAGTAGATGAACTCGCCAAAGTCGCCACTGGCCCGAGTTTAGCTCAGGGCGATCCGAAACAGCCGATCCGACCCTGCAGCTGGGCGGCCTCCGTGCGAGCGGATGAACTCGTCAAAGCGAAGCCATCGGGTTCGGCCAGAGGCCTAGGTGGTGATCCAAACGAGTCGATTCGACTCTCAGTCAGCGTGGGTCTGTGCGTAATAGATGAACTCGCCAAAGGGAGCTACCGGGCCCGTGCGGCACGAGGCTCAGGGCGATCCACCTCGAGCCGACCATCACCTTAGGTCTGTCATTGTCTGCGGCAGAGTAGACGAACTCTACAAAACGAGCTATTGGGCTCCGAGCACTGAGGCCTTGGTGGCGATCCAGCCTGAGCTGATCTGACTCCTTAGGTATCGTGGCCTGCGCAGAGTAGACGAACTCTTCAAAGCGAGCTACTGGGCTCCAGCGCCGACTGGGTGGAGATCCAAACAGCCGATCCGACTCCCAAAGACGCGTGGCCCTGCGGTAGAGTAAATGAACTCGTCAAAGTCAGCTACTCGGCTAGAGGAGCTTAGGCCTTGGTGGCGATCCAAACGAGCCGATCCGGGACTACCAGTCGCAGGTCCGTGGTAGAGTGTGATGAACTCACAAAGGAAGCATCGGGCCCGGCGCCGAGGCCTGCGGCGATCCAAATTCGAAATGATCCGACCCTTATGTCAAGCGTGGCCTATGCAGAGTAGACGAACTCTTCAAAGCACGCCACTGCTTCCCGGGCTACCGAGGCCTGCGGGCGATCCAAACGAGCCGACCTTACTCTTAGCCGTGGCTCGCGGCAGAAAGTACACGAACTCACAAAGTGAGCTACTAGTCAGCGGCGCTTAAGGCCCTCGTACGCATCCAGCCCGAGCCGATCTATCTCCCCAGTCTGTCTCGTGCGGTGCAGTAGACGAACCCTACAAACGAGCTATTGGCTCGGCACAGAGAGGCCTTGGGCGGCGTCCAAATTTCTCGAGATGATCCGAATTCTTAGGCATCGTGGCCCTCGCGCAGAGTAGACTAACTCTTCAAAGCGAGCTACTGGGCTCTGTGCGCTGATTCCTCGTGGCGATCCAAATGAGTCGACTGAATTCTAGGCTACGCGGCCCGTGCAGTAGATGAACTGGCCAAAGCTCACAACTCTGGCCACGTGAGCTTAGGCCCGGGTGGCGATCCACCAGTTGATCCGACTACTAGGCCGCGTGGCCTCGTGCGCAGTAGATGAACTCGCCAAAAGTGAGCCACCGGGCCCGGCGCATATTCGTGGCGATCCACCAGCCTGATCTCGACCCCATGCCTCGGCGCGCCCGTGCGTATGCACGAACTCTTCAAAGCACGCTCAAGCTCCTGGGCGGCTGAGACTGCGGGCGATCCAAATTGGAAATGACCTTACTCTTAGGTCGCGGGCTTGTGCGTAGCAGATGAACCTGGCCAAAGTGAGCTACTGGGCCGCGCGCTTAAGGCCTTGGGCGGCGATCCAAAATTTCGAGTCGATCTATCTCCCCAGTCATTATTCGTACAGAGTAGATCGAATCTCTACAAACGAGCTATTTGGCCCGGCACCGAGGCTCAGCGGCGATCCAGCCCCGAGTCGAATCGACTCCTGTGCATCGCGCCGCTACAGAGTAGACGAACTCTTCAAAGCGAGCCACCGGGCTTCGCCGAGATTCCTTCGGCGGCGATCCAAATAGCCGATCCGACCCTAGGCCACGTGGTCTGTAGAGTAGATGAACTCGGCTAAAGTCGCCTACCAGTTCCGGAGCTTAGCTCGTGGCGATCCAAACAGCCGATCTCGACTACTAGCCGCGCGGGTCTGTGCGTGCAGTAGATTTAACTCGCCAGTCGCCATCACCTGTGCGCCGAAGCCTGCGGCTATCCACCGAAATCGCCCGACTTTATGTCAGATGGCTCGCGCAGAGTAGATTTAACTCTTCAAAGCACGCCATCGAGCTCCGGCGCCGAGGCCTTCGCGGGCGATCCACTCGAAATGATCTTACTCTTAGCTACGTGGACTCGCGGCCGAAAGTAGATGAAATCACAAAGGAAGCACATCGGGTCATGGGCGCTTAAGGTCTCGTGGCGATCCAAATTGAGCCGATCCGATTCTTAGGTCACAGAGCCCATGCAGAGTAGATGAACTCGCCAAAGTGAGGCAATTAGGCTTCGCGCCGAGTCCTCGGTGGCAATCCGTACCAGCCGACCACCCAGGCAACAGGGCCCCGTGCAAAGCAGACGAGCTCTCTTCAAAGCGAGCCACTGCCCGGCGCCGAGGGACTCAGGCCATCAAACCCGAGCTGATCCGACTCCCAGGCTATGTGGCCCGTGCGCACAGATGCACTGGTCAAAGTGAGCCACCGGGCTCCTAGCCACAGCACGAGCGGCGATACGCTCGAAATGATCCGACTCCAGTCGTACTGCAAGCAGAGGGATGAATCGCCAAAGTGAGCTATTAGGCTCCGCGCCGAGGCCTGGTACGATCCAGCCTCGAGCAGATCTCGACTCTTAGGCAATCGCGGGTCTTCGTGCAAAGTAGACGAACTCTTCAAAGCGAGCGCGAGCTCCGAGCCGAGGCCTCAAGGGGCGGTCTACCAGCCGATCCGACCCTATGCGCCGTGGCTAGTGCAGAGTAGATGAACTCGCCTAAACCTGAGCTACTGGGCCCGGCGCCGAGGCCTCGTGGCGATCCAAAGACGAGCCGATCCGGACTCCCTGTACGCGGGCCTACGTAGAGAAGACGAACTCTTAACACCGAGCCATCGGGTCTCGGCGACGAGGCTAGAATGATCCAGCCTCTGAAGCAGATCCGACCCTTAGGTAGCGTGGCCCCGCTGCAGTAGACGAACTCTTCAAAGCGAGCTACTAGGGCTCCGAGCGTTGAGGCCTTTGTGGCGATCCAGCCTGAGCTGATCTGACTCCCAGTCGTGGCCCATGCAGAGTAGATGATCCGCCAAAGCCGAGCCACTCGGGCCCGGCGCTGAGAGGCCTTGTCGGCGATCCAAATCATGGAGTCGATCTCGACTCCCCACGGCATGGCTTCAGGCAGAGTAGACGAACTCTTCATAGCAAGCTAGTGGGCTCCGGACACTAAGGCTTTGGTGGCGATCAAGCCCGAAATGATCCGAATTTCAGTCAGGTGGCCCGTGCGCAGTAAATGAACTCGTCAAAGTGAGCTACTGAGCTACGGGCGCTGAGGCATTGGGCACATCCCGCCTCGGTTAACTGACCCCAGCGCCGCGGGTCCGTGCGCAGCGCACCTAACTCTTCAAAGCGAGCGCCACCGCTACGGCGCCGACTCGTGGCGATCCGCACCGAGCCGACCGAACTACTGTGCCACGCGGGCCGTGCGCGCAGTAGATGAACTCGCCGTCACCATCGATCCGGAGCCAGCCGCTGTGGCGACCGCTTCCGAGCCGACCCGACCCCAGTCGCGTGGCCCGTGCGCAGTGCATTAACTCGCCAAAGCGAGCCACCGGGCTACGCGCCGAGGCTCGTACATCCAAAGATGAGCCGATCCGACTCATTAGGCCAGCAGGGTTCGTGCGTAGAGAAGAAGATGAACTCTTCAAAAGCTAAGCACGGGGTCTCGGCGCCGAGGCCTTGTAGGGCGATCCAGCCTGAGCCGATCTAACTCCACAGCAATATGCCCTATGCAAGTAGAGTGTGGACGGTCCTTCGAGCGAGCCACGCAGCTCGAGCATTAAGGCCTTTGTGGCGATCCAGCTCGAGCCGATCCGACTCCTGGGCCAAGGTGGACTGCGCGCAGGTGATTACCCATCAAAGAGAGCTACAAGGCTCCGGCCAGAGGCGCCTGTGGCGATCCAGCCCGCTTCCGGGACCAATCCTTGTGGCAAGGTGGTTCGTGAAAAGTAAACGAACTCTTCAAAGAGAAGCACAAGCACGCCGAGGCCTCGCTGCGATCCACTCTGTCGATCCGACTCTCAGCTAATGCGTGGCATGCAAGAGTACATGAACTCAAAGTGAGCCACCGTTCAAGGCCGAGGTCTAGGTGCATCCAAATTGAGCCGACCGACTTATGCTGCGTGGCCTATGCAGAGCAGTTGAACTTCTCAAAGGGAGCTACTGGGCTCCGAGGCGCTAAGGCCCCGAGGGCGATCCAAATTTCGGAAATGATCTCGACTCATTAGGCCGTGGCTCGTGCAGAGTGTATCACCCTTACAAAGCGAAAGCACTGGTTCCGGCGCCGAGGCCTTTGTAAATGATCCACCGATTCGATTCTTACTCCCAGCAACAGGCTCCCGTGCGTATCAAACGAACTCTTCAAAGCGAGCTACAGAGCTCCGAGCGTTGAGGCGTCAGGCGATCCCGCCCGAGTCGACCGACTCCCAGCCGCGCGGACTATGCAGCAGATTAACACCTTAAAAGTGATCTACAAGGCCCGGCACGTATAGGCCTCGTGGCGATCCACCCTGAGCTGATCTGAATCCTTAGGTAGCGTTTCCTATGCAAAGTAGACGATCTCTTCAAAGCGAGCTACTGGGATCCAAGAGCTGAGGCCCGCGATCCACCGAGCCGATCCGAATTCTAGGCCACGCGTCCGTGCGTAGTAGATGAACCTCATCAAAGCGAGGTAATTCTGCCCGCGCCGAGGCCTAGGGCGGAGATCCAAACTAGCTAATATGACTCCTAGGTCGTGGTCTGTAAGTGCATGCATGAACTCACAAAGGGAGCTAATAGGGCTCCGTGCATTTGTGCCTTGGTGGCGATCCAGCCCGAAATGATCTCGACCCCAGCATCGTGGCCTCTACAGAGTAGACGAACTCTTCAAAGCAAGCTGTGGCTCTAAGCGCTTGAGGCCTGGTGGGCGATCCAGCCTGAAATGATCCGGGACCAGGTCACATGGACCGTGGAGAGTATATTAACCCCAAGAAGTTGAGCTACTGTGGATCCACGCGCTTAAGGCTCAGCGGCGATCCAAATTCTCGAGCCGGATCCGACTCCTTAAACACGGGGTCTCGCAAGAGAGTAGCGAACTCCGCAAAGCTTGAGCTGTGGCTACGGCGCCGAGGCCTTGTGGCCATCCAAACTGAAATGATCCGAGTCCTAGGCAAATATGGGCCTCATGGGCAGAGTAGACGAACTCTTCAAAGCGAGCTACTGTGTCTCCGAGCTGCTAAGGCTCAGGACGATCCAAATTTAAGTCGATCTCGACTTCAGTCAGACTGCAAGTGCAGTAGATAACCCTACAAAGTGATCTACGAGGCTCCAGCGCAGAGTCTCGGCGGCGATCCGCACTTGGGTTTGATCCGACTCCTAGTAGCGTCGTGCAAAGTAGACGAACTATTCAAAGCGAGCCATCGGGCTCCAGACCGAGGCCTGCCAGCGATCCAACCCGAGTCGATCCGACTCCTGTGCAACACGGGTTTCAGGTAGAGTAGATGAACTCGCCAAAAGGATCGCATAGCTCCGCCGGCGCTCAGGCGATCCACCAGCCGATCCGGGACTTAGGTCATGCTGGCCCGCGCAGAGACACGAATCCCGCCAAAGCTGAAATATCGCCGGAAGTGAGGCTCACAAGGATCCACCCTAAGTCGCTCGGGACTTGTCGCGCGCCCGTGCGTAGTAGAATAACCTTCAAAGCGAACCATCGAGCTACTGCCGAGGGCTTGGCGGGCGATCCAAACGAAATGATCTTACTCTAAAGCCGCGCGGGCTGCAGTGCAGTGTATGAACTCACAACCAGCCACCGGGTCGCGGCGCCGAGGCTCAGGGCGATCCACCAAGGCCGATTCGACTCCCAGCTACATGGCCTACGTGAGTAGATGAACCTGGCCAAAGTGACGTACGGTTCCAAGGCCGAGGCTCAAGGCGATCCAAATTCGTTTCCATCCGACTTCAGTCACAAAGGTCAGGCAGAGTACATGAACTCACAAAGTGAGCTACTGGACTTCAAAAGTGAGGCTCATGGGCGATCCAAATTCTAAGCTGATATGACTCCTTAGGCTGCGTGGCCTGTGCAGAGTAGAATAACTCTTCAAAGCGAGCGACCGAGCCATCGCGCCGAGGGCTGCGGCGATCCACTCGAAATATCCGACTCCTAGCCACGGGTCTCAGGCAGAGTAGATGAACTCATCAAAGCGAGGTACTGGCCCGCGCCGAGGCCCAGGTGGAGATCCAAACTCGCTAATCCGACCCTAGGCCCGTGGCCCGTGCGCAGCGTGTGATGAACCGCCAAAGGAGCTACCAGCCCGGCATTTGAGAGGCCTCGTGGCGATCCAAATTCCTCGAGCCGATCCGACCCCAGCATCGTGGCCCCACAGAGCAGATCTAACTCTTCAGCTAAGCCAGGCTCTGCCGCCGAGGCCTTTGTGGCGATCCACCGAAATGATCCGACTCCGAGGTCGCTACGGACTGCGGAGAGACACCTAAGAAGGAGCTGTGGCTCCACGCGCTAAGGCCTTGGTGGCTATCCACTCGAAATGATCCGGACTCCTTAGGGCCACGTGGCCCGCAGAGTAGCGAACTCGCAAAGCCGAGCTGGCTGTGGCTACTACGCCGATGGCCTGCGCCATCCAAACGAAATGTATCCGGGAGTCCCAGGCAACAAGTGGCCCGCTGCAGACCTAACTCTTCAAAGCGAGCTACAGGTCTCCGAGCGTTAAGGCCTTTGTGGCGATCCAGCCTAAGTTGATCTGACTCTCGGTCACAAGAGATCGCAGAGTAGATAACTCTAAGAAGCGATTCACGAGGCCCAGCAGAGTCTCGTGAAGCATCCACCCTTACGACCGAATTCTTAGGTAGCACTGTGCAAAGTAGACGAACTATTCAAAGCGAAGCATCGGGCTCCAAAGACCGAGGCCTCGTGGCGATCCAACCCGAAATGATCTGGACTCCTAGGCAACATGGCTTCAGGTAGAGTGTATGAACTCACAAAGTGACGTACAGGCTCCGGCGCCGAAGCCTACGGCGATCCGTACCCGAAATGATCCGACTTCTAGTCGCGTGGCCCGTGCAGTACATGAACTCACAAAGTGAGCCATCGGGCTCGTGCGAGGCTCGCTAAGTGATCCACTTGCCGCTCGGGACTCCTGTCAGCGCGGGCCTGTGCAGTAGAATAACCTTCAAAGCTTAACCATCGAGCTACGGGCGCCGAGGGCTTCAGCGGGCGATCCCGCCCGAAATGACCCGCTCTTAGGTCGCTGCGGGCTTGTGCGTGAGTGTGATGAACTCGGCCAAACCGAGCCACTCGGGCTAAGGGGCCGAGGCTCATGGGCGATCCAAATTACAATGATCCGACTCCCAGTTACATGGCCTATGTAGAGTAGATGAACTCGTCAAAGTGACGTACAGGCCCGGCGCCGAGGCTCAGGCGATCTAAATTTGCCGATCCGACTTAGGTCGCTGTGGTCGCGCGCGAAAGGGCTACGAACTCCGTCAAAGTGAGCTACCTGGCCGTGCAAGCAGGCTCATACGATCCAAATTTGCCGATATGACTCTCTAGTCGCGGGCCTGCAAGGCGAGCGTATCAACTCTTCAAAGCGATGACCGAGCATCATGCCGAGAGGGCTTGCGGCGATCCAGCCCGAGCTGATCTACTCTTAGGTCAGCGCGGGTTTGTGCGCAGTAGATGAACTCGCTAAAGCGAAGCCACTCACGCGGCGCCGAGGCCTGGGCGGCGATCCAAAGATAAGCCGATCTCGACTTCCAAAGTCAAGGTGGGCCCATACAGAGTAGATGAACTAGTCAAAGTGAGCTACTAAGCTCGGGGCGCTTAGTCTTTGGTGGTGATCCAAATTTTGAGCCGATCCGACTCCCAGGCAAGCCGTGGCCCGTGCGCAGTAGGCGAACTCTTCACAAGATGCTATCAGCCTCCGGCACCGAGGCCTTTGGGCGCGATCCAACCAGCCGGGATCCGTCTCCCAGTCGCTGCACGGCGCAGTAGACGAACCTTCAATGCATGCTACTTTGGCTCCGCGCTCGAGGCCTGGGTGGCGATCCAAAGATGAGCTGATCCGACTCCCAGCGGCCAGGCCCGCGCGCAGCAGACTAATCCACAGCGAAGCACCGGGCTTCAAGGCCGATCTGTGGCGATCCAAACAGCCGATCCGACTCCTAGTTATTTGGCTCGTGCAAGAGTAGATGAACTCGCCAAAGTCGCCTACTTGACCGGGAGATATGGCCTCGGTGGCGATCCACCGAAATGATCCACTTAGGTCAGCGTGGGTCTCTGTAGAGTAGACGAACTCTTCAAAGCGAAGCATCGTCTTCGGCAACAGGCCTTGACGGCGATCCATCGAGATGATCTACTCTTAGGTCGCTGCGGGCTTCAGGCGTAGATGAACTAAATAAAGTGAGCCACCAGCCGTGGGCGCTATGTCTTTTGTGGCGATCCATCCTAAGTCGATCTCACTTCCCCGTCATGCGGTCTACGCAGAGGATGAACTAGTCAAAGCGAAATACCAAGCCCGGCGCCGAGTCTCGGTGGCGATCCAGCGATGACCGATCCGACTCTTAGCAAATAAGGGTTCGTGCGTGAGTGCATCTAATCCTTCATAGCGAGCTACCGGGCTTCGCCGAGGCTCGCGCGATCCAAATTCGAGCTTATCCGTCTCCCAGGTCGCGCGTCGCGCGAGTGCATCGAACTCACGCGCATACCGCCCGGCGCCGAGGCCTCGGGGCGGTGATCCGTACCGAAATGATCCGACCCAGGCGCCGTGGTCCGTGCAGCAGACGAACTATCAAAGCGAAGCACCGGCCGCGCCGACTCGGGTGGCGATCCACCGGAAGCCGACCGAATTCCTAGGTTACGTGGCCCAGGCGCACCAGATGAACTCGGCCAAAGTCGCCTACCATCCGGAGATGAGGCCTTGCGGCGCATCCAACCGATCCGATCCGACTCATTAGGGTCGCTACGGCCAGGCGCATCGGGATGAACCTTCAAAGCAAGATATCGGGTCTGTGCGTTGGAGGCCTCGATGACATCCACCGAGATGATCTTAATTCCCAGCCGCACCTGGCCAGGTGCGCAGTAGATGAACCGTAAAGTGAGCCACGGCTTCGGCCAGAGGCATCAGGCGATCCAAACTGAAATGATCCGCTCCTTGTCGCGCGCCTATGCAAGAGTAGACGAATCCTTCAATGCAGCCACAGGGATTCGCGCCGAGGCCTCGCCAGAGACCAAGCCCGAGCTGATCTCGACCTTTAGGCGCGTGGCTTATGTGAGTAGATGAACTAGTCAAAGTGAGCCACCAAGCTCCGGCGCCGAGCGCTGCGGCGATCCAAATAGCGGAGCTGATCTCGACTCCCAGCGGGCCAGGCCCGCGGTGCAGTATACGAACTATCAAACAGCTACAGCACGCGGCGGCTGACTCAGGCGACCGTACCAGCTGATCCGACTTCCAGCTACGTGGCTCGCGCAGAAGCAGATGAACTCACAAAGTCGCCTACTGGCCGGAGATGAGGCTCGTGGCCATCCACCAGCCGACCGGACTCTCAGTCGCGTACTGCGCGTGCAGACGAACTCTTCAAAGCGAGCCATCGGGCATCACGCCGAGGCTCGATGGCGATCCAACCGAGATGATCTAATCCCAGTCATACGTTTGTGCGCAGATGAACCTGCCAAAGCGAAATACCGAAGTGCTGGCGCCGAGGGCTCAGGGCGATCCAAATTTCTGCCGACCGACTTCCAGTCGCGCGGGCCCATGCAGAAAAGTGATGAACTTAGTCAGCGAGCTACTAAGCTCCGGGCGCCGAGTCCCAGCGCGATTCAGTCAGCTGATCCGACTCTTGCCAAATGCGGGTCTCGTGCGCAGCGTGACGAACTCTTCATAGCGAAGCCATCGGGCTTCAGCGCCGAGGTTTTGCGCGATCCAACCGAAATGACCGCCCCTGAAGCCGCGGCGTTCGCGCGCAGTAGACCTAACTCTTCAATGCGTACTACTTGCCCGGCCGCCGAGGCTCGCGTGATCCAAATGAGCCGATCGCACTTCAGCAACAGGCGGGCCCCGGTGCGCAGTAGACGAACTATCAAAGCGAGCCATCGGGCCGGGCGCCGACTCGGTGGCGACGAGTCCGGAGCCGATCCGACTCCTAGCACGTGGCCCGTGGCAGACTAGATGAACTCGTCAAAGCCGCCACTTATCTCGGAGAGAGGCCTCAGCGGCGATCCAACCGAGCTTATCTGATTCATTAGGTCATACGGCCTACAGCAGAGTAGACGAACTTTCAAAGCGAAGCCATCGGGGTCTCTGGCGCCGAGGGCCCTATTGGCGATCCAGCCCGAGATGATCTCACCCTAGGTCGCATGGCTTCGCGCAGAGTGTGATGAACTCGCAAAGTGAGCTACACGGCCGGGCGTAGCCTCGGTGGCAATCCAAATTTGCCGATCCGCCCTTAAGTCATGGGCCTATGCGTGAGTAGACGAACTCTTCAACGAGCCACAGGATCCGCGCCAGGCCTCGTGGTGACAAAGCCCGAGCCGATTCGACTCTTAGGCCGCGTGGCTTATGCGAAAGTGTATGAACCTCGTCAGTGAGCCACCGGGCCCTGTGGAGCCGAAGCCTGCGGCCATCCAACCAGCGCATCCGACTCCCAGGGCCGCGTGGTCTGCAGAGTAGGATAAACTCAAAGTGAGCTACCAGGCTATGAGTGCCGAGGCCTTGGTGGCATCCAAATTCTCGGGAGTCGGATCTAACTCTAGGTCATGCTGGCCCGCGCGCAGTGGCCATGAACTCGTCAAAGTGAGCCACCGCCCGGCGCGAAGCCTCGTACATCCAGCCCGGAAGGATTCGACACCTTAGGTCATGCGGCCCGTGCATAGTAAACTAACTCTTCAAAGCGAAGCACAGCCTCCCGGTACGAGGCTCAGCGCGATCCAACCCGAGTCGAACTTACCTTAAAGTCGCTGCGGGCCTGCGGCAGAGTAGATGAACTCGGCCGGGCGAGCTACCGGGCCGTGGCGCTCAAGCCTTGGTGGCGATCCAGACCCCGGAAATGACCGACTTCTTAGGTCGCTGCACCATGCAGAAGTAGATGAACTGCGAGTGAGCTACTAGGCCCGGGCGCCGAGTCCTGGTGGCAATCCAACCAGCCGAATCGACTCCCAGTACGCGCCCGTGCGCAGTAGACGAACTCTTCAAAGCGAAGCACCGGGCTTTGGCCGCTAAGGCTCGTGGCGCATCCAAACTCGGAAGCCGACCGACTCCCAGCCACGGGCTCGTGCGTGAGTAGATGAAGTCATCAAAGTGAGCACCAGTTCGGCCGAGTATTTGGTGAACGATCCAAATGGCCGATCCCGACCCTAGCAATATGGGTCCAGGCAGAGTAGGAGGAACTCCGCCAAAGTGAGTCACCCGGAGATGAGGCTCAAGGGCGATCCACTCCTCGAGCCGATCTCACCCCAGTCACTGCATGCGTAGAGCAGATCCAACCTTCAAAGAGAACTACCAGTTCGAGCCGAGGCCCTGGCGATCCAAACTTGCCGACCGACCCTTAGGCACAGGCTCCGTGCAGAGTAGATTAACTCTTCAAAGCGAGCTACGTGAGCCCGAGCGCTGAGGCTCAGGCGGTCCAAACTCGAAATGATCCGACCCCAGTCAGCGCTGGCCTATGCAGAGTAGATGAACTCGTCAAAGTGAGTTACTAGGCTCCGGGCGCTGAGGCCATGGTGGCGATCCAAAGATGAGCCGATCCGACACCTTAGGCCGCGCGGGTCTCCGCGCAGCGTGACGAACTTTCAAAGCCAGCTACTAGGGCTACGAAATGAGGCCTTGCGGGCGATCCAAATTGTACCGATCCGACTCTTAGGCAATAAGGGTCTGCGGCAGAAAGTATACGAATCCTTCAAAGCGAGCTGTGGCCCGGCATTGAGGCCTTTGTAGGTCGATCCAAATTCTCCGAAATGATCTTTTACTCCCAGTCGCGCAGACCGTGCGTAGAAGATTAACGCGAATAAAGCGAGCTACAAGTCTCTGGCCACGCTCAGGGCGATCCAAAACTGAAATGATCCGACTCCTTAGGTAGCGCGGCCCAACAGGCAAAGTAGACGAACTCCTTCAAAAGCGAGCCATTGGCCACAGCCCCGAGGCTCAGCGGCGATCCAACCTTGAGCTGATCCGACTCCCCAGCTACGTGGCAAGTGCATGCACATGAACTCCATCAAATCAGCCACTTGGCCGGCGCCGGGAGGCTCAGGTGGCGATCCGCACCGAGTCGACCGACTCCCAGTCGCTGCGGGTCCGTATGTAAAGAACTCGCCAAAGGGAGCTACCGGGCTCCGTGCGCCGAGGCTCAAGGGCGATCCGTACCGAAATGATCCGACTCCCAGTCACACAGATGTGTAGAGTAGACGAACTCTTCAAAGAGAGCTACTAGGCTCCGGCGCCGAGGTCTCTGGTGGGCGATCCGTACCGAGTCGATCCGACTCCCCAGGGCAACGTGGCTCAGGCAGAGTAGACGAACTCTTCAAAGCGTAGCCATGAGTCTCGAGCCGCCGAGGCCTTTGTGGCTGCCTAGCCCGAGCCGACTGGACTCCCAGTCGCTGCGGGTCTGCGGCAGAAAGTGATGAACTTCACAAAGTGAGTTATCGCCTCCAAGGCCGAGGTTTGCATGATCCAAAGATGAAATGATCCGGGACTCCCCTTAGTCGGTCGTGCGTAGAAGACGAACTTTCAGCGAGCTACCAGCTACGCGCCGAGGCCTTGTGGCGATCCAAACGAAATGATCCGACTCCCAGCAAAGACGGCCCGTGGCAGAGTAGACGAATCCTTCAAAGCGAGCCACAGTGGCTCGAAAGCATTGAGGCCTTTAGTCGATCCAAATTTCGCCGATCTTACTCCCGCCGCGCAGACCAGGCAGCAGTAGATTAACGCGACAAAGTGAGCTACAAGTCTCCAAGCAGACGTCATGGGCTGATCCACCGAAATGATCCGGCCCTTAGGTAGCGTGCCCAGGCAAAGTAGACGAATCCTTCAGCGAAGCATCGCTACAGCCCCGAGGCTTTCGTGGCGATCCACTTGAGCCGATCCGACCCTGTGCCACGTGGCGCGCATAGTACATGAACTGGCCAAATCAGCCACTGGCCTCGGGGCGCCGAGGCCTAGTGGCGATCCAACTTCGAAATGACCGGGATTCTAGGTCATGCGGGTCTGCAGAGCGTATGAACTCGCCAGCGGTGCCACCGGGCCTCGCCGAGGCCTGCGGCGATCCGCTCGAAATGACCGGTAATTTCAGCTGCGGGCCGTGCGCAGCAGAGACACCTTCAACGCGAGCCATCGTGGCCCGAGCGCGAGGCCTGGCATCCAAATTGAGCATTATCTGACTCCCATGAATCGTGATGAGTAGATTAACTCCCAAGAACCGAAGCTACAAGGTTCTCGGCCGAGGTCTCGGCGGCGATCCACTCGAGCCGACCGACTTTTAGGTAGCGTGGACCGTGCAAAGTGTATCAACTCTTCAATGCAAGTTACTAGGCTCCGTGCGCCAGCCTGCGGTGATCCAAACAAATGACGGACTCCCAGTTACGCTACTGTCTGTGAGTAGATGAACTTGTCAAAGCGAGCTGGTTCCGCCGGCGAGGCCTGGCGCGATCCGCCGTACCCTGTCGATCCCGACTCTTAGGGTCGCTGCAGCTCAGGCAGAGTAGAATAACTCGTCACAGAGCGAACATCGAGCTACTGGCGCCGAGGGCTTCTGTGGCGATCCAAATTCTGAGCTGATCTTACTCAGTCGCCCTCGCTTGCAGTAGATGAACCCTCGTCAAATGAGCCACCTGGTCGCGAGCACCGAGGCCTTGCGGCGCATCCAAAGATAAGTCGATCCGACTCTAGTCGCTGCGGGCCCATGCAGCAGTGTGACGAGCTAGTCAAAGCGAAGCTACTAAGCCCGGCGCCAGTCCTCGCGCGATCCAGTCGAGCCGATCTGACTCCAAAGTACCGCGGGTTCGTGCGCAGTAGATCTTAACCTTCATAGCATGCCACTGGCCGGCTAAGGCCTTTTGGTGTGATCCGTACTCGAAATGAACTGTCTCCCAGGTCAGCGTGGGTCTGTGCAGTAGACGAACTCAATGCATGCTACTTGGCTCCGGCGCCGAAATTGGCTGGCGATCCAACCCGAGCCGATCCGACTCTTAGGCAGCGTGGGCCTGTGCGCAGTAGACGAACTATCAAAGCGAAGCACCGGGCTTCGCGCCGACCGTGGCGATCCTCGCCCCAGCCGATCTCGACTCCCAGCCACGTGGCCTCGTGCGCAGTCGATGAACTCGCCAAAGTAAGCCACTTCTACCGGAGATGAGGCTCATGGGCGATCCAAACAGGCCGATCCGACTTAGGGTCACAGGGCCTCGTGCGCAGTAGACTCCAACTCTCAAAGCGAGCCATCGGGCTCCGGCGCCGAGGTCTCGATGGCATCCACTCGAGACGATCTTACTTCAGTCGCTGGTCAGGCGCAGAGTAGATGAACCTGGCCAATGCGAAGTCACCAGTCGCTGGCCGAGGCCTCTTTGGGCGCGATCAAGCCGAAATGATTTTGTCTCCTTAGGGTCGCGTTCGCGCGCGTGAGTAGACGAACCTTCAATGCCGCCATTTGGCTCCGGCGCCTGAGGCCTCCCTGCGGTGATCCGGCTCGAGCTGATGAGGATTCCAGTGCGTGGCCTATGCAGTAGACGAACCATCAAAGCAAGCTACCAAGATTCTGGCGCCGACTCAGCATATCCACCGAAATGATTCGGACTCCGAAGGCTACGTGGCCGCGCGTGAGTAGACGAACCTGCCAAAGCCCCACTGGGCTCGGGAGATGAGGACTTGCGGCGATCCGTACCGAAATGACTGACTCATTAGGTCAGCGGGTCCGTGCGCAGTAGACCGAATCCTTCAAAGCGAGCTATTGGGCTCCGGGCGCTGAGGCCTTGATGGCGATCCAACCTGAGATGATCTTACTCCTAGGCTGCATGGCTTGTGCAGAGTAGATGAACTCGTAAAAGTGAGCTACCTGCCGGCGCCGTCTTGGTGGCGATCCAAATTCGAGCCGATCCGGGCTACTTAAGTTGCGTGGCTTATGCAGAGTAGACGAACTCTTCAATGCGAGCTACAGGGATCCGGGCGCTGAGGCCTTGGTGGTGACCAAGCCCAGCCGATCTCACTTTAGGTCGCGTGGCGGCGTGCAGTGCATGAACTCGGCCAAAGCGAGCCACTGGCCCGGAGTCGAGCCCTTGCGCCATCCACCGAGCAGATCCGACTCCTTAGGGCTACGTGGCCTCGTAGAGTATGAACTCGTCAAAGCGAGTTACTAGGCCCGAAACGAGGCCTGGGTGGCGATCCACCCCGAAATGATCTAACCCCAGTCGCGTGACCTCGTGCGCAGTACATGAACTCGCCAAGTGAGCTAACGGGTCCCGGCGCGGGGCTTTGGTGGCGATCCAAATTTCAGCTGATCCGACTCCCCAGGTCATGCGGGCCCGTGCATAGTATCCATCCCCTTCAAAGCGAAGCATCGGAGCCTCGGTGTCGAGGCCTTGGTGGCGATCCAACCTGAGCTGATCTTACTCTTAGGCTGCGTGGCCTGTGCAGAGTAGATGAACTCACAAAGCGAGCATCGTCGCGCGCTAAGCCTGGGGCGGGCGATCCAACCCGAGTCGATCTCGACTCTAGGTCAGGCCCATGCAGAGTATGAACTCGCCAAAGCGAGCTACTAGGCCCGGCGCCGAGTCGTCAGCGGCGATCCAGCTCGAAATAACCGACCCCAGTACGCGGGTTCGCGGGCGTAGTGTGCACGAACTCTTCAAAGCGAAGCATCGGGTCTCGGCCGAAGCCTTGGTGGGCGACCCAGCCCGAGCCGATCTAACCTCTAGCCACGTGGCCGCGGCAAAGTAGATGAACTCCGTCTCAAAGAAGCAACTAGGCCCGCGCCGAGGCCTGGCGTCGATCCGTACCGTCGAGGACTGACTCCCAGCAGCCAAGTGGGGTCTCAGGCAGAGTAGAGGAACTCGGTCAAAGCCGAAGCACCCGGTCTCCGGGCGACGAGGCTCAAGGCGATCCACCGAGCCGATCCGACCCCAGGGTCGCGTGGCATGTGTAGAGTAGACCTAACTTTCAAAGAGAGCCACTAGCCCGGCGCCGAGGTCTCTGCGGGCGATCCACTCGAAATGATCCGACTCTTAGGCGCCGTGGTCTGTGCGTGAGTAGACGCATCCTTCAAAGCGAAGCCACAGAGTCTGCAAGGGGCCGAGGCCTTGCGGGCGCCCACCGAAATGATCCGACTCCCAAAGTGCGCCGTGGTCCGTGGTAGAAAGTGTGACGAATCCTTCATACAGCAACCTGGCTCGGGCGCCGAGGCCTCAGCGGCGATCCAGCTCGGGAAATGGCGACCCTTACGCCGCGTAGCCTCGTGCAGTGCATGAACCTCGCCAAATCAGCTACTAGGCACGAGCCGAGGCCTTTGTTGCGATTCGCCGAAATGACCGACTCCCAGCCAAGGTGGCCTCGTGCGTGAGTAGACGGTTTCTTCTCCTCAGCGGAGCTCCTAGGCTCCAGGCGCTAAGGCCTTGGGGGCGATCTAGCCTGAGCTGGTCTTACTCCTAGTCGCGTGGCTCAGGCAGAGTAGACAGAACTCGCCAGTGAGCCACTAGCCCGGCGCCGAGGCCTTGTCGGGCGATCCACCCGAGCCGATTCGACCTCTTAGTAGCTCGTTCGTGCAAAGTATACGAATCGGGGCTTAGCCATCAGGCTACCTACACCAGGCCTGGCGGGCGCATCCACCGAGCTATCCGACTTAGGTCGCGGGTTTGTGCAGTAGATGAACTCACAAAGTGAGCTACTAGTTCGGGTCACCGAGGCCTCGGTGTTGATCCACCGAAATGACGCCCTCCCAGTCAGCTGCGGCCGTGCAGCGGCACCTTCAAAGCGAGCCACTGGGCTCGCCGAGGCTCGGGGCGGCGATCCAAACGAAATGATCTCGACTCCCAGCTACGTGGCCGTGCGCAGTAGATGAACTCGCAGCGAGCCACCGGGCTTCTCGAGTTAAGGCCTGCGTCGATCCAAATGACCGATCTTACTCCTAGGTCGCCGCTTGTGCAGAGCATGAACTCGGGGTCAGCAGCTACGTGGCCCGCACCGAGGCCTGCGGTGATCCACCGAAATGATCCGACCCTTGTCGCGTGGCCTGCGGTAGTAGATCAATTCTTCAAAGCAAGCTACAAGGCTCAGGGCGCTGAGGCTTTGATGGCGATCCAAATTGAAATGATCTAACCCTAGAAGTCAAGGTGGCCTCGTGCGCAGTAGATGAACTCTGGCCAAAGGAAGCTACTAGGCTCCGTGCGCCGAGGCTTAAGTGGCGATCCAAATTGAAATGATCCGACTCCCAGTAGCCGTGGCCTCGGGCGCAGTAGACGAACTCTTCAAAGAGAGCTATTAGGCTTCGAGCCGCCAGACTCGTGGCGATCCGCACTGAATCTCGATCCGACTTCTAAAGTTACGCTACCAAGTAAGTAGAGTGGGATGAAATCGTCAAAGTTCTAAGCATCGGGCTCCAGCGCTGAGCCCTTGGTCGCGATCCCCGAGCCGATCCGACCCTAAGCCGCATGGCCTGCGGGCAGAGTGTAGAGGAACTCGTCAAAGCAGCACTGGGCTTCGCACCGAGGCCTTGGTGGCGTTTTCAGCCTCGAAATGATCCGACTCCTTAGGGTCAAGCAAGGGTCTCGTGCGCAGTAGATGAACTCTTCAAAGCGAAGCATCGGGCTAGCGCCGAGGCCTCAGGCGATCCAAATTCGAGCCGATCCGACCCTTAGGTCAGCGCGGACTGCTCGTAGCAGACCGAACTCCTTCAAAGCAACCACGTGCTCCACGCTACCGAGAGGCCTGTGGCGATCCAAACGATGAGCTTAAAAGTCATCTCTTTTACTCCATTTTCCTGCTTGATTTTCGCTAAAATTGAATAATTAATATACGTAATTATGAAGAAACCACCAATTTGTCATTAGCGTGAAGGAAGCAAGAAAGAAGAAAAGCGCAAAGAGAGGAAAAATGCGCAAATAAGTGGATAAAAATGTACCGAATGGCGTGAAAGCGTGAACAAAGCAACCGGGCCGAAATATTGATACGCTGTGGGTTTGCATACCCGGGCTCCTCAAGTCGCGGACATCGTGAAGATCAAGAGAATTTGATGCGTCAGCGACAGGATCGCAAAGATAGCAAATACCGAGGAAAGAGCATAATTATAAGGTGATGTCGCAAGAAGACTGGATGTCGCGACACCAAGAACAACTCGGTTGTTACAAAGTGCAGACTTAATGCTGAAGTCGGACATCAAGAGGAGATCAACCGGCGCTTCGAACCATGAGGTCGATGTCAATGCATTATCGTGGACACCCGCTCAAGGAACAAGCATCAGAGCCGATGTCGCTGAGCAAGATATCGAAGGTCTGACATCATAACAAACAGAAGGCGTCAGTAGGAAACTTCGAGCCCATGTCGCGTATTAACATCCTCGCCATGTCGGCCATCGTGAACAACCATCAAGACTGCAAGGGACTAGAATGGATGTCGCGACAAGGCCATGATGTCGTGACATCGCAAGCGATCAACTGAAACCTGCAAAAGCATAGCATGGTGTCGTGACAACATGAACGACCAATTCATAGGATACAGAACTTTAAGTCAATGTCGCGACATGAGTTCGATGTCGCGACAAGAGAACTGAGGTCGCGAATCGGAATAAAGAACTCGGGCCTCGCTACTTAAATCCACAAACAGTTATATTGTGATTAGGCCCAACTGAAAAACCCTATAAATACGCAGCCTACCTTAATAGTAAGGTAAGCTCTGAGGCGCATCAAAGGAGAGATCTCTGGTACTTCAGCTTCACTTTTATTTTCTTTTATTTTCTTTTCTTTTCTTTTTTCTTTCTTTCGTCATTTTAGAGCGCATTTGTCTCAGATTTTTTTCGTTTTATTTTTTGATCCGATCGTTATCGCTTTTGTCAGTTCGAATACAAAATTCAATTTCTTTTCAAATTAATACCTCGAATGCATCAGTTCGTGATTAAAATTTCGATTCGATTATTTCGCCGAATTGCGCGATGCCCTTTTGATCGAAGAATGCTGCCTCGTGGTGATTCGTAATCGAGGAACCCAACCCATTTAAGGAACGCTGTAGTCGACTGATCTTTCCCGTAGTAATTTCCAAAGATCTTGTTCATTTCTGGTTTACGAATTTACTCGATTATGGGTTTATTGATTTTGGATTCGAATATCGCCTTTACTATACCCGTTAAGAAGGCCATTACTCGATTTCAAGGAGGTCCTTTCGAAAGTGACACAGTACATAAATCCCGAGTAATGTACATTTCTTCAAGGTATACTAACCTCGCTATTAGTGGATCCTCTGGAAGCCAAGTTCACTTAGATAAATCCTCTTCGCTTGAAGTCAAGAACGAGTCGAATGACTTATCTATTTAAACAAGCAGTTCATCTCACCCCGGATAGTGAGGCCAATCCCGTGTTAGCCGAGATCTACTGGCTAAAGGTTGATCTATTCTAATTTTCGAGGAAGAGTAATTTGAAGTCAGATATCCTCGTTGGACCGATAACTTGGGAGCTAAGGTACAAATTCCATAAATGGGTATGAAGTATTGCAAAAGAAAAATACCCAGCATAAGGAAGTTCTTGTTAAAAGTAGTTACCTCGTTCCCTGTAATTCGAGAGAATCAGGAAGAATAAGATAACGAAATGTGGAGTGTGGAGAGATCCAGCTGCACTACAAATGCCTTGGACAGATTTTGAAACTGGCATAATCAAGAATTTATTCAAGATGAACTATTGTGAATTGATCGTTCACTACAATCGGCTCTTGATGTGTCTCCTTATGATATCCTGCTCAAAGATTCATATTCTTTTCGTAGAAATTCTATTTTCCTTCATTTGTTTTATTTCCGTCTATTTGAATGTGTTCATTTCTTCTTTGAATTAGTTAGTTCTCCCCACTTTCACGCCGACACCCATATCAATTGATGGTCCAAATAGTATGAATTTCGGTAGTCTCGGGTAGTTGATGAAAATTCTCAGATCTCTCGTGATAGATATCTCGGACTTATGTCCATTTTGCATACTGGTCGACCAGGCACTTCCGTAATATCGCATCAAACCAATAAATTGAAATTGATTTACTCTAAGAGATTTTTGGTTATTATAGTATGATGTCAACAAGTTGATGGCTCTGTTGCCTGGGATTAGTTCATAGTCCTTTAGTAATAGTGTCATAAATTTGTATATGTATTCTGGTCTCAACAAGTTTTATGGCGCTGTTGCCGGGGATTAGACAATAGTCCTTCGGTGATAATGCTATAAAATTTTGTGTATATGTTTTGGTCCTGTCAACAAGTTTTATGGCGTCATATCTAGGATTAGACAATAAATTCTGGATAATGCTATGAAATTCTTCAGATATGTTTGGCCCCGTCAACACCAAATTGAAATGATCTACTCCTAGCAACAAGGTCTCCGTGTGCAGAGTATATGAGCAAGTCAAAGTGAGCTACTGGGCTCCGGGCCCTAAGGCCTAGGTGGCGATCCAACTGTGCCGATCTTACTTAGGCCGCGTGGCCAGGCAGCAGAAGAACTCGGCCGGGGGCATGGAGCCACCGGCCCGGCCACCGAGCCTCAGAAGATCCGTACCAAGCTAATCCCACCTCTTAGGTCGTATTCGTGCATAGTAGGATCTAACTCTTCAAAGCGAGCCACTGGCTCCGGCGCCGAGGTCTCTTACGATCCAAATTCGAGTCGATCCGACTTGCTAAAGACACCGTGCGTAGCAGACGAACTCATAGCGAGCTACCAGGCTCCCAGCGCCGAGGTCTTGGGTGGCGATCCAAATTGAAATGGATCCGACTTTAGGGTCGCGTGGTCTGCAAGGTAGTAGGACGAACCCAAAGCGAAAGAATGGCTCCTGGCTACCGAGTCTCTAGGTGGCGATCCACCGGAAATTGATCCGACTCCTTAGGCAAATGCGGGGCCCGTGCGCAGTAGACCGAACTCCTTCAAAGCGAGCTACTAGGCTTCGAGCTGAGGCTCATAGCATGATCCAAATTCCTGCTTGATCCGACTCTTAGTCGCTGTGGATCAGGTCGAGTGATGAACTCACATATGAGCTACTAGCCCGGCGCCGAGAGGCCTCATCACGATCCAAATTCTCGGGAAATGACGACTCTAGCATGGCCTCGTGCAAAGTAGACGAACTCTAAAAGCGAGCCATCAGGCTACTGAGCCGAGGCCTGTGGCGATCCACTGAAATGATCCGACCCCAGTTCAGAACCAGGGCAGAGTAGTATGAACTGGCTTCATGAGCTACTGTGTTCCCGCGCTGAGGCCCCTGGTGGCGATCCGTACTCGAAATGATTCGACCCTTCGTCGCACGGCCCCGGTACGCACTAGACGAACTCTTCAAAGCGAGCACAGTTCGGCCTCGAGGCCTCGGCGATCCAAACGAAATGATCCGGGACTCCCAGTCACAAGGGTCTGCGGCATTAGTAGACTAACCTTCAAAGCGAGCCACTGGCCCGAGAGCCGAGGCTCGTGGCGATCCAGCCGAATGCCGATCCGACTCCATAAACGCGTGGCCTATGCGTGAGTAGATCTAATCCTTCAAAGCGAGCTACTGTGCCCGGAGCCGAGGCCTTAGCGCGATCCACAACCGATCCGACTCCTTAGGCGCCGCGGGCTGCAGAGTAAACGAACCTTCAAAGCGAGCCACAAGGCTCCGAGCCGAGGGCTTCAGGGGATCCATCCCCGAGTTGATCCGACTCTTAGGTCGCAAGTGGACTGCGGCAGATTAGATGAACTCTGGCCGAGTGAGCTACTAGGGCTCCGGCGCCGAGAGGCCTCACGGGCGATCCAAATTTAAGACGACGGACTCCCAGTAGCATGGCCTCGTGCAAAGATCGAACTCTTCAAAGCGAGCGCCATCGTATACGGCGCCGAGAGGCTCGTGGCGATCCGCACCAGCCGATCCTAATTCCTAGGTCAGCGCGGGCCTGCGGCCGGTGCAGATGAACCCGTCAAACCGAGCTACTAGGCCTGGCCGAGGCCTGGTGGCAATCCACCCGAAATGACCGACTCCCAGTCGCTGGCCTGTGCGGCAGAGCAGACGTAACTCTTCAAAGCGAGCCATCGGCTGCGGCTTAAGGCCTCGGGTGGCGATCCACCGAAATGATCTTACTCCTAGGCCGCGCGGGTTACGCAGAGTAGATGAACTCAATAAAGTGAGCTACGTGGCCTCGGCGCCGAGGCCCGGGGGCTGGGCGATCCAAACAGAGCCGATCCGCCCCCTTGCCGCGCGTGGCCTCGTGCAAAGTAGACGACCCTTCAAAGCGAGCTACAAGGTCTTGCCTCGAGAGCTGGTGGCGATCCACTCTCGAAATGATCTAACTCGCAGGTTGTAGTATAGTGGTAAGTATTCCCGTCGGGTCACGGTGACCCGGCTCAACTCGACAACGGCGCCATTTGATTCGCGCGCTACCTGCAGGTGAGCGTAATCAACAAAATTTGTTTCCTATATTCCTCCTACCGGGCCGTAGTCAAGCTACCGCAAAGATAAGGGTTCAGGCTCAACACGGATGGGTTTTCATCCTATGAATGACTTGCATCAATGTTTAAAATGGCGAGGCTTTAGTTTGATTTTTGATTTGTTTCAAAATGCGTTGTGAGTTTCGTTGATCTCTAATCAATTGTAAAACCGAAAGTGGAGTGTGGAAAGGTAACTTGAAGATTTAGGCCTATCCTGATAACATAGGCAAACAAGTGTCCTCGGTTTTATCCTCAAAGATTATGACCAGCAACCTATAGTCCAAGCCATAACCTGATCTTTGTTTAACTAGCAAACTCCAACCCTAGAATCACTCCTATTTGAGTCAACACAAAATATGCATCTACAGCCCTTTTAGTTTGAAACCCTAACATTCAACATCACTCGGCTCGTAAAGGCCATCTAAAGAACCACACAAGACATCTAGCACAAGATAATCGTATCCTAAAGCATGGTAAGTATTGGCCAAATTAATGACATTAAATGATCATTCAACCCTAGTTTGAGAAGATGGTGGAGCCATAAATACAAGACTGTAGCATTTAGCACATGAGGACAACCCGCAACCGGCCCCAATAACCAAGCTTGGGGCTACCTTCCTCTTCAAAGAAAAGTGGGCTTAGCTAAGAATCTCTGAGTCACATCCTCAAGAGTGGGTGCTCGCAGCCTAGAAAATAAGGGAGCAGGAGAGAGAAGAAAGAAAACCAAACCCTAACTAAAGTGTCGCAAGATATTTACATAAAATGAAAAATTGCAGCCAAAAGATCGCTTAGGTTACAAAACTACGGGGTTTATATAGACCACCCAATGTATGAAAATACAAAGAAAGCCTAACATTCAAGTAAAACAAGGACAAAGAAGTAATACACCAAATGAGGCTCCGCTTTGCATTAATTACACAAAGATGACACGGCAGGAGATTTCGCTAGGCAGTAACACTCGCCAGTAGAGAAAATTCTCGCTACTATTTAAAATTCGCTGCCAGCTAAATTGCACTGAAATCGTAGAATTTCGCTAGTGACCGGCAATTTCGCTAGTTGGGCCGAAATTCGCTACTTAGCGAAATTTTTAAGAGATAAATAAAGTGTGTAATTTCGCTTAGAACAATGTGCATAGCGAAATTCTTGAAGCCTAGCCTCTCACTGCTAGGATTGCGAAATTTTCGCTATGATTGCGAATTTTTTCGCAATCCCAAATAAATTTTCGCAATCTTAGCGAAATTTCCCCTAATTGCCGCTTCACCGCTCGCCACGTCTCCTCTATATCGCATCCATTTTCATCACTTTGCCTTCATTCCTTCATTGAATCTTGGTATGTTTGAAGGCTGGATAAATGGGTTTAATCTTCATGGTTAAGTATATCTCGATATTGAAACTCTCAAGGTACGCAAAACCCGCAAAACAACCAAAATAACCTCTAAACGCATAAGTGATACTAAGAAGACCTGAACACTTCAATTGGCCTTATTGACATGATTAGTGCACAAAAAGCACTCAAAACCTATCTCAAAATAGCACTTTTTGGGCACTAATCACCTGTGCGGAGTAGATGAACTCGTCAAAGTGAGCTACTAGGCTCCGGGCGATGAGGCTTTAGTGGCGATCCAAATCAGCCGTATCTCGACTTTAGGCAAGCTGCGGGCTCAGGCAAGAGTAGACGAACCGTTCAAAGAGAGCTATCGGGGCTTCGAGGGGCGTGCACTCCTTGGTTGCGATCCGTACTCGAGCTGATTTGACTCCCAGCTAATGGTCTGTGCGTAGTAGATGAAATCAAGCCAAAGTCGACACGCCCCGGCCGGCGCTCGGGCGGCGATCCACCCGAGTCGATTCGACTCTAGGTCAGCGCGGGCCCTGTGCAAGAGGTAGGAATTGCCAGTGAGCCATCGTTCGGCACTAGTCCTAGGTGGCGATGGTACCGATCTCGACCGACTCCTAGGTCGCTGCGGGTCGCGGCAGAGCGTGATGAACTCGTCAAAGGGAGCTATGATGAGTACCTAAAACACTCATCTTACACTCAAGGCTTGCTCATTTTCACATTTATTTTATAATAATTTATAGTTTTGTATGATCGTTGATTTTGTGTTCGCGGTGGTTACGTGTTCATCGAACGTAAAGAACAGCCTGGGAAGCGCTGGAACAATGAGGAGCGGTGCGCGAAGCAATCGCCACGTCGCGACGTCACCACGTCGCCACGTCACCACGTCGCGACGTCAATGTCACGACGTCACCACGTCGCGACGTCAACATCGCCGCGACACCGGTGTAACCGCGACCTCATCATTTAAAGTACGAATCGCTCAAAAAATTGCGGTATCTGGGAGGCTGCATTTAATCCGAGGCACCGGGTTTCCAGAGCAGAGTGACACTAGCTTCGGCAAGGCCCAGAATTAAAATTCGCTTTCATTGTCGATATTCAATATTAACGAAGGTTTTCTTTATTAAACCTCACATCTTTTCTTTCATTATGTTCTAGATCTCTTTCTAGGTTGGCATCAAACCCCGTCACATACAATGGATTAAAGTTTGATCTTTCATGTTATTATTCGCTTGTTATTAATTTGTCATATTCTACTCTATACCCGCATTTCAATTATATGATAACGTCCCTGTCAATGTTAGCATAATACACTGAGATCCGAGATTCGAGAGGATGAGGGTATTCAGGATCCGTAGAGTGCCTTTAAATGATTCTAAGCATCGTGAGATATTCGAACCCGAAGGTGGTATTTCGAAAGCTAGAACATTTGCCATTCCTGAATACCGAGTCGAGATAGAGATATACTCGATCTATTCACGAGAGAAGTGATATAAATTTCGAGAGGAGACTCGTAGGCAAGATCACCTCGCCAATTGACATATTACAAATATATTGAATAACACTATCTTTAGGGGGCGATTTAACCCTAGGCGCCAACACCATTAATTCACTAGAATCAATAGCTTAGTCAGAAGCTCTTACTTAATTTTTACCCTAGAACTTTATTCAGATATCAATTGGTGCGTAACCTCTCGTAGTCAATTTACCTTCCCCGTGGATCGATATCCGTACTTTACACACTATATTACTGGCTACGGCAATTCTGCGCACTTAGGGCATTCATTTTATACACCGCTGCCACCGCTTGCTACTAGGCTCCCGGCGCCCGAGGCCTGTGGCGATCCGCACCGAAATGATCTCGACTCTTAGCATCGCGGCCTCGGTGCGCAGTAGACGAACTTTCAAAGCGAGCCACAGGATCCGAGCGGCCGAGGCTCAGGCGATCCACTCGGAGTTGATTCGAACTTAGGCTACGCGGACTGTGCAGAGTAGATTAATTCGCCAAAGTGAGCTACAAGGCCCCGGCGGCCGAGGCTCAGCGGCGATCCACTGAGCCGGACTGCCTCCCCAGGCATCATGGCTCCAGCAGAGTGGATCGAATCCTTCAGCGAGCCATCGGGCCCGAGCGATGAGGCCTCGTGGCGATCCAACCAGCCGATCGTACCTCAGCCGCGGCCCGTGCGCAGTGCATGAACTCACAACTGAGCTACCGGGCTACGCGCGCCGAGGCCTTTGTCATGATTCCAAATTCGAAATGACTGACTCTTAGGTCAGCGTGGGGTTCAGGCGGGAGTAGACGAACTCTTCAAAGGGAGCAACTAGGCTCGGGCGCTAAGGCCTTGGTGGCGATCTAACCTGAAATGTCTTACTTTAGTCATGTGGCTTCAGGGTAGAGAAGATGAACTCAGCGGAGCTACCGTCCGGCGCCGAGGCCTGGGTGGAGATCCGTACCGAAATGGTCCGACTCCTTGCGCCGCGTGGCCCGTGCGCACTCGACGAATCTTCCAAAGCTAGCCACAAGGCCCGGCGCCGAGGCTCAGCGGCGATCTACCGTCATCCGACTCCACAGCGCGCGTCAGGCGCAGTAGACGAACTCCTTCATAGCGAAGCCATCGGGATCCGGACGGTGAGGCCTTGGTGGCGATCCAAATTCGAGCCGGATCCGACCCCAGCACTGGGCGGGAGCCCTCCTCAGAGTAGAGGAACTCAGCCAAAGTGAGCTACAGTCTGGCAACAGGCCTTAGGATGCCATCCAGCCCGAAAGTCGATCCGACCCACGCAAATGCGGGTCTGCTCAAAGTGGGGACGAACTCTTCCAAAGCTGAAGCACCGGGCTTCGGCGCCGAGGCCTTGGTGGCGATCCAACCCGAAGCATCCGACCAGCTACATGGCCTATGCAGAGTGTATGAACCTGCAAAAGTGAGCTACCGGGCTCGGCGCCGAGGCTCAGGCGATCCACTGGCTGATCCGACTCCATAGGTTGCGTGGCTTGTAAAGAGTAGACGAACTCTTCAAAGCGAAGCACAGATCCCGGGCGCTGAGGCTCTTGTGGCGATCCGTACTCGAGCTGATCTCGACCATTAGGGTCGCGTGGGCTCGTAAGTGCAGTAAACGAACTCTTCAAAGCGAGCCACAGGCCCGAGCTGAGGCCTTGCGGGCGATCCATCCCGAGTCGATCCGACTCTCAAGGCGTGGATCGCGTGCGTAGTAGATGAACCCATCGTGAGCGAGCTACTAGGCTCCCCGGGCGCCGAAATCTTGCCGGGCGACCCACCAGAGTCGATCCGACTCTATGTAGCATGGCCTCGTGCAAAGTAGACGAATCCTTCAAAGCGAAGCATCAGGCTACGGCGCCGAGGCCTGGGTGGGCGATCCGCACCGGAGTCGATCTTACCTTCTAGGTCATGTGTATTCGTGCGCAGTAGATGAACTCGCCAAAGTGAGCTACTAGGCCCGGGGCGCTAAGGCCCCCGTGGTGATCCAGCCCTCGAGCTAATCCGACCCTTAGGCTACGTGGCCCGTGACAAGCGACGAATCCTTCCGCCGAGCTACTTCGCTCGCACCGAGGTCTGCGCATGATCCGCACTGAAATGATCCGACCCTTTAGGTCAGCGTGGGTTTGTGCAGAGTAGACGAACTCTTCAAAGCGAGCTACTGGGCTTCGGGCGCTAAGGCCTGCGGGCGATCCACCGAAATGATCTTACTCCTATCACAGGGTCAGGCAAGAGTAGATGAACTCGCCATGTTGAGATACTGTAGCCCGTGTCGAGGCTTTGGTGGCGATCCAAATTGAAAGACCTTACCCCCTTAAGCCGCGCGGGCCCGCGGCAAGAGTAGACGACCTCTTCAAACAGCCAAGGCCCCGGCGCCGAGGTTGCGGCGATCCACTGAAATGACCGACCTCTTCGCAAAGGTGGCCCGTGGCAGAGTAGACGTAACCTTCCAAAGAGAGCCACTCCGGCTTCGGTTACGCACTTCGGTGATATCCACTCGAAATGATCCGACCCTGTGGCCACGTGGCTCAGGCAAGAGTAGATGAAATCGACAGCCGCCATCGGGCCCGGGCCGAGAGGTCTTGGTGGCCATCCGTACCTTTAGTCGATCCGAATTCTAGGCTTCGTGGCATGTGCAGAGTAGAGGAACTCGCCAAAACGAAGCATCGGGCCCGCACTATGGCCTTGGCGGCGATTCAGCTCCGATTAATCCGACTTTAGGGTCGGCAAGTGGGCCCGTGCGCAGTGGTGACTAACTCTTCAAAGTGAGCAACTGGCTACGGGCGCCGAGGTTTTGTGGCAGATTCCAGCCCCAGCCATCCGACCCCAGGCCGCCGTGTCTCTGTGCGGTAGTAGACGAACTCTTCGCAGCAACTACTAAGGCTCCAGCGCCGATTTGCGGCGATCCACCGAGCCTGACTCTACGCCTAGGCGCCGTGGCTTGTGCGCAGTAGAAGAACTGGCCAAAGTGAGCTACCGGGCTACGGCTGAGAGGTCTGGGGCCGGGCGATCAAACTCGAAATGATCTTACTCCCAGCCGCGTGGCTTGTGCAAGAGTAGAAGAACTCGTCGTGAGCTACTAGGTCTCGGCGCCGAGGCTCCGGTACGATCCAGCCCCCCAGCCGATCCGACCTCAGTCGCGCGGGCCCGGTGCAGAGCAGGTGACGAACCCTTCAAAGCGAGCCACTGGCCACGGGCGCCGAGGCCTCGTGGCGACCCACCAGCTGATCTGACTCCTTGAGCGGGCCTCGTGCAGAGAAGACGAACTCTTCATAGCGAGCCACCGGGCCCTGGGGGCGCTGAGGCCTGGTGGCGATCCACCGAAATGATCCGAACGGCTGCGTGGGTCTGCGTGAGTAGATGAACTCACAAAGTGAGCACAGTTCGGCGCCGAGGCCTTAGTGCAATCCAACCCGAGCCGATCGGGATTCCTTAGGGCAAGCCAAGGGCCTTGCAAGAGTAGACGAACTCTTCAAAGCGAGCGATCGGCTCGGCGCCGACTGGTGGCGATCCAAAGACGAGCTGATCTAACTCCGAGCCCACGTGGCCTGTGCGTGAGTAGATGAACTGGCTAAAGTCACCATTCGCCCTAAGAGCTTAGGCCTTGGTGGCGATCTAGCCTGAGCTTAACTGACCCTATGCCACGTGGCCTTTGCAGTAGATGAACTCGCCAAAGCCGAGCTACCGGGCCCGGCGCTGAGAGGGCCTTGCGGCTGATCCAACCCGGAAGCCGATCTAACAACTAGGTCAAGGTGGGCCTCGTGCAGCAGTAGATGAACTCGTCAAAGTGAGCTACAAGGCTCCGGGCGCTAAGGCTTTAGTGGCGATCCAAATTCGAGCCGATCTCGAATTCTTTAGGCGCCGCGGGTCTGTAGAGTAGGACGAACTCTTCAAACAGCTACTTCAGTCAGCGCGCACTCCTCGGTGGCGATCCACCGAAATGATCCGGACCATAGCCACGCGGGCCCGCATTGCAGTAGATGAAATTGTCAAAGCCGCCATCGGGCTCCAAGAGGCTCAGGCGGCGATCCACTCGAGCTGATCCGACTCCCAGTCGCGCGGGTCTGTAGAGAGGAACTCAAAGCGAGCCACTCGCCCGCACCGAGGCTCGCGGCGATTCAAACTGAGCCGACCGACTTTAGGTCGCTGCGGGTCTGTGCGCAGTAGAAGAACTCTTCAAAGCGAGCTACTAGGCTACGGGCGATGAAGCCTTTGTGGCGATCCAGCCTGAGCTGATCTGACTCCTTAAGCTGCGTGGCCTGTGCAGAGTAGACGAACTCTTCAAAGCAACTACTAGCCCGTGCGCCGAGGTTCGTGGCGATCCGTACCGAGCCGATCTTACTTCTAGGTCAGGTGGCTTGTGCAGAGTAGATGAACTGGCCAAAGGGAGTTGACCGGGTCTCGGCCGAAGTCAATGGTAGCGATCCACTCAGCCGATCCGACTCCTTAGGTCAAGGCGGGCCTATGCGCAGTAGACGAACTCAAAGCCGAAGCATCGGGCCCGCGCCGAGGCTCGTGGCGATCCAAATTTCGAAATGATCTCGACTTAGGCAATGCGGGGTCTGTGCGTAATAGACGTAACTCTTCATAGCGAGCCATCAATCTGGCCGAGGCTCAGGGCGATATTAACCCGAGATAATCCGACTTAGGTTGTCTGGCCCGTGCAGAGTAGATGAACTCACAAAAGTGCAGCCACTAGTTCGGCGCCGAAAATCTTTGCGCGGCAATCCAACCTCAGCTGACTGACTCCTTAGGCAACCATGGACTGTGCGCAGTAGACGAACTCTTCAAAGCGAACACCTAAGCCGGCGCCGACTCCTTGGTGGCGATCCAAAGATGAGTCAATCTAACTCCGAGGCCATGGCCTGTGCAGAGTAGATGAACTCGCTGTGCCGGCCCATCGGCTACTGCAGTTGAGGCCTTGGTGGCGATCCAGCCTGAGCTAATCTGACTCCTATGCTACATGGCCTGTGCAGAGTAGATGAACTCGTCAAAGTGAGCTACTAGGCTCCGGGCGCTGAGGCCTTGGTGGCGATCCAACCGAAATGCCGATCCGACTTTAGGTCAGCGCGGGTCTGCGGCAGAGTAGACGAATTCTTTAAAGTGAGTTACAAGGCTCCGGGCGCTGAGTCTTTAGTGGCGATCCAACCTTAGCTAATCTAACTCCTAGGTTGCGTAGCCTGTGCAGAGTAGATGAACTTGTCAAAGTCGCCTACTAGGGCTCCGCTATGGCTTTAGCACATCCACCGAGCCGATCCGACCCCAGGCAAAGCAGGCCCTCGTGCAGCAGATCTAACTCTTCAAAGAGAGTCGTCGAGCGCAGACTTTTTGGTGGCGATCCACTCGAAATGATCCGACCATAGGCTACGCGGGCCGTGCGCAGTATATGAAATTGTCAGTCACGACTGGCTTTTCGTCACAGCGTCTTAGTACGATCCACCTAAGTCAGACCGACCACTTTTAAAGATGGCCCCGTGCGCAGGTGACGAACTCTTCATAGCGAAGCATCGGGTCTGGCGCCGAGGTCTTGCTGCGACTGCTTGAGCTGACTGACTCTTATGCCGCGCGGGTCCGTGCGCAGAAAGTAGACTAACTCTTCAAAGCGAAAGCCACTATGCCCGGGCGCCGAGCCCTGCGGCGATCCAAATGGAGCCGACCGACTTTAGGCAACAGGGTTTCAGCAGAGTAGACGACCTTCAAAGCGAGCTATTGGCCCGAATAAAGAGGCTCCGCGCGATCCACCGAAGCCAGATCCGAATTCTTTAGGCCAGCGTGGATCAAAAGCGCATCATGCACCGGCCGAGTGACATACTAGGCTCCTCGCGCCGAGGCCTGTGGGGATCCACCGAGCCGATCGACCGTTTAGGCAAGATGGTCAGGCAAAGATATCAACTCTTAAAAGCGAGCTAATATACTACAGAGTTGAGGCTCGTGGCGATCCACCAAATGATCCGACCCCAGTTCAGCGGCCTACGCAGAAGTACATGAACTCGTCAAAGTGAGCTACTAGGCTCCGGGCTATGAGGCCTTGGTGGCGATCCAGCCTGAGCTGATCTGACTCCTCTTAGACCGCGGGCCTGCATGCACTAGACTAACTCTCTTCGCTACCAGCCCGGCGGCGAGGCTCAGGCGATCCACTCGAGCCGACCGACTCTTAGGGTCGCATAGCTCAGGCAGAGTAGACGAACTCTTCAAAGCGAGCTACTAGGCTCCGGGCGCTAAGGCCTTGGTGGCGATCCAAATCTGAGTCTGATCTACTCCTAGGTCAGCGGTGGCTTTTGTGGCAAGAGTAGATTAACCGGTCAAAGTTACCATCAGTTCGGGCGTCGAGGCCTAGGCGGCGATGCGTACCCGACCGATCCGACTTAGGTTGCGTGGCCTTGCAAAGCAGATGAACCTGTCAAAGGGAGCTACCGGGCTCCGGCGCCGAGGCCTTGGTGGCGATCCACTGAGTCGACCGACCCTTAGGCATCGTGGCCACGCAGAAAGGGGGACGAACCTTCCAAAGCGAGCTACGCTATTCGAGCCGCTGAGGCCTTTGTGGCGATCCACCGGGAAATGATCCGACCCTAGGCCGCGCTGACTACGCGCAGTAGATTAACCGGCAAAGGGAGCTACAAGGCCCGGCGCTTGAGGCCTCAGGCGATCCACTCGACCAAGCCCTCAGCAGCCTCAGCAACATTACCGTGCAAGAGTGTGATGAACCTTCAGCGAGCCACCGGGCCCGGCGCCGAGAGGCCTTGGTGAAGATCCGCCAAAATTGAAATGATCCGACTCCCAGGCCGCGTGGCCTTGCGCAGTAGATAATCATCAAATCTGAGCTACCTGGCTCCGGCGCCGAGGCCTTCGCGCGCTCTAGCCCGGGAGCAGGACATGACCTCTTAGGTCAGCGCGGCTCGCGCTGAGTAGACCGAACTCTTCAAAGGAGCAATCCAGGCCCGAGCTAAGGGCTTGGTGGCGATCTAGCCTGAGCTGATCTTACTCCCAGGCTGCGGGCCAGCGCAGTAGATGAAACTCATCAAAAGTGAGCTACCAGGCTACTGCCGAGGCTCAGCGGAGATCCACCGGTTGATCCGACTCCTGTCGCGTGGTCCGTGCGCACTAAACGACTTTCCGTGCCAGCCAAGGCCCGGAGTTGAGGCCTTAGTGGCGATCCAATTTTACCGATCCGACTCCTAGGCTACGGCCCGCGCAGTAGATGAAATCATCAAAGTCGCTCATCGGGCTCCGCCGCTGAGGCCTTGGTGGCGATCCGTACTCGAAATGACCGACTCCTAGGCCGCTGTGGGCCTGCGGCGTGAGTAGATGAATCGTCAAAGTGAGATACTAGGCACTGGGCGCTGAGGCCTTGGTGGCGGCCCAGCCCGAGCTGATCTCGACCCAGCCGCGTGGGCCTCGTATAGAGTGTACGAACTTCATAGCGAGCTACTAGGCCCGGGCGCCGAGGTTTTTGGCGATCCGCTCGAAATGATCTTATCGCTTAGGTCATGGCTCGTGCGCAGTAGACGAACTCTTCAAAGCGAAGCATTAGGCTCCAAAGGCTTAAGGCCTGTGGCGAGATCCAACTCGAAATGATCCTGACTCCCACAGCATGGCCCTGTGCGCAGTAGATGAATTCTTCATAGCGAGCTACAATGCTCCGGGCGCTGAGGCAATGGTGGCGATCCAGCCTTAGCTGATCTGACTCCTAGGCTGCGTGGCCTGTGCAGAGCAGATGAACTCGTCAAAGGGAGCTACTAGGCTCGGGCGCTGAGGCCTCGTATGATCCACTCTCGAGCTGATCCGAATTTACAAAGCATGTCCCGTGCAAAGAGTAGATCGAACTCCTTCAAAGCGAAGCATCGGGCTCGGCAGGCCTTGGTGGCGATCCAAACTGTCGACCGTCTCCTTAGTCACAAGGGTCTGTGCAAGAGTAGTCGAACTCTTCAAAGCGAGCTTCTAGGCTCCGGGCGCTGAGGCCTTGGTTCCGATCCAGCCTGAGCTGATCTTACTTCTAGGCTGCGTGGCTTATGCATAGTAGATGAACTCTTCAAAGTGAGCTACTAGGCTCCAGGCGCTGAGGCCTTGGTGGCGATCCACCGAGTCGATCCGATCCGACCTCCAAATACGCACCGTGTATCAGACTAATTCTTCAAAGCGAGCTACAAGGTCTCCGGTATACCGAGGTCTTGGCTATGACCGAACCTTAGTCGATCCGACCCTTAGGAAAGATGTCTTGTGCGTAGTAGGCTAACCCTCTTCACAAATGGTTACTAGGCTCCCGGCGCCGAGGCCTTTGTGGCGATCCAAATGAAATGATCTTACTCCTGCTCAGCCGTGGCCTCAGAGAGTGCATGAACTCATACTGGAAGCACTAGGCCCGGTACAGTCCTTAGTGGTGATCCAGCCTGAGCTGATCTTACTCCTTAGGCTGCGTGGCCTGTGCAGAGTAGACGAACTCTTCAAAGCGAGCTACTGGGCTCCAGGCGCTAAGGCCTTGCGGCGATCCAAATTGAAATGATCCGACTCCCCTGCCGCGTGGCCCTGCAAGTGCAGTAGACGACCCTTCGGGGCCAGCTACTACTCGGGCGCCGAGGCCATGGTGGCGATCCACCCTTTCTTAGCCGATCTCACTCCTAGGCCGCGCGGGTCTCGTGCGCAGGTGATGAACTCACAAAGGGAGCTACTAGGCTTCGAGCCACCGAGGCCTCGTGGCGAGATCCCACCTGTTTATCCGACTCCCATGCCACGCGGCCCATGCAGCGATGAACTCAGCCAAAGTGAGCCAATGGGCCCCCGGCCGAGGCCTTTGGTGGCGATCCAATTTGAGTCGATCTTACCCTTAGGTCAGCAGGCTCACGTGAGAGCAGACTCCAACTCTTCAAAGCTTAGCCACTGGGCTTCGGCGCCGAGGCCTTGGTCGCGATCTAGCTCAGCCGATCCGACCTCGGATAATCTGCAGCAGAGTAGACGAACTCTTCAAAGCGATCTACTGGGCTACGAGCATTGAGGCCTTTGTGGCGATCCAGCCTAAGTTGATTCACTCTTAGGTCAAGGCCGACTCATGCGCAGTAGATGAACTCGGGGCCAGAGTGAGATACTAGCTAAGGCCCCGTCGGCGATCCAAATTCGAGCTGATCTCGACCCAGGTAGCATGGCAAGTGAAAAGTAGACGAACTCTTCAAAGCGAGCTATTGTGCTACGTGCGCTGAGGCCTTAGTGGCGATCCAACCCGAAATGATCCGACTTAAGTCGCGTGGTTTGTGCAGAAAGTGTGATCAACCTGGCCAGCGAGTTACCAGCTACTTCGCGCCGAGGCCTTGGTGGCGATCCATCCCGAAATGATCCGCCTCCTAGGGTTGTGTGGCCGTGCAGAGTGCATCGAACTCATCAAAGCTGAGCTACTAGGCTCCAATGAGGTCTTGGCGGTGATCCACCAGAGTCGATCCGACTCCTTAGGTCATGCTGGGCCCGGGCAAGAAGTCGACGATCCTTCAAAGCGAGCAACCGGGCTCTGGCGCCGATGCCTTAGATGCCATCCAGCTCGAGCTGATTTGGACTCCCAGGGCGCCGCGGCCCTGTGCAAAGTAGACGAACTCTTCAAAGCGAAGCACAGTTTCGGCGCTAAGGCCCTGGTGGCTAGTCCAAATTTGAGCTAATCCGACTCCTTAGTTGCGTGGCCTCGTGCGCAGTAGACGCATTCTTCAAAGCGAGGCATAAGGCTCGCTGAGGCTTTGTGGCGATCCAAATTTCGAGCGTATCTGACTCCTAGGTTTCGTGGCCATTGTAGAGTAGATGAACTCGTCAAAGGAGCACAGCTACGGGCGCTAAGGCTTTGAAGGGCGATTCGAAATGACCGACTTAGGCAATGCGTGGCTCGTGCGTAGTAGACGAACTCAAAGAGATCACAGCTTCGGTGCGCATCTTAGTGGCGATCCAAATGAGTCAATCACTCCTAGGCTACGGCCTGTGCGCAGTAGATGAAATCGCCAAAGTCGCCATCGGGCCCTGGCCGAGGCCTGCACATCCGTACCGAAAGCAATCCGGCTCCTAGGCCGCGGTATGTGCGTGAGGATGAACTTGTCAAGTGAGTTACTCAAGACCCGGCGCCAGGCTCGGTGGCGATTCAAATTCGAAATGACCTGGGACTCCTTAGTCGGCCCTCAGATAGAGTAGACGAACTCTTCCAAAGCGAGCACAAATCCCAAGGCCGAGGCCTTTTGGCGATCCAAAATTGAGTCGACCTTACTCCTTAGGGTCAGGTCTGCTCAGAGACGAATCCTTCAAAGAGAGCTGACTCGGGCTCCAGCGCCTAAGGCCTTGTACGATCCATCCCTGAATGATCCGACTCCCACACAAGGCCTCGTGCGCAGCAGGACACTCTTCCAAAGCGAGCTACATGCTCCGGGCGCCAGGCCATGGTGCTATCCACCCTTAGTCGACCACTTAGGTCAAGTGGGCTCCGTGCGCAGTAGATGCACTGGCCAAAGGGAGCTACTAGGCTTCGAAGCGCCGAGGCCTGTCAGCGATCCACCGGCCGATTCAATTTCCAGGTCGCGTGGCCCAAGGGTATAGATGAACTTGTCAGCGAGACACAGGGATCGGGCGCCGAAATTCGTATGATTCAAATCGAAATGACCTGACTCTTAGGCCGCGGTGGCCCAGATAGAGTAGACGAACTCTTCATAGCGGTAGCTACTGTGCCCGGGCAACGAGGCTCTTGGCTGATCCCACCGAGTCGATCTTACCGCCAGGTCGTCTGTGCGCAGTGCAGACGAACTCTTCAAAGCGAAGCTACTAGGCTCGCGCGCTTAAGGCCTTGGTGGCGTATCCACTCTCGAGTCGATCTGACTTTTACGCCGCATGGCCTCAGCGCAGATGAATCTCTTCATAAATGAGCTGGCAAATGCTCCCGGCGCCGAGGCAATGGTGGCGATCCAAATTTAGCGATCTGACTCCTAGGTCAAGGGCTCCGTGGCAGAGTAGATGAACTCGCCGCGGAGCTACTAGGCTCGCATACCAGGCCTCGCATGACCAAACAAATGACCGACTCCTTAAGCAAGATGAACCCCGTGGCAGTAGACGAACTCTTCAAAGCGAGCCACCGGGCTCCCGCGCTGAGGTCTTGGTGGCATCCACCCTGCCGACCGCTCTAGGCTGCGTGGGCCTCGGTGCGCAGGTCAACCCTTCAAAGCGAGCTTCAGGCTCTCCCTGAGGCTGTCCTGTCCGCCCCAGCTCATCTTTACTAGCCTGTGGCCATGCAATAGGGTAGACAACTCTTCCAGCATGAGCCACAGGTCTGCAAACAGTGGCCTTGGTGGCGATCCAACTCGAGCCGATCCGATCGACTCCTTCCAAATTTCACGTGGCCTGTGCATTGTAGACTAATTCCTTCAAAGCTACTACAAGGTCTGTGCGCCGAGGTCTGTCACATCGAACCTAAATTATCCGACTCTTAGGGCAAAGATGTCTCTGTGCGCAGCAGGCGAACCTTCACACGAGCTACTAGGCTCCCGGCGCCGAGGCCTTTGTGGCGATCCACCAGCCGATCTTTTACTCCTCAAGCAAATGCGGGCCTCTGCCAGGTATGAACTCTGTCATAAATGAGCCAATAGCTCCTGGTGCTGAGTCCTTAGTGGTGATCCAAATTCTTGAGCTGATCTTACTTCCCAGGGCTGCGTGGCCTGTGGCAGGTAGACGAACTCTTCAAAGCGAAGATCACTCCAGCGCTAAGGCTCAAAGGCTGATCCACTGAAATGATCCGATCCTTACGTCATGCGGCCCGTGCGCAGTAGACGAATTCCTTCAAAGGAAGCAAGGCTCCGGGGCGCCGAGGCCATGGGCGGCGATCCAAATTTTAGCCGATCCCACTTGTAATGCGTGGCCTCAGGCAAGAGTAGATGAACTCGCCAAAGGGAGCTACTAAAGCTCGAGCGCCGAGGCTCTGGCGATCCAAACTTAAGCTTATCCGACTTATGCCACGTGGCCTATGCAAGAGTAGATGAACCCGCCAGCGAGCCAATGGGCCCCGGCCGAGGCCTTGGTGGCGAGATCCAAATTTGAGCTGATCTTACTCCTTAGGGTCGCGTGGCCTACGAGTAGACGAACTTCAAAGCGAAAGCATCGGGCTTCAACAGGTTCGGTCGCGATCTGAAGCCTAGGTCGACTGACCCCCAAGAGGCGTGGCCTCGTAAGTGCAGTAGACGAACCTTCCAAAGCGATCCACCGGGCTACGAGCATTGAGGCCTTTAGGCGATCCACCTAAGTCGATCCGACTCTGTAATGCGCCGACTATGCAGAGTAGATGAACCTGCCGAGTGAGATACTAGGCTAAGGTCTCACAAGGATCCAAATTCGAAATGACCGAATTCTTAGGTAGCATGGCAAGTGAAAAGTAGACGAACTCTTCAAAGCGAGCTATTGTGCTACGTGCGCTGAGGCCTTAGTGGCGATCCAACCTGAGCTGATCTGACTCCTAAGCTGCGTGGCTTGTGTAGAGTAGATCAACTCGTCAAAGTGAGCTACTAGGCTACGGGCGCTGAGGCCTTGGTGGCGATCCATCCCGGTCTCGATCTGCCTCCCCAGGCTGTGTGGCCTCGTGCGCAGCGCATCTAACTCATCAAAGCCGAGCTACTAGGCCCGCGCCGAGGCCTCGCTGATCCAAACAGAGCCGATCCGACCCAGGTTGGCGTGGGTCGTGCGTATTGGACGAACTCTTCAAAGCGAAAGCACCGCTCCGGCGCCGATGCCCAGATGCCATCCACTGAAATGATGGACTCCTTAGCGCCGCGGGCCTCGTGCAAAGTGTATCGTAACTCTTCAAAGCGAGCTACTAGGCTTCGGGCGCTAATAAGGCCCTGGTGGCTATCCAATGAGCATCCGACTCCTTTAGTTGCGACCAGGCAGAGTAGACCACTCTTCAAGCTGAGCAAGGCCCAACAGGCCTTCGTGGCGATCCAAATTCTCGGAGCAGATCCGAATTCTGTGTTTCGTGGGCTATCAGAGTAGATGAACTCAAAAGCGAGCTATCAGCTACGGCGCTTAAGGCTTTAGTGGCGATCTGAGCTGATTCCGACCCTTAGGCAGCGCGTGGCTCGCGGCAGAGTAGACGAACTCTTCCAAAGAGATCTACCAGGGCCGGTGCACTTTAGCGGCGATCCACCGAAATGATCCGACCCTAGGCCAGCGTGGCCTCAGGCAGAGTGATGAAATCACAAAGTCACATCGGGCTCCTACCGGGCCGAGGCCTTGGTGGCGATCCACCGAGCTAATCAATTCTAGGCCGCGTGGCATGAGTAGATGAACTTGTCAAAGTGAGTTATCAAGACCGGCTACCGAGGGTGGCCAGATTCAAATTTCGAAATGACCTGACTCTAGTCGCGTGGCCTCAGATAGAGTAGACGAACTCTTCAAAGCGAGCTACTAGGCTCCGGCGCCGAGGCCTTTTTTACGATCCGTACTGAAATGATCTTACTCTTAGGGTCAGGTGGCCTGCCCGCAGTGTGACGCACTCTTCAAAGAGAGCTACCGGGCCCGTGCCAAGGCCTTGGTGGCGATCCATCCGAAATGATCCGACTCCTTACGCCGCGTGGTCTGCGCGCAGTGAGACTATTCCTTCAAAGCGTAGCCAAGGCCTGGGCGCCGAGGCCATGGTGGCGATCCAGCCCTACCGACCACTTCAGTCAAGGCGGGTCTGGTGCGCAGTGTGATGCACTCGCCAAAGCGGAGCCTACTAGGCTTCGAAATGACGCCTGGTCATGATCCAAACAGCCGATCCGGGACTCCCAGGCAACGCGGTCCCTGTGCGCAGTAGACGAACTCTTCAAAGTAGCTACTGTGACCCGGCGCCGAGGCCTCGTGGCGATCCACCCTGCACCGACCGTCTCCCAGTCGCGTGGCCCGTGCGCAGTGGCTTGAACTTTCAAGCGAGCCATCAGGCTCCTCGCACCGAGGCCTTGGCTACATCCACTCAGATGGCATTCCCAGTCGCGTGGTTTGTGCATGCAGATGAACTCGCCAAAGTGAGCTAATTCCGGCCCGTGCCGAGGCCTCGTGGCATCCGTACCGAGCTGATCCGACTCCTTCAGCCTATGTGGCCTGTAGACGACTCCTTCAAAGCCAGCCACAAGGTCTGTGCGTTGAGGTCTTGGTGGCGATCCAACCCTGAATGACCGACTTTAGCAATGGCCTGTGCGCAGTAGACGAACCTTCGCCGCCGAGCTACCGGGCTCTCGCGCCGAGGCCTCAGGCATCCGCACCGAAATATCCGACTCCTAGGCAGCATGGCCTCTACAAAGTAGATGAACTTGTCAAAGTGAGCTACTAGGCTCCGGGTGCTGAGGCCTTAGTGGTGATCCATCCTGAGCTGATCTGACTCCTTAGGCGTGATGCGGGCGCAGAGTAGACGAATCCTTCAAAGCGAAGCATCGGGCTTCGGGCGCCGAGGCTACGTGGGCTATCCGTACCGAGCCGATCCGACTCTAGGCTACGCGGGCCTGCGTGCAGGTGAAGAACTCGCCAAAGTGAGCTATCACCTCGGCGCCGAGCCTTTGGCGCCGATCCAAACTGGAGCAGAGCGCACGAACTCTTCAACAGCCATCGGCCCGAGCGCTTAGGCTCGTGGGCGATCCACCGAGCCGACCGACTCATTAGGAAGCGTGGGTTTATGCAGAAAGGTGACGAACTCTTCAAAGCGAAAGCCATCAAGGCTCGAAGCGTTGAGGCCTTTGTGGCGATCCAGCTTAAGTTGATCTTACTCCTAGGTTGCGTGGACTGTGCAGAGTAGATGAACTCGTCAAAGGGAGGTACTAGGCTCGGGGCGCGAGGCTGTGGCGATCCAAATGAGTTGATCCGACCCCAGTACGCGGGCCCTCGTGCAGCAGACGAATCCTTCGAGCGAGTTACCAGGCTCCCGGCGCCGAGGCCTTGCAGGGCGATCGAGCCCGAGATCTTACTCAGCCGTGTGGCCTGTGCAGTAGATGAACCCAAAGTGAGCTACCGGGCCCGGCGCCGAGGCCTTGTGGCGATCGAGCCCGAGCCGATCTTACCTCTTAGGTCATGCGGGCCGCTATGCAGGTGACGAATCCTTCAAAGCGAAGCCATCGGGTCTCGGCGCCGAGGCTCGACGGCGATCCACTCGAAATGATCCGACTCCTTAGGGCAAATGGTGGTCTGCGGCAGAAGACCTAACCCCTTCCAAAGCGAGCCACCTGGGCTCAGCCGCCGAGGCCTTAGGAAATCCACCGAGCTTATCCTCGACTCTAGGTCGCAGACCTGTAGAGAATCAAGTCACAAAGTGAGCTACAGTTCGGCGCCGAGAGGCCTGTGGCGATCCAAATTTCGAGTCGATGTGACTCTTTAGGTAGCGTGGTCTCGTCTAAAGTAGACAAACTTCATACGAGCTACTAGGTCTGTGTGCCGAGGCCTTGGTGGCGATCCAACCCGAAATGACCCGACTCTAGGCTACGTGGCCAGGCAAGAGTAGAAGAACTCACAAAGGAAGCACGGGCTCCGTGCGTTGAGGCTCAGGGCGATCCGGTACCGAAATGATCCGACTTCAGCTGCGGTGGCTCGTGGCAGAGTAGATGAACTCGTCAGCGGGCGCCACTGGCCCCGCTCGTGCCTGCGGCGATCCAAATTCGAAATGGATCCGGGACTCCAGTGCAGGCCCGTGCGTAGACTAACTCTTCAAAGCGAGCCATCGGGCTCCCAGCCATTGAAGTCCAGGCGATCCACTCTCGGTCGATCCGACTCTAGGCCGCTGTGGATCGGAGAGTTATTGAACTCACTAAAGTGAGCTACTAAGCCCGGCGCCGAGGCTCGTGGCGATCCAAACTCGAAATGATGTGACCTCTTTTAGGTGGGCCAAGGGCCTCTGCTCAAAGTAGACGAACTCCTTAAAGCCGAAGCACTGGCCTGTGCCGAGGCCTGTGGCGATACTGTACCAGTTGATCCGACTCCTAGGCTACGGGCCTATGCAAGAGTAGATGAATCCGCCAAAGTGAGCCACCGGGCTCCGGCCACCAGGCCTCAGGCGGCGATCCAGCCCGGGCTGATCCGACTTAGGTCGCGGTGGCTCAGGCGCAGTAGATGAACTCGCCGCTGGAGCCATCGCTCCAGCGCCGAGGCCTTGGTGGCGATCCAACATGAGCTGATCTGACTCCTTAGGCTACGTGGCCCTGTGCGCAGTAGAGACGAACTCTTCAAAGAGAGCTACCGAGCCCGGCGCCGAGCCCGATACGATCCACTGAAATGATCCGACTCCTAGTCGCAAGCATTGTGCGTGAGTAGATGAACTCACAAAGCGAGCTACTAGGCCCGGGCGGAGGCTCGTGGCGATCCAAATTTCGAGCAAATCCGAATTCTTAGGTCAAGGTGGGTCTGTAGAGTAGATGAACTCGGGCCAAAGTGAGCCATCAATTCGAGCGCCAGCCTTGGTGGCGATCCCACGAGCCGATCCGACTCCTTAGGTCGTGGCCCGGCGCAGTAGGATGAACTCGTCAAATTAGGCTACTAGGCTCCGGGCGCTGAGGCCTTAGTGGCGATCTTGCCTGAGCTGATATGACTCCTTAGGTTGCGTGGCCTCTGCAGAGTAGACGAACTCTTCAAAGCGAGCTACTGGGCTCCGGGCGATAAGGCCTTGGTGGCGATCTAACTGGAGTCGGTCTTACTCCTAGGCCAGGTTGTTTGTGCAGAGTGGGATGAACTCACAAAGTGAGCTACTAGGCCCGGTGCCGAGGCCTGGGTGGCGATCCATCCCGAGCTTATCCGACTTAGGCCGCGCGGGCCCGTGTAGAAAGGTGACGAATTCCTTCAAAGCGAGCTACAAGGCTTCGGCCGACGCCTCGTGGCGATCCACCATTGATCCGACTCCTTAGGCACAGGCACCGTGGCAGAGTAGACGAACTCTTCATAGCGAGCCATCGGGCTCCGCGGCGCCGAGGCCTCGGTCGCGATCCGGTACCTCGAGCCGACCGACCCCAGGGTCGCGTGGCATGTGCGTAGGCAGACGAACTCTTCAAAGCGAGCTACCGGGCCCGAGCCGCGGAGGCCTTTGTGGCGATCCACACCCGAAGTTGATTCGACTCTAGGGTCGCGCGGGACTGTGCGCAGTAGATGAACTCAAAGTGAGCTACTAGGCCCGGCGCCGAGGCTCGCGGCGATCCGGAAATTGAAATGACTGACTCTTCAGCATGGCCCGTGCAAAGAAGACGAACTCTTCGCCAGCCATCGGGCCTCGGCCGAGGCTCCAGGCGATCCACTGAAATGATCCGACCCAGGCTACGCACCGTGCGTGAGTAGATGAACTCACAAAGGAAGCATCGGGTCAGACCGAGGCCTTGCGGCGATCCAACCGAATGATCCGACCCAGTTACGTGGGCTCGTGCATTAGATGAACTCGCCAAAGTGAGCTACTCGTTCTAGCGCCGAGGCCTGTGGCGCGCCCGGGCCCCGAAATGACCGACTTAAGCTACGTGGCCTGTGCAGAGTAGATGAACTCGTCAAAGTGAGCTACTGGGTGCAGCCATTCGACTTCTGATTTTCTTGGAAAGGCGCGAGCGTCTTTAATGCTGATTTATGGAGAATTTGAAGCGTTTGCACGAATTTCCGAGTGCCTTAGCCTTCTTATAAATGGCGGCTTCATCGCTATGGAGTTTATACTCGATATTCTCGCCTCTTTTTGCGCGGATCGATATCTCAGGCGAATGAAGCGTCGAACTTACCGCCTTTGCCGGGATCCACCGAAGATTCTTGTTCGCTTTTGTTGACTTCGCCAGGATAGCTGTGTTTTTCCCAGTCTCCCTTTTATGGGAGTTATGTTATTCCCAGCTTCGCGCTAGGAATGCGGGTCCGAGAGGCTCTGCACCTCAGGTCATGCTCTCTCCATTTTCATTTCTTCTTTCTCTTTCTCTCCTTTCTTTTCCTTCTCCTTCCTTTCTTCTTTTCTTCCACATCTCATTCTCCCTTTTCCCTTTCCTTCCGCACAAACTCTTTCCATCCTCTTTTCTTCTTCTCCTCTTTTCCACCTCTTTCCTTTCCTTCTCCTTCCTTTTTTTTTTCTCCTTTTTTCATTTATTTCCATCTCGTTCTTTTCTTCCTCGAAGTTTTTTTTTTTTTTTTTTTTTGTGATTGCTTGTACTAAGGGCCTCCAAGATGTAAGGATGACACCTTCCGATTGTAATCAATGTAATCCGACTGAATAAAGAGAGACTTTTCCTTTTATGGCTATGAACTTTCTCATTCTGTTGCATGTAAATTTTCTGAGCATCATACATCTGAGCTGTTTGGGACGTCTAACAAAATAACCAGTGAACGCTCAACTCGTCATCTGGGAATTGATAATGCTTTATTTAAGATTACAAACTGATGTTTGATCGGTAAAGCGCTTTAAGATGTCTGCAGATTCCACGCATGCCGTAAATTTTTCCTCCTCTGGCTTGGAGCTCAGAATTGCCCGGGTTCGACGACCGAGATATGATGTAGGGCCTTCCTGGGCCAGCCCGCTTACTCATGTGCTAGATTCTTCCTTATCAAGTGTGGAGCTTCTTTAAGACTAAATCACCCGACATGTAGCTCCTGGGTTTGACTTTTTGGTTGTAGTACCTCGCCATCTTCCTTTGATAGTCTTCTGTACGCCTTAGAACCTCTTATCATTTTTCATCTAGGAGATCCAAATTTAGACTCCGAGAGACTCACATTGTGGTTCCACTGTTGTTAACCCCATCCTCGGGACTTTAATCCACCGACAGGCTATCGTCAGTGCCAAAGGCTAGGAGAAATTTGGGGTTTCCCGGTTGTCGACTTCTCGTGGTTGAGTCCCAAAGGCCCATAGTACCCTGTGGGAGGTATTCTACCCATTTTCCTTTAAGATCTTCCAATTTGGTCTTCAAAGCTACTCTTTAAGTGGTTCGATGGCACTCTACCTCGACATTAGGATTGCGATGTGCCGAGACGAGCACAATTTAATTCCAGCCTCGGCACGTAAACTCTAACTTGGCGTTATCAAATTGCTTTCCGTTGTCTGATACCAAGGCTCTTGGGATACCAAACCTGCATATGATGGCTCGCCACACAAAATTGCGTATCTTCTGTTCTGTGATTGTGGCCAAAGGTTCGGCTTCAGCCCACTTGGTGAAGTAATCCACTGCGACGATGATGAATTTGCATTGGCCCTTCCCAATGGGCAGAGGTCCCAGTATGTCCAAACCCCATTGTTGGAAAGGCCAGGGGCTTGTGATTGATGTCAAGGGCTCAGATGGGAGGCGTGAGATCTCGCATGCTCTCAAAAATCTCATCTCCCGACTAGGTCCGTCACATCTCTGAGTATCGTGGGCCAGTAGTATCCCTGCCTTAAGACCTTCCCTGCTAATGCTCGAGCTCCGATATGATTTCCGCATATACCTTCATGTACTTCTCTTAGCACGTACTAAGTGTCTTTTCCCGCAATGCATTTAAGGATGGGTGTCTCGCCAGAGGCTTCCCTTTATGATTAGTGAACTGGCCGACCTCGTCCTGATTTTGGTCAGCCTTTGGGTCGCTGCAGACGCGCCTATTATATAGTCCCAAATGGGTCCATCCACCGTTCTGATTCACTTGCGCAACTTCCACGTCACAGAGATCTATAGAAGGCTCTATAAGGTATTCGATAGGTGTCGAATTGCTGAGGTCTTCCTGTGAGGCTGTCGTTAGTTTTGCCAAGGCGTCGGCTCGAGAGTTCTCTGCTCTGGGGACATGTTTAACCTAAACCAGCACGAATTTTTTTAATAAATCTCGTACCTTTTGGAGGTATAGGATCATCATTCCACTTTTGGCCTCGTGAGGGTTCTCATTTGTCTTACTACCACTGAGTCACAGAATTCTAGGTGGTCAACTTGTAGTGAATGGGCGAGGTTGGGAGGCTCGTTATGATGGCCTCATACTCTAGCCCCTTGCCGGAGGCGTGAACCGAATCCGAAGTGCCTACTCACCGTCTATTCCTTCGGGGGGGAGGTTAGATTAGGACCCATCTCGCACCCTTGTGTGTTTGAGGCTCCATCTACGCAGAGTTTCCGTGATGGAGAGGTCGGGCCATTGTTTGAGCTGCTCTAAGAGGTTCGCCGAGGTGAATTCCATGACGGCCCGCCAAGACCGCCTCCTTTATTGCGCTTTTTGGCTTTGTATCCTATGCCTAACTCACTCACTTCTATGGGCCCACTTCATCGCCCTCTCCCGGAGGTTCCTCCCCGGTTTATAAACACTTGCTCACTCGTATTCCTCGTTGGAACTTCTATGGTAATGAGCCTGAAATAAATACAAAGTGGAGCTTCCGAGCTGCGGTTACCAATGCCAAAATTAATTTTTCCATCCTTGGGTACCTCTCCTCCGCTCCTCTCAAAGCTCGGCTGCAATAGTAAACTAGGTGATGCACTCGCCTTAGTTCCCTCGCCGAGGACTGCTGAGGAAGTCCGATGCACGGCATAGAGCGAGGAGCCCTCAATGACTTACTAGAAACTGGGAGGGAACTCAAGTATGTTTTTACTGCCGAATGCTTCTTCACACTTCATATCCCATTGAAAGGCCTTCTTCAAGACTTGGAAGAAAGTACGCATTTATCACTTGCCCTCGATACGACCGCTTAAAAAGCCGCAATCCTTCATGTTGCACGACTTCCTTTTTATACCCGATGGTGACGGCATGTCGAGCACAGCCTTTATTTTGTCTGATTTGCCTCAATTCCTCGATGGTTGACTATGAACCGTGAATTTTTCTGGCCGATAATTCAAGTAATAATTTGGTCGGATCTGCCATGTTGTACTTCTCGTGATCCGAACGCCTTTAAATGTATTTGTTAAATGGAGCCTTGCTGTGGGGATTTACCAAAGATGTCATCTATGTATTAATTTCCATAGCTTCAGCCTATCTTCGTTTTTAGAACATCCGGCTCACTAAATTTCTGTATAGGTAGCTCCCGCATTTCACGCCCAAACGGCATCACACGATAACAATAGGTTCCCCGCTACTGCGGACGAATCCAGGTCTTTTCGTCGCATGGGTCCATATTGATCCGTTGTAGCCGAGAAGGCGCCCATAATCGAGGAGTTCGCGGTCGGTCGGCGCCCACGATGAGGTTGATCCCCGCAGCGGGAAACTCGCCCTTTGGGCATGCTTTGTTGATGTCAAGTGAGCTCGATACAAAGTCGCCACTTGCCATTTCCTGCTTTTCTTTCGACAAGTACGATGTCGCTTCAACCACTCAGATACTCCACTCGATCAAGCCCCGCTTAGAGGAGTTTGCCGACCTCCTCGTTGATGGATTTTTGTCTTTCTGGCGCGAAGCTCCTTCTCTTTTGCTTGATCGACTTGAAGGATGGGCCGATCGCTCGGCCTACGAGTGACACGTAAATAATTCCTCCCATGTCCGCCTCGTCTGATGTAAGACGTCTTTGTTTTGTCTCAAAAACTGGGTGAGGAGGCCTTTGAGGTCTTCTGCTAGCTTGGAGCTGATATAGGCGAGATGTTCAGGCTCGTCATCCAACGACACCGGTTCTAGTTCTTCTGAGGGCTCGAGTCGGGTGAGCACCTCGTCACGCATTGCCGAGCCGCCCATGTATGCTTGTCGACCGCCGCCATGGATGGTAGCATTCCCGCCACTGATCTCTCGAACCATTCCTACCCGCTACGGTAGGGAAACTTGATCATCATGTGGTATGCGGAGGGGATGGCTTTTATTGCATTGAGAGAGGGTCTGCCTAACAACATATTATAAGCAGATGGGGCGTCTACAATGAGGAATCTTGCTATCGTCATTGCTTGGCAAGGGGGCTCTCCCAGGGTGAGCACTAGTTGTATTAAGCCTAAGGGTAATACCTTTTCCCTAGAAAACCCCCGCAAATGTGTGTTGACGGGTTCCAGTCTTTCCCTTCCATTGCCCATCTTATCAAAAGCTGACGTGAAGATAATGTCAGCTGAATTCCCGTTGTCAACTAGGACCCGATGAACTGTTTTGTTGGCCACAACTGCGCGTAACCCAATGGGTCACATGGGGTGTTGGCATCCTCCAGATCCGAATGCAAAAATGTGATGGACGGTCGAAACATGCGCTTGACACATTTCCCCTATTTTGGCTGACCGATGTCTGTGATGGGCCTTTCGAGCTGAATCGATTATTCTCCTCCTCCCGCGTAATCCTCCCGAGATCACATGGATTTCTCCTGAGGTCGCCGGTGTCGAGTTGTCGTCGTCGAGGTGGTGGTGGTGGCCGCTGCCGGAGCTTGCCCCTGAGCCCGATTCAGGCCGATTTTCGTGGGGATATGAAACGCCTGAGGTACCCGCGCCGTATTATACTCTATTTCTCTGAGTTGTATGCGCCGTCCAAGTGCGCCCGTAGTCCCTGTGGAACTCGCAATACCGTGTTGTCTCTTGTGGTGGGTCTGACTTCATTTGAGTTGGCCACCAGAACTACTCGCTTGCATTTCGCCACAGACTCGTGGATACCGAGGCCGCAAGGGAGGAACCGCTAAGGCAAATAACGCTGTCGCTCGACCGCTGTGGGCCCGCACGTATCTCCTCGAGGTTCTATCGCCTTTGGGGATCGTTTCTCCATCTTTCTTTGGAGACCTTTCCCGTCGCTTGTTTTCGTGGGGCTTCGCCCTCGTCGCCGTTTCGTCACGCCGCTTTTCTTTTTACAGCGGAAGCAGCTCTCCTTCGATATGAGGGCTTTTCACCGTTAATATACTTCGCTTTTGCGAGCACCTCAGCTATGCTTGCTTGGGGATTTTTGGAGATGGAAAACATCAGTCTTTCGACCGAACTCAAGCCAAGAATGAATGCAAGATCGCGAATTTCTCATCGGGTATATCTACCTTTAGAGACTCGGCATTGAATCTTTGGACATAGGACCTCAGGCTTTCTTGCGAGCCCTGCTTGATGGTCAGCAGGTGATAACTTGGCTTTCTATACGTCCTGGCCCCAATGAAGTGAGACACGAACGCAATGGATAGCTCTCTGAATGAGGAGATTGATGACGGTGGAAGCCTATTAAACCAGGCCAAGGCTGGGCCTTTTAATGTGATAGCAAAAGCCCTGCATCGTACCGGATCTTGATACCCATGCAGCTCCATTTGGTTTTTGTAAGTGTTGAGATGATCGACTGATCCGACACCATCGAATGCTTCCACTTGTGGCATCCCCGAATTTGCAAGAGGGGGCGGGCACCCTACCGTGGAAGGGTGATTCATTTTGTTGTACCAAGGTGTTCATAGTGTCAGGAACGCGTCCTCTTACCACCTCCTTCACACGGCTGAGCTCTTGTTGAAGGTTCTTGAACCTCTGCTCCCATGATAGCTCTCCTGCTCCTTGCTGAGGGTGGCGTAGTTCTTCATTTCCGACATGCCCTCCGAGTGTTGCTTCGTTGCCTTCCTCTCCAGGGGCCAATTGTGGTCCGCGCCCTTGCCCTACTGACTCGCTTCGCTTCGCCGAGGAATGTAGAGATTTTCAGGCCGCCTTCGTGAGGAGTGAGCCGGACCCTCCCGTGTTTGTCGTGGTGGTCCCGGCGCTTGTATCTGCCTCGGTGAGTTGTTCTAATTCCCCATCAGCGCCGTCGATGAGGCTGAGCGCCTCCACCTCGCTCGCGGCCGGGTTTGCATTGCTTCTAATGTGCCAGAGGCTCGCTTGTCTCGCCGGGCGGATCCCGCATCCTGGCGGATCGCGCACTCGCCAGGTTCGAGTTGATACCATCGCGAATCGAAAGTGATCGGGCGTATTTGTAAAGCGAATCGGTTGCTTCCTACGCATTCCGCGCCAACCGATGATGCATTTTTCAACCTGACTGGCCGGGAGTATGCTGGGGTTATACGGACTCGGGACTGGCGATGGGCTGGTCTCGTTGTGCTCGGATGTGACTCTTCTCTGCAAAAAGAACAAAAAAGAAGAAGGGTCGGTAGGGGCTTCGCCCGTAGCCGCTCCGATGCCTGGGAGCCGTCAAAAAGATAGACCGCTTTAGAGGGCGACGTTGCGTATGTTTATGCACCTTTCAATCGATGGGGTGGCCTTGTATTTATAGTATATGTTTTCCCAGTTGGATGGTGAATAAGATTCTTTCCCATTTGATGGATATTATTTGCCTTTATCGGAATTGGGTTCGATATAGAAAGAGCAGTTTATTTAGGATAATCTTCCTTCCTTATTGGGGGGGATATGCATGATGAGCTGTTATATCGTGAATTATCTTTCTTTTCTTGTTGGTAAGATTTAGTTATATTTGCTGGATAATATATTATTGGGATTATTCTACTTTCCATATTTGAAAGGATTCAGTTTGGTTTATGGGCCTTGGGCTACCCTTGTTATCATCCTTCGGGATAAACGGGCTAGGCTCTCCTTTTGGGTTAGCACTAGGGACCTGGGTGTTTCGTTAGGATGGTCTCCTTCTTGGGCCGGGCGAGTGGGCTTGTGAGCCTTATTTTCAAACCCTATCAGAATATATTTTATATTTTTTAAATTTTTATAGAATATTAAATATAAATTTTCAAAACAAAAAGTATCATTATTTTAAATAAATTATTCCATTATTTTAAATTCTTCATTAAAATTTTATTTTAATTTTTAAAATCTGTTAAATGAAAATTCAAAATTTATTTCTTAAATATAATAAACTATTCATTATTTAAAATTTTTTATTAAAAATTAAAATAATAGCATATTGCTCGACATTTTGATAAAAAAAAAGGTTAAAATATGATATTTAATAAAAAAATTTATCATGCACTTTTAGGTAATAATATTAGAAAATTAGTATTAAAATCATGAACTTGCATGACTTTTATATTTTAATCTTGAACAAAAAGTTTACTTTTTAAATATAACAATTTTCATGAATTTTGTTTCTATATCCTAATAAAGACTTTGAATCTTTATAGTCTAACGTTTATAATTAAAATAAAAGTTGTGATATAAAAACGAAATTCATGAAAGTTGGTATATATTTAAAAAAGTAAACTTTTTTATCTAGGATTTGGCAAACTTTTCCATAATAACCTTTAAGTAAATATAGTAAAAGTAACATTGTGTTGGTCGGGGAAAGAGGGGAGGGAGGGGAAGATCGTGAGAGGGTGGGACCCACGCGCAGAGGGTAAGCTTGTTCGTTTATATTATTTTCATCAAAGTTCCCCAATTCCGATATGTACCATTCTTTGGGTCCTCTTTTTAATTAATTTCCCCTTGGGTGCGCCTGGTAGCTGATGACATGGTTAAGATAACGAGTAGGACACAACTTGCTCATTCTACCTAATATAAAGCATTAATATGGAAAATGTGGGAAGGCAGATAATGTGTAATTACTTTAAAAAAGATGTGTGATACCCCAAAACCGGGTCCCGCTGACTCACCCAACCCGCGTGAATCTACACGCCCGCTTACGAGACACACACACATGAGTAAAATAGCCACATGAGGCCCATACATCCATACTCATAAAACAAAATAATCAACTATATTCTCATAGTTTTCATGCCTGTTTTACAAAAAGATTTATACATATTTACCCTCAGATTTAATTAAAGCCACAATCGCTTTCTTCTCAAAAGCTAATTTCATCGAGCGCCGCCTCCCCGATAGTCTTTGTACCTGAAAGGGTCTCACGACGCAAGTGAGCAAAGCCCAAGAGAAAGTTTTCCTACAAGGGTTACTCCCCACCTAAAATGCATATGCAATGGCATATATAAACACTCAATCACATTCCATACGATTATTTACTGTTATATGAAATGTCTATATCATGCATGAGATGCAACCCCTCATGCTCACAACCCAAGTCCCAACCAACTCCCTCACACCTAGAATGCCAAGTGTGAATAAAACCAGTCACACACCATGACTAAACCATTGGAAACTCTCCAATTTTAATTATCAAATTCTTTTTCCTTTCTTTTGTGGGCCACGGATTTCTGGGTTTACACTGCAGGACGCCGCACGCCTTTTCAACATTTTCACGAACTTACATCGCCGGGATTCATGTCTAACCGTGAATAACATTTGGGACTTTCACCCCTAGGGGGGGGGAGGGGGGGATCTACCCCAACTTGCTCCGCCCAAAACATGTAATTTATCATTTTGATCATTACACACTCGTGAATCTCTACCTTGGACTTTGTCCCATTTTTCCCCGAGTTCACGACCCATTCACCAACGCCGGTGAATAAACCTTACCCTGCACCCACACCCGACCTGAAGCGATATGACCGTGCATGTGAAATGCATGATGCCAATGCATTTTCCTCATGTTATATGCATGAATGAGCACTATATGAAACATTTACACACCATGGACAATTATAATTTATACATATAATCTACCTCCATGCAAACCATATTAATACATCAAATGAAGATGCATCAATATCACATTTCCACCATCGTGATGTTATTCAAGCAAGTACCAACACACAACCCGTTCACCAACTGGGACTATCTCAATGTGGTACCACGGCCCCTTCACACACACATGAACCATTTTGGTTCCAATCCTTATCATCACATCAAACAACCATGACACCTAGAAACTTTCAGTTTCTAGTTCAAACCCTAACTCCCACAGTCGGTGACTGTATGAAACCGGTCATGAAATCCATACCCTTTAATTCCAAAGCTTGAACTAGTTTGCGGGCCTCCCATAAGCAACCCCTACCATTATAAAGACAAGCAAAGTAAACCAAGTAGGAAAATATCTCACCTCTCGAGTTTGTCAAACTCCAAACTTTTGGTGTCCACACGTAGATCCCACTGACTGCGCTTTCACGGTAGGGTGATTCGGAATCAACAATATTTGTATCCTTAGTTCCTCCTACTGCCGTATCGCTTTCACCGGCAAAGATAGCTTGCCTAGGGTCGAACACTTCGGGATGGGTTTTCATCCCACCGAATGATTCGTGATCGTTGTTTTTGAAAATGGTGAGGCTTTTTGTTTGGATTTTCGGATTTGGTCAAAAACAGTGGAGGTTGTTTGTTCACTGACTAACTGTAATGGCTTAAAGTAAAGTGTGAAATGGTAACCTTGAAGGTTTGGGTCACTAGCTAGATAACATGGGGCTATTGAAGTGTCCTCGGGTTATTTCCTCGCATTAAGGCAAATGACATATAGTCAAAGCCAAAACCGGATCTTAGTTTAGCTATAAAATCTAACCCTAGTACCACTCCTATTTGAGTCAACACAATTATTATGCATTCAAAGTCCCATTCAGTTTGAAACCCTAGCACTCAACCTCATTTCAATGGCTCGTAAATGACATCTAAAGGATATCAATGCATCTAGCATTAAGAATGCACTGAACCCTAAAGCATGATAAGTATTGACCAAAGGAATGACATTAAATGACATTAAACCCTAGATTGGAAAGTTGGGAACCATAAAATGCAAGACTGTGAATATCCAAAGCATGAGGACAACCCAGCAGCCCCAAAACTGGGCCAAGAACCTCCTCTTCATACATGCAGGCTTAGCCAAGCATCCCTTGAGTTGTCATCCTAAAGGGGGGTGTTTGGCAGCAGAGAAAATGAAAGAAAGAGGAGAGAGAAGAGAGCAAAACAAACCCTCAAATGAAAGCTGCGGGAAAACTTATAAATGAAAAGTTGCTTAGGGTTACAAAGTTAAAGGGGCTTATATACCCAAACTAAAAGTGTGAAAATACAAAAATACCTAAAATATGAAATTACATAAGGGTCAAAAGGGTAATACATCAAAACGTGGTCGTTTGGGATCAAAAATACCAAAAACACAGGGGCTGAGATTTCGCTATGCAGGAAATTTCGCTAGCATAGCGAAAATTTCGCTAGCCTAGCGAAATTCACAAGAGATAGCGAAATTAGGAAATTTCGCTAGGAACAGTGAATTTCGCTACCTAGCGAAATTTCGCTAGCCTAGCGAAATTTGTGAGAGATAGCGAAATTGGGTATTTTCGCTAGGAACAGTAAATTTCGCTAGATAGCGGTTTTTTCAGATTGGCAAATTTTCTGCCATGATTATTAAATTTTCATCCTGAAGAAAATTTTCGCAATCATAGCGAAAATCCCTGGTTTGCTTCCTGCTTCCTTGCTTTATACTGCATCCTCCTGCAACCTTCTTTCTTCACATCCACTTCACATTTCTATAAATTTTTGATGGTTGAAAACACCGTGAATCCTCAGCATTCGGCACATATCTTAACATCAGACTTGAACTAAATGGCAGAGGTACGCAAAGACCTGCAAAATTACCAAAAACAAACTCGAAATGGACTCAGTGGCACTAAGTGGACCTACACACGTCAATTGGCTTAATTGATATGATTAGTGTGCAAAAAGCACTCAAAACCTATCTTGAATAGGGTTCAAAATAGCACTTTTTGGGCACTAATAACACCCCCCAACTGACACGTTGCTAGTCCCTTAGCCATGCTAAAACAACAAGGTTATGCATGCAGTGCTTTTACAAAAAGTGCAGATGGTTCAAAAAGTGCATGTACAGATAGGCATTACCTTTAAAATGAACAATTTACACCCTGTTTGAAAACCGACATGAGAGAACAAAAACCATATAAGGACAAGTTTTAGGTCAACATTGGATCCAAGGAAATCAACCTGAATTTCCACCAAAAACTAATTGTTCTTAATGTAACCAGATTGAGCCAATAATATGCAAAACTATTCCCTCCTCCCAACCTAGCTACTTCCATGGCCTTAAACTGTTGACCAACCTAGATAGGATTAGCTACACTCTTATTTCTTTATTTGACTACATTGTAGGGTGCAATGCTAAAAACTCGACTTCACCACAGTTCGTAACGGGGTCCACCGATGACTCTAACCACCTGTTTAGGCATCAAGCCAAAAGGATCAACTGACCACAAACTCTGCAGGCTTCACCTCGGACTCTGAATGGCTTCGAGAATTAAGCACCTACAACACGCTAAACTCTACCCATTCACCCGAGTAGCGAACACTAAGTCGATGACTTTAAACCAATATATTTAGGCATCGGGTTTAAAGGCTTTTCGCTTATATACCCTAATTGTTCGAAGTTTAAGGCAAAGCCGCCATCGACTTTTATTTTCTTTTCTTCTTTTTCTTTTTCTTCTTGGCTTTTTTTTCCTCCTTTCGAAGACTCAAGACTGGTCTTCATATATGGGTAACACAAACCTATTATGGTCACAATGTGTTTAAGGCGTCGGCTGAAGGTGAAAGGAGGTATAATATTTCACAACCCATCACATAACTGTGCAAAGAAAATTAGCTCAAAGGGAGAATGTTCAAGGTTGAATACGCTGAAGCTTCAATTGACCAAAAACTAAGTCATGCATGGAATTGTCCCATCATTAAGGTAACAAACAGGGTTTCAATTTTCCAATTAAAGGCAATAGTAGATACACAAAGTGAAGACACAAAAGTGATTTGCAAATTAAAGAAAAACAAAATCGGACAATGCAGGACATGTACAAACAGTAACTAAATTCCAAAATACGAAATTTACCTCTAACTGGATTGGCATGGAAACGCAAAAATTAATGGATGGAACTTGTACTAAGCAAACAGCCTACCCTTAAACGCAGACTGTGGGACTCGTGGAGGGTCCGTATGAGAATTTCCTCCCGATGGTTCACAGACAACATAGGTTTCACCCTCAGCCCATTGACTTTGAACACCCCGTTATTATTCGATCGAAAGTAGTCCACCGGTAAATCATCGGGGTATGCTCAAGCAACAATGAATGGACCGGCCTGAATGGATTTGAGCGTCTTCTAAATAGATGGAGTTTGAGTCATAATAAAGAGGATTCTTGGTCTCCTCGCTGAAATTTCTTCCCAGCTTATCATTTGATCATGCCATTTTTTTATTTTTCTTTGCATAATCTTTGAATTCAAGCAGCATCATTTGCATTTCTTCCAACTCATTGAGATCAAGGGATCCCTTAACTCGGCCCTACTTAGTCCATGTTCAGCTTCTGATCGCCCACCATGCCTTGTACTCGATCTCCATCGAAGGTGACATGCCTTACCATAAATCAACCGATATGGACATTCCCGTGGATTGTCTCTGCAAAGTCGTCAGAGGGCCCACCCGCGAACTCGGGCAGCTTTGATGGACCAATCTTTTGTCAAGCGCTACCACCTTCATTAGAATGGTCTTAATCTCTCCCTAAGTAAAGTTCACTGACCACTTGTTTGAGGATGGTAAGGGGTGGTCACTTTGTGTTTCACACCATATTTAGCCATGAGGTTTTCAAATGGTTTGTTACAGAAATGTGAACCTCCATCGCTAATAATGGCTTTCGGTACCCCAAACTCCGAAAGATGTTTGCTTTCAAGAATTTAAGTACCACCTCGTGGTCATTGGTTTTGGGCAGGGGATTGTTTAACCCACTCGGACACATACCCACTCCACCAAAATGTATGCATGACCATACGACGCGAAAGGTCCCGCGGAAATCGATGCCCCACACATCGAATAGCTCGACTACTAAAATTGGGTTCAAGGGCATCATGTGACGGCGAGACAACTTCCCGAGTCTTTGGCATCTATCACATATACAGGCACATTTAGTGTGCTTCCTTAAACAAGGAAGGCCAGAACCAGATTGCAAACATCTTCATCATTCGCCTTCTAGTGAAGCAAAGTGACCACCTCGCTGTGCACTCGTGGCGCTGGTCTCGCATTCTCCCATTGCTCCTCCTCCGCACACACACTTCCCGACTATTTGATCTCGCACAAGATTTGAACAAGAAGGGCTCGCTTCCCACAATGGGGAATGGACCTTCACAAAGAAATATTCTATCCATCCTCGCTTCTTCCACTGACGGATTTCTCCCGTGGCGAGGAAATCGCAATGTGAGCATACGGGGAGCTTTTTCCAACCGGAGATTAGAGATTCGGAAATTCATCATTGATGGGTGGGCTATGAGTGTCATGGGCTATCGTTAACCTTGAAAGATGATCTCGCTACTACATTCTACCCTTGCCTTTAATTCGCAAGTTAAACTCAAGTAAAGAACCCAATGGATGAGCTCTTTGCTTTCAGATTTTGCTTGGTCGTGAGATATTTCAAAGTGGAATGGTCTGTAAAAATGAATATATCGACCGACCAAGTATGCTCGAAATTTGTCTAAAGCATAGACCACTGCCAACAATTCCTTCTCTCGTAGTAGCATAATTCCTTGTGTGCTTCATTCAGTTTTTCAGATAATAGACTACATTATGAGGTTTCCCATCTTCTCGTCGAGTATCGCCCGATAGCAAGATCACTTGCATCACACATCACTTCAAAAGGTAACTGCCAGTTAGGTGCTCTTACTATCGGGCAAAGAGTCAAACGGACCGTACTCTTCAAAGCCTCCTGGTACTCTTTCTCCCAAATAAATTTGCATCCCCTGTGAGTCGCATGTGAGCTTAGCACCCGAGAAGTCTTTAATGAATCTTCTATGTGCCCGTATGGTCAAGGAATTGCCTAACTGCTTACATTCGCTGAGATGGCAAATGGGAAATAAGTTCAATTTTCGGGCTTGTCAATCCTATGCCCCCGCTCGAGATAATGTGCCCCAAGACAATTCCTGGTCGACTTATAAATGGCACTTCTCCCGCTGAGCAATGTGTTCTTCTCTCTATGCACCTCCTCGTACAGATGGCCCCGCATTAGTCGATATTCTTCAAAAATCGCTCCATATACAAAGGATGTCATCCATGTATATTTCCATTATGCGCTCCACCATATCGCTGAACATAAGCATACACCGAAAGGTGGCTTCGGGCGCGTAAAAAGCGATCAAAAGGCATCCTCCTATAAGCATATGTGTCAAAGGGACAAGTGAAAGTGGTCTTTTCGATCCTCCGTGCAATTCTATCCGAAATACCTCAATACCCATCCAAAAAGCAAGAGAACGGGTGCCTAGAAACTCAAGGAGTCGATCTATGAATGGCAATGGAAGTGATCTTTCGTGTTACTCATTGAGCCCATAATCTATGCACACTTCCAACCTAAGAGTAAGCTCCGTAGACAATTCTTCACTCTTTTTACTTTATGTTTGTCACTCCCGACTTCGGGCACCACTGGTCGGGCTTACCCAAGTGCTATCGGAAATGGATAAAATGATACCGACTTGGAGTAATTTCAGACTTCCAATGCGACCATTTCGCAAGTGATCTAATCCTCCGCCGTGGTCAGCCGACAGCCTTAGACTCTTCTTCAGTAAATGTGATGAGTGCATTGCTCGTTTATGCCTTTTAGATCGTAAATTTTCCACCCCAATGTCATTGCCTTTGTGGAGGCGCAAAGAAAGTCATGCTCTTATGACGTGGTCAATAAAAGGATGAAATCACAAATCGACACCGCTCATTTTCTTCCAGAATGCATACTTTAACTCCAATCGAGGGTTTCGAGCTCTACCGCTGAGGTTCTTTTCTGTCTGTACCAACCAATAAAGGTAGGATTTATTTTTTCTCCTCCAAAGTGACTTTTAATTAAGCTCATGCCTTGAGGTTCTTGTTGCTCCCCAAGGCATTCAGAAAACTCTGGAGTTAATAAATCTAGACCTGGCCGCTTCATTAGCCTGCTTCTTCCGACCAGATCTATTAGGCGCACTTTCACGCCTATCTTCCTCCGAGTGCGTATGCCTTTTACTCAAATGAAAAATATTGAGTTCTAGGTCATATTCCCAAATGTGAGTTGCATAACCCCATTCCGACAGTTTATTATGGCATTCGAAGTAGCCAAGAATGGCCTCCCCAATATGATGGGCACATGATTGCTCCCACTGCATCCTAGCCTGCGGTCAAGTACGACGAAATCCATCGGGTAATAAAACTGGCCCACTTGCATTAATACATCCTCAATGGTCCCCTTTGGTATTTTAATAGACCTATCGGCTAGTGATAAGTGTAATGGAAGTGGCTCTCAGTTCTCCCAAACCTAGTTGCTTCAGATATGAATACAAGTAAAGGTTCACACTAGCCCTCAAGTCTACTAAAGGCTTTCTCCATACTAATGCCCAACATAACTGATCAGAGGGCATCCCTGTCTTTATATTTCACTGGAGTCTTGAATTCGATGATAACACTCACTTGCTCGGTCAAAAAGGCCTTTTTGTTTACATTGAGACCCCCTTTTACCGTGCATAAGTACTTCAAGAACTTTACGTAGGTGGGGACTTGTTTGATCATGTCAAGGAGAGGAATATTAACTTTCACTTGCCACAAAACTTCTAGCATTTCTGTTTGGTTAACGGAACTTTTCTTTCGGAGAGCTTCAGGAAACGAGTAAAGGGTTACACCGATCTTCACCTTCTCCCCACTTGTCGCATCAAGCTTTCAGGTGGATCGCCCATCGCGGGAGCCGACTTGACTAGAGCCGGACCGCCGGTCTCGCCCAACACTTCTTAAAGTCACCACTGCCTTAACTTCATCAATTCTTACATTTGGATCATCGGTCGGGCCTATTTCATGCACTTCCTTCCATGTTGTTGACCGGAAGGAACCTCCCTTTTCTCGAACCCCGTGCCGCCGTTAGACAACCTTGAAATCCTTCATAGTGCATATTGTTCAGCCGTTGAGTGAGCTCTCAATCGTTTCAATTCTTTCTTCTCGTTAGTCTCGAACATTCATCACTTTTGTTCTTCCACAAACGTGCCTACCACTTTGCTTAAATTCGTGTGGATTACTTGCTCAACGTATAGTAAAGTAAGGCAATCGCTGGTTGCTACTGAAAGGAGTGATGAGCTAAAAGTCATCTCTTTAGTCCATTTTTCTGGTTTGAATTTCAGTTAAAATTGAATAATTAATATACAGAATTGCGAAGAAACTCACCACTTGTCATTAGCAGAAGGAAGCAAGAAAGAAGAAAAATGAGAAAATGCAGAACAAGTGGATAAAATGCAAATGAATGGCGTAGAAAGGTAATGAAAGCAACTCGGGCCAGTTATTGATGCGCCGGGTCTGCATTTACCGCTTCTGAAGTCGTGACATCAAGAAGATTAAGAGAATTTGATGCAGTCGCGATGTGGGATCGCAGCGATAGCACCGGGGAAAGAGCGTAAATTATAAGGTGATGTCGCTGATAAGAAGACTGATGTCGCACACTAAGAACAATCAAGTTGTTACAGCAGTAAACTTAATGCTGAAGTCGTGACATCAAGAGGAGATCAACTGGAAGGCTTCGGAATATGAGGTTGATGTCACGACATCGGGACACCCGCTCAAGGAAATAAGTATTCGCGAGTCGATGTCGCCGACAAAGATATTGATGTCGCGACATCATAACAACAGAGGAAGGTCAGCAGAAACTTCTGAGCCCATGTCGCGATTAAATATCCCCATGTCGCCACATCGAACAACCATTGAAGACTGCGCGGACTAGGAACGGGATGTCGCGACAAGGCCATGATGTCGTGACATCGCAAGCGATCAACTGAAACCTGCAAAAGCATAGCATGGTGTCGTGACAACATGAACGACCAGTTCATAGGATACAGAACTTTAAGTAAATGTCGCGGTTCGAGGTCGCACAAGAGAACCGAGGTCGCAAACTGGAATAGTAACTGGGCCCGGCTACCAAATCCACACAAAGCAGTTATAATGGGATTGCAGGCCCAACCTGAAAACCCTATAACACGGTTACCTGCACAGTAAAGTGTCGGAGGCGCATCAAAGGAGAGACTGCAGCCTAGGCTTCTCACTTTTTGTTTTCTTTTCTTTTCTTTCTTTCTTTTCTTTTCTCTTTTCTTTTCTTTTATTTTCGCTATTTTTGTGAGCATATTGCTCTCTATTTTTTTTCCGTTTTTTATTTTGGATCCGAATGTTATCGTTTTGTCAAGCCGACATGTAATCTCAATTTCTTTTCAAATTACTACCGAATGCACAGTTCGCACAAATTCGGGATTCGATTATTTCGCCAAGTAATTGCGCTATTCTTTGATCGAAGAATGTCGTCTCTCGTGATTCGCAATCGAGGAATCAGCTCATTTAGTGAACGCTGTAGTCGACTGATCTTTCCTGTAGTAATTTCCAACATCTTGTTCATTTCGGGTTATGAATTTACTTCAGATTATGGGTTTATTGATTTTGATTCGAATATCGGGCTTACTATACCGTTAAGAATCAGCCATTACTTCCGATTTCAAGGAGGTCCTCCGAGTGACACAGAAGACAATCCCGGGAGTAATGTATTACTTCTTTGAAGGTATACTAACCTCGAAGCATTAGGGATCCTCTCTGCTTTGCAAGTTCACTTAGATAAATCCTCTTCGCTTGAAGTCAAGAAACGACTTTAAACGACTTATCTATTTAAACAAAGCGAGCCCACCTCAATCTCTGATATGAACAGGCCAATCCCGTGTTAGCCGAGATCTAATCAAGGGAAAGGTTGATCTATTCTAATTTCGAGGAAGAGCAATTTCGGGTGCCAGTATCCTTGCTTGACCGATAACTTCTGGGAGGCTATGTGCATTACCCATAAAATGGGTATGAAGTATTGCAAAAGAAAAATACCCAGCTTAAGGAAGTTCTTGTTAAAAGTAGTTATCTCGTTCCCTGTAATTCGAGAGAATCAGGAAGAAGAGATAACGAAATGTGGAGTGTGGAGAGATCCAGCTGCACTACAAATGCCTTGGACAGATTTTGAAACTTGAGATAATCAAGAAATTTATTCAGTATGAACTACAGGAATTGATCGTTCACTACAACTGTTTCACTTGATGTGTCTCCCTATGATAACTGTTCAGTATTCATTTCTTTTCGTAGAAATTTATTTTCATTCATTCGTTTTATTTCCGTCTATTTGTATGTTCATTTCTCTTTGAATTAGCACTTCCCGCCATGTCAAGCACCCATATCAATTGATGGTCCAAATAGTATGAATTTCGAGTAGTCCGGGTAGTTGATGAAAAATTCTTGAGATCTCCGTGGGATCGTATTATCCGATTCCTTATGTCCATTTTATTACTTGTCTACCTGTGACCTGGGTGCATTATCGTAATCAAAACCAACAAAATTAAAAATTGATCTACTATAAGCAAAGATTTCTTTTTGGTTATTACAAGATGATGTCAACAAGCCATACCTGGTCGCCTCTCGATTAGTTCATACCCTTCGCAATAGTGTCATAAATTTGTATATGTATTCTCGGGTTCATCGTTTCTTATGGCGATTTTGCCGATTAGATAGTAGTCCTTCGCGATAACGCCATAATCTTGCAGCTTAACTAATGCATAAATGTGCAAACATACTGTCCACAACAAGTTTTATGATATGCCGCGTCAGGATCGGGCGGGATTTAGTAATCAATATCCGCACAAAGAAGGAAATACCACTGGGACATTTTTAAAAAGAAAAAGAACAAAATAATGCTCAAGCAAAGCGACTTTTGAGGCCACCGACCTTTCACATACCATATTGAAAATAAGCCAGTTGATTAGGTTAATCCTATTGACTGAGAGGTACTTTGATTTCAGGAAGACAAATTTCATACACCATGACAGATAGTTGATTGTATTTAGCTAACCAGGAATGTGCAAAGACCTCATGAGCATGACACTATGGAGAATTTATGAACTCATTCATCAACAATAAATATTTAGCAATAGAACACCAAGAATCAATGCTAATGATTTCAGCTCGAATCAAGCATCGATAACCATGGTCCAACAGAACAAATTCGGCCGGGTCATTCCACCGAAAATCCTAATGAACACTTCATTGGGGCGACAGAATAGAAAATTTAATTAAATTGAATGGTGTGAACTGTGGTTATTCAATAAGTAGCTGAGTTCCATTCTCTTTACGAGATATGGCTGCAACATGGTTTAACTCACTACCATATGAATCTGTTAACACATGGAAGGAGGTGATGAGAGCTTATTTCAGCAAAGTCTTTACCCCATCACTTCCTTCTGAACAAAGAAGGGTGGATTTACTGTGATCCGCAATGAGAAAAATGAATTGATTCCAACAAGAACAGTTACAGGATGGAGGGTATGTAATATTGATTACGTGTGAAGTTGAATGCAAAGAAACTTAAAAAGATCATTTCTCGTTTTCATCGACCGATGTCGGGATGTTGAAGGTGACACCTTTCACTTTGTTTCCCGGATGGGTACTCGTGATACAATCGTGATTGCAATTGCAACTGAGGATCGTAGAGAAGACCACATTCACATGCCCCATGGTACCTTGCCTCGCATGATGCCATTTGGGCTATGTAATGCTCCACTACATTCAAAGGTGTATGATGTCTATATTCTCGTATTGGGTTGAAGAAGTAATGGAAATTTTCATGGATGACTTCACCCGTATGGATCCGCCTTGATCAATGCTTGCACCAATCCGGAACAGCATTTCAAAGATGCCAAGACAAATGCCAAGTATTGAATCGAAAATGCCATTTTATAATGATCGAAGGTTGTTCTCAAGTACAAAAATTTCGCCACAGACTAGAAGCGGAACAACCAAGGTATCCATTATCAAAACTCTGCACCACCTACCACAAAGAAAAGGAGTACAGCTTCCTCGTGGGCATGTCACCACAGAGATTCATCAAAAACTTTTCAAAACAGTCACCACTATGCGACACCGGAAAGATACGAGGTTCAATTTCGATGATCGCATGATGCTTTTGAAGAAATCAAAATCGATTGGCAATAGCACCTATAATGGTTGCACCGTAATGGGATCAGGGATTGAAATAATGCGATGCTAGTGATTTTGCCATGGGAGTCGCGGTTGGGCAAAGAAAAGAAAAATATCTGCACATATACTATGCTAGTAAAATCTTCAATGAAGTAATAAAAGAACTACTCAACAACTGAAAAGGAGATGCTAGCTATAGTATTTGCTTGTGAAAAATTTAGGCAATACATTTTAGGGATCCCATGTAGATTCACACTTCTGATCATGCAAAGAATCAAATACTTGATGTCAAAAGGAAGTTAAGCCAAGATTTGATAAGGTGGGTGCTGCTGTTGCAGGAGTTTGATTTGGAAATCAAGGATAAAAAGGGATGTGACAATGTGATAGCTGATCACTTGTCAAGAGTAGAAAGAAGCACAGAAGAGGAGGAGAAGGTAATATTAACAGAGAATTTCCCAGATGAGCAACTGTTTAAGGTTTCCTGTCAACTTCCATGGTATGCCGACATTGTGAACTATTTGGGGCCAGGAGGCTTCCTTCTAATTCACTTCCCAAATGTGAAGAGGAAACTCGTAATCGACAAGAAGGTATTATATTTGGGATGATCCACTTTTTATTTAAAAGAGGTGCTAATATGATAATAAGAAATGTGTGCCGTAAAATGAACAAGGAAAATTTTCGGATGAATGCCATGCATCACCTTACTAAGGCACTTTTCGTGAGAAAGAACAAATTTCTATAAAATACTCCAATCGATTTATCGCCCACGCTGTAGAGATTGTACCATCGGGTCAAGTTATGTGACAGATGCTTAAGATTGGAAATACGCCAGCAGTAAATGAAATGCCCTTTAAGAAGTATTATGGTGGTGCAATTATTTACGTATGGGGGGATGGATTTTATGACTATTCCCACCATCACCGAATCGCACATACCGCGGCGCTGATTACGCTTTCCAAATGGGTGGAGGCAGCTGGCTTGTTCTAGAAATGATGCTAATACAAATATGAGCTTCTTGCAAAAGAATATTTTGTTGCATTTGGAACACCTGTGACTATCATCGCTGATTTGGGAGCTTTCATTTTGCAAACAAGATATTTGCAAAACTCATGAGTGTATGATCAAACATATAATGAGTCTAGCGTATCATCCCCTGCATCAATGGACAAGGTAAATTTCAACAAATGGAGATTAAAAAGAATACTTGAAAAGGCAAAGGACTCCAAATGTGAAGGATTGGTCTTCCAAACTTGATGATGCACCGTGGGCTTACAGGATCGCATATTAAAACTCCCATTGAATGTCCCCATACGTAATTGTATTCGAAAACCATGTCACCTACTCTCGAATTAGAATACAAGGCAATGTGGGCCATCAAGAAGTTGAACTTCGATTTCAAAACTGCAAAGGAAGAGAGGTTGCTCCAACTGTCTGAATTGGAAGAACTGAGAAATGAAGCCTATGATAATGCTACCATCTACAAGGATAAGACAAAGAAATGGCATGATCAAAGGATCCTAAGGAAGGAGTTCAGAGCAGGGGAAAAAGTTCTACTGTTTAATTCTGGGACCGGGGTTGTTTCAAAGTGTTAAACTAAATGGGGTGGACCATAACACGTTGGTGTCAAGCAATACATTTGGAGTAGTGACATTAAGGGCAGATACTGGAGAAGAATTCCGAGTAAATGGACAAAGACTTAAGCACTATTTAAGCAGAGAGGAAGGAATGAAAGAGCTTCAGCAGGATCTCTAAAAAGAAGAAGGAACACAACAACAAGTCCAGCTAAGGACTCAAAACTGAGCAGCTGATGGGAGGCAACCCATAGGAAATCTGAATTTCTAATTTTATATATGAATTTTAGTTAGACCATGTTGATTTATTATTAGCAATTAATACAGATTCCTTGCTTTAGCTCGATGTAATCACTCCCGGCTGCAAGTATTGCGTGTCATGTGAGCAAAATGCAAGGAAGGAGGGAAGAGTTATTGCTGGATAACTTCAACAACTCACATGGAGGAATACAGGAAAAAAGGAAGCAATTTTTTTCCCTACATAAATTCTGTAGAAATTGAATTTAGTACATGTATGAATTGCTGTGTGAATTTGATTCATTTGATGTTGAAGAGTTTAGAGCAGCTAAGGAATGAAAGACTCTCTGAACATTGAGCTTTAAGGCTGAAGTCGCGACAAGAGAACTTCCTCTAAAAAGAAGTTGTCGCGACATCATAACACATAGAGAACATATATGCTTTCACAACTAAGGGATGGCTTGTCTCAACAAGGGTTGAGAAGGTCGCGACACTAACTTGATGTCACACAAATTAGAAATGCTGCTACCGAAATTTTAAGGTTCGCCTCAATGACAATATTTGCTTATGGGTGGCATTAAAGTCGCGACATGTGGAAATAAATGAAATAATCATTAGAGCTCATAAATTCGATTGAATTGCAACTGGTTGGGAGTACTTTTCCCAACTTCCACTCTCCATTCCAACCTGTTCATTCCCTTCCTTTCTCCGATTTTAAACCCCCGAAACCCTAGGTCCCAAAAATTCGTAAACTTTCCTTCTTCTCAAATGGCCGAACCCTCAAACCTCACCCCTAACCAAGAAGAATTCATGGAGGAAAATGTGCAATCAGAAGAAGAGAACAAACAGGAAGAGCAGACAAAGGAGAACATCAATGGATTTAAATTTCTTTACATGTCCCTGGTGAAAGATTTTGAGACAAAGATGGAAGCAAGGGACAAGGTGTTAGATGGAAACGATGCATTCAGGAGGAAGATGTGGCTAGAGAATTGGACTTGGATCAACAACAACCTCGTCAAAATTTTCGAGGTCATGACAAAAATGGAGAAAAACATGAACACACTTGGAATGAGACAGGATGAACTGAACAAAAAGGTGGATCTCTCAAATGAATTGGCATAGGAAAATCAGACCGACAAAGAGAAAGCCAAGGGAAAGAGGAGAATAGAAGTGAAGATTCCAGAATTCAGCCCACAATTGGATTAATTCTGACCCGGATCCCCGTGACATCTATACCGCAAAACGTAAAAGAAAAATGTAATCTATCCATTCAATTTTCAATCACTCCTTTCATAATCAGAAGTTCTAGCAGCTGCAATTGAATCAGAAATAAAATGAGAAACTTGAATTGAATTGTTGTGTGCGTGCTATTTTGAATTTGTTGGTTTAATATTGTGTTTCTGGAGGATGCATGATTAGGACATTAAGGTAGAAATTAGTTCCAGAATAAAAACTGCTGAGATGGAATGAGCTGAATTGAATGAAGTAGTTAGATTAGGAATGAGCTGAAATGCAGAATAAGAACAAATGAATACGCTTTTAATTGAAACACAAGGTAAGCATAAGTTACTTATGTCTAACCGATAAACCATAATCGAGGAAAGTAATACAAGCAGGAACAAAACATATTTTTGAGTCAGGTATGAATAATAAGTCAAGGAACCCGTTGAATATCAATTAAATTAAATACTACAACAAAAATAAGTCAAGGTACTCTATGGTTAGTCATTAACTGCTCAAACCAAATTCTAGAATTTGTTAGATTATTGGTCGAGAAGTAAAATCCTAGGTGATACAAATGACAAGAGATGATACGTGCCATTCGGATAGTTCGAGCCATTTTAAATATCCTCACTCATATGCTGGATTTATTATACCTTAGTTCCAAAAATTGAACCAACAAGCTTATTTTTCAAAAATAACCAATGGAAACCCCAACCCATTCTAAGAAATCAATCCTCCAGTAAAGAACCTATGATTACCTAGGAATCCAAGGAGGAAGTAAGAAATGAAGTTTGGGGGAGTATATATTTTCAAGGAACTCAAAAAGGGAATGAAAGAAAAAGGCAAAGAGAAGAAAATGCAATAGAAAAGAACGCTTATAGGGATAAGTTTTATCTTGCGGGCTCAACTCTCTGAACAATTAAGTTCTTAGGGGGTATTTCAACACCTAGTAAATTCTAATGCCATCCGGTATGGAGCCACTAAACCCAAAGTTCGCTAAGAGTGTTAGAAAGCCTAAAAAGTTAAAACATTGCACTATCCTTAAATGGTGACAAACAAAGGAAAAATTCCTCAGTGAAATTACAATTGAAAAATAGGGGGAATACAGTTCTGAATTGAAGAAATCAAAGAGATGTCCCAAACATGAAGCTTAAAGGAGTTTATTAGAGAAACTATAAGAAAGAAAGGGCAGAAGAGGAGAGAAAAGGGTCAAGGTAATCTTAACCTGTACCTTCCATCCTACCCATTACCCAAGCTTCAACAGGCAAGCCTTTAAAAGACCTCGATTGGTTCAAGGGGTCAAATCACCTACATTAGTGGAGATCAATATGAAAAACAACTTATGGAATTTGGAAATATGAAATAATCAAAACGGTGAAGTGACTTTAGGGAGTTAATTGACTCAAGATGAAATGAGAAAGGAAAACAATCATTATTCAACAGATCTAATGATTATGTTTGCTTTGTAAAACAATTCTCAATAGCTTAGTTTTGTATACTATGAAAAGTAGAAACTAACTCGAATCGACTTGAAGCTAGATATACAGAAAATGATGCATACATTGTATTTCTCAATTAAATTGAATACCACCGTTAACAAAAACAGAAAATGTCCTTTTTGTTTGAGGACAACAAATCTTTTTTTTTTCGCTGAGACAAGCAAAATTTTTATGTTCGTGGGGGAGTTTGATGAGCTTAAAAGTCATCTTTAGTCCATTTTTCTGTTTGAATTTCGCCAAATTGAATAATTAATAAGTATAATTATGAAGAAACTCACTAATTTGTCATTAGCAGAAGGAAGCAAGAAAGAAGAAAAACAAGAGAAAAAAATGCGAATAAGTGGATAAAATGCAAATAATGCGTGAGTTAAATGAAAGCAATCGGTTGAGTTATTGATGCGCTAGGGTCTCGCATACCCAGCTCAAGTCGTGACATCAAGAAGATTGAAGAGAATTTGATGCAGGTCGCGACAGGGATCGCAGCATAGGCAGCTGAGGAAAGAGCAGAAATTATAAGGTGATGTCGCGACAAGAAGACTGATGTCGCGACACCAAGAACAACTGGTTGTTACAGGCAGAGACTTAATGCTGAAGTCGTGACATCAAGAGGAGATCAACTGAAGGCTTTGAAACTATGAGGTTGATGTCACGACATCAGGGGACACCCGTTCAAGGAAACAGTACCAGGAGCTGATGTCGCGACAAGATATTGATGTCGCGACATCATAACAAAATGCAGGAAGGTCGCAGGAAACTTTCGTGAGCCCCATGTCGCGACAACATCCCCGCGATGTCGCGACATCGTGAACAAATTCATTGAAGACCTAAGGGACTAGAATGGATGTCGCGCGACAAGGCCATGATGTCGCGGACACGCAGTTTGATCAATCAAAACCTCGCAAAGCATAGCATGGTGTCGGACAACATGAACGACCAATTCATAGATACGTAATCCTTAAGTAAATGTCGCGACATGAGTTCGATAGTCGCGACAAGAGAATCCGAGGTCGCAATCGAATAGTAACTCGGGCCCGCTACCAAACTACAGCAGTTATATCGGGATTAGGCCCAACCGAAAACTCCTATAAATAATGCTGTGCCTACCCGTAATAGTAAAGTAAGCCTGGAGGCGCATCAAAGGAGAGACTGCAGCCTAGGCTTCACTTTGTTTTTCTTTTTCTTTTCTTTTCTTTTCTTTTTATTTTTCACATTTGTTGCATTTTTGTCTCGTGATTTTTTTCCGTTTTATTTTTCGATCTCAATGCTATCGCTTTGTCAAGCCGAATACACTCACTTTTCAAATTACTACCTAGAATGCACGTTCGTGACAAAATTCTGGGATCTCGATTATTTCAGCTTAAGTATTGCGCTTATTCTTTTGATCAAGAATGTCACTCTCGCAGATTCGCAATTGAGGAATCCAAATTCTTCCATTTAGTGAACGTTGTAGCTCGAATTCGATCTTTCCGAGTAATTTCCAACATCTTGTTCATTTCGCTACGAATTTACCAGATTATAAGTTTATTGATTTTCGAGCCTGAATATCGCTTACTATACCGTTAAGAATCACAACATTACTCGATTTCAAGGAGGTCCTCTGAGTGACACAGGGAAGACAATCCTGGGAGTAATGTACATTTCAAGGTGTATACTAACCTGCTATTGGGGATCCTCTAAGCTTTGTAGTTCACTTAGATAATCCTCTTCCTCGCTTGAAGTCAAGAACGAGTTGAATGACTTATCTATTTAAACAAGCAGAGTTCACCCTCACCCTGATACGAGGCTAATCCCGTGTTATCGAGATCTAATCAAGGAAAGGTCGATCTATTCTAATTTTCGAGGAAGAGTAATTTGAAGTCAGACATTCTTGCTTTGACCGATAATCCTGGGGAGCTAAGGTGTACAGGTCCATAAAATGGGTAAAGAGAAGTATTGCAAAGAAAAATACCCAAATTTTAAGGAAGTTCTATTAAAAGTAGTTATCTGCTCCCCGTGCACTGGTGAGAATCGAAGAATGAGAATTAAATGTGAGGCTGAGAGATCCAACAAGTATCTACAAATGCCTTCGACGTATTTAAAACTGAGATAATCAAGAAATTTATCCAGTATGAACTATAGAAATTGATCGCTCACTGCCAACTGCTTCAATTCTTGATGTCTCCCTATGATAACCTAAGCCGCGATCTATGTTACTTTCCTCTTTTCGCAGATCGGTCATTCATTCGCTTTATTTCCGTCTTCATTCGTGATGTTCATTTCTTGAATTAGTTAATTTCCCAGCCGCTAGGCACCCATATCAATTGATGGTCCAAATAGTATGAATTTAGTAGTCGTAGGTAGTTGATGAAAATTCTCGAGATCTCTGATCGATATCCGGGATTCTATGTCCATTTTATTACTATCGACCTGTACCGCGTATCATCAGACCAAAACCATCAAATTAAAATTGATCTACTCTAAGATATTTTTGGTTATTATAGTATGATGTCAACAAGGATGTCGCATTCGGGATTAGTTCATAGTCCTTTCGCAATAGTGTCACAAATTTGTATATGTATTCTCGGGTCTTATCGTTTATGGCGATTTTAATGAGATTAGATAGTGGGCCCTTTCTCGTGATAACGTCATAATTCAGAAAGTTTAACTAATGCATAAATGTGCAAACATGTTTTTGGTCTACAAACAGAGCCAACCGCTGCTGTGCCCTCAGAGGGAATATAGGCAGGGGGTTTTGCTTCCATGACAGTTTTTGATGATTTTTCCAATTAGCCATAAGTATTGCCATATGGGAGCATTTTCAGGGGTGGCTTGCTTGATTCGTGATACGGGCATGCTCTCGACAGTTAAGCCTCAGGTGACTATTTGACCCACAATCTGGAAGCAAGAAGGTCAATGCGTATAACTCATTCAACGCTTGCATTTCATGTCGATTTCATCTACCTCCTTCAATCTTCGAGTTAAAGTGGTCGCTTTGCTTTCATCTCCGTGTCTCTGAAAGTGCATACATGCCCTCCCCTCCGGTGGTTCGAAGGCCTCGCATCTTCTGCTTCCCGATCTGCCCATCCCATGCCTTGAGGTTTCAGCCACATAGTTCAAAAGTCCATGGGTCTTCATCCGGTGTTTGCTCAAAAATCAATTTCCACACATGGTTTCCAATAGTTGCTTCATGGACGGAGACATGCCATCATAAAAATGGTTCACCAGCATCCATGTATCAAAACCATGGTGTGGGCATGCGTTGATGGTTTCCATGAATCTTTCCCAACACTGATAAAATTTCTCATTGTCATAGGCTGAATAGGTGTAGATCTGTCTTTTCAAACTGTTGGTCTTGGTTGTACTGAAAAACTTCTTTAAAAACTCAGCTTGAAGTTCGGCCCAATTCCTAATTGTCCTTGGCCTCAATGAATTTAACCATATTTTGGCCTTATCTTTCAGTGTCAGTGGGAATGCTTTGAGCTTGAGTGAGTCCATGTCGGGCACTCCTTCCTTAAAAGTTGTGCATACTTCCTCGAATTCCCGGATATGAGCATAAGGATTCTCATTTTCCATTCCATGGAATGTGGGAAGTAGGGGTACCAAGTAGGGTCTCACTGCTACATCCTCAGCAGGAGGTATGATACAAGAAGGTGCACTCACTCTAGGAGGGTGTATGTGATCCCTCACTGACCGTATGCCGCTGGGATCCACAGGTTTTGCTTGTTGACTCCCGGCTCCTCGTAGAGGATCCATATTTCCACTATGCACACTTACTTCACAACTTTGCTCAACTGGTGTACTGATTCTTTGCAATCTACCTGAAGTGTCTCTATCCCAATGGTGCATAAACACCTGTTACACAAAATTAGACACAACAAAGAGCACAAACAAGCTTGCCAAAAAGGTCAGTGTTAGCTAAAATAAAAACTGACTGTAAGAAACAAAAACAGTGCAGTAACTACCAAGTAGTAAAACCCGCACATGTGCCTAATGAAATTCAAAAGGGGTGTTAATGTCACCTACACTCAGAATGGGATTACAAGTACCATCAACTCAATACACGTAGCTCGGGCACCATCCTCGACAACGGCGCCCATTGATTCAGTGCTTACCTGGGTAGGGTGATTCTAATCAACAATATTTGTAATATCCTTGTTCCTCCTGTCATCAGAAATAAGCCATCATAAAGATAGCGTCTAGGGTCGAACACGGGATGGGTTTTCTCATCCCACTAATAATTCGGTGATCGTTGTTTGAAAATGGTAGGCTTTGCTCGATTTCATTCGTCAAAAACAATGAGGTCGTTTGTTCACCGACCAACCAATGGCTTAAAGTAAAGTGTGAAATGGTAACCTTGAAGGTTTGGGTCACTAACTCGATAACATGGGGCTATTGAAGTGTCCTCGGGTTATTTCCTCGCATTAAGGCAAATGACATATAGTCAAAGCCAAAACCGGATCTTAGTTTAGCTATAAAATCTAACCCTAGTACCACTCCTATTTAAGTCAACACAAGTATTATGCATTCAAAGTCCCATTCGCTGAAACCCTAGCACTCAACCTCATTTCAATGGCTCAGAATGACATCTGGGAAGGATATCGCTGCATCTAAGAATGCACGAACCCTAAAGCATGACAAGTATCGACCAAAGGAATGACATTAAACGACATTAAACCCTAGATTGGAAAGTCGGGAACCATAACGCACTGTGAATATTCAAAGCATGAGGACACCCGCAGCTATACCTAAAACCAAGCTTCAGCAACCCTACTTCAAGGCTATGAGGCTTAGCCAAGCATCTCTTGAGTTGTCATCCTAAAGGGGAGGTGTTTTATGTACCGAAATGAAAGAAAGAGGAGAGGAGAGCAGAGCAAAAACAAACCTCAAATGAAAGTCGGGAAAACTTATAAATGAAAAGTCGCTTAGGGTTACAAAGTTAAAGGGGCTTATATACCCAAACTAAAAGTGTGAAATACAAAATACCTAAAATATGAAATTAAGCATAAGGGTCAAAGGGTAATACATCAAAACGCGGGTCGTTGGGATCAAAATACCAAAAACACAGGCCGAGATTCGCACGCAGAAATTTCGCTTTAGCATAGCCAAATTCTCGCTTAGCCTAGCAAAATCACACAAGAGATAGCGAAATTAGAAATTCGCTAGGAAATCATGAATTTCGCTATTTCCAGAGAAATTCCCCTGCTAGCCTAGCGAAATCCCAGAGAGATGGCTAAATCAGCATTTCGCTAGGAACAGAAATTCAGGCTAGATAGCGGGAAAATCCGCCAGATCGCAAATTCCGCTATGATTACAAATCCCTTTCGCAATCCCAGCGAAATTTTCGCAATCATAGCGAAAATCCCTGGTTTGCTTCCTGCTTCCTTGCTTGCTACTGCATCCTCCTGCAACCTTCTTTCTTCACATCCACTTCACATTTCTATAATTTTTTTATGGTTGAAAACACCGTGAATCCTCAGCATTCGGCACATATCTTAACATCAGACTTGAACTAAATGGCAGAGGTACGCAAAGATTCGCAAATTACTACAAAAACAAACTCAAATGACCTGGCACTAAGTGGACCTAATAATAACGTCAATTGGCTTAATTGATATGATTAGTGCGCAAAAAGCACTCAAAACCTATCTTGAATAGGGTTCAAAATAGCACTTTTTGGGCACTAATCACCCACTGCGTGCACCAACTTTAGTACTCGAACTGTCGAACGTCGACCGCCCGAAACCTGGAAAAACCTTCCTTTCCCTTTCCTCCTTTCTCCTTTTCCTCCCTTTTTCTCTCTACGAATTCTTTTCTCTTTTTTCCTTCTTTCCTTTCTTTTCCTTTCCCCCCTCCTTTTGGGCTTTTCTTCCTTTTCTTCATTTCATCTCACCTCTCTTTCTACTCTCTCTTCATTTTCTTCTCCCTTTTCATTTTCTCTCCCTTTAATCATTATTGACCGTATGGTCAAAAAGGAGGCAATTCTTCTCATTTCCTCAAGTCTCATGGGCTACCATTTTTCATATTTATTCCTTATTTCTTTATTCCTTTTATGACATCATCGTAACCACATGGCTTCATGTGAGCCATGGGATTCATTTCCCACACATGCTAATTGTGAGTCTTTCCTTTTTGTGCCAAGTGTCACTCTTTTATGGTGTCATGTGGTATCCCCCAACCTTGTCATGTGTCATCTGACACCCTACGCCTCGAAAAACGTGAACCCGACCAATTTCTAATCCAATCCAAATTCTACCAGTGGTAGCCAAATTTCCAGAGACGATTTCAACTGAGAAGTCCTGCTTTCACATCCCACCTAGAAAAATTCCGGATTTTCAGCCGAAATTACTATTTTACCCTTTATCCAAAATCTTGGATTTTCTAGGGTTTCACAAGATGTGGAAAGAAAGGTTGAAAACCCTCAATTTCAAACTCCGTTTTAAGATTTTAGGCACATTCAAATTATATTTCATGAAATATCAGCACTTAATTCAACTAAAAACTATAACTTTTTAATTCATTTAAAGTTACAATTTTGTTTACAATTCTTAAAACCAAGATTTAACTCGATATTATTACAAGACGAGTTGATAATATTTTATTTTTATTTTTAAAACAACTAAAAAATATTTATTCAAAAGCTTTTGAAAACCGATCTTCAAAGTTATTTTTAATTTTTCAACTCTGAAAAGCCTCAATAAAAATGAATTAAGTTTCGGAAACTCCGCTCAGATCGGTCCCAAAATCTTTAAAATTTTGTATCCACCGGGATCAAGATGAGAATCTTTAAGAAATAAGTCTCCCTCAAATAAAATTTTATGTTTTTTTTTTTTAAAAAAAAAAAATTTATAACAGTGAGATAAACTGGCTAAGTCTACTACAAATCCATGACCATTTAAGCTACATTGTGCCCGCCACTGGAGCAGGGGGAAGCATTGCAGGCATCTTGATGTGAACACAGGGGAATATGACTCAGAAAAACAGCAAATGGTTAACGTGCTTGTCCATGGATGCTACATACCCCTTCATATTTAGTCATTCGTTTTGTTTACCAGCTGAATGTTCTAATTGTTGTACCATGATTTATATTCTAGATTGTGCTTTCCGGTGGACCTCATTTTCCATTGACATCCGATGCTATGAAAAAGATTTTGACCGGCCATGCTTCTCAAGTCTTACTAAGTATTGTTCATGTCGTAAGTTATCAATCACTATTGCTAGCTAGCTGCTTGTAAAACCTGAGAAAAATCAAATTTTCTTGAAAAATGATAAAACAGTAAATCGTTGCTACAATATAAGTTGAAAACCTAGAAATTTTCTAGATCTCGGAAAATGAAACTTTAATAACACCAAGTGGATTCGTCTCGCTAAATTCATCACTACAAGACGAATTCTCATAAATTCTGAGATGATAAGATTTTTCACGAATTTCAGGACAAAAAGAACCCAAATGGGTAGGTGACACATGGCATGCATGTCATGTAATACCCCAAAATATGCCCTAATAGTTTTATAACATGTTTAGGGTATTTGGTAGGTATAATTTGAATTTTTCGTAATTATAATTTGCTAAGTGAGAAAATCTCGGGAATCCGGAATTTGTACAAGATACAAGGGTATATTAGTAATTTTTCAAAAAGGATATGAAAAGGCATAATATGAGAAGAGATATGCTAATATAGAACAAGAAAAATTGGGGTTGAAAATGAAGAGAGTAGAATGATTGAAAAGTAATAAAGGAAAATTTAAAAATATCAAAAGGGGATAAAGACCAAATTTGGTCTCACATTCTAGGGCTTCATGTTTGGAGCAAAGAAGAGAGAAAATAAGAGAAGAAGAAGAGGAAGAAGAAGGAAGATAAGAGAAAAAGGTATGGAAAACTAGGATTTTGTGTGGAAGTCTAGTTTTATTTTTTTGTATGGATTTTAGTATGGAAGTATGGGTTTTTATGGATTAGTATGGATTTTGTATAGAAACTAAGTATGAGATTCTTTCTATTTGACACTTGCTGATTCTGTAGTTATTTTTAATTTTGCTATAATCGTTATTATTCAATTTGAAGTAACAAAATGCTATGATGGCAAACACAGAGAGTTGAAGTCCTATACCTTTGGGCCTCTGATATATTAGATTGTATCCTGATTTATTTATTTATTCTTTTTGGTAATTTTCTGATAGCCTCAGTTTGAAACATTAAGGATTTGTGGAAAATGTACTTTGGAACTTAGTCTGGTGACAGTTTAGTGACCTTTTCCCACATATGAAAAAGAGATTAACCTCTGCTCAGTCATAATTTTATCAGAGACCTTCCCTTGGGCATACAATCTTGAAAGGAGGCATGATTTACGGTTCATCTCCTGTTTTGATAATTCAGTAACCAACCACTTACGATGTGACCCGGTAATGTAAAAGGTGGAATGCTTGTCACGTAGATATCTATATCCATTTCTTTGATAAATCAAAACCATTTGGATCGGCAAACTTTTTGAAAATGATAATGTCAAAATTCCAGGGTTCAATTCCCAGCATAACTTGAAGTAGAAAACAGGTCTTGACTTAGCCTGGGAGCAGAGTTGTGCACTAGTGGCTGATTATAAGTTGGATCAGTATAGATATTGATGTTTGATGTGGTGGCCACCTAAAGGAAGTTCCCACTTGCCAAAGCTGGCACATGCATGCTTAAACTACATCAGCTCCTGTCAGATCATCTGCATATGGTCCATTGAAAGGGTTCTACATAAGCTGTTGGGAGTATGTTGTTCTCCACTCTAAGCTACCTTTCATGTCAATCTGGCATGATACTGGCTTTTTATGCTATTTCTATGGTCTCATTATCAGGATGTAAGTTCCCTTGGGTTCAAAATTTGATGTCGAACCATCTGTCGTTCCAACTCAGAATTCCCTCATAAATCTTCCTATAACTTCGAGGAATGCCTTAATGTGAAATGGGCTAGCTGATATAATTACCACATTTAAGTTGTTGATTATAATCTTCAATTGTTGAATATTTGTATTAAGGAAATATTGGGGTTTTAGGGGAGATGCTGTCAAAATTTCTCCAAAACCCATGTTTTTGTCTTGGTCATAATTTCTTCGTCCAACTCCGCTTCGATGTTCCTGAAAGGACCTCTATGAAAATCCCTTGAGTTCAGAATCCACCCATAAATAGCTTGATAAATTTTGAACCTGAAGCTCTGTCCTAAAAACGATGAAAATGCAGGTTTCACGATGTGTCTGTGAATTCACTGCTCATGTGAATCCTCCAATTTCTGACGATCATAATTTTCTTTCTTCGTCCGAACTCCGTGCGAAGCCTTCTTAGACTCTATGGAAACCTTGAGTCTAGAATCCACCCATATATAGATTTCGATGAAAATTGAGCTCATATTCTCATCCCAAACGCATGAAAAACAGTAGGCCTCGTTTTTAGATATGTTCGTAATTCACTGCTCATGTGAACCTCTCCCAATTTCGCATCGATCATAATTTCTTTCATCCGGTCTGCTTTTAAGTGTTCTAGACTCTATGGAAATCCCTTTGAGTCTAGAATCCACCCATATATATATTGATAAAAATTGAACTCATATTCTATCTTAAAACGATGAAAAACATTAAGCTTTGCTGGATATGTTCGTAATTCACTGTTCATATGAATCCTCCAATTTCGGACGATCATAATTTCTTCGTCCAAACTCCGGTTCGGGTGTTCTTAGACTCTATGGAAAGCCCTTTGAGTCTAGAATCCACCCATATATAGATTGATGAAAATTGAGTCATATTCTATCCAAAAACGATAAAAACAGTAGGCTCCTCACGCTGATATGTTCGTAATTCACTGCTCATGTGAACCCTCCATCCTCGAACGATCATAATTTCTTCATCCGAACTCTGTTTCGGGTGTTCTTAGACTCTATGGAAATCCCTTTGAGTCTCGAATCCACCCATATATATATTGATAAAAATTTAGCTCATATTCTATCTTAAAACGATGAAAAACATTAAGCTTTGCTGGATATGTTCATAATTCACTGTTCATGTGAATCCTCCAATTTCGGACTGTCATAATTTCTTCGTCCGAACTCCGGTTCGGTGTTCTTAGACTCTATGGAAAGCTCTTTGAGTCTAGAATCTGACTACATGTTATTTAATGGCATTTGGTGCCCACGGTATTTTTGAAAAAAAAATTGGAATGTTGTACCAAGTGTACTAATCGCTTGGTTAAAGTTTTATAATATTATTATGAATATAAGGATTGATGAAGGATATGAATATATATGATAGAAATACATGAGACTAGGAATATATATGGATACATGAATGGATAGAGATATACATAATAGAAATATAGAAAATACATGAATAGCTAAATCTTGATAGAAATGCATAAATGATATAAAGGGTTATGAATAGATAAAGACATATGAATATATAAAGACATACATGAACATAGGAATACAAGAATGCATAGATGCATACATGATATATGATGTGATCACATATGATACTAAGACACGTACTAAATGATAAAAAATAAATAAAGGATATGAATATAAGGTATTGCAAAGAAATATGAGAACAAGAATATGAAGCCACATATGAGAACTAATTCAAATTAAAGTAATGATAAGCATTATCGCACATGATTATTGATAACAATAATTATTCGAAATATGAGATATGTACCGAAAATGGAATAAAACACTTGATTGTTTGTTTAGAACCTAGTAGGATAGATGTGGGCATGCCTATTGCGGAAAACAAGTCCTGCAGCGATACCGACCGCCGTCCCCTCGTTTCAGTCATTACAACGCCTTCGGGCTCTTATAGATGGTCATTGTCTCGCATAATGATAATAACGCTTTCGGGGCTCTTTATAGCGGTCATTGTCTCAGAGACAATGATAACAATAAGCCCTTATAGACCACTGCTTTCGCATAAAGGAGTACTAACGCTTCGGGTCCTTATAGTTTCCTTTATCCACTTTTAAGGCTTATGCATACGAAACATGAAACAAAATGACAAGTATATGCAAATGATTCGAAATGATAAAAGTACATGACATGATATGAGAAGCATAACATTGTTATGATGATATGTAAACAAGTGACAAGTACATGTTGATAAGAGCAAGAAGAAAATAAACGACTGAATGAAACATGATATGATAAGAAAGTATAAGAGATTGCATAAGCATGTAAATTATATGTATGGAACATATATAAGCATGTGTAAAATGATAAGTATAGAATATGACATAAGTATATGATATGTTATATGTATATGTAAATGTAAACTGAGATGACTCTTATTAGTGGTCATTCACGAGTTAATTCCCACTAAGCTGCAGTTTAGCACATGGGATTTCATCCGTGTAGGTACGAAAAGGTAGGCAAGAGAACAAAGATTACTCCGTGCATCGGGCCTCCAAGGTCAACACATCATTAGGTGCTCACTTGAAGACTTTTTTGTCTATTTTGTATATGTAATATCCTTTTTGTTGTTTGTAAACAAATGAAACAATGTAAATATTGTAAATGTTAAACACTTTCATGTATGGAGCTTGTATATATTTTGTAATCCTCGTCAAGCACAGATATATATTGCTAAGTGGTTCACATTATATACTGGAACAAGCTTTAAAGGCTATGGTTAAAAAAAAATTGATGACACCCTCGCTTGACATTGAGTGTCGGGTTGGGGGCGTCACATGCCATGCAGATTGGTCCAGTCTATAAAAACGGACTAGTGGAGGAAAAGAGAGAAAAAAAGAAAAGGAAGAGAGGGAAAGGAAAGAGGAAAAGGAAGGAGGTCGCGGCGCTGAGCGTAATTCCTGACGGGCGGCGAACCTAGAACTCCAGCTACAAGAGTGTAGGTTTCTCCTACCCGTTCATTTCACACCTAGGGGCCGTGGTAGGGGCCTGGGTAATCGATTTTGGCCCTACTTCGAGGAAAATTATTTCATCAGGTAGTCCGGCTTTTTTGTCAGGACGGTCACGTAATTGGCATATGGGTTCTCACCATCGAGACTTGAGCGCTAACGGCGTCTCGAACCGAGCAAATTTGGGGGCGTATCGGAAACGAGGTATGCCCTCGCATTTCACACCACCCCGCTAATTGCGCGGCCAACTTCGGACATCCATAATTTTCCGGGTCCAAACTGATGACGCTGCTCTTATCACCTACGTAGTTTGTTGAGTCTAGAATTTAATAAGATGAAGTTCTGTGCCAAGCCATGGGGCTGAGCAGCATGATCACTCGACGCCATGAACAAATCCGCTCCGGTTTCTAACTTCTATTTTCGAAACCTGCCAGATCCGAAATGCCTTCCCTGTCATACGGCCCGAGCAAGAAATTTCTTGTTGAATTTTTTGCTTGATATTTATAAAAGCTGGAATTTCTATACTAAGTCTAGATTTTTCCGAGTCCAAGTATGGCCGGATTTATGGCCGGGAATGGCTAATGTATGTTATTACTGTAAATTGAATAATATGTTAATGTGTGAAATTATGTGATATATGTGGGATAAAAATGAAAATAATTATATGCATTAAACATAATTTATCCATGACACTTGACATTTAATGTGTGATTTATATGTTGTATGTGACATGTAGCGTACATGTAGCATGAAGTGACATGCAATGACACTTGCATTGCATTTATGTTAGTACTAGTGCTCTAGGCCTATTGTATGGACATGGTATTTTGACTATTTATGAGAATTTATTATTATGATGATTTGCATGTTTATTATATATATATAATGTCCTTGAATAATATTAATTATCTCTAAATGTCCCTAATCGGTTATTGTTATGGGAATAACAATGAATTAAGATTAGTATAAAGTTTGATTGATATTCATGGATGAATATGTGTATGAGATACAAATCAAATTTATATTCATTTGTTGAGAACAAATGATCGATTGCATCTGCCTTGAGATTGTTAATACATGGATCAAAGTCATAAATTAATTTACTGGCCAGGGCTATTAAATCCTTTGACCGAGATCGCCGGTAGTTCTCAACATAAGGAATATCAGAGCCTTTGATATAATCAAATCTGTTTTAATCTGATGACTATGGGTTGTTATACTTGAACATAATAAGAATTATGTAGTGAGATATGAGCGATTAAAATGGAATTTGTCCCTCTTATTATAAGAGAGATATTCTCGTCCCTTTCAACAATTGAGACCGAGAAATGCATGGTCGCGCTTTGAGAGAATTGGATAAGAGATCAATGCCACGGTTTAGTCGGGCCTAATCGGGTTTCGAAAATCAAAGATAGAACGATATAAGGTTGACTTTGTCCATGCCTTATATTCTATCAAGATATCATGAGACAAAAGGATTATGTCATTAGCTATATTAAGGTTGTTCGATCATGAGCTCTTTCATTTAACTTGGGTAGTCATAATGTTCGCTAGAGGCCACTTATGACTTGTAGGATCAAATGTGATTTCAGCCTACCGCCAATGTTTAATGAACCCATAGGGTCGCGACATTAAGAACGAATAATAACCGTTATGGTTTTTCACTGTAGTAACTTTAAATGGATGAGATTATTTTAAATTACAAATAACAATTAGTTGTTATTTAAATTAATTCTAATTTTAAGAAAGTTTAAATTGATTTAAATTATAACAAATAATTAATTTGTTATATTTTTCTTATTGGATAAGGAAATAATCAGGGTTTTAAATAATATAAATTCGCTTCCTTATCTAATAAGGAAATTGTGATTTAATTGAAAGAAGAGTATAAACGTTTCCCTTTATTCGATACAAGGATTTAAATTCTAAATTGTTACTATTTAAAAGCTGCTTAAATATATAATGATATAAATTCTGTTTCTTATCTCGATATGAAATTCATTTTTTTTTTATTTAAAACCCTAGTAGACTTATATAGATATAAATATATGTGAGACATATATTTTTGAAGCAAATGCTTACAAAGAAGGAACAACCAAAATGTAGAAACCCTACTGCTTTGAGAAGACGAACCTCGAACTGGGGAAGATTCAGAAAGATCGCTCATTATTTGTTCGTGTGTGATACTTGTAGAGGGTGGTCGTTTTTTCTAAAGGCACCTTGAAGATCCGAACAAACCTGGGAGTATGCAGAATTTTGAAGGCTTGACCTAATCGATCTACAAGAGGTGTTTCATACCCTTCCTTCGGTTTTTATGAAACGCATGTGATCCTTGGTGGGTTAAGGGATAAAAAATTATAAATTCCGCTGCATTTATGTTCCAACTAGATTGGATATTCTGCTTGTAACCCAACAATTTATGCACGGGGCATCGCATGACATGGGTGTGAGTGCATGGAAATGATCGATCCTGTGTTTGGGGTTCGATGGTACATCAAGAATTCAAATGATTCTCAGAGACTGTCCACTATATATATATATATATATATATATATATCGGAGTTCTGCCTCATTTCTCAGAAAGAAGTAGTTTTGGAGATTGTCCACATTAATGATCGACCAAAGTACGTATCGAGATCCACAATACTTCGAGGTCGACTGGGAAAGTGTCTACCTGAGATCAGTCCACACTATATTTCGGAGACTGTCCAATAAAAAAATATATAAAACAAAAAGATTTTGTTTTGAAAAAGGGTTATGGACGGAACGCCCATGACGGTTTTTCACACTTGGCATATGCATGTGTGAGGGAGTCAGTGAGGACTCGGGATTGGGTTATGAGTGGTTGCATCTTATTCATGACATGTAGGCATTCAGGTGTGTGATTGTGTAACTGGCATTGTATGTGCACTTAGGGGGGAGTAGCCCTTGTAGGAGATATATCTACTAGGCTTTGCTCACCCTGTCGTTGGATCCCCCTTTCAGGTACACGAGAAGATGGCGCTCCTTCGATGCCATGAGTATGAAGAGGGCTGGGTTGTGGCCTTGAACACTATGTTTGTAAAATATAGTAGAACAATCTGTTTTGATATATTTTGGCTTGTAAAAGAGTTGTATATCAAACTCTTGTATAATAATAGGAGAAGTTGTATGTTTGCTAGAAAAATATAAAGAAATGAGTCCCTCCTCGAATATGATCGACCGTGAGACATCTAATCATCTCGACACCCACTTAATATTCCGCCGGATTGATCGATTGTCAACCCGATCCTCTGCGTTGGGGCGTCAATCGTTAGCTCTCTTTTCAACTAATTAAACAATTCTAAGGGATCCAATGAATTTGACTTGCAAACTGTAGATATAGATGATTTGATCTTTTTGACTAAAGGACTCTATGGATTTGAATAATAATAAAAAGAATTAATGGAAGGGGAGCAAATTACTTTAAGAAGATTGCAGAAATGTGGCTGAGAGAATGTGTAATGATTTAGGAAATTGTTGTGGCCTACTTTGTTCAACTCCTGATTGAATAGACTAAATTGGCAACGTCTTTACTGGGTTTCAATTTGGGGGCAACAAAATCTTTTTTAGTGGCTGGATAACTAGTTATATATACCATTGAATGACTAAAAAAAGAGAGTGAAAAAATAATTAAAAAAATTGAGAAACTTGTTAGAGCTTGCCTTGCTTTACCAATTAACATCAATGTATTTTTAATATATAATATTCCGGTGAGGTAGTGAATTTCTGAAAATTTTAGGTCATAATCTATATAATTTTCATGTTTGGTAGTAAAATTCTTTCCCTTTGTAGATATATTTTTCAAGGCAAATTAGGTTTAATAGTCTTTTATTTTATAATATTGGTGTGGAAAATAACCTTGGAGTTCGTTTCTGTTCAATTCTAATATTTAAATATTTCACTCTCCATTGGTGCATCTCACATGCACTAAAGTTGCATTCATAAGAATCATTGAAAACCTCCCACAGCTACATATAGATTTTATCATTCATTGGAAAGAACCCCACACAAAAACAATTTGAAATTTATTTCTTATTTATGTTATAATTAAAGTTGATTGTAATAATTATTTAAATTAAAGAAAATTAAAACCTTAGCTTTTCATGGAAGAACCCCTTTATCCTTTCAAGAATTTTAAAATAATTACTTGCCATCTTTGGAGCCAATATTATTATGCCTTACAAATTTCTTTTAAGACTAAAATATTTAATTTTCTCGTTTGAAAAAATAATGCATGATGATGAGTTAGTGGCTTCTCCTTTATTTTTTAATAGGAAATTCTATTATTTTAATGTTTCTTTTATTAATAATGGAAAAACTTTATCAACTACGACCGAAAATTTTCATCTTCCCTTCACACCCACCATCACAAAGATTTTCATGTTTCGTTTGAAAATTTTCATCTGTTCGACTTTATCCTCTCAGGTTTAAACCCACTATTGTCGACTTTATCCTCTCAGGTTTAAACCCATTATTGTTGAATGTCAAAAGATTAAAAAAGAAAAAAAATCACATTTGCAAAAATTATTTAGGAAGGTCATCCACCTACCTCTCCAACTTTTTTGTTAGGGATTATGCCTTCTATATATTTTCTTAGCGATTCTGTTAATAAATTCCTTATATAATAACATTATCGTTTGAATAATTTAATAACAAACGAAGATGCTTTGAAGTAGACGTGAGTGATCCATAAGGATGGAGAAAATGAAGAAAACAGGAAAAAAAATCTAGAAATAGAAAAAACATATTGTTGAATGCTCAAAGAAGAGAACAAACTAGAAAAATAAAATATTACATGTATATGAAGATAGTAATTTTTCTTTTGAAGGTCATATCATTTGAAAATATCACATATAGAGAAGCATCACACATCAATTAACTAGTATGTATAAAATAAATGACAAAATTTAAAAGTATTGTCTAATTTCATTTACTATTCATTTTATTAATTTTTTATAATTATAATAATTATGACTTTACAGTATTGATGTTCATATTCCTATACTTTGCTAAATAGACTAATAGTTTTCCATTATATTCTAATTATATATTATCATATTAATTACGAACAAAATTAATAAAAATCATTTTCTCTGAAAAGATTATAATAAGAAAATATATAATACTTTCCTATTCAATCATGAAAATAATTGCTTGAAATCCCTGCTTAATATCATCTAGGAATCTAGGAAAAGGAAAATAAAACGAAGAAAAGGAGATGACTTTCTTGCATCAATGTTCATAATTTCTTCACAATATTTATGTTTGAATAATTCAAGAACATGTGGCGAGACTTTAGGTAAATGGTAAACACATTTGTTACTTGATACTGTTGGGTTTAGAATTGGCACTATCTTTGTCCCCAGTGTTTTACAAGAAGAGGTCTACTTCAAAGTCCAAGTTTGATGAAGATTTGAAGGTTTAAACATGAAGTTCCTAGAACCAGTCCTATATTCGGACTAGGGCAGAGACATGCCAGTCATTAGAGAGTCAATACTATGTTTGGACCTTATCTAAGACTCTTTGAGCCCAAAGTAACTGGAAGGAAGGGTCTAGGACTTCTTTGGATCCTACGGATAATGTTTGAGTTTGAGGTAAAAAAATCCACCTAGGAGATAATCTCATGGATGAAGTTGGAACAAGAAGGGGCCTGCTCAACCTAGGACTATGCCACATGGTTTGATGCAACAAGAATCATGACGAGGGAAAGATTTTTCTTAGAATAGGACTCAGTCTTTAGACCCAGTTCGAACTGGAGTTAGAACGGGCATAGGACTCTACTCGAGAGAGTACTCCTCTAGTCTCTCGACTTTGGGAAAGAAGCATCAAGATAAACTAGGATTTATCAGCATCTTAAAGATAATGGAAAGTCCTCCAAACTAATCATCCAAACTATTAAACTAGATTTGGAACCAATTGGGTTTTAGAATGGTCAATATCTTCGTCTCTAGTATTCTACAAGAAGATGATTGATTAGAAGATGAAATTTGAGGAAGATTTGATGGGTTAAACATTACGTCCTTGGAAGACCTTAGAAGAAGTCTAGACAAAATAAGAACCGACGTGGGACGCAAGTCAATTCTGGAACCTTGGAGGCCAAGGTGCTTGGGGAGCAAGTAACCAATCAGCCTGAGATCATTTAGGCAAGTGGATAAAGATTAAATCATGAAGATCGGATCATCTAAGCGATCAAAATAGAATTAGAAACAAATCAAGATTCTATTCTAAAGAGGATACTTGTGCTGAATGTAGGATATAGAGTCATATTAGGATAATGATCTAGTCCTATCAAGACTTCCAAGGGCTATAAATTTAGGGCTTTGGAAGTTGCTCAACCCGGATTCTACAACAGATCTTGAAGAAGAATGAGATCCATCCGAATGTGCTGAAGGAGTGTGGAGTGCAGATACTCGATTGAGGTATTGCACGTTAAAAGCCTTTCACCTTATGTGAAAGATGATGGTATTTATATTCTTCATCTTATTTTGATGTATTGTGCATTATGGTTGTGCGATGCTATAAAGAGGGGAATAGAGAGAGTTCATTTTAAATTCCACTATCAGTTATTAGATTTCAAGAATTGTCGTGGATAAAGAGAGAGAGAGAGAGAGAGTCTTGTACCACATAAGACTAATTATAAACTTTGAATCATACCAATGGAAATCCTTGCATCTAGGCACAGCCAAAGTGGACGTAGGTAGGTTGTCTAACCACGTAAAAGATTGTGTGCTCTTTTATTTTGCTGCATATATTTTTTATCTAGGCTGCACACAAACCATCCCACACTAGAGTTTCCAGGCGCTGACAAAGTGCAGATGCCTCACAAAGTCAGACCCGAACCCCTGCATCAATTTCGGGAACCGGTGCAGACACACCATACTAAAGTCCGGACTCACCTCACCAGAGTCCGAACAACAAGGACTATATCCAAGAACTCTCACTTATATGTGACAGATAGCAAATTAACTAAAGACTAAAAAGAAAATTATGTAAAGAAAAGATTAAAGTTTTACTACTACAATACTATATTGTTGAAGGCCGAAAGGAAGGTTTACTTTTCAATGTGAAGCATCTATTAGTCAAAGAGAAAATTCATTGATTTTGATTGGCTTTTGGGTGTGATCGGATTTCATACAAAATTTATTTTAAATTTGGTTTTTTTAAATCATTAAGAATTATTGAAATTTTCAATTAAAATATAAATTTTATGGAAAGTATAGGACATTTTCTACCAAGTTTGGTAGGCGGATTGATATGACAAAATGGGCGCTGTCGGGCTCTTTGGATGTTTGAGGCAAAAAGGGAAAAAGAAAAACAAAAGGAAGAAAGAAAAGCGAAAACCTTTTTTTTTTACAACTAAGCATTTTGTTATGATGTGGTAAATTGTCCCACGGGGACCCCTCCCCTCCTTGGATGTCTTGCCTTCCCCTCTTTGGATACTTACCTTTTTAAACTTTGAACACTCTATAAACTGAGTTAGAAATGTGGACAAGAAAACAAAAAAAGTTAATAAAGCGAACATTTTTCTTTGAACTTGTCAAGAGCCAAACCTATATATCCTTTCTTTTGAATAAAGGAGAGCACAATCTTATTCTATTAGCACATTATTTTAAAAATGCATGACCTTTAATTTTAAGTGTTTTATGCTACTTTGTACAAATAATAACTATAGTTAAATTAAAATAAATAAAATAAATCTAAATTTTAGAAAAATTATTTTAAATAAAAATTATCCTATCTATCAAAATATATATATTTTATTTTTTTATCTAAATTTTGTGAAAATAATATTTTAAATAAAAAATTTAAAAATACATGTGAAATGGGTTAGTTTCATGGTTTTGAAAGTATAAGGGTTTAGTTTTAATATTTCAAAGTTTTAAGGAGTGAATATAAAAAAAAAGTGAAAATACAGAAGGTCACTTTTCATGTTTTTGAATACTATAAAGGGTTAATTTTAACATTTTAAAGCCTATAGGATAAATGTCAAAAAAATAATCTAAAAGTGCAGGGGCTGAGAATGAGAATGCATTCTTCCAAACATAAACAAAAACAATATCAATGGGGCAAATGTAAAGGGTTGAGTGCCAAGCGTGATTAATGGTTGGTGGTAGCTGTTGGCAAATGTGAACTCTCTAAAGGACGATCGGAAAAGAGAAACTTTGGTTGTTGACTCAAGAATATTCTTTGGAGCGATTAAACACTTCCCTATTCTCGTTTTGTCTATTTAACACTTGCTAAATTAGAAGAACAGTAATTTAGCTTCCGAAAACCCTTTCTAAGAGCCTTCCCATAGTTTTTCCAGAAATGGCTTCATCTTCTAGTTATAGCCGCCCTCACAGTTATGATGTGTTCTTGAGTTTTAGAGGTGAAGATACCGCAGAACTCTTGATCATCTTTATGCTGATTGCTTATGGGGTTAGCACCTTGAGGAGATGATGAAGAACTCCAGAAGAGGAACTTGACATCAAATCGGGTCTCTCCTTGACTATCCAGACTCGTCTTTTAACATCGTTTAAAGCCCATCTTTACCATCAGTGGTGTTTGAATGAGCTGGTAAGATCATTGAGTGTACAGCTGTGCCAGATGATCGGGACGGGAAAAAATACCGGTGTTCTACATATCGGCCAAAAAGATGTGGGACACCAATCCGGGAGTTTTCAAGATGCATTTCTCAATCACGAGAAAGATTCAAATCAAGAGAAAAAGGAGTTAATACTTAATAGCAAAGTGGAGGATTGCCTTGGAGAAAGCAGCTAAACTCTCTAGATACCATGTGGATAACCAGTAATGATTCTTCTCCATCTTTACCTATATTTCATAAATTTTATCCTACTTTTTTTTTCTCTAATTACAAACCATGGTATATTTCCTAGGGTAAATTATATATGATTTTCTTTTTATATCCAAAGCTTACTTTGTGATATCACCATCCAATTTTAAATAAAATAGATAATTGGTAGAGAAATTCCCTATTTTTTGTGTTCTCTCCTTGTTTATTTGTATTACTAATTTTTTTTTATGCAAGATGACAATGTTTTTTTTATTCAAAGTAATAAAAAATTAAATTGAGATTTTATTTATGTATAACATTTAACATTTTATTTAGGGAAAATAGCATAAAAAAAACCGGAACTTAAGTTTTTCATATTAAGCTTCAACTCTGAAAATAGCATAAAAAGATATTTTATTTCAAATGGAGTCTTAACAAACCGAATCTTTATCTGAATTTGACCTCTATTTGTAATAAAAAATCAAAGTTTAGGATATTTTATGTTATTTTCAAAGTTCAGGCTTAATATGCAGAAAACTTGAAAGCCCATAGTTTTATTTTCCCTTTTATTTATCCAAATTTCATATTAAGTGATAAAAGAGATTCACTAAAATTATATATATAGAGCCCATAAAAATATAATTCTATTTTAAGTTCATCTATATTACCTTTATTATATGAAATAATTGTAATTGAATCAAAATTTCTTTGATCCATGAGAACACTAAATCTTTAGTTTTATCCTTTTAAATTCCATTAATTACTATATGATTAAGAGTGAAGTTAATTTCCTTGATATGCAACGTTGTGATTATGATTATGATGATGATGATTATTATTATTATTATTATTAGTATTATTATTATTATTATTATTATTATTATTATTATTATTATGCATGTACCTATATTAGCATTCAAGCAATGAGTTTTGATTTCATGGAGAGTTCTGATAGTAAATTGTCCTTTATTTTATTAATACATAGGAATGCATAAATAATTGCTTTAGAGTGCCTTAGACACATTATCCATTAAGTGAATCATGATTAAGATGTTAATTTGTTGTAAAGGCCCATAGTTAGAGGGAAATGGCCATGCATTTGATTCATTGATAAATAAAAAAAAGCCGAAATGGTTGTATTGTTTCTTTCACTAATAAAATTTTTTGTATTTTGTCCCAATTTTCCTATTTTATATCTTCTGATATTTTTCTACATCATTTGGTTGTTGTTGTTATTGTGGTATTCATTAGCCTTATTTTAATAATTGTGAGATATGAAGTGAGAGATTATAAAAATGATTCGTGAAGTTATTATTACAAGATTAGGCAAGTAGCCTTTGCATGTGGGTGTGACATCTTTGGAATGAACTTTTCATTTAGACAATTAAAATCGATAGTGGCGAGAGATGTTTATGGTCGGTATATACGGAATTGGTGGAATTGGTAAAACTACCATGGCCATGGCTATTTATAATGATATCTCATCTCAATTTGATGGTAGTAGTTTTCTCAGAGTTGGAGAGACATCAGATCTCCATAAATTCTGAGATAAAGCTTCTTCGGGATACCTTAAAGGATCAAGTAGAAATCAGATCGTAGTGAAGGAATCAATGAGATAAAAAACATACTTTTGCTCAAGAGTCTATTAATTTCTTGATGATGTGGACGAAATAGAGCAATTAAATTACTTAGCTGGAAAATATGGTTGGTATGGGGCAAAAAGTATAGTTATTATAACAACCAAGGATATAAATTTGTTGAACCAACATGGAGTAGATCAATTTTATGAGGTAAAGAAATTGAATCATGAAGAAGCCATTGAGCTTTTTAATTGGTGGGCCTTTAAACAAAATATTCCCAGATCTCAAGATTTTATATACCTTTCAAATTGTGTGGTAAAATATGCTGGAGGACTTCCTTTAGCACTTACAGTTTTAGGTGGCTTTCTTTCCGATAAGAGCATAAATGAATGGAAAGGTGCATTGAAGAAACTAGAAAAAATACCCAATATGAAAGTCCAAAAAATTCTTCAAGTAAGTTATGACAAATTGGATGATGTAGAAAAAGGGATATTCTTTTGTGCATGTTTTTTTTAGAGGAAGATAAGATTTTGTTTCAAGAATATTAGGAAGTTATGCGAGAAATTGAGACCAGGGGTTCTTAAATGAGAGATGCCTCATTACTATTTCTAAAAATAAGTTAGATATGCATGATTTAATACAACAAATGGGTAAGGAAATTGTTTGTAAAGAATGTCCGGAGGAGCCTGGAAAAAGGAGTAGACTTTGGGATCCTAAGGATGTTAAGAGTGTGCTAACAAGAAATACGGTAGAGTGAATATATTTTTATTGAAATTATATATCTCTATAGTAATTAAATATATTTTTGTACATATTGTTTTAGCTTATTCTTGGAATTTTCTTTTTTCAGGGGGCTGAAACAATTGAAGGATTATTCATAAAACCTTCAGAATTGGGTGAAATAAAATTTTCTATGGATTCTTTAACAAAGATGAAGAGCCTTAGATTGCTCAAAGTCTATTTGAGCTCTTTTAATGTTGACCTTCCCGATGACTTTGAACTTTCTTCTTATAAGTTAAGATATCTCCATTTTGAGAACTACCTTTTAAAATCCTTACCAAAAAATTTTCATGCAAATAATCTTGTTGAACTCAATTTACCGAATAGCAACATCATGCAACTTTGGAAAAGAGGGCCAGAGTATTCTTTGTTATTATTATTGTTGTTATTTGCATCGATAAAATCTTTATATGAGTTTTCAAGTTTATATAAAAAATATTATCCATTAAGATATTTTGTTCTATTATAGGTCCTTAAAAACTTGAAAGTCATCGACCTTAGTAATTCAAGGGATCTCGTTGAAATGCCAGACTTTGCTAGTGTGCCGAATTTAGAGATCCTCAATCTAACGTTGAGTAAATCTAATTAAAAATTCATCAATCACTTCTATGGTTAGAGTTATTAACTAATAATTTTTTTGAATTCAATAGAGTGCGAAAGCCTTGAGAGTCTTCCACGAAACTTCACAAGTTGGAACATCTTCAAAACCTCTATTGTCCTGGGTGTTCAAAGTTGAAGAGTTTTCCACAAATCAAGGGTAATATGAGCAAGCTAAGAGAGATTGATCTGAGTGGCACTGCTATAGTAGAAGTACCATCATCAATTGAGCATCTAAATGGGCTCGAATACTTCGATTTAAGTTGGTGTGAAAATCTTGTGAGTCTTCCAGAAAGTATTTTCAATTTGAGGTCTCTTAAAAACCTCGATGTGCAGCGCTCTTCAAAACTAGAGAGATTGGTGGTGATGCTAAATGAAGACAAGTATCTAACTTATCACATTCTAAAGGGAGGAGTAATATGGGGCAATGACTGCTTCTCTTCATTAAATACATTGAATCTACAGAGCCATCAAATGGAAGCCGAGGCCCCTAATCATCCTAATTTCCGCCTTTCGTCACTAGTAGAATTGTCTGTAACAAACCAGTCCGTGTACCATCTAAATTTCAGTTATGGTTTCCTCCACTTATCATCACTGAAAGTCTTATCTGTAGGAAACTTCAATCCTGTGGCAAGAGGATTAATCTTCAATGGTATTTTTCTTCAATCTTCTTTCACAGTATCTCTTCATAAGCGCAATCTAATGGAAAAGGAATTATTTAGAATCATTTGGAATCTATCTTCATGGTAAGTTTGTCTCTAAGTAATTCTGCAGTCTAAGGAAGGAGATATCCTCAATCATATTTGTCATTGTCATCATTGAAGAATTATCTACGGAAGGGAACCGTTTTAGTAGCATACATTAAACGTAGGCTTTCCAATCTAAAATTTCAACTTGAGCCTTTGGCTTGATATATTCGAGCTTCATCAAGTCTACTATTTCTAGATGCCCACTATTCAGATGGTATTTCATCAAGCTCATTGGTGTCCCTTTATTCTAAATTCAATCGCTTCGAGATGGAATTAACTAAGGTATGATTTTTCATGGTAGACTGCTTTATTTTCATTAATTTTTTTCCATGTAACCGTTGGATTCACATAGTACGATATCTGTGTAGGAAACTAAGATTCGTGTTGGTGCTTCCCAGTTCTGGGGAATGGGAATGAGTATTGTTATTCCTGGAAATAGTACAATTCTAGGGATGATAAAGACTCGAAGTATGGGAAGTGATGATGTAACAATAAAGCTCCCTCATAATTGGTATGAAAATAATGACTTGTTGGGGTTTGCTTTATGTTGTGTGTATCCTCCGATGTTACTTGGTGATGGATACGACAATGTATCTACCTTGGAATCTGCAGATGGACGTGAACGTGGCTTGACTGTCGAGATAACACTTGGAAGAACTTCAGCGATGCAGTGCTGTATACGGATGAATATTTGAAAGGGGTCTTGCAAGGCCGCATCTGATTGAATCTTGGGTGTAATTTATGTCGATGATGATTGTTCATCAGATCAAATGTGTGTTATATATTATCCCAAGGATGCTATTGAAGAGGAATTTCGCTCCAATCAATGTACACACTTTACGGCTTCATTTTATTGCACCAATGGCAACTATTTTCATTGTAGGAAAGTGAAAGTGGAAGAGTGCGGGATCCATCTTATATATGCCAACTGCTTCCAATGTCAACAACACGAGGAATGCCAACGGAAGCTTTGTTTGAAGGGTTGTGAAATCAATGAATTACCGTGTCGAGTTTCCTACGAACTTAGTAGTTTATGTTTGAGGAGTGTAAAAACCTTGAGAGCCTGCCAAGTACCATTTGTGAGTTGAAGTCCCTTACCACTCTCTCTTGCTCTGGCTGCTTACGATTAAAGAGCTTCCCAGAAATCCCACCAAAGGGTTTGGAAAATTTAAGAAAACTTCAGTTAGATGGAACTTCTATACAAGAACTACCTTCATCCATTCGAAATCTAAAAGGGCTTCAATATTTGAATCTGGCATACTGCAGCAACCTTTTGAGCCTTCCGAGGAAACCATTTGTCATTTTGAAATCACTTGCATATCTCTCTTGCGGGGCTGTTCACAACTAAAAAGCTTTCGGAAATCGGGAGGTTATGGAAAATTTAAGAGCTTTATTTAGATAGGCTTAGCTATAGAAGAGCTTCAACATCGATTCAACGTCTACAAGGGCTTCAAGAATTGCACCTATCAATTTAACAACAGTGAATCTTAGAACAACATTTTAACTTGATGTTTGTTCTCAACTATCTGATATTCAATCTATGTTGAAACTACGACAACTTTCCTCGGAATGCGGGTAATTTGCGTGTTTAGTGTTAGAGAGTTTGTAGGTTTGATTCGAACCATTTAGTAGCATACCGTAGGCTTCGTCGACTTTCAAGCGAGAATCAGCAACCTAAGTCAGCGCGGGAAGCTGGCCAGTCAGAGCACTTGACTTTAAGAAATCTTGATGTCCATGTATTACACAGAGCTACATCAAGCCCTCGGGTTTCCTTGGTTTCTGTTCAAGAATTGCTTGATGACCAATTAAAGGTATGATTTTTCAAGATATTTAATCTTTTTTTTTCTGGGGAGATTTACACTTTCTTTCTTGCAGGAGTTTGAGAGTGGATCCTATTGGAGGATGGGAGTTTTAATTCCTAGATTTGGCAGAATTCCGGAGTGGATAAGCCAAAAGAAAAAAGAATCTCAAATAAAAATAGAGTTTCCTATGTATTGGTACCAGAAGAACGACTTCTTAGGATTTGCGAAGTATACTCAAGTTTCTCATTCATGTTAGCGTATGAAAAATTCTTGTCGTTTAAAATGTGGGCGCTGAATTTCCATGGTCATCCAATCTAAAGTTCTAGATGATCTCCCATCGCCAGATGGATGAATTCTAAATCACGATTATTTATCTTGCCGTTTTGTTGGCTGATGAATCAAATAAATTAATGGGTGGCATAATATCAAGGTTGCTATTGACAATAAGTATTGGTCAAATGAATGGAATTTAGAGGCTACATTTTCATGGTAAGGAGTGGAAACAGAAAGAGTGTGGGTTCCATCTTATATACTCTGAAGAGCATCAACGTAGCCGAGATGATGAAGACAACCATCCAAAGGTTGCTATTGACAATAAGTATTGGTCAAATGAATGGAGGCATTTGAAGGCTACATTTCATGGTAAAGGAGTGGAAGTGAAAGAGTGTGGGTTAAGTGCATATACTCACGAAGGCATGCACGTATGTAAGATGATGAAGACAACCATATGCATGTTCTTGAATCTTCTTGAGAATTTTGGTGACAACAAATCAACCCTTGAGAAAATAGTGAAGGGGTGATGATGCGGGAACATAATCAATGGGAAGGCAAGCACCATAAAGATCGAGGAGATGTAACCTTAGCGATTTGAAGCACTAAACTCGTTCATCGGCTACGGGTACATCATCTAAACTTTTGGATTCATATGACCATTTCTTTATACGGTGATTTGATTAAGACTTTTGAAAATCCAATTTCGAAAATTTGATCATTCATCAACTTTTGACCTTATTTTGATAAAAATGTCCTTATTTTCATATAGAATAATCCTTTTTTCATAGAATACATATAAAAACATGAAATGGAAAAAAGAGCATTTTTTGCCAAGATAGATTACTTTTCAAGAAAAACAAGGGAAAGTTTATATTTTCAAATTTTGGATTATTTAAGGTTTTTAAACCAAATAATTCTTCTTTACACTAATCACACCTCTCTATAGGTGGTGATTTGTTTTCCCATTCTCTTCTATTTGGGTTCCTTGGTTCATTTTGAACTTATTTTATTATTTAAGGTTGAAATGAGGTGATCTATAAGTTCTAATCAAGGAACAAAAAATCGGAAATGTCAGTCGATATATCGCCGAAATATCAAATATTGGCCGGTATCGACACGATATTGCTAACCGAAAGTTGGTTAGACAAAATATTGGGAAAATCGTCGATATTTCGTCGAAATATCGGAAAATATCAATATTTTGACGAAATATCAAGCGTGTACATCATGCGCGTGCGAGTTGGAAATTTCAGGAAAATATCAATAAAATATTGGAGATATATCGGAAATATTGGTAAAATATCGGAGATATATCGGATATATGGGTGGCCCAGATTTTGACTTCTTGACCAGCGATTTGATAGGCAAGATTGTTCCTGCTTTGATCAAACGGTCCATATTTCGTCCGCTTTTTTAAAAGCATCCAACGACTATTTTTTTTATCCAACGGTTGATTTTAAATTTGAAGCTCGGTTCAAATTGATTTTCAATGGATATATGATAATCCAACGGTCAGATTTCAACCAAAATAAAATCCAACAATTAGAATGAAATCACAATGGTTTTTTTGACAATCCAATGGGTTTTTTTTACTCCAAAAAATTCTATAAATTAATACAATATCATTACAAATCCATCCACATCCAAGCTCCATTTGACTATCAAATTATTTTTTCTTTGTGACTTCTTAATATTTTGAAGATCTTGGTTTTGAAGGTTTCAAGACATTTATGCATGGCATGTTGAAGTTACAATCAATATTATCGGAACACTATGTCTTGGTATGAATATTGTCTTCATCAAATAATGTAATGGAGCCACATCGGTCTTCATTTTGGTTTTAAAAGACTATTTAATACTCAATTTCTCGATAAATTATAATGAATATTGTCTTTAACAAGTGTATATTTGCTTATTTATGTCTTTTTATAGTTCAACTAAGTATTTCCATGAATTTCAAAGTATTTTGTTAATTTTCGCTTTATCGATATTTTTTGTCAAAATATTCACCTATATTTTATCGAATATTCAAGTAAAATCCAAGTCAGATGTCAGTAATTCTGGAGTATTTTTGTTCCTTGGTTCCTATATATCGACTCTTAAACAACATTATGAGTGTAAACTTTTGGAATTGGAAGAAGAGAAGAAAGTTTGTAGGTAATCGCTTTGTTCATACCTAAGTACGTATTTTCTAAGCTAAGGTAATTTCTTAAATTTTTCTTCTTGAATTGTTAGAAAGTGTCACATCCCATATCGGATAAGGGAGAAACTTTTTGTCACTATATAAGTATGGGCTTCTTTCAACTTAGTTGACGCAATTCAAAGCCACGAGGGCCCCTTGGACCTAAAGCAGACAATATTTATAATGGTTAGGTCGGATCGTTACAAATGAATTCAGAGCTGATTCATGACCCCGATGTGGGGGTGTATTCTATTTGGCCTCGTAGTGGGTGTTTTTCTATTTGACCCCATAATTCCATGAGATACAACGATGACGTTGTTTCTGTATGGGGGTATTTGTCACATCCCACACTGAATAAGGGAGAAACTTCCTAACATTATACATTACAAAGAGTGGCATAACTTTAGCCAGGGTTATCAAATTTCCTAACTAAAAAATTCCTATTGCCACATTTATTGAATTAATGCGGCAGAAGAAAATTTTGTTCAACCTTTTAACCGGTGGAATTAGTTGAACCTTACTACATACATTATATAGTTGGATAAAATACATAACCTTTGCTATATAGCAGCCAAATGAACACGATAGTGTTAGAACCCCTGCTGTAGACAATCCAATAGACACGTGGATTTTTTGCCGCTACCATAGAGTACATGCATAAGCCTAAATGTTTCCCTGCCTTCTCTCTTTTGATCATCTCTCTTGTTTTCGGTTTTCAGGAGAGCGAGATCGAGTGTGTCAGAAAAGCTTTGAGTTCACTGAGATTCAAAGAGCGAGATCATTAGAAGCTTTGACCTCGGCTTCTTCTCTAGAGCTAATCTCTGCTGGTATCTTGTTTTTTTTTTCTTTGGTTTCGCTTAATGAAAGCTCTAGCTTTTTTTTTCTTGCAGAAAATTTCGAGCGATTCTCCGAATTGAGTTTGAATTTTTGAATTTTATTTGTGTTTCTTTTGAAATTTTGAATTAAATAGGGGTGGGGGTGTTGGATTTGGATTTGCTTACTGCAAACTCTAGTTTTCTTTTGCTTGAGAAACTTATCTTGTCCCTACAAATTCCAGTAGGGATAATTAATCAATGAATAGTCATGAAAGAGTTTGTATAGTTCTAATGAAACTAATCCGTGTGAAGATCTTAGCCCTTTTCTATTTGTTTTTTTTAAACTCGTTGTGATGTTGGTTTGTGCTTTTAATTGCTTGTCTTGGGTCTTAGTTGGTTTAGATTTTCGTTTTCATTTCTTGAGATTTTAGGTGATAGGGTCAATCAGTTATGCTCTCTCAACATAAGGCTTTCACATTTTTTTTTCCTTTTGAATTATACTTGCTTAATTGTTTTTTTGTTGTCTCGTGTTGTTGTCAGTGCCCTAGTTTGATGAATTTCATATATATATATATATGGTTGGGCAAAGAGAAATGCAGGTGTTTGCTTTGTATTTTTATCTTTTCAATCATCTCATTGGTATTGCAATTTTTCGTTCTGGCACTCCATTAATTGCTGACTTGTACCAGTATCTATTCAATTTTGGGAATTTCAATTGACAAAATTTCCTTCCTTGGTTCATCATCGTGTCTAAATGTCATTGGTCATGCTTGATGTTGAAGCAACTGAAGAAGCTTCTAGATACAAATACAATTCAAGCTCTAACCACCTATTTTCCCTCTCTAATGATTTGTGAGACACATGCAGAAGAGTCTCGATTCGAGTTAGTTCACATGTTTCTCATTGTATTGAACTGTGTATTAAAGGATGACTTGTATCCTTTTGATCTTAAGCGAAAGGAGATGGCCTTGAGAACATAACCACATCATAAAACATCAGAATCTAACGTAATTAATTTGAAGCTCTAAACTCATTCATCGACCACCGGGTATCATCTTAAAGAAACTTTTTTAGTTAATGACCATTTCTTTATAGGGTGATTTGATTAAGACATTTGAAAATCCAGTTTCGAAAATTTGATCATTCATCAACTTTTGACCTTATTTTGACAAAAATGTCCTTATTTTCATATAAAAATAACATTTTTTTTTCATAGAATACATATAAAAACATGAAATGGAAAAAAAGGGCATTTTTTGCCAAGATGGATTACTTTTCAAGAAAAACAGGGGAAAGTTTATATTTACAAAATTTGGATTATTTAAGGTTTTTAAACCAAATAATTCTTCTTTATATGAATCACACCTCTCTATAGGTGGTGACTTGTTTTCCCATTCTCTTCTATTTGGGTTCCTTGGTTCATTTTGAACTTATTTTATTATTTAAGGTTGAAATGAGGTGGTCTACAAGTTCTAATATATCAGTTCTTAAACAACATTACGAGTATAAACTTTTGGAATTGAAAGAAGAGAAGAAAGTTTGTAGGTAATTGCTTTGTTCATACCTAAGTATTTTGTAAGCTAAGGTCATAACTTAAATTATTTTTCTTGAATTGTTTGAAAGATATTGAGGAGCTGAAGCATGACCTTGCAAGTATTTCTTCCACTTCTAATGATAGTGCAGATAAACACATGTGAATCAGGAATTCCTTTACTCCTTACAATGGTAATTTTCTGTCTTATAATATAATATTTCGCATTTTAGGTTTCAGAGTTGAAGAAACAAGATGCACAATCTCATCAACTCTTAAGATGAAAGCAAAAATCCAATGAGACTGATGAGATTCAAGGAATGAAATCCCAAAAGTTTTATTTCTCATTCATGCAACTTGTCTGCTTACAAAATGAAAGTCAATTTTATAACCATATGCTATTTTATCTAGGTTCAGTTGAAACATAAGATCAAACCAGAACTTGAGTAGTTTAAGTTATAAAAAGCATAAGTTCTTCACGTACATGCATCATTAAAAAATATATAATTTTACACTTTTGTTTTCATCTTTAAATGCTTGATGTATGGTTGGAGAAAATTTTAGAGATACAATTGCATAAAATTCTTTTTAGTAGAGCTTTTGGTTAGGTTATTTGCTCATTAAGATTCGATTATAGCATATATGCTTCAAAGTGGAATATCTTCTATAATTGCTCCAAATTTTTAATCCAAGTGTTGTTTCCAACTCTCATGAATCAACTCTTTACTATATTTAGGTAAAATTACTAGAATGCATGAGTGAGTATTATGTGTTTGCCTATTATTTGTTTTGTTTGTTTCTTTGTTTTCTTTTTTTGTTTTTTGCTTTAGCAAAGTTTTTTCATATTAGATGTTATTTCATATATTTGGTCAAATATGCATGATTAGATGAGCTCAGTTTTAAAGTATGTTTTTTACCTTTTTAAATCAATTGCCCATAGCAAGCTTGTTTTTTAACCATAGCTATTTCTTTCATGAGTAAGCAATACAGAATGATGGTTAGAAGAAAGAAAAGAGAGTAGTCTTAATTGAATTCCTGCCCCTTATGTAAAACCTGAGAAAATTCTAATTTTCTGAAAAAGGATAAAATGGTCATTTCGGTAAAAATTCAAAATTTTTCTAGATCTCGGATGAAGAAATGGACTTCACCATTAGAATCGCCTCGCGAAATTTAGCTACCACATCGAATTTCGTCGAATTCCGAGATAGTCGAAATTTCACATTTTTCGAGGCAACGGAGGTAGTGCGGGACACTTGGCACATTATGAGTGGCTCAAGAGGTGCCACATGTCATGTGCAGAATTAGTCAAACAGGGAGAGCCAAGTGGGGCCCATGTGGACATGTGGCATCTACTAAGTGGATGGAAATCCACTATTGTGGATAGGGTGTAATCCTATCAACCAATGGAAGGTTGACATGTGGCAATGAGGACAAAAAGGGAATAAATGAAAAGAGAAAAGAAGATCTTCTCTTCTTTTTGGGGATGGAATCAGGCAGTGGAGGGAAAAACATATTTTAGAGAGAGAGAGTCCAACTTCTCTCTAGATTTCCCGGCGTTCGGATCGTCGGTTCTCGTCGGAGCAAGAGGCAAAGTTGCTCTACGCTGCAAGGGCGACGAGTGGGCATCGGTTTTGTGGAGTTTCAACAACTCCGAGAGGTAGGGGTCTTCTCCTACTTGGTTATGTGACACCCCAAATCCGAGTGCGATGACGACAGTCGACCCGCGGAAGATGCGTGGATGTCGATGACACGACACCACACAGCCCCGATCCCCTTTTCCAGGGACTCGGGATTTAACAAAAATGAGGAGTCTCCTTTGTACGGGAGCTCACGATCAGTATGTGCATTTCATGGCTTTGTCCCTGATATTATACAACGACCACAGGGTCCACATACGATTAAAAATGGCCACGTAGGGCCCGTTTATCTATATAAATACAATCTATATCACGAAGCCGCAAAGTTATTACATGGCTCTTAATACAAAACATTATATTAAAACTAACATGTTCTAATATAATACTCTGAAACATGGATCAAGGCCGCGTCAGAGCTTTACTTCATAATGTTGGCCTCTAAGGAGCATCGTCTGCCTACACATGTCCTGTACCTAAAAGGGGGGTCCCACGACGGGGTGAGCTAACATGGGAAATGAGATAAGTCCTAAGGGCTATTTCCACCTAAGTAAAATGGTTAAATGACCAAGCACACACCAACTAGGACATGCAATCAGCACGAGAATCCTACTTTCCATGAATGAGGCCATGACTCATCATGCCCCTATATCAGTCCTCACCGACTCCCTCAAATGCATTTACCATGAATGATAACCATTTTTCAAACAAAGGTATTTGTGTTTACCCACGTGGACAACCCTTCGATATAAATAGTGGACACCTCCGATAATCTATTTGTGGAATGACCCTCAGTGTATATCAATTGACGCCCTCAGACGATTGACATTAAATGGACAACCCTTTGATGTATATCAATTAGGCATACTCCGACGATTGACATTATATGGACAACCCTTCGATGTATATCAATTGGGCATACTCCGACGATTGATATTGTATGGACAACCCTCCGATATTGTAGTGGACATACTATTTTTGGTCAACCCTCTGAAACAATTCTCTCAAGAAACCACCTCATGCACTCACTCCTACTGTTCTATGGTGCCCCAATGCATGTGAAATGCAATGAGCCATTTCCATTTCCTTAACTAGTGGAACACCATGCAAACCGTGGATCTCCATTGGACTTCGTCCAAAGTATGAGTCCACAACCCAGTCACCAAGGATGGTGAATGAAAACGACTATGCAATCACAACCACACCATGCGATGTCCCCGTGCACCAGTGCAATGCAATTGTGCCATTCTGCGCTCAGTCATGCCAATGTATAAAGACCTCTACATGGACACCCTATACCGTACACTCCACCATGTACCATGGACACTCATGTCTAATGCACACAAAAGTCATACATTCATTAAACGTTAATATACATGCGAGTCTACTAGCATTTATCACATTCGTGTCAACACATCAAACAAGCATGCATCAACATCTAATTCAGGCTACTTAGACAAGTAATGTCATACTCAAAATCCCTAGGCTACATCATGGGGGCATAATGCGATGGCTAGCCTACAACATGTGCCATGCAATAGCATGTCCACACGAAAACACATCGCAAACGATATGTTAGAGCACACGTATTGACATCCGAACATGACACCTCTTAACCAAGAAATGTCATTTCAATCAATCAAACACGTATTAACGTTTCATCAAGTCACTACCTAGGCAAGTAATGACACACCTCATTTCTAGGCTAATTCAACGGAATATCATGCACCTAAGATATTCTAACTGCCATATGGCCAATACTTCCCGGCCACCTGACTCATCCACCTGACTTAGTGCTTTACTTGTTGTAACAATAAATTTTCGACAAGGATGTGAGCACCAATTGCCATTGAAAAGCATATGGTCAGATTCTAGACTCTAAGATCTTTCATGGGGGTCCAGGGAACACCCACTCAAGCGAAGCTCGGACCCGAGAAAGTAATGGTAGATCCAGTTGGAGCCTCATATGAACATTAAGCGAAGGCGCACCCGGCGGCCTACTATTTTTCATAAATTTCGGACCGAATATGAGTTCAAATTTTATCAATCTATATATGGATGAATTCTAGACTAAAAGGGATTTCCATGGGGAGTCTAAGAACACCTCAGCAGGCTCGGACGTGAAAGTTATAGGCGGAATCCCGAAGTCCCAGGCCTCGTATGAGCAGTGGCCCAGGCGGCGGCTTGAAACCCACGAAATTGCTTTCCCGGGGCTCCTTTAAAGCTCCCGTACATGCTATTTTTCCTACCCAAACTCATCCTGGAAACAACCCTTTCACCTGGCAACAAACCCATCCCAATTGAATCCACAATTCATCCATAAACATGGCACAAAACCCATCCAAAACTCAGCCCGAAAATCAACTTAACAAAAACAACTCCAAATCAGCAAAATACGATTTTTGTGTTCGGGAACACAATCCAAATAGCCCCTAGGGCTCAACCAAGACCAAAACAACATTTAGATGAAATATAAACCCCAATAGAAAGGTTCCCTTCCTCTTGGATCGAAGACGAAACTTTTTGGAGTCCCGAAGACCTAAGACCCACGGCCTTCCCGAACTTTCGCTCGAATCTTCGATGAAAATTCTTGATTTTAGTGTCCACGCGTTGCCTTCAACGAGTACTCCAACTTTAAGTCTTGGCTAGACATAAACCGATCCGCTAATCGCCGTAAATCTTAGAGAGAAGGTAGAGCTTCTTTCACTACTTTTCTTCTCGAAACCCAAAATCTTCGGTGAAACTGCATGTTGTCGGTACCCATGCGTAGCCCTCGTCGAGTAGATGAACTTTAAATCTTGGCTCGACGGATTCCGACCACCCGATCTCCGTAGATCGTAGAGAGAAGGTGGAGATTTTCTCCCTCTATCTCACTTCTCTCCTCATTGCCGTTTTCCCTCAAATGAGCATTTCTTTTCTTCTTCCTTGCCAGGATTTAAGTTGGAAGCGGGGCCCACTTCACTCCACCACCACGCGTCCACGACCCATCCGGGTTCGTTTATGTCTCGAAACAATTTATTTTCGTCTCAGTTCAATTTATTTTAAATGAACTTAACTCAAGTCATTTCCTAACTCTTGAGATTTTTAAGAAAATCTCATTCCTAGGGTTACTAGATACCTAACTTCAAAAATTCATAAAGAATTCCCACTACTTAGGAATTCGAAACTTTTACGAGTTACTTGTTTTTCGTGAGACGGACTCAGCTGGCCTTGATCTGTTTGTCATCAGGAGGCTCTAGGGAATTTTCTAGGCTTCCCTGAGCCATTTTAGCAATTTATTATTCAATTTTATACTTTTAGAAAATTTTAAATTTTCCAGGGTTCTACATGTTATTTCTTGTTTAAAAATCCATGAAAATGGTTTGGGGGGTTGTCCATGGGCACCCCACGGACTGATGTGGGACTGTTAAAAACAATCCTGATTTGCGTGTTGGACCGAAAATGTCCATGTGAATTTGCTTGAATTGGATGGCATGGATTGTGTGGAAAATGATATGTTGATGCATTCTAAATTGATGTGTTAACATGAGTGGTTGAATTATATGAAATATAATTGTGTGTGAACCATATGAAATTGATTATATGAACTGGCATCATTGCATTCATGTGCACGGTGACATTGCGCCGAGTCGGGTGTGGGTGAACGGTATGGTTATTCACCACTATTGGTGAATGTGGGTTGACTTTGTCTTTGGGACTAGTCCAATAAAGACTCATAGTTCAAATTATAAAATGAGAAATAATTAATGTGTGTTGGGTGTTCTTGGAGCGGGTGTAGGAGACCCGTGGTAATATCCGAAAGGTCCTGCTCCGAAAAGGTTTTGCATGGGTGTGAGAGACCTACAATACTATCCGAAAAGTTTCGTATGGGTGTTAGGAACCCGCTGTGTATTCCGAAAAGTTCTGTTTCCTAAGAGAAAACACACAGTCATGTTCATCAATTAGGCCTAAAGTTGAGTGATAGGAGTCGGGATTGACTCAGGATTGTTACCCATTGGCAAATTGCATTGGGTGTTGGTGAGCCGACAAAGGCTCGGTATATGGGTGTTATTGGCATTACCGAGTGTGATTGTCGCGCCCAGGCGTAGGCATGTGTGAGGAGTGGAGTGGTGACTTCAGGATATGGGCATGGAAAACATTTCATGCATGATATAGATCATTCCATGTGTGAATTTGTAAATTGTATGGAATGTGGATGTTTGTGTTATCAAACCTATGCGTAATGCATTTTAGGTGGGAAGTAACTATGTAGGAGATTATCGACTCTTGGCATTCTTTGTGTCAGTCGTGGGATCCCCGCTTTTCGGTACGAGGGGAGTGTTTAGGAAGACGGCGCTCATTAAGTGGCTTTTGAGAAAGAAAGCGGAGCATGTGGCTTTGATATATATTTTGAGAAACATGTATTAGAATTCTTAATTTTGATATATGTTTTGATTAAAAATGATGTAACAACTTTTGAAACTATTGTCATATAGTTGTGGACATATTTTGAATTGAGTATGATGTAATGAGTCAATGTGGCCATTTTACTCATGTATGGGTCGTATTCTTGAGACACCACAGGAATTCCCTTGGGTTGAAGGTGGTCAACCCCCCGGGATTTGGGGTGTCACACCTTAACATATGGATTCTTAATATCAACCAATGCAAGTTGCTTGAAGAAATTTCTAAGCTCCCATCAACTCCAATAGAAATTGAAGATCATGATCGCACGGTCCCTTGGAAATTTTGCTTAATCCTTCAAGTCCATTATGGTCGTTTTCTCCTCAAATTGTTGAAATTATCACCTCCTCCGGTATGATGTGTTAGATATAAAAGTTCTTTTATACCAAGAATTGTATTCAATGAGGGTGCTTAAACTTTTGTGCGCGGGATTCGAGAATGTGATATACCTTTGGAATCGGTAAAATTGATATTCAGGCGTAGAATTCCAAGGTTAGCATCCTATCGAGAAACTAGGGAGTTCAACAGTTCATTCAATTTATGCGAGTTTGTACCTCGATTCTGATAACAACTTTATACCAATTATCATCTATTAGCCTCTGGTTACAACTCCTTTAGATTTGCTTCCTTCTATCTTTATCACAAAGTAAATGGTTCATGAGGACCCCTGTGAATGCTAAAGAGTAATGGTGGTGTTGTTTATGTGCCTATAAACAAAAGAGGAGCATTATTTTTATGATTATTAATACACTTTTCATCTTCTTTTTTATGCATGCTTTAGATGCTTTCTAAATATTTAAACCCCTAGATTATTTAAACGTGATTGAGTGTTATATACAAGAGGATAATCAAATCCTATGTTTAGCTTTTTTTGAGTTTTTCTTCTCTTTTTCTCAAGTTTGGGGTTATTAAGGAATCGAAGGCCTATCATCAAGTTGATTTTTTGAATCACGACATTCATATGAGTAAGAATACATTTGACAAAATAAGTTAAACTATAATTTGTCTAGAGAAACCTGTTAACTAGAGATGGAGTTTCTTTTTTCTTTAGTGCCTTTTGGTGCAGCTAAAGTCTATTAGATTGATGGTAGGCTAATACAAGACTTAAATTACAAGAGAATATCTTTGTATCAGTTAATGGGGGTGTTCCCAATTCAGTTCATGGATGATTGATAGTTAAGGGTTGTATTGTCATTGAATGGACTGTGCTATTATAACACCTTTACCATGATTTACTGTGCTCATTGGATTTTTCATGTTATTTTCTTCATTGCCTGATCTTATTCATTATCTTGTAGCTTAGGCATTTAAACTGCATTCTTTTTTGTTAGTCATTAGGAATTATTGGTTTTCTCTTACTGTTGAATGCTAGTCATCATTGTGTTCAGTCTTGTTGGTATTTTGTAGGTTTTTCTTACTATTAAAAAAATAATGAAATAAAGGATAATAGAACAATTTTTTGGGTTTTGATTTCGAAAATAAAATAAAGGATAATAAAACTTTTTTTTTTTCAAAGACCCTTAAATTCCATGAGTGTCCCTCAATTAGAATGGGATGAAGTTTAAAGCATTCATGCATAAGAAGAATGATGTTCTTTGTATGATTATTTGTTTTCCAATTTTGAAGTGATCTACGTTTGTTTATTTTTATTATAACTTTTTTTTTTTACTTTTATTAAAGATATAAATAATAGGCTTCATAATGTTGTAAAAAGAATGATGATTCTTTTTATAATTTTGAATTGATAAATCATGCCTTAGTTTTTTTAATAATAAAATAATTTCAAAATGATGTAATTTTTATAAATATATATTTTCACTTTCCACACAATTTTTATGACCATTATTCATTTAATCAATTGAAATTATATTTATTTATTCGATAAAATTTGACACTTTTTAATAAATACGAGAGAAAATAAACAATTAAAATAGGAAAATTGGAAATGAACCTGTTGTACAAAAAGATGAGTAGTGATTGTTGGATGGGAAATGGAGGAAAAAAATAGAAAGCAACATTGGGAGAGGAAGGAGTGAATAAAATGATATGAACAAGTTGCAAGTGTGAGTAATGATTGATGCCAATTGTTTGGCGTCCTGTGAACCGTTCAATAATGGCAATCAACTAGTTAGAAAATAACCATTGTTTTTCTCCTACTATAAATACAAGAGAAAATAAAAATAAAAAGTAAAGATCAAAATTTTAAAAAAATTTAAAGTTCATAAATAATTATTTTTTATTCAATCTCATTTAATTAATTTTAACTTATTTGTAAAAAAAATTAAATAATTTAAAAATATATTAGTTTTTAAATAGTTTTAATTATATTTAATTTTCTTGTCCATATGTCTAGTTCAACTAGTTAGAGCGTTAAACCTTTAAAGGCAGGACATGGGAAGGGGGAAGGGTTCGAGTCCTTGTAGAGAGAAATTACTACATTGTAAAAAGTGATAAGCTTTAAGAAAAATTACATGTAATTTTATTTGATATTTTAAGACAATCAAGTATGAAAAAAATTAATCTCTTTTTTTAAACATTTTTTTCTTTATTACTCACCTTAAATGCTTCTATTTCATAATTTTTATATAAAGTTTAGTTAACAATCCTACATTTAATTGAAAAAAAAACATAAACTTTAAAAAAAATATGATCCGCTCTACATTTAATGTAATAGTATATAAATAGTAATAATTAATAATAATTCGATAGTCTAAAAAATTCAAAAATGTTTGTATGTACTTTTGAATAGTTATTATTATTTATTTATTTATTTATATATTTTTCTAAAACAAACATCAAATGTCCCAAGTATTTCTTCCCTAAACTTTTCTCTTATTTTTATAAGACATTAGTTCTCCAAACAATTTCTCAAGAAAAAATGGGTCATTGGATGCCAAAACGACTCTTCTGACCTTGGGAAGCAAAATTTTAGGTTAAAAGAAGCAAAAATGAAAGTTCTTTGACTCTCCACTTTCTTATTTTACTTTTGTTGTGACACCCCTATCCCGGGGGTCCCGTTGACAACCCGTCAACCTGCGGAAATCTGTGAATATCGGGTGTCCCGATATCATACTCATTTGTCTTATATATTAAGACCCATTCCTGCATATTTAATTCACAAATATCTGAAAATATATGATAGACTATTTAATGGCGGAGTCCTTCTGATCCTTTTATACAACAAAAAGGTATACATGCAATAAACAAAGCTGTATGCGGCTCTCATCCCATATGCGGGTCATCCGCTATACTTGGACACATGCCCGAAAAGGGTCCCACGGCAAGTGAGCAAAGCCAGTAGTGATAATCTCCTACAGGGGTTACTCCACCTAAAATATATATACAATGGCATATATAAACAATCAATCATTCCATACAATTATTCACTATTATATGAAATGTCTATATCATGCATGAGATACGACCCCTCATGCTCACAGCACGAGTCCCAACTTGATTCCCTCACACTTGGGATGCAGTGTGAATCATTCGATCATTAGTGTTTAACACCATAACTTCGACCATTTAGACTGACCTCAGTTTTGTTGTCAAACTGATTTTCCTTTTCCTCTCTTTCTTTTGTGGGCCCCAGTTTCGGGTTTTAGCGGGACGTCGCAACGTTTTCAACATTTTCACGAACTTACATCGTCGGGTTCATGTCTAACCGTGAATAACATTTGGGACTTTCACCACACAGGGGGGATGTATCGACGCCATGAAAGCATTATAGTTTATCATTTTAATCATTTTACACCCTCGTGAATCTCTACCTTGGGCTTGATCCCATTTTGAGTTCGACCATTCCTGGCTCTTTGGTGAATAAACCATCTCTGCACCACACTCGACTTGATGCGATGTGACCGTGCATATGAAATGCATGATGCCAATGCAGTTTCCTTCATGTTACATGTATATATGAGTACTACATGAAACATTCACATACCATGGACAATTATAATTTATACATCTAATCTATCTCCATGCAAACCATGTCAACACATCAACTAGCATGCATCAACATAACATTTTCACACACTACATGTTATTCAAACAAGCAATAACACACAACTAGGTCACAAAACTTGGACCATTCAACAGGGCACCTCACGGTCCCTTCACAAACATGAACCGGTTTGGTTCCAAGCATTCTTATCACATCAACCAAACCACAAACTTAGAACCTTTGGTTCCAAGATCAACCCTAACACAGTCCATGGTGGCGTGAAAATCGATCATGAAATCCATACTGCTTTAGTCTAAGTCTTGGAACTAATTCCTTGTATATGGCCTCCGTAGCAACACACCATTATAAAGCCTTTAGGCTCAAAGTAAACAAGTAGGAAAATATCCTACCTCATGGAGTTTGTTGAAACTCCAACTTTTGATCTTAGCCATGGAGTGATCTTTGCGTGCCCAGCTTTAGTCCTCAGTTCATCGAACCGACAGTCGGAAAGCAGGAAATCTTCCATTTCCCTTTCCTTCTTTCTCTTTTTCCCTTCTTTTCTCTCTACGAATTGTTTTCCTTTTTGCTTTTCTTTCTCTCATCCTTATTTCTTCTCATCTCATTTTCCATCATTTCTTCTCCTTATTTTCATAACTTCTGTAGTTCTATCTATTTAGACATACCATATCAGGTCAAGGGAGGAAATTTCTCCTTTTCATGTGCCATTTGTGTGATTACATTTCCCTCATTCCTTTATTCCTTGTTCCTTTTACGACATCATACCACATGTGAAATAATAGAGCCACACCTTCAGAGTCTGCTACATAGCTTTGCAAGTGTCGCTCTCTTTGAGGATGTGTGTGTATCTGTAACCACATTAGTAATATTTGACTTCATAAAAGCGTGAGAAATCTCAGCTTTGTGAGATCAGTGGTGTGTGGAATTACAGGCAGTTCAGCACAGTCAGTTTCATCATCCGAGATCTAGAAACTTTTAGATTTTTCAACCGAAATTACTATTTTACCCTTTATCCAAACCTTTGGATTTTCCAAGGTTTCACATTTGTTTTCGTCCCTTTTCCATTCCATTATTGTAAAACCCGAGAAAATTCTAATTTTCTGAAAAATGGTAAAATGGTAATTTCGGTCAAAATCGAAAATTTTCTATATCTTGGATAGCGAAAATAGTTTCACCCAGATTGGAATCATCTCCTTGAAAATCTATTGTCCGCGTTCAATTCGTCAGTCGAGACATCAATTTCATGTTTTTGAGGGCCTTAGATGTCGGGTGTCGAATAAGCGCGTAGAGAGACATGTGATGTGACAAAGTCACCTTACATGGCACATGTGACATGTTGCATGATTCTGAGAGGATGGAGATAAATGGCTTAGATTTAGCCAAGTGTCAAAGATCCCTTAAAAAGTCAAACTTAAGGGACACAACAGGAATTAATTGGAAACATTTAAAATAAAGAGACAAAGACCATCTTCTTCTCCATTGGGCTACTAGAAAACGGGCAGTGAGGGGGAGAATCAGTTTTTAGAGAGAGAAAGAATGACTTCTCTCTAGATTTCCCGGCTTTCAGACCGTCGGTTCGCGTCGGACCAAGAGGCAAAGTTGTTCTACGCTCCAAGGGCTAAGCGTGGACGTCGGTTTTGAGGAGTTCCGACAACTCCAAGAGGTAAGGGTCTTCTCCTACTTGGTTTATTTTCGGCTTAAGATCCATTTTGATGGATAGGGATATTCTAATGCTTGAATTAGCCGTGTTTTCAGTTCCAACGATTGGGATTGAGTGAGAAAATCCCTAGTGTGGCCGTGAACAGTGTCGAACCTAGGGTTTCACTGTTCACGTGATATGTTGTGTGGTTTAGGTGATTCAAAATGAATTGCTTGATTTGTTAATTAGCCGGTAGCCAGGCTAATTTTGATTGACTTATTATTTGTAAGTTGAATAACATGATTTATGTGAGTTAATTTTGTTAATATATGCATGTAAATATATTAGCATGAATGGTTTGGAAATGGCATAATGCACCATATGCAAAAACACCCAGAATATTAGGTGTGAGTGCATGACATGAAGAAAAAAGCAAAAATGGTTGTGAAAGGAATTTGGAAGAAGATTTTTTTCGGGGAGGAATTGTGTGGGAGATTATCCCGACCATTCACGTTAGAGGGAGCCCGTGAATTGTTTCGGGTTATCGACGGTCGCGCGGAGGTTGTCGATAAATTTTACGAAACTTCGGTAGTAAGTTTTCGTCGAGAACAAAAGCTTTGTTTTTGAAACTGTATTTTTCACATTTCCGCTTAGGCATGTGTGAGGAGCCTGGGTGGAGGCCTCGAGACATGGGATTGGGCATGTAGACATTCAAGTAGGATCATGTATTTGCTTGAGTGTGTTTGGTTGCCATTACATGTGCACTTAGGTGGGGAGTAACCCAAGTAGGGTAATTCCACTATTGGGCATTGCTCACCCTGTCGAGGGAATATTATTTTAGGTACAAGGAGCGATCGGGAAAGCGACACTCATTAGAGGCCATTTTTGAGAAGAAAGCCAACATGTGGCTTTGATATAAATTTTGTAAAACATGTATTAGAATTCTTAATTGTAATATCTGTTTGTATTAAGAGTGATGTATCAACTCTTGAACTATTGAAATATAGTTGATTAGATTTTGATAAGTATGATGTGTAGGCCAATGTGACCATTTTTACTCATGTATGTGTCTCGTGATACGAGACGCACAGATTTTCCGCAGGTTGACGGGTTGTTAACGGACCCCGAAATAAAATATAGCTTGGTATCGAGCCAAGGTAAACGGTTACCTGGGAGCTCGCGGCGAGCATATAGTATACTAATGCCTAGAGCTTCGAGGACTCGCTTTAGGCCATGGTCATAAGGTGGTGAACATCACACTTAGTATAAATTATTGCTGGATACCAGAGTTATAACTTGGTATCGTGGTTAGGCATCCCATTACCTAGGACTTGATGGAACGGTTAGATCATGCATCCTTGTGCATTTGGATGAATGGACCCAGATGCAGATTGAATTGTGTGGTTTGTAGTGCTTGGTGAGTAGCATAGGAGGAAAAATGTTGAACACTAGGGTCGAGAAAATATAACCTTAGGTGTTCGAGAATTTTTGGGCAAAATGGTCCAGAAATAAACGAAAAAAAAAATTCTGAACAGTTGCTCCAATTTTTGAACATGAACAGAACGGTTTTGTGAAATCCTGGAAAATTATTCTAGTTTTTACACAAGAAAAAGAGTTTGTAATTAAACTCTTGAAATTTTTGAAGTGGGTGAATTGCGTTTGTTTGGGTTTATTGCATCTTAGGAGTAGTAAGGAGGCTACCTGATGAATAAAAAATGTGTTGAGGAAATTTTTTCTGAGGTTTTACAGTATGTAAAATAGGAAAAAAAAAAATTTATATATATATTTAAAATAAATATTTTTGGTTCTACTGGAAAATGAAAAAAAAAATTTTTGGGTCTTCTAGTAGGTGAACAAACAAAAAAAAAAATTAGTGGAAAAAAGGGCGCAGAACGTAAATCGATGGCTAATGCCAGCTTGCGCCGGGTCACGATACAACTGGACATTGCGGACACAGAAGGCTAGGCAAACACCAAGGAGCACGATACTCAGGTGTGCTCATGGCCGCGACACCGGGCAACGCCACAACACGGCTGCAGAGAGCACGACACGGCCACTGAAGCGCAAGGGCGTGGCGGCAACACGCGCCGCATGGCCCTCGTCATTGCGTACGAGACGTCGCGACACGGCGCGGCAACAGCCAAGGGACACGGTCAAGCGGTAATAATAATACGGGTACCATTATGTGATAGCGACACGCCGAGGAGGCATGTTATACGAAGCGCAGCGCAACAGCGCGACCGGCCAAGGCGACACGCACACGACACAACCCGCACGACCACAATACGACGCCACCGCACCACGACACGCAGACCTGGTGCGCCACGGCACGACGCCCAACAAGATAGCGCTCATACGCTGGGCTATGGGTGTGTACAGCACTTCGACCCGCTTTGACTCAGACAATCGCTTTGAGTCATCATTTGACCACTATTCAGCTTATATTCAAAATAAAATAAATAAAATAAAATAAAGTAAAAAAATTTGCTATGTGATGAAATATTTTATGTACATGTATAGTACACCCAGGTCAGGTTTACGCCTTAGAGATACCGCATAGAATTTAACTTACACGCTGACATGTATAGATGGTTAGTCGCTGAGAGGACGCAGAGGTCGTCTACGAGGTAATCGGGCCGCACCACCGGCCACCTCAGCTCATTGAGGTCGGAGCTGCTAGCTGGCCGGCCAGACAAAGAAGGAATGAGGATAGGGAGGTCCGAGCTCACCCGCAGACCAGGCACACATCCTCCGATTTCACTGTGGGTAGGAGAGATCCGATGTGGCAGGCGCACTCATTGGTTCACGCGGCGGCTGCATCGAGGTTACTGAGGATTACATCCGGAGCACACAGATCGACTAGCTGCTTCCAAACAGGAGAGTGAGGCCCAAGTGTGGTGGAACTAGGCGAAGACCTCTAGAGATCTAGAGGCAATGACTTGGGTTGAGTTCCATGAGCTGTTCATGGGCAAGTATTTTCTGGCCACGGCTAGACATGCAAAGGCCCAAGAATTCCTAGAGCTGAGGCAGGAGACTATGACTGTGATGGAGTATATGGCTAGATTCACCGACCTAGCCCGTTTTGCTGATGACTACGTGGCCACAAACATGGCCAAGGTCAGAGATCTGAGAATGGATCTGGTTATCCATTCTCAGGCAGATTGCAGACTCGCCACAGATACGGATCGATGGTTTGGACCGCACCATAGAGTAGAGAGATCGAGGATGCTCGAGTAATCGGGATGCGAAAAGCAGGCAAGAGGAAGAAGATCTGCCTGAGCTCGGGAAGAAGCCTGTGGCTTAGTTCACGGTTCTGCAGCCGCAACCATCCGGGCCGGGCTGATGGATCAGAAGGTTGTACAGCCGGGCAAATGGTGTGCTACCATTGCCACAGCCTCGTGATTTCCAAAGACAGGATCCTGTTGTTTTCGACAAGACAAGCCCCATCATTTATGGGACAAGGATCGATACAAGATAAGTTCCTCCATCTCAAAGATGTTGGTGGAGCGTCACCCTAGGTGTCACGGCACTCTTCCTGCCACGTGCAGCCGAGGGCGACTATGGGCCGAGGCAAAGAACGAGGCCCACAGGCAGGGATATCAGGGATACAAGGGCATGTCTACACCATTATACCACAGGCTGAGCCAGTAGATTAGCCAGTTATACAGGGTACGTTCTTACTATCTTGCCTATGGGTAAGAGTATTATTTGACTCCTAAAAGACACAAGATTCACATTTATCGCTGCATCTGCTTGTGGTAGAGCTGGGCTGCAGGTTGAGACCTTGGAGGAGCCCTTATATGTGAGTTCTCCTCAGATTAGGCGCAGGATAGGGATGATATGTCGAGGTTGCAGCTAGGGAGATCTCGGGGATTCTCACACAAGAACCCGAGGGTCATGGGATACGCTCGAAGTTTGACGTCATCCTGGGATGGATCAATACGCCTTATAGAGTCATCATCGACAGAGTGTAGGAAGGTTACCGCCACACACAAGGATAGTACTGTTGTATTTCAGGGGACAAGATGATGTTTTTACCTGCATCGTACGGGGTCCAGCATCATGGATAGTCAAGGTCATTAGCCAGCCTACCCTGAGGACGAGGCGAGGTCGACCGATCTACCTTAGGTAGTTTAAGTGAAATATGAGGATTTTTCCCAGATGAGCTATCTGGGATTACTCCGCAGAGGGCTGGTGACTGTGACGAGCCACACTGTACTTCGCCCATCTCTATGACTCCACATTGTGACGGCACCTGGCTGAGTCATAGAACTCAAAGTCCAGCCACATGAGTTACTGGACAAAGGGTTCATTAGACCGAGCATTTCACCATGGGGCGCCTCCTGGGCTTCTATTTGCGAAGAAGAAAGACAGACTCCTTCGACCGTGCATTGATTACGAGAAGGAACAAGGTTACTTGGCCAAGAATTGTACCCATCACGAGGATTGACGATTGTTTGATCAATGAGAGGAGCACGAGTCTAGTCTCCAAGATAGACCTTGTACTAGTTACCATCACCGAGGTTAGGAGACAGATATCCCAAGACGCTCAGACGCCGTTATGGGCACTTTGAGTTTACGATGCCCTCGATCGACGAATGCGCCAACAAAGATTCATGGATCCTGGCGACAGGGTATCTTAACCCCGTTTGATCGCCTTATCGTAGTCTTCGTGGATGACATTTTGATCTACTCCCAGTCCAAGAGGGAGCATGAGGATCACCTAAGGATTGTTTTACAGTTGTTAAGAGACCATCAGTTGTACGCCAAGTTTAGTAAGTGCAATTTGCCATCGAGGCGAGATTTTTGGGACACGTAGGTCGCCTCCAGCGTGTCGGGTTGACCCCAGAAGGTCGAGACCGTGATGAGTTGGGAGAGGTCATCGCCTTCGAGACACGTAATTTCTTGGATCGACTGTACTATAAGAGATTCATCGAGGATTCTCCGCTAGCGTGCACCTCCCATACCTAGATTGACCTCGAATGAGGTTAGGTCGGATTGGGATGACCGACAAAGGAGGCATTCCAGAGTTGAGAGGAGGCTCACTAGCCACTCTATCTTGATAGTCCCTATTGGGGGACAGGGTACTACGGTATTGTGATGCCTCGAGGGCCAGACTGGGATGTGTTTTGATACAATCCGGGAGGGTAGTAGCTTATGGTTCCCGTCAGTTGAAGAACCATGAGCAGAATTACCCCACGAATGACATGGAGTTGGCGGCCGTAGTCTTCCCCTTGAAGATTTGGCGCCACTACTTATGTGGCGAGCAGTTCGAGGTGTGCTCAGACCACAAAAGTCTGAAGTATATCTTCACGCAGGGGGACCTCAACATGAGGCAACGCAAATGGATGGAGTTCCTAGAGGACTATGACTTCACTTTGCATTACCACCCTGGTAAGACAAATGTGGTGGCTGATGCACTCAGTTAAAGTCACGGAGCATCAAGCCAGTATAGCTTCCTCAGAGCTGCAAATGCTCGAGACCGCGCGCTGACATAGTACATAAGCGGTGCTCAGGTACATTATTAAGGAGTTTGGTAGCTACTAACGTTTCTGTTGAGCAGAGAGTGATCGAGTCCCGTGACGTGATGCTGAGATAGTGTCCACGTGGACCGGGTGCACAGTACGTGACGAGGTCGAATTCTGGTCCACAGACGGTAGTCTTCAAGATAGAGGACTCCGCAGTGGTTCCTCGAAGACCGACATTTGGAGAGAGGAGATTCGGCGTATTTCACCGCTTCTCGACGGTTTGCAAGGCCCGTGTGGCAAGAAGATGCACGATCTTCGTCGCCAAGATTATCGAGCGGGATGAAAGAGACATCGGGGGACTTTGTTCGACGATGTCTCACGCACACAGTTAAGGCCGAAAGCACTTGCCGCCAGGCTATCACCATTAGAGGTGGTCGAGGAAGTGGAGCACGTCACGATGGATTTTGTGACCCACTTACAATGAATCGCGGACATGATGCGGTGTGGGTGATAGTGAACCTGGCCATGAAGTCAAAGACATTTTCTAAATTTCGCGTGCACACCCTTCACATTGAGAGATTCGCAGTTGTATATCCGGGAGAGATTGTTAGGCCGCATGGAGTGCCAAGATCCATAGTGTCGAGCAGAGATCCGACAAGATAAAGGCACTTTGGAAGAAGCCTGTGCTGGGTTATGGGCACACCCGCCAACCATGAGTACTTTCCAAATCTACGTACGATGGTCAATCGTGAGAGGACCATACGGTGTTAGAGGACATGTCGCAGTTACGCGTCCCGGATCATAAGGGTAGCTGAAGAGCATTTTCCTTAGGTGGAATTCGCCTTACAACAATGGGGCTTATCAAAGTAGTATACAGATGGCGCCATGAGCATTGTATAGAGGCCATGCAGATCACCGATATGTTAGATCGAGGTGGGAGAGCTCATCACCGGTCTTCGATTCGAATAGAGCACTAGAGAAGGTGAGCTTGATATTTGACAAGAAATCTTTCACGCCGAGCCTGGTAAGAGCTATGCCGAGTGTATGACGCCGACCTTTAGAGTTCGAGGTCGAGATCACGCCTTCTCGCGTGATGCCTAAGCAGAGGAGTGGATCAGGTTCCTGCTGAAGCTGAAGATTTCAAGGTTCACTGGGCCCTTCGGAGATACTCTGCAGGGTAGGCACGTAGCAGATCGGCTAGTTTTACCACCTAACATCGTGTCCGCAGGTATTCCACGCCTTCAAGGATCTGGAGGTACACTGCATCCAAATTTCATGCAATGGATTGGGAGGACGATGTTGACACCGATGGACCTTCGAGGAGGGACCAATGTACTGGCGGATAGCCTGGATCAGTTTTGCTACTGAAGACCGTGAGGTTAGTGAGGTGGGCAGTGGCAAAGACCGTGAGTGGGAGGAGTCAACGTGGGAGCGAGGACGACATGTGGCCACCTATCCCTTCTCAGGGACGAAGGCACGTGGTTTAGTCGCTTATCATTTAAATGACTAGTTTACATGCATATATAGTACATGTTGCATATGCATTTGGTTTGTCAAGATTGCACAAAATTTCGGACGAAATTTTTTTGGCAGGAGAATCGAAAAACCCGAGAAAATTCTTATAATTTTCGAAAAACGGGTAATTTCTCGGGTCAAAATCCTAAATTTTCTAGATCTAGGATGATGAAACAGATTTCACCGTTGAATCGCCTCGCAAAATCTAGCCGCTATGTCAAATTCGTCGACTCCGAGACGCTCGAAATTTCACATTTTTCGAGGCATCCGGTGCTCCGTGTCAGATAATCAAGTTAGAGAGACATGTGATATGACAAAAGTCACCCACTACATGTACCCATGTGACACATGTTGCATGATTCTGAGAGGATGGAAATAAATGGCTTAAATTTAGCCAAGTGTCAAAGATCCCTTAAAAAGTCAAACTTAAGGGACACAAAAGGAATTAATTGGAAAGATTTAAAATAAAGAGACAAAGACCATCTTCTTTTCCATTGGGCTACTGGAAAACGGGCAGTGAGGGGGAGAATCAATTTTTAGAGAGAGAAAGAGTGACTTCTCTCTAGATTTACTGACCGTCTGCCTGCGCCGACCAAGAGGCAAAGTTGTTCACGCCTCCAAGCGGCTGCTGACGCCGATTCGAGGAGTTCGACAACTCAAGAGGTAGGGTCTTCTTCCCTACTTGGTTTATTTTCGCTTAAGATCCATTTTGATGATGGGGTGGATATTCGAGGCTTGAATTAGCCGGGTTTTCATCTAAACGATCATCGAGGAGAAAATCTTGATCGTGGCCGAACGCGTCAACTTTCGGGTTTCTTCACTATTCACGTGATATGTTGTGTGGTTTGGGTGATTCAAAATGAATTGCTTGGATTTGTTACCAGCCCATGAGCCACTTTGGTGTTATTGTTGTAAAATTGAATAACATGGTTTATGTGAAAGCAATTCTTGTTAATATATGCATGTGAAATATATTAGCATGAATGGTTTGGAAATGGCATAATGCATTCCATATGCACCGGGGCACCCTAGAATATTAGGTGTGAGTGCATGACATGAAAGAAAATAAAAACGAAAATGGTTGTGAAAGGAATTTTGACGGAAGATTTTCCGAAGAATTGTGTAGGGAGATTATCCAACAATTCACGTTGGGAGGGGCCCATGAATCGTTTTCGAGGTTATCCAATAGATTCACTTCGAGGGTCGTTCAATAAATTTTACCTAAACCCCAGTAAGTTTTCGAGAACAAAGCTTTTTTTTAAACTCGTATTTTTCTCACATTTGGCTTAGAGCATGTGTGAGAGCTCAAGGAGGACTCGAGACATGGATCGGGGCATGTGTATTATTCAAGTAGATCATGTATTGTTGCTTCGAGGTGTTTGGTTGACATTACATGTACACTTAGGTGGGGAGTAACCTGGTGTAGGGTCTAATTATCGGGCATTGCTCACCCCGGCTGAGAGGGAATATTATTTCAAAAAGTGTGGAGCTTATCGGGAAGGCAACGCCACAGAGGCCGTTGTTGAGAAGAAAGTCGACATGTGGCTTTGATATAAATTTTGTAAAACATGTATTAGAATTCTTAATTGTAATATATGTTTTTATTAAGAGTGATGTATCAACTCTTGAACTATTGAAATATAGTTGATTAGATTTTGATGAGTATGTTGTGTAGGTCAATGTGGTCATTTTTACTCATGTATGTGTCTCGTAATACAAGACGCACAGATTTTCCGCAGGTTGACGGGTTGTCAACGGACCCCTGGGAAATGGAGCGTCACAATTATTAACGCTCCTCCTCTTATAAAAATTTTTCTCTCGTCCATTTACCAAAGCTTGTTCTCCCAAAATAATCTTTTTCAAAAAAAAAAAAATCCAAATTAACACATGTTTCAAAATAATACCGCGTATTTATTAAAACCATAGTTGTTAGTTATGGTTTTAATTTTTTTTTTTTTAGTTAAACCGTAGATTTTGTTCACTATAGTTAAAAATTTTAAAACTGTTGTCACAAACTACGGTTTTAAGTATTAATTTATTTATTTTTCAAATTTGTACTAGATTGATTTTTTTTTTTATTGGAAAAGTAATATTGTTGGACAAAACTCCATTTATCTAGCATTATCTTTTTTTTTTTATTAGCATATGCTTATTTTTTTGTAATCAAATTCTTAAATTAATTTTAGAGTTGTTTGGCATAATTAAACTAAACATTAAATCCAGAAAGTCTTTCATTTTTTTATTAATCGTCAAATGAGAAATTGGTTTAAGAGGTAGAAATCCAAAAAATATTTGCAAAAATGAAAACTTGGATAACAAGCTTACATCTATGTAAGGAATATGGCGACCAAACAAGACAACCAATCAATCACCCAATCAATCAACTCCTAATGTCAATCAACAAATTATAGTTTTCACGCTTTCGATTTTAGTACAAATCTAGTTATTGTTAATTTTCTAGCAAAATTTTAACAGTGTCATTTCATTCATTTGTAGTAAAATCTAATATTTTTTATAGCTATTTTAGCATTCTGGTTGCAAGTTCTATTCAAGTGTATCAAGTTTTCAATCACATTACTGTTTCACATTCAAATCCAATGTTTACTTCAATAATTTCAGCATTATGGTTGTAAGCATTATTCAAATCTATCAACTTTTAGCACTATGTTATTTTATTCATTTTAAGGAAATTTAACACTTTTATTCAACAATTAATTCCTGTAATATTTCAATTTGTTCGTTTTTCACTTTATTTATGGGAAACTATCAAGTTAACTAGAGAATCTACATAGCTCGATTAAAAGTTTAATCTTACGAGTCATTCCAGTTTTAAAACACCTTAATTTTCTGACACGTCCGCACACTTATATTTTATATGTTTCGTGTAAGATTAAAAAATCACCATGACATATATGAAAGGAAATTCCTAATAACAAAATCGAATGTGATCTAAGGCTAAAACCCTATATCCTTAAAAAGAACATAAAAATCAACTTGGAAATTCAAACTTTCATCCATTTTAATATCATCTCTGATTGTAAAAATATTTGTATTATTTTTTGTAAAAAATAATTTTTCTTTTAAAAATATATATAGTAACATATAAATGGTAAAATACATTTTGTTCAAAATAGAATATTTTTTAAGAAAAAATATAGAAATTGTAAGATTGGAAAATGTTGGATTATTTAGGCTTTTGCTTTAACATGGGTGGAAATAGGTGGAATTATTATCCTCGTTCCTGAATACATTTTCTTTTGTTTTTATCTGACATTGTCATTGATGGGTAGCATACCATGAAAGTGGTTTGTCATTATTTTACTCATTTTTCTCCCTCACATGTGCCCTTTATAAAAAAAACATTTTAGGTGATTCTTCAAAAAGTATGAGAGAGATTTAGATTTTTTTTTTAGTTATAAAAGAATTATTGACTCTTGAGTACTCTTTTAACTCCTATCAAACCAAAATAAAGAAAAAAAAAGTATTGCTATATGATATCACTAGTATAAAAAAAAGTCATCATAATTTTATAAGGATAATGATTTTTGAACGGGTTATAAAGGATGAAATAAATGTTTAGTGGGTATTTATGTCATTTAACTTTTACACCTTTCAAATTTACCCTTAAAAACTTTCTAGTTTTAGAAATTGTGTCTACACTGCAAAGCCTTCAACCATTTTTCAAAACATATTCCCAACACTCATAGAATGAAAGGTAGATTAAAACAAAGAGTCACATCAACAATTCTATTGCTCAGACCACCGATTGATTAAATCCGATTGTTTAAATATAGGAGAAAAATGTAGCTTTCATTCTATTGACGTTGCACATGGGGCCATGACACCCTATCCTGTGGGTCCGCACAACCCATCAACCCGTGGAAACCTCAGGGATATCGGGTGTCCTAATATCATTGACTCATTTGTCTCAATATATTGAGACCTATTCCCGCATATTTAATTCACAAATATAAAAAAAATATAAGATAGACTATTTAATTAGTAAATTATTTACGCTCCTTTATACAATGTGCGGTATACATGAACTATATCCGCTCTCATCCCATATGCTGTCAGCCACCTACACCGACTCAGACTGGAAGGTTCCACGACGGGGTAAGTAAAGCCCAGTAGTGATAATCTCCTACAAGGGTTTACTCCCCACCTAAAATGCACATGCAATGACATACGTAAACATCAATCACATTTCATACAATTTATGCAACATTATATGAAATGTTCCGTGTCGTGTATGAGATGCGACCCCTCATGCTCACAACCTGAGTCCCAACCGACTCCCTCACACTTGGAATGCCAAGTGTGAAAAACAAGTCATCGGTGTTTAACCCAATGACTCAACCCATTGGACAACCCTCCAATCTTTAATTTATCAAATCATGATTTTCTTTTCTTTTATGGGCCACGGATTTTTCGGGTTTTCACCGCAGGACGCCGCACGCCTTTCCAACATTTTCGCGAACTTACATCGCCTAGAATCATGTCTAACCTTGAATAACATTTGGGTCTTTCACCCTTGGGGGGGGGTTTACCCCAATTTGCTCCATCCAAAACATGTAATTTATCATTTTGATCAATTTACACCTTCCATGAGTTCCAACCTTGACTCATTCCATTTTCGGTTTCACGACTCCATCTACCAACACCGTAATGCTCAATACCATGCACCCACCTGACTCGACGCGATATGACCGTGCTTTATGAAATGCAGCGATGCTAATGTATTCTCTTCATGTTTACATGTATATATATGAGTGCTGGGCATGAACATTAATACACCATGGATAATTATAATTTTTACATATAATTTACATCCATGTAATCCTTGTTAATACATCAAATAGCATATACTAACATGATACTTTTCACACAGCATGTTATTCACATAAGTCATAACACATAATAAGGTCACAATCTTGGACCCATCCAACAGGGTACCTCACAGTCCCTTCACAACATGAACCAGTTTGGTTCCATGCATCCATACATCATTCCATGACTAAACGAATAATGTCGTACAGCCTTTCATTAGGCTAACTCATGGAAATTCATACCCAATACAATAGCCTACAACATGCCATGCAATGGTCATGTCAAAACCCGGCTATTTATATTGACACAACCAAGCAACCTGCACACTTGGTTCAAAACATAGGTTTTCAGCAAGGTTATGATCACCTAATACCCTCCAAAAGAACATGTCTGAAATATTGACCCAATGGGCTTTCCATAGAGTCTAAGAACACCCAAAATGGAGTTCGGACGAAGAAGTTATGACCATATGAAGTTGGAGGCCAACAATCAGGAAAATGACACAGTCTCATCTGCTGTTTCTAGACACCATAAATAAGTATACTCCACTTGGATGAATTTATGAGACTCGGCGGTTCGTGAATTTGAATATATCTATTTCAAGGAGATATGTTCTCCTATAAGTCTAGTTTACCTAAAAATTTGAATAACTCCAATTGTGTTAACATGGCCAAGTTATACAAAACAAAGTCATGGGGTCGGCGAAAATCGATTGTTGACTCCCTAATCAAACCCACTAAAACCCGTCATATGAACGGTCCAAACCGGCCAACAAAGTCCTCAACATGCATTTTCCAGTTAGCTTCGAACAAAAACCGGCCCGACACGACCTTCAAAATCCTGCCTGATCGGGTCCGAAAAACGCCCCATAAAATTCCCTCCACCATTTAGTCCACCATTCAGACTAAATCACATGGCCTAATCTAGCCCCTGAAACAACCCATAGCATTATATGACCTTTAGGCTAAAAATAAACCGATTAGGAAAATTTCCTACCTTATGGAGTTTGTCAAAAGTCCAAGTTTTTAGTGTCCATCACGAGACGCTACTAAGGCAGACCAACTTTAGTATCGGACTATCGAGCTGAATTGCTTGGAGCACGGAAATCCTCCTTTCTTTCTCTCCTTCCTCCTTCCCTTACGCTCACACTGCCGTTTCCCTCACTTTCTTTCTTTTCCTTCTTTATTTCCTTACCAACCATTTTCCTTTCTTGTTTTTTCTTCTTTCTTTCTTCTTGCTTTTCTTTCTCGCTTACCCAACTAATTCTATTTTATTTTTCTATCTCTTTTCTTCTCATTTCTCTTTCTTCATTTTCTCATCATTTCTTTGGGATTTTCACTTTGATGGCCATATTGACCGTATAGGTCAAAGGAGGCAATTTCCTCCTCATTTCCTCATGTCAACTAGTGTGGCCATTGTTTTTCCTTCCTTTTCTTTTATTTCTTAATTCTTTTATTGCATCACACACCATGTGGCCTATCAGGAGCCATCCTTTAAGTGAATCACATGGTTTTTACCAAGTGTCACTTCTTAGGGTGCCAAGGCATCCCTATCTCACCAATGTTGTCCGACACCCCACGCCTCAAAATAATCCCGACTACCTCTAATCCGACAAAATTCGACATGAAGCAATTCAGCGAGATGATTCCAATCCTGAAGTCTCGTTTTGTTTATCCGAGATCTTGTGACTTCCCAAATCCTGGGTGTCTCGTTGACTCACCGTCAACCAAGGAAACCCTGCAGGTCTCATATTATGAGACTCATACACGAGTAAAATGACCCAATAGGGCCCATCATCTATACTCATTAAAATGTATATTTTATACAAAAAGGAGTTAATTTACAATTTGTTTTGACATAAATATCCAAAACTGGCCTTTACCTGCATTTTTACAAAATACATAACAAGGCCATATGGCCATATCTTCGCTCTCAAGACCCTGATGCGTCCCATCCTCAGGAACTTTCAAGATCGTGAAATAATTTTTCCTCGATAAGGTGAGCAATGCCCAAGAAGGATAATTCTCTACAAGGGTTAATTTCACCTAAGTGCTCATGCAATGACACACCACACATTTAAGTAAAACATGCAAGTTCCTACTCAAATGTCTATATGTTATGGATGAGAATGTGACCCACCCACTCCCATATCTCGAGCCTTCACTGACTCCCTCACACATGCCTAAGCCAAGTATGAGAAAACACTGTTTTCAAAACAAAAGGTTTTTATTCTTGAAAACATAATACCAATTTTCGATAAAATTCTATTGGACAACCCTCCGAGGTGAATTGCTGGGTAACTTTCCATAACAGTCATGGGTCCTCCTCCGAGATGAAATGTTGGACAACTCTCCAAGGCAATTTCTTCGAAAAATCTTCCTTTGAAATTCCTTTCACGACCATTTTCTTTTTCTTTCATGTTATGCACTCACACCTATTAATCTAGGTTTCCTAGTGCAAATTAAATGCAATATGCCATTTCACAACAATTCATGCTAACATATCAATCATGCATATATTAACAAAATTCACATACTAACCACATCTTATTTATTCATAGCAATAACATAAAATTAGCTCACATGGACTAATATACAATCCTGCAAGTCATCTTGGAACTTCCCAAAACATCACACAACATCATGCTTCAACATATACACATACAACACATACAAACACGGTCAATTTCGACCAGCCCAAAAACACTCTAGTGGGATTTCTTCACTCGCTTCTAGTAAATCCTTTGAACCGAAACATGTCAACCGTGCCTTAAGACATCCCTAACCATTAGAATGACTCTTAGCCAAAGAATAGATCAAGTAGGAGAATACCCCTACCTCTCGAAGTTTGTCGAAACTCCTCAACTCCGGTCTTAACGCGAAGCCCTAGCTGTGAGGATCAACTCTTCCTCTTTCTCCGCTTGCAATCGTCGATCCGATCGCTCGAAACCTGTGGCAGGCGTGCACTCTCTCTCTGTATCATTTTCTCTTCTGGTCTCTCCTCTTCCTCTCCCCAAACCAGCTTGGGAGAACTTGGTCAAGAGGACTTTGTCCTATGCCACATGTCAACCCTTCATTGGTTTATCGGATTTCACCTCATCCCTTATCCATCCAACACAGATTTCACCCAATCGCGCCGCCGCACGGCCCCCATGTGGGTCCCATTCGAGCTTATGTTTAAACCCGCCGCCGAGGACACGCGGGCACCTCTGAAAGCTACTCCTAAAGTGCTATGTCCTCACTCCTTTATGTGCTCAAAAACGTGAAATTTCGACCGCTCTCTGATTCGACGAATCGAATGGTAGCCAGATTTTGCGAGACGATTCTAACTGAAGTCTCGTTTCTCATCCGAGATCTAGAAAATTTCTGTTTTTTACCGAAATTGCGCTTTACCTTTTTTAAAAATTGTAATTTTCTGCTTACATTCCTCCCTCTAAAAGAATTTTTTGTCTTGAAATCACACAACCACATCAACTCACATGCATATGAAACGCGGCACTATTCATGCATGTAACCAGTCATTTAATATTAAACGATCGAACCTGCACTCCTCATCCCCCGAACGTTAGCATATGCCCCACAGTCCTTGCGCCCCACGTTGACTCTCCACCCACCAGGCCGCCATAGCACCCCTCACTAGCCTCACTAGCTCACAAAAACCCGATCTCGCCATCCATGATGCACACGTCCTCTCAAGGTCCCATCGTGTCAACCTCAATCCCTCCCAATCCACTACATGAGCTGGATCTCGAGTATACCGAGCATGGGAGACGGAATACCTCATGACACTCGACATGTCACAGAAGCTAACCAAGACGCTACTATAGCCCACCTCCTGGCATCCCGGCGGGCCCAATAAACCTTGGCGATAGCTTCCCTCGCTTGCCGAATCTGACCACTCATCTCTTAGGCATCACCTTCAAGAAGATGTGATCGCCAACCTCAAACTCTAGGGGTCGACGTCATATGTCAGTGTAACTCTTCTATCGGCTCTGAGCCGTGAGAAGATGTCACAGATCGCCTCACCTCTCCGGTGCGTCTCTAATCGATCAGACCGCAATCTGTTCTCTCTCCCACCTCTACCCAACGGGAGGGTGATCCGGCATGGCCCCATATAGTGCCGCATAGGGTGCCATCTGTATACTCGCCTAATAATTGTTGTTGTAGGCGAATTCCACTAAGGGAAAGTACTCTTCCATGCTACCCTTATGATCTAGGACGCATGCTCGACTGTATCTAAAATCTAATATGGTCATCTCAGGCCCGACCATCGTCTCTGTGGGTGGAAGGTACAGTACTGTGGTCAGCAGGTGTCCCCGTAGCCTTTGGAAATTCTTCAAAAGTGCGTCGTAAACCTAGAGGTCTCACATCCTAACGCATGGATGCGGTGCACTCCGTAGCCAGCGAATGATCTCTCGGATACAACCGGTGGGAATCTCTGCAATGTGAGGATCATCCACCACGTGAAATGTCTTGGAGCTTCGTGAGCCGATCTACTATCACCCATCTTAGCGTCATGTCTGTGATTGTCGGGTGGAAGGGTGGGTCACAAAATCCATCATGTGTGCTCCCACTTTCCACTTTCGACCACCTCCAGATGGCTAGGTAGCCTGTTAGGTGCTTTGGCCTTAACTTCTTTGACACATGAGACATTCAATCAAACAAGTCCCAACGTGTCTCTTCATCCTCTCCGGTAGTCTTGTGACGAAGGATCTCTGGGTACATCTTATTTTTGGATGCACGGCCGTCGGGAGGCAATGAAACTCCAGAGAATCTCCTCTTAAGTCAGTCAAGCGGGACCACTGCCCAGTCCTCTATATCGAAGGCTACCATCTGTAGATGGTCAGCCCTCGTCCTTTGGCATTTTGGTAGTACTCGGTCCTTAATGGACACTAACAATTCTTGTGCACGGGACCAATCACTTTCTGTTGAAATGAGACGATTGTGGCTACTAAACTCCCCAACGTGCCACTGGAGCTTCAGCGTGCGCAGCTCACTATATTCCCACGGTCTTAACATGCACCCTCGGGGAGCTATGCCCAGCCAGCTCCCTGGGTGACTTGGCCCGAGTGCATCGGCCACCCATTTGCCACGGGGTGGTAATGCAAGTGAAGTCATGATCCTCCCCTAGGAACTCCATCCATCTGCGTTGCCTCATGTTGAGGTCCGCAGCGTGGTCACCTTGAGGAACTTTTGTAGTGCAATGTACACCTCGAACTACTCACCATACAAATAGTGGGGCAAATCCTTAGAAGAGACTACAGTTTAGCAACTCCATGTCGTATTGGGTAATTACGCATGATCCTTCAGCTAATGGGAACCATAGCTCTTACCTAAATGGGCGTAAGCTACACATCCCGATCAGGCCATCGAGGCATCATAATACCGCGTGTACTTTATCTATTAGAGACTATCAAGATAGGAACGTGGTGAGCCTCCTCCTCAACTCTGGAATGCCTCTCGTATCGTCATCTAATCAAACTTGACCTTCTTCCGGGTCGATCTCGTCTGGATCTGCCTAATCGATAATGAATCTCCTAAATGTGGCAATCAGAAATTTCGTATCTGAGAGGCGACCGGCCTCACAACTCATCACGGCCTCTGACCTTCTCAGGGTCCTTGATATTTCCCAGTGACACCCGTGTCCCCGAAAATCTCACCTCTCACTAAGCCAAGCTAAAAAACTAGGAACTTGGCGTACAACTTATCAGTCTCTCAGTGTAAACAATCCTCAAGTGATCTCTTGCTTCCTCTTGGGACCTAGGAAGCGGATCAAATGTCATCCCACAAAGAGACTACGACAAAGCTTGATCTAGATAGGTTCAGGAATACTGCATGAGATCCATATCTTTGTTGGCGCGTGCGTCGATCAAGGCTCACGCTGGCTTCAGTATATAGCAATCCCGGCGTTGTCTTGGATATTTGTCTCCTAACCCTCAGTGATGGTAACGATGCGAAGGTCGATCTTAGAATGAACTCCACGATCCTCTCGGTGATCAAACAATCATCGATCCTCGCTGATCTGGAGTGTGGCCGTAACCATGTTCAGCGTGCGTAATCGAAATACGGCGAAGGTCTTCCTTCTTAAATAGAACCAGCCCCATGGTGAAGTGCTTTAAGATGTGACCCCTTATCTGGCCAACTCTTGTGCTTGGACTCAGTAGTTCTACCAATAGTGGCCATCCAATGTGGAGTCATAGAGATGAAAAACGCGTGCCGGTGACTCATCTGAAGTCTACAACCCTCTGCGGAGAGTGACTCCATTAGCTCATCAGAAAAGCAATGTACTTTCGCCGAGACTGCTGAGGTAGATCTAAGTCTGGTCTCTGCCTCATCCTCTAGGGTGGGCTTGCTAAGCGTGCCAGTATCCCATGACACTAGATATTACACCGTATGGGGCAAAATATCATCTTGTCCCACGAAATACAACAGTGCGGAGTCACAACGTGTAGGCGGTCAGCCCTCTACGATCACAATCGGTATAGCGACTTTGTAGTCGTCGGCCAATTCATCCCAGGAGATGTGTGGAACTCGACTTTGTGTCACGTGATCCTCGGGTCAGCGCTGAGAAGAATCACAAGATCTCTAACTCGAAACCTCGACATATCATCCACATTCTGGCCCTGGTCCTGAGGGAGAACTCACATGAGGCTCCTCGAGGTCTCAACCTCCTAAGTCCAACTCTACCACAGCGTCTGTGATAAATGAATGCGATGCACGAATCAAATAACTCTTGCCCGTAGGCGAGATAGCAGAAACATTACATTATGTTGGCTGATTCTTGCATTTCAGTAGGTGGTGTGATCGTAGACCACACAGACCCCCCAGCGATCACTGCACATGGGCCAGATCTGTCTAGGCCCATGGTGCGGCCCCTCCCCGGCCGCTTACCGCGTAGCAGAGCTCTGGGTGCGGGGTACCTTGGAAATTTGGCGCCCTTGGCGCAATACTAGGATGTGGAACATCACATGTCGCCGCGTACATGGCGTTGGGATTATGTCTGACCACAGGATCCACTGTCTCTAAAATGATCCCTCCTCATGTCGGGTTGTTGGCGATGGAAGCCTGACATGCACTTGCTGGTAACAACCACGATACATCACGGCCCGGGATGGCGCGACTCTGGAACCACGTGAACTGAAGCCCAGGCTTCTTCCGACTGAAGAAAAGTGACTCTCCTTCCTCTTGCCACTAGCACCCGCATCCTGAGTGCTCCGAGCATCCTCGATCTCTCTATGGTCTGCATTGCCCCGACCATAGAGTCCATAGCACGTGGCGGAGTCCTATAATCGCGAAGTGACAATCTCGATCCATTTTCGACCTCGATATGGCATACGTGGCCATAATCGTTAATGGCCCGGGCTAACTCACGTGAATCTATTACATGCTCCAATGTTTAGTCATAGTCCTGTGGCTCTAGAACTCTTGGGCCTTCGCACTTGAGCAGGTAGTGGGAAAATACTCCTATGAACACCTCATGGAACTTGCCATGTCATTGCCTCACAGGTCCACAGAGGTCCTTCACTTGATTCACCAAACTTGAATGCTCACCCTCTAGCTAGAGCATTAGTCGGTCTTGGTCACGTCGGAGGTAATCTCAGCAGCCTCACGATATCTCTCGGCACGCATAAGCCAATGTGCACTTACCATTAGGATCTCCTCCCTATGTGAGCGATCGAGGATGATGGGACCTAAATCTCTGGAGGTGACTTGGACCTTGATGAGTGCCTGAAACACTCATAGTATACCCGCGTCTTTCTTAGGTTTTTAGCGTTATTTTGATGGTTAAATATGTATTTTCGACGATATCGAGTATGATTGGTGAATGCGGAGTGGAGATGATGTGAAAAGAGCAAAGCGTGGAAGCAAATTGGAGCGTGGAGGCGTCGCGGGAAAAGTGGCTACAACGTCGCTGACGTTCTAGCGTCAGCGGCGTCCGTCGGCGTTCCAGCGTCGCGATGTTGGTGTGTCTGGTCGGCGACTGCACGAGACGAGCGTCTGGGCGATCTCGGCGTCGCTGACGTTGCGTCGTGGCGTCGGCATGAGATCTGCACCTCATCATTTTAAAGCGCAATGGTTGAGAATTCAAGCGGCTGGGGAGACTAGTACGAGTCGGGGCACGAATGAGCAAGAGTGACAGAATCTCGAAGAACCCGGACTTTTGTATTGTTTCTTTGATTTAGACAATGGAACTTATGTTTTATATATCACATACTTGTGTTTTCATGATCATCATGTTCTAGATCTATACCTAGGGTCTTGTTGAACCCCGTCACGGTTGGATGGATTAAGTTGATTAATTATATTATTTAGTTATTTATGATTTATTATTATCTGCTTTACATGCATGGTCGATTACATGGCAATGTTTGTTTGTTGATAGGATGAACATGCTAGAGGTCGAATTCGAGAGATGAGGATACTAGGGATGTAATTATAGGCGACCTTTGGTTTGGTCGATGAATAGAAGTATTCGATCAGAAGGTGGCAAATAAGGTTAGAACATTTAAGCATTTTCGAGATGCCGGGTGGACAGATATACCAATCTACTGATCTGAGATGAGCAAATACACCTAGAGGGTGTCACGTCAAACAGATCACCTAGTCATTAAAGAAATCATAAATAAATGAATAATCATCTTGAAATAATCCATCGAGCGTGGCGGGGAGACATAGCTAGTCTTCAATACAGTAATTGTTAAGATCGATAGTTTAGTTGAAATTCACGACAGTTTCTTTCTCTGTCGTTCGCTCAGGGTAATATCTAAAGCACATTTTTATTCAAATCTCATCCCCGTGGATCGATATAGTATAACTTTTTGGTACACTATATTGCTGGAGACCTTGGCGTGCCTGCAGTATGGCGTATATTTTCACACCTGTTTCGACACGGCAGAGTTTTAGGCGCCGTTCTTGGGACAACGGTATACTATATTAGCAGTATGGGTGACTTAGCTTAGTCACCTCCGTTCATCTTCTCAAAAGCTATTTCTCAAGGAATCTATCACACACACACTTTTGGTCTCCCTTATATACCTTGGTCCCGGACCCTTTGCCTTGAATCACCCCCAAACTTAATTTCTTGCTTGTCCTCAAGCAAGAATGGACTCTAAACAGGACACACACCCGACATACTGAAAACTAACACTAAGACAGTGTTGCACATGCGGAGAAATAGAGAATCAATTTGGACCTACTACACCTCTTCTTTGTTTGCTCGAGTTCACGGGATGCATACGGGTGTTTGACTTTAGAACTCGGTTGAAATAGGTAGAAATGTTGTGCCTCGGAATTCCATGATATTGTCTTTCAGAGGCTATGTGTGTAAAGATGACATTATCAGGTGTATGCCTAGGTTCGACACTGACGCAAAGCTCAAACTCGCCCATTTGAAGAAGCTAACTAGAAGGATAAGAAACGCCCTTTTATTCTTAAATATAAAAACTTCCTAAGTACCTAAAAAGAAATTGAAGAAGACCTAGTGCAGTTTAGATGAGTGTTCCTGTGAGGTTCCATTGGTGACTCCCCACCGAGTTGGTTAAGGAGCACCGGGCATTAGGGTGCTTCAAACTTCACCTCGAACTTTTCGACCAAACTCAAAGGCCCAGGTTGTGGAAAAATCCATCTTCTGTCCCATGTAGCGGGCAGTGAAGTCAATGACTCCCATCCAGTTGGCTTAGGGCATTAGGCTTTGAAATTCCCCTCGGACTGTGCACGGGATTCCGATTGGATGATCCACTTATTCTAATTCTAGGGCTCTTTTTGACTTTTTCTTCTTTTCACTTTTTTTTTTTTTTTATTTTTCTTTTTTTCTTTTTTTTTTCTTTTTAGTTGGGGCTCAATGGCAATCCTCTTTTGATAGGGTGTCCCATCACTTAGATGGTTAGAATCTCCCAAGGTTTATCGAACTTTAGTAGTTGATCTCGGCACTATGCGTTGCCACGGAAGGTGTCGATGAGTGTGTGAGTGTGATGGGATCATCGAAATAGTTTCTTGACTACACGGGTTGGTTCACTAAACCTTCCACTATTCAGCTAATTCTGGGCATCAAACATTGTATGCATCAGAGACTTCCATGTCAATAGTGGTCGGTCAAAGTGATCTCGACTTTCAACGCACATACACAACTACCTCCACATACAACTCTACGAGATAGAATGACCTAACACCACGCAAAAAAAGTAACATGACTCATCAAATTAATTGAAGAAGTAGCGAAACTAGAAGCATAAACACAACTAATATCTTTGACAAACAAAAACACTACACAAATACAAAACAAAACATAACTAAGCAGATCTAACTAAAAGCTCGATCCTACACTTTAAGCAAAATATCCGGTGTCCCCCTTTGTGAGAAATGAGCGATGGGGTGAAGGGAGCTCACGATGATCTTGCGGTGGTGGTGGTGGCGGTTGGTGGTAGGCTGAAGGTATGCGGTGGGCTAACGAGGACTCTGCTGGCGAGAAGAATGGTGGCACGATTAGCGTATGATGCATATATTTTGGAGGGCCTCCATATCACGTGCGAGGACTCGGTGCTCCTGGGTCTCGCACAAAGAATGCATCAAAGCATTTCGATGAGGAAGCCACCCAGGGTCCTCGGGGTCGGGTGAGGGGCTGAAGTGGGGTGTCCTCCCGGGGAGATCTTTGTGTATGAGGTGGAGATGGAGGTGGGTGGGGCAGGGGCGCGACATCCCCACCGGGATCGCCCAGGAGTCCATAGCGAGCCTGATAATCGTGAGCTCATCCTCGTCAGAGGCTCATGTCGGGGTCGTAGACCCCCTCCAGATCGCGGGACACCGGTTTGTCCCTCTTAGCGGTCTCGGCACATGGTGCAACCATGCCCCTCATTGTCGTCGAGGGCACCGGCTCGTTGCATAATCCAAAGATGAGGAAAGGGTGCCCGGAAATTCATCTTAGGCGTCCGGTTATGGAGGATAGCATCCTCTATAGCTTTTGACACATCAAAAGGTATATCATGTATGATGGCATAGTTGAAGCGAGAACGCGCAGGCTGTCACTTCACACCACGTTCGTCATCGAATAAGGCGGCGTGATGATGATGCCCGGACAACAGTATAAAGGCCAAATGTTTGGCGCCAAGAATGGTTTTATGGCCCTCACTGTGATTTTCCACGCTTTTGACCGTGGTCAGGGCTTCGAATAACCTCGGGGTAGTCGAGGTGCTCGTGAAGCCGATCAAACGGCTCCGAAGGGACATGCTCTAGACTATAGTAACTATTGATCGACTCATGCCCCGAAGTCGACCAATGTTTGCCCTGCTTTCGGACTCTTCGGGGCGTGGGAGGCGAGATTAGCATAGAATTCTCGCACCACACTCATATTTCTTTGGATGAGGTGGGTTGCGCAGTGCCCCTGCATCCATGCTTAGCGTGGTCTTCTGGGAAAAATCATCAAGATTGGTGAAAACCCTTCTTTCCCCTTTATGACGATCCCGGTTCTTGCGGATGGTCTTAGAGCCGTCCAGTAGCCTACCCTCATTAACGAACCAGCGTGACATAAGTAAGTGGTCGGGTCCTCATTGGACCGACTCCGCTTGGTAGGCAATTTCTGCCTTTTGCCAGACATTAGGACCTAGAAGTCAAGTGGTGGTGGCACCAAATTGGTCACCCACTGACCTAGACCAAACAACAAACACCTAGCGTGCACCAAAAAAAACAAAACTACAAAGTGTACTAACGACCCGACATGTGACTCAAAACCCTAAAAGAGACCTAATATGACCCTAAACGTGAACCTATAAGACTCCCAGACCAACTGTGAATACAATGGTGACCCTAGATGGCTACACTAGTGCTAGAACCGAGTGCAGTGTGGTGTGAATGCAAGGGTCTCAGGGAACCAGTGTGTGATGGGGACGGTGAATGCAAGGTCGGAGGGCAATGTACGAGCCTCCGACCGGCGTGACAGGTAGCTCCGTGAGCGGTCGACATATGGTTGGTGTAGGGTTCGGGAAGTGGCGTGTGTCTGAAGTGAAGAGCAAATGGGCTGTTATTGGCCTTAAAACAGGCGCGTGCGGCGTTCGAACGCGTCAGCGACTTTATAGAGTGGGACTAAACAGCGTCGCGGCGTTGCGTCAGCGGCGTTAGGTATCAACGTGGCGACGTTCGGTTCTCGCAAAAATTAGCGTCGCGGCGTTGATATCTCCGCGTCAGCGGCGTTCGAGAGAAGTTTAAATTCAACGTGGCGGCGTTGTGAACTCCGCGTCGACGTTCAGTGAAAATCAGCGTCGCGGCGTTGGAAATCCGCGTCAGCGATGTTGGAAATCCGCGTCGCTGACGTTCGGAAGGTAAAATTGACGTGCGACGCGTTCCGAAGAAGAAGGTAAATTGGCGTCGCGCGGTCTGAAGGCTTCTAAAATTTCATTAAGTAGCCTTGGACACCAGAGACCACTCCCCTCTTGTAAATGGGACACTGCGGACTTGTAATGCTGCACAAAGCGTCCTCCCGGTACCTGCGTTCGCGTGAGTCCCCTGAAAGTAAACACAATAAGAAGCCCCGATTCACGGACAAAACCCGATAAACGATATCACTAAAACAAACAATAAAATGTCACTCCAGAGAAAAACTTTGGGTTGCCTCGAAGGCTGCTCCGTTTTGAGTCCATCTGAGCTCTACCAACTACGGATGGGTTTGGTTTCTTGCCCTCCATCCTTCTCTAAGAGCGATAGTTGTGCTCAATCAGCAACTTAATTTTATGATCATCCACAATCTTATTATTTTTTTGATTTTCTATTTTTAATTTTTTTTTTTGTTTCTGATGGTTCCTCTCAATTCATTGTTAGAATGAGCCGATACACTCATCCACCTCGAAATTTGGGATCGTCTTCTCATTTTTCAATTCTTCATGCATCTCACCCCATAAAGTCATCTCCCGGAAAAGTCTCTACAACCTCCTCTTTTACCTTTTCATATGATTCCGGAGAACTTGACTCTTTTCCTCACTGACTAAGTCTTAGTTTACGTATCATGTCCTCCACCTTTTGAAACTTCTCAAGTTCTTCATTACCTCTTAGTGATTTCTTCATTATAGCTCCGGTTTTCTTCTTCTGTATTCACCCCAAGAGTAGATGGCGAACTCTCATGTTGTCCTTCAAGGGACATTGTGGCCATATTCTGCTTGTTCATTCATATATTTTGCCCATGATTCTTACTATACTCATACTCTACTCTTCTTTGGTTGTTCTTTCTCAAATGTAAGTTAGTACCATAAGTGGCCATTGGAGCCATCTCTTCTTTCAAACTATCAGATAGTTGTATGCTGAATTTGAACATTAGCCCTTGTCAATTCCATGAATTGAACTTGAGATGTCACACATTAAAACAGACTCTTTTCATTTCAATTAATGCTGCCTCTAACTTTGTCATTCTCTCATGTGGAGGTTGACTTATCTCATTTGGATTAAAAAACTGAGGCAACCCAACTTGAGAGTAGTCCATTTCATCCATTGATCTTGAAAATTCAGGTTGTGCCATGGTAAATGCAGCTTGAGTTCTTCTTAATTCATCCATAGCTAACTACAGGCTTGATCTTTGGACTTGTGGAGATTGAAGAGTGTTTATAAGCTTGTATTCCATGAGGTGTTTGGGTGGTGGCTACATCCAAAATTATGATTGCTCAAGTATGGGGTACCTCCATATTGAGCATAATCCATTGATGCATATGGTTGCCATAATTGAGTTCGCACTTGAGTTGTCACTCTTCTTTGATGCTCATCAGTCAATTGCCGCATTCTTAGTTGCTGCTCAAGGTCAGCCAATGCATTTGTCAACTCGATGATAGGATCCATTGTGATTGAAATGCTATAAAACAAAAAATAAAATTCAAAAGTAAAGTGGACAAAAAGAAAAATAAAACAAGACTAACTATATCCAAAGTAGGTAAAGCTATTTCAAATCAATATTAATAAAAGCACCGATTCCCGGCAAGCGGTGCCAAAAAACTTGACGGGCGGCGTGGTGTGTATAATAACGCCTATGCGCAAATTGCACGCGTCGCCTCGGTAATATAATTATAAGTGAGTACCGTTCCCACGGAGAATTGGGTTACTAAGTACAGAGCTCTAATCTGGCACATGCTGTTTGGAGTGTTGGAAAATCTGAAAAATTCAAAGACACTAATCTAGGCATGCAGAATGGCTGTAAAGTATAGATTTCACCCTAAACAATGATGTATGAACCTCCTAACCCAATTGTCGATGGTGATTTCATCATGAAGATGGCGTTTGGACTAATGTATATTCGAATCTCTCTCGAGCATTCGCACACTACCCATAGAAAGGTTATCTTGCATCTTGCCTCAAACCATCATAACTAAGGATGCATTGAACCTATAAATCTTAATACACACCTAATCTCACTTATATCTCTATCTCATGATAATTAGATGGTAAATCATCCATGGTCTAATTTGCTCTCACTTCTCGATTTTGGAATCAAACCACAATTCATGCAAATATTGGCCCAAATATCCACAAGAATTAAGATCAAAATGAAATACTCAACATAAATATGAAATAAAACATCAATCAATAGAAATTAGGAGAGATTCATATAAACATGTCTTTGGCTACATCTAAACCCTAGGAAAACTAACTAAAACATAAGTGGAAAATGAAATACAACCATCAAAAGAAAGAAAAAAGGAAAAGGAAAGAGAGAAAAAAAAATTGGCATTGAAGCTCCCTTCTTCTCCTCCATCATCATCTTCTTCCTCAAGTGTTCTTCCTCTTCCAAGAACAAACCCTAGAAATCTCTCAAGAACAAGCCCTAGGTGTTTTTCCACCCAAAGGAGCTTGTTCTCCGTAAAAACGTCAAAAAACGTTGTCGTCCCTCGATCCCTACGGACAGGCTTTAAAATCCTCAGTATGGGCTCAAAATGGGCTAAAATCCATCAAAATCGACCCCTAACGTCGCGATGTCGTGCAGCAGCGTGACATCAGGATATACTCTGTTTACGCAGCGTCGCGACGTTGGTTCTCAACGTCCGGCGTTGCTGCAGTCCCACTGTTTTTGCTCAGCACGTGACCATAACTTTTGTCATCACAGACTCCGATTTGGGTGTTCTTGAGTGCAGATTGGAAACTCTTGAAGTACATAGAATCTATCCATATATGACTTGATGCAATGAGCTCATATGAGTTTCTGAAAACGTCAAAATGGTAGCCTCTCCTGCTGGGATTGCTGCAATGTTTGCTGATTTTCTTCAAGTTTGGAACTTGCATAACTTCTTTATTCGAACTCAATTTTGGTGTTCTTGGTATCCCTAAGCTCTTGGAAGTGTAGAATCCATACATATGGATTGATGCAATAGGAGCTCATGCTGATGTCTAGAAAATGTCAAGTGGGCGCCTCTCCTGTTGCTTTTGTAGCAGTTTTCCACCAATTTTGCAATTCCACCAAATGGATGACTTTGATCATAGGGTGAACTTTTAGAAACATTAGGGCACTTATTTAACATAAAACACTAGAAAAACTAACTAATGCATAGGGATAAAATGAGTATTTAGATACTCATCATCAGACCTCCACAATCCCTAAGCTACGTGTAGCCTATGCAAAGCAGCTGTTGCAACCCTGGCCTCGACAAAGTCACCTTGATCAAAGGTTGGTGGTGCCTGACCATCACCTCGTGGACGACCTCTACGTCCTCTCCCGCGACTAGCCATTTACACATGTCAAATGGAAACAATGTTATTTTAAATGAAGTATCTCAAAGGGTGTAAATACATCCTCGAGACACTATTCACACACCGAAATTTTTTTTTTTTTGTACCACATCAAGGCATTCATAGTAAATGCAAGGTAGACATTCTATACATTAAGTCATACACAAGAAAATTTTTAAAATTTTTGTACTCTTTTTTTTTTTTTTGAACAATACTTCATGAATAATGTTACGAAAGTGCCTGACGATTACCTTTGCGCAGTCGAGGTTTGTGCCTTTCTAGCGCTACGGCGTGCGGAGTCACCGCACAACTCGAGTCGCAGCGCGTATCCGCGCGCATGTCACCTTTATACGGTGTGCCTAGTCGCGCATGCTAAGTGGCCCGGTCGCAGCCGCGACTGCCTGGTGGCGACCTGAAATGGGATCGCAACTGCGGATTTCAGCCCTTGCCGAAGAGCGAGCCGGTGGGAACCTCAAAACGGGTTCGTGACACTAATTCCAATAGGCTAGGTCGCGACCTCAAAACGGGGTCGCGACACTAATGGCCAGTGTCTCTCTGCGACGCCAAAAACAGGTTGTGACATATAAAATTTCCTATTCCCATGGCGGTGCGGCATGAGTGGTGTCGCGACAGTCAACTTAATCGAGGTCGCGACGCCAAATGCCCAGTGTCCCCTGCGACACCAAAACTTCAAGTCGCAAAGCCTGTCGCAGCCTAGCCAGGTTGCGACCTCAAAGTTATGTCGCGACCTCAAGCCTAGTCTAGCCATGTCGCGACACCAATTTTGGGTCGCGACACCAAAAATGCCCACAGAGGCGACCAGCCGTCGCGCGATGCGCGTTGCGACCTATAATCTACCCGGGTCACAACATGAATTTCATGTCATGACCAAGGACCAGCCAGTCCAACCTCAGCCATGTCGCGACACCGAAGGATGTCGGCGCCAGCTCCGCGGTCAGTCGCGACACGAGAATGTCGCGACCTTGCCCCTCAGCCCAAGTCGTAGGCGTGCTAAGCTCTTGTCGCGCCTGACTCTTGGCCAACCGCTTCAGTCCGTGTGTGCATGCGTGCACATCAGCGAGCACCCACGTCGCCCCACAATCGTGACACCTGTTTGTGTCGCGACCGGGGCATAAAAATGGCGATAGCCCCTCCATTGGTCCCATTTTGCACTTTTTTCCTCTTTGTTCCACCTATTGTAAAACCATAGAAAAGAAAATTCTTCTTTTTTTTTCATATCCTTCAGTAGCCTCTACAAAACCTTCTACTTCTAAGATGCAGAGCCTAAACCACTGCTATTTATATAATTTAAATTTTAATAGTTTAATTACAACTCCTTTTCTTATGCAAAAACTAGATAATCTTCCAGAATTCCACAAAACACAATCTGTTCATATTCAAAAGCTGAGCAGTCGAAGAATTTCCTTTCTTTTTTTCATTTATTTACAGACCATTACACTATAATTCCCTCAAACCCAAACCTTAGAGTTATATTTTCTCAACCCAGTGTTCAACATTTTTATATATGCTAATTACGGGCACTTTAAATCTAATTCAATCACACATCACAATTAATTCATAAAATGCACAATGGATGCATGATCTAACCCGTTTCCCATCAAGCCCTAGGCTGATACTAAGCTATACCAAGTTGTGATGCTCTTATACCTTAATGACCATGGCCTAAGCCCCAGTCCCTCAAGCGCCAAATTTTCGTGTACTATGCTCTGATACCCGTATTTGTGAAGATGGTATCGAGAACTAAAGCTTATGGATACGAGCCGAGCTCCTAGGTATTCGTATACTAAGCTCCCCAGCCGTGTTGTGGCGCCCCGGAAATCTCGGGGTGTCTAGTTGACCAATCGTCGACTGCGGAAACTTCGTGTGTCTCGTATCATGAGACCCATGCGTAATTAAAATGACTGATAGGGTCCGTAAATACATACTCATAAAATGTATATTTTATGCAAAAAGGAGTTAATTTAATTTGTTTTGATTACAAATTATCCAAGCGGGTCTTTTACCCAGAAATTTTGCAAATACATAACAAGGCCATATATGGTTCTTGATCTCTAAGACCTCGGATGTGTCCATCTGAGTGAACCTTGAAATTCACTGAAATAATTTTTCCCTCGATAGGGTGACGATGCCGTGATGTCCCTACGGGGATACTCCCTTCAATTAACAATGCGTGGCACACCACATTTAAGTAAAACATACAAGTTCCTACTGAATGTCTATATGTTATGGATGAGAATGTGACCCGCCTCCGTATCTTGAGCCCACCAGCCTGACTCCCTCACGCATACCTAAGTCAGAAGTATGAGAAAACATTGTTTCAAAACAAAGGTTTTGTTCTTGAAAACATAATACCAATTTAGATAAAAATTCTATTAGACAACCCTCAGAATTGAATTGTTGGGTAACTTTTCGTAACAGTCATGGGCCCTCCTCCTAGATGAACTTGTTGGACAACTCTCCAAGGCAATTCTTCGAAAAATTTTCCTTTGAAATTCCTTTCACAACCATTTTCTTTTTCTTTCATGTCATGCACTCACACCTATTACTTTAGGTTTCCTAGTGCATATGAAATGCAATATGCCATTTCACAAAAATTCATGCTAACATATCAATCATGCATATATTAACAAAATTCACATACTAACCACATGTTATTTATTCATAGTAATAACATAAAATTAGCTCATTGGCTGCACCACAATCCCGGCAAATTCATCTTGGAGCGCGAGAAAACATCACACAACATCTTGCTTGAACTAACACCTGGCGACAGCCCATTCCGCGGTGGTTCGGAATGTGTCAAAACGCTCCCAGGGATTTCTTCCTTTCATTGAGTCTTTTGGAACTAAAAACCTACACGACCATTCCGGGCTAAGACATCCGCAACCATTAAATGACTTTTAGCCAAAAGAATAAATCAAGTAGGAGAATACCCTGCCTCTCGAGTTTGTGAACTCCTGACTCGGTCTTAGCAGCGAAGCTAGGCGTGAGGGATCAATATCTCTTCTCGCTTTGTCGTCGATCCGATCATCTGAAAACCTAGAGAGAAGGTAGACTCTCTCTCTCTAGATCATTTTCTTCTACTCTTCGTTTGGTGCCATACTCTTTCTCTCCCGACCCGGTTGGGGAGAACTTGAGTGAAGGACTTGTCACCACCGTGCATGTCAACCCTTCATTGGTTGACTTGGATTTCACCTTATCCCTTATCCATCTAACATAGATTTCCACCTAATCACATGTTGCCATGTGTCTCTCATGGGTCCCATTTGAGCTCATGTTTGACCCATTCTGCTCAGGACACGTGGCACCTCTTGAGCCACTCTGAAGTGTGTGGTGCCTCGCCTCTATATGCCTCGAAGAATGTAGGCTCAGCTATCTCGGAATTGACCGAAATTCGATGTGGTAGCTAGAATTTCGTGAGGCGATTCTAACGGTGGTCGTTTCGTCATCAGGATCTAGAAAAATCAGTTTTTGCCGAAGTACGAGTTTACGGCTTTTTAGAAAATTAGAATTTTCTCAGGTTTTACAAATCTAGAAAATTTTCGGTTATTCGATCGAAATTACCATTTTACCCTTCATCCAAGAATTTGGATTTTCTGGGGTTTCACAAGCCATGAGCGTGAAAAACAAGGGCAATGTTTTGTGTGGAGATAATTCCACAAGTGTCCATTCATTTAGAAATGGATGAAATTCAAAGCATTAACGCATTTTCAAGTTTTTTTTTTTTTTTTACATTTTCAAGTAGTTAAAATGGGTACCCCACATAAGTTGTAATCATTAATGATCAATTTTTTTTAACTAAAATATTTTTTAGAAAGTGACCCTCTATACTTAGGTATATATGAAATTAAAATTCTTTTGAAATATTTTAAGGACGATTTGATGTGTTTCTTTTTCTTTTTACATATTTCTATTTTTGTTATAAATTTTTTGAGTCTGTCAAAAAAATAAAATAAAATAGGTTTTGTAATTATGTAAGAAAGAATGATGTTCTTTGTATAATTATTTGTTATCTAATTTTGAAGTGATCTACATCTGTTTATTATTATTATTATTTATTTTATATTTTTTCGAGAGGACAAAACATAATGACGGTAAGTTGATGTTCTTCAAAATAAAGTCTTTCATACCCACCTCTCAAGTCTTTCCCCTGAAATTTCAGGCGACCTTCCTAGCTCCTACCTTCTTCCATACCTCCTTGAACTTTTCTCAACAAATAGCTTAATTAAATCCTAAGCTATACCACCTCCTAACTTGACCGAAATCAAGCTTACAGATCTCTATATCTTCTTGAAACAATATAGTTTCATAAACACCAATTATACACATCTAATGCAAATAAATTATACATAACATAATTAAGAAGGAGACAAGCAATTGATTGTATATAATAAAAGGATATCCGATCAAATGGACAAATCCAAAAAGTTAAAAGGCAAAAAAGGTAGAAAAAAAACATCTTTTCAAACAAAAATGTACATAAAAATATTGCTATAATGTGGTGAATTTGTTTTACACGTTCAATGGTATTTTTGTTTAAAATAGTAAGATCATTCTTGCAAATATTTTTAGGATTTGTCCATTTTAATCCAACTTCTCTATAATAATATACAAAAAGAAACAAACTAGGTTTCTGATTATAAAAAATTAAAATATAATAGCATTAAACAAAAAAAATAACTTTTATTTTGTGTTTCTATAAACATAACAGAAAAAAAACTATTACTTGTTATTCAGGAAAACAAAAATAGTTTATCATCCTTTGAAAAATAAATAACATTCCCATGCTGAATGCGGTTTTGAAAATTAATCTTAAAACCACATTTGATGAAAATTAACCTTAAAATTGTGAAACCCTAGAAAATCCACGGTTTTGGATAAAGGGTAAAATAGTAATTTCGGCTGAAAAACTGAAATGTTTCTAGATCTCGGATGATGAAACGGACTTCTCCGTTGAAATCGTCTCGCGAAATTTAGCTACTACGTCGAATTTTGTTGGATTCCGAGGTAATCAGGATTTCACGTTTTTTGAGACGTGGGGTGTCGGATGACATGTGGAAAGGTTTAGGGATCTCACCTTGGCACCCCAAAGTGACACTTGGCAGGGCCATGTGGTACACCTTGAAGGAATGACTCACAATTAGCCATGTGTGGGAAATGAATCCCATGGCTCACATTGAGCCATGTAGGTGATGATGTCATAAAAAGGAAATAATGAAATAAGGAATAAAGATGGAAATTTGAGGGCCACACATTTGGCTTGAGGAAAGGAGAAGAAAACTTCCTACTCTTGACCCATACGGTCAATGACCATCAAAATGGGAGAGAAAATGCCAAAGGAGAAGAGAAAATGAAAGGGAAATGAGATGAGAAATAAGAAAAAGAAAAGAAAATCAAAAAGGAAAGAAAAGAAGGAAATGAGGAAAGAAAATAAGGAGAAAACAAAAAGAATTCGTAGAGAGAAAAGAAAGGAAAATGAGAAAGGAGGAAAGGGAAAGGGAAGATTTCCCGGCTTTCGGACGGTCGAAGTTCGACAGTTCGAGGACTAAAGTTGGTGCACGTAGCACGATCTACGTGTGGACACCAAAAAGTTGGAGTTCGACAAACTCACGAGGTGGATATTTTCCCTCTTTTGGTTTTACTTTGCTTCAAAAAGTATAAAATGGTAGGGGTTGCTTATGGGAGGCCATGAGAGGCCATGTAATTTAGTTCCAAGACTTGGGACTAAGGGGTATGGATTTCATGATTGATTTCACACAGTCATGGACTGTGGGAGTTAGGGTTTGAACTAGAGACTGAAAGTTTCTAGGTGTTATGGTTGTTTGATGTGATGATAAGGATTGGAACCAAATTGGTTCATGTTTGTGAAGGGACGGTGAGGTGCCCTGCTAAATGGTCCAAGGTTTGTGACCTAGTTGTGTGTTATTGCTTGTTTGAATAACATGCAGTGTATGAATATGTTATGTTGATGCATGCTATTTGATGTGTTGACATGGTTTGCATGGAGGTAGATTATATGTATAATTCTAATTGTCCATGGTATGTGAATGTTTCATGTAGTGCTCATTCATACATGTAACATGAAGGAAAATGCATTGGCATCATGCATTTCTTATGCACGGTCACATCGCGTCAAGTCGAGTGTGGGTGCAGGGTATGGTTTATTCACCAGTGTTGGTAAATGGGTCGTGAACTTGGGAAAAATGGGACAAAGTCCAAGGTAGAGAGTCACGAGTGTGTAAAATGATCAAAAATGATAAATTACATGTTTTAGGCGAAGACAGGATTGGGAATTAGATCCCCCAGGGTTGAAAGTCTCAAACATTATTACGGTTGACACTTAGATCCCGGTGATGTAAGTTCTTGAAAATGTTGAAAGGCGTCGTGCGGTGTAAACCAGAAATCCATTGGCCACAAAGAAAGAAAAGAAAATTAGGTTTTGATAAATAAAATTGGAGGGTTGTCCAATGGTTTAGTAATGGTGTCAAACACCGATGACTTGTTTTATTCACAATAGGCATTCCAAGTGTGAGGGAGTCGGTTGGGACTCGGGTGGTGAGCATGAGGGGTCGCATCTCATGCATGACATAGGCATTCAATATAATAGTGAATAATTGTATGGAATGTGATTGATTGTTTATATATGCCATTACACATGCATTTTAGGTGGGGAGTAACCCTCGTAGGAGATTATCACTACTAGGCTTTGCTCACCCCGTTGTGGGACTGCTCGGTGCGGGAGTATCGGGGAGGCAGGCGCTCACTAGGCGACTTTTGAGGAAGAAAGTCGAAATGTGGCTTTGAGTAAATATTTTTGTAAAATATGTATAAATACTGCAAAGCAGGCATGAAACTATTATAATATAGTTGAATATTTTCTGATGAGTATGGATGTATGGGCCTGACGTGACCATGATTACTAATGTATGGGTCTCATGATATGAGACACACAGGTTTTCCGCAGGTTGACGGTGGTCAACGGGACCCTCGGATAGGGGCGTCACAAAAATGGTAAATACATTTTTAAAATTTCCTTAAAATTGTGGTTGGAGAATACGGTTTTAAGGTTAATTTTCAAAATCACAGTTGATGAACAATGTATGAACCCAACCATTGACCTTGATTATATGAGCCTCCAATAATTAACACGGAAGAGTAGTTAAATATTCAGCAATTATTAAATGTCATCAATTAAATTAGAATATTAAGAGAACCCATCATCAAGGAATTAAAATAGAATAGCGATAGTCAATGAAACTCATACAGTAAATCAACACAAGCCCATGAAAATATTATAAAATATAGGTTTCTATAAAAAAAAACAAAAACATTTAGATACAATATGTAGCTGACATCATGCATCATATCACATATAGTGTCATTAAATGATAAATATACAGTGATTACAGTGCTTGTGAGCAATAATATCAAATAATAAATAAATTGAAAAAGCATGAAAAACCATTTTCTCGACACCTGAATCTAAATCTCCACAATTGGTGGTCAGTCTCTTCTCTCCTCCCTCGTCCAGGACCATCCTCCTTTTCCCCCAATTTTACCACCTCCCCACCCCTCCTCTTTGTATTCGTCCTCCCAAGATAAAGAAAAATAATAATAATAAATTAAAAAAAACTTCCACCCAACCTTTGTCCCCACTATCTCATTCTTTCAAGAAAAAGAAAATAATAATAATAATAAAAAAATCTTCCATCCAGTCGTAATGCCCCACTATAGCGTCCTTCCAAGAGAAAAGAAAAAAAATGGGTTTGGCTTGAGCTTATATAAGTTTAAGCTTTTCAACCATTGGATCAAAATATTTTGGCATCTTTTTTATGGACCTCATACCTAAAAAAGTAATAAGAATCCAGATCTAACGGTAAAAAACTTTAACTTATATAAGCTCGAGCTTACTGTAACTCTTCCCAAAAAAATATGTTCTTTTGAGAACATTCTTTTCCAAAAGGGAGGTGGCCCTTTGGATGGTTGCCATGTGGGGCCTCCACAGGCTCCCATCTCCATATCAAGCAGGCAAATCTGATTTTTCTTCTTAGTGGTCACTATGACAACTTATGATCAAGTTTACTCACTCATCATATATATATAGGGTATGTTTTTGAAGAGCTTATTTATAATTTATTTGAGCTTATTTTCTTTGATAAAATTATAGGTGTTTATAAAAAAATATTGTCTTGGAATCACTCATGTTTGGCTTTACTCTACCCTCTCGGTCTGTTTCACTGAAGGTACTTTATATATTACATTATAGTACTTTGTTTTTATTTGATTTAAAGCTGTACAGTATGTTCATCCCACATCCCTTTACCACTTGAACCTAGGCCTCGAGGTTTATGTGAACAAATTGATTAAAAAATAGTTTTGGGTTGTTTTCTCTTGTTGAGGTGATTGGTAATCAAAGGGTTCGGTATGTTTCAATTATGACTTGATTACTCTTGGTTGGAATTAGAAGAATTCATTTTCAAAGTAGGTCGCAAAGTCCTCCTGTGTATATGCGAGGGGGTAAAATAGTAATTCAGACGCTGATTAATTTACAATCTTTTAAATTAAACCAAGTATTATTATTAAAGAATAAATAACAGAGAAATAAATTAATATGGGGAAAATCTTTTTGAAAACCGACCACAAATCTTATGTACATTAATAAATGCAAACTTTAGGAGAAAAAAGTCTCCCACGCTATATTTTTACTAAATTATAAAGGGATATAAGAATTATAGAGGACATAATAATATATAAAATAAAATAACTAAATAAATATCTTTGTGCACAATACGTTGATATTAATTATTTAGAATATAATAGAAACCTATATTGTGCATGAATGGATATAAAACAAATTACAAATAAAATTTTGGGGAATGACCACGGGGATTTTCCCAAAAAAGTGGCATAATATTGGTTTTTATACACAATATGTTTTGCCATTTGAATCTCTCATATATATACTAGTAAAGAGTCGCAACAAGAAAGATAGAATACTCAATGCCGTACCCAGAAACTGACACAATCACCGTCGAAACAAATTGAAATGAGTAAAATTACAAAAAAAACAAATTAAAAATTCAAATCTATGTGGAAGAGTCACTCTAATGAGAAATAAAATTATAGAAAGACAAATATGTGAAACCCCGAGAAAATCTAATTTTTTACGAAAAGGCAAAAATGGTAATTTGATTGAATCAGAAATTTTCTAGATCTGGATAATGACGGACTTCAGATTTGGAATCGTCTCGCAAAATCTAGCTAACACATCGAATTCCGAGACAGTCGGAATTTTACGTTTTTCGAGGCACAGAGTGTCGGGTGCCGTAAAACGGTTCGTGAAAGACATGTGATGTGACAAAAGTCACCTACTACATGTACTCATGTGACACATGTTGCATGAGTAGATAGATGAGGAAATGAATGGCCTAGATTGTGCCAAGTGTCAAAAATCAAGAAAATGGACACATTGGGAATTAAATGAAATGTTAATGAGATAATAAGACAATGAATAAATTGTGTATTTATCAAACAAAAAAGAGAAAAACGTGCGGGGAGAAGAACAAACATGCAGTAGGTTGCTGGTTGTGATTTTAGAGAGAGAGAGAGCTCTTTCTCTCTAGATTTCCCGTCGTCCGGATAGTCAGTTGGCTTGAAACTAGAAAGTAAAGTTGTTCTACACAGCGGGCGAGGGCTGCAGCGTGGACACCAATTTGGTGGAGTTCAAACAACTCGAGAGGTGGGGATCTTTTCCTACTTGTGTTATTCTTTGGCTAAGAGCCATGTAAATGATTGAGGGATATTCAGGAAATTTGAATTAGTCTTGTTTTGGGGTCTCAAAACATTTGAGCAAGTGGAGAAAATCCCATTGTTGTGTTTGTGAACAGTACCCCAGCCCGAGGGTTTCAATTCACGTGAATAATTAGGCGTGATTTTTAGTGTGAATTTTTATATTGAGTAATTCAAGAATGGTGCTTGATTGGTTCAATTAGCCCATGTGAGCTCATTTTGGTGTTATTGATTGAGGGAATCAAATAATATGAATTATGAGATTAATTGTGTTAATATATGCATGTAAATATATTAGCATGAATGAAAACTAAAGGATTATTAACTAGGAATTAATATATTAATGTGTATACAGAATTAAATGTGTAACATGATGTAGATATATAAAATATAATTATTGTGTAAATATTGGAAATGAATTGTAATTGGCTCAAGTGAGATAATTTTGATGTCATGGTGTAAGATTAATAACATGTGACATGTTATCAATTGCAATTAATATATGTGTGTAAATGATGTGTTGGATCATATGGTTTGAGGGGCCAGCGCAATGCATTTAATATGGAACAACCTAGAAATTAAGATTGTGATGCACGGCATGAAAATGAAAATGATGTTTTCTCGCATTGGCAGGCATCAAGTGAAGTCGGTGAGGACTAGAGACACGGGATTATGTAGACATTTCTGAAGTAGGATCATCATGTCATGAGTGTGTTTATGTTGAATCATTGCATGTGCACTTAGGTGGAAGTAACCCTGCCATGGGAGTTTTCACTACTAGGCATTGCTCCACTGTCAGGGATCTCTTTGAGCACGGGGAGGTATGCAGAGTGGGCCAGGCTCACTGGAGCACATTTGAAGAAAGATGTTGGGTTAATAAGCACAGTACATTCATTTTTGTATAACATATATTTATAATTTAAATTTTATATATGCTTTGAGTTAAAGTATTGTAATAACTCTTGAACTATTGGTATATAGTTGATGTAATTTTGATGAGTATTGGTGTATGGAGCCCAAATGATTTATAATTTTTATTCATATGTGGACCCGGTGTGGTTGTTGTGAATTTAGGACGGAGTTGCAGCATGGTTGGGACATGTTGTGATGCAGGTAAAGCTCCCAGTACAAAGGAGACTTTGCAGGTTTCGATTAGTGGTGTTTGGTTACGGAGCATCCCACGAGTATTCGTGAGGTTGACGGGTTGTCAACAAGGACCCCCGGATAGGGGCGTCACAAAATAAATTGGTGATTTAAGGAAAAAAAATGGTTAAAAAATTAACCCTCCTTATTAAGGAAAAAGGGCCTTAGAAGAGAGCACTTACAGAAAATAGGAGGGCTAAGTTTCAACTTTAAATTATTGTTTTTAACTATTATTTGAAAAATAAAAATATATAAATTATATAAAATACATAATATTATTTTTATATTTAGATAAAATAAGTAAACAAAGTAGACATGAAGATATCTTTGTTACTTATGTATGGATTAAATATGTGTTTCTACTATTAATTTAATAAAATATAATAAAAATCAAATAATATGTCAAAAATAAAGCAGATTAAATGCTATTCTATATATAAAAGATAAAGAATAAATAAATGAACAATGTATGGGAAGTGGGAAAGATTCTAGAAACTTGGAGGGCCTCTCAGATGTGGAAGGATTCAAAAGTTCGAAGAAGTCCACACTTATGTGGAAGGTATGGAGAGTAAGGGGATTATCCTGGGAACTACAAGAGACCTCTTGTAAATACATGTACATAGTAGAGAATTCTAGAACTCTCTTGATTTGTAAAAAACCTTCAAAGGTTCTACACATTTCTATATGTGGCTATAAATATAGATGGTGGCCTCATTTGTTAAACCACTAAAGTTGAGAGCTTTCTCAAAACATTGTATAGAGTTCTTCCTTCAATAGAGTTTATTTCTTCCAAGTGTTCCTGCCATGAGTTCTTTTTTAGCATCTAAGCCATGGGTGAAAATTTGAGCATGTAAACAGTAGTGGGAAGCTGACTTAGCAACATTCAAGGAGCAAGTTGTCTAAGTGCCGTATAGAAGCTAAGCGGAAAGACTAAGTTTGTGACATGTTGGTTTGATGATTAATCCAATGAGAAAAAAGAAAAAAAAATAGAGAAATTTTTTTAAGAAAATGACAACAAGAGAAGCCTTTAGGGCCACTTAAAGTCTAAGTTTTAAATTAAGTTACTTTACCGACTAATTTTTATGGACTATCGTGGGAGAGAAATCACTTCATGGAAATTTGGTGTTCTCTGTGCGTATCATGAGAAAACATCTTTATCTCCTTTTGTAATTGATTGAATTGACTCTCCTTGGTACCTTCCCCTTGCCTTCTTCCTCGTTTTTTCTCGAGAAAATGGAAATATCTTAAATCTTCGCTACCTCACGCCTCATAGTCACGAGCTAGGAGTCAGGCCTTTTGTTCTGATTTTAGAATTATTTTGTTCTCAACAATATGGAGAACACTTTTAATTAAAGGAAAGGCATCAGCCGGTAATATGACATATTTTATCTCAATGTGTTTAAAAATAGCCCAGTAGCCATTTAGGTTATTTTCGAAAATACTAAGTTAAGGAAAATTATATTATTTATGTTTTAGTTTTAGTTTTCTAAATAAAAATCTCAAAAAAAAAAAAATTTATGAACTTACATATTTTTAAATTATATAATTTTATATATAGGAACCTGTGATATAAGCGACCTTGAAGTCTGGAATACGTCTATCCATACGGGTCCAGTTGAAACTATCTTTCTTCAATAATTCCGTCAATGGCCAGGTTATGCTGCCATATTGTGCTACAAAATGGCGATAATAACAAATTAATCCCAAAAAACCGCGCAATTCTTTTAAGGAGTGAGGAATGGGCCAATGTAACATCACCTAGATTGGCCGAATTTTCAGTTCTTGCTATTATCAAAGAGTTGTTGTGATTCCAGAAGCTGCAGTACATGACTAAGATGGAGCTGGTGCTCTTCAGGAGTGTGATTGTATACCAAGATATCATCAAAGAAAGGCAAAACAAATTTTGCAAACATTTGCACACCTCATTCATAAGAGGCTGAAAGTAGCGGGGGCATTGGTAGTCGGCCAGGCATGACCACGAATTCATAATGGCCTTCAATACGTGCGAGCGAGTCTTGTGAATGTCATTTGGTTTGTACGAATGCGGTGATAGCGAAGCGAAGGTCTAGCGCGAGAAAATAGAAGCTCCGTACAACTCATCAAAAGCTCATCAATAAAGGAGCAGGAAACTTATCGGGGTATGGCTTTGTTGACGGCGTCATAGTCGACCGCAGAAATGAGCTCCCACCCTTTTCAGCGTACTACAGAGAACGCCAAACAGGCAGAATTTGGTGCTAGGTTGTATAATGTCGGCAGTCAACATTTCTTTCACCAGATGCTCAATTTCAGCCTTTTGAATCTGTGGGTAACGATATGGCCGCACATTAACAGGGAGTGTACATACCTGACTGTAATGTGATGACATGTCCCTGGTACGTAGAGGTGGCACTCCTGGAGGAGATTGAAATACATACTGAAATTGATCTAGGATCCTCTAAATAGGTGTAGGGGGACTGACTTCTAAATAGGTCTAGGATCCTATTTGACCTAATTCAACGAAGAAACCTTCACCGGTTTCTCGTAATGCCTTCCCACATGGCTTTTAATGAAACTAGGGAGGTGCTAAGAGTTTGGTCCCCTTGGAGAATTACCAACACTCCTCCCACTTGAAAATTGAAATCTCATTAAGAGCGTCTTCCAGTTTACTTGCATGCCCCCCTAAGGATTCCAACCACTGCATCCCTAAAATAATGTCGGCACTGCCCAAGTCAAGGGGCAAAAAATCCTACACTCTCTATATATTTTTAAGAGTGAAGGAACCTTCCCTATAGATGTTTTCACCTTTCACTGCCATGCCTGTGCCCATCAACACCCCATAACTAGTAGTGGCTTGCAAAAGGTATCCCGATTTACGAATCCAATTTTGCGAAATAAAATTGGTGGCTCCACAATCCCGATCCTTAGTAACGACTTCTTGATGAGCAATTTTCCCCTTTTTAGCAATTGTTTTTTAGGGCTGATAAGCTACCATTGAATTCTGAGACAACTCTCATGATCTAGGTCCGCTACGGCCTGGCAACTCCCGATATCAAGAATTCTTACGGTGGCAGCGAGAACTTAAATCACATTGAAACAAATGCTTTTCGATCTTCTTTGCAATTATGCATCGAAGGGGCTTTTTGTGATTTGAAGGAATTTCTTTGGCCGTGGGACGAGGCGAGACGGAAGGGGAAAGTTCAAATTAGGGTTTGAAGGGGGGTGTTGGTCGAGTCTTGTGGGTGGGTATGGGTTTAATGAAGGGGAAACCAGCCTATGTGTAAATGGGTTGGCCTTAAATTGGGTGGAATGGGCCAATGGCTAGTATGAATGGGATAGGCCTCGCGGTCCAGGAAGAATAGACGAGTGGGGAATTTGGGCCATGTTCCTCTGCGGTAACCTTGAGCTGTTCTTTGGCTGTACGCATTCAATCTTCAACTTTCCGGCCCGAATTTCATCACCTCCCAGATGGTCAGCCGGCCGTCATTCTTACCTCGACTCGATATACGGTTTAAGGCCATTAATGGAGATGTGCTCCTCTTGGATACGCTCTTACCTGACCTCTATTGCTGTGCTAGACTTTGAAGGCTGTAGGTAATCGGCTGAACCATCTTGCCGGAGCGATAGAAATTATTCACAAAGGGTGCCTTCTTGTGTACATCGGGAGGCCTTCCTATCTGGAGCGTGTTTCCAGCTTCGCCCGGTATAGTATGGGTTCTTTGCAACCAACTTACGTTCTTCCGTCATCCCGTGCCTAGGAAAAATGTCGCTCGGGCAAAAAATCCATCCTGCGGGTTCGACCTTGAAGATTGGCATCTCAAAGCATGGTATGAGTGCTTCTATCATCTTTCTTCATTGTGATGTCGGTCGCTTATCTTCGATTGGTTGAAGGCTCTCTTCTGGCATGGAAACCTTCTTTGGTTCTTCGAGTAAGGTAGATCCTACTCTATGGAACTTTCTTGAGCCCTAGCGAGTTTCTTGGTTTTGGCCCTCGAATGAGACCCTTCTCCTTCTTGTTCTCCGTGTAGCCCACTTTCTAGGTTTTCGATTTACATAACATCTGCTCCATCCTCTACGGTAGTGATAATTTTTCAACCGCAGTCTGCTTTTCTTCAAAGAGGACCCAATCTTTGCAAATCCCCTTTCATCGAAGCCATCTCTCCATGAGCGTCCTCATCTTCTCCTCCATAACTTTGATTCTTCCTCCCCAATTTTTTGTAGCCATGTCGGTCCCCAAACCACGATTGCTGCGATGCAGATGATAGGATTCTCAATTGAGAATGGAGTGGCGGATTATGCGTACGAATCGGGAGGAAACAATTCGAAACTCCCGTCTCCACAGATCTCACACTCACCACAAGCGTCCTGTAGGCACACGGAGCTCCTACTTGACCAAAACTCAAAATAAGCCGACAAATATTCCCTCCTTGCTCTTACACTTTGGGGCCCCACGTCCTTTGAATATGTCCAAATGAATAGGGGGTCTATCACTTAGCTATTGTGCAAATAGTGAGGAACCGGAGGGGTTATAGAATCTAGTAGATATGGAAGCTACAAAATGGAGAGGTTGAGATCCAGTGGTCATAATAAATACACTTTGTTAGTTTGGTACTAAAGTATTGCGATAAATGTTGAACACTTGATGTGGAAGCCATTAAGAAAGATAAAAACTAAGCGTGTTTGTTTTTCTGGCTGAATGCTGAAAGCAAATTGCTTTCATTCAGCCATTGTTTATTTTTACTCAAACTGCTGAATTTTTTAAAAAATGCATTTGAAACAAAAAAACAAAAAAATTAGCTTTCCATTCGAGAAAAAGCCATCAGCCCTCGTGCGTCTCCTCTTATCCCTTTTGGATCGAAAACTCTTCGAACTCCTTCCCGTTCGAAAACCTCCATATTCTGCTTGCACTTTTTCTCCTCTCATCTCCTCTTAGTCATACGTAGTCTTCGATGAAAAAGAAAAAAAGGGAAGAATTCGACACTCTTCGGAACACCGTTGAATCGGTGGAGGTTCGAATATCCAGTTCCGGATCCAGCAGAAAAGAAGGATCGAGCAACAGCAGTAACCGGAGGGCGGTCGGATCGAGCCGGCAGGGGTCGGACCAGGCGGCGACGCCGGCGAACAGTATGAAGGAGGACATGGTTGTGGTGAATGAGGAGAAGGGTATTTTCGGGATGGTGGATTTGATGAGAGCGGCGGCGGAAGTGCTCGGAAATGGGAGCTTGGGATCGGCGTACAAGGCGGTGATGGGCACCGGCGTGGCGGTGGTGGTGAAGAGGATGACGGAGATGAACAGGATAGGGAAAGAAGGATTCGTTCGAGACTCAGGTGGCGGGCGACCTGCAACACCACAAAATGTCTTTGACCTTAAGCTTTTTCTTTCCTTTTCTTTCTGCTTTTTTTTATTTTTTATTTTTTATTTTTGTTTTATGATTTATCTACGTTGGCATGTTCCTCATCCCTCTCTCAACTCCCAAACAAAATATGAATTCATACGAATCGAGAAAATACAAATTTTGTCGAACAGCTTTTATCATGGTGTGAAATGTGATGTTAAATATTAGTATCCAAATATAGTGGCTTTAGATATTTGAAAATTTGTGCTTAAATTTTCATGTTTTTCTTTAGATATATGAATATGCATTTGAATTATTATATTTTTAATTTAATTAAGATTTGTGATTTTAGCTTTTATCATGGTATGAAATGAGATATTAAATATTGACATCAAATGTAATATCTTTAGATATTTGAAAATATGTAGTTAAAATTTCTTAATATATTAAGCTGTTAAGATGTTAATTTTTAGTTTGTAAAAACAAACAACAATCATAATAGAATAAAATGTTAAAACAAAGCGACTTATCTTGTCTTTATTAAATGCTTATTGATGATAAAGCTGAAAAAGTTCTATTCGACATTAAGTAAAAAAACAAATACCTTAGGTGATTACAAACATCATTTGCCTTAATCAAAAACATCATTTGCATAAAAGAATCTTCAGAGTGATTACATGATAAGAAACTTGGAGTCGACCTAGCCGTTCCTCTGGGACCTATCAAAGAATAGCAGTTCCATTGACGGGTGAAGTTTGCCATATTCGCAGATCTACGGACATGCCTAAACTGCACATGTCTAAAGAGCTTTGCCTTAGCTTTACAGGTGGGACCCATTCTATTCCCTTTTCCCCTCAAGCCTAGGGCTTAAGCCGCCTCCATGCCTTACCCTTATCAACAATCTCTCTTCCCCTCTCCGATTTTGTTTTCCATGGTTAATCTTTTCCCTCTATTTTGCATCCTTCATCCTCCATTCTTGCTTTCTGAATCTCGATCATCATCTTGAAATCTTAACTCTTATCACTTTCTTTGTCTCTTCATTCATTTAATCCGATACCAACCCTCACATGAGTTTTTGCATGTTTGCATGTTCTTTTTTTTTTTTTTTGATTGGTAAACAAATATATTAATACCAAAAGGAGCAAGGACCCCGAGAGGGTATCTGAGGCGAGAAGCAGAAGCCCGACCAAAAGAAAGATCAAAAGCAGCAAAAACAAAGCGACCTGATACGATGCTAGGGAATGCGAAAATATCTCTCTAACAAAGGGTGTTTCACATCAAGCACACGAGATAGCCCATGAAAGAAAATAAAAGCGAGGATTTCAATGCGGACTGGAAGGGCTTCGTCTTCAAACCGACCCACTATTCCTCTCTTTCCAAATAGCCCAAAACAAACAAGAGGGACCGCTCTCCATAACCGCATCCTTTTACGCATGGGAGGCGCGGTAACCCGCATCAAGTCTTTCACCAGAAAATGGCAAACCCACCCCCCTCCAGACAAAGAGAAAATGGCAAACCCACCCCCCTCCAGACAAAGAGAAAATGGCGGGTCCACATTGCAAACCTTGGGGCAATGGATGGCAGTGTTCTAAGATTCTTCATCATTTCCACCAGCGCATAGCTAACTGGCGGGGAGAAACCTCTCCTTTTTAAGTTGATCCATGGTGAAATCTTACTACCAAACTTCCCGAAGCAAAGAATCCACCTTGGTAAAGACGGTAGGAGTTCCATGACATCTTTATAGGCGCATTGCTTTAACTTCAAGCCCTCTAACGAGGTCAAAACGGGTTTTAACGAGAGAAACTACCATTTTTCCTTTTTTCCGCAAGATTCTATCGCTTAGATTAGGATTGATACTCGAGTGGCCAGGTGGCAGAGCCACACCTCCTCCCGATTCCACGATCATGAAAGTGCCTCCCAAAACTGAAGTTCCAGCATCCTTCCCCGGACCCCGAAGCCACCCAAATCTCCGCAACCTTAGCCTCTTTAGAGCTAGCCAAGCGATCTGGCGGAAGAAAGAGCATGAAGGAGCTTCGCACACCGTCGATCTTCCCGAATCTTGCCTTGGAGACCATCCCGATCTTACGTTTGACAGTGATTTTTAAGAAACAAAGCTTCTTTGCAAATTTCCTTCCAAAGACCAACCCCATAGCAACCTTTAGGAATAGGAGGAAAAAGGCCCCCATTCTCCAAGCCATATTTCAAGATGATGACACTCCTCCACATAGAGTTAACTTGATCGAAGTCTCGACACCATTTCCGGCGAGCCACAGCAAGAAGAGTTGAAAAGATTGCGAATACCCAAATCACCTTTCTCTTTACTCGACGGAGGCGGGTCCCGATTTATCGAATGGATTTTCGCCTGCGAAGGCGCATTTAAAGGAAGTCTCGATGAATTTTTTCTAGTCTAAACTTGACTTTCTTAGGGATGCGGAAGAGAAGACGGTGATAAGTGGAATTGGGTGGCATGTTGGAAGGACACTTGATAAGAGTGGGTCTTCCACCCTTAGAGATATATTGTCTTTTCCAAAGAGCCAACCTATTACGAAACCTTACTTCCACCCCATCCCACACTCTAGCCTCCTTATGTTTTGCGCCAAGAGGCAACCCGAGATCTCAGTGGGCAAGAGCACATTTTCTCCACCCCAGCTGAAAGTAAGCCATCCCGTCTTGACCACTATGGGCGTGGGAGCTTTTCTACAAATTGATATTTAACCCCAGTAGCTTCAAATAACTAAAATCCAGCATAAGTGTGTCATATGTTCCTCAGTATCCTTACAGAAGACAAGAGTATCATCCGCAAAGAGCAAGTGTGTGATTTGCTTTACTGTGTTATCTCTCCCTTTAAACATATACCCAGAGATATAGCCTCCTTCAGCGGCTTTGTCAACCATTAACGAAAGAGCTAACATGTTTGCATGTTCTGCAAGTTAAAACTTCTCAACTTCCTCCCCCATATGAAACCCTAACCTGCATATGGCTAGCAGCAGCAAGGTGGCGATTATCAGGCAGTGGCTGTGCAATATGCCGATTGGGTAAGATGAATACGAGCCTTGTTGAATCTTGCGCTTTCGCCTCTCCACACAGAAAGACGGTGAGGAGGGGCATATGATTGTCGAGAAGGCGCTTGTTGAGCAGCCCAGAAGACCATTGTTTGGTTGGATGAATTATTTCAAACAAACCTGAATGCCAATCCTTATGAAGAGAACACATTTGCATCGTATGAAGACCGAGAGATGGGTATGTTTGTCAAAGTGGACAATCAGGTTCTGTTCAAATTCTATCATGTTTTGGATATTGGTAAGGTGGTGGACTATGGCCACCGAATGGTTGAGGCGAGAATCTATTATTGTTTAGAGCGGCGGAAAGTGAAGATCCAGATACCGTACCCCTAACATCAACGGAGATGTGGGTTTAAGTTCACCAACCTCCCATTCTGTTTTGGTCGAATCATATTGGAGAACATTAGAATTATGTTGGTCAATTTACGTACTCTGATCCTACTAACTTCACAAATTTTAGGAGGACTCACAGTCGAATAAGGGTCTCGCTGGATGAACCATTGAAATGAAGCATGAAGATTAAAAAAGGAGGGAACTGGTTCTGGATTAAATTTAAATACCAAAGGCTTAGCACTTTCTATTTCATATGTGGTATTCTTGGTCATCCTGATAGAACCTGTCCATTAGTGTATGTGAATCCCACGGTTGTATTTGATAAAAGTTATGGTGTTACCCTCCGTGCTCCTAATCGTAGAGTTGCAAATCAAGTTGGGGCTAAATGGCTGAGAACAGAGGATCATGATGAAGGTGATGGGGTAAGAAAGGAGCTTTATGGTGAACAAAACTATCACTCAACAAGCTGCGCGGTCTTGGGTAGTGGAAATGACGAGGGTTTTTGGTTAGGTGAAGGCATAATGAAGCGAGCTCTGCAACCCAGTGCGATGAGAGATTGTGGTCCTTCCTAAGTGTGAGTGGGGCGGGATTTGGAGGTTGTACAAAAAATCGAAGAAGGGGAGTTTGGATTGTTACGGAAGTAAAGGCTGACGTCGAGAGGATGGAATGAATGTAAGCTGTGGATATGGATATTACCTCGGAGGGGCATGTAGTGGCAACTTGCCAGTTTTACGCGAAAGCTATACGAAAAATTGTTCTTGGAGGGTAATGATGAGTGATCCTGCGAGTTTTGTACGGAAATAATCCTTTTTTAAAAAAAAATCCGAATTGCAATGTTGGTTTCAAAAATATAACCAAAGAAGTGCGTTTGGAAACAGGTGGCAATGGCCGTCGTTGTGAACGACGGCCTTTAGTTTAAATCAAAGGCCGGTGTTCTACTTGGAAGCTCATTAATTTAAAATTTTCAAATACCGGCATTGTGAACGACGGCAATTAAAATAAATCAAAGGCCGACGTTTACAACGACGGCCAATGACCCAAAAGAATTAAAATTTTATAAAATGAAATTATTAAATACTTGATAATACTAAATATAAGTGTAATTCTAATATTACTTTAAGGAAAGTATTATATCTTTAATACTTGATATTATTAAATATAAGTGTAATTATAATAATACTTTAAATTTTATAAAATAGAAATAATTTTAATGTTTAAACCTAATATATATCAAAATAATTAAAATTAAATATTTTATTCTATCTAATATATATATATATATATATATATATATATATATATATATATATATATATATATATATATATATATATATGCTTATTTTAATTAATATTATAACAAGTTGAGGAATCATATATATAATATTTTAATTTAATCACAACATAATAATGCATTTGTTTGCTGATGGATCCTCCATGTTTTCCCAAGTTCAAGGTCTGGAGTTCAAAATCCCTTGAATGCAGATTTTTCTTGATTTTAGTACACTAATAGCAATCCCACATCGGTTGGCTACAAAAAAACCAAGGTCTTTATAAACAACGTCCACATATATATGGATGCATAAATTGGGTCTAATGAGGCCCAACTAAAAATAATAGGGACTTTTAGTATTTAGGCTTGGGCTTATTATGACATGGGGGTGATTCCGATTCCAATTTAGTGACCCAGAAGTGCTAAGCCCAGACTGTCCGATTCCAACAAAACCTCTCGGGTCGAGTGGTTCGATGGTTCAACCGCCGGTTTAGGAAGTTTGATTCCGGTTCTAGTATCCAGTGGTTCTAAAGGGGAAACCAGACCCTTGATTCTCTTGAATATATGATGCATTTATGTATAGGATATTTTGTACAAACTTGAACTTTGTCCAATTCTAAATGCTCATCCATAATCTCCCAAATCACGACCAGGACCCAATATTGATGTAAAAGATGGTACTCCAAAGAAGCAAGAACAATGCAAGCGCCAGCACTCGATGCTTGAAAGCGCGAAAATTTACCTCTCTACATGCACCTTATTATGAAGAAACACTTCATTGAATGGTGCATAATCGTCGCCAATCAGCGGTGGTGTCGATGCGATGCATCACTTTGCATGCAAGTTGTTGCTCGTAAGAGCAAATTGGGCGTATCTCTGATGCATCCCAAGCGGCGTAGGACTCTCTACGGACGATGCACTCGGCAATCTCAGGAAACATATAGGCGGTGACATTGTCGCGAGATCTCACATTGACTAAGCGAGATATATAATTTGGTCAAGTAACTCTCCACGTATGTTGCCATGAGACCTACATGCTTGAACACTTTATGTCAATAAATTTCTGGGAATATGAATATAATTAATATAGAACCATACATAAACACACGATCGAGGGGTCTAATAAATCTAGGCGATCTTGGTATAGGAGAATTTTAGATGGGTTATGCACCGGTGTCAAAGGTACTCTCCACCTACACCCGAGTGGAAGAGCTAACTTTACCTCTAGCTCGACCGGAGGGGTTGAGAATTTGCCCGATAATCCATCGTATGAATGACCTCGGGTGAGTCACCATCCCGGAGCATGTGACATCGGCATCGTGTAGGAGCATGAGCGGGTGGTGGTGCTAGATCTACGATAATGGTTGCCCAATGTCGAGATTCTTAGGCGTGAAGTCTCCCATGACCATAGTTGAATACAAAAATAATGAGAAAGTGGGTCAATGATTTAAGTTTTTTATATTGTTAGGAAAAATAATATCATCGTGTCCCTTTAGGGACCACATGATTTGCAATCGGCGAGTCTCCTTTGTGAGGTCTACAATACAACATGTACAAAAACGGACCAACATGTCTCAATGACCTCGGTAAGGTCGAATTGAAATAATAGTGGCATAAGCAGCAATTCATCCATACACAACAACACATTCCAGGTTATTTTTATACTGTATAGATTAATAATACAACCGCTCAATACCATGGCTACGATTAGTGGCTCGGCATAACTCGTGTTATGTATGTGCTAGTCTTTACCCGACTATATGTCACAATAACCGTCAAATCTCGCAATAGCGAGAGAAAGCATATGGGAACATGCACACCCTTCTTGTCATGAGCAAGAAGGATCCGTCAGCCAGCTAAGATGAACCGCAGCGCTGCGCTCTAATGTGACCTCATCTGCATCAGGTGGCGGGGTGGATAACTGGAAACATAACCACCGCAAGGAGATAGTGGCTCCTCTAATAGCATCGGCGGGTGGGATGACACCGAGCAACTCCGCGCACAACGCCGCCACATCGAACACACATGTGCGGTGGCTGGCCCCGGGCCATGGATGCGAAGGCGAAGGAGGATGGCGACGTCCTGTAAGGTGATCGTCATCTCCCCTACTGGCACATGAAACATGTGTGTCTCGGGCCGCCATCTCTCGACGAGTGAGGTGATAAGTGGCCAATCGATCGCGATGTGGCCCAAACGGTATATATCGTAAAATCCAGACCTAATCACGTATGGCTGAATCCGAATATCCATCCTCCACATAGTCATGAAGGCTCTCATCTGCTGTCGAGGGCGGAGGATCTCCTGAAGCTGTAAGTAATGAAACAACCAAATTTAAAAGTGATTATGTATAAATTACATGTTACAACTACTAATAGTAATTGCTAATTAACAAAATACGTACCTTCTCTGTATCTACTAAGTGTGATCGGTGTCTGTCTTGCAATACCAAGACAGATGTATCCGACGGATCCGCATCATGAATCCCCTTGAACGCCATGTCTATAAGATATAACAAATCCATAATAATTGTCAAACATGGTTGTCAATATTAATCACAGCGACAATTTACAATACACACGTACAATAAGAATGTTTCATTCAATAGAATAAGTCTGATACAAGACAACTACAAAATATTCGGGGCCTCATTTACAATAAATAAACGTTAGTACATAAGTCTTATACAGAACAACTAAAAAAAAGGTGAGGCCTCATTTACAAACAAACAACTAATTGACTGACTTCACATCTATTACTAAACTTGATTTCTATTCTTACAAGACCGCTATTGTAATACATTGTTTACCTGACCCACATTTTATTTTGGTTGTCCCTTCCCTAACGTCCATTTCATTATGCAAACGGGTTGATTTAGGGCTGACCCAGCGACTTCATCGTTCGGTGACCCCAGGAGTTAAATCGTTGGACCATCATAAAGAGAGGCCACTCATCTTCATTGAATATGGGATAAAAAACGAGAAGCTTGCCCAAGTGTCATAGTAGAGTGCGTGGTGTAGTAGCCTTGAATGAGCATAGAAAATCAACATCGATCTTGGGCCATGTGATATGGCTACATGGAAATCCATATATCAGTGTCTTACCACATGTGCATTTCTTGTCATTTAAGTTGAGGTGATGAATGCGACCACTCCTGGACCTTACGTGAAATATGCCCTGTATGTGATCGTAAAGAACAATTTCCATTGATCCAGCCTTAACCACACGACTTTGAATCTGAGTATCAACATATGGTGTGAACTGCTCATCGGATGCCAATCTATCAGCACCTTGTTCACTTCTTGCAACAAAGTAACTGTTAAGGTGGGAAAATGTCAACTAAACTAATCTGCAGGTGATTGGTAGGCGCAGGCCTTTAAGAACACTGTTAAATACCTCTACATATTGGTTGTCATTATCCCATATCTTCGACCTCCATCATGTGAAAGTGCCCATAACGGAAGAGGGATCGCCTCTAACCATTGTCGTGCTTCAGGATTAATTCTCTCAATTGTAGCCATATGCCTATTCATCTTCCGTGGTGTTGTCACAACAGCTGCTCTGCATACCAAATTCTTCAAGAGTTTATCTTTGAAGCGGGTCATAAAATTGCTTGCAAGATGGCGCGTACGGATCTGTGATAGGCATATATAGATTGCATCCCAAACGAAAATGAGGGTCGCTCGCGGCTGCCATAATACGGATGTCGTCGGATATAACACAAATCCCCGTTCGTTGAGTTACTCTATTTCCGATACATGCGAAACCATCCCATTCTCAGTATTCTGCGCCTTACGTAATAGCAAATGCTAATGAGAATAGCCCAGTTATTTCGTCACATCCCATAGCAATCAACAATGTCCCTTTATACTTCCCATACAAATGTGTACCATCAATACTTAGTATAGGACGACAATTTGCGAACCCTTCAATAGATGGCTTGAATGACCAGAACACGCGCTAGAATGTCTCATTGTTTGGTACACTATGAGAGATGGTTTTCCAAATAACAACACATCCAGGATTGGCTTGTTCTATGGCCAAGAACAAACGTGGGAGATCTGTATATGATTGGGAAAAATCACCAAATAAGTGTCTAAATGCCTTATGCTTCCATCAAGAACTTTTATGTGAAATTTTCTGTCTGATTTCTCCATCACGATTGCTTGAATAGCAGCAGGGGACAATGTAAATTGTGCCTTAATTATTGATTCTATATGAGCAGCAACCAACTTTGAGTCCAGTTGATGATGGTCTCGGTTCAAACACGGATTTACACAAGTATGCGGCCCTTTATATTTGTTGATCACAAATAAGTTAGTATCTTTCACAACCATGCTGCTGACTTCCATTGACATTGACATTCTTGACCTTCTTACATCTTAGCGAGCAATTTTTTGAGGAGGGCAACTACAACAAACTCATGGTGCGCTCTAATTGAGCCAAATCTTTGCAGCCTCTTGCAATTCGGATTTAGAATTAAAAACTTGCCCAACTACAAATTCACCACTTTCGCGCAACTAATTGTCTCTTGCCCCATTAATTGACCACTTGAAATAACCCAATATCTATGTTTTCAACATGTTTCAAAACAAGGTGGTGGTAGGTGAAACTGAATAGGAGCCGACTCATCAGGTTCCTCATCATCATTCTACTTAGTTCGATACATCACAAGATGTGCATCTGTAGAGACAAATATCCCTAAACAATTCTCTGAAACTTGATTTGTGATGGAATGATGATACATATCCATCGGCTTGAACATGAAGTCATCATCATATTCGACATCAACATCTTCATCAGTTCATCATTACCTTAACTCGCAAGCGCAAGCATCATCGCTCTCATAATAACCAGTGTCTAATCTTGGACATTTATGACCCACAACCATAGTCAATTTCTGCAACATTCTCAATTTCTGCAACACCAATAGATTGATTCGCTTGTCATTGTATTCGAGCGACCTGTTAAACAATTCAATTTCCTCGATAAGCGGTTGTGTTAACCATGTTCAACATTAGGTGCCACGAAGCTGTCATTCCTGTGTAAGAGGTTGGAACCTATTTCCACTTTTTAGAGGATACTTACGCGAGGATAAGTTGAACCACATTTATCAATAGGTGTGCTTGAAAATATGATATCACTCAATTGTTCCAAGCGTCTGATCAACAGAGTATTTCCAAAGCTGTCAGCTTTGTTTCCATCATATTTCACATCATTAGCAGTCCTCACTATATGTCCATTGTAATAACACATTACGGGAATAGAGGAAACAAACATAATTGACCTGTTTCAAATGAAGTAAAAAAAAATTAAATAATATGAGAGATGATTATCTTTAATACCTTGTTTAGGAATTAAATGGCCCCAATCGTGCCCCCTTTTCGGGACTCAATATTTAATGAAAAATCGGACAGAGTCTCCTTTGTACGGGGAGTTCTACCCAAAATACAATTTGTACTAAAAACACAGCCAACATGGTTCAATATCTTCAATGACCTCAGTGGGTCCAAATTTGAGTCAAAGTGGCCTAATCGGGACCAATCTTCTATAATCAACAATAACAACAACATATAGTCTGCCTACTTCCCCATTCCCTTTCTATGTTTAGCTAATAACTTAATTCCAACATATCTTAAACGTTGATCGAGCTTCGTTTCTGTGTGTAAGATGGAATCACACAAGGCTTTACATGGAGGTTTCAATTCTTTATATATGCAATGATGTTTTATTGAAACTAAGGGGACAATTTGTTTACAATTTTTAAAACTATATATATTTTTTTTTACAAAGAATAAGAACAAGAAAAACATAAAGAACACATTTAGTTTCCAGTTTTTTTCCTGTTTAGAAAAACACAAAAAACACATAAAATACTAATCTTTTTGTTTTCAAAAAATGTTCATAAAAATTAATTAACACAGAAATTAATTGAATGGGTGAAATCCGTGTAATTAAATATGTTAATAATCAATCAAACAATTATGATGAACCAAGGTAATGAAATTAAGTAGCAATCAATGTCTTGAAAATAACAGAGACAAAATGACCATCAAGACCCATTTAAATAAAACCCAAGAACCATACAAAACCCAATAAAAAATGGTTGCTAAAACCTGAATGGCATGGGGATTTAACTATATGTTATTTTTCTTGAAATTCAATAATCGAAACAAAAAACACTGCAAAAAATAGTATTATTCAAAAACAATTCTAATAACAATTTAGAGTCCACCGAAAAACAGAAAATTAGACTAAAATTTGATAAAGGAAAAAGAAAAAAATCAAAGGTGATTTAGCAGTAATAAAATAGGTAATTAACAAGAGATCTAAATTAATGTAATCATTTTAGGGGATGAAACCAAGACAACATTAAAACCTTGAAATTAATTGAATAGGTGAAATCCGTGTAATTAAATATGTTAATAATCAATCAAACAATTATGATGAACCAATGTAATGAAATTAAGTAGCAATCAATGTCTTGAAAATAACAGAGACAAAATAACCATCAAGAAACCAAGACAACATTAAAACAGAAATTAATTGAATGGGTGAAATCCGTGTAATTAAATATGTTAATAATCAATCAAACAATTATGATGAACCAAGGTAATGAAATTAAGTAGCAATCAATGTCTTGAAAATAACAGAGACAAAATAACCATCAAGACCCATTTAAATAAAACCCAAGAACCATACAAAACCCAATAAAAATAGTTGCTAAAACCCAAGTTGAATGGCTTGGGAATTTAACTATATGTTATTTTTCTTGAAATTCAATAACCGAAACGGAAAACACGGCAAAAAATAGTATTATTCAAAAACAATTCGTATTATTCAAAAACAATTCTAATAACAATTTAGAGTCCACCGAAAAACAGAAAATTAGACTAAAATTTGATAAAGGAAAAAGAAAAAAAAAATCAAGGTAGTTAACCAGTAATAAAATAGTAGTAACAAGGAGGTAAAGATTAATGTAATCATTTGGGAATGAAACCAAGACAACATTAATCTCGCCCGATTGGAAGCTAAGAAAATGTGAAAAATGAAAAAATCTCACCTCCCTACAGAACTTTCACCCATTTTATTCCAATAAAAACAAAATCATCCACTCAAAACATCCTAATTCAACTAACTGGCTAGAGGTTCAACAAAATTTCATCTCTAAAAATACTCAAAATTCTCCATCACTCTCTCCTTTTTTCTCGGTAATAGCATATAGGAGGATGCGAAGACGAAAGAGATGGAAGCCTTGCCCCTAAAGGAATAATTTACTAGTTTGCTGTCATAATGAATACAGCTCCCATTTATATCCCATGTAAACAATAGCATCGCAAATAATCACCAAATGAAACCTAATGCCCCTAAATCGGTCGCAGAAAGTAGGCAGATATGGCCGGAAGGAGAGGCACATTGAATCGCGTGCGATGCGACCTTCTTGGTCGCCCAGGGTGGGGATGCGGTGAAGAAGGGCCGTGGGTCTAGTGGAAGAAAGCGGGGAAGGAAAATGGAGAAGCGGGGAGGGAGAAGAAGATCGTCGGGAATAAAGATTGATGGCCCGGAGTCGTTGTGAGCAGCGGCGCTTTAGTTGTCGATAGCGGAAGTCGTTAACGTCTGGCGTTGAAAATTTTAAAATTGATAGCTGGCGTTGTAAAACGGCGTTTTATTCCGGATTTGGTAATATTTTTCAAACCAGCATTTTAATTTCGGATTTTTATTTAAAAATGACTATTTCGGTACAAAACTCCAGTCCTACCCATCCAAATGAGTGCAATGGTTTTGAATTGACAGGGCCTAGCCCACCCTCGTGCAATTCGAGTCCTTAAGGACATGGTTCTGAAATTTAGGCCTTTCTTGGTTTTTCTTTGTGAAACTCTTGCCACTGAAGAGAATAAAACGTGTTCAGAGGCAAATTGGTTTTAATGGTCTTCATGTGGTTGATTGTTGTGGATACAGTGGCGAGTTGGCTCTTCTTTGGAATGACAGATTCTGTTTCTGTTCTTGATTCTTCAAGGAACTTTATTGATGCCAAGGTGAGTTTGGAGCAGGGTGGGGTGTGGAGGTTCACAGGTTTCTATGGGTTCCCGGAGAGGAGTAAAAGAAAGGAGTCATGGAATTTGATGAGGGACCTTGCCTCAAGATCTAACCTTCCTTGGTGTATTATGGGGGATTTTAACAATTTATTATCCCAAAGGGAGAAGTACATACCCACAATGGCTTATACATGGATTCAGAGAAGTGATTTCTGATTGTGGCTTACATGATCTAGGGATCCAGGGATCTTACTTCACTTGGAAACGATATCGGGGAACAAAGGAGTGGATTCAGGAGAAGTTAGATAGAGGATTAGCTACAGGGTTATGGAGGAAATTGTATCAAAATGCTGAGGTTAGATCCCTTGACACTTCATCATCAGACCATCTACCTTTTTTATTGATTACTCAACCATGCTTTTATGTGCCGAAATCAAGAGTCTTTCGATTTGAGAATGTATGGCTCAAGGAAAGGGATTGTAGAGCTGGTGTAGAGCGTAGTTGGGCAGCGTCGGCTGGGTGTGAACTACAATATAAGATTGCATCTTAATCATACTTGAATTAGAGAAGTAGGGTGGAAAATTGACGCAAGATTTCAAGAAGGGTTGGATGGTTGCAGAATAGAATGAAAAAAGGCGACCTAGAAGAGATATTTGGAGTGTTAATGAATTTACTAGAGAAAGAACTGAATACCATGAAATTTTGGAGCAGCAAGAGTGTTTTTGGAAACAGCGTGCAAAACAATATTGGCTGAGATGCTGACTCCAATACCTGGTTGCTGCCTTTGCCTCTTCAAGGAAAAAACTAACAAATCGTATATCTCTTCGTGATGCGTCAGGGCAATGGGAATCTGAAGTGACAGGTTCATTCTGGCTATCTATCATCATTTAGCTCATTATTTTCTGCAGATTACTTGTGAGATGACAGCGTCCTGGACTGTGTTAGAAGGACAGTAATGAAAATCAGAATGATGATCTTTTGAGGCCTCTCAGTGAAGATGAAATTAGGGTGCTCTTGACGGTATGCACTTGGCCAGAATGCACCCGGACAAATCGCCTGGATCAAATAAATGAAATCAGCTCTATCAGAACTTTTGGGGTACTGTGGGATTTGATGTTGTGCGCCTCTGTTAAGCTTTCTTTACTACTGGTATAATGCCTGCCCAACTAAACGAGACGTCCATAGTTCTGATCCTGAAATAGAAATCAGAAACAATGGGGATCTTCGCTCCCATTTCTTTGTGTAATGTGGCTTACAGAATCCTATCGAAAATGATGGCAAATAGGTTAAAGAGTAATCTGCCTGGGCTTATTTCTGAAAACCAAAGTGCATTTGTTAGTGGTAGACTTATTACAGATAATGTTTTGATTGCTTTTGAAATTATTCACCACTTGAAGAGAAAAGAAAGAAGGGATTGGCAGCTTTGAAACTAGATACTAGCAAAGCATATGATCAGGTGAGATAGAATTTTTAAAGCCAGTATGTTACTTGGATAGGCTTGCTGAATGGGAGGCATTGCAGGGCTTGCACACTTATGTGTGCTCATCATCGAATCTGTGACTCTGTCGTGCTAATGGGGATGTGGTGGTCCAGTCGGCCCTATCGTGGGGTTAGGTAAGGGGATCCTCTATCTCCCTTACCTTTTATTATCTGTGCAGAAGGTTGAAGTACCATAATTAGAAGAGAAGAGGTAAACGGGCCATTAATGGTTGCAATCTGACGAAGTGCTCTTGCAGTAAATTCGCGCTTTGCAGACGACTGCTATATTTTCTTCCAAGCATCTATGACAGAAAGTTCAAATGTTAAGTCAGCTCTACAAGCCTATGAAATGGCCTCCGGACAAAGGATTAATCTACATAGATGTTGTGTTTTTGTAAATTCATATGTTGCAGCTGAAACTTGTGACCAAATATGCCAAGTGCTTGGTATCCGTGGGGTATCAAATCAAGGTCATTACTTGGGGGCTCCATCACTCATCAATCAAAACAAAAAAGAAATATTCATCTACGTTAAGGATAGAGTTTGGCAGAGGATTCAAGGATGGAGAAATAAAATTCTTTCTTTCTCAGGTAAAGAAATTTTACTCAAAACAGTAGCCCAAACTCCCCCAAATTATGTTATGAGTATTTTCTTATTACCATTAGAGTTGTGTGTTGATATTGAATGAATGATAAATGCATTCTGGTGGGGAAGTAAAGGAGAAGGAAAAAAAGGAATTAACTGGATGGCATGGGATCGTTTATGCCAAAGAAGTTTGGTGGATTAGGCTTTAAAAGCCTTAGAAATTTCAATCTTGCAATGTTAGCAAAGCAAGGTTGACGTGTGTTGATGGAACCACAAACTCTCTTGGCAAAATTGTTAAAAGCACGATATTTTCCTAGGTGCTCATTTTTGGAAGCAGAAATTGGAAACAACCCCAGTTATGCATGGTGTAGCATTCTGGCAGCACGTGATGTGGTAAAAGCAGGAATTAGAATGAGAATTTGGAGTGGCGAATCTGTAAGGGTATGGTACAGTCCGTGGCTCCCTTGCACTGGTAATGGAATGGTGTGTACTGCTATACCCGAGGGGTTAGCAGATGCTACGGTTATCAATTTAATGAGGAATGGTTCCAGGGAATGGGATTTAGACTTGCTGCGGGATTGGTTCGAAGACCAGGACGTAAATCTTATATGCTCTATTCCTATTTCGCATAGGATAATCCAGGATGCTTGCTACTATCTTTTTGATAACAAAGGGGTATTCTCGGTTAAGAGCTGCTATCGATTTCTACAAGGAGAGATATCTCAACAGGGGGCTGGCTTATGGCAGAAAATATGGAAGGTAAAAGTGCATCTAAGGTGCGAGGAAATTATGTATATGGAGGGTATGTGCTGGATGCTTACTGACATTGGTAAATTTAAGTTTCAAGCATGTTCCTCTTAATACAGTTTGCGTTCAATGCCAAAGCGAATAGAAAGATGAGTTACATGTGTTGTTTAGATGTCCTTTTGCTGCTAACAGTTGGGCATTATCATGTCTTACAGTTTCTACCCATCATACTACATCTATAAGGGAATGGATTTTCTCATTTCTTGTCTCTAATCCCATGGACAAGGGGGCTTTATTTATGATGATTTGTTGGAGACTTTGGAGTTTTAGAAATAATAAGGTATGCGGTACAGAAAGGTCAGTTGTTAACTTAGCAGGACAAATGCTACTCCAATGGCAACAGGCACAAGTATGTGGTACCCCATTACATAGGGACCAAGTGATGCAAGATGATGGGGATATGGTATGGACGAGACCAGAAAATGGTTGGTATAAAGTGAATGTGGATGCTGCTTTGTTCTCCTCACAAAAAAAAATTGGGTTGGGATGTATAGTGAGGGATTCTCAAGGGTAGGTTATTATGGCTCGGGAAACTACCATTACAGGTTCATTCTCCCCTCAAGAAGCTGAGGCCATCAGTGTTTGGGAAGCTCTTTCATGGCTTAAGGAAAAAGGAGTTGACAAATGCATTGTTGAATCATACTCTCTTCCGATGATTGAGGGAATTAGACTTTGATAGTGTTAAGTGCATTATATATAAAAATGAGACATCAAGGTGGGACAATGCTTGTTTAAATTATGTAATGAAAATCGCAATAAGGTTTTAAGGTAGTCCTTGAGTTTTGGAACATTCAGTGATCAAGGCATGTTGAAGAAGGTACAGATATGGAATAAAGGAAAATAAACCGTCTACTAATCCAAAAAGTTTAATCCATCTGCTTGACTCAAAATGGTTAAAGCAACTCCCATTGCAAAGTCAATGAGGTAAAAAAATGAATATTTGTAATAACTATCAGTAATTTGCAATAACTGTTAAATGTGGGTGTTAGATACGCACGCCTATGCTGCATTTTACCTTCTACGCTTCCCCTTCATCAGAATCAGAGGGCACAATCTTGACTTGGTCAGGTGTTTGTATTGTACAATACAAGGGCATGATACCTCTCAATCAAAGGATGATGAAGGTTTAGTCCAAAAGAAAATGTTCTTTCCATTATTAGTAATTTTTTATTGCAAACTCTTATTACTGATGTATGTTTTCATTATGGCACCTTTTTTTTTGGCATTCCAGATGTACTTCCATACACATAGCCATTCTCCGGTATATCGGGTCAAAAAACACGGCACAACTTTTTGCATTGGCTCTGTGTGTGTGTGTTCACAAGACAGAAATTTAGGGCAATATGTTCCTAAATCGTAGGATGGTGAAGGTTTAGTCCAAAAAAAGGCAGACAAAGTTCTTTTTGTTATTCTCAAGGTAATTTTTTATTTCAAACACTTATAATGTGATGCCTTTTCGTTATTGCACCTTTTGGTTTGTATGTTATCTATACTTATACACACATTTACATTCTTCCGTACATTGATCAATAACATGGATAGCTAAAACAAGATGCATCCTAAATGGTTTCAATTAGGAGGGAAGCTATTTTGACTTCCGATATACATTTTTGTTGGATCCCTTCTTATGTTAAAAAATTAATAGTTTCAGTTGATCACAGTTGGGTCATCTTTTTTCAATGTCATGATATACAAACTTCAGTATTTATCAAAAAAATGATATACAAACTTCGCATTCAGTAACATGTGATACTTTCCTTTTGTAAAGTTCAGAATTGCTCAAACTTTTGATCAAGTGATGCCTTTCTCGTTATTTTCTCGCTAAACATCATAGTACTGATTGCTCAGATTTTAATATTCATGCAATCAAGGTGAATAAAAAACATCATTGACATTCCATATTTTTAGAATCGTATGTCCTCATGTTATATTGATTGTTTAGTATGCAAATACATGCACTTAGATTGACTCTATACTTAGTTAATATGTCAATCTTCCTAGCCTTATAACCTATACTTCTCCCTAGGTGAATAAGAGAGAGATATGATATATCATTAGTTATTTCTAATTTTAATAATCCTCGTGACCGGGAAGAGGTATTTCCTACATTCATCAACTATAGAGCCTTATTTAAGTTTGTCGATGGTTATTTTTCTTAGCAAGACTGTTGAACCATTAATGTTTTTTAGTTAATGTGTCCTATGTATTGTTTAATAACTTGAAAATCCAAAATTAACATTGCAACTCCACACAGATCCTCTGCAATTCTCAAAAGGAAGTATGCTTTAGACATTCCAAAGAAATTAGTATGCTAAACTCGACTTAGGTAGAATACCAAATCCATATATCTTCTTCTCAGGATTGCTGAAAGGTCGGCCTATAGTCACCTCAGAATAGCCATTATGAGTCGGTGGATATGCATTCTGATAAACAATGTGTCAGGATGTGTTATTTGATAACAAAGGCAATACCTAGATTGTTGGTTACATAGATGTAGACTGAGTTTGTTCACACAAATGAAGAGGGTGATGCAGCTCAAATAGGTGGTCATGGGGAAGAAGTTTAGATAGGAAGAATCATCCTTTGCCTCTTGGAAGGCTTGGGTAGCTAACATATTGTATATGAGGATCTCCTTCCCGCTAGAGTTTGAGAATATTGGAGGATATACCGACTTAAGGAGGAGGCGAAGCCTGTGAGGAGAATCCGATATACCATTAGAAATCTCAACTATATTATCCACATCTAACTACTTAACTCTGTGGTAGCACTACCCTTTTGAACCATTGCTTGGGTGTGAAAGATGGAGAATTCTAGAAAATAGGATTGCCGGCATGATCGACCGTGGAGGATGATCGATCAAAGGGAACAGCTTGGCAACGCGGCATGGCTGGGTGCTTCACTTGGCTCTAAAACTCGCTTGAAATGGCAATGGACTCCGAATGAACAATGAACTAAAGAGGGAGAAGATGAGTAGTCAGGTGCCCTTTGTGAATTTTCACGAGTAAAATGGATTTTGCATTTGGCTCTAGTACTTAAGAGTCAGAAATGGATAATGAATTTTTTAAAACCCATTGCAAATTTGGATAGAGGGGTACTTCTTTAACTATAGGCATCCCAATTTTTCAAACCAATTGCGAAATTTTGCGAGGGCATTGCGAAAGTCTCTAGAGAATAAATTTTCAGCTTCCCTTATATTCCAAAATACTCTTTGCTTTCTAGGAAACTTGCTTCACCTCCAATGATTAGATACAAACAAAATAACACCTAGATATCATAGTTGTGAAAGGCGCAAGGCGCAAGGTGCACCAAGGCGCAAAGGCCTCTCGAGCCTTACATGCAGACTTTTTATGTAATGGCACCCCATTTTTACATATATATTTTTAAAATATAATCAAATATAACAATCATTTGGTCATCAAATATCATCTAAAAATATCAACTAACTACAAAACACATAAACACACTCTCTAAGCATAAAAATTCATAAAACATGTCAACAAATCTAACAAATCCAAACTCCAAAGTTACTAAAAATCTATAGAAATTGTCTATAGAACATGTCAACATGCAAACACATATCCCTTGTCCAAATTCATAAAACATCCAAACAAAACACATTAAGATAACTAATTTGTCCACAACAACCAATCCTCATTCATCCTCCATATCCACATAATGATCATCATTATCATTGTAGCCTTCCTCATCCTCCTCATTTCCCCAATAATCCATTTCTTCATCTTCATCTATTAATGAAAGAGAAGGTACTGGCTGTATTTAAGTCATATCGCCCCCTTGATAATAGCAACATGCTTGAGCTTGCTCTAGCTCTAGTATCAAATCCAGGCTCCTTAACTTCACTTTCTCTAGCAACATCACCCCATGTCAAGTCATCATCATCAAACACTAAATCATCTTGTGCATCTACATGGTCAGCAGAGAATCTTCATCATCCATTCTTCCTATAAACCACCTATTGCTCTTATCAATTTCTCTTTCAAGATTATCAAGTTAATGGTATCCCATGTTCATCGATCTTTCTTCCAAGGTTCAATTATACTCATGTACACCAAATCATTCAAACGTTGGTGCTCTAATTTATTCCTCCTCTTGGTATGGATCTCCAAAATTTATAAGCACATAAATTCTTTATTACTCATATTTGATATTTTTTAAACTTTTTAAAGTACATAATATTACTTCTACGCTTTCAAAGATACCCACCTTTCTGCCAACCTCGGGCTGCACTACATGTTAGGCTAAGACCCTTCACGACATACTTTTTCAAATTTGGAGCTGAAGCTCCAAATAAAGTCCACCATTCAGCTGTAATATAGATATAATATGATATAGTGATGAAATTCGAAACAATTTACCTATTTTCTAGTATCTAAAATATAATATAATAAATTAGATAAAAAAATTTAAGTAACCCCAAAGGCTGGTCTTCCTTTAAGAATAACTGAAATCCATTCCAAATACTCCTTCTCGGCCTTATATATATATACTCAATTCGGGTCTGTAATAACTTTCTTTCTTTGTATCAAATATCCTTATCAACCTTTCAACGCATTTATAATTGTCACATAATGCATTTCATTATGTCTAAACTCGTTTATCATAGAAGACTTCGGATTCAAGAAGTATCCAACAAGGCAAAGGTCAGATGAAGCTAAATCTCTTATCTCATATCAACCTATTGCAGATATTCCAATTTGAATCTCCCTTTGAAGCATGCGGATATTTATGACCAAGCTATTGGAGCCATCCAAAGCAAAGAGAAAAAATAAAAGTTTATATGATCTATTATCCAAGCAAAGCTCTTAATGAATCTCAATAGAACTACACCACAATAGAAAAGGAGTAGTTTCTTGTAGTGGTTCTTGCCCTTTGACAAATTGAGTTCATATTTGGTGGGATCTCCTATCGTAGTCTTCACATACCATTTAGCTCTTAAGTACCTTCTAGGAAAGCAAAGTGCCAAAGCAAGACTGACTAGATGGATACTTTTACTCCGAAAATTCAACATGTAGATTAAGGTTAATAAAGGAGTGAAAAATGTGATAGCATATCATCTATTTAGACTCTCTCTTGACATGTTCCTCCTAGTGGACCAATTAATGAAGACTTCCAAGATGAATCTCTCATTGAAGTCACCGCTACTCCTTGGTATGCCCAAATTGAAAATTATTTGGTCATTGAGGAATTACCTCAAAGAGTAGACTGATCAAGATCACTGATTTTATGTGTCCAAAATACATTTTTCTTTTATTTTAATGAGTTTTTCCTTTATAAATATTATGTGGATCAAGTGATAAGGAAATGCGTCCCTGATGATGAGTAGCTAGGGATTCTTAAGCAATGTCATGAGCTAACTAGTGGAGGACATTTTGCCACACAAAAGATGAGCTTTTAGGTGCTAAAATCATATTTTTATTGGCCTACACTGTTCAAGGATGTCAATTCCATATGCAAGAGATGCAAAAGATGCCTGAGGCTTAAAAAGTTGACAAGGAGAAATATGATGCCCTAGAACCCAATACTCAGAGGGAAATATTCGACGCTTGGGGATTGACTTTTATGCATCCTTCCATTCTCATTTGGCTATTCCTCTATTTCGTAGGAGTAGACTATGTGTCTAAGTGGGTGGTGGTTGTTGCATGTTTGGATAATGACCACAAAGTGGTGCTCAACTTCCTAACAATACAACATTGTTTTAGGATTTGGAGTACCTAAGTCCATTATTAGTGATTTGGGCAAGCGGTTTTGCAACATGCCATTTGAGAATCTCCGTGCCAAGTATGGAGTGAAGCATATGGTAGGGACTCTATATCACCCACAAACAAACGGCCAAGTTTGAACTTGCAAACTCAGAGATCAAGAATATTCTTATGAAGGTAGTTGAAACCAATAGGAAAGATTAGGTATTGAACTTGTCAGAGTGCTCTTTGGGCTATAGAATCTCGCTTCAAAACTATCTCCATGTCTCCTCAGTTGCTTTGTATTTGGGGAATACTTGTCACCCAATTTTCAGAGCTGAATACAAGGCATGACGTATGCTAAAGAAGATCAATTTTGATATCCAAGGAGTCGGACTCAAAAGATTCTGACATAATGAATTGGAGATATAAACTCTAAGACGCACACAAGGTTGAAAAGGTGGCAGATTAAAATGTCTTGAGAAGGGAGTTCCATCAAGGCCAAAAAGTTCCTCTTGTATGATTGAAAGCCACATATGTTTTTAAGAAAATCGAGATCAAGATGGATGAACCCAAATTCTACCAAATAGTGCACTCCCAGCTTGCCAAATTTGTCATCCAAAGCATGGGAACACTTTCAAAGTTAATGGACAAAGACTCAAACCATTTGAAGCCTATGGTGCAAGAGGAGGAACTTATCCTCCGAACCTCCTCAACATGACCTATTTCAAGCCATGGGCTTAGTCTTCCTGCATACAATTGGCTCGTATTCTCTTTTACTTTTCATTTTTCTTATTTTATTTTCTTTATTTCTCACTTTGATATATTTTTCTTTTTTTTTTTAGCTCAGTTTAGATTTTTGATTTTTTTATGATTTTAATTTACTTTTTTGTGTGTTTTTGCATATCTTGGTGTTATTTGTCAGATCTAATTATCGAGGGTGAATGCAAGTTTCCTGAGAGCAAAGAGCATTGAAGATAAGATAAGTTGAAATTTTTCTTCAGAGACTTTCAGGTTTCGCAATTTTTAAAAGTGGTTTGTGGTAAAACTGGGATGGCTATAATTAAAGAAGTATTCTTTTCGTTCAAATTTGCAACAAAAATTAAAGTTCGTAATCCATTCGCGAATTACTTAAATGGCCGAGCCAAATGCGAATCCATTTTACTGAAAATTTACAAGAGGATGGGCATAGACTATTCATCTTCTCCCTCTTCGCTCATTGTTCATTCTGCCCATTGCCATTTCAAACGAGTTCTTGAAAACCAAGTGAGAAGAACCCTAGCCTTCTTCACCATTGCCAATCATTCCACCCATTGGTCATCCACCACCGTCCAATCATGTTGCGAATCTTATTTTCTTGAATTCTCCATCTTTCACCCCCAAAACAATGGTTTGATAACAGGCAGTGCTACTAATGAGCTCATAGTCAGATGTGGATGATATATTTGAGATTTCTTAATGGTACTGGCCGTTCTCCTTCTGTATTATGCCCTTCATCGAAGATTTCACTCGCTATTCTCAAACCCTAATGTGGGAAGTGAGACCCTCAGACGATATATGTTAGCTACCCAAACCTCCTTCCAAGAGGCCAATGATGATTCTCCCAAAGAAAACTCATCCCATGACTACCTTTTTAGAAGGCTGTGATCAATTTCTTCATTTATGAACAAACTCGCCTCACATCTATAACCATCAACTTAGGTATGACCTTTGTTCTAAATAACACACACCACAATATGCTGTTTATATATATATATATATAGTATATATATATATATAGGTATATATATATATATATATATATATATATATATCAAAGAATGCCATATCAAAGCTCCTAATTAATGTATTATTACAAAAGTATATTCATAGAAAACCAACTAGCAATAACGCAAGGAAAGAGATATCTAGTCGAAAGGATAGTGAGGTAGTTTAGCTTGATTAACAATAACCCTTCAGAGTTGTTTGATTCCTAAGATCATGCAAAGATATGGCTAGGTGTTGGATGCAAGTTGTTTTATGAAATCCCCAGCATATTGCTAGACGAGAAATCTTGTTTTGTTCCTGTTAACCTTAAAAAGTTCATACCGAAATAAGTAAATCCCAATATCATTAGTTACAGGCTACCCTCTCTCCTACTTAAAAAAAGCAAACCAGTGAATCTGTTCTAGCAGATTTGAAGTATCTTCCTGATAGTGATAAACCACAAACACCCATTTGAAAATTTCAAGACTCCTCTCACCAATGTTTCGAGAGCTTGTGTTGAGTTGGGGTTAAACATTGCTATAGTTCACAACCTTCAAGCGTAAATACAGCTTGGGAAAAAGTGACAGAGCCTTGTGGTCTTGAGGTTAGTCACCCACTGTTAAACTATACTCATAATCAAATAGCTGGAAATAAGAAAACATGCCTGCTGACTATGCAACATAGAGTAGGCATTTTGGCTTCTTCTGGCTATTAATCTTCTACATATGCTTGGTACTTAAGTTAAACTCATTTTCTTTTTCATGTTATATGAAACACCTTTTTCATATCATCATCACCACTATGTTTGTTTTTCTGGCTTTTGTTTCTTATTGTATTATGGTGTTATTTGTTATTCAATTGGGCTTTCGTTGCTAGTCATATTGTTCAAGGATAGGGAGAATCATATGAGAAAGGGTGATATCTGCAGCTGTCCTTGATTGTGCACATGGATTCAGGCAAGCATCTAAGAATTGTTGGCACCGATAGAACATCCAGAGAATACTTTTCGGATACTTCTGTACATATGTGAATTTTGCGTTGCTGTGATCTGTAATTGCATTTTCTAGCACTTAGTTGTTGGTGGTTTGCAGTTTTGAAGACTGTGCTGTGAGTGCTTTACCAAGATCTGCTTTTGTAGAGTTTGGAAATACCAAGGTTATATTCTGTCTGTGTGAGTATTTGTTTGTCCTACTGAATTTTTTTTTTTTATAATTTTATAATTTTTATTTCTGGACTAGATTTTGAACATGGACCCATACCCTTGCTCGAAGTTTTTCTCTTTGTTGTAATGGATGGGGTTTATTGGGTGATGTATTATTTTTCATCTTGCCGTACAATTACATTTTGGGTATATGATTCTGCAGGAAAAATTAATGGTCAATGAGCTACAATTGAACATACCTGTCCCCGCTCCATATGTGCTTGTGAGGAGATTTCTTGAATTGGTGTGCAGCAAGGAAACACATTCTTCCCGGTTGCTGAATGAGAGAGGGTAACAACGGAACGAAAGGGATACACAGAGAAGCCTATGCTTATTGGAAAGGCAACATCTATATGGGCTCAGTCTGCCGTCAAACCAACCAACAAGACTGGAATGCTCGGATTTTTCTCATAGTAACAAATCTTCATGATTCTAGCTCCCAATCTCAGTCTACATAAATGATGATGATAGCTTCAAGTTTTGCAGGACTGGGTTCGAGAGACTAGTAATGGATTCAAAGGTTCAGATTTAGCAAACCAATGCACTCACAGGTGAAAAAACGATCCATTTTAGAGAAAATTTTCAGGTTTTTTTTTTTCTTTCTTTGTGTTTAATTTATGATCATGCCCGCCTTTTTCACTTTAGCATAATTGATATCCAGATACAAGATCTACGTAGAGCGAATCACATGGTTAGTGAGTGAAAAATATATTTTGGCTTGTAATAGAGGTGAACCCAAACAGGTATTCTCCAAGGTGATAAGGCTGACTGGGAGAGGAAGGCTATGTTGTTGCTGGCATTCCTATCATGCTGAAGGATAATATATGCTGCAACTGAGGACAAGATGAACACAACACAATGACTGGGTCATTTGCTCGGCTTAAATCGGTGTTGGTTCACGCTACATCTCATCACTATTGTGCCCAGAACTGGCCAAGGTCGGATAAGTTAGGATCAAAAAACTCGATTTTTTGGCTTACATTTTGGTTCTCATCCTCCCCAGAAAAGTTATGTAAACTTGTACACTTATTGATGGATAGAAGTTAAATATACTATACCCAATTGTATTCTTTCAATTCTGAGAAATGAAAAAGCTTTTCTCTGTGTGTGGTAGAACTTGTTTCCTCTTGGCAATTTTCTATTGTCGAAAAGCAAATTTTTCTCTCTGATATGATATATCTAACAGGTTAAATGTAGGAGATGGAATGTACTCATTTCCAGTTTCATCCCAAAAAGATGAAAATTTGGCTTGCAACATTTGGTTTGATAAAAGCACTCCTTTGTCTGACATTGGTTGGAAATCATAAGGTAGGAATGATAATTCATCTGTTTATGTAGAGCTTGGAAATACTACAAATATTATATTATGTCTCAGATTATTTGTTTGTCCTAGAAATTTTTTTAGAGTAATTTTATTATTTTTAGTATAGACTAGACTTTGAACATGGACTCATACCCTTGCTCAAAGTTTTCTCTTTGTTGTATTGGGGTTTATTAGGTGATGTATTAATTTTTATCTTGTCATTCAATTACATTTTGGATATATGATTCCACAGGAAAAATTAATGGTCAATGTACTACAATTGAACATGCATGTCCCCACTCCATATGTGCTTATGAGGAAACACATTCTTCCCGATTGCTGAATGAAAGAGGGTAACAACAGAACGAAGTGGATAGACAGAGAACCCTATGCTTCTTGGAAAGCAACATCTATATGGGCCCAGTCTGCAGTCAAACCGACCAACAAGAATGAAATGCTCGGATTTCTCTCATAGTAACAAATCTTCATGATTCTAGCTCCCAATCTTTTTAGCCTACATAAATGATGCTGATAGCTTCAAGTTTTGCAGGACTGGGTTCGAGAGACTAGTAATGATTCAAGGTTAAGATTTAGCAAGCCAATGCACTCATAGTTGAAAATGATCCATTTTGGAGAAAATTTTCAGGTTTTTTTTTCTTTCTTTATGTTTAACTTCTGATCATGACCCGTTTTTTTAACTTTGGCATAATTGTTATCCAGATACAAGATCTACGCAGAGGGAATCACATGGTAAGTGAGTGAAAAATACATTCTGGCTTGTAATAGAGGGAGGCAAAGTTGCAGCCCCGGTTGCTGCTCACATTCCTATTTTGCTGAAGGATAATATTGCTGCAACTAAGGACAAAGATGAATACAACAGCAATATTTGCTTAGCTTAAATCAGTTTTGGTTCATGCTACATCTCATCACTGTTGTGCCCAGAACTGGCCAAGGTCGGATAAGTTAGGATAAAAAAACTCGGTTTTTTGGCTTACATTTTTTTTCTCATCCTCCTCCCCAGAAAAGTACTATGTATCATATACAGCATGATGGATAGAAGTTATATACTATAAATTCAATTGTATTCTTTCTAGAATTGTGAGAAACAAAAGGCTTTTCTGTATGCGAGTAGAACTTGTTTCCTCCTGGAAAATTTCTATTGCTCTGAAAGCAGATTTTTCTCTGATATGATATTATATCTAACAGGTTAAATGTAGAAGATGGAATAAATATACTCATTTCCAGTTTGATCCCAAAAGATGCAAATTTGGCTTATCACACTTGGCTTGATAAAAAAAGCTCTCCCTTTGTCTGACATTGGTTAGAAATCATAAGGTGGGAACGATAATTCATTAATCAATTAAAATCCAATCAATTGAAGGAATAATTGCATGATCATTTGTCATTTGTCAGTATGAATCTAGATCTCCCTTGTTTGTGATTCTTCTATGAGACCACAATACAGGTAGTGATTGGATCATTATCCTGCTTAACATAATGTTAAACATAAGATGTTACCTCTTCTATAAAAAATGAAAATGTACTCAAATGTCTCCAAGTTTTTGATATTGATATGTTTATGTATAGTTTCCTGGAAGATAGAAGACATTTTCTATTCAAATATAATGTTATTATATATATTGATTGGAAAAGTGTTGATTAATGAATCAATTAATACAGATTGTTGTACATAAAAAAAGTAAAAAGGAAAAAATTATTTCAATGTCGATAACCATGATTTATATTTATAATAAGGTAAACAGATTATTACTCACATAAAAATGTAAAAGCCATTTTCAATAAGCAACACATAATAAACAGAGTGGTTAACTTCTTGTGCTCCTCGCCTATGTGGTACCTCTTTTATTCTTAACATCTTCTTGTGAATGTTCTTATCAATAATCCACACAAGCCATTCAGGTTTTTCGCTTAAGAAAATGAGACAACCAAGAGAAAACCCAATTACGAGTCCACATCCATATCCCATCAATGTGATTTTCCAATCAAATCCACTTTCTTCTATATTTCTCAGAAGGCTCTAGTACTTCAGTCAGACATCTCTTCGATAATGGAAATCCACATAACCCGGGAAGCTCCAGTATGAATCATTTCCAGCCGTTTGAAAACCGGCTGCCGAGGTATAAACGCAGATGATTTTGAGAAAGAGCCCACTGATCAAGAAACGCCAAACTTGTTAGTTTGGGGGAATTCTCCTGACTCAACTTGTTCAAGAAAGGTCCAAGGATTCAAGCATCTTCAAATTTTTGAAAGAGTAATGGATGTCCAGAGGTACATGTGAGACAAGTTTCAGCCTAAGGAATTAAGATTCCCAATGCACTGAATCTCCTGGAATTTATTGCCGACAAATCAATTGTTGTGAAAGTATTCAAGATTTTCAAATTCAATCTCCAACCCTTTATCGCTAACACTATAATGAATCTTTGATAATAAGCTTCCCCCATGTATTTTCTTGTCATGTTGTTTCATCTATATTCATTGTTGCTTTCAAATTTTCAAATACATTTCGTAAGTCACCTCAAAATCATTGTAGAGCAAGATCAATGATTCTTAGGCTCATGAATGGGGATTTGATTTTGAAACCCTATATAACTATGGAAACGAATAGAGCGCAAAACAAGAACTTGTGTTTTGGAAGAGCTCCAACCAATGGGGGAAATGTATCATTTATCTTGTTATTTCAAGGTCCAGAACTCAGTTCTCTACAAATGATCAAAAGATCGAGGTACTAGCCCTCCAATTCGATTAATATTGTTGAAGTCAAGAGTCCTTCAGAATTGCCCTTCAAAATGTTTGAGGAATGATGCCATGAAAATGGATTTCTTCGCAAATCTCAGAACTTCTTACTACCAAAGTTGTTATGAGACAAATCTAGAATTTGCATGGAACTCACTTTGCAAATCAACGGTGAGATTTCTCCACTCAATTTGTTATGGGAGACTGAGAAGAAAAATGTAGAATTTGGAGGAGTTGGAAGTGGTCCTTGCAGCAAGTTGGAATGAAGATCTAGAGTTCTATTCTGACTATGGCATCTCAAACCCACTAGGGAGTTATAAGAGAGAGATTCATATCAGGACATCATTTCCCATGTTCCATGACAATATTCCACTAATGTTGTTTGAAAGGTCTACACTACAATGTCAAAACATGGGAGTTGGGAAGTTCTGCTGGATGGTCAACGAGCATGTTGTTTGAAAGACTTAATAGAGAAGATTTCTAAGCTTTTCAAGCTTGCTTGTCTCCAAAACGCCACTCAAGTTATTTGAAGAAAGATGAAGAGATGCAAGGTTCACAAGTTCAAATAATGAACCTGGAATTGACCCATGTAACTCATTCATACTCAAATCAATACTCTTCCATGAATCAAATTGAAATTCACCAATACGACCATTGAATTTGTTATGGCTGAGATCTAATGATACCAATGATGGTAGTGTATACAAGATGGTATTGTCCCGTTGAACAAGTTATACCCTAAGTAGAGAAAGGAGAGACTTGAAAACCCATTTACAGGAGAAGGAATGGGCTCCTGGCTGATTTTGGGATTAGTCTAAGTAATAAAGGTTTGTTACTCCAATTGATGGTGGAATCTGACCACTTAAATTATTGTCGGAAAGCTGTAATGAAATTAAATTTCTAAGGTTATTAAAAACGTTCGGAATTTGGCCACTAAAATGATTACTTTGTAGTCTCAAGGAGGTGATTTGTGTAAGGTTCTCTAGAGAAGCAGGGATGGATCCTGAGAATTGGCAAAAGGAGAGATCCAAAGTCTGTAAAGACTTTAGATTGCCCATTGAAGCTGGAAGCTCTCCACTGAAATTTGTGAATAATAAAGCCAAGTCAATAAGGGAATTGTTCTCACTGAATCGTGGGAAGTTTCCACTGAGATCCCGGTTTCTGGATAAGTAGAGAAGCTCGAGTTTTGGAAGATGAATGTCATGGTCAGGGAATCTCCCATGCAATCCACACGCAGATAGATGTAGGGATATCAATGAAGACCGATTTAGCAAGGAATTAGGAAAAACTGAAGAGATGGATATACCTCCAAGGTGAAGCTTCTGCAACTTGGTTAAATTTTGAACCAGAGAATCAAAGCCATCAAGTGTACTCCCGCTCCATAATTCTTAGAGAGACTTCAGTGAAACCAAGTTGAGAGGTGGGAGAAATTTCTGGTAAAATTAGTCTGAAAATCCAAATACGAGGTTGAGATGCGCCAAGCTTGAGAACCTACTGTGCCATCTAAAACAAGAGGGGCCCCACTGAAGTCGTTGAGCAAGGTTGAGGCTTCGAGATGAGGTAAGTTTTGAAGAGGGCAGCTGGAATGGATGGTTCGAGAGCCAACTCGCACCCAGGTCACAGCTCAACTGCGGCCACTACCAAATCACAAATGACCCCATCCCACGAGCAGCAATCACACAGACACCCTAAACCTGGGCCTCGCGGGATTAACACCACAACCTCGCTGAATACAAGTGGATGTCGTTACCCACGCCACTTTCAGTAAACGCGTATCTCCTTTGTACGGAGCTCTACCCAAATACAAAACTCGCATATCCCTGGTCCCAAATGCTGCAATATAATCCACAGTATTAAATCACATGAGTAATACGGCCACTTGGGCCTACATAAACGCGCTTCAAGATACATACCAACTATGAATCCAACTATAACGAATAGTTACAAGAGTTCAAATGTTTTATTTTATACACATATATTAAACACGCTAAATTTAATACATGTAACATCGCCAAAGCCAAAGCCACAACCCTTTTCTTCCAACTCACCTCTGTGACGGGCCACCCCTCGCACGCTCCCCGTACCCGTAAATACAAAGGATCCCACGACGGTGAGCTAAAGCTCAAGAGAGAATCGCCCTGCAGGGCTACTTCACCACCCAAGTGCAAAGGCAATGTTCCAGCAAACACACATTCAAGCAAATTCATGATCCTACGAATGCTCAGACCAACTCAGATCCCGAGTTCATCGACTCCTCACTCGCCTGCTTCTCCTTGTATGAGAATTATCGTTTATTAGTGGACAATCCATGGTATATATCAATCAGTCATCCGACATTGATATATTACCTTTGTGGATCACTCCTCCGATGAATATCAATCACCGCTTCGACGACATTGGATATTTTTAGTTTGTAGGGATCACCCTCCAATTGTATTTTAGACAACCCTCCGAACTAGTTTTTCTTGACTGCCTCATGACAACTCCTATAGTCCTAGGATGTTCAGCATATGGAATGCATAAAATATCACACTGGGCCTAATCACATGCAAATATAAAGATGCAATATTCACATAATATTCAATCACACAATCATGTCATGAAATTATCATTTCAAACATCAAAATTAGCTCACTGGGCTAATAATCAAACACGAAAGCAATTTAATTTAAATCACCGCCAAACACACATATTTTAAAAAAATATTTGAGAATACTATTCGAGAATAGTGAAACCCTCGCTTACTATTCCCTAGAGTACCAGAAAACACGGGGTTCACTTAGTGAACCCGATTTCAGGCTTACTTCTCGGCCCTATACATATATCAAAAGCACCATTTAATACACATGAATCACATAATTAGCTCCAACAGTCCACACCACTGATCGTAGATGTAAACGGCTCTAAAAAGTTTCACAGTGGGCACCTAATATCGTCACCTGATTTGACCATCAAACGCCTCCCTAACGGCCTCTTTTCACCAAACATTCAGAAACACTGTACCGAATAAACCAGCAGTGGTAAAATCCTACCTCAAGAGTCAGCAACCCCAAAACCGTACCCACGCTGCCCCCTCCGCGCAGACGCTTCCTCCTCTTGTCCCTAAGACCGGACGGTCTGGACTCCGATATTCAGAAAGAGACCCTCCTCTTCTAAAAGCTCAAATGAAAGCTACTGCATCTCCAAATGACCAACACGGTTTTTCTTTTGGCCTAATGGAAGAGAAGAAGAACTATTCACTATTTTGTCATTTAGTCACTTAAATCAATTTCCAAATGATCGTATTATGTCCTCTTTACCGCTTTGATATTCGCACTACCGTGATCAGCCCATTTTCATTATTTCTACTCATACCACTTATGGCACATGAGTACTTGTTGTGCAGACTTGTAATTTGTAGATCAGACATTTGTAGATCAAACGTTTATGCCTCAAAACGTACACATACTCACAACCTGGCTCCTGAATATTACTTAAATTTTACGTGTTAACTGATTTTCGAGACGTATTCCAACGAAATCCGCTTCGCCCTCCAAGATTTCCAGAGAATTAATTACGGATTTTAACCAAATTACAATTTTGTAATCGTAAATTATGATTTTTCCCATATTCCGTAATCAAATTTCTGCCCTGATTCTCCCTCCCAAAGGAATTTCATTCCAAATTCAGACAATTACAATCAATCACATGCATATGCAACGCACTCCTACCATGCATGAAATCATTTAAATCCCAAATGACTCAAACCACACCTTCTACCTGCAAACAAGAAGGGTAGGTGGCCCGCACGTGTCCTCAAGATTCCCACGTGAACTCCCTCCACTCCATAGTGTCTCCATAGCACCTTCATTTGTATCACACCTTCGCGCCAAAACCCGATCACGGTTATCACGCGCACCGTCCTCTCAAGGTCCCATCCGTCAACTCCATCCGTCCTCAATCCACCACATGAGTCGATCCGTGTGTACTTGTTACGGAGACGGAAACACCTCGTGTTACCCGCCGGCGGTAACGCTAACCAAGGTCGCAACCGTGCTCACCTCTCGAGCATCTCGAAGTCCAACGAACCGCGATAGCTTCCGCGCCGGAACCGAATTAATTCCCTCTGTGCATAACCTTCAAGAAGACACGGCATCCCAACTTCGAACTCTAAGTGGTCGACGCCGTACATCCGCATAGCTCTTCCGCCGTCCCGAGCCGTGAGAAGACGCAGGTCGTGACGCTCACCTTCTCGAGGTGTCTCGATCAAATCACTACTCACCGATGGAGCTCTCCCCAATTCCTGCAAAGATAACGGTGATCTACACGCCTCCCATATAATGCCTCATACGTGTGCCATCCAGATACTTCGCTCGGGTAACTGGCAGCCAGGCGACTCCACAAGGGCAACGTTCCTCCTGGCTACCCTATGATCCAGACGATGCTCGTAGCATGTCCTCTAATACCCGTATAGTCCTTCTCGATCGACCATTCAGCCAGGGTGGAACGCCGCATCATCGTCGGGCCTCAGCTTTTCACAGCCTCGGCTTCCAGCGCGCAGCAAACTCGCCCTATCCGACACTATGATACCGGTACTCCATGTGTATTTATCTATCTTCACGCACGCGCAACCGCGTAATCTCTCCAGCATGCAAGGTCATCCGCACGGTTAGGTGCGCGCCACTCAGCGAGTCGGGTCCACTATCACCCATATTCGCTGCTTCGCCGCGCTCCATGGCAAAGGGGTCACAGTTCATCGACGCGTTCCCACTTCCACCGCCCACCTCCAATGGTCGGCGAAGCCCCGGCCGGGCTTCCTTGCGCTCGGGCTTCAACTGCTGGACACGTGAGATATCACAACAGTGTTCCTCACGCGGTCTCTTCATCCCACTCAATGGCCACCGGCGACGAAGATCCCGTACATCTTCGCGCGCACCGGATGACAAGAAAACGGCGAGCGCTGAAACTCCCGCAATCTCCTCTGAAATCGCCACAATCGTAGGGAACCAATTACCGCGCCCCTATATCGTAAGACTACCATCCGCGTGAATCTGGGCCCAACCCCACCCGTGCATTCGACTCACTCCGTCCCCGATGGGACACCATCTCCCGCGCCCGCCACCGACTCACCACTCCGCCTACCGCAGTCGATGTAGCCACTAAACTCCCCAAGGTACCCCCGGAAGCCCGCCAGATCAGAATCTTCAACCGACCCACTGTCTCAGCAGACCACACCACTCCGCAGCAGCTATACTAGCCAAAGCTCGTGACTTCCGACCGAGCAGATTACTATTCATTTGCCTTTACTGTGACGGTAATGCAAAGGAAGTCATAATCCTGTGTGAACTCCATCCATTCAAGGTTTCATGTCAGGTCTCGCGCATGGAAAATATACTTGCACTTTACGGTCTGGAGTACACCTCTAACTTCACCGTATAGGTGGCGCCACCTTCAAGGCGAAGACTACGGCCGCCAATCCCATGTCATGGGGTAATTCAGCCATGATTCTTCAACTGACAGAACCATATACTACCCTCCCTGATCGCATCAAAACACATCCCCAACCGGGGCCCCCGAGGCATCACAAATACACCGTGGTCACCCTCACCCCCCGTTTAGAACTATCAAGATGGGAGTCAAGTAAGTCTCCTTCACCTCGAATGCTCCGCATCACATCCCAATCAAACTTGACCTCCTTCCGGTCAACCAAGTCATAGGCTGGCCATCCGAGGTGTCCTATAAGAATCTCCCGTACCCACAAATCCCAAGAAACTGATCTCTAAGACCGATCTCAGTCTTCTCCAACTCATCACCGCCTCGACATTCCTTCCAGTCGACCGACACTCGATGTCGACACCACGCGTCCCGCAAAAACCTCACCCTCGCAAAGCCGTAACTCGCATTTATCGAACTCGCGATGCCTGATGGTCTCTCAACAACTCAGAAACAATCCTCAAGTGATACTCATGCTCCCATCACCGGGAGTAGATCAAGATGTCGGGCCCACGAAGACCACGACAAATCGTATCTAGATGGTCGAATATCCTATGCATGAGATCCATGAATGCAAATTTCGGCGCATTCGGTTAACCGGCGGGCATCACCGCAAACTCATAGTGCCCATAACGCTGCCCTAAACGCCTTTAGGAATATCCGATCCTAACCTCACTGATGAATCAGCATGTAAGGTCTATTCGAGTAGACTCGCCTCTCAACCGAATAAATAAATCATCAACTTCTGTGATACAAAACATTCTTGATCGTGAATCTGGTCGAATCGTTTAGAATCTCAATGCACAAATGAAGTGGTTCTGTTCCTTCTTCTTCGCAACACAACCGAGCCACCATGGTGGTAGTGCCCGGCCTAATGGAACCCTTGTCTAATAGCCCTAAGGACTCGAGTTCCAACTCAACCCGGTGCCATCCTACGCGGAGTCATAGAGATGGGTGAAGTAAATTGTAGTGGAACTCGATACCAAAGTCTACCACCTTATGTGAGTAAATCCGGTAACTCATCCGAAAACATCCACATACTCATACTACCTGAGGTAGATCTAAGTCTTGTCTCTCCGTCCTCTGCAGTAAGGCTCAGCTTAGCCAACCCGCCTAACTGTCCTCGACACCCAGACTCAGATATCAGAGCAAATAAAATTGTCATGCTTGTCTCGAAATACCGCGCACGCGTACCGCCCCGCGGTAGGGCGGTAACTCTCCTACGCCACAATCGACAACGCACTCGTGTCGGCCACCATCCATCCCCAAGATGACATCGAACTCTAACATGTTCATGATCCTCAGGTCCACTGTGAGTAGAGTTCCCGAGATCTCTAGCTCGCAACCTCGACATATCATCCCTATTCTCTCCCTAATCCCTAGGGGAGAACTCACATATAAAGGCTCCTCTAAGGTCTCAACCTCTAGTTCTCACCAGATCACAACCGATGCAGCGAATGAATGAATACGGCTGACCGTAATCAACAACACGCAGCCCATAAAGCAGAGCTAACAAAACGACCAGAGCAATGTACGACTGGCCGCGACTTATTCATGTGACGGCAGACACGCCTCGAACCCTCGAGGTCCCCGCCGCCGGCCCGCCCCTTCCGTCTCTACTCAGCGCTCTCCGCCCCTGCCCGCCGTGAAATGGGGTGCCCGTGGCTCGAAACCGCGGATCGCCTTTCCGGCTCAGATTGCCGTGGAGGAACGCATCAGACTTCGTTCGCACGACCGACCGGATGTCCCAAAACCCTAGATCCTCGGTTTCCTCGTGGCAATCCCGCCTCATGTGTCTGTGTCGCTGACAATGGTAGCACACCATCTCGCCTGCCGACCGGGCACTTCGATCCGCCCGTCATCGCAATTTCATCTGGTCTAGCCCGACAGCGTGACTGAGATCTCACAATTGTGAAGCCTTCGCTTCTTCTCGAACTGAGTGAAGACCGAATCGTTTTTCTGCTACCTAACACTGCAGATCCCAGTGTTCCTTCCGGTATCCTCCATATCTCTCTCTACGGCGTACGCCCCAACTATAGAATCCACATCCAGCGAGTCCCATCCCCGGCACCGAATGGACAACCTCACCATTCTCAAACCTCCTAAACCACATGTCTCGCAGGTCACGTAGAGTCATCCGCAAACTGCCAACCTGGGAATCGGGGCCACGGTCCATCACTGGCCATCGCTCCCTGCTAAGCTCTGAACTCCCCGAGATTTGGCACTGCCCGCAGCTTTGAAAATACTGCCCATGAATGTACCCGAAACCCGCCCACGCCATAACTCCTAAGGTCTCTAGAAGTCCTAATCCATTCACTCACACCCTGCCTTCGGCCTTCAGGCAGTCGAATCGCCAACCTCGATTCCCCGGTCAGACGGAGGTGATCCCATAGCCTCCACACAAGCTCAACCGATAAACCAATGATCAAAAACACCTGATCTGCCCCTCCTCAGCGAATGCCTGAGGGTGCAAAGGCTCCCAACCAGGAGGTGTCACTAAAGAGACCTCCCCGACTATCTACCACACCAGTCTCGCGCGGTATAGCACCGCTACACCCACAGCCTCCCGCAAAAAGGCCTACCAGTCAAACAATTCGGTCGATCTAAATGTCTGGTGCCTCGGTCCCATACTATGGATAATTCCTCGATATCTGATTTGACCCACTAGCCACATGCTGACAACAGCTGCAAAGACTGTGCTGAATATATCCTAAATAGAATCATACACAATAACCAACAGATATATCAAGTTCATACGCTCATGAAGTAATGTAGGGACAATTCTATCCACAAATTAAATCATTTTGTTCAACAAAATCTTTTATTTTCAGAGGTAATTATTTTTCTAAAATTTTATCGTTTGATTTTGATATTTTAATTAATTTAAATTTAAAAATTTAAAATTTTCAGGATGAACATTGTTCATGAACTGGTCCAAACGTGACTCAAAAATACTCACCGAAACCAAAACCAAATCAGTGCTGCCTGATGCACGAGCACCCAAACAGTGGCCCAAGAGCACGCCCTGTGCGCATTCGGCGTCGCCCCAGGCCGCGTGCACGCCCGGGGTGTGCGATCGCGCGGGCGACGCCGCCAGATCGGGCGCCAAATTTCGGTCGTGTCGCAGCGATCCTACCTTGTCGCACGCTCCGCGCGCGTGTTCGCCCTACTACCGCGCGCCCCCAACAACCTCATTGTACCGCTTCAGCCACAATACAATATTTCAGACGCAACTGCAAAACCAAACAAACCAAGTTCGTCAAAGGCCACGATAATTAAATTTGTATCGTGACACGTACTTTTCCAACTAACAAATATTTTCACCATACAATTGTATTGCAACATGATCCCTCTAGCCTACTTTCAAGAATACGCTTAGCGTAGCCCAAGTCAAATCTGCACAAATTTTTTTTTTCGTTTTTCATAATAATTAATTTTTTTTTCATCATTTTTTTCCAAATACTGGAAAAAATCACAAAATTTTTTTTTCATTTTTTTCATAATACATCAACAAATTTATGAAAATTATTTTCTCCATTTCCACTGTAAAATCTTAGAAAATATTTTCTCCTTTTTCTCAACCAACAAATTTATAAAATTTATTTTTTCCGCTTTTTCACCTAAAATTTTCTCCACTAAATAAATTTGTAAAATTTATTTTCTTCCATTACTCTCATCCAATAAATTTATTAAAAAATTTATTTTCCTTCATTTCATTTTTTCATTTTTTTTTTCCAATAGACTCAATTAACACCAAGATTTCATATTTTCAATCATCTATGTGCTAATCACTACACACCATATTATAAATACACACACAAACCATGTTAGCACACTCAATCATACACACCACCAATCACACAAACACACAAACACGTACAGAAGGTCCTAGCTTGTCTCTCAAGATTTTCCTAGGTGTAATCTCATACCACCTATCACTCCAACCACACCTGGCAGATGGATTACCCAAACCCGGTCTCCCCAGGGTATTCCCGCATGACCCAAGCCTGATAATTGTCACACACCCCAAACCCGAAACCGTTGACTACCACAACCGCTAACATGTGATGTCTGGTTACCCACACTTTAAAAATCGGCAAAGTCTCCTTTTGCACAGGAGCCTACCTAATACAAACCGCATATCCCCGCCTCCCAAACAATGCAATATAATCCATTATATTAAATCACATGATGTTGCATACTAATTTATGCCCATAAACAATACTCAAGATACATACCAACTATGAATCCAACTATATACCCAATACAAATATTCAAACAGCCTACATTTTACATTAAAATACTCAAATTCCTAATACAAATATCACAAAGCCAAGTCACACTCCGCTTCTTCTAATTCACCAGATCTAGCCGTCTCAAGACGCTCCTCAGACTGTGAACACAAAGGGGATCCATCATCAGACAAGTCGCAGAGAACTCCTCTGGCCGGTTACCTCACCACCTGCGTAAAGCAATGTTCCAAAGTGCAACACACATTCAGCAAACGATGAACCATTTGAATGTCTACATGACCAACTTCACCCACAGTCTCATCGACTTCACACTTCCTCAAATGGTCATTAGTAATTATTGCTGATAATGACAAATCCTCCGCCGTGATATATATCAATCGGGCCATCCAACATATCGATATATTACCTTTCTTGACTCACTCCTGGTATTTAATATCAATCAACGTCCGAGGACGATATTTTGGCCATGATCACCTCCATGTTCACATTTTACAACCTAACTATTTTCTCAGACTGTCTCACGCACTCAACTCCCATATACCCCAGTGACGTTCAAATACATACTGAACACAGACATTCATCCGCCAATCACATGCATGTAACATGCGTACATATTCATAATATTCAATCATCAATCATGTCATGAACATTTCAAATGATCAAATTAGTCACACTGGGCCATCATCGATCAAACATCTAGCAATTTAATTTAAATCACCGCCAAACACATATTTAAAAAATATATATTTTGGAGAACACTATTCGTGAATAGTGAACCTCACTATTCCTAAAACACACATAAAAACATTCGGCTCACTTGGGAACCCTGATTGACACCATTTCGCCCCATATCAAAGACAAACATTTAATACATGAATCACCACATGATCAACTCCAAACAGCCTCACCCACGAACCTGCACAAAGAAACGGCCTCCTAAAAGGTTCTAAAAATTAATACCATGTCCCATGTTTTGACTGATCAAACGGCCTCAACGGCCTTCTTTCGACCAAACATTCGTAAAACACTTAAATGAGAAGAAAACTCAAGCAGTGGCAGAAAATCCAAAAAGCACCTCAGCGAGGCTATGGAACCCCAAAATCCTGGCACTCACGCCAAGCCTCCCTCTCCGCGTATCGCTCCTCATTCCTAAACACGACTACCTGACTCCTGATATTCTAGCAAGACCCTCTCTAAAAAGCCTCAAACGAAAAGGTCTGATTTCCCGAACACCAATACGTGTTTCTTCTTTTGGCCCAATGGAAAGAGAATAATAACTTATTCACTCTCCTCCCTTATTATTTAATACTTAAATCCATCCCAAAACGACCATTATGTCCCTCTTTACTGGCTGATATTCTAACTACCTCGGTCATTCATTTTCATTATTATTTACTCATACCACTTTCATGAGTACTTTTAAGAGAGTGTGATTCTTCGGGTCAGATCGAAACTCCGATTTATTTACACCCAAACACGATGCCCTAAAAATGCGCCGACCACCGTCTCTGAATATTACGAAATTTTACTTTGTTAACTGGATTTTTCGAGACCATTCCAACGTAAACCGCTGTCCCTCCGAGATCGTCTAGAGACCATCATTTGATTTTTAACCTAGTTTCACTAAAATCAACATTTGTTCTACCCAGCAAATTGAAATTTCTCGGGTCTTACAACTACCCTCCTTCCAATACTTTGTTTTCGGAAAAGAAGGGAATTCGCAGTAATCATTCTCATTCTCGATGGAAAATGATTTCTTAAGTCGGAGAGATGTTGGCTCGCCATGTGATATTTATTTGAGCAGAGGGAAGAGAGAAACAGGAAGAAAGAAGAAGCTGAGAGAATGAGAGTAAATAACAGAAACAACGCAGGAGGTGTTTAAACATCTTTCTTCTCCAAAGCAATGAGGATGAGATAGAACAGAACACCCACCCATGGACAAATGATTCAATGCAGAGAACTTATTGGAAATTTCAAAAATTAAAATTAAAATTAGACTTTTTTATTCTTCCCACTTTGCACAATTCATGAAAGGAAAAGGGGGCCTAAAATCAAGAAAAGGTCAATATTAATTGAAAGTTAGGAACACGTTAAGGATAATTTTTCTCAAAATATTCATTTATTTAAAAAATCTTCCCCCTTTGGATAAAAAAACATTTGAAAACGATTAAAAAAAATAAAAAAAAATCAACAAAAAAAATTCTTATTGTCTTATTGCTTTGAAGTTAAAAAAAACGTCTAATTGCTTTCTAATTTAACAATATCATTTGTTCACTATTTTCTATTAATATACTTTATAACCTAATAAAACCTTTATATAATTTCTTATTTGAAGCAAAAAAATTTAAAATGAAATATGAAATAAAATACGTTATAATATCAATTATGCTGTTAATTTTCCAATATAAAAAATTAAACTATAAATTAAAATATTCAGATACATATAGAATAAATATTTTTTTGTAAAGTAATAAGTTTAATTATTTCAAAATAATATCTCAAAGTATATTGTTAGTTTATATTGATATACTTGTTAGAGAATTATGTTAAGGAAGTTATGAAACACCAAAAAGAATAAAAGTAAATAAAATCCTCAAATCATTAAAACATGCGACATCTCCAACAAAATACAAAACATACCGTAATAAGAACTTTATTACACATAAATGTCCTTTCATACCAATGTGCAATTTTTGAGACAAAAACAATAAATATAAGGATCTCAAAGTTCAAGAAAATAACAACTAAATTATATAAAGATTCATGTATTTTCAAATTTTCATTTTTTAAAGATAAAAAGAAAATTAAACTTGCAAGTACATAGAAAAATTCAACATTCTGAATTAATGTGACATATCTTATTTACTATCTAAATTTTGGTACAAATACATAGAAATGTTTCTTTAAATATTGATAGATTTTGATTCATAACAATGCACTCAAATCTAACCCCACCAACTTGAACTTAATCTAAAGATTAGAAATACGAGCTATAGCCAATATGGGCACCAAAATCTACATCTTGAATTCCTCAATTAAACCGTTAAGAGATTAAAGTGATACTTTTTCTTTTCCAAATTGATTGGGTAGGTAAATGACTTGATGTTATTGATTTTGACTACTATGAGTTAAAGAAAGTGACAGGTAAGGAGCTTGTGGTATGACAAAGAAATTCAGGAGAATATTATATCAATATGGGATGAGAATATCATATCGATCTTCACTGATAACCGAAATTTTTGATTTTTTGTTCCTTGTGCATAGTAGACCATTGTTGCCATGCGGTAGAAATCATCAATACTATAAATCATACTTAGACCTTGACCATGTACAATTCAAGAACAAGGATTTTTCTATTATGAGTCTTAGATGAAAATTCAGGAGCAAAGGTTTAATATTGATGTGTGAAAGACCTCAGTTGATGTGAGAGAAATGATGGTGAGAACACTCCAATTTATGAACACATGATTAAGCGTGGAGAACTACTTTGTTGGAAATTTCGAAATCAGAATTAAAAGACTTTACTCGTTACTAACTTCCAGCACATTCTATAAAAAGGAAAGGGGACCTCCAACCTATCACTATTATAATTTCAACATCAGAAAATTTTCTTCTGTTCTCATTACTAAAATTTTCGATATTCTCAAATGTGACTTTTTCTTTTTTTTTCTTTTTTTAACCAAGCTTTGATCTATTCTCAAATATATATTTTTTTAAAGTAACTTATTAAATTTGTACCTACCATGCTTTGAATTTGGATTGTTAAAATGGTTACTATGACATTTTAGAAAAAAATATACTTGAAATAAAAAAAAGTTTGTAGCACAAATTTTTGAAAACTATTCAATCTTAATTACATTCATATTAATCAAGGTGGCAAATGATTATTAAGGCAAGTGCTAGTACACTATAGAAGGAACTGACATGAGAGAAAAAGGAAAACAAAAACCTTAAAAGCAAGTCTACGTAGACCTCAATCCTTGATAACAAAAGCATTAAGAAAAAAAGATGGAAAAAGAACAAGATTCTATTCCTATCATTGTTTTTTTTTTTTTTTTTTTGCCCTACAACTTTACCTACTATTTTCTAGGTTTGAATCGAAAGCTACTTTCACTAAAGTTGAGTGTGAATGGCTTTTGTGGAAGGAATCTTAAAGCAGACTTTGGAATATGAAAAAAGTAACTTCTTTGATTCCTACACATCATTTTCAACCATTTACCAAAAGTTACAATATCCATTTTTAATAACCAAATAGTTTCAAAGTTTTAGTGTTCATAAAGCATCACCTCCAATTATTCATAGGGCAATGCTAATCACATGGGCATGTCTTTAATTAACAAACCATCTATAAATATTACATTTTAGTAACACTAACCTCTAATCCATTTTAGTAACACTATATTTAAAAAAAAAACGTTTTATGAGTACTCTTAGTGTTCATAAAGTCTCATGATAATTATCTTAAATATTATAACATTATTTGTGACAACTTAATATAAAAACCAGGCCTAATAGTTGGTATTAGAGCAGTGCACTAACCTTCATGTTGGTGAGATTTTGGGAGTCAGCTTGGTATGCAAGAATGGATTTTCTTATCCGTTTCTTGTCTTCTACTTCTTGATAGATGAAATTGCTCAAATCACAAAAAATGTCTTATGGGACTAAAAATCCAAATACGAGTTGATCACATTTCATTTTTCTCTAAAAGGAGGATCTAGAGGTCAACCATTAGATGCATATGAGCAGAATCGGACTGAAAATGGAGCAAGAAACTAGCAAAGAAAAGTCAAAGTGCAGCTAGGGCATGCCATGGCATTGGGACTGGACCTCCAAAATCGAACAATCCACATAAACATGAACTTATTAATTCAACATAAAACTTTTAATCAAATCCTAATGATGACGAATCCCCAATCGAATCCCATAGTTATTATCAACCAATTGTCTTACTAAAATATGACTCTTGTTAAGTGAAAAATAACATAATTATTTCACAAGGAGTACACAGCCTTGAGGATTTTGGGTCGGTTGGACTATCTTCTCTATTTCTTACACACACTGGATTCCTTGTATACCTGGCTCGACCCTTTTTTCTTGATTTCAACTAACCTGGGATCAACCACCTGCTGGCTTGGTGGTTTTGAGTTTAGGGTTTGGTGTTTAGTTATTTAGGTTAGGGTTTTTTAGGGGATTCAGAAATAACTTGGAATGCTTGATCAGTTATTGCACTCAAAGTCCCAAGTATATTGATATAACCTAAAATAACCTAGTATATTGATATACTTGTAATCTGTAGTCATAAGTAATGTGACATGTAAATTTAGAAATGATTACGAAGACATGTTAGGTTTGCACTCAAAGTCCCACACAAGTTAACGATGGGAAGGATTATGAATTAATAAGCGTTGATGCCCCTTTTTAGGAGTCAAAAAACAAAACCATTAAGGCCTAAGGACCAAAATAGGCAATATCATATCAGTGTAGAGAAGGATAAGTCCATTAGGTTTCCACAAATGGTATCAGAGGGACAACATCATAACAAAGGTGGGGAATGATATGTCCATTAGGTTTATAACAAATGGTATAAAAATAAAAATTATTTAAAGAGTAACATAAAATTAAATTTTATTCAAAAAAACATAAAATTAAATTTTGATTTCATTTAATTTAAAAAGAGTAGTGTTCCTATCGATATTGTTTTCCTTTTGAAATTCTTACCAATACTAGACAAGTGAATATTAAAAAGAGTAGTGTTCCTATAGTACACAGGTTCCTCTAATGTAACCATATATAGATTGATTTGTGACGCCCATCTCTCGGGGTCCGTTGACTACCCACACCACACACAAGTGGATGTCGTGGGTTACCCGACGCCACTAGTAGTAACCCAAGCAAGAGTCTCCAGTGTGGCCCTACTCCAATACAATACCTGCATGAAACCTGTCCCAAGCAGTTGAACATAATCACAACATAAGTAAAACGACCTCTTGGGCCCATCAATAATACTCATCATACATACCAACTATGAATCCAACTATATCCAATAGTTACAAGAGTTCAAATATATATACTATACGACATATATTAAAATACTTAAATCTCTAATATATAAACATCATCAAAGCCACAACCTGGCTTTCTTCTAATCCACAAATTTAGATCTAGCCGTTTCTCGCACGCCCCCAGACTTTAAAAGGGGTCCCACGACTCCGGTGAGCTAATGCTCAGGAGAGGGAGAATCGCCCCATGGCTACTCACCACCTAAGTCACAAATACAACGTTCCAAAAGGAACACACATTCAAGCAAATGCACGATCCTACTTGAATGTCTACATGACCAACTCGCATCCCAAGTCCCTCACTAACTTCTCTCTCACTCATTTTGATCTCAGATGAGAATTATTATTTTATTAGTTTGTGGACAACCTCCGACAGACAATCATCGCGATTTATCGAAGATATATTATTTGCTTGTGGACTACCCGATTTAATATCAATCACGCCCGACGATTGATACTTTTAAATTTGGACCACCTCCGATAATTAATGTTTTTAGACAACCCTCCAACTGCTTCTTAGGATCTCATCTCATGCACTCACTCCTATAATCCTAGTGGGTGTTCCAAATGGGCATATAATGCATGTATGCCAGCCTCCAATACGCTTCAATCACATGCAAATATAAATGAATATACAGATAATTCACATCACACAATCATGTTAAGTGAAAATTTACAACTCATACATCAAAATTAGCTCACTAAGCACAGATCAAACACGAGCAATTTAATTTAAATTACCGAAAGAACACATATTTCACACAAAAACATATTTTCGTGATACTATTTCTAGAACAAGAAACCCTGTGGTTTACGGTTCCAACACTCAATGTCATCACTCACTTTAGGACCTCAAGATCTCACTGGCCATTCTCGGTCTTTTCCAAACTAATCCATGATTTAACAATAAATTACCTAATTTGATTGAACCCAATCAGTCAGAGGCCAATGGCTGCTCCCATGGGTACTCGTAATTCATATCAATCCGGGTCCCGTTGTCTGGGATCCATCAAACGGTCTCACGGCCTCATCCAGCCAAACATTTGCAAAGTATTAAAAGAGGAATAAAACTGGGGTAGGGAGAAAACCTCTACCTCTCTGGAGTTTGAGGAAACCCATATCTGCAACAGCACGCGAAGTCTTCACAGAGCGCTTCTCCCTCTCGTCCAAGATCGCCGACGGCCTGATCTTCACGATTCTAGAGAGAGAAGGTAGTCCTTCTTCTAAAAACCACACAAATCAAGCAATGATTCCCTCTTTTCCATTTCAATCTTTTCTCCCCTTTTTGAATTTGAGAAGATGAGTCCTATTCCCTATTTTGTCTTTTTATGACTTAAATCAAATTCCAAAATGACCATTATGTCCCTCTTTTACCATAATTGATAGCTCCCGGCACTATCTCAAGGCCCATTTTCATCATTTCAATATACCACTTATGGCACATGATTAAGTGTTATATGTGATTCGTCGCAGACGAAATCGCTTTACGGCACTAAACGATGCTCGAAAAACGTGTCGACCCGCACTGCCTCGAACATTACTTAAATTTTACGTGCTAGCTAGATTTTTCGAGATTACTCTAACGTATGAAATTAAGTCATTATCCGAGATCTAAAGAATTAATTACGGATTTTTAACCGAAATGTACAATTTGTAATCAAAATTATTTTGCCCTCATTCCGTAAATTGAATTCCGGGTCTTACATTCTCCCCTCCTTAAAGGAATTTCTCGTCTAAATTCAAAGATCTATCATAATCACTCACATGCATATGCAACGTGCACTCACTATGCACGTAAAACCAGTCATTTAAATCTTAAACGACTAAATTACGCACCTTCATCCCTTTTTTTTTTTTTTTTTTTTTGCACGCGCAAACAAGAAGGATAGGTGGCCCGCATCGTGTCCTCGCGCCTCCCAGGCTGACTCCTCCACCCACGCGCTTTGAAGGGCACTCATCAGCTCACGTGTCTTAGCGTCACAAAACCCCGGTCACGCTAACAACAATGCACACTCCGGTCCTTCCTCAAGGTCCCATCCGCGGTCAACCTCATCCGTCTCCCCAATCCACCACATGAGCCGATCTGACCGAGCATGGAGACGGAACACCGTGACACTAACATGCTTGGCGGTAACGCTAACCGGTACGCAACGGTGCCTATCCTTCCTAGCATCTCGAAGGCCCAATAAACTTACGATAGCTTCCCCGCGCCGCCACTGGATCACCTCTCTAGCATCACCTTCAAGAAAACGCGATCACTAACCTTGAACTCTACAATGACGTCGAGATATTAGCATAGCCTTCCTCTGCCGTCGACTCCGAGCCGTAGAAGATGCTATCAGACAAGCTCACCTTCTTCTCTGAGGTTCTAATCAAATCGTGACCCGTGATGGACTTCTCCCACCTCGGTCCATCCAACTGGATCTACATACCTCCCATACAATGCCTCGCCACGCTTTCACATCCTGTATACTGGCCTCGAGAACTATTGTTTGTGGTGTTAATTCCACTAAGGGCAATTGCTCTTTCTACCCTTATGATCCAGACGCATGTCGCGCGATGTCCCCAATACCCGTATAATCCATACAACATGTAACCCTACACAACCCCCGCTTCTCATGTGTAAACACTAACCTTCCCAAGGTCACAATCACTCGATAATCCAATGGATCATTAACCTAGTCCAAGGCTGCGAATGACATCCATATACCGAGAGCCCTCGCTACCAACAACTCACCAATTTCCAAGGTATCCAAACCTCAAGTCACCTCGAATTTATCACCAACTCTAAGTCCTGCAGGATAACCATGTCCGCGTGTTTTCATCTCGGCAACATAACTCTTCGGCTTACACTTCGAGCCTCTTTCAGTTCACGTACTTCTATAATCCATGCCCCATTACACCCACACAGGATCTTTCGGATACTACTGTGGTTCCCCTTTACCCATAACTCCGTGTTTTCACCTTGTGGGATTAATGTACCCCTTCGCTTGCCTGCACACTCTAATTACTTTATTTCCCGATTCGAACTATGAGTCTTCATCGACTTAGTCCCAAAGACAATTAACCCCCACTCACCAAGAGTGTAGAATGACTATACCGTGCACCCACACCCGACCGACGCTGACAAGCATCGTGCACGCCGAACGCATTAATGCCATACTGACACTCCAATCCCGGTCCACTATGAGCAGAACTGAGAGTCTCTCACTCATAATCCCGATCATCAGTCAACTTCACCCTACATCCTAGAAGAACATCTATATCCGCTTCTAAAGGCCTTAACCTCTAAGCCCAAATCCAATGCCGCTCGCAGACAACCCGCCAAGGTCTCACCATCGATATTCGATGGCTATCAACTCATCCATGCCGCCTCGACATCAACAACCAATACGCTTAACAACCCGCGCGTCCACTACGCTCGCCGCTAATCTCCGACTGGCCCCCGACACCCACACTCGCCCCTCCTGCCTATCTCGCGCCAGTTGAAGTGCCGTATAACACTCAACCGAAACCGGTTCCTCCGACCCGCACTGGGTGTGGGTGGTGAATTAACCATACTCTCCCGTCCTATACGGCCAACGGACTCCGCATTGTCCCAAAGTCTCAGATCCCCGTCCCTAAAAACCCGCCACCATGCTCAATCTCGGCCCTACTCCTGAACTAGTGTGAAGGTGTCCTCCGCCTCCTCAACTAGAGAAAGTCATCCTCCTTCGCTACCAACACCCGTATCCCGAGTGTTCCAAGTATCCCCTAATTCTCTCTATGGTCGTACGCCCAACCATGGAGTCCATGTCCCGTAGGCGAAGTCCCACGATCCTATCCCGAATGGACAACTTCAGCCCATTCTCGTGTTCGCCAGAATACCCAACTAATCCTAAGAAACTACGTATTCTAAGATTGACATCTCGGTCTTTCCTAACCCATCAATGCCTCAACCTTCTCCTCGAAATGACCGACACCCGTGTTGATACCACGCATCCCAAAATCTCTCGCAAGCTAAACTCAGACTTACCATCTAGTGTACAAATGATGGTCCTCAAGAATCGTAACACAATCCTCAAGTGATACTCATGCCCCGCTTAATCGAGTAGATCAAATGTCATCACGGCGACTACGACAAACCGACTAAATAGAGTCGAATACCCTATGCATGAGGTCCATGAATGCCGCTTATGACATTCGCGATCCAACGGGGGCACCACCGTGAACCTCAGTGCCCATAACGCTACCCTAAACACCGCTCTTAGGATATATATGCTCTAACCTTCAAATTGATGATAACCAAAGGCGGGTTGTCTATCTCGCGACTACATTTCCTAACCCCGGTCAAATGAATCATCAATCCTTGTACAGGAAATCACTTTGATCGTAACCCCGCTCACCGTCGCAGTCAATGCAATGGGCTGCCTGGTCCTTCTTCTTGCAAATAACCTCGAGCACCCATGGTGAAGTGCTCTGGCCTAATGAACCCCTTGTCCAAGAGCTCCTATACCGACTCGAGTTCTCGTAACTCTTAATCGGTGCCATCCAAAGCGGAGTCATAGGAGATGGGTGAAGTACCAGGTGTAACCTGATACTAAGCCCTACTACCCTCCGCGAGGTAAATTGTGCACTCTTCATCCGAAAAAAAAACATCCACATATCAGCACACCACTGAGGCAGATCCAAAACCCCATCTCCTCGCCCTTTCAGGTAAGGCTCACGAGCCACCTTCGCTTAACCGTCCCTCGACACTTGACTTGTATACCGTCTGGGCAAAATGTCATGTTTGGTCTCGAAATACCATACGAAAGACCGCCCCGCGCATAAAGTGAACTTCCTACGCCACAATCAATAACGATCTGTAGTTACCACCAATCCATCCCCAGGATGACATCGAACTCTGACACGTCCATAATCCTCAAGTCCACTCGTGAGAGTCCCCGAGATCTCCAACTCGCAATCACTACATCCCTATTCTCGCCTAATCCTAGGGGAGAACCTACATACCAAGGCTCCTCTTAAGGTCTCAAGAGGTCCTTGCCCATTTCCACCATATTTGGCCTCATTCTCTAGCTAGAACGCAGTTAGTCTAATCCCGGGTCGGTCGAAAATCTCCATAGCCCTAACACCTTCGATCTCGCATAAACCAATGGTTTGTCACCATCTGCCCTCCTCCGTGAATGCCTGAGGATGATGCTACCTAAACCTATGAAGGTTACTAGGATCTTCCGCCTACCTCGCTTATACCAACCTCGTGGCATATAGCATTCACCGTATACCTACAAATTTCAAGAAAGTCTGGCCGATCAAACACCGGTGGTGCCTCACCAGCACTAACGCCTTCTACGCCCCGCCTCTACTAGCCATCTACATATGTCAAATGGCAACAAGATTCATGTATTTTTATTTCGCCAACTAGCAATGCACATGCCAATTACTAGTAGACTTGGACAACCATGAATCGATTTCGTTTCATTTCTAAGTGGTGATAAATTCCAACCACTCAATTTATTTATTTCTAATAAGGTTCTGTGCCTTCTCGTTTCATTTCAGTATCCAACTCCCTAAGGTCATAGTTCCTAACTTTAGCATTCACCCTTTTTCCTATATACATTACACCATGCATATAGTTTCCTACGCAACTACCACGCAATCACGATTTCAAATGGTAGTTAATTCCAATACAAAGGTTCAAGGCATAAACACCCTGAGGCACTAACTGTACACTTAACTCAAAGGTATACGCAATCAATCTCACAAGATTTAAAACATTGTTTCAATTAAAATTCTTATTTTCAAAATTTTTATTTTTGAAAATTTTATTTTTCAAAATTTTATCAAAATTTTATTTGATTTATTTTATTTTAATTAAATTTAAAATATATTTTTTTTTTCAAATATTATTTTACAATGAACAAGAAAGTTCATTCGTGACTAGAAAATACCAGTCGAAAAACTGTGTTAAAACTGGGCCGGGTGCACGAAGAACCTGCCTGCAAACAGGCAAGACAGCCGCGCGCCTGGGCGCCCCCCGCACGCGACGCCTGTGAGCCCCCGAAGGCGCCGCTATCGCACCGCCGCCGCCCATTGCCACGCCCGCGCCGCTAAGGCGCCCAAATGTCGCGACACAGCCGCATGTCTTGCAACACAAGCAAAATTCTTGCTCATACACATACAGTGTTGTATCATAATACACTGGCGGCTTCAAGAAATCAGATTGCAACATGCTTTGAACCTCGCACTCCACCAGATTGCACACTCCTCGAACCGCAATACAAATTCTCCGAACTAATCCACCTAGTTGCAATACAAACCTTGCCTTGCAATACAACTCACAATAATAATTTTATTTTTCCTAATGTGCACAATTCAAAATTTTTACAATACAATTTTTTATTATTTTTTCACACATAGCTCAAGTGTGATTCAAACAGCCTCCGCACAACAAAATTTTTTTTTTCATTATAAATATTTTTTTCCATTATTTCAAGAATGAAAATCATAAAAAACAGAGTATCTATTTTTTTTTTCATTTTCCATAATACTCAAATAAATTTATAAAATTTATTTTACTCATTTTTCTTCAATTTTCCAAACTTGTAAAACTTTAAAATTATTTTCCTTTCTTTCAACCAAATAAATTTATAAAATTTATTTTTTTTCCATTTTTCATTGAAAATTTTTCCACTCAAATAAATTTGTAAAATTTATTTTTACATTTTCAATTTCATCCAATAAATTTATTAAAATTTATTTTTCTTCATTTTATTTCCAGTTTTTGTACATCAGACTCACTCAAAATATTTTCTAAAATATTTTCTAACACATCCATGTGCTAATCACTACACACATAAAAATCTCTACACATTAAACATGTCATGCACACCAAATTACACCATAATTCATCAAATCACACAAACACACAAACACGTGCATGGGGTCCTAGTTTTGTCCCGATTTCCTAGGTAACTTCATACCTAAACCGAACATCGAACCACACACATAGTGGTGATGCTCACTCAACCATGGCCCAAGCCCAAATTCTCAACTATAGGTTTCATACCTATACTCCACCCTCCAACCACCTACAGGATGGATACCCAACCCAGCCCCTGGGTGACTCAGATACCTAAGCTCGATACCAAGCCGCACTTCCATTTCCCGGGGTCCGTTGACTAATTCACAACCTACGAATACCGGGCGGGACGCCGTTACCCGACGCCACTTCAGTAACCCGGGTAGAGTCTCCCTTTACTGGGAGTCACCCAAATACAATACCCAGATGAAACTTGTCCCAAGCATCTAAATATAATCACAAATATGAGTAAAACGACTCGGGGCCCACTAATAATACTCATCACATACCAACTATGAATCCAACTATATCCACAGTTACAAGAGTTCAAATATATATACTCCATACACATATTAAATACTTAAATTCTAATACATGTAAACATCATCAAAGCCACACCCGGCTTTCTTCTAATCTAGCCTCTAGGACGAGCCGTCTCCTCGCACGCTCCCTGTACCTGTAGAAAAGGGGGTCCCACGACGGGGTGAGCTAATGCCTTGTCAGAGAACCTTCCTGCTCGGGCCACTCACCACCCAAGTGCAGGCAATGTTCCAAAGTAAACACATCCAAGCAAATGCATGGTCCTACTTGAATGTCTACATGACTAACCCCAGATCCCGGTCCTCATCGACTCTTCACACTCTGCCTAGCCTCCTCGTATGAGAATTCATTATTTTATTAGTTTGTGGACAACCCTCCGACGGGTATATCAATCAAGTCGCGATCGACGATATATTATTTGTCTGTGGACTAATTCGATGAATATCAATTGGGCCCGACGATTGATATTTTAAATTTGGACTACCTCCGATAATTAATGCTTTTAGACAACCCTCCGAACTGCTTTCTATACCATCTCATGCACTCACTCCATAACTTGGGGTGTTCCCAAAGGTATATGAAATGCATGTAAGGCCCAATACGTTTAATCACATGCAAATATATAAACATGAATATACTCGCATGTCTACATCACACAATCATGTTATGAAAATTTACAACTCATACATCAAAATATTCATCAAGGCTAATGATCAAACACCTAGCAATTTAATTTAAATTACCGAATTAAACACACATATTTTCACACAAAAACATACTGCGATTGACTATTCCTAGGAAATGTGAAACCCAGGTTTACTGCCCAACACTCAACAGTTTCATCGGCCACTTTGTGAACTCCATCTCAGTGGCCATTCCTACTTTTCCAAACCAATCCATGATTTAATACTGTGCCTACCCACCTGACAACCCAATCTCAGCCGGTACTACTGGTCCTATGGGTACTAAAAATTATATCAATTCCGGGTCCTGTCTGGGACCGATCAAAATCCAGCTTCACTCGCCATTCAAACAAACATCACAGAAAGCATTTAAGAGGGAATAAAACGCAAGTAAGGAGAAACCCTCGCCTCGGAGTTTGAGGAAACCCATGGTCCTGCACCCACGTCGAAGGCCCTCCACAGAGAAGAGTTTCTCCCTCTCATTCCAAGACCGCCGACTAGCCTGATCTTCCACGATTCTGCAGACAGGTCCTTCTCTCTCTAAAAACCACACAAATTCCAGCCATTCTTGCTCCCTCTCTTCCTCACTCTCTCCCTTTCCCCTCTCTTTGCCTGAGAGGTGTGATATATCCCATTCTCATTTTGTCTTTTTATGACTTAAATCACCCAAATGACCATTATGTCCTTACCATAATCGATATTCCCACTATCTCTGGCCGCCCATTTTCATCATTTACTCATACCACTTGCGGCACATGACTACGTGTTATGTGACTTCCATCGCATCGGAAAATCGTTTTATTTATGACCTAAACGCGATGCCTCTGTAAAAACGTGGGTCAGACCTCGACCGCTCTCAATATTACGAAATTTCCACGCATAGCTAGATTTTCTGAGAGGATTCCACCGGTGAAAATCATTTACTCATCCGAGATCTAGAGAATTAATTACTGATTTTAACCGAAATTACAATTTGTAATCAAATTAATATTTTGTTCTTATTCGTAAATTGGAATTTCTCGGGTCTTACATGATTATTTTTCTGTTATCTACTTTGCTTTTCATCCACAAAATTCTATACCTTATCCACTTACATACTTGGATATTTTGTAGATATGTGATTTTTCAATCGAAATTATATTATCTTATGATATTAAATATATCATTCCTCGAGCTTAACTTCTATGAGTCACGCAGAATTTGTAAGTACTAGAGTTTACAACACTAAGAGTGACTCTTCATATGAAACATGAATAGATTATTTATCACAATATTAGAATTGTGAACTCCTCAATTAGAAAGTGAATAGATTAAATGGGATACAAATTTTTTTTAAATTAATTAAATAAAATGCAGGTAAACATTTATAACTTGATGAGACATGTCACTAAACTTTTAAATATGTCTATTCTAAGAGTTAATTTGTGAGTTGGTCAAAGATGTTTTCCTCCCAACACATTTATAATAAAAAAAAAGTCAAAATCATTCGCAAAATCATTCGCAAAACATCATCCCTCCTGAAAGCAAATCCATGATATTTCCATAATGAAGATCTCAAGCAATCCGCGACCCCTTATTCACCTACGAATCCCATACCGAGGCCTCACGACGAGCCGTGTTCAGGCAAATACCGCCTCTGAGGCTCCGCCACGCTTTCACGACTAGCCGCTGCGGATGGTCACACGTGATCGCGCATTAGTCGATGCAGCCCCTTCAGACTCCCGCAGCTCGCCCCGGGATGTGACGAGCTCATCCCTAACCGTCTGAAGCTCATACTGGGAAGACTACAGCCCATCCCGGGTCTCGATTAGATCATTCAAATAACTCGAGTTCACCCCGACTCCGAAGCTCGCTTCAACCGCCAAGCCACTGAACTCATCCTTCTACTTTCCGCCGGCACGAGCCGACTAAAGATGTTTAGATCAGACGGCTTCTTCAATTCCTTCGCCATACCGCGCCCGCTCGCGCCTCATTCCGCTGTAAGAAAGAGAGGCCGCCACCTTATAAATCCAGCGATTTTACATGCTTCGTTTAGTTTGCCCATCTGGCCACCCTAAATGAGTGGCTACCTACACATCAAACATGAAATCAAAGGAATCCAAATACGGGATCAACCTGAAACGTACACTATCGACACGGGGACTTGATCGAGGCAACCCCGAAGGATGTGAGCCAGAGCCTCATCAACGCGCCGTCACCTCCCAAGATCGAATCCTTATGATCTGACAAGATCGTTAGACCGCCGCGAGTTCAAAGATTAAAAAGAAGAAAGAGTCCTCATCTTCGACAACTTTTGATGCCGGATTTTTCTCTTCATCCTTCCACCTTCGAGGAGGTGGCCTAACACTCCGAAGGCTGACCTGCAGAATTTGCAGGGCATAACCGCAACGTCGCTTCACTCCGCTCCATCCAAGAGATTTTCGCTTTACAAATGTGCTTAGGAAAGGGTGGAGCTCAGGACCTCACAGAGCTCGTCGCAGGCGACCGCGCCCGCTCCGGCCGAAAGCAAGAGAAGCCTGAGACGCCCCACCGAACCCAATCGAAACCGGCCGATCTTTCTGGAGCTTGATTTTTTCCAAGCAGACTCTCGGGGCTTCCGAGACAAGGTTCCTAACTAGAATAGAATCTCTCCCTAGTAGGAGTGGTCATGGTAAGCCTAATGGGAGAGGACTCTACGGTAAAAAGGCAAGGGCCTCATGGGGCAACGTGGAATGAGATCTCAAATTGTATGGACCAGAATGTCCGATTTATCATCCGCGTAGCGACGAGAGGGACATTTCATTAACGCGCAGCTACGACATTATCTTCAACATTAAAGCCGTTTTTTTTTTTTTTCTTTTTTTTTTTTCCAGCACCCGGGAAGCATGAGAATAATGCAAATCGAAATATCTCAAAGAACCTTCACACAAGTTATACCGAAATGTAGCAAATACCACGAAGATTACCGTGGGTGGCCCAAGCCACACCTGAATCACAGAGTGTCATCCTTTGTTTGAAGGGATTATATTCCAACTTGCGACCAAGCCACAAAGAAATAGCTCCTTCCCCACAAATCCCATGGGAGAAAGCAAAGATCAAAGATCACTAAAGGAGCTCCAGGCGCCGGAGAAACAAAGGAAGCCCGTACCTCTACAAAGATGAGGAGCAAAGCCACACTAGAGACGCCAAGCCCTCTCGTCTTAAAACTAATAGGCCTACTAAAATACCCCCAACCGTTGGAGCGAGTCAGGGAAGGCGAGACAAGATATTGAAATGAACCCCTTTCGTGTGGAGGAAACAAAGATCATTATCAAAGGCGACTCAAAGAAACATACCATCCTGCACCTAAGCTACATAAAAGCCAAGACGTTAGGTCCATACTTCTGACAAAGGAGGTCGATAACGTTTAGCAAAGGTAACCCCATACGAAGGATCCCACCTGTCAGGGTCCCACAAGCCATGCATGTCGATGCGTATTTAAGGTAACTGACCCCCAGATATTTAATTAGGTTTATTTTCCCTTTATCCTTATCCAAGGGAAGAGGAGGCGCCCCAAGAACATTTCGGGGTTCAACCACGACCGAACGATCGGAAGCATCCCTAACCCGTCCAGAACCGGCAACAACTGAAGAGTCATTGCCAATACGTAAAGAAGAAGAGCGAATCTAATCTATACGAAAAGCAAACAAGAAACGAAATCCAATCATTTAACCCTAAAGGTCTCTCAAGCATTCAATCTAAGAGAAACCAAAGAGGTAGAGACGCAGCGGGTCCTGTGAATAAAGAAGAAGGCTACCCCAGAAAATGCCAAAAGACTCTACACAAAAGGGTCAAACAGAGAACTCGGTTAAATAAAGTACGATCGATAAGAGGTCAGGAGGACCAGCCAGAGAAGCTAATGTGTGATAGAGGAGGTCTCGCGAAAGAAACTCGAAGAAACCGGAGGAGGTAGTTGCCGCCGAAACCCAAGAGTCATCATTATCACAAGATATATGACGGCGACTAAGCCTTAACTAACCCAACCTCAAACAAACACGTGGAAATTGCATCCGATGTAAGAAACGATACATCCCTCGCCACGCACAATCGTAATCTAGCGGCTGGGCAACCGATGTGGTTTGAAAATGGGCTCGCAGCTCCACTCACCAAGCTCCAAAGAAGTGGCGCGCCTAACGAATATCCAGCCCCTCTGACACTCCCAACGGTCCAGCCCGCTTAGGGTCCAAGGGACGATCTTAGATGAATTAGAAGGTCCACATCCTCGCAAATCGATTGTATTTCGCCACATGTAGCTAGAATAACCCCTAACAAGATATCATCCTGCCAATCCAACCAAATCTTATCAATAAGGAAAGGAAAATAATAACAGATCATCACCAATTGGATCTCCCCCCAATAAGGAAGGAAGATTATCCCAAATAAATGCTTTTCTAACCATTACCAAACTGACATCGTGATAAGAAAAACCCATCTAATGGGAGCAAATCCTAGTTACAGTACAATTGGTTGGACATCTACTATAAATACATCGCACCCTGGCGGAAAGGCACAGACTCTTAGACGCTACTCATATGCAAACATATGCACACATTCGCCCCTCTGCGCCCCTTTTCCTCGTAAAGAAATCGACTAGTGACGGAAGGGCCACGCGGCTTCCCGCCGACCCCCCCCTTTCTTCCTTATCTACAGAGAGTTGCTACATCCAGAGCCCAGATCAACAGCCATAGCCGATCCTACTCTCAAATTTCGCATAATCCAAGAGCCCGTATCCCAACCCGCTAATCCAGTCCACTAACGACCCCCACACGCTCCAAAACTGGGCCCTGGAAAAAGCATCATCATAAGTAAAAAAAAAATGTCATTATTTCATATGCACATTATAAGATAATTTTTTCTACTATCTTCTTATTTTGGAGCAAAGAAAATATTAAAAATGAAATAGATGAAATAAAATAAATTGAATATCAGTTATTCTGTTTAATTCTCTAATATAATAATTAAAAGTATATGTAAACTCAAGGGTACCTGAAAAATTTTAAAATTAAAAAAATGGCAAACGGTAATTTGTCAATAGTCCAAAATAAATGGGATTTTCTAGATCTCGATGATAAAACTGATTGCATCGGGCTGAATCGCCTTACAAAAATCTAAGACCTTAAGTCAAATTTCATCAATTCCAAGATCAAGTGAAATTTCACCTTTTCGAGAAAAACCAGACTGATGAGTGTAGGTGCCAAATGGCACTGTGGAGGTGGTGACACTCCGGCATGCCAGTGTCACACTTACAGGCTGCGCACGAGGGGAGAGGATATGGGGGCACACGGCTATGGCAAAACCTCATCCTTCTCACCATCTCCCTTTCGCCATTGCCTCCGTGGCAAATTTTCTGGCTTCCACCTGGGAATCCCACCGCTTTCTCCCGTAAACCTTCCCAAGTCAACGGGCCTGAAGAAAGAGAAAGCTCATCCACCCACTTACTTCCACGACATCGTCACTGCACAAACCCACCGTGAGTGGTCGAGGCCGTGTCAAACAAGTCCAATCGACGCTCTTCAAGAGGCTGCGATGGACAATCCATTAACCTGTGGGGTCCGAACCCACCCAAGCTCAGAAGAGCCCAAGGAATATATGCATCGGGCGCCATAGGAGGAAGTCAAGCCTGCTGATGGTGCTAAATTTCGCCACAGGCAAATATAACTTAGTGTAATCTCGTTTCGGGTCAATACAATATTCTCGAGAACTGGAGATGCCGATCGTCGGCGACAATGGACTTTTCCGATTTGCTCGTGGCTACAAGTGCTCAGCGTAAGACTCTCACACCTTCAATCTCGAGACAGAGATGCCGTGGGTAGAGTACAACGCCACGCTTCCACACATTCATGTGTTTCATTGCTTTCCTTCTTCTTTCTCCAAATGATAAGGCCAATGATCATGGGTCTGTTTTATCATTTTTTTGTTTTTCCACATCTGATCGCTGACATGGGCGATAAGTCTGATCGTCCGATTTGGGGATGAAAGTGAACCATCAAAACCTCTGGAGCAACCCGGAGATCAATGGGGGAGCTTGATGAAACCCAAGATCTCAGATCGCTTCGAGATTTCTTGCTAGGGCGTTTTCCCATGTGACGGCGCACCTGTAGTCTTCACTCTCTTCCGAAGCCATTTGACCGCCTGAACATGCATCGCCTATGCCAACTCGCAAAAACAATCAAGAAAGCGGTGGGAGGGTCCCGCCGGTCGCTCCGGCCTGCCAGATCTCTGCGTCTTCTTCAAATATTGGGAGTTTTGAGCTTTTCGTCACATACCTTGTAAGACCCGAGAAAATTCCAATTTTCTGAAAAATGGCAAAATCGTAATTTCGGCAAAAATCTAAATTTTATTTTCTAGATCTTGGATGACGAAACGGATTTCACCGTTGGAATCGTCTCGTGAAATCTAGCTAACACGCCGATTCTGGTCGACTCCAGACATCTGAATTTGCACATTTTCGAGGTACCCGTATGAATCTATGTGCCGAAATGAAATGTGATGTGACAAAAGTTACCTATAACATGTACTCATGTTACATAAGTTGCATGAGTAGAAAGATGATAGAAATGGACGGCTGAGGTTGTGCCAAATGTCAAAATAGGAACATGACGATGTCATTTTGGTAATTTAACGAGAAACACAAAATGAATGCATGTGTCATTCCTACAATTAGAAAGGCAAACGTGAGATGGAGCAAAACTGATGCAAAGGGCTATGGATCTTCAGATTTTAGAGAGAGAGAAAGACTTCTCAGATTTCTCGCTAATCCACCAATTTCTGGGAGTAAGAAGGAAAGTTTCTCTACGTAGCGAGGCCTACACGTGGGCTCCGGTTTTAAGGAGTTTCGACAAACACCGTGAGGTAGGGGTTTTATCCTACTTGGTTTATTTTCAATTTAAGTGTATTGTTGATGATTCGGTTGGTTTGAGGCCTTGAACGGGTCACTGATTCGTCCCAAAACTTGTGGATCGGCGGGAAAATTTTGAAAACTAATCGACGCCGCGGGATCGCCACCGACCGCCGTGTCAATGGCATAATTTATGCCATAAATCAGGCTTTGGTATGTATGAGGCCTGAATGGCCATGGAATCTCGTTCACAAAGTGAAACCGATGTTGGTAGTGGCCGTGAACAAGAACTGGGAGGGTCTTATCGCTCACAGAATAGACACGAAATACTATGGAAAAATGTGCTTGATCGAGTGGATTCAAATTGAATCAAGCCATGGTTCACCAGCCCACGTGAGCTAATTTTTGTGTAATGGATTGATTTGTGTGGAAATGAATAGGTTAATGCAAGAACTTTGTGTATTAGTGATGAGGTCACAAATTATATTATGGAATATAATCGTGTTTAGGTCATCGATATTTATTTATTTAGCTCAAGTGAGTTAATCTGGGTGATATCGACCAAAATTTGTAAATTGTGCAGGAAATTACATAACATGTTATATGTGATTTAAATATGTTGAATATATACGCATAGGAATATATTAGCATGAATTAAGCATGAAATGGCATAGGATGCATTTTCATATGCACTGGTAACCCTAGTTAGGTGTGAGTGCATGACGACTCGGTTTTCAAAATGAACATGGTTACAAAGGAATTTCACAGATGATTTTTCGTAGAATGGTTGGGATCCTACAATTACACGTCTGAGGAGAGCCCCATGATTGCTTTTTGGAAGGTTCTCCAACACATTCGTCTCGGAGGGTAGTCCCATATTTTTACCGACACTTCGGTAGTGTATTTTCGAAAACAACAAGTTTTGTTTTGAAAATGATATTTTCATATTATTTAGGCGAAAGTGAGAGGAGCCAAGAAGTGGACTCTGATACGGGCCGGGCCATTTGGGAGCATTCAAGTAGGATCGAATCCGCTTGAGTATGTGTTTACATCGATCATCGTGAGATACACTTAGCGTAAGAACTCATTTGAAAGTGATTCCAATTATTTGGTATTAGCTCACCCGTCGAGGAATATATTATTCTCGTGCACAGGAGGATGAGGAGACTACCATCCTAGAGGCAGATTTTGAAGAAAGCTGAGTTGTGGCTTTAGTGATTTAGTTGATGTATATTATTAACTCTTGAAACTATGGTATTAGAATGTTTTAAACTTTTAATATATGTTGTATAAGAGTAAATTATTAACTCTTGAAACTATGGTATATAGTTGATGTATATTGATGAGTATTGTTGTATGGGCCCAAGTGGCCGTTTTTACTCATGTATATGTCTTATGATGTTGTTTGAGACAGGTTATGTGTTTTGGGTAGAGCTCCCTGTACAAAGGAGACTCTGCCCGATTTTCGTGAGTAGTGTCAGGTTACCCGACATTCACGAGTATTCAAGTAGGCCGACGGTTGCCAACGGACTTCGCTTGTGAAGGCCACATACCTTATTTTCAGGTCGGGCTTCCTTTATCAGGAGGAAGGGGATCCACTCTTCGAGGGGGGTGTGCGCTGTGATTCACCCCCCACCGATAAAAGTGTTTATAAAAAAAAATAGATAAAAGTGTTGATAAAACAAGAACAAAATAATAAGAAAAGGAAGCCAAAGGAAGAGAGGAAGAAAGGAGGCTGCTGGGTCAGATTGGAAAGGAGGCTGCTGGGTCAGTTCGTGGGAGGAAGAAAGGTGGTGGATGGGTCAGTTCGAGGGAGGAAGAAAAGAAAGGAAAATAAGAAAGAAAACAAGTAACTTAAAAGAAAAGAGTGAAGGGAACTGACCAACGCCGTGGCAAGCACGACCCGACAGTTTCTGAACGGAATCGCTAAGAGGTAGGTGTCTTCCTACTCCTGGCTTTATTCCCACGCCCAAAGGCGAAGGGCTCACGAGGCCCGGGTCCTGGCCACACCTTGTATGTCAGGTGGTTTGTTTGTGATCAGGACGCTCACGGACAAGTATATGAGTTCCTGGGACCACCGAGGCCGAGCATGGCATCCTGGAACTGAGTAAATCTGGGCAGAATGGAAAACGGGGGCGTGCTCGAATTTCCGCACCACCCTTGCGAATCGGCAGCGCCAACTTTGGACGGTCATAACTTTCCTATCCGAACTCCACTTCACGTGTTCTTAGACTGTACGGAAAGCTCGTGGAAGTCTAGAATTTAATAAAATGAAGTACTCAACCAAACCGTGGCCTGAGTAGTCGGTTGGGTCATGGATAGTTGAGAATCCGCTCCGCTCTAACTTCGTTTTCTAACCCGTTGTATCTGAAATACCATGGCTACATATGGTCACTACAGGAAATTCGTGTTGGTAAATTTTGTTTGATATCACTGGAATTTCTAGACTAAGTTTAGATTTTTCCGAGGCCAAGTGTGGAAGGACTTATGGCTGGAAATGGAAAATTTATGTGAAATGTTTTTATGTATTATTGCTGGAAATTTAATAACATGCTATGTTAATATTTGTGTATTTAATATTAAGAATCGATGAACAAAATAATAACTAGTATGAACATTATAGATCCACAGATAATTGATTATTGTATTATGAGAATATTGCAGTGGATTATATTTATACGATTAGATTATCATTGATATTGTATATAGATATATATGATTCATCATTATTGTTATGAACAGGTAGGCATTGGACACCAATGGATGTCTCGCTATTTTCAAAGCATAAAAATAAATATAAATAACGCGCTATTAAGAGAATAAGAATAATTGTTAATTTGTGTGAAAAGCCTGGAACATTGGTTAGACAGAGTATCCATCGGTTGAAGCCCGTAAAAATGCCGGAAGGTGTAAGAGACCTGCGGTGTAATCCAAAAAGTTTTGTTACACAAAGAGACACACTAGATTTTTACATTTATCACATAGACTTCGGGTTGTGTGATAGGAGTCGGAATTGACTCGGGATTGGTTGCCCATTGGCACTTCCATTGGGTAATGAAGCCGGTGAGGGCTAGGTACATGGGGCATGGTGAGTCGAGTCTCATTCATGGTATAAACATCCGTAGACATGTGTTCAGATTGGGTCAGGTGGATGTTGCATGCACCATTTCATATGCACTTAGCCGTGGGAATAACCCTCAGAGAAGATTTTTGTTACTCTGGCTTGTTTCACCTCATTGTGGACCCCTTCGTATAGGTCCAAGGTAAGCTATACCGAATTCAAAAGATATGGGATCAAGCAGGAGGCGCATGAGAGCCTGATACTGGGCTTTTGTTTTGTTTTTTTTTGTCTGTATTATATTCGAGCAAACCAAAACATGTACACCTTTTAATATTAAAGGGACCGTAAAGAGACCGTGACAGAGTCTATCATGTATATTTTGTACATTGCGAATTAAATACGCAGAATAACTCTGCCATATTCAGGCATGTGAATGATATCGCACCCGATATCCACAGGTTTTTAAGGTTAACGAAAGGTCAACGGGACCCCGGATTCAGCGCCACAAAGATAAATTAAATATTTAATCTTATATATTTCCAAAATTTTCTTTATACAGTAAAAAGTGAAGAGATATTTATTTCCAAAAGAACATGTTAAAAACTTTTTAATCAAATAATTATTTTCCATTGTCTATTTGCTATATTTTTGCCTATTTATCATTGTATCTACGATAAGAAAATTTTCACATTTTCTAAAGTGACTTTTTTTTATTCTTAAACTTACATATATGCTTTTGGATTCGTTAATGCTTTTGGATCTTTAAAAATGGTTACTATAACTAACACACACACACACATATATATAAATAAAGCAACTTGAACTTAATCTAAGATTAGGAAAATGAGCTATAACCTATATGGGCATCATAGTATATTTCTTGAATCCCTCGATTAAAACTTTAAGAGATTAAAGTAAAACCTTTTTTTCCCCAAATTGATTAGGTAAATGTAGCTTAAAGTGAATGACTTGACGGTCTTGACTTTGACTTCTATTAGTCAAGAAAGTGACAAGCAAGGAGTTTGTAGGACGGCAAAGAAATTTTCTTTCTAAAGCATTCTTTGCAATTTAATTCTTTTTCTTTTTTCAAAATGATTAGGTAGATGTAGCTTTAAAATAATGTTATCCTATTCACTTTAATTATACTTTATCTATGACTTCTATGAGTCAATAACATAATTTTTAAGTTAGGAGTTTCCAATACGGTAAAGTCCCTTTCATATGAAACATAACGAATACACAGTTTTTGGAGTTTTTCTTTTATTTCAATCAAATATCAACTAATTACATATATGAATTTTTTCATACATATTGATTAGATGTGCCCAAAGAACATGAGAGCTCCATGCTACTAATTTTTTTTTATTCAAAATAATTTTTTTAAAAAATTTTCAACTCAATTAATAAGGGTAGTTATAATTATGTTCACGTTGAATTTCACTAGACCGTTTATCACAATATTAGAAATACATAATTACTCTTTTGATCATCATAATCTAATTTATTTTTTTAATTCCCCCATATAGATCACAAATTGATTAAAGTAATACTAATTTTTCAAATTGAACAAATAAAATGTATGCAACATTTATAACTTGATACACGTCAAAAGACTTTAGCCTTTATGAGTCAAGAAAGTGGTAATACTGATGAATATGATCAATGTTTTAAAATTAAATCGAACTAGTTGGTCCAATTGGTCGGACCGTCGAGCAGCAAGGTTTTTGATCAAATTCACTCGTTTGAGTGGAGATCAATCAGGCTGTTCTTGAACCTCCCAAACCAATAGTTCAACAGGTTGATCGAAAAAATTTGTGACTACTGTCCTTGAATATGACTCATCTAAGAGTTTGTAACTCCGTTAAAGATGCTTTCTTAAAACATTTATTACATTTCTTCAAGAAAAAGTTATTACATTAAAAATGATGAAATTAAAATTTAAATAAGAAGTAAAAACTAAAAATAACAAACATTAAAAAAACTGTAAATAACAATATAAAAATGATTTCCTTCAAGATGTGTAATCTTCATATCAATAAGAAAATACGTTTATCATAATATGTTTATCTTTTTTGGGAAAAAGCTAAGTTCTTAATTCTAATTTAGTAATATAGAAATCTCCCAGAAGAGAATGGTTGTCTTATTGTGATAATATTAAGAATATGAATTATTGAATATGTATGATGAGATTTTGACAGTTAAATATAATAAAAAAATTACTGAAAAACTATGTAGAAAAGTACAAATAAACGAGATTAGGGTGCAAACTATGAAAGTTTAAAATATTTATATGATTGTTTGAAAATGTGTGTATATATATATATATATATATATATATATATATATATATATATATATATATTTATATGATAAATACTATTTTTATTTTGATAGGAAAATAAAAAGATACCATTGGTATTGAAAATTGGTCCTACTTTCGTCAACCGAGATCTAGAAAAAATTCTAGATTTTCAACCGAAATTACTGTTTTACCATTTTTCAGAAAAATTGAATTTTTCTCAGGTTTTACACTGATACCCTACTCAAGTTCCTAAAAATCCTCGTGGAAGCGAAGTCCTCAATCTGATCAAATCGATTCTCCCTCTTCTCTCACTAGCACTGCATAACCTGATGCCCTGTGTCATCAACTTCCATGGCCATAGTATTTGTTGCTTTTTGAAAAATAAAGCAATCCCACATCAGTTAGATGTGGGATTTGCTCCATCCTTCCCTCCTATAAAAGGAGGATCCCCATCTATTATAAATCACACCTCTTCCCATCATCACTTATGTTTGCAGATACCCAATTATTTCTTTATTTACTTTTCGTTTCGCTTAGTAAATTGATTTGTGGTCTTAAGTTTGTAAATTTCTTTTATTGCTGGGAGTTGTTCGCCGCTTCGAGGATCGAGGGCTATCACAATCCTCAAATTCTCCGGTGTTCTTATTTGTTATTATTTTCACATACTATTTTAGTCGCTATTATTTTGTATTAGCGATTTGCCGTATTTCACGTCAATAGTAAGATTGTGTATTTGGGAAACGAACCTTGATTTTTTCCATCAATTGGTATCGAGCCAGTTCGCCGAGTATGCTCAGGAATGGTAAAGTGTTATCTCGATCTTCCACATCGAAAAGGTTCCTTGGCTTTTGCCATTTCGCCTATAGCTCTTTCAGATGTCTGTGGTCGCAGCCTGTCTCGATCTTCCACACGTAAAAGATTCTATCGAGATATCGACATTCCGCACGTGACAACATTTGTCAGAGAAATGTCAATTTGAACTAGCAAAGGCACCATCAACCTCTACAACGAAAGGATTCTCATCAAGATCGAGACTAATACCAAATTTGACGTGGGAGAATCTGGCAAAACCAATAACTTTGGCATGTGGTGCAGGAGGTGTAGGATGTTCTTTCCAACAGAGCTTGAGTGTCGCACTAGAAGAAAGCACTGCAGATGTTGATGAGAGATCGACAAGAATCAATCTTAGCATGTGGTACGATTCGAACAGGTCTCTATGAGCCGAACATACGCTTATGAGTATCAAGTAGCAAGTCAGTGGAAGGAGATGGAAGATGTTCATAAGAAGAGCACGAATAAGCTCTATACAAGAACGGTTATACCGCTCCGGTTTCACGCCATTCCCTATCCCCGACCCGAATACGGATCCGAACCGAAACTGAAAGGCGAGACTATATAACACCGGGACTCATCGACCCGCTCTTTCTCGAAATGACTCGCACTGTGGTTATACAAACAATTTCTGTAATAACAAAAATCATTTTCATTTACAAAAAGAACTACCACCAGAGTGGTGTCCATCAAAATCTATACACATATACTGAGTCCCATTTACTTATACATGTACTTTTTTTTTTCTAATACAAAACATCGTAGATCATGGCAAGCAAGGAGCACCTATCTCCGAATGGGCCTACCGCTGATGTGGGATGTCCCGTGATTTCCATCCTAGTCTTCGCTTTCTATACCTACACCTGATTGAATTCGTGCTGCTTTACGCTTAGTGGGAATAAAAGCACGGACAACCACCAATGGTGACCGTCACAGTTTATATACATATGCATTTCATATATCTATGCTAAATTTCATATAACTTTTAATTATTTATCATCTTTAAGAATTCCTATTGCATGTCACATGTCTCTTCGTCTATATCTCCTATCTATACTTTTATCAGATTCATGTGTTTTGTCATCTTTTACTTATCTCTATCGTCTTAAAGACTATGACTTTCTCTATCATGTATCATAAAGATATTCCATCTATTCATTAGGTATGTCTATTATATATATTCATATCACATAACCTATACTGTGCATGTCATATTCTTATACATATATTACTTTCATGATTTTATACTATATCATTTGATATGTTCTATTTTCATGTACTGTTATCATGTATTGTTATCATGTACTGTCATCATGTGATGTTTTCAATTACTGTGTTCATGTAATGCGTTATGTACTGTGTTCATGTACTCATTTCATATACTGTTTTCCTGTTTTCCTTTGCATATTACTTTCTCTTTCATATTAGCTTTTCAGATCATTTTACATTCTTATACATTTTCATATATCATGTCGGATCGTATAACTTCATGTTACAGTAACTTATCATCAATATGTCATGGCTATGTTTCTATATCATATCACATCTTTCACATGTCATATTCAATCATTTGTTTTATGTTTCATGCATGCATAAACCTTAGAAGTGGATAGTTGAAACTATATGGGTCTGAAGATATCAGACCACTGTGGTGAAACAAGGGTTTATAAGGGATCTAAAGGCGCCAAGCATTACTGCAAGTAGACAACGACCATCTATAGGGTCCGAAGGCTGTAGACCTTTTCGAGGCCACCGTGATCCAAACGGGATCTATGTCATCGACCCAAATCCGGGCCCCGATATCGTAACTCAGACATGTCGGCAGACTTGTTTTCCCTAACAGCATACCCATCTATCCCTCTACTGTGCTCTAAGGCATAATTAATGTGTATTTTATGTTCAGTATATATCTCATATTCCCGAATAATTATTGTCATTCGGTATTCATATAGGATATATATATACAATCATTTATTCTTAACTTTGCATTTTTCATATCTCATATCTCACTTTACACATTTACATATAACTGATCATATACTTATGTCATATTCTATACTTGTCATATACCCATGCTTATATATGTTCCATACATATAATTTACACATGCATATGCAATATATACTATCATTACTTTAATCAGACTGCTCTCATATATGTAGAAGCCTACATTACTATTTCATATTTCTTATAAACCCTATATTCCTATATTTTTATCATGCATGCATTTACTCATTATTATATTCATCTATGCCTATCATTCGTGTACATGTACTCATTCCTGGTAACATCTTATATCTTGTTAACTTATATCTTTATGTACTTTATCAGGCTATCATATCTTATAACCTATACCTATACATTCCAATACTTGTACATTTTTCTTGTTCTTTATCAGACCGTCCTATCTCCCGAAGGAGTTCAGAACATAGACTTCTTCTTTAATACCCTTAGGTCCTGCATTGGTAAATTATTAATTCACTCTTAACTTTTATATTAATTCCGAGTTCTTATTTATTTCCGAACAATTCCATTTAGCTTTTAAGATACCCTAAACAAATCCGAAACTGCTAGTATAATTGTGTGTTACAATCCTCCCTCTATAAGAATTTCAATTCTCGAAATTCATACTCTTCTTCACTGTATGCTCTCTATAATCGTCCTTCTTTCATGTCTTTTACGTATGGCATTTCTTATATTTTCTTTTCATTTCTATTCTATATGTCACGTCTATACTACTTCATTGTCATCTATACATGCATCTCAATTATTAAATAGAGAATACATACTAGCAATCACATCGGGAGCATCCTGCTCCTCCAGAGCCTGCATAGCATAAGCTCGTGGCCGGTATATAGGTAGCTTCAGATGATCCACCTCTCGACATTGGACCTCCATGTCTTCTGTGCTGATTCGGACCACCTCGACCCCGAGTCGAAGGTGTAACAACCGATCTTCCTAGGCCATTTCCTTGCGGATTTATATTAAATCTAGAATCTCTTGGACAGTTGGCCAAGAAGTGATCTATACTCCCACATTTGAAGCACCCTCTAGTCCACACTCTACAAACACCCGAATGTCGTCTATGGCAATGAGGGCACTCCAGGTTCTTTCCTTGTCCTGAGAACATGTCTCTCCCAGAACTAGGTTTTACATTTTGTCTTATTCTATTTGTAGCTGAACCATGAGCTGGCTTAGGTTGAGACTCTCTGGCTCTTTTACCCTTTCTTCTTCTGAGACCCTTCTTGGTTCCTTATTTCGACGCCTACTTCATGTAATCTCGCACTAATCGACAAACGTCACCTACTGCAGCAAATGTGAGGTGCTATATATATTTCTCGATGTGACTCATGCAACCCATCCAATATCCTAGCCATGTCTTATGCTATTCCCAAGAAGGTTTCATTCGCTTAGCTGGTCTAACTTTCACTTCGACATATTCATGATCAAGCCGGTAACCCCTGTTCCCTGGGGTTAACACTTTCAACAACTTCTTCAACTAGATTCGGAAGATGATCCATCTATACAAAACACAAGGACATCCACATCAGAGGCCAGCACTTTTCTATACGTATGTATTTCTATCTTTTATATCTTGTACTCTATCCAGACTCGCATCTTATACTCTATCTAGATTCGCCTAAACATAGGCTCTTCCAGAAATGCCTAAACCTAAGCTCTAACACAATTGTCACGCCTCATTCCCTGCAATAAAATCTTAATGGCATCCGAACCGAGTCCTACAGACTATATAATCGGGACCCATCGACCGTTTCTTCTCGAAATGACTTGTACCCTGTGGTTATACAAACAATTTCAAGTGATAACAAAATCATTTTCATTTACAAAGAACTACCACCAGAGCGGTGTCCATCAAAATCTATACACATATACCAGTCCCATTTACTTATACATGTATTTTTTCTGTCTGAAACATCGAGAGATGTGGCGATTTGGTGAAGCACACATCTGTTTGGCACGCTCTGCTGATGTGGGATGTCACAGCCCACTCTATCTTGTCTTACCTTACGTACCTACGAATTGAACACCGTGCTAAGCTTTCGCATTAGTGAGAACATAAGCATGGACAAGCTAATGATGGTAATCACGGAGTTATACATATGTATTTCATATCATACAATTTCATAACTTTTAATTACTTATCATCTTCATTCTGTGCATGTCACATGTTCTACGGCCTTTACACTTATCTCCTATCTATACTTTTATTGTATTCACGATAGCGCAATCTTATCTCTATCGTTCTTAGCACTTATGCCTTTACATCGTATGGTCTATTCCATCTATTAATTAGATATATTATTATATATATTCGTATCACATAACTATATGCATGTATATTCTTATACATATATTGTTGTACTTTTCATGCTTTTATACTATATCATTTGATATATTTACATTTTCATGTCTTTGTTATCATGTCTTTGTTATCATGTACTATCATCATGTCTTTGTTTTCCGATTCTGTGTTCGTATCTTTGCGCGTTATGTCTTGTGTTGGTATTTTTCATTTCATATCTTTTGTTTTCTGATTTTTTCCTTTTCATATTTTTCTCTTTGTATCAAGCTTTTAGAGATCATTTACATTCTTATACATTTCATATATCATGTGGATGTATAAATCTCATATTCTGAGAACTTATAAATCCCGTAGCGGTACATCTTCTCATATCGTATCTATCTTTTCACATGTCATATTGATGTTGTTTTATGTTTCATGCTATAAACACTAGAAGTGGATAGAAGCTATGGTGGCATTTGTACTCATCTGAAGCTTGACTGTGGTCTATAGGGCAGAAGGCTATTATCATTGTGGAGACAATGACCATCTATAAGGGCAGAAGAATTTGTGGTGACCATGTCGGGATGTGCAGTAGTCAAAGCGGGATCTATGTCATCGACAGCAGGAGGTACGATGCTCGAGAACTTGTATGTTGCAAACTTGTTTTTCTAATAGGCATGCCAATCTATCCCTCACGGGTTAGCGGTGTCGATGTGTATTTTATGTTCGTTATCTCATATTCGAATAATTATTGTCATTAGGGGTATTCATATGGGTTCCTTATATACAATCATTTATTCTTAACTTCATTTTTCATAACTCTCATATCTCACTTTACACATTTACATATAGCGATCATATACTTATGTCATATTCTACACTTGTCATATACCCATGCTTATATATGTTCCATACATATAGTTACACGAGCATATGCAATATATACTATCATTACTTTAGTGTGTTGATTCTCATATCTGTAGCTTCATATTACGGTTCTCATATTTCTACATAATCCATATATTCCTATATATTTTATCATGCATGCATTTACTCATTCTTATATTCATCTATCTTTATCATTCGTGTACATGTACTCATTCACAGGCATCTTATATCTTGTTAACTTATATCTTTATGTCTTTGTCGAGTACATCATATCTTATAACCTATACTATACATACATACTTGTACATTTTTCTTGTTCTTTTATCGGGCCAGTCTATCTCAGAAGGAGTTGAACATAGACTTCTTCTTTACTTTTTAATACCCTTAAGGGTCTGCATTGGTAAATTATTGTTACTCTTAACTTTTATATTAATTAAGGTTCTGTTATTTCGAACAATTCCATTTGGCACCAATATATTACTAAGCTCAAATCCAGAAAGCTGTTAGGGTGTAATTTGGGAATTATTACACTTAAAATTATAAACCGGGTACCACTATGAATGATCACATGCCAGTTTGATTCATTAGTAATGATTTATTGAATCTAGATGAAAGTAAGTGATGTTGATAAGGCTTTGATATTGTTAGCTTCCCTTCTACGATGAATATGAACATCTTATTGTTAGTATGTGTGGGAAGAAGCGATAACCTTTAAAGAAGTAACTCACTAACTGCAATATTCTAATGAGATCGAGAAAAAAGATAAATTAGAACACGAGGGCTCGAATTTGAAAGTGAAGCCCACCTTTGTTCGAGAGGTCGCGTCAGCGAAAGCAGGGAGAGGGGAAAATCTCGTCAGGCAAACTTGCCAATGTGCGCTTTGTCAAGAGCATTGGAAGAAAGAGCGTATCATTTGCATAAAAGAAAGGAAGAGTGCATCTACGAAGCTTGTGTATTTGGAATGATAAGTCGAATTTTTACTACCTTGTGTGTCATCGATTGGTAATCTTGATGAATGGATTTGTGTGATTGACACGCTCATTCCACATGTGTTTCATAAAGGAGTGGTTCTTCAACTTTACAGAACTTGATGGTGGTGTTGTCCATCTGGCAGACAATCAACCTTGCAAGGTAGCTCAGATCGGTTCAATCAGTTTGAAGCATCATGATGGGCCGACTAGGGTGTTGACAGATGTTCAGTACATTCCGAAGCTTGAAAAGAATCTCATTTCTTTGGGAACCTTGGAGTCAAAAGGTTTCACTATCATTCTGTAGAATGGGATTCGAAGAGAAGTTCGGGGGCACTTGTGGTGATGAAGAAGGTGTCGGGGAGAAACAACTTGTACCTTTATCAAGGCAACCGTGATGGGGGCCCAGTAGCGTGATGTCGGAGCGATTCGAAGTAGGCGAGATGTCGGAGTTATGTCATAGCGAGACGGACATCTTTGGAGAAATCTTTGCAAGCGTTGGCTATCGAAGTTATTAGGAAAGTTGCAAGACTTGCAATTTACTGCGAGCAATTGAATACAAAAAAAGGATTGAGTTGACCGCACTTAATCCATATCTTGAAGGTATATTGGATTACTCCTGACGATATGGGACTAACGAGCGGCTTCCTTGGGAGAGTAAACATTTACTTGTTACATTTGTTGACTTTTCGAGTTTGGGTGTGTCTGAAATCCAAAGATGAGGTGTTTGAAACATTTCTTATATGGAAGAAAATGGTAGAACAGACGGGAGAAGATTAAAATACTTTCAGTCACGACAGTAGTGCAGTGTGAAATGATCAATTTTCTTATTTTTGTAAGAAGAGAAGGCATATCTACGACACTTTACGATTAAATACTTGAGAATGGTGTGAGCAGCATGAATCGAAACTTATGAAGTTGGGTATATGTTATTAATCTTTGGTTTAAGCCAACGAGTTACGGGAGTTTGGTATTATGTATGCAGTCATCATTAGCGAATCTACCATCATTTGCACTAAATGGCAAAACACCACTTGGAGGTATAGTGCAAGCCTGCAAATGATTATGATACTTTACGTGTGTTTGAGTTACCTTTATTATCATGTAAGGAATCCCGAAGTTGGATCAAAAGGGCTAAAGGCATTGTTTATGGGGTTACCACAGGTGTCAAGGGATCTGGGCTACGTGTCTATCTTCGAAGAAAATTATTTCTAGCAGGGATGTTACTTTTGATGAATCTGTCATGATGAAGAAGGTAACAACAAATGGAAAAGTGTCAAAGAACACTTTTCAGCAGCCAAAGGGAAGACTACCTCAGGTGGAGGGTACTCAGAAACAGGTGGAGTTTCAGACGACTTTAGCTAAACCAGTTGAAGACCAGCAGACAGATCATGAAGCAGATGTTGGAGAGGAAGAGGTTCCAAACGAAGAACCTCGCTGTGACGAGTTTCTCACATTGCCATCGAGAAAGCCAAGAAGAGATTAGGAAACACCTTTCGGTTTGAAGATATGAGTGGCTTATGCATTTCGATGGTAGAAGAAGGGTATACCTCGAGACTTTTCTTGAAGCAAATAGTAGTCAGATAAGAAAGTGGAAAGAAAACCTTGGATGAAGAAATACAGTCCCTTGAAGAATCACACTTGGAAGTAGCTAGATGCAAAGGGAAAGAAATTGGCTGCAAATGGGTTTATGCTCGAAGAAGGATTTCAAGCCTCAGGGAATGGCGTTCGCTGCAAGGTGGTGTGAGGCTATGCGGAAGGAGGAATTGACTTCTGATAATGAGGTATTTTCTCCTGTTGTGAAACATTCCTCCATACGTATTTTGTTAGCCTTGGTAGCACAGTTTAATATGGAACTAGTTCAAATGGACGTGAAGACAACATTCTTACATGGTGATTTGGAGGAGGAAATCTAACTCAACCAGATGGTTTCAAAGTTGCTGGAAAAGAAAATTAGGTTTGTAAATTGAACAATTATATGGTTCCATGATAACCAAGAAAATGTGGTATAAGCGATTTGATCAGTTCATGATAGGCTAGAACTACACCAGAAGCAATTTTGATCACTGTGTGTATTTAGCTACAGGATGGATCTTTCATATACCTTCTCTTGTATGTTGATGACATGTTGATATCGAGGAATCAAGGAGATATACAAATTGAAAATTGGCCCAGGCAAGGAGTTCGAAATATGAAAGATCACAGGTGAAGCGAGAAGATTCTCGACATGGAAATAGCGAGAAGGACATAGGGCACACTTTGTTTTAACTTCAGGCGGTGTTGAAGAGGGTACCTGGCGGCACGAGGTATGTCGGGGGCTGAGCCTGTAAGTACCTGATTAGAGCCAGGTAGTCTTTGTTTTGAGCTATTCGAGATGGGTTTGGATGCTTTTTGAGCACTTTAATCACCATGATTAAGCCCGATTAATATGTTAAGACCCCCCTTAGTTCCACTAATACCATTTCGAGTTTATTTTTGGTCATTTTGCAGGTTTTTTCATACCTTGAGAGTTCAATATCAAAATATGTGCTGAACCATGAAGATTAGACATGACCTTCAAACATTCTGGTAATGTGAAGGAATGAAGGCAAAGTGAAGAAATGATGCATTAGAGGGATGTAGTGTCACGGCGGTGAATATCTGAGCCAGGAAGTGCTATGATTACGAAAATTTATTGGATTCTGAAAATTTATCATAAGCGAAAATTTGCGAATCTGTGAAATTGAGAAACCGCTAGGCTTCAGGAAATTTAAGTAATCCGTTTGCAAATTGCATTCGCTATCTCTAAGGTATTTGGCTAGCTGGCAGACTCCTTTGATACATGACGAAAATTTGTGATTCGTATCTCGTTTGGGCCCATTTGAGCTAGCGAGGAATTTGGCTAGGCTTCAGCGAGGAATTTTAGCCCTAGCGGAGTGTCCACATAGCGAGAAATTCACCTTGTCATTTTTGTGTAATTGTGCAATGAGCCTGTTTGATTGTATTACTTCTTTTGTCCCTTGTTTTTTGGCCAAAATGTTAGGATTTCTTGTATTTTCATATATTGGGTGGCTATATAAACCCCCGTAGTTTTGTAACCACTATGTCTTTTGGGCAACTTTCATTTTTATGTAAATATCTCCCGCAGCTTTCATTTGAGATTTTGGTTTTCTCTCTTCTCTCTCCTCTTTCTTTCACTTTCTAGGCAACCAAACAACCCCTTTAGGATGACAAGGATGCAGCTAAACCTCATAGCTTTGAAGAGGAAGGTAGCTAGCTTGGTTGTGGGGCGGAGTTACGGGTTGTCTTCATGTTTTTTAAATGCTACGGTGTGTATTTATGCTCCAGTATTTTCTAACTAGGGTTGAATATCATTTGTGTCATTGCAGCGATACTTGCATGGCACGAGATTACAGTGCATACTTATTGCTAGATGCCTTTATTATTCTTTAGATAGCCTTTGAACCATGAAGTGGAGTTGAGTGTTAGGGTTTCAAACTAAAAGGGTTGTAAATGCATGTTACACAATGTTGACTCAAATAGGGTGATTCTAGGAGTTAGGTTTGCTAGTTAAACAAAGATCCAGGTTCTTGGACTATAGGTTGCTTGTCATAATGCGGGGATAAAACCGAGGACACTTGTTTTTATGATATCAAGTTAGTGACCTAAATCTTGAAGTTACCTTTTCACAACCGGTTTTTCTGATTGATCGGCGGTCGACAACTCCTGCTTGTTTTGAAACAAATCAAAATCAAATAAAAAGCCTCACCGTTTTCCTTGATGCAAGTCATTCACAGGATGAAAACCCATCCGGGTGTTCGACCACTGAACCTTATTATCTTTGTATTAGTAACGTTACGTTGATTGGAGGAACAAGATATAAATTTTGTTCGTTGCGTCACCTCTTGTGCGCAGTCAAATCGCCGTTCTGGGATGGTGTAAACTCACGTTTGATAAATTTGAAGTGTACTTGCTGTCCTTGTACAATTGAAGGTGACACTTTTGTTTCCCGATTATCGCGCAAGTTTCATCACTGCCAAGTAACACCACTTGTTTTTTTTTTTTTCATACAGTCAGTTTTTATTTTAGCTAACAATAACCCTTTTTGCAAGTTTGTTGGTGCTAGTTCTTGTGTCTCAGTTGTATAACAGGTGTTTATGCACCACTGGGAAAGAGAGACATCGGGTAGACTAAGGCCATTTTGATTGCCTGAAAGTTGTGGTTAGTGTACATGAGTGATACTATGGATCCCCTACGAGAGCAGTGGGGAACTCAATGGTCATACACGATTGAAGATCCGGCTGACCACCTACGGATCCATGGGGACCACATACACCCTCTTGGGGATTAGTGCCTTCTGCGTCATACCTCCTATGTGAAGATGTGCTTGATGAATTTTTATTTGGTGCCCCCTTTCCCCGTATCATGGTATGGAGAATGAAAGATCCATACACATATAAGGATTTTGAGGAGGTTTGCACTGCCTTTAAGGAAGGTATGATTGACATGGATTTGCTAAAGTGAAAGCATTTCCATTTACCACTAAGGGCGAGGCGAATTTGGCTCCCGACTTCAGTAAGGCGTAACAAGTGGTAAATTTGGCTGCGACAGGGATTTTGAAGAAATTCTTCGGTGCGCGAACCCTTGGTTGAAGGAGCGGGATCTACACACTCATTGATAAAGAGAAGTTACATCGGTGTTGGAAAATTAAATGAGAGCTATCTTCTTCAGTGAATCGTGATGGCATGTCCCCACGAAATGAAGCGATTGGAAACAATGTGTGGGGGTGACTTTAAGCAACACGGATGAAGACCTGAACTTTTTTGAACTGTATGGCAAAACCTCAGGCATGGGATGACGGGTCGAGGATGCAGAAGTTAAGGTCTTGAACCATCGGAAGGGAGGCATGCATGCCCAGAGAACCTGAGGTAAAAGCGGCCACTTTGGCTCGAAGGTGGAAAAGCGGAAATGAAAATCAGCATGAAATCTGGCGATGGAGTGGGTTATACGCATCCCCAACCTTCTTGTTTTTCAATTGTGTGAATAGTCACCACTGGAAACCTTTATCGAAGCATTACCGTGTCATGAATCAAATAGACCATCCACATGAAAGTGCTTCATATGGCCTTTATATACAATTAAACCATCAAATAGCCGTGACGAAACCCCTGCATATGTCCCTCACGAACCTGATGAGTTTGGCTCCTCTTAAAGCACAGCAATTATTTCCACTTTTCTTCTCCTGATGACGGCGATCCTGAATTTAAGTAAGTGGTGACCTCTTTGTGAAACGAGAAGATGTTGAATGTTCAATAATGGAAAATGAAATAGTGAAGCTCACTCAGCGGAAGCGGACGTTATCATTTGTGATTTCAAGACATCAAACGACGGTAGCGGGGTTGAGAGAAAGGGGAGGTTCCCTCCCGATCCACAGCGATCGAGAGGAAGTCGTAAATGGGTTTGACCCGATGATCTAAATGTAAATTGATAGACGAGCGTGGTGACTCTAAGTGGTAAGGAACTAAGTCCGGCAATCTGACTCTAATCAAGTCGGCTCCCACGGTGACCCACCTGAAGAGCAGTCGACCTTCAGGAAGAGGTGAAGATTAAAGTGCCTCCGTTCAGATAGAAAGAAAGATTCAGTTAACTTGACGAGGTACACTAGATGTTTTACGGCAAGTAAAGGTTAACATTCCTCTCATGACATGATCAAAGCGAGTCCCCACCTATGCGAATTTTGGGACTTGCAGCATCGAAGGATATCAAATGTGAACGAAAAGGCCTTTGTGAGCGGTGAGTGCCGTCATTGAGTGCGAAGACTCGGGTGAAATATAAAGATCGGGGTGTCCAATAATATCGGTTAATATTGGAGGCATTAGTGTGGAGAAAGAAAAACCTTATTAGATTTGGGAGCTAAGTGAACACTAACTGCTGTATTCCATGTACATCTGATTGGGTTTGGAAGTGAAACCCGGCTTCCATCCTGCGTCACTAGTAGATAGATCTATTAAGATGAAGGGACCATTGAGGATGTCTTAATACCAGATGAATGAAGAATTTTACCAGCTGGGCTTTGCCGTTACTTGACACGAGTAGGTTGATGGGGAACCAATCATGTGCCAGCATCATATTGGGAGAGCGTTCTTGGCTACTTAGTGCCATAACTTCTTAGGAATGGGGTTATGCAACTTACATTTGGGAATATGACCTTAGAACTCAATATTTTTCATTTGAGTAAAAGGCATATGCATTCAGAGGAAGATGACTGTGAAGAGGTCTGTATAATAGATGCAATTTTGGAAGAACAGGCTAATGAACAGCAAGTGCAAGATTTATTAACCCCAGAGTTATCTAAGTGCCTAGGAGAGCAACAAGAATCCCAGGCATGAGTTTGAGTGCGGTGCGGAAGAATGCAAATCCTACACACCTCTGTCGGTGACGAACGAAGGAACCCCAGCGGCTAGAAGCCGAGCCACTCCCGAGTTGAGTTGAAGTATGCATTCTGGAAGAAATGATCAGTGCAGTTGTGGTTTTCATCCACATTGACCACTTCCTGAGAGATTGACACGTTGAGCCTCCTCGAAAGGCAACGAGAAACATTAGGGTGGAAAATTTCTGATCGGCGTAAACTGACAATCTGCACTCATCACATTTACGGAAGAAGAGTAAAGTACGTTGGCGACCCACGGAGAGTTGAATCCCGTTGCAGAAGTAGTTAGCATTGAAGTCTTAAAATTGCTTTCCGGCCGTATCATTTACCCCATTTAGATAGCACTTGGAGTAAGCCCCACACCAGTGTAATTTTGAAGTCGGGGTGATAGCGTAAGAAATGAAAAGGGGAGGAATTGTCTACCGAGCTTCCTCTAGGTTGGAAGTGTGCATAGATTATAAACTCGATGAGTAACCCGAAAGACCACTTCCGTTACCATTCATCGACCGACTCCAGCGAGAGGATTCGGGACACCATTCTCACGCTTTTTGGATGGGTATTGGGATCGTATTTCGGATAAGTGCACAGAGGACAGGAAAGACCACTTTCCTTGTCCATTTAACATATGTATAGGAGGATGCCTTTTGATTCTTTCACGGCTCCCAGGCCATTCCAGAGGTGTATGCTTAGTATGTTCGATATGGTGGAGGCGCATAATGGAGGTATGCATAGTTGACATCACGGTATATGGAGGTGATTTTGAAGAATGTGACTAATTGGAAGTATTGAGAGGTGCATAGAGAAGAAAGCGATTACTCCAGTGGGAGAAGTGCCATTTATGGTCGACAGTGCTCTTGGGGCACATTATCTCCGGGGGAATTGAAGTGACAAAGGCAAAAATTGAACTTATTTCCCAGCGCCATCCCAACGAATCGCAAAGCCAGTTAGACAATTACTTGGTGTAGACTTCTCTGGAGATTCATTGAGACTTCTCGAAATTGCTAAACCCGTACAAACTCTTGAAATACGGTTGTTTGGAAAATGATACGAGAAGCTTTGAAGAGCTGAAATCGGTACGACAACTGCCCCCGTTGTCTGGTACCCTAATTGGCGATTCTGGATTTAGTGATGTGTGATGCAAGTGATCTTGCAATCGGCGGAGCGATGCTGGCGAAGAGGATGGAAAACCTCATGTAGTCTACGCAGGCAGAAACACTTGAATGAAGCACGGAAGGAACTATACCACTCTGAGAAGGAATTGTTGGCGTGTGGTCTATACTTTGGAACAAAACTTGTAGTGGGTCATATATAATGATCATTTTTCGAGGACCATTGGCTTTGAAATATCGACCAAACAAAATGCGAAGCAAGGCTTATCAGATGGAGTTCTTACTTGAAGTTTAACTTGCAAATTAAAGACAAGAAAGGGGTAGAGAATGTGGTAGCGGATCATCTCTCAAGGTTAACGATAGCCCATGACTCTCATAGCCCACCCATCAATGATGAATTTCTTTGAAAAAGAATCCCTAATGTATATAGTACGGAAAAAGCTCCACTGGTATGCCATTGCCGTTCCTCGCCTTGGGAGAAATCATTGATGGAAAGAGCGAGGATAGGAAGTATTTCTTCGCTAAGATCCATTCTTATTATTGGGAAGAGCCCTTCTTGTTCAAATACTGTGCAGATCAAATAATCGGGAAGTGTGTGCAGGAGGAGCGACGAGGGAGTGCGAGCCAACGCCATGAGGCGCACATGGCGTCATTTCTTGAGGCTGTGTGAAGGTGTTGCGGTCTGGATTCTCTTTGGCCTTCCTTATTCAAGAAGCACACGAATGTGTCGTGTGTGTGATAGATGCCAAAGCCGGAAGTGTCGCCGTCATATGATGCCATTGAACCCAATTTTAATAGTCGAACTTTTTGATGTTTGGGGCATCGATTTCATGGACCTTGCGTCCTATGGTCACAGTGCATGTGGTGAGAGTGGACTATGTGTCCCGAATGGGTTGAAGCAATCCCTGTGAGACCCGATGACCGCCGGGTGGTACTTAAATTCACAGCTTGACATATTTCGGGTTTAGATGCAGAAAGCCATTATTAGCGATGGGGGTTCACATTTTTGTAACAAGCCAGTTTGAAAACCTCGCTGGCTTAAATATGGTGTGAAACACGAGTGGCAGCCACCCACCATCCTCGAACAGTGGTCGGTGGGAACGCGACGGGGAGATCAAGACCATTCTAATGAAGGTGGTAAACACCAGCCCGGGAAAGATTGGTCATGGCTTGATTCGTGGGCTACGGGATGGCTGAACAATCACGGGAATGTCCCCTTATCGGTTAATTACATGGTAAGGCATGTCACCTTCGGTGGAGATGATCTACGGCAGTGGGCAATCGAAGGCGAACATGGACCTAGTGGTACGGTCAAGAAGGTTCCTTGATCTCGATGAGTTGGAAGAGAAATATGGAATGATGCCTACTTGAGATTCGGTGCAAGGGAAAAATCAAGCGAGATGGCATGATCAAATGATAGCGGGAAGAATTTCAACGAGGGAGACCAAGTTCTTTATACGACTCCAAACTCCATCTATTTCGAGCGAGCTTTCGAGTCACGATGGGCAATTAGTTTCATTGTCAACAGGCATACCCCGATAGTTGATGGATCTAATCCAATCCAAATGATAACGGGGGTGTTGAGTCAATGGGCCAGAGGGTAAAACCACATGTAGTGCGGCGGGAGCATCGAGAGAAATTCTCTGCTTTGGACCCTCCACAGTCTACGATCCATAAGTCGGTGGCTCTTGCGGTTCCGGCTGACCAGCGTTGTTCTACATTGCTTAGTTTTGATTAAAATTCCTTTTTTGTTCAAAAATTTGTGTGTAATCTGGCGTCCCGGGCATTTGATTTCACTTTGTGTTGACAACTGCAGTAACACTAACAAATGAAAATGCCCCTTTTTCGACCACCATACTTGAGGAGGTACAGTTCTATCCCTTAGTTTTTGCATTTTCATGACAAGCCAGTTAAAGGTAATTTTCATGCTCTACATGTCCTGGTTGTTCACATTTTGTTTTCCTTTACTTTTGCACATCACTTTTTGTGCCTTCACCTTATGTAATCGTTTTTGTCTTCAATTGGACAATTGAGTTGCTTTAATTGGACAATTGATTTGCCTTTAATTGAAAAAAAAAAAAAAATTGAAACATTGCATGTTACCTTACTGTTAGAACAGTTCCATGTTTGAAATAATTTTTGGTCAGTTGAAGTTCCAGCATGCTCAACTTGAACATTTCTCCTTAAGGCCCCAATTCACACCTTTGCACCCAGTTGTTTCAATAGAATTTGTGAATTTGTATACCTCCTTTAAAGCTGCATAGTCGGCCTTGGCGTGTTGGCTACCTAGGATAGGTTTGTGTTGCCACGTTTGAAGACCAATGTAGTCTTCCAAAAAGGAAAAGAAAGAAAAGCAAAGAAAGAAAAGAAGAAAAAGAAAAATAAAGTCGTGACACTTCGCCTTGAAACGAAACCTGATCAGGGTATATAGCGAAAAGCCTTTGAGCTTAGTGCCTAAGCCTTGGTGGTTGAGTCATCAACTTAGTGTTCGATTACGTGGGTGGATAGGTAGAGTTTGTCGAGATTGTGAGTGCTTGATTTTGAAGTCATTGGTCCGGGGTAAAACTGTAGAGTTTGTGAATTAGTGATCCTTTTGGCTTGATGCCCACTAAGCCTTAAGTGGTTGGGGTCGTCGATGGACCAGATTACACGGACTTTGGTGAAGTCGGTTTAAAGCATTGCACCACTACAATGTAGTTGAATAAAGAAAGGAGAATGTAACTATCACTATCGTTGTTCAACAACTTAGGCCATGCCGGTCTTGCGAGTTAAGGGGAGGGACAATTTGCAATTTATTGGTTCGTGCGGTTACATAAGAACCATTAGACTTTAATTGAAATTCAAGTTGAGAATCATGGAACCAATATTGACCTAAAAATTGTTCTTGTATGGTTTTGGCTCTTTCATGTCGGTTTTCAAACTAGGTGTCAATTTTTCAGTTTAAAGGTAATGTTTATTTGTATATACACCTTTTTGAACCATAAACTTTTTGAGAAAATCACTGCATGCATGTCCTTATTATTTTAGCATTGCTAAGGGACTAGCAACGTTTCGGTTGGGGGGTGTGATTAGTGCCCAAATAGTGCTATTTTGAGCCCTATTCGAGATAGGTTTTGGATGCTTTTGAGCCTTAATCCATATCAATTAAGCTGATGTATGTTAAGACCCCCTTGGTTCCACTAATACCATTTCGAGTTGTTTTTGGTCATTTTGCGAGGTTTTGCATACCTTGAGAGTTCAATATCGAAATATGTCTTGAACCATGAAAGATTAGAACCCCATTTATCAGCCTTCAAACATTTCAAAATTCAATGAAGGAATGAAGGCAAAGTGAGAAGAAATGATGCAGTAGAGGATGTAGTGTGCAGCAGTGAAGAATATGCAAACCCAGGAAATTTCGCTATGATTGCGAAAATTTGTTGGGATGCGAAAAGAACCCTGCGATCATAGCGAAATTTATGATCAGCGAGTGAGAATTTCACTAGGCCTAGGAATTTCGGTTAATCAGCATTGCTGGCGAAATTATGCATTTTCGCTATCTACAAAATGTTCATTGGGCTGCGCGAATTTCGCTAGCTAGCGAAATTCGCTGCACCATGAAAATTTTGATTGCTATCTCGGTCTGATTTCGCTAGGCTAGCCAAAATTTTAAACTAGGCTAGCAAATTTTCCAGCTACCTAGCGAGTGTCCTGCATAAGCGAAATTCACCTTGTCATTTTTGTGTAATTAATGCAGGCCCGGCTTGTTTTGGTGTATTACTTCTTTGTCCTTGTTTTTATTGAAAATGTTAGGCTTTTCTTGTATTTTCATATATTTGGTGGCCTATATAAGCCCCCATAGTCTTTGTAACCTAAGCGATCTTTTGAAGCTGACTTTCATTTTGTAAATATCTCAGCGGCTTTCATTTGAGATTTTGGTTTCTCTTCTCTCTCTCTTTCTTTCACTTTCTAGACGTGAACAACCCCTTTAGGATGACAACTAAAGGGATGCTTGGCTAAGCCTCATAGCTTTGAAGAGGAAGGTAGCTAGCTTGGTTGTGGGGCAGTTGCAGGTTGTCTTCATGTTTTAAATGCTACAGGTACTGTATTTATGGCTCCCATATTTTCTAACTAGGGTTGAATATCATTTAATGTCATTCGGCAGCGATACTTACCATGCTTTAAGTGCGGTGCATGCTTATTGCTAGATGCCTTTGTTATTCTTTAAATGGCCTTTACGAGCCGAAATGAGGTTGATGTTAGGGTTTGAAACTAAAAGGGGTTGTAAATGCATGTACTATGTTTGACTCAAATAGGAGTGATTCTAGGGTTAGGTTTCTCTTTAGTTAAACAAAGGTCGGTTATGGCTTGGACTATAGGTTGCTTGTCATAATGAGGATAAAACAGGGACACTTGTTTTGCTTACATGTTATCGAGTTAGTGACCCTCATCTTCAAAGTTACCTTTTCCTCTCTCTACCTTCGGTTTTTACAATTGATCAGCGGTCGAACAACTCTGCTTGTTTTGAAACAAATCAATCCAAATAAAAAGCCTCACCATTTTCACTTGCTGATGCAAGTCATTCCTAGGATGAAAACTCATCCCCGTGTTCGACCCTAGACCACTATACTACAGTAGCTTGACTACGGCAGTTGGAGGAACTTAGGAATATAAATTTTGTTGATTCCGCATCACCCTATTGTGGCACGAATCATACCCCACTTGCTCCTCATTTCAAGCTTAGTGCTTCACAGTGTCCAAAGACAGAAAAGGAACGGGAATATATGTCAAAGGTTCCTTATTCAAATGCAGTGGGTAGCTTGATGTATGCTATGGTGTATCTGAGCTGACCTTTCACATGCGAGTTAGGATTGTGGCGGTACATGCATAATCCACGGAAAGAACATTGTGGCGGTGAAATGGATTAAGATGCGATTCGAGAAAACCTTAGATGTTGGTTTGATATTATTTGAAGGATTGATATGGTTGTAGTCGATAGTTGGATCTTGCGGTCGAATTATGTGGTGATCTTGGAAGTAAATAGCAGATCGACTCTTGCGGTTGTGTGTTTACTTTTTGCAAAAGCGCCGAGTTAGTTGGAAATTACACTTTACGATCGACGGTGGCGCATGCGATGGAGGTATATGGCGATCACTGAAGCGATTAAAGAAGCAATATGGCTACAAGGGTTGCTTGATGATTTGGGTGTTGGTGAGAAGCGAGGTTCTGATGTTTTTGTAGCCGGTCGGGCGCTATTCATTTAGCGAAGAACCAAGTTTATCATGCGAGACGAAGCATATTGATGTGAGGTATCATTTTGTGCGGGAAATCATTGAAGAAGGTGGAGTCTTAGTTCAGAAGATCAAGGCGATGATAATCCTTAGATATGTTTACTAAGGTGGTGACAACGATCAAGTTCAATCATTGTTTAAACAGTCAACATTGCAAAAAGTTTGATTGCATGTTGAAGGCACATTTGGGCGTTGCGACTTTGTTGAAGAGAGTTTCGAGGATGGGATTATGTTTGTCAAGGTGGAGATTTGTTGCTTTTTTGAAAAATAAGCGATCCCATCGAATTAGATGTGGGATTTGCTCCCATCCTTCCTCATAAAGGAGGATCCCCATCTATTAAATCACACCTCTTCCCATCGCCAAGGTTATTGCCAGTATTGCCAATTATTTTTGAGTATTTACTTTTGTAGTTTCTTAGGAAATTGATTTATGGTCTTAAGTTTGTAATTCTTTTTATTAGTGGGAGTTGTTCGCTAGCGCTCGAGGACGTAGGCTATTGCCAAACCTCGTAAATTTTCTAGTGTTCTTTATTTGTTATTATTTTCTGCTATTACTATTTTAGCTGTCATTATTTTGTATTAGCGATTTGCCGGGTATTTCTGTTGAATAGTAACATTTGTGTATTTGGGGAAAACTAACCCGGATTTTCCCAACATTTGTCCTGACCATAGAGTCCATATTGTGCAGGAGAAATCTCATAATCTTGCCCCGAATGGACAACTTCAGACCGTCCTCGAATTTCCTCACCTTGGCCATGTTGGTGGCCACGTAATCATCCTCGAAACGAGCTAATTCAGTGAACTTAGCCAAGTATTGAGCATTATTTGTCGTTGTTCATATTTCGAGTTCTTAGGAACTCAGAGCTTTGCATGTGAACAGGCTAGGAAATACTTGCCCATCAGCTCATGAAACTCTTCCCATGTCATCGCCTCAAAGTTCCTTAGGGCTTTGACCCCAAATCCACCATACTTGGCCTTCACCCTCTAATTTGGAATGCAGAAATTGTATATCTAATGTATCGGAGGCGATCTCATAACCTTTGAGATCCCTCTCCTTGTCTAACTTAGTAGTGCATGTGCCTGACAGCTACTAATAGACTTCATCTGAAATAATTCGTTTATTCATTTTTTGAACCTAGGTTATAATTTGTTCTCTAACCACAGTATTCGTATTTTCATATACATCCTATCATAGATATATGTTCACAAAATTTGTAACACCTGAGAGCATTGAGCATGTGAAACTCAAAACATATAATGCACCCCATGCAATGATCTAACCCGTGCCAGCCAGTCCACAGGTATTTGCGTACCTAGGCGAGACGAGCTAAGTCGAGGACCATATATGGATGCCCTTGCAGGAGCTCTTGGTAATCGTTTACCTAGGCTTTGATACTAAGCTATAACGCCCTAAAACCCGGGGATCCGTTGACATCTCGTCAACCCGTGGAAGACTAATGGATGTCAGGTAACCCGACACCACACCACTGTGTCCCTTTTTCCAAGACCCATGATTTAACGAAAATTGGATAGAGTCTCCTTTGTACGGGGAGCTCACAACAAAAATACAGCACATGCAAAAAAAACACGGCAACATGGCCCCGTATAATATAATGACCTCACTAGGTCGATTACTTAATTGAAAGTGGCTAACCGGGGCCCACTCATCCACTTCCATAATATATAGGACTAAGTACCATAGTCCTCCAAGGTTTAATTCTGACACTCTTCAAATATTACAAATTAGAACAAAGAGTTGTTTCCAAGTATTTTTATAAATTCTTTTTTACACAAAATACAATTTAAGTGGATTTGTTCCAAACTTCTTTACAAGAATGGTACAAGCCATGGCAAACTCTTCATAACCTTCTGACCTCGAGTGAGCGTCATCCACCTGCATACTCCCTGTACTTGAAAGGGGGTCCCATGATGGGGTGAGCAATGCCCAGTAGGGTAAACTCTTACAAGGGCTACTCCCTTTTTAAGTGCCGCATTGCAATTCCATGTTCCGCAATCAAACATTCAAGTAAAATGCGATTTCTACTCTAGAATGCCTACATGCGAATGAAGTGTCACTCACTATGCCTTCAACCTGAGTCCTCAGAGCTCCCTCACATGTATGTCAAGTGTAAAAACTTGTTATTGGTGTTTCCACCCCAATGACCCTTTATCGAAAACAAAAGCTTTGTTTTAAAACTCAGTAGACATCCTACGATAAGCGCTTCGTACCAAGCCATTGGACAGTCACCGATAAACGGCTTTATTCAAAAGCATTGGGCGATCTCGGCTAAAAGCTTTATTAGCAATGAACGATTTGAAATCAAAGCATTTAATCAAAAGCATTAGGGCCGGTCTCGAATAAAAGCACTTTATTCAAAAGCATTGTAAGACGATCTTAAATAAATATCTTTATTAAGCTATAGAAATGCACCGTGGGGAACTCAGTTGGATGTATCCAAAATCTTAGAGCTCACCACCAGCTCTGCAAGAATGATGAATGATTATATTATGTACATGCACCCATTTAATACGATGTCCCATGCATATGAAATGCAATTTTCCCGTTCGTGCACATGCCATGCCATATATATGATAGGTGTTATATGGACATTTTAAATCATGCACTTAATACCCATCATCATTTGGACAATCATATCGAATTAACATACAATTTCCAAATAAACCACACAATACATGTCAACATATTATACACACATATATTGACATCTACAAGTCAAATCACCAATCAGCGATGAGAGCACATTATACTCACAGGCTTAATTGTGACATAAGCTATTGCACAAATAGCCTACAACCAAGCCATGTAATGGCCTTGTTCATACATAAACACATCACAAGCAAAACCATTAGAAAACACAATTTGACTTCCACACAATTTCACCTAAGTATATCACTTAATTCAAGCAATGATATACTACAATCATATACGATTGTGTGAAAATGCGGACACAAATCATTAAACGACTAAGTTGTACTTGATCCCGGAAAACGGACCATAGCGAGATATAGAGTCCGTTGGGTGATTCAAAAGCCTAACATCAAGTTCTCAGATAGAGCTACAAATACCTTGAGGGATACTAGTCCAAATTCACACTTTTTCCCAACCGAAAATCAGTCCCAAAAATCTGGACAGTAGGTTCGGCCAAAACAGGGCAGCTTGTGGTAGTCCTGGAAAACGGACCATAACTTGGGTTATAGATGTCCAATATGGGTGATTCACAAGCCTAACATCAAGTTCTCAAATAGCGCTACAATTTCCTTGAAGGATCTTAGTCCAGTGCCACTTTTAACCGAAAATCAGCCCCAAAAGTGGAGCGTAATATAGAATTAACAGGCTTGTTGTCCCATAACTTCATTATTTTTGAAAGCATTTCTTAGGAGCAAAAAAAGACAGCTTGACCCCTTATGGCATTAAAACTCAACCAAACAGCCCTTAAAAGGGAAAATATACCTAAGTAGGGAGAATCCCTACCTCTTGGAGCTTAGAAGAAACTCTAGAGTCCCGTGGACATACAAGCCAGAAACCTTGATTTCCCGAACTCCTGGCAGATCTCAGCGAAATCCACGTTTTCGATATCGTGTAGCCACCAAGTCAGTAGATGAACTTTTCTTCTTGGTGAAGAATTGAATGACGGAACCTCCATGAATCGAAAGAGAAGTTTTGATTTTTAACTTTTGCTTTACCTCTCTCACTATCTACGGGTTTTTAACCACGGCCAGAAAATCTGCTCATTTTCCCCCTCAAATCCCATGTTCTAACTTATCCTTAAGTTTTAAAGACAAGGCCCACAAGCGCCCGTGTGTCCTTTGGTCACAGTCCGTTTACGCACATGATTTATTTTAAATACCGGTTCAGTTCGATTTATTTTAAATGAAGCAGCAGGTCTTTTAGCTAGAAGTTTTCGTAAATCTGTCATGGTCAGGCTAGGCGCTCGTCGTACCCAAAATATTAAAAAAATTCATTGTCACCGAGGTCGACGACATCGGGTAAGCCCAGATTTTTGTGAGACCGAATCCAGCGGTGAAAATTGTTTGGTCATCCAAAGGAATCTAGAAAAATTTTGAAACCACTTGAATCGTTTCGGCAGCTTTATTGTTTTCTCGTTTTTCGAGAGAAAAATTAAATTTTTCCCAGGTTTTACACTCTAGTAATATGGTTATAGGTCTGTTTAATTTAGGGCAATGTTTTAAATAGTCTGTTTATCATTGTAAAAATCAACACAGATTAGAAAGGAGAAAAAACGGGGTGTGCTGTAGAAGAAACCTTGGAGAAAAAAAGGGTGTGCTGTAGAAGAAACCTTAATCCCCTGTTTTTGCCCTATCCTTCTTTTTTTTTTTTTTTTTTTTGCTTCAGATTTGATGCATCAACCAGGAGAAGATTCAACAGTTTATTCAAAGTGTGCAGCAACAAAAAACCTCCCAACAAAATGTTAATTCAATCAAATATTAGTTAAATATAATCTTTTTATACATTTCGAACATAATAAATATAATGATTATTTCCCTAAGTAATAATAAAAGTTAAGGAATTAAAAGTTAGTTTATTAATAAAATTAATAAAATGGTCTTTGTAAACACTTTTTGTCTTTATTATTAATTTTTAAACTACAAAACAGGTTACTTTCCTTAAAAAACGGGAAAATAAATTAAATGTTAGTTTTAAAAACATAATTTAAGTATCTTTTTTGTGTAAGGATTTGTATAAGAGTTTTGTTTGAGATGAATTTAAAATAGAAGTCTATCCAAAATTCATGCTAAGTCTTTAATATTTAATCCATTAACAATTATTTAAATTCTAAAATATAAAAATTGCTCTTTGAATTTAAAAGTGACATATTGATTGGCAGAACATTGAATCCAAACAATATCGACAAGAAAGAAAAAAAACAACTTTAATTTTACAAACAACATTACACTCTCATAATAACAATAGATGCAATACAATCGGAACATATTAGTTTCTTCTTGATCCTCTCCTGTAAGTAGTGCTTCTTTTAACCCTTGTGATCCTCTTCTGAATATTCTCTTCAATCATGGTTACCAACCATCGAGGCTTTCCAACCAAGAAAATGAGCCCCCCAAGAGACAACCCGAATATCAATCCGAATCCATATCCCATCAACATGAATTTCCAATCAAATTTATTTTCAAACTCTGCATCTTCTTCTTTCGAAAGCTCTGGTGTTTCATCATTTATGCATCTTTTCGACAATGGAAACCCACATAATCCCGAGTTCTCATAGTACGAATCATTTCCAAATGTGCCAAATTGATTACCTCGAGGTATAAATCCAGTGAGATGGTTATGAGAAAGATTTAGAACTTCAAGGAATGTCAAGCTTGTTAGTTCTTCAGGAATTCTCCCACTCAACTGGTTTGAAGAAAGGTCCAAAGATTCAAGCATCTTCAAATTTCTAAAAGATAATGGGATATGACCAATAAGGTTGTTGTGGGACAAGTTGAGCCCTCGAAGTGAATTAAGATTCCCAATGCACCCTGAAATCTCTCCTTGAAATTTATTGCTCGATAAATCAATTGTTGTGAAAGAATTTAAGATTTTCACAAATTCAATCTCTAACCCTTTTATCGTCACCATCATGGAATCTTGATAATAATTTTCCCCCATGTATTTTCTTGTCATATTTCCTTCATCTATATTCATTGTTGCTTTCAAACTTCTCAAATACATTTCAGGTAAGTCACCATCAAAATCATTGTGAGCAAGATCAATGATTCTTAGGCTCATGAATGGAGATTTGATTTTGGAAAACCTTATGCGACCATGGAAATGATTAGGCGTAAAGCGGAAACTGCAGCTGGAAGAGAGCTCCCAACGATGAAACATATCATTTATCTTGTTATTTCCAGGTCTAGAACTTCCAAGTTCTCTACAAATGATCAAAAAGATAGAAATTTACTAGGCCCTCAATTGATTTGGGTGAAGTCAGAGTCCTGATAGAATTGCCCTTCAAAAATGTTTGAGGAATGGTGCCATGAAATTGATTCCTTCTTAAATTCAAAACAGAGAGTCCTTTGCTAAAATTTCCCAAACAATGAGGAAGCATGCCACTCAAGTTGTTATGAGACATATCAAGAATTTCCATGAAACTCGCTTTGCAAATCAACGGTGAGATTTCTCCACTCAATTTGTTATGGGAGACTGAAAAGAAAAATATAGAATTTTGAGGAGTGGGAAGTGGCCCTTGTAGCAAGTTGGAACGAAGATCTAGAATTTGCATACTTGACCATGGAGGAATCTCAAACCCACTTATGGAGTTATAAGAGAGATTCAAGTAGCTTAGTGTATCATTTCCCATGTTCCATGACAATATTCCACTAATGGTATTGTTTGAAAGGTCTATAATCTCAATGTTGGGTAACATAGAGTTGGAATGGACGGACATGGTCAACGAGAGCATGTTGTTTGAAAGATCAAGGTCATTAAGATTTCTAAGTTTTTCAAACTTGCTTGTCTCCAAAACGCCACTCAAGTTATTTGTAGAAAGATAAAGAGATGTAAGGTTCACAAGTTCAAATATTGAACTTGGAATTGACCCATGTAACTCATTCATACTCAAATCAATTCTCTCCAATGAATGAAATTGAAATTCACCAATACAACCAGTGAATTTGTTATGACTGAGATCTAACTCTACCAAAGATCGCAGAGTATACAACCAAGATGGTATTGTCCCGTTTAACAAGTTATACTCTAAGCTCACGTAGGATAGACTTGAAAACCCATTTACAGGAGAAGGAATGACTCCTTCTAGGTGATTATAAGAGAAGTCTATTAAATCAAGGTTTGTTAGATTTCCAATTGATGGTGGAATCTGACCACTGAAATTGTTTCTGGAAAGGTCTAATGAAATCAAATTTCTAAGGTTGTCAAAAACATTTGGAATTTTACCACTAAAATGATTCCCTTGGAGACTCAAGAGAGTGATTTGTGTAAGGTTCTCTAGTGAAGCAGGGATTGATCCTGAGAACTCGAAATTGTTGAGATCTAAAGCCTGTAAAGACTTTAGATTTCCTATTGAAGCTGGGATCGGCCCCGAGAACTCGCAATCGAAGAGATGCAAAGTCTGTAAAGACTTTAGATTGCCAATTGAAGTTGGAAGCTCTCCAGTGAAATTTGTGGATGATAAATCCAATTCTAGAAGGGAATTGTTCCCACTGAATCCTGGAAAGTTTCCATTGAGATCCTCGTTTCCATGTAAGTAGAGAAGCTCGAGTTTCGGAAGATGAATGTCATTATCAGGGAATCCCCCATGCAATCCACAATCGGAGAGATCTAGGGATATCAAAGAAGCCCGATTTAGCAATGAATTAGGAAAAATTGAAGAGATGGATATACCTCCAAGGTGAAGCTTCTGAAACTTGGTTAAATTTTGAACCAGAGAATCAAAGCCGTGCGGGGAAAATTCTGCTCCATCATTCCAAGAGAGATCAAGTGAAACCAAGTTGGAGAGGTGAGAGATTTCTGGTGAAATTAGACCTGAAAAATGCGACTCAGTGAGGGTGAGATGCGTCAAGCTGGAGAACCGACCAAACCCAGCAGAAACAGAGGACCCATAGAAGTGATTGAAAGCAAGGTTAAGCCTTTGGAAGTAGAGGGAAGAAAGCGGAAGAGGGAGTAGAGTTGGAATGGATGGTTCCAGAGAGCGAACTGCAACTGAGGTCGAGCTCAATCACATGGCCAGTTAACAAATCACAAGTGACCCCATCCCATGAGCAGCAATCACTACCCTCCTTCCAATACTCTGTTTTCGGATAAGAAGGGAATTCGCAGTAATCATTCTCATTCTTGATGGAAAATGATTTCTTAAGCTGGAGAAGAGCAAGGCTCTGGCCATGAGGACAGAATTTTGGTGGAATTAGAGAAGAGAAACAGGAAGAAAGAAGAAGCTGAGAGAATGAGAGGAAGAATAGAAAACAAAGCAGGAGATGTTTAGACATCTTTCTTTCCAAAGCAATTGAGATGAGATGAGATGAGAGAAATGGTGGTGAGAAACACTCCAATTTATGGACAAATGATTCACTGCAGAGAACTTGTTCCAAATTTCAAAAATTAAAATTAAAATTAGACTTTATGAAAGGGAAAGGGGGTCTGCAAATCAAGAAAGCAATAACATTAATTGAAAGTTAGGAACACGTTATGGATAATTTTTATCAAAAGATTCATTTACTTCAAAAAATCTTCCCCCTTTGGAGAAAAAAACATATGATAGTGATTAAAAATAAAATAAAAATAAAAATTTTGGTAACTTTAAAAATGAAAAGAAAAATAACAACTCAAATTATTTAAAGATTCATATATTTTCAAATTTTAAGAAAATTAAAATTAAAAAAATAAGTCAACATACTCATGAATCATGAATTTATTTATTGACTTGGGCATCAACCAGTGATCAAAACCATGTGAGAACCTAATTCATTAAAACTCATTTTATATTATCTTCAATTTAAATTATCTAAATAGTTTTAATTTTATTTCTTATTGTCTTATTGCTTTGAAGTAAAGAAAACGTCTAATTGCTTTCTAATTTAACAATCTCATTTGTTCACTATTTTCTATTAATATTACTTATGCACCTAATAAAACATTTTATATAATTTCTTATTTTGAAGCAAAGAAAATATTAAAAATGAAATATATGAAATAAATTAAGTTTAAGTATCAATTAAATATATTTAATTTCCAATATAAAAAAATAAAACTATAAATTAAATTATTCATATTTATATATTTTCAATTATTTTTTTGTAAAGTAATAAGTTTAATTATTTCAAAATATCCTAAGGGAGAATTCTGTTATGGTGCTATGAAACACCAAAAAGAATAAAAAGTAGAAGCAAAATCCCTCAAATCATAACATGTGACATCTCCAACAAAATAATAAAAAGATGCCGTGGAATAGTAAACCCTTTTTTACGACAAAAATGCCCTTCATACCAATGTGGCCTTTTCGAAGACAAAAAACAATACTATGAGGATCTCATGCTCAAAGAAAAATAGCAATTCAAATTATATAAAGATTCATGTATTTTCAAATTTTCATTTTTTTAAAGATAAAAAAGAAAATTAAAATTTTACAAGTACATAGAAAATTCAACATTCATAATTAACGTGACTTATATCTTATTTACTATCTAAATTTTTGTACAAATACATAGAAATTTTTTCTTTAAAAAATACTATTGATAGATTTTGATTCATATGACAATGAACTCAAATCTAACCCCACCAACTTGAACTTAATATAAGATTATAACTATGAGCTATAGCCAATATGGGCATCAAAATCTACATCTTATTTCCCCAATTAAACCGTTAAGAGATTAAAGTGATACTTTTTCTTTTCCAAATTGATTGGGTAAGTAAATGACTTAATGTTCTTGATTTTGACTTCTATGAGCCAATGAAAGTGACAAGGACTTATGGCAAGGCAAAGAAAATTTCTTTCTTAATCACCCTTTGCAAAAATCTTACCATCTTTTTTGATTAGGTAGATGTAGCTTATAGTAAATGAAGGTCAAGAAATTTTCTTTTAAACTATCTTTTACAAAAATAGAAAACAAACATACAAAAGCCACAAATCATCCTCCAAAATCATCTACACTAAGTTTTCTGAGTAATCGACTAAAAGAAAATTAAGTTTCATCTATCAACTTAAAGATAATGATTGACTACAACTAGATTAGTAGAAAACTTAGCATAAACTGGACCAATCAATTACTTTTGAAGGCCACAAAGTTCATAAAAAATCACAATAAAAATTCTAGTTATTTCAAAATATACTTATGAAAGTACGTTGTTAGTTTATATTGATATACTTGTAATCTTTAGTCACAAGTAATGTGACATGTAAATCTAGAAACGATTGTGAAGATATGTTAGGTTTGCGCTCAAAGTCCCACATAAGTTAAAGATAGGAAGGATTATGAATTAATAAGTGTTGACATTATCCAAAGGATATGATGCCTTTTTGGGCCTAAGGTATAACAATGTAGAAAGGGATTAGTCCATTAGGGTTCTACAAATGGTATTAATATCATACCAAATGTGGAGAATGATACGTCCATTAGGTTTCTAACAAATGGTATAAAAATAAAATTATTTATAGAGTAACATAAAATTAAATTTTATTAAAAAAAAACATAAAATTAAATTTTGATTTCATTTAAATTAAAAAGAGTAGTGTTTCTACCGATACTGTTTTCATTTTGAAATTCTTACCAATAGTGGACAAGTAAATATTAAAAATGTTAGTATTCCTATAGTACATCGTGTTCCTTCTATCAAATCATATATATTGATTGATTAATTTTCTGTTATCTATTTTGGTTTTCATCCACAAAATTCTATACCTTATCCACTTATGTTCTTGGATATTTTTTAGGTGTGTTTTTTCAATCGAAATTATATTACCTTATGATATTAAATATATTGTTTCTTTGAGCTTGACTTCTATGAGTCAATAGAGTAATTTGTAAGGTTAGAAGTTTTCAACACGGTAAAGTCTCTTTCATATGAAACATCATGAATAGCTTTGAAGTTTTTGGAGTCATTATGTCATTATGTATTCCAATAGATTATTTATCACAATATAAGAATTATGAACTCCTCATCATAATGTGAATAGATTAAAGTGTATACTATTTTTTTTAAATTAATTAAATAAAATGTAGGTAAAAATTTATAACTTGATGAGACATGTCACTAGACTTATAAATATGGCTATTCCAAGAGTTTGTGAGTCAAGCAAAGATGTTTTCATCCTAAAAAATTTATGATAAAAAAAAGTCATAAATCATCCACCATATTATCTATTGAGTCTTTTAAATAATTATAAATTGAGACATAAAAGTTATATTTGTTAGCTAAAAGATAATAATCAACTATCAATTACATTAATATTAAACCTAGAACCTTGACAATTAAATTCCATACTAAAAGCATATAAATTATGAAATGTTAGATTAAACATTTTATTTATCCTAAAATATCCTAATTAATGTATTTTGTTAAGTTTAATATGGTATTAAAACTATTTTTAGAGGGAGGAAATGTATTTAATTATGTTATAATTGATATGTGCTTAATTAAACTAAATGAGATATAAAACTTTGCCAATATTAGGTAGAAGTGGAATCCATCAAGGCTCAATCATGAGGGAACATTTTGTGGAAAAAGAGAGATGAGGATGGAATAAGATAAAATTTTGACTTCTATGACTTAATAAAGTCATGGAAGAATCTATAAGTTAGGGGTTTAATGTTAGATTTTCTATATTGGCTCAACTTGTAGGAGTTGTATAGGGTGATTAGTATAAGGTATTGACTATTAGGCCCATATGTGATAAGTGGTGAGGAGTCGGATGCGGACGCTGGTCCACGTCCTACAGATGGGATGGACGGTCAGGATCGTTCGAAACTCATTGGACCTGGTTTCTTATAAAAGGGAGAGAAACCCGTCACGTCTCATCTCATCCGGTTCTCGTAAAACGGAAGTTCGCGAGAGAAGGAGTGCTATTGTGAGGAGAACTTGAGAGGAGGTCGAATCGTGATCATGTGAAACCGTCTTTCTCATCGGGATCAAGGCGGTCACCTAGATCTACACCATGGCGGGAGGTATAATTCTGAACCTATAATTTATAGTCTTGATTTTCATTAAAGCATTAATCTAGATCGAGACCTAAAGAAGATATAAGGTTAGCGTAGTACTTTCTAACATAGCAGTATAAGTGCAGGTTACCACATGTCATGATGTTTGATCTTACAAATGACCGTAAATCAATGAAATCGTTGATTGGGCAAAAAAAAAAAAAAAATTTCATCGCATAAAGATATGATCATGCATTTTTCCGGTTTTTTCTCTGTAATGTTTTATGGATGTGCTTTGCGATGAAAATTTGTGGGAGTTGCCGGTTTTCATCTCAATCTTCTATATGTAATTTTTTTTTGGGTCCATGATTGGATCGTTGTAAATTTGTTATGGTATTCCACGCAATATTTGGGCGTGTTTTGTATGAGATAGCGAGCAACTCCATGGTTCGCGTTCCTCTCCCGTTCAGTTCCTCCCGATGCAGAGATCTCTCCCCATGCAGTACTCTCCCAGAGATCTTGGCCCCGGTTCGGTGATTGCGGCGTGCGGCGCGGTCGGTCTTGATCGCGGTTGAAGTGGCGAATGGGGAAGAGGAAGCGTCGGCGCGGAAAAGCGGCCGCGGAAGGGAGAGCAACGGACGAGGAGAGGAGAGACGGAGTGTTTTGGAATTTCAAAATCCCTTATTTATTTTCATTAAATAAGCAGTACTTATATTTAATGCATGAAAATAATAGTAAGCCACATTATATTTATGACAAAATAAACATAAGTATGTATCATAAAGGTTAATTTATGACAAATAATTTTGAACATATATATATATATATATATATATATATATATATATATATATATATATATATATATTTGGATGTGTTAAATTACAAATAAATCTTATATGCACATTGCAATTATATTTGAGATTAAAATTGGTCACTCGGCCCCACGAAGTGACTGATAAATAACAAGAATATGATTGGAATATAGTATTAGGAGTATACTGAGATTAATGGGTCCACTATGCCCACATGCGAGATTCTATTAGTTTTAGTATATTACCTAGTAGCTATATATGAAATAAGTTAGATAAAATCCTATGCGTGGCAGTCTTTGCCCAAGAGCGATTATTTTATCACCTAATAATTAAGCGTGGAGTTAGTTATTAGATAAAGTAAATAATTACTATAATGCCATTTAATGATAATTGTTGCTTTACACTAATAGTAAGCATATAATTTTGTTCTTTTCGATGTTAACATGATCAGGTGATCGACTCGGTTTATTCCTATATTGTCGTGATAATTATAAACTATGGAAAGATAAAAAAATTAGCTGCGCGTTAGAGAGGGTGTATGGATCTAGATACGGCTCTTCGTATAGATGAGCGGAAACTCCAATGAGCAAAGCACTCAAGCAGGCCCCGTCGTTATCGGCGATGGGAGAGATCCGATCGTCTCCGGTATGATGATGTTGTCAAAGACCCACATCGGCCAGAGCCATAGGGGATCTATCACTGAGATGCATCATGTTAAGAACTGATGGGGGCCGTTGATGAGCGATTTGTGAGCTCAGATAAAGCCCGAAACTAGCACCCAATGGCGAATTTGTGTTACATGAGGTTAAAGGGACACAAAATGTGAGAGGACATATAATGGAGATGAGAGATATATCTGTTTCCGTGAGAAGGCCTTGATGTCGATTTTTTAGTCGTTTCTAGTCCATTTTATCTGGCTTCACGCCGGTGGCTTCTCGGCATTTGGGTCTCACATGACACGTAAGAATGGTGATCGATGAATTCTTGAACATGTGTGTGTCGAGAGGAAGAGCGGAGTTGAAGCGAGAAAGATTGGAAGCAGTGGATCGTGTCTCCTGAAAGGTCAAACCGGCAAATCCAAAAGTGATCGAAAGATAAAGGCAGAGTAAATGTCCCCATAAAGAAAACGGGTGACAAAAAGCTACCAATTTGGCACTACGCAAGAAAAAGGGTCACGTAAGAAGGAATGCATCAAGTACCGGATATGGCTCAAGAAAAATGAAGGTATGACATCGTTAGTAATGTTATGAATCAAATTTTGTAAATTCTCATGATTTACATAACACATGGTGGATTGACTGGGTTTCCTACAATCCATGTTTCCTCTTTGTTATGCGGGGTTTCAAAACTGAAGCAGTGAATTGGTATGCGTCTATTCGAGGAAATAAGATGTCGTCGCGAGTTGAAGGTGTTAGGACATACGGGCTAGTTCTACACAACGGATACGTCTTCGAGATTTGGACAAGACTTTTTATATTCCCTGGATTTCTCTAAGAATCCTAGTATGCGTATCTAGACTAGCGCCTCGGGGCTTTGATTTTGATTTAAGGTGCATATCTTTTCGATTATTAAAGATTCGGTACCTATTGGCTCACGGTAAATTAACGGATGGTTTATATTAATCCCAAGTCTTGATCCAAAATGTGCTCATCACTAACTACAACGCATAGCGATAGAAATAATATCGTGTAATAAATAATCACTCATCGGCTTATGGCATAGGAGATTAGGTCACATCTCGATAGGCGCCTAAAGAGGTTAGTGAAGGATGGTGTCATTCGGACACTTGACTTCATGACTTTGATACTGTTTTAGGTTGCATAAGGAAAGCAAGCCAACAAGTCCAATAAAGAGGCTAAGAGTGATCTGGCTTCAGATAATTCACAGCGATATCACATGGACCAATTTACCGCAAATGTCTTAATGGTCGAAGGTATTTTAATACCTTCATTGATGATTTTACAAGATACATGTATCATCTTCTAAATGACAAATCGGAAGCCTTGGAGTCTTTCAAAGTCTATAAGCGAGAGGTAGAGAAACAATCTGGATTGAGTATCAAATTGTAAGATCACGATAGGGGTGGTGAGTATTATGGTAGGTTCCGCGGACGAGGCCCGGGCTGGTCCATTTTCTAAATTCCTTGAGGAAAATGGAGTTGTAGCTCGATATCTGACACGGCACGCCACGGCCAAAATGGTGTTCTTTGAAAGAAGGAATCGTACATTGATGGACATGGTAGGAGCATGGCAGAATGTCTCAAATCTCCCTCCTAACATGTGGAGTGAAGCCTTGAAGGCAATTTGTGTACGTGCGACGGGGTTATCGAGTCAGGTTCTTTAAAACACCCTTTGAGCTAATAAGAATGGATGGAAGCCTAGTTTAAACCATGTACATATATGGGAGTACATCAGTAGAGGTAAGGGTGTACAACCCACATGAAATTAGACCCAAGAGACCCAGGTCCAGTGGTTTCTTCATTGGCTATGCGAGAAAGTCCGAGGGTTATAGGTTTTATTGTCCCTCACACGCATAAAATTGTAGAAGCCGAATGCGGATTTCTTGAGGATTATAACAGTGAGTCGTTCTCATAAAGTTGTGATCAATCTGAGGACTATACACTTCCCGGTCGTGGTGTTGAACACAGTGGGCTATACTACTATGGCTCAACAACTCCTATTGGATCCGCGACCTGAAGGAGCGATAATACGATCCTCCACATCCAGAACTCTCATGAAGAAGTAGTTAGTGAGCAGTCATTGGGAACCACGCGACAGAGTGGTTGTTTTGCTTTCACGATCACTAGACCAATCGAGACAAGAAAATCACCGAGAATTCGGAAAGTCGGCCATTCCATCGACTATGTTGTATGCTTACGGGAGGCTAGGCTGCATGTGCGGACTCGATCAAGACCCCATTTCTTTTCGGAGGCCATGGCGATGCAGTTACGAAAAATGGTGATCTGATGAAGGATGAATTAAACTCGATAGCGAGCAATCAGAGTGCGGGATCTAGTAGAGTTACGAGAAAGTTTTCGTCTGCGGTAAGGGCAAGTGGGTCTATAAGACCAAGCCCGATGCCTCTGGTAACATGAAAGATATAAAGGCAAGACTTGTTGCCGAGGTTTCAGCAAAGGAGGGCATTGATTATCATGACACCTTCTCTCGGTTTCAGAAGGACTCACTAGGATAATCATGGCCCTTGTAGCTCATTTGATTTAGATTTGCATCGGATGGATGTCAGCCGGCGTTTCTGAATGGTATTAGACGAGGAGGAAGTATACATGACTCGGCTGAAGGATTCATTTCGAAAAGGTAATCATCTTGTCACTGCAGCTAAAGAAGTCTATATACGGGCTAAACAAGCTTCACGACAATGGTATGTTTCACAATATCATTACCTCATTCGGTTTTGAGGAAAATATTGTAGATCAATGTATATACATCGAGTCGGTGGGAAGCAATTCGCACGTTTCTAGTCTTTGTATGTTGATGATATTTTCTGGCAAGTAGTAATAACAAGTTAATTAGGGAGACGAAACTGATTTCTCTCTCGAATTTTTGACATGAAAGATATAGGGAGGCTTCACATGTTTTAGGAATTGAGATACATAGAGATAGATCCTAAAAAGATCTTAGGGTTATACGAGGCCTATATCGATAAAATTAAAGAAAGGTTTAATATGAAAATTGTTACAGTTCGTAGCTCCCATTGTTAAGGGTAATGAGTGCATTTTGTCCATGATGTCCCAAATTCTGCGGAATTAGAATCCATGAAGAATATTCCATATGCATCTGCAGTTGGCAGTCTGGTCTATTTAGAGGTTTGCACTAGACCGGACATTGCATTATGCGAGTGGGGAATGTTGGAAGATATAGTAATCTGGGATAGAGCATTGGGCCGGTTGCCCGAAAGTTATCGATATCTCCAGAACCAGAACTATATGCTTGCCCCACATACGAGAATCCGTCATGCGGAATGATTGGATATCTGGTCTACCGAACTTTCTTGGTACGGTCGAAGTCTACTTCGAGGCTACATTTTATGTTGCTTGATTAGTCTGATGGCATGGAAAAGCACCACGAGACTCTTACGACATCACCGACTATGGAAAGTGAATTTGTCGCATGCTATTAACCAACAAAACGAGGCATTATGGTTGAAGAATTTTCTTGAGGCTTAGAGTGATGAGATCTGATTACCTAAGCCCCTGATAAAGCTTCTTTGCTGATATCTTTGCGGCCCGATGTTCTTCTCGAGAACAATAAAAGTGGGAGCCCATGGCCAAGCACATTGATATAAAGTACTTGGTAGGTCGCGAGAAAAGCGTCGGAGAGTAAAATCATCGTTGAGCATATATGACTGCTTTACTAATGGTAGCAGATCCCATGACTAAAGGGCTCACACTTAAGTGTATAAAAAGTCATGTTGATAGAATGGGACTTGTAGACTCTTTTGATGATTAAAGGTCATGACATTATTGTAACTCTTCGACATTTTAATGCAATATTCCAGGTTATCTCATTTATGTACACTAAAGATATTTGAGATTTTTTATTGCATTAAGGGGTAGAGTGCCCACTCATAAAATTAATACCACATAAAGCATAATAAAGATTAAATAACTACATTGTGATTGTGGAAGGAAGTATTTGCCATCAAAAAAAATATAACGCCCTGAGTTCATGTAATTACTGATATCTTACTTAAGTATAAAAGATATCACATAGGTTTGGGCTAATTGTCATATTGTTTTCTAAAATAATGTATGGCCATACAAAGAATTTTCATGTTGACTATCCTTTATGAGTCGAAAAAATATTATTTATTAAATAAAACCTACTATGTTGAACGAGTGGGAGAATGTTAGATTTTCTATATTGACTCAACTTGTAGAGGTGTATAGGGTGATTAATTATAGGTATTGACTATTAGGCCCATATGCTTGATAAGTGGTGAGGTCAGATCTGGACCTTTAGTCCACATCCTCTAGATGGGAGGATGGAGCGGTCCCGAGATCGTTGAGGAAATAAACTCATTGGACCACAGTTTCATAAAAGGGAAAGCATCTAAATTCTCATCTCATCGAGTTCGTAAGCCCAGGAAGTTAGCCAGAGAAGGAGTGCTATTGTGAGGAGCTTTTGAGAGGAAGATCAAGATCGTGATCCACAAGCCACTTCGTCTTCCTCATCGGGATCAAGGCGGTCACCTAGATCTACACCATGGCCGGAGGTATAATTCCTGAACCTATAATTTATAGTCTTGATTTTCATTCCGCATTAATCTAGATCAAGACCTAAAGAAGATTATAGGTTAACGTAATTTTCTAACATTTTCATCATTAAAAAATTAGGATATTAAAGTTGAGTATGATTTTTGAAAAGTATTAAGGAAAGAAAAAAAAATTAAGCAAATTATTAATAAAAATGATGTTTTCATGTTTTGTTGTCTTATGAAAAAGCTCAATATATATATATATATATATATATATATATATATATATATATATATATATATATATATATATATATATATATATATATATATATATATAATTTAAAAACATATATATATTTAGAATTATTTAATCTTTATATTATTGAATTAAAATAAATAAAATAAGTTTGAAACAACAAATAAAAATAATATATTGAATTTTATTTTATTTTTATTTTTCATCATTTTTTCTTTCCTTTTATTTGTCTTCTTTATTTTTTCCCTTATATTTCCCCTCAAATCTATAAGAATCAAATATAGCCTAAAATTCAAAAGAAAAAAAGGACACCTATAACATCAAAGGTATTATCTTAATACTCTTTTATTCTAATATCTTACACCACCTCTACTACTCTACTTGTTTTGCACTCATAATAAATGTAAACCCAATGTTTGAACCTTGATTACTTTTCTCCATTTTCTTTTTCTTTTTCTTTTCCTCCACAAAATTATGTTCCTTATTCATTAATTTGCATTCTTGGATATCTTTCATGTGTATTTGATTGAAATAATGTTATCCTATGCATATTATATATAGTGTCCCTTTGAGCTACAAGGGTAACTTCTATGAGTCTACAAGAGTAATTTGTAAGTTAGGAGTTTCCAAGACGATATATGAAACATCTTGAAGAGACATGAAGTTTTTGGAGTTTTATTTTATTGAACTTATAGCTTATTTAATGTCTAAATTTTGGTACAAATACATAAAAAAATATTCTGAAAAAATATGATTGATAGATTCTCAATCATACAACAATAAACTCAAATCTAACCCAACCAATTTGGACTTAATTTAGGATTAGAAAGTGGGTTATAATATATGTTAGTAATTAATCATATTTCCTTGAATCAATAACACCATCAAGAGATAAAAGTGATACCTTTTTTTTCAAACTGATTAGGTAGATAAATGACTTGATGCTCGTGACTTTGACTTCTATGAGTCAAGAAAGGGACAAATAAGTAAATTGTAACGCTCCGATCCTGCAGATAGTGTGATAAAGAGCATTTAACTCGTAGGGGCATTCAGCAACATGCATTACACTGTGGTATTTTGTGAGGAATTATGAAAATCATAATTTATGGAACCTGCACTGGGAGGTACTAGTGCCGCAGGTAAAGTGGTAAATTCCAAAATGATATAAAGGCATAATTGAGAAAGATAAGATGCCAAAATGAATAAATGCTTGATTTGCAATATCAAAGGTTTGAGGACTAAAACAACAATGGATATTAGAAAGTCAAATTGTTATAGAGATAAAATACATTAGTAAAAACAAAAGTTAAAGACAATATTAAAGTGTTTGAGACTAATACCATGTGCAATATTATAGAAAGAGAGGAGACAAACAAATTTTTGATATATTTGGTCTTTCAAAATTTGCTAGGCAAACCCAAAGAGGAGAAGGAGAAAGAGCAAGAAGAAGAAGAGGAGGAAGAAGAGGAAGAAAAGTGGGAGAAAAAACCAAACCAAGGAGAGATGTTTCATTTTGTAATCATGGGTATTTGGATTTCTAAGGTTTGGTATGGAGATTAGTGCTCCTTTGGTCTGGGTCAGAAATCCACATTTAACCCTAGAATTCTGAGGTTATGAGGTAAAACCCAATTGGTAAAATAAATGTGGAATCATCAATTATATGGTTTATGAGAATAGACCTCGTCAAATTCATAGAGAGTTCTGATTTCACCTAGGGTTTTGTGGTATGAGGTCTCCAAAACCACCACATGGCATGTTATGGTTTTGAAATGATTTCATGTTGATATTATGTATTACGGTTTTGAGAATGGTTGTACAAAAAAAAAGGGAATGTTGGGTTTTCTTTAAAAGGAAATCACAAAATTGGTAAACCCGTTGTTTTGGCTATAGATTAAGTTATAATCATCCAAATGAATTGATTCCAATTGGTAAAGAACCATAAAGAGAGTTCATAAATGTATAGGAAGGGACCAAGAGCAATTTAGGACGCCTAAAACTCCGGTCCGTTGATCATCGTCAACTCAAGGGAGACTTTCATAGAATGTTCCGTGACCCGACATTCTTCATTTAAAATCGTGCAGAGCTCCCTTTGTAATGGGACTACCCAAATACAAAAACCTCAGATAAACTATCCCAAATGGGTCTAATATAATTTATGATTAAACGCCACTTTGGGCTCATAAACCACACTTTCATAACAATGTATATCCAACTCATCAACTATAGTTCAAGAGTTCCAATTTTACTTCAGCAACATATATTAAAATTAAAGCAATCGTAATATGTTAACATAACTACAAAGTCACAATCCCGCTTTCTTTTAAACCTCTGTCTCTAGGACGAGCCAGTCCCGCAAGCCTCAGACCGTAAACAATGATCCCCGACAGGTGAGCTAGTGCTAAGTAGTGGAATCACCCTAAGCGGCCATTACTTCCACCTGGCCGCAAAGGCAATGTCTAAATAAACACACACATTCAAGCAAATGTGGCTGGATCCTACTTGAATGTCTAACCGACCATCTCACACCTCGAGTCCTCATCGACTCACCGCCAGCCCTGTAGATGAGTAATGATATGTTATTTGGTCGCCAGGACAAACTTTCCATATATAATACCACGACTGCTCAATTATATAGATATTATTTATGACTACCTCCCATGGTATATCAATTGGGCCGCTCCGCAGATTTATAGCTACGCTTGATCTTCACCTCCGATATTTAATATTTTTAGACAACCCTCCAATCCATTCTCTCTCAAGAATTACCTCATGCACTCACTTTATCGTCCTGTAGTGCCCTAATGCATATGGAATGCATGATGCCAATCGCATCATTCACAGTAAATATATAATCATGCATATTCACATAATTTAAATCACACAAACATGTCATGTAATTTCAACCATCAATCGCATCAAAATTAATAGCTCACGGGTTGACATCAAACACGAGCAATTCGACGAATTAATTAACCAAACGCTTTCACAAAATTATTTTAGAAACACTATTCTCGAGAATAGTGAAACCTCGGTTACCATTCTGAAATCACTCACCGCCTGGGCCCATTTTGTAGAACCCAGCCCCAAGGCCATTTCAGCCTTATATTCACCAAAAAGCATAATTTATTCCATAAATTATCATATAAACACCCAAATCAATCTCCTCAACACCACTGACCGAATTCAAAATGTCTAAAAATTTCCATACGGTCCCATGTTTTGGGAATCGATCAACGGCCCCCCACGCCTCACAACCAAATCACTGTAAATATTTATAAAACACTTAAATAAAGTGTAAACCCAAGTAGGATAAATCCCCTACCTCCTGAGTTCGGCCAAAACCTCAATCCTAAGACTCATTCTGGCTCCTCTCCGCAGAGAGCAACTTCCTTCTTGTCCAAAGACTCCGCCGACGCTGGATTTTCTCCAAACTGTAGAAGTGTTCTCCTCTAAAATAATAAAAACAAAATCACTTCCGTCTACCTCCTTCGCTGTTTCGCTTTCTGCTAGTCACTTTAATTTAAAGACAACACTATTCCTATTCTCGTCTTTTTCTTCATTTAAACAAATTTCAAACACCATTTGCCCTCCTTTCTTCCTGCTTTGACATTCTGCACTATATCTGGCCGTCCCATTTTCATCATTTTTCTCTACTCATGCCACTCTATGGCACATGAGTATGTTATATGAGTTTTCACATCAGCAACGTTATGATAAGACTAAATGTGCGCCTAACCCAAACTGGCTGACTAACCGCCAACCCATGCTGAAACATTTTGAATGCTCGTGACCCGACATTTCACACGAAATCGTGCAAAGTCTCCTTTGTACCTGAGTTTACCTAAAAAACAAGCAAACATGGCACTGCCCCAACAAGCAGATCCACATTCAATATATTCAAATCTGCATAATAATGACCACTTGGGCTCCAAAATGATATACACTTCCCCCCACATATGATAACTATGGAACTAAATTTATAATTGAATAGTTATAAGATACTGTAATGAGCTACATTTATATAATACATATATTAAAATTGTATATTTCACGGCATGTGGCAGACATCAACTGTGCTTACAACCCGCTTCTTCCACCTCAATCTCAGATTTGTCACCCCCCATAATCACCCAAATAAGAGAACTTCACAGTGTTAGCTACATGTCAAGAGGGAATCGCCTGGCGCTATTTCCACCAAGGTAATGTAATAGTTCGGTGTCACAAAACGATGAGTGATCAACAAAGATCCATTTAATGTTCAAGATGATCAACCCGACTATCCGAGTCCTCATTATCTCATTCTCCAATATTCCCGCCATCTTGATGATAAATTTATTGTTTTGGTTAGTGGAACCTCTCCGGTATATATAGAGATTGACTAAATGACCCCACGACTTGAAACATTATTCTCGCTTGTTCAGATGAACCTCCAGATGCGTATAGAATCAACTAAGTCTCCCACTTACTGATATTTTTAGTTTGACGCACCTGATAATTTAACATTTTAGACAACTCTCCAACCATTTCTGAGATCAATCTATACCACCTTATATCCTAGGTGTTCCATGGTAATATAACGCAATGTATGCTGAATCTAATATAGTTCAATCTCAAGGCTAAAACAATATATAATATATGATTGACAAATGATCTGATTCACAATAATCATAACAATATAAATTTATCCATCCCAAAAATTTAGCTCATCGAATGATGATCAAACACTGTTAACCACTGAATCATCCAATCAACGAGATTTTACACAAAAATCCATTGATAATGATCGTTGGAATATGAAACCCCGCATTATTCCCAAAAAAAAAAAAAAAAAAAATCGATGACTATCTGTCACTAGAACCAAGATTTCCGCCATCCGCCCTATTCGAATCCATGAATATGATTTATAAGATGAGTCACAATTTGACATCTAAAACACTGAACAGCCAATGCCTAATTCTTTGGCCTTAAAACTGATTGTTCAACCCATGTTTGATCAATCATGGCCTCAATGCCCCATCTCATTTTCAAACGAGATTTGAAGCATTTAAAGAGTGGAATAAACCATATAGTCCCCACCTCCTGGAGTCGGAGAGTCCCAATCCCGTGACTACGCCAAGCCTTCCAGAGCTACTTTTCCTTCTGAGTCTGAATCCACTAATGTTTCGATCTCAAAGATTTTTATAGAGGCTCGCATCTTCACAAAAACCCATTTGACTTCGCAAACCCCCCGCCCTGCTTTCACGTTTTGGGTTTATTTTTAATTGAGGAGAAGAGCACTATTCAATTTTTGTCATTTAGTGACTTAAACATTTCAAAATGACGCGAGCATCTCTTTCCTAGCTGACATCTGGCTTCATTCGGCCACCATATTTTCATCATTTCTCACCATGCCACTTATGGAACATGAGTACTTGTTATGTGACTTTCATCACATCGAAATCGCCACGACTCAAACACGATACTCGAAAAGGTCAACTCCTCGACCGTCTCGTAATTTAACGAAATTTACCGGCTAGCTAGATTTCGCGAGGATTCCAAATCTGAAACTTTTCACATCCTAGAGATCTAGAGAATAAATTTCAAGATTGAATCATCAATACGATTTTACCCTTTTTCCAAAAATGGAATTTCAAGGTCTTACATTCTTCCTTAAGGAATTTCGCCCCAAAATTGTGACAATTGTGAATCACCACATGCATATGCAACGTGCACTCTACCATGCATGTAACCTGCCATTTAATTATTAAACGACTAAACTACGCATCTTCATCCCCAAACAAGTAGGCGGATACGTGGCCTCGCATCGTGTCCTCAGTCTCACGCTGACTCCCCTCCACTCCATAGTGCCGCCATACTCACTAGCCTCACGGTCTTGCAGCCGCAAAACCCGATCACGAAGGTCCAAAATACAGCAGATACCACCCCTCTCGCGTCCCATCGCTGTGTCAACCTCAATCTGGCCCCTTAATCCACCACATGAGTCGGATCCGAGTATACTTCCGGAGTACGGAGACGGAAATACCTCGTGGACATCCGAAGGCGCCGGGTAATGTCAACTGCACACGTCATCCCCCATTCTGAAAGGTCCAATAAACCCATAGCTTCTCCCGCTGTCATCTGACCATCACCTCATAGATATCACCAAGAATGATCCCGCACCTCGAACTTTATGTCGACGTCAGACATCAAAGATAGCTCTTCCATCGGGCCTTGAGCCGTGATGGAAAGCCCCTCCCACTTCATCCAACATAATTATAGTAACCCGCATGGCCTCCCATACAAAAGCCCCATATAGCGCCTATCCGAATATCTCTACCGATAATCGTTGTTGTAGGCGAATTCCACTAAGGGCAAAATGCTCTTCGGGCCTGGCCCTTATGATCCGTGACGCATGTCAGGGAGCATGTCCCCTTAATAATTGTAGATAAACCTCCCGGGACCAACACTATCCGTCTCGAGGGTGGAACGCTATACTCATCACGGAAGGTGGCCCCATAGCCTTTTGGAAACCTTCCAAAGGCGCCGTAAACCTTTGGATTCTATCCACACTATGGATACCGGTACCCATGTAGCCGACTATCTTCTAATGTACAACCCGCACCCTCCAATGAGAAAGTAGCTGTCCAGACGGGGCTAGAAATGTGCCTACTTCGTGAGTTTACATCCACTATCACCCATACCGCCATGCCTCACAAGGCCCATATGCGGGTCACAAAGTCCATCGTGACGGCTCCCACTAATCACCCAATTCACGATTAGTGCTTCGCCGCTTCAAAAGCCTTCTGGCCTTTAACCTCGCCGACACTGAGGAGGACATCGGGTTTAACAAAGTCTCACGGTTCTTCATCCCGCTTCAGTAGTATCACACAAGATCCTGGTATATTGCACACCGGACGCACGCACAAACGGTGGCAAAGTCAAACTCCCCCCGCACCCTCCTCAACGGCCAACCGGGAACCACTACCCGCCCCCTGTCGGGGCGAAGACCACACCATCTCGTAATCACACCACAAATTTCTCGTCACCCGTGATCTGACATCGTGGTCCGATAACACATCTCTGGCGCCCCGCCATTGGACTCAATCACCGTCAACAAAGACACAGCCACTAAACTCCCCAATCGTACGTTCTGTCTTCTCGTTGTATCAGAGGCCCAACCGTCCCACGCCTCGAAAGACCGCCACTCCTTCGAGAAGCTATATCAAAACAATGCTCTCATCAGACCAGTGCATCACTCACTACATTCGCCTTTACCAGGATGGTAATGCAAAGTGAAGTCAATCCTTTAGAACCAATCACATCTGCTGCCCATATGGAGGTCCCGTCGTGTGAAAATATACTCAGACTTTTATGGTCCAGCATACCAACCCCTACAAGATAGCAAGTAGGTCCCAAATCTCCGCCATGGCACACGTGCCTAACTCCATGTCGCAGGGCAATCGCTCATGATCTCTTCAACCGACGAGAAACCATACATTACCACCCTCCTATCTGACAAACACATCCCAAATCCGCCGAGGCATCAAACATCAGCTCCCGTCCCGTCTCGGGGGGGACTGAGACGTGATAGGAGCCGAAGTAAGTCTCCTTCAACTCCCGAACGCCTCCTCGCACGGTCATCCCAATCAAACTGACTCCTTCCCGGGCCAACCTAGTCATAGGTACTTTATTCGAGAACATTGACACTCCCTAGACACCACTAATCTAAGAAACTACTTATCCTCAAGACCGACTTCGCTCCTCCCAACTCCATCACCGCCCTCGACCTTTTCCTCGGGTCGACCGACACTCTGACGTCATAACATGTGAAAACCATAAAACTCACCCGGCAAGACAAAACTCGCATTCTTACTAAATCCTCTGGGCGTGATAGCCGAAGCGTAAACAAATCAAAACTGATCTCAAGTGATACTCATGCTCTAATTGATCGAGATCAAGATGTTATCTACCAAGACTACTTACAAATCGATCTAAATAGGGCTGGCATTATCCGGTCCGCGATCCATGAATGTCGCTGACGCATTCGTCAATCCGGGCGGCATCACCGTGAACCAGGCGTCACCGCCCAAACGCCGCTTCAGGATTTGTATTCTAACCTCGGCTGATGCAAAACAAGCACGAGAACATCATCTGAGTAGACTCGCACTTCTCAACCGATCAAACAAATCGCCAATCTCTGCAATGGCACGATTCTGATCGCAACCCTCGCTCAACCGTCTCGTAGTCAATGCACACACGCACATGATCGGGTATATATCCACGATATCCAATCACGAGGGCTATTCACTGGGTCACAAACCACTCATAATAGACTAACTATGAATCCAACTATATACCAAATAGTTACAAGAGTTACAATATTTTCACTTTATACAATACATAGACAAAACAGAGATTTTTAATACATATTTATATATCATCAACCAAAGCCACAACCCGCTTTCTTCCAATCCTCTCAATCCCAGGGATAGCCGCCCCTTGCACACACACTCCCCCGTACATTTAAAATAATATCCCTCGGACAGTAGCGAGCTAATGCCCGCAGTGGAATCGCCCCTGCGGGCTACTTCCACCCCAAGTGCAGGCAAATGTTCCAGCAAAACATACATTCAGCAAAATGTGAAGGATCCTACTTGAATGTCTACATGACTAAATTTATCCCGAAATCCTTCGATTTCTCCCTTACACTCGCCTAAGCCTCGATGAATTATTGTTTTGTTAGTGGACAACCCTCCGATGTATATATCATCTGGGTCGCCTCCGACGATTGATATATTATTATTTGTTTGTTTGTGGACAACTTCACGTATATATATCAATCAAGCCGCCTCCGCCATTGATATTTCTTTAGTTTGGACTACTTCCAATAATTAACATTTTAGGCAAACCTTTCTCGAACCATTTAGACTCATCTCATGCACTCACTCCTATAGTCCTAGGGTGTCTACAGGTGAACATAATATGTTATTCCCAATATATAAATAATCTGTTGTTAATATAAATATAAATATAATATATTTATACAAATATCTAATCAACTTAATCATGTCATGTAAATTTCATTTCATATATCAAAATTAGTTTACTGGCACGATCAAATGAAAGCAATTCGACTAGATCACCGATCAAACATATTTTCACACAAAGTCTATTTTGAGAACATCGTTTGGGAATATGAAACCCTCACACATTATTCCCTAAAATCACAATTCATCGGGCCACTGCCAGAACTGTGATATTTCCCCGGCCATTTCCTCATGCCTCATTCCAATCAATAATACATGATTTATTATGCAAAGACACTTGATCTCCAAACCAAATGAGCAGCTGTCACTGTACTGCTACTCGGGTTTCAAAATTCATATCAACCGTCCTGCTAATAGACTAATCAAACTGCCTCTGCCTTTACTATTAACATTCTTCTACTCAAACATTCAGAGCATCAAACAGGTGGAATAAAACCCAGTAGGAAACCTCACTCCTCGAGTTCAAGAGGAACCCCTAACCGGCATCCACACGAAGCCCCTCCCGAGCATCTTTCCTTCTTGTCCCGAAGACGCCGACGGCCGACCGCCCGCATTTTTAAAGAAGCTCGACCTTCTCGTACTAAAAACTCCATTTTCGATTCCCAACCTCCTGCTCCCGCTTCACGCTTTTCTTTATTTCAATCGAGGAGAAGAGCACTATTCAATTTTATCATTTAAGGATTCGGTACTTTCTAAAATGATATGTCCCTCTCTTTCCTGGGCTGATATCTCACTTCTATCCAAACACCATTATCATTACTCATGCCACTTATGGTACATGAGTATTTGTTATGCATGCGACTTCTTTGTCACATCGAACGCGTTTACGGCATTCAAACATTTATAATTTAAAACGAAAGAACAATCTCGAATCGCTCCCTAATTTAACTAAATTTTACGTGTTAGCTAGATTTCATGAGACAATCCTGCGTAACTGAAACTGCTCATTATCCGAGATCTGTAGAGAATAACATTCCAGATTTTTAACGAAATTACAACTCGAACTAAACATATTTTGTTTTTTTCGTGTAATTGAATTTCTGCCCATACCAAACGTGATAATAAAAACGTGCTAACTCCGACCGTCTCAAATTTCTCACATCTCCATGTGTTAGCTAGATTCTAATGGCCCAATCGTAAACGTATTTTTACACTAGACTGGTAGAAGAAATTTCCCGATTTTTAACTGGGGCACTTTGTAACCATAAACGATTTTTCTCTTCCAGTAAATTGAACTTCAGTCTTTCATTCTTCCTGCGCGAATTTCATTCCAAATTTAACGAACATAATCAATTACGATACAACGTGCACTCTACCATGCATGTAAATAGTCAAATAAATCTTAAACGACTAAAACCACGCACCTTCATCCCTAAACTCAGGCAGCTGGAGAGCCCGTGATCAGTCCTCGCCGCCCACAGACCTCCACCCATTACGGCCTATATCACCCTCATCACTTCACGTCTTATGTCAGCAAAACCCGATCACTCTTATCCAAAAATCTATACTGGTCCCTCCTCAAAGGTCCCATCAGTGTCAACCTCTATATGTCCTCAATCCACCACATGTGCTAGATCTGGAGTATACTTCCGGAGCATGGAGACGGAATACCGTACACCCACATGTCACAGAAAGCCACCTGATTTGAACAATGCCACCCTCTTTTTTTAACATTCAAACCAATAGAACCCCAAGGCTTCTCCCGCCGCCTAACCCGCGTACCTCTCTGCAAAGCTCACCGCCAAGAACCGCGATCCCCAACTCGAATCAAGGCCGACGCTGCATACTTAACATAGCTCTTCGCCGCTTCCGTGATCACAAAAGACATTCGGCGATCGTTTTACCTTCTCTGCAGGTGTCTCTATCAGACGACCTTGATGGAATCCCTCTCCACCCTGCCAACATCCATAACGACTCAGAAATTCCACAGTACGCCCCAGGTAAAGTCATCTCAGATACATCATTTCAGAATCACATTGTAGCGAATTCCACTAAGGGCAGCCTGCTCCTTCTTGCACCAAGATCCAAAGACATGCCTGCAGCAAGGTCCTTCAACACCCTCAGATAGAGAACTTTAACTGTAACCTCGTGACAACCCTTACTTTAGGTAAACATCTCCTAATATCGCAATCATCGACAACTGGTAATGACTGCCAACTGGTCATGTCATGAATGACATCCATATATACTCAAGCTCCTCACACCAATAACACCGTCTAATTTTCCAAAGGGGGGAAAATATCCAATCCTCAAACACCCCATTCATCACCCGAACCTCCCCAGGTTCATTTGAGGAGGTCCGACCGTGTGTTTTATCTCGACAACATAACTCTTCTGCTTTATACTGAACGCCTATACATTCACAGTAAATTCGGATATATCTTCCCGAGTCTCTGCATATACACTTAACTCTCCTGTGGATTCACCTTAGGGATTTGTACACTTTGGCCTTACCCAACATTGACCAGCTATTCTTCATTATCAAATCAAACTATGAGTCTTCATTGGACGAGTCCTTATCAAAATCTAACCCACATCATCCGGAGGGTGAATGACCGTATCGCAACCCACTGACCCCACTCACAGATGCTACCAAAAGAACAATCTTGGCAATGCCAGTATATATTATGACACCCTATCCCAGTGGTCCACCATGGCAGACCCCGAGATTCCAATCGTAAATCCCGGAATCTATCAGCCTGTTAACTCTCAATCTACATCCTGTGTGGAAGAACATCTATACCTGGCTTCAAAACATATCAACTCTAAGCCTAAATCTGTCATGTCTGCATAGACAACCCCATTAAGGTCCCAATTTACTAACAACCCGATGGTCGCTTAACTCCCATCCATATTTGCCAAGCCTCGACATCAATAACCAGCTGATAAAAACACTCACCTCGTATCACTTCACGTCTACAGTAACTCCTCGGACCGTCTCCCACTTCACCCCATTCACTCGCCCCTCCGTCATTCCCACAGGCTTCTGAGTGCTTCAGGTAGTGCAATCTTCTAAACCTGAACCCGCCCTCCGACCGCAGACTAGGTGGAGGAATGAACCGTATACTCTCCCCAAGGTTTCACATAATGGGATCAGAGCTTATCCCAAAGTCCGACCTCGCCTCTGGGGTAATCCCATTCCCATATGCCAAATTCCAAGCTCATCCAAACCCTGTGCAGCTAGGTCTTCGCTCTTCCTCAAACCAAGAAGGTCAGACCTCCCCCACACCAACACCCATCCCGAGTGCTCAGCAGTCCTCGATCTCTCTCTCCATGGTCAAAAATCACCCCAAACATATGAGGTTCATGTCCCAGATATGAACGGTTCCGAATGGACAAACTCACCATTCTGACCTCCCAGACACCGCACCAATCCCAAGAAACTGGGCATCTCGAAGAGGATCGACATTCGGCTCCCTCCTAACCATCACAACAGGTCTCAACCTTTCAGTCGACCGACACTGATGTCGACACCACGCAGTCTCAAGACCTCACCATAAGCTAAACTCACATCACTAACTTTGTGCAATCATATCTCTAACCATTACGATCCTCAATCAGATACTCGCTCCGAATTACCGGAGGGACGATGCATCCACGCAAGACTATGACAATTAACGAAGTTGAATACCTTATGCACGAGATCCATGAATGCCACCGCATATCATTAATCCAGGTAACAAACCAGCGCGCTGATAACGCGCTTTTAAACGCCGGCTTTAGGGGATATATTGACCCCCTAACCTCATTAAATCGGCGGTAACCTATGGCGGTTCACTACGGGAGTAGACTCAGCGCGCTTCCTCTCAACTCGATCGTAAACAAATCGTTTCGATCCTCGTATTGCGTACCGATCGTGAATCGGGCTTCAACTGCTAGTCACGCGCCTGGGGTGTCTTATCCTTCTCGCAAATGTAACCTGAGCGCCCCATGGTGAAGTGTGTCTTGCCTAATGAACCCTCATTCAGCTCTCGTAGAGTCGGACTCCCGAAGTTCCCCGTAACTCAACTGGCCCCATCCTATGTGGAGTCATAGAGATGGTTGAAATACCAGGGCATAACTCGATACCGAAGTCTACTACCTTCTGTGGAGGTAGTCCGTAGCTCATATCCGAAAACATGCACATAATCGTACACTACTGTGTGGTAGATCCAAGGTCCTGCCTCTCTCATCCTCTAGTAAGGCTCGCTAGCCAACCCGCTAACCATCCCTGACACCTAGACTCATACCAGTTCCTCAAAGGGGGAATATCATGCTTTGTCCCCGAATTACTACACGAGTATCGGCTCGCTGCAGCGAGGTAATCTCCCACGCTCACAATCGATGCAACGACCGTGTTGTCGCCAATCCATCCTGGGATGACACCGAACTCCGACATGTCCATGATCTCAAGTCCACCGTGACTAGAGTCCCCGAGATCTCTAACCTGGCAACCTCGACATATCATCCCTATTCTCCACCCTAACTTAGGAGAACTCAAGATATGTGCCCTCTAAGGTCTCTAGAGGTCCGCTCCATTTCCACCATATCAGCTCACTTTCTAGATGAACGCAATGGAATCGATAATCAGTCGGGCCGAGAAATCTCCATGGCCTTCAATAATCTTCTCGTGACCATAAACCAATGGTCTCGCTTAATTCATCGGATCTCCCTCCCCGTGGAATGCTCTGAGGATGATGTTTAAACCTCCGGAGGTTACTAGGACCTCCCGACTACCTCCCAGCTGTACTACAAACTGAGGCTGGCCGTCAGCAATACTTACGTACCGAACAAAGCTCCCGTTGATCAAACACCGTGGTAACCACCGCACTTCTGACGCCCTCTACGCCCTCAAGGCCCCGACCAGCCATTTATACGCTCAATGGCAAGCGACCACAATGATTCTTCAAGGCAGCGACAACCCCAGACACTATTCATACACATAAATCAGCAGGCACACATTCTTATCACTGCAATGCAGTGCAATCAATATACATTTAAACATTTTATCAACAAAATGCCATTTTTGAAAATTTTTATTTTTCAAAATTCTTCGTCAATTATTTGATTGATTTTATTTAACAACATTTTAAAAAATTTCGTTTTTTCCCAATTATTTCCAAATGAAACACCCAAAAACATTTATGTTATTTCGCATCAGATGTATTTATCAACATAAGAGTATATATGGCAGAGGTAGAGTATATGAATATATGTGTCTATTTATTCTATCACATCAAATAAACTTAGTAAAGTTTATTTATTTGATTTTTTTTTCATTCTCCGCTTACACCGTAAAAAAAAAATTTCTCCACCTTATATATATATATTTTTTATTTCACAAACCAAATAAATTGCTTAAAATTTATTTTTGTTTATTTTTTTTCCTTTAATTCGAAAATGAACCTGTATTTCCTCAAAGCCTCCTTTATATAACACTAACCCTGCTCAACATCAAATTTATTAAATTTACTCTCATTATCCAACAACTCAAAAAAAATTTATTCAAACATTTATTTCTCCTTTCTTGTTCCAAATATAACACCAAGAAAACTTCTAAAAGTTTCAAACACATTACTTGTTTCTCCCCATGTGCTAAGTACTAAGCACAAACAATCATAACACATAGTACAACATGGTATACACACCATTCATCAAACATTCACATGTTCACACATCATTTATCAAACAATCACTCCAAAAAACATATGATGTAAGTGTCCTAGTTTTGTCCCTTGATTTCCTAGGTGGCCCTATACACTCTAACTCAACATCAAACCACCTAGTGGTGAGATGCCTTACACGCTCATGTGGCCTAAGCCCAAACTCTCAAGCCCCAGTGTGGGTAAACAGATACCTAAGCTCGATACCAAGTCGTGACGCCTAAAAACCCGGGGTCCGTGACTACCCACAACTCATGGACATTCGTGAATGCTCGGGTGACCCGACATTCTTCACGGAACCCGCGTAGCCCTCAGACGGAGCTCTACCTAAATACAAAACCCCGTGATAAAACCCGTCCCAACAAATTCAATATAATGTCTATGATTAAAACGTCACTTGGGCTCATAAACCAATACCAAAATAATGTGTACATCCAACTATCCAATCTATGTTCAAGAGTTCAAATTTTATTTATACAACATATATTAAAAATTAAACAATTTCTAATACATGTAATACATCATAACCCAAAGCCAATAATCCCAGCTTTTCTTTCTAAATCTCTCGTCTTCTAGGATCTAGTCGTCCTCGCACGTCCCCCGTACCGTAAAATAATATCCCTCGACGCTGAACAAGGTTTCGCAGTGGAATCACCCCAAGTGGGCTATTCTCACCTAAGAGCAATGCTCCAAAATAAACACACATTCGCAAATGCATGATCCTACTTGAATGTCTAATCGACCATCTTCATACCGAAGTCCTCTGTCGATTCCTCACACTCGCCTGCTCCTCGATTTAATTATTACGCGATTTGTTCGCGACAACCCTCCGATGTATATATATCAATTGGACCGTCTCCGATGATTGATATTATTTATGGACTACCCTCCGATGTATATCAATTGGGCCGTCTCCAACGATTGATATTACGTTTGGACTACCCTCCGATATTTAATATTTTTAGACAACCCTCCGAACCATTCTCTCAAGAATTACCTCATGCACTCACTTCTATCGTCATAGGGTGCTCCCGCTAGAAGTAATGCACGACGCCAATTCCATTCAATTCAATAACACATGCAAATATATAATCATGCATATATCCACATAATTTAAAATCACATAAGCATGTCACGTATTTCACCATCAATCACATCAAAATTAGCCACGTGTGCTAACGACAAACACGAAGCAATTCGATTAATTACTCAACCAAACACATCATTTCACAAAATTATTTTAGAACACTATTCTCCTGAATAGTGAAACCCTGCTACTATTCGAAAAATCAATTAATCGCCGGCTCAATTTGTGGTCAATTTCACGGCCATTTTCGGCCTTATACACATCAAAGCATAATTTATTCCATAAATTATCATATAAACACCCAAATCAGTCCCCAACAGCCACAGACTGACCAAAAATGTCTAAAAAAATTTTCACAATTCGGTCCCATGTTTTGGGACCGATCAAACGGCCCCTCACAGCCTCAAACCAACCGAAACATTATAAAACACTTAAATAAAGTGTAAAACCCAAGTAGGATAAATCCCCTACTTCTCAGAGTTTGTCAAAAACTCCTCAAACTGCACCAACGCAAAAAGCCCCTCCGCTGTGAGCAGCTTTCCTTCGTCTCGAAGACTACCGACCTGGCCTGGAGCTTGTTTAAAACCAGAGAGAAGTGGCTCTCTCTCTAAAAAAAATAAAATCGTACCAAGCCCTCTCGGTCCAAATTCGCAGCTTCCGCCTCTGCCTGTCACTTTTAATTTGAGGAAGACAAAGCACTATTCCCTTATTTCTCGTTCTTTTTCTTCATTTAAAACAAATTTCAAAAATGACCATTTTGCCCCCTCCTTTTCCCAGCTTGGACATTCTAAGACTATATTCGCCGTCCATTATCATTTTTCTACCATGCCACTTATGGCACATGAGTACGTATATATGTGACTTTTTTTCATATCGAAAATCGTCTTTACCTAGAACCCAAACGCGATGCCTCGAAAAACGGGCAAGGCCAACTCCGGGACCGCCTCGAATTTACAAAATTCCCACGTGCTAATCCAGATTCTCGCGATACGATTCCGCAACTACAAGCAATCCGCTTTCACCAATCTGTCTAGAGAATAAATTTCTGATTTAACCCGAAATTGCCAATTTTGTAACCAAAATTACCGACCCTTCTTCCAGAAATGGAATCTCTGCCCACAAAATTGTAGCTCTAAGGCTCCCTAAATACGACCGAAAAGGTGAGCTCGTGTAGCTCACCGACATGCCTGGCTGGGCATGGTTGTAGTGTTTTGACCATAAGTGGAGTTTCACTCATCCAAATTGAGTGATTCAAAATTCTGGGTCAAATAGACTTCTATGGGCATAAGTTAGCTGAAGGAAGTTCATGTAAATTGTAACCCCAAAGTGCCCAGAAAATTTGTCAAAGTGGAGCTACGCAGATCTCCTGTTTCTCGCCAAATTGAGTTCTTAGATGTAAAATGTGACAATAACTTGAGTTTTGCGGATCCAAATTGGGTGATTCAATTGGAGAAGAAACCTTATAACCATAGCTTCAAACGAGTGAAGAAAAATTTCCAATTTATGGAGTTTGAGATCCCGTAAATCAAGGATACGCAGGGTGATTCGTTGAGTTAACCAAATTAGCATCAAAAACATGTCGGTAATCCCAGAAGTTATGTGGTTGAAGGCCTTAGAGTAGCGAATTTTAAATTGAAAATTTAAAGATATGTCATTGATAAAGACTTATCTGGAGAGTTTCATACTTTTGAAGACCATTTGAATAATTTTGCACAAAGTCCAGAGAGTATTGTTGGAAAAAGCGTTGGCCAAAATGAGTGGTTTTTTTTGTTAGGCTTTAGTGCTCAAGGGTAAATTGTTAATTTGACTTTTTGAATGTTGTGTGACCCTAAAGTGACTTTGCGTGTGAAGTACGTTGGTTTACGCTATACGCAAAGTATTAATACGTTGTTGTATTCGGTTGCTGAGCGTAGGCTAAAAGCAAAGCATGGAAAGCGAGTTGTGCCTCAAGTTTCCTGGAAACAAAGAAGTGAGTGTTCTAAACCTATTTTTCCAAATACTAGTGTATTATTATTATAAACTGTTTTACACTAGTATTTAATGGTTTTGATTTAAACCATAATTTAAAAGAGCAAGCAAGCAAATGGTTTTGAATTGTAAACCATTTTTCAAAGAGCAAGTAAGCAAATGGTTTTGAATTGTAAACCATTTTTCAAAGGGCAAGAAAGTAAATGGTTTTGAATTGTAAACCATTTTTCAAAGAGCAAACAAGCAAACAAGCAAAGAGAATATTTAGAAAAACAGCTCAACTAAAATCCCTTAGTTCTAAGCAAGCATAAACGGTCGGGAGGTATATTCCCGTACGCGCACCTACGCATGTTAGGGATATCATACATGCATTTTAGTTTTTCCCTGGTTTCCAAGAGTTTAGGACATGCATCATGGCATTTAAAGGAGACCATGGCACATACAAGAGTATATAGGGTTAATGCGTTAACTAAATTATGGTGATGGAGACACAGGTCAATTCCACCATATTTATTGGAAAAGGTGATGCGACAGTCCTTTCCAATCAAGACGGTCGACGCCTCTGCCCTCGTGTTCACCGTACAACAAGCGTAGCAGAGTTCCGTTGGTTGATGCTTTATGCTGCTTATACAATTTCAAAAATCAACTCATTATGCACCTACTATATTAGCTCCTCGTAGATTTTGATTTACTACAGCCCCCAGCTCCTGTGCAGAGATTTAAAAGCAAATCCAGTTGAGCACGTGTCTCCGCTATATTCTCAAAATCCATCTGGCCAGCCTAGGCTCCCGTGGTGATTTTAAAAAAAAAGAACTGGCCGTTCCTCGTGTCTCATGTTTATAAAAGTTTTAAACTTTTAAAAGCAAGAGGTTTCAGAAAGGTTTTTGAGAAACTTTAAAAAGCAAGTTAAGAAATTATGAAAAGTTTTTCAAACTTTTAAAGCAAGTAAGAGATTATGAAAAGTTTTAGAAACTTAAAAGCAAAGCAAGAGATTATGAAGTTTTAGAAACTTTTAAAGCAAGCAAGAAATTATGAAAAAGTTTTATAAACTTTTAAAGCAAAGAGGTTTATGAAAAGCTTTAAAAACTTTTAAAGCAAGGTAAAGAAAGCAGTTACAGATTTTTGAAAGTTTTTTGTAAACTTTCCAAAGGCAAGTAACAAAAGTTTTCGAAACTTTTAAAGTAAATCAAAGAAACAAGCAAGCAAGTATGCTTTAAACTCCTACAAAGTAAGCAAGAATTCTGGAAAATATCTTGGTAAAGAGAGTTTTACCGCTTGAGATATTTTCAGAAAATAAATCCTTTCTATGCTGATACACCACCGAGCTCGCTTACCATTATTTTCATTGCTTAAAATCATTTTCCGTGTACGCACCGCCGGACGCCGGAGCGCTAGATTCTCCTAACTTTTGCATTTGTGTCAGATAATACTATTTTGTGTAAGGAAATACTTTGAATTTGTATAAAAGGGAATATATGTATGTACATAAGGTGGTTTTATAGAAAATGTGTGGAGCTTTTGAGGCTCTTATGAAAGAATGTTGTTGGTTGCCATATTTTGAAATAGTGTAAATTGTGTATACAGGATTTGACACGTCCTTACTGTGAATAAGCATGTCGTCGAAATTTTACGAACCTATGTTTTTAGAAACAAAAATTTATACGAGATCAAGCAGTTCAATACTCGCCGCTTCACAAAGATTTTCACAAGTTGGGAGTAACGATCGATTACAGAAATGCCAAGACACCTGCGATGGGCAGTGGGTGGGGATAGCACATAAATGATGCCATTATTTACTTACTATTTATGAAGGAAACGATGACAAAGACAAAGTGACAAATAATCTATTTCTAAAGCATCCTTTGCAAAATCTCACTATTTTTTTCCAATTGATTAGGTAGATAAATGACTTGATGCTCATGACTTTGACTTCTATGAGCCAAGAAAGGGACAAATAAGTAAATGATGCCATCATTTCCTTACTATTTCTGAAGTAAACGATGACAAAGACATAAAGTGACAAATAATCTATTTCTAAAGCATCCTTGTGCAAAATCTCACTATTTTTTTTCCAATTGATTAGGGTGATTCAGCCACAGTGTGCAGCATGAATCAACAAAAATTTATAACTCCAAATTACTCCTACCGTCGTAACAACTATCGGCAGATACGCTTCTGGCATTGAAAACAAGATGGGTTTTCTTCGTACTCAAATGATACTTACAAGAGTCAAAATGGTGAATTTGTTTGTGATTTTAGATTGTAAAAGTGTGTGGAGTTGATGTTGTGGAAATTGGAAAAATAAAATGAAATAAACTAAAAATAAAAGTGTAAAAGAAATTCTCAAGCGTTGGGTCGCTAGGTCGGGGTTGATAGGATTACAAAGAGTCCTTCTAAGTTCATTTCCTCATGTTGGGGTGATGACCTATGGGCCACTTCAAACCCGGGATTCATTTAACTTTTTAAAACTAAACCCCAATAATTTTCCTTTCTGATAAAGATTATTTAGCATTTATGGTCTCTACGGGCGAAATCTATCATCTTGACCCATCCTGCCAATGATTCTGTAGTCGCAATCCACGAAATCCCGTCAGTGGATCTAATAATGTTATCCACCGAACCCAAAAGATTGTCATATTGATCAATAAGGGTATTTTATCTAAAGTGAAAATATGTAACCCCACCTACCTCCAGTTGTTCGTAAATAGCAACTTCCGACGATATTAGTGTATCTAAAGCTAAGAATACACTTTAACCTCCCAAGCTTTGCCAAGTATTGGTCGTAAAAGAAAGTACATCAAAGAGCTTTTTAAACCTTAGAGTTGTACTTAGGGAACCAAAAATGTCAAAACCCGTCGCGTGAAAACGGGAACAAAATGCAAACCTTACTTCCCAAGCATGTAACAACCCCCTTCTTCAAGGATACGGAGAGCCTGGGGCCAAACATCCTTTGAGTTGTCATCCTCAAAGGAGTGTTTGGTTTCCTAGAAAGTGAGAGAAATGAAAAATAGAAGATAGAAAACTAGGAAGAAAACAGAGAACCCGTATTTGCTTCCGTCAAAATAAAACTTAGGTCAACAGTGAATTACAATGGCTTATATAGCCTTACAATCAAAGTGAACTACCAAACTAACCTAACTAAAACTATTACAATGAGGGTAGAAAGGAGAAAAACCAAAACTGGGTTTGAAAGAGAGCCGGAATTTTCGAAGATAGAGAGTACCGCTGTAGCTTAATTTTTGCTATCACAAATGAAAAATTCCATCTTGTAGCGGAAATTTGCTATTCAGCACTATTCATCCTGCACTATTCATCTTATTCATGTTATTTTTGCTTTCTTTTCCTTTTTCTGATATTCTTTTATTCCCGATTTTTGATCCTAATGCCGGAAGTTCTGACTGTAATTCTTCATGCTTGGAATGATTCGATAAACTTGGCATTAAAAGCTTGCAAAAACTGCAAAATTAGCCACAAAATATGATCAGTAGTACAATAGGGACCTGAACATGTCAATTGGGTTAATTATAACAATTAGTACACAAAAAGTGCTCAAAACCTATTAAAAATAGGGTTCATAATAGCTTTTTTTGGGCAATAATCATTAGGTAGATGTAGCTACAAATAATTTAATTCCAAAGCATCCTTCCCAAAATCTTACTATTTTTTTCCAATTGATTAGGTAGATGTAGCTTAAAGTAACTGATGACAAAGACAGTTTTTTTCTAAAGCATCCTTTGCAAAAATAAAAAATAAACAAACAAACAAAAGTCATAAATTATTCTCTAAAATTATATACTTAGTCTTCGACATAATTGATCAAAAGAAAAATAAATTATATCTATCAACAAAAAAAGAATAAATGACTACAACTAGATTAGTTGTAAACTTATAGTAACCTTAACCAATCACTTCCTCTTAAGCAAAATATGTATTCTAAGCAAAAATCATATTAAGTATTTTAGTTATTTGAAAATATCATAACCATAGTATGTTGTTAGTTCATACTAATATTATACTTGGAACTTTTAGTCACAAAGTAATGTGATAAGTAAATCCAGAAACAATCATAAAAATGGTTATTAATCTAGAGTGATTAAAGAATATAGCAAAAAAAAGAAAAAAAAAGACCATTGACTTTGATGAATTCCCTTTTTTAAATATTTAAATATAATGTAAGAATATATAAGAAAACACCGATCATAGCATGAAAAAAGTGTTTACTAATTTCATTTATTTTTATTAATATGATAGTCCTTTTAGAGTTTACACTATGAAGAAGCAATTTAGATGCTTCTTTATAGTCAACAAGTCCTAAATTTCTGAAGTGGAAGTTTATATTTAACTACCAAATGAAAAAGTAACAAAGATTTTATCATTCTTAGAAATAATAAGACCTACAAACTCAAAGGTATTATCTTGAATACTATTTTATTCTAACATCTTACACCATCTCTACTTGTTCTATACTACTATTAATAAATGTAAACTTCTAGAATTAATTAACTCAATGTTTGAACTCATGTTCCTCCTATCAATTCATATATATTAATTGATTACTTTTTTCTTATTCATTTTGATTGTTATCCACAAATTCTATACTTTATCAATTTGCATTCTTGGATATATTTTTTTTGTGTGGGTTGCGTCTGTTTTGAAATAATTTAATCATATGCACATTAAATATAGTGTAAGACCCGAGAAATTCCAATTTCTGGAAAAATGGCAAAATCGTACTTCGGGTCAAAATCTGAAATTACTTTCAGATCTCTGATGACCTAAACGATTTCACCGTTGGAATCGCCTCGAAACCCAGCTAGCACGCCGAATACTGGTCGACCGGTGACGCCTGAGTTGGCACGCCGGCACATCGCTGCCGGTGACGCAAAAACAATTTTTTGATGCTAATTTAAAGTCACATATATAACAACGCATCATGTGCCATAAGTGACATGAGTAGAGAAATGATGAAAATGGACGGCCGAGATAGTGCCGAGTGTCAAAACTGGGAAAAGAATGACATAATGGTCATTTTGGAATTTGATTAAATGAGAATAAAACAAAATAACTACAGTGTCATCTCCTCCACTTGAAATTAGAAGTCAAAAACATGAATGAGGGAGGGGGAAGAACCAGTAGCCAAATTCATTTGGTTTTAGAGAGAGAAGGTTAGACTTCTCTCTAGAATCGTGGGAGATCCGACCGCCACGGCCGTCGACAAAGTATAAGGGAAGTCGCTTCAGCGGAGAGAGGGCTTCGCGTGGGTAATCGATTTGTGATTTCCTCAACCGAGAGGTGTGGGTTTCTCTCTACTGTGGTTTTATTCTTTCTTTAAGTACTTTGTGAATGCTTGAGTTGAATGAGTGGCCGTGAGAGGTCGCTTTTGATCGGTCCCCAAATCTGAACCGTGTTGTTGTAAATTTTGAAACAAATGGGTAGGCCGTGACAAAGGTGTGCACCGGGTGGTGGGTTGTTTGCTAATTGTAATGAAATAAATCATGTGTTGTTTGAGTCGAAATGCCTGAGAATCCCGGGTTCACAAAGTGAACCGATGATTTACAGGGATTTGCCTGTGAATAGTAATCGAGGGTTTCACTATTCCCTAAATAAGTAAATTACAAAAATAATTTTTGTGAATTAATGTATTTAGTCGAGTAATTCAAGTAGAATTGCTCGTGAGGTTTTGATCGACATTACCCATGCGAGCTAATACTTTAACGTGATGAAATGCGAAATTACATAACATGATTGTACCAAATTTTTATGAATTATATATACATGTTTATATATTTGCATGTGTTATGACGCAATGGAATTGTCATCATGCATTCCATATGCACCGGGACATCCTTTGGACGATAGTGAGGAGTGCATGAGATGAGTGTGACGCCCCATTTTACGGGGTCGGCTGATCACCCGTCAACCGCTGAATACAGTGGATACTCCGGTTGGCCCCGACTCCCCAGGAAAATTGGGCGGAGTCTCCTTTGCACGGAGCTCTACCCACTCAACAACGCCGCAGATGAAACCTGTCCCAAACGCCTAATATAATCACAATAATACAGCCAGGATAAAACCCGCCTCGGGGCCCATACTACAAATATCCATAAACATACCAACTATATACAATAGTTACAAGAGTTAAAATTTTTACCATACAACACATATTAAAATATAAAATTCTAATACATGTAGTACAACACAAAATCAAAGCCACAACTCCTGGCTTCTAAAGTGGCCTCTATGATGAGTCACCCCTCGTGCGCTCCCTCGCAGACCGGGAATAATAAATTCACGACTCGGTGAGCTATCGCAGTGGAATCGCCCCTAAGCTGGCTAACACCTAAGTGCGCTGCAATGCTCCAAAGTAAACATACATTCAAGCAAATGCATGATCCTACTTTGAATGTCTACATGACCAACTCGTAATCCCGAGTCGATCTCTCTCACACACCCGCTCAAGCCTCGGGTATGAGAATTATAGTTTTGTTAGTTTGTGGACAACCTCCACGTGTATATATATCAATCGGGTCGCCCGACGATTGGATATATTATTTGTTTACGGGACCGATGAATATCAATTGGGCCGCTCCGACGATTGATATTTTTAAATTGGACTACCCTCCGATAATTAACATTTTTAGTCTACCCTCCGAACCATTTTCTCTAGACTCTTCTCATGCACTCACTCCTATAGTTCTAGGATGTTCCGGTGCATATGGAATGATGTATGCCAATTCCAATACAGTCTAATTCACATGCAAATATATAAACATGAATATATTCACAAAAAAAAATAAATCACACAATCATGTCATGTAATTATCATTTTAAACATCAAAATTAGCTCACTTCGCTAATGAGATCGACAAGCAATTTGATTTGAATTGCTTCGACTTCAAACCCATATTTTCGCAAATTATATTTTTTGTGAAGTTGAATGCTTCTGGGAACGCAAAACCCTTGTTCACTGCTCCTATCAAACACAATCATCTGGGCTCACTTTCAGGAACCCATATTTTTCTACCATTCTCGGCTCCTCAATCACACCAATACATGATTTATGAAGCTATTCATCACAATATTTAACCCAAAATTCAGGATCCCATAATTCGACCGGTCATGGGTCTCAAATCCAACACATTTCTGCCCAAGGTTTGGAACTGATCAAACGGAAGGTCGCTCAAGGCCTCAACCAACCTAAACATTTACATGGTACTTAAACAAGAATAAAACCAAGTAAAGGGAGAAACCCCCACTCCTTTGAGTTTAAGAAAACTCCCCAAAAACTCGGTACCACGCGAAGTTCCCTCTCCGCGCAGCCAGCTTCTCTTCTTGTCCCGAAGACCGACCTGTCGAATTGGTGGATATTTGGGAGAGAAGTTAGGACTCTCTCTCTAAAACCCAAAATATCTAACCTCCTGCAAGTCTCCTCTCTCCCCACGTTTTTCTCCCTTTTTGCTTTTTGAAGAAGATGATACTATTCCTCTTTTGTCCTTTTCTAACTTAAATCAATTTCTATCATGACATTTATGTCCCTTTTACCGCTTTGATATTCCCAGACCATTCCTGGCCGTCCATTTTCATCATTTCTCTACTCATACCACTAATGGCACATGAGTACTTGCTATGTGTGACTTTCTTCGCATCGAAATTCCTTTTATGGTACCCGAACCGCGATGCCTCGAAAAACGTGTGTCAACCCGGGATCGTTCTCATTCAACCGAAATTTTACGTGCTAAGTTAGATATATTTCGAGCATCTATTCAACGGTGCAATCCATTTTCATCATCCCGATCTAGAGAATAAATTTCGGATTTTTAACCCGAAATAAAATTTTTGTAATCAAAATTACCGATTTTCGTTTTACTTTTCCGCAAATCGAATTTCTCGGGTCTTACATGAGTCTAGAAAGAATAGTTTCGGAGGGTTGTCTAAAAATGATAATTATCGAAGGGTAGTCCATACCAAAAATATCAATCGTCGGAGACCCGCCTAATTGGATATACACTCCAGGGTAGTGTCCATAAATAATATCACCGTCTGAGACTCCGCTCCACCGATATATATGGCATTCGAGGGTTGTCCACAAATAAACATAATAATTTTCATACGAGGCTTAGTGGGGCGAGTGTGAGGGAGTCGGTGACTTGGTATGAGATGGTCGCTAGATATTCAAGTAGACTCCGCATTTGCTCGAATGTAAGCTTACTGAGCATCAGATAGCGCATCAAGCAGAGTGCTCACCTTGTGGTGATTCAATTATCGAGCATTAGCTCAATCGCCGAGGGATACTATTTTTACAAAGTAACAGGGGCGGTGCGAGGAGACGGCTCGTCCTAGAGACTGAGTTTTAGAAGAGAGCCGAAATGTTGCTTGATGGTTTTACATGTATTAGAATTGTTTTAATTCTTAATATACGTCATATAAGAAAGAAAACACCAACTCGAAACTATTGGATATAGTTGATATATATATCGGGCGGAGTAGTGTCAGATCAGTCTTGCCGTCGGCTTGTACCATGATGTTTTGATGTTTCAGATGTGTTATATGGCGGGCAAGTTCAGATTCGTAGCTCCCACAAAGCTGAGACCCTCGCCTAATTTTTGTGAAAATGCTCCGTTACCCGATATTCACAGGTATTCTCGCGGCTGACCAGAATAACTGACCTGCGTACAGCCACATATAGTGTCCCTTGAGCTTTGACCCCCTATGAGTCAATAGATCTAGTAACTTTGTAAATTAGAGTTTCCAACGACGGTAAAGTCTCGTTCATATGAAACATCATGAAAGAGACATGTTTGAAGTTTTTCTTTCTTTCGATAAAATATAAACTAATTACATAAATACTTTTTTCATGTATGTCGATTAAAGAACACGTGAGCTTCATACTAGAGGATTCCTAATAATTTGTCTTTTATTTAGAATGAACAAAAAAAATTAAAAATGTGGTCACAATTATCTCTGTGAAATTCAGTCATAACATTTATCATTATATTAGAATTATTTAATATCTCATGTTACCACCATAATTTATTTTTTGAACTCCCCGATTTGATCATAAATGGATAAAAGTGATCCTAATTTTTCAAATTGATTAAAAAAGTTTAGGTTGAAATTTATATCTTGATGATACATGTCATTAGACTGACTTTTAGGAATCAAAAAGTGATAATACTTATAAATATGAATAATCTAAGAATTTATAACTCAGTTAAAAAGCTTTCTTAACACATTTATTATATTAAAAAAAGTTCATAAATCATCCTTTGAAATGATCTATTAAGTCTTTTAAATAATTAACTAAAATAAAAAATTTATCTTTGTTAGCTTAAAAATAATGATCAACTAGTAGTTCGTCATTAACTAATAATAAGCCTAATTTCTGGACAATTAAATTCTGTCATTAGATCATAGAAGTCCATGAAATATCAGATTACAAACTTTCATTATTCCAAAATGCTTAATTAATGTACTTTGTTAAGTATAAGCTTAGACTTTAAAAGAGTTGGTAGTTTAATATAATATAAAAACTAGTTTTAGAGGGAAGCTATGTATTTTTTTTATATTCGTATTGGTATGTGGTTAATTAAATTAGATGAAACTGAAAAAAAATATGTCAATATTAGGTGGAAGTGGAAAACATCAAGGGTCATGAGGGAACATTATTAAAGCTTGACTTTGACTTTGAAGTTGAACATTGTCATGGAAAAATTTAAAAAAAAAAAAAATTAGACATGACAAAGCTTGACTACTCGATAGAGTCCTAACAATATTATCAATTTTCAATACAGAAAAATTAGGTCTATAAGAAGTGGCTAAGTGGCTAAAGAGTCGGATGGGCATAGGAAAGAACCGTGTTGGAGTTTGTAGGGGAACATATTACTACAATTTTGTAATACTATAAATAGATGTAAAAAAAAACATCAAAAAATTTAGGATATTAAATATTAAGAAAACATTATTTTGGCATTTTCTAAAAACTATTATTGTTCTCTAGATTTAGTATAAAACCCGGAAAAATTAAAAATTTTCAAAAATGGCAAAATGATAATAATAATAATAAATTATCGTAATGGTTCAAGGAAGTCTGAAAAAATCTCTAAATTTCGGATGATAAAACTGATCATGTCAAGTAGCCCGTCTCGAAATCTAGTGACCAAAAAATTGGCCAAATTCTACGACAATCATAATTTTTCACGATTCGGGTTATGTTGCCGCGATTCCAAGGATGATTCACTTAAAATATTCGAAGTTAGAAATGGCTTGAGCTAAGTTCATTTAAACTAAATTGAACTGAAAATAAATAAATTGTTTTGGGGCAAAAACGGATCCGAATGAAAGATGGACATTGTGCCATGTATAAAAAAATTGATAAAAAGAAAAAGAAAAAAAAGAAAAAGCAAAGTCAAAAGAGGAGGAGGAGACGGGAGGCGGTGTGCGTGAGTTAGAGAGAGAAAATAGAGAAACTCTTTATTCTCTCTATGATCTACGGAGATCGAGTGATCGAAATGTAAGACCCCAGAAAATTCTAATTTTTTGAAAATGAGTAAAATGGTAATTTCGGTCAAAATCCAGAATTTTTCTAGATCTCGGATGACGAACGGGACTTCACCGCTAAATCGCCTCACTAAATCTAGCTACCGTCGACTCGTCGACCGGTGACGTCGAAATTTCACGCCAAGGGGCACCGAGAGTGGTGCGAGACACTTGGCACATTTGAGTGGCCCATGGTGCACCACATGTAAGACCCGAGAAATTTCCAATTTTTGGAAAAAAGGTAAAATCGTAATTTCGGTCAAAAATCCAAAATTTATTCTCTAGATCTCGGATGACAAAACAGATTTCACCGTTACAATCATCTCACGAAATCTAGCTACCACATCGACTGGCATCTCGGCGACGCCGAATTTTCACGCCGAGGCGCCGAGTATCTATGTCAGTAAAAATCCATTTGACGGACAAATCACATACAACATGTACCATAAAAGTCATAAGTTGCATGAGTAGAGAAATGATGGAAATGGACTTCGCCTGAGATACCGCCAAATGTCGAAAATCCAAAGCTGGGGACATAGATGTCATTTTGGGAACTCTTAAGTTAGATAAAACAAAATAGAGAATAGTGTTTCTTCTCCAAATTAAAAGGCAAAGAAATGGGCAGTGGGCTGGGACGGTGTGCAAAGGCTGAAAATGGTGAGTTTTTAGAGTGAGAGAAAGAGACTTCTCTCTAGTTTTCTAGGTGATCCGACCGTCGGAATTCTTCGGAGCAAGAAGGAAAGTTGTTCTACGCGACGAGCCACGCGCTGCTCGGTTTTGAGGAGCTTCACAAACTCCGTGAGGTAAAAGGGTTTATCGTATTTCTGAGTTTTACACTTTGCTTAAGTGTTTTGTAATGCTTCTGTTGACTTCAGGCCTGGAAGCCGCTTGATCGCTCCCAAAAACTGGGACCTAATTATTGAAAATTCGGGAGTCTATCGACGTCCGTGACTCCGTAGGGGCTGTTTCTCGGGGTGCTCACGGTATAAATTATGCCATAAATCATGTTCATGTATGAGGCCGGAAATGGTTGGGAATTTGGGTTCACCAAGTGGAACCGATGGTAGGTCGCGGAACGCAACCCGAGGGTTTTACCGTCACGTTGAATGTTCAAGGAAATGTACTTTGCAGAAAATGTGTTTGGTTGAGTAATTCAAATCGAATTGCTCGTGTTTGTTAATTAGCCCACGTGAGCTAATTTTTGGTGTAACGGATTGTGAAATTGCATAACATGTTTGTGTGATTAAATTATGTAAATGTATATCATGTTATATATGTTTGCATGTGTTATATAAACCGATGAATTGGCATCATGCATTCCATATGCAATGGGGCACCCTGGGAGCACAGGAGTTGCAGTGCACGAGATGGTTTCTCGAGAATCGCTAAGTGGGCCGACCAATACCGATAATTATCTGGCAAGTGTCCATTACACATTCGGAGTGGCAAATCTCATACAAGATATCAATCGTTAGAGTCGGCCCAATTGATATACATCGGAGGGTTGTCCGTCAATTAAATAGATTATCGAGCTCTGGTCCACTACTTATATCTGAGGGTTAGTCCATAATTAAAAACAAATACCTTGGTTGCGGAAAATAATGTTTCATACACGGCCAGCAAAGTGTGAGGAAGCCCAAGAGGACTCGGGATCGTGATCGTCATTTAGAGATCTCAAGTAGATCACCGAATTTGCTTTGAATGTGTGTTTACATAGGAATCATTGCATATGCACTTAGGCGGAGTAACCCATTTAAGGTGATTCCACTACCGGGGCATTAGCTCACCCCGTCGAGGGAATTATACTATTTAAGGCATGTGGAGCCGCACGAGGAGACGCGTGCCTCATCCCATAAAGCCAATTTTGAAAGTTCTGTCAGTGGGCTTTGGTGTGTTTTAGTTGGATACATGGTTAGAATGTTTTTAAACTTTTTAAATATATGTTGTATAAGAGAGTGAATTATCACCCCGGAACCATGATATATATATATATATATTTGGTCAGGATATGATTATTGTGAGTATTGATGCAAGGGGCCTCAAGTGCATTTTTACCCTTTATCCATGTGTGGACCCCGTGGTGGTCGCTGGGACAGGTTATGTACTTGCAGAGCTCTCCCGCACAAAGCGAGACTCGCCCGATTCGCGAGCAGGCGCCTGTTACCCGACATCACCGAGTATTCGCTGCTCGACCTGGTTGTCAACCAATAACCCTGCTGGGCGTCACAGCCTAGACAGCCTAGGCATACCGAATACCTGGAGTCGGTTTATCCATCACCACTTGGTGTGGTTCGATGTAGGTCCAGGTATGAGATTACCTAGGAAGGCACAGAACAAAACTAGAATACTGCATGTGTGTTTTATGTGTGATTTGATGAATTGTTGTGTGAAATTTTTGCATAACATGAATGATGTGTGACATGTGTTGTGTTTGGTTTGTGTGCTTAGTAGGTGGCACAAAAGTGTTAGAAAATTTTTTGGGAGTTTTACAGTGTGTAAAACTGGAAAAGAAAAAAAAATTTTAAAAATTTATTTGGTTTATTGGGAGAAAATTATTTTCTAAGGTTTGGCCAGGTGTAAACCGAAGAAAATTGAATAAAATAAATTTTATAAAATTATTTCAAAGTGTTCCTGAAAATTTAAAAAAAAATTTGAAATTTTTTCTTTTTTCTTTTAGTAAATTTAATTAAATTAAATAAAATAAAAATAAGATAAAATCAAATAAAATGAGACAAAATTTTGGAAAATGAAATTTTCGAAAAATAAAAATTTTCAGGATAAAAATGGCTCGATGTGAATTACCGCCTGCACGTTTATGAATGCAGGGACTTAGAATATATAAAATATTATCTGTGTATGAATAGTGTCTCGAGGCTGTGTTTATGCCCTTGAGATACTGCATTGTATTTAACTTGCCATTTGAACCGTGAGATGGCTTAGTCGAGGACTCCAGGACGGACGAGACGTAGGGCCTCCACCCGGTACTAGTCGCACCACCGCGTTTCCGACGCTGCGCTCGCTGAGGCCGTAGGTAGGTCAAGGGCGTCGCTATCGCATCGTGCCGGTATAGTGTAGTCAAGGGAGGTCCGGAACCCCGCAGGTTTAGGCGCATAATCCTCCGACATTCGCGTAGTGAGATCCGACAAGGGCGTAATCATTTGTTCATGCAGATCGAGAAGGTGTTAGAGGCTATGGAGATTACCTCTGACACTACCAGGATTAGGCTAGCTGCGTTCCAACTAGAGGGTGAGGCCCAAGTATGGTGGAAATGGGCGAGGACCTCTAGAGACCTAAAGGCAATGACATGGGCAGAGTTCCGTGAGCCGCTCATGCAAGTACTTTCCTGGATATCAAAGACGCAGCTCTCGTGAGTCTACTGAAAGCAGCAAAGCGACGCATTTAATCGTGGATGGAATATGTGGCTAGTTCACGTAGCTAGCCCGATTGAGCCGATTATGTGGCCATAGACATGGCCAAGGTTAGAGATTCGAGAATGGGTCGTAAGTCACATTCATTCTATGTGATCATGATCCTTGCCTAATGGACATGGACTCATGGTCAGGGACGACGCCACCACGGCGAGATCGAGGATGCTCTGAGCACCGATGCGAAAGTGCTGGTGCTACAGAGCAGTGACCAACCTTCTTCTAGTTCGGGAAGAGGTGCGTAAGACTTCTTTCTTCACACGAAGCTTCGCCAGACCGTATCGTGATTGGCATCTAGTCGGGCCAGGCGATGATATGTTATTTCGCCGACAACCCGGGCATGTGAGACTCCGACACCCCGCAGACGTGGATCCCGTGATTCGGGGACGTGGCGCCCCAAGAATAGAACAGAGAGTGTACACTATCCTCCACACCCTAGTACCCGCTCGAGGAACCAAGCCACGGGGTGATATACGAAAGACCTTCTACAGCCATCGTGTGGGCCAAAGCGGGTCGAAAAGGGCCGAGGTCGTACGTGACTCATGCCAGACTTCTACGCAGGCGCACTATATGTTATTGGCCGCCACCGGGCATATGAGGTGAGATTGTCGGTGAGACGTCCTAGGAGGCAAAGATCCATAGAGACCGAAAGGCTCAGAGTAGCCCGACACGCAAGGCACGTTCACTCTTGAAATTGGTTTAATCGGAGGCTGAAGTAAACTGATGCATCCTATTCATTTATTAATGCATCTTGTGTGATGAATTGAGCTTTAGAGTGTTGAGGCCTTTAGAGTAGCTGTGTAGATGTTTTTCCCTAGGATGTGGTGAGAGTTGATCTGGATAGGTCCGGGATTATGAGTGAGAGATTCCGAGATTCCCGCTCATGGTGGACCCTTGAACGTTGTCACAAAGATGGCATCATTAAGTGCTCGTGTGCACGATAACATCGCGTCGAGTCGAGTGTGGGTGCACGGTATGGACATTCACCACTCTTGGTGAGTGTGGGCTGGGTTTGTCTTTGGGACTACGTCCAAAGAAGACTCATAGTTCGAAATAGGAAATGAAGAGTAATTAATGTGTGTAGGGCAAAACAAGAAGGGGGTTGCTAATCCCCTAAGGTGAGAAGCCTGGAGTAGGTGAAGGAGACCCGCGGTAGTATCCGAAATGTCCTGTGTGGGTGTAAGAGACCGAGATATCTCGAATTTCTGTGTGGATGTAAGAGACCTGGGGAGAGATCCCAAATTTCTGTGTGGGTGTAAGAGATCCGTGGAGATATCCGAAATTTCTGTGTGAATGTAAAAGGCTCGAAGTGTAAGCCAAGATTATCGCCTCAGATGAAAACACACGGTCGTTATCACACATAGATTTAGAGTTTGAGGATAGGAGTCGGGAGGACTCGAGATTGGATACCCCTTGAAATTGTATTTGCGTTGTCGACAAGTATACTCGATATATGGATGTCATTCAGCTTATTACGGACTAAGTTGGACGTTCATCGGATTGTCACTGGATCGTGGACTGGGAAGGTCAAGATTTTTATACAGGGGTTGTGTAGGGTTACATCTTGTTTGGATTATATACAGGTGTTAGAGGACATGTTGCGAGCATGAGTCCTGGATCATAAGGGTAGTTGGGAAGAACACTTGCCCTTAGTGGAATTCCTCGCCTACCTACGACAGCTTATCGTGCAAGATACAAACGACACCTCATGGCGTGACATTTTGAGCCCCGATCACCAAGTATGCTGGACCGAGGTGGGTGAGAGATCCCATCACGGGTCCCGGGACCCGATTAGAGACACCTCCGAGAAGGCGAGAGCTTGATACGACAACAAGCCTCGCACCCGCCGCAGCCCAAGCAAAGAGCCAAGGTCGGGATGTGCGACGCCGACCCTTAGAGTTCGAGGTCGGGATCACGCCTTCTCAAGGCAGGATGCCTAAGAGATGAGTGGTTAGATTCGTAAGCGAGGAAGCTATCACGAGGTTTACCGGGCCTTCGAGATACTCGAGAGGGTAGCTCTCGCGCACGGCTATTTTTACCGCCAATATGTCGAAAGGTCCACGATGTATTTCAATGCCTTCATGCTCCAAAGTATACTAGATCCAAATTATATGCAAGTGTTAGTGATGACTTAGGTTTGACATCGATGGACCTTCGAGGAAGGACTAAAGGTGCATTTTGGCAAGCTTGATCAAGTTTCTATGATGCAAGACCGAGGCTAGCGAGGGTGCTATGGTGGCACTACGGAATGAAGAGTCAACGTGGGAGCGCGAGGACACTATGCGGGCCACCTATCCCTTCTTGTTTAGGGATGAAGGTACGTGGTCTAGTCGTTTAATAATTAAATGACGAGTTTACATGCATGGTATTGTATACATTACATATGCATGTGAGTGATTGTGATTGTTTAGAATTTTGGGACAAAATTCCTTTTAAGGAGGGGAGAATGTAAGACCCAAGAAATTTCCAATTTTTGGAAAAAGGGCAAAATCGTAATTTAGGTCAAAAATCTGAAATTTATTTCAGATTCTGATGATCTAAACGGATTTCACCGTTGAATCGTCTCACGAAATCTAGCTACCACATCGACTCGTCGACTTCGAATCGGGCCGGATTTTCACAAAGCCGAGGCACCGAGACGGTGTCAGAAACGATATTTGACATGAAAAAGTCACATATGTACTCATGTGTCATAAGCTGTATGAGTAGAGAAATGGGATGGAAATGACAATCGAGATAGTGCCAAACGTCGAAAAATCCAAAGCTTGGGGACATAGATGTCATTTTAGAATTCTTAATTCTAGATAAAACAAAATAGAGAATATGCTTTCCTCCAAATTAAAAGACAGAAATGGGCAAGGTGACTTACAGAGGCTGAAAATATGAGTTTTAGAGTGAGAGAGAGAGACTTCTCTCTAGGTTTACTGGCGATCCGACCACTCTGAGCAAAGAAGGAAAGCTGCTCTACGCGACGCAGGCCCACGTTGTAGTCTTGGCTGGGAGGGAGTTTCAACAAACTCCGTGGAGAGGTGGGTTTTATCAGATTTCTGAGTTTTACACTTTATTTAAGTACAGAATGCCGGCTGACTTCAGGCCTCAACACTGCTTGGTTTTGGACCGAATTATTGAAAAATTTTGGGAGCCCATTGGACAGTCCGTGACTGTAGGGGCTGTTTTAGGTGCTCAATGGTATAAATTATGCCATAAATCATGTTTTGATGTGTATGAGGCCTGAAATGGCTAGGGAATTCCAGTTCACGGCGGAATCGGATGAGCAGGTGGTCAGAACAAGAAACTGAGGGTTTTACCGTTCACGTGAATAGCAGTTCACGAAATAAATTCCAGAGGAAAAATATGTTTTGCTGGTCACTATTCACATGAACATGAAACCCCTGGTGGCAATCGTTCACGCTTGACACAAATAGGAATTTTCTCCCACCTCGGTTTAAAGCTTTTGAGACTCGAATTTACTTTTGGCTAAAACAAGCCTCGAATATTCTTAAACCATTTACACGACTCTTGTACCAAAAGAATACGCGAGAAAAGTATCTCACCTCTGAGTCAAGCCGGAACTCCACCAAATCGTGTCCACGCATACCTCGCCGCGTGTAACAACTTTACTTCGTCCGTTTAACCGACGATCCGAACGGCATCAAAAAATCTGCAGAAGAGCCTCTTCTCTCAAAATCGATCTCCTGTACCCCATTGCATCTCCGTCTTCGCCCACCGCCCATTTGGTCTCCTTTTGATTTGAGAAGACAACTATTCAAGTTTTGTCTTATTCAATTAAAAATTCCAAAATTCCCATCATGTCCCTAAGCTTTGGATTTTTGACACTTGGCACAATCAAGGCCGTCCATTTCCATCATCTCTCTAATCTTGCAACATGTGTCACAAGAGTACATGTGTGCGACTTTCGTCATATCACGTTCTTAAACCCGTTTTACTTTCAAGCACCCAATATCCGATGCCTCAAACGTGAAATTCGAACGCCCTTAATTTGACAAAATTCGACGTGGTAGCTAGATTTCGTGAGATGATTCCAACGGTGAAGTCCGTTTCATCATCCGAGATCTAGAAAAATTTCAGGTTTTGACCGAAATTACCATTTTGCCCTTTTTCCGAAAATTTGAATTTTCTCGGGTCTTACATTTGGATTGAGTGAAGAAATCCATAGAGTGTTTTTCGATAGTCCTAAAAATGACCGTAATCTGTATGTGTTGCTTGTGTCTTGCTATGTTTGAAGCATGATGTTGTGTGTTGTTGGTGTGATCCTTGTGCTATCTAAGACGGATCGGTTTAATTGTTCATTAGCCCAATGAGCTAATTCTTGTTATTATCAGCGAATGAATGAGTATGTTGTTTGTATGATTTTCGTTAATATATGCATGCGTATATATTAACATGAATAATTGAGAAATGGTATCGTGATTTCATATGAACCGAAACCTAGGAGTAATAGGTGGAGGTGTGATGCCTCTAAACCGGTGTCCGCTGACAACTCCGCTGAATATTTTCCGCTGACGTCGGTGAACCCGACACCACTCATGAAAATCGGCAGAGTCTCCTTTGTACGGGGAGCTCTACTCAAGGTACAAACCTCGTCTACCAAGTCACAACACTACACAGCATCCATACATACCATAATGAGTAAAATGGCCACTTGGGCCCATGCATCAATATGCATCAATATATCCCAACCAACTATCTTACATGGTTCAAGAGTTAGTAAATTACTCTTCATAAAAACATATATTAAAATTCACAATTCTAATACATGTTATACAACAATATCAAAGCCACAAATCGGTTTTCTTCTATCGCGCCTAGTGAGCTTTTCGCCCTCGTATTACTCCATGTAATTAAATGATGATCCATCGACAAAAGCAGCAGCCCAAAAGAGTGATAATTTCCTACATGGTTTACTCCCACCCAAGTGCACATGCATGGTAAACAATCACATTCACAATTACGAACCTACCACTGTCTACGTGCCCAAATCCATCTCGAGTCCTCACCAATTTCACATACCTGGGCTTCAACATGCGAGTAAAAATACGCTTTCACAACAAAAGCTTTGTTCTTGAAAACTCTTACTACCGAAGTTTCGTAAAAATATTAGACTACCCTCCGAGACGAATTCTGGTCGGATAACTCTCCGAAATGGGCCATGGTCCCTTAACCGAAGATATGTTGGACGTCCCTCCAAGGCAATTCTTCGGAAAATCTTCTGTCGAAATTCCTTTCACAAACATTTTCATTTTGTTTCATTCTACGTCATGCACTCACCCTAATATTCTAGGTGCCCCAAAGGCATATAATGCATGACGCCAATTCCAAATAATTTATGCTAATACACCATACGCATATATTAACATAATTTAAATCACATAAACTGCAGCAAATTCAATCAATTACACCAAAATTATCACATGGACTAATTAACAAACACTAACAATCTATTTTGAACCAAACACATTTTCACACCAAAATTCGCGGTCACTATTCACATGAATGTTGAAACCGGGGTTACCGTTCTCACACCACACAAAGAGAAATTTTCTCCACTCGGTTCAAAGCTTTTGAGATCGAGTTTACAGCTAAAACAAGCCTCAAAACATTCCTAACCATTTACATGGCTCTTAGCCAAAGATTAACGCAAGTAGGAAAAATCCTTACCTCTTAGAGTTGTCTGAATCTACCAACTAAGGCCCACGCTGTAGCTCCCCCGCCACAGAGAACCTTTTACTTCTTGCTCCATCGAGAACCGACGGTCCGAATAACCTGAAATCTAGAGAGAAGTCACACTTTCTCTCTCTAGATTCACCCAGCACCCACTGCATCTCTTCACGTTTTGCTTCCAAATGGGGAAGATGAACACCGCTCATCTTTCGTCTTTATTATCTAATATTTATTAATTCCCATCACGTCCCATTTTCTTGATTTTGACACTTTGTACACCCAGTCATCAATTTCCATCATCTCTCTAATCTTGCAATATGTGTCACAAGAGTACATGTAGTAGATGACTTTTGACACCTCACATGTCTCTCAAACCCATTTTACGGCACCCGACACTCGGTGCCTCGAAAAACATGAAATTTCGATTGTTTCGGAATTCAATGAAATTCGATGTGGTAGCTAGATTTCGCGAGACGATTCCGTAACTGAAACTGCTTCGCCATCCAGGATCTAGAAAATTTTCGGGTTTTTACCGAAATTACTGCTTAATTTTTTCAAATGAGAATTTTCTCGGTCTTACATTCCTCCTCCTAAAAGGAATTCTCATCCCCAAATCTCAGACACCACAACAAACATGCATGTGCAAATATGCACCTACTACGTGATAACCAGTCATTTTTAAATATTAAACTACTCAAATCCTTGACCTTCATCCCTAAACAAGAAGGGATAGGTGGCCCCAGATCGTGTCCCCGCCCCACGCTGACTCCTCCACCCACGGTGCCACCATAGCACCTCTCACTAGCCTCACGGTCTTGCATTACAAACCCGATTCAAGCATCCATAATGCACACTGTCCCTCCTGGGCGTCCTATCCGTGTCAACCTCAATCTCTCCCCAATCCACTACATGAGCTGGATCTGGAGTGTACCTCCGGAGCATGGAGACGTGAAAAACCTTGTGGACACCTGTCATGCTAGGCGGTAAGGCCAACCGGTACGCTACAATGCCTACCCTCTCGAGTATCTCGAAGGGCCCAATAAACCTCGGTGATAACTTCCCTCGCTTCCCGAACCTGACCACTCCTCTCTTAGGCATCACCTCCAAGAAGACATGATCTCCAACCCCGAACTCTAAGGGTCGACGTCGTATATCAGCATAGCTCTTCTACCAACTCTGAGCCATGAGAAGACGTTGTCGTATCTAGCTCACCTTCTCGAAGGTGTCTCTAATCGATAGTGGACCAATACGGAGCTCTTCTCCCACTCCTGCCATCTAACATATCGGGTGATCCGGCATGGACTCCCCACATAATAATTTCATATGGTGCCATCTCAGATAATTTCGCCCGAGCAATTGTTGTAGGCGACCCTACAAAGGACAAACAATTCTTCCCAGCTACCCTTATGATCCAAGACGCATGCTCGTAGGATGTCCTCTAACACCTGTATATAATCCACACAACATGTAACTCTACACAACCCCTGCTTGGTGTGCAAATGTTGTCCTTCCCAAGGTCACAATCACTAACAATCCAATGGACTGTCAACCTAGTCCATGTCATGAATGACATCCATATACCAAGCCCTTGCCATCTTAACAACACCGACAGAATTCCATAACTAGAATTCGAGTCATCTGACTCCTATCACTCAACTCTAAGTCAGGGTGATAACCCTGTTCGTGTGTTTTCATCTCGAGTCACTCCTTTAATTCTAACACTCAACTCTAAGTCTACGTGATAACTTGACCGTGTGTTTTCATCTCGAGTCACTTCCGACTCCTATCACTCAACACTAAGTCTTCGTGATAACCATAACCGTGTGTTTTCATCTTGAATCACTCCCGACTCCTATCACTCAACTCTAAGTCTTCGTGATAACATGACCGTGTTTTCTCTCGGGCAATGTAGAACTTTTCGGCCTATTAATCGCGAGCTCTTATATCCACACGTAAATTTCGATATTCCACTGGCCCTTACACCTAATACGAAATTTCTCGATTCTCCACGTCTCTTTTACACTCCATTACGTAAATTTCGGATAACTCCACGTCTCTTACACCTACATATAAATTTCTTGATAACTCCACGGTCTCTTACACCCACACGTAAATTTCGGATTTTTCCACTAGTCTCTTACACCCACACAGACTCTGATAACTCCACTGTCTCTTACACTCCACACAAAATCTTAGATAGCTCCCTGCCCTTACACTCCACACACTTTCGACAACTCCATGGGTCTCTTACACCTGGCACTTGGGGCCCCTGAGATTTCTCCGCGGTCTTTCACACAATAAAGATTCTCCTCATGGAGGACCCACGGGGTCTCTTTACACTCCACACGTAAATTCGGATAGCTCCCCGGTCTCTTACACCCACACAAACTGACAACTCCCGATCTCTTTACACCCACACGTAAATTTGGAATCTCTCCTCGGTCTCTTACACCTAATACGTAAATTGGGATATCTCCCCGTCTCTTACACCTAATACGTAAATTTCAGATAACCCAATGGCCCCTACACCCACATTGCAATTCTGATAGCTCCTGTGTCTCTATGACCCACACGTAAATTTGATAACTCCCCTGGTCTCTTTACACCCACACAAAAATTTGGGATTCTCAAAGCCTACACCCACACAAAATTGGACCCTGCCCTCACACCTACACATGACCTGATACTATCATGTGTCTCCTTCACCCTAACCTGTGCTTTTTCATCTAGGGGGATTAACGGCCGCCTTCTTGCTTTGCCCAACACACATTAATTACTCTTCATTTCCTGATTTGAACTATGAGTCTTCGTTAGACGTAGTTCCAAAGACAACTCAACTCACACTCACCAAGAGTGGTGAATGACCATACCGTGCACCCACACCCGACTCGACGCGAAGTCACCGTGCACCTGCACCCGACTCGATGCGATCCTCCCCCGAGGGTCCACCATGAGCGTAATCCTGAGATCTCAACTACAATCTCAATTTATCAGTCAATCCTCACCCTACATCCTAGTGAAGAACATCCGCCACGGGTTCTCTGTGCCCCAACCTCAAGCCTAAATCATTACACAAGATGAATTAATGAATGAATATGATGCATCCAACTTAAACGCTACTCTAGTCAACAAATGCAAGGGTAGAACGCACTCGTATATCCAAATTTAATCCGAACGCCGCCTCGATGTACAAGAGATCTCTCCGCTCCCAGACAATCTCACCAGGTGCCCAGCCGGTGGGGGAACACACGCCATCCGCCTAGCCGAACCCGAACCCCCACCTGTAACCCGCTTCGACCTCTAACCTCACGCCTCCGGCCCCGCCTATGACCCGTCATGGCGAACAGGTGCCGTGCCGCACGCCTGAACCAGACACTGCCTCAAATTCCATACTAGCGGAGGAACAAACCGTGGTTCAAGGCCTATCCTGACAAATGACTGGGACTCAGATCGTCTCAAACCTTGATTCGCTTGGGCAATCCTCCCATGTCCGCACCAAAATTGCAGTACCCATCCCGCCAATCCCACTGCAACCCTAACTCGGTCTCATCAAGGATTGGGACTCAAGGTGTCCCATAACCTTAGGATTCCTACCCAGCCGGGCAATCCTGCCGAAAGTGTCCAGCCGCTTAGAATGAACATATCACCCGCCTCGCTCGATCAGCTCCATCCGGCCCCGTCCCGATAACCTGTGGGCCCCGTTTTTGAGGTCCAGTCGTATTCTATTTCTTTACTCGGCTGGAATAAAGATGAATCTTTCCTTCCTTCTGGGCATCAGCACCCATATCTCAGCCTCAGATGTCATCTACTCCTCCTCGGGGGTCGCCTGACTAGCCTCCAGGCAATAGCAAAGAGCCGCAATCCCTACACCCCCAGAAATGCATGTCGTCAAACATTGCCGGTGCTTAAGCAGGCACCTGCGGACGCCTTACGCCCTCGCCTTACTAGCCATCTACACATGTCAAATGGCAACTTAATATTCAATGCAGTATCTCAAGGCAAACACAACTCGAGACAATTATTCACAAGAAAAACATTTCATACACAACAATCCTTGCATTCATAGGAATGCAAGGACAATTCCTACATTAAATCATTTTAATAACAAAATTTTATTTTAGAAAATTTCATTTTTAAAATATTTTATTTCATTCGATTTGATTTGATTTTTTTTTTTTAAAACCTCGTGAACAAAGGCTCATGAACAAAGGTTCGCGAAAAGTGTCCCAAACAGTTGACTTTAACAAAGGCACTAAGCCAAACTAGGTCAGCACAGTGCACACCCAACGGACCCTGGCTGCACGCACGGTGCGCCTGCCGGCGTGGTCGCCGTGGTCGCAACCCCGTGGCCGACTCACGCCGCAGTGCTTGGCCCTTGGCCCGCCAAGACGGCCATGTCATGCGCCCTCGGCCATGTCGCACGCCTCTTGCGCCATATCGTGGTGCCTTCCCAACCCTGGCTCGCAAAGATTGTATCGCAACACACCTGCCAATGTCTTCGGTCACGATACAACCGGGAACAGATCGTGATGCTCGCCAGCCGAGACGCCCGCTGTTGATTCGTGCCACGCAGGTATGCTAATCAACAAAATTTATATCCAGTTCCTACCGCCGTAGAAAAGCCATCACAGCATGTTTGTCTGTGGTCGAACTCAGTGATGGGTTTTCTTCATAAATGATTTATAAAGATTCAAAATGGTGAATTTCGATTTGGATTTTAAGGTTTTAAACAAGTGGGGTTTAATGTTTGGGAAACTAAAAATAAACCGAACTAAAAATAATAAGAAAAGAAACCTTGAAGCATCGCAAGGTCGGGGGTTGAGGTCCTAAGGCGATCGAGAGGGCCTGTTCACTTCCTCGCTGGGGAGGATGACCTATAGTCATTTCCCTCAAACCGGATCTTCATTTATCTTTAAAAAACTAAACCTCAAAAATTCTTCCTTTGAAAATAGCATTTGCTTATCATTCATGGTCACAAGAAGGAACGAATTCCTCTTGATTTACCCCACAGTTGACTCATAAGAGACAACTAAACCGAATATCGTTGATCTAGCAATAAACATCCACGAACCTGCAAAAGATTGCCAAATACCGGCCAATCAGTAAGTAATATACAAGGGATTTAAACCTACAGGAGAGATAGAAATATTAAATAACAACAAATGCATGCGTTAAAAAACATGAGAACCGGGTCATTTTACCTCAAAACCCTGAAGGCCCCGTAGCCCTCCTCTTCAAGGATTGAGGGTTTAGCCAATCATCCCTTGAGTCATTATCCTTATGGGTGCCGGTAACCAAGAAATAAAAGGAAAACAAAGAAAATGAAAGAAGAGGAAAGCAACAAGAAAGCTTACCGTGCTCTGTATTTCCCACCAAGCCAAAAGTTCCAAAAGTTTTTTTTTTCTCTACAAGGTTTGAGCTTATATAGAGCTCCAAGAAGAGGAAAATACAAAATGCCCTCAGTTCACACTTATACATCAAGGGCAAAATGGGGAAGAAATCAAAAGGGATACATGAAAGTCAAAATGTGTTAAAGGCAAAGATGACCATGCCATAGAAGGAATTTTCAGACTATTGTGCGAATTTTCGCAGACCGTGGTGCGAAATCTTCCGCTTCTTCTTCCTCGCTTTTGCTCATTCTTCTTCGCTTTCTCGCTCTTTCTTCTCCACTTTAGACCGCAATGTTGAGTTCGACTCGACCGGCTTGAATCGATTCAACAAATTTGGCATTAATAGCTTGCAAAAACTATAAAATTAGCCACAAAATACGATTAGTAGAATAACCGGGACCTTAATATGTAAATCGAGTTAATTACGCTGATTAGTACACAAAAAGTGCTCATAACCTTAAATAAACAGGGTTCAAAATAGCACTTTTTGAGTACTAATCACCTGTCACAATATAAAGACTGTATTGTGACATAATCCCCCAACGGCCAGCCCCTCGCCTCTTTCACGATACAAAACTGCGTATCACGACACAATCCACTACCAGCCGCGCCAAGATGCCGCCGGCCGTGTCGTGGCCTCCTCGCCGTGTCATGGCCCCAGCATCGCGGGCCCAAATGGCCGTATCGCAGCCGACCATGCGCGCCCGCACGCCCGCGCTCTACGTGCCCAAGCCCGTCTCCCGTGCCATGCCTATCAGCCTCGTGTCACAATACAACTTGTCAGATTGTGACTCAAACTTAGAAATGGCAAGAGCCCATTCCACTCTCCATCGCACCTTTGTTTTTTTTTTTCATTAGTTCCAGCCATCGAAACTACCAAAATATATATATTATATTTTTTTTTCATTTTCCAGTATAACCAAATAAATTTATTAAAATTTATTTTATTTATTTTTCTTCCAGTTTTATACACTGTAAAACCTTAGAAAAATTTATTCTCATCAATTTTGTTTTTTCATCTCCAGTAGCCTCCTTGCTACTCCATAAATGTAGTAGCCTAAACCACTGCACTTCATACAACTCAAAAAAAATTTATGAGTTAAATTTTTACCCTTTTCTTATGCAAAACCGGAAAATTTCCACTTCGCAGTTTCACAACACAACTGCTTATGTTCAAACTGGAACTACATATAGAGAATATATATATATATATATATATATATATATATATATATATATATATATATATTTCGTTTCAATTCGACTCATTTTGACAAAAATTTTCTAACATCTAAGGTTATATTTTTCACCCTAGTGTTCAACGTTTTCTCCTATGCTACTCACCAAGCATACAAATCACACTATTCATGCAACACATGATCACACATCACTCATGTTATACACACCAATCACATATACAACACACAATCTAACCACACATCACATTTCATTCACCAAAATGCATAAGGATGCATGATCTAACCCATTTCCCATCAAGTCCTAGGTAAACCGTATACCTAACTTATTGATATTAAGCTATACTCTAGTATCCAACATCGAGCTATACTAAGCTGTGATGTTCCTACACCTCATGACCATGGCCTAAGCCCAAGTCCCCAAGCCCCAGTATTCATATACTCTAAGCTTCTTTGATACCAAGCCGTGGAAGTCAGATCAGGACTAAAACTTAGACACACCCACCGAGCTCCAAGGCAATCGCTTACCCACGCCTCGATACCAAGATGTGATGCCCCAAAATCGGGTGTCCGGCTGACAACCCGTCAACCTCGAGGAATATTTCGTGGACGCCTAAAAATCTCGACACCACTCATGAAGACCCGCAGTCTCCTTTGTACGGGGAGCTCTACCCAAGGTACAAAACTGTCCCAACAAGTTTACAATGACCACATAGGGTCCATATACAATTAAAATGAGTAAAAATAGCCACTTGGGTCCATGCATCAATACTCATCAATATATCCAAACTAACTATATTACATGGTTCAAGAGTTAGTAAATTACTCTTCATACAAACATATATTAAAATTCACAATTCTAATACATGTTATACAACAATATCAAAGCCACAAATCAGATTTCTTCTATCGCGGCCTCTAGTGAGTGTCGTCCTCGTGCACACTCCCTGTACCTGAAATGGTGATCCATCGATAAGGTGAGCAAAGCCCAGTAGTGATAATTTCCTACATGGGTTACTCCCCACCTAAGTGCACATGCATGGCAAACAATCACATTCAAGCAATTTCATGAACTCCACTGAATGTCTAATGGCACAACCATATCTCGAGTCCTCACGACTTCACATATGCCTAAGCCAATATGCGTGTAAAAATACAGTTTTTACAACAAAAGCTTTTTGTTCTTGAAAATTACTACCGAAGCTCTTAAAATACTGACTAATCTGAGGCGACCATGGAATAACTCTCCGAAACAGTCATGGTCCTCATCCGAAGTGATATGTTGGACGTCCCTCAAAGGCAATTCTTCGAAAATCTTCTGTCGAAATTCCTTTCACAAACATTTTCATTTTTGTTTCATTTCATGTCATGCACTCACTCCTAATATTCTAGGGTGCCCCAATGCATATGGAATGCATGATGTCAATTCCAAATAATTTATGCTAATACAATTCACATGCATATATTAACATAATTTAAATCACACAAATCAAGTTATGCAAATTCATAATCAATTACACCAAAATTAGCTCATATGGACTAATTAACAAACACGAGCAATTCATTTTGAATCACTCAACCAAACACATTTTCACACCAAAATTTTCGTGTCACTATTCACATGAACAGTGAAACCCTTGAAGCATCGTCACTTAATAATAAAGAGAATTTTCCACTTAGTTTCCAAAGCTTGAGATCGAAGCCATGTTCTAAAAAACAAGCCTCAAAACATTCCTAACTATTACTTCATGGCTCTTAGCCAAAGATTAACGCAAGTAGAGGAAAAAAATCCCTACCCTCTTGTGGTTGTCGGAACTCCACCAAATCAGGCCCACATCGTAGCCCTCGCCACGCAGAATGCCATTGCCTCCATCGAGAACCGAATACTCATCCGAATAGTCAAATCTAGAGAGAAGTCACACTTTCTCTCTCTAGGATTCACAATCGCACCCACCAGATTCCTCGCTGCCTTTCAACGGGGAAGATGAACACTGTTCATCTTTCGTCTTATTATCATTAACATTTCTATTAATTCCCATCATGTCTCATTTTCTTGATTTTTGACACTTGGCACAATCTAGGTCATCCATTTCCATCATCTCTCTAATCTTGCAATATGTTTCACAAGAGTACATGTAGTAGGTGACTTTTGTCACATCACATGTCTCTCAAACATCGCGACGACCGACAATCTTGCAGTTCCGCAAAACTTGAAATTCTCGATTGTCTCTCGAATTCGATGAAATTCGACGTGAGAAGCAGATTTGGCAGAGACGATTCTAACGGAAACTGCTTTCATCATTTGAGATTTAGAAAATTCCTGGGTTTTTATCGAATTACCGTTTACTCCTATTTTCGTAATTGAATTTTCCCTTGCCCATGAGTGTATGACATGGAAAAACATGGTTATCAAATGAATTTGATGGGAATATTTTTCGAAGAATTGCCTTGGAGATTTGTCCAACAAGCCATCTTTGAGGAGGACTCCATGATCAGTTTTAAAGAGTGATCCAAAGAATTTCAAATTCCTGAGGTCACTCCAATATAATTTTATCTAGGTTTGGTACTATGTTTCGTGAACAAAAACTTGTTTTAAAAATAAAGTGTTTTCTCATTAATTTGGCTTAGGCGTGAGGCTCAGAAGTGGAAAAGGCAGAGTCACACTCCCTCTGCTTCACATTTGAGAGAAGATAAATATGTTTGAATGTTTTTTGGTCGTTATCGTATGAATATCTAAAGCGGAGCAACCATGTGCACTGACGCGACAGGGTATCGTCAATTCGTCGAGTGAAAATTAGTTCAAGTACAGGCAGACGGCGCTCCTTAGAGGCCGAGATTATGAAGCGGGCCGGACTGTGGCCTTGATTCATGTTTTGTATGAATATTAGAATGAACTAGTTTTAATATATGTTCTGTATTAAGAGTGATGTAATAACTCTTGAAACTATTGTAATATAGTTGGTTATATTTTGGTGAGTGTGGGTGTATGGGCTCGACAAGTGGACTATTTTTACTTAATGCATGGGTCTCATAATACATTACTGTGTTTCCTCGCAGTTGACGCGGGTCAATGGACTTCGAAATCAAGGCCACACCTTAACTGGCCGAGCCAAGATTTAAAGTTCATCTTACTCGACGGTGGCTACACGGGTACCGGCTAATGACGCACTCTCGTCAAGATTTTATGTTTGGAGAAGAAAAGTTAGATAGAGAAGCTCCACTTTCTCTCTAAGATCTACGGAACTCAAATGGTCGTCTCACATCGGGCCAAGACTTAAAGTTGGAGTACTCGTCGAGGGCAACGCGTGGACACCAAAATTAAGAATTTTTCAAGATTCAGCAAAAAGTTCTAGCAATGGCTCTGAGCTGGTCTTTATAAGGTTCTTCACTCTTCGTCCAAGAGGTAGGGAACCTTCCTACTCGAGATTATTTTCCATATAGGAGTAGTTTTGGTCTTTGCTGATCCTTGGGGAAATGCTCTGTATTTATGCTTAGAGAACCGTAAAAATACATTTTGCCACTGCCTCACACAAGGCCTCCAACTTTAATACCACAACACTTCAATCCCGAACTCCGATTCGTGTGTTCTTGACCCTATGGAGCCTTGAGTCTAGAATCCATCCATATATAACTTAATACAATTTGAACTTACAGGTTCTAAAAAACAACGAAACAAGAGTCTCTCGCCGCCTTGCATAAGTCATCAAGCCTACAAGGCTCCTCCAACTGGGATCTTACCATAACTTTCTCGTCCAAATCTCATTCATGTGTTCTGAACCCTATGGAAAGCTCCTTTGAGTCTAAAACCATTAATATATAACTTAATGTGTCTGAACTCCATATTATGTCCTAAAATGAAAGGAAAAATGCAGGGGCCACAATTGGTTCATGCCAGAAGTCACTCTGCTCATATGAGGCCTCTAACTTTGGATGGCCATACTTTCTCGTCCGAACACCAATTCGTGTGTTCTCGGACTCTACAGAAAGTCCCTTGAGTCTAGAATCTGGTCGTATGCCTGTGAATGACATTTGCCCACACTTCAAAATTTTAACAGAAAGGCACCAAGTGCAAATTGCTTGGTTGTGATGACGCGTGTGGTTTAATACTTTGAAATTTGTGTATGCTGGTTGATGATTATATGCATGTTGATATAATTATCCATGAGGCTTGGGGAAATGCATGAGTTTGTATATGATTGAGGCCATTGCATGGCTTGTTTTACGCTACTTGTGGACTTGATATGTCACAATTAGGTCCAAAGGTTAAATTATGTCGTTACTCGAGTGGTATTGACTTATGATGTAAATGTATGCATGTATTGATATGTTGGCATGAATTGTGTGAATTACTTGGAATTTATGTGTTCATTGATATAACTTTCCAATTGATGCATGGGTTGAAATGCATGAGTAGGCATGTACATATAGCACTCATATATAATGTAAAGATCATATGGATAAGTAATGCAGCATATTGCATTGTACGACAAGTAAGTACACCACATGAAACGTATGCATGGGAAAATCAGCATTGTGTTTAGTGTTGATGTTGGTTTCGGTCTGTGGACAAAGTCCTAAAAGGTCGCATGAATGATTGGAGGTTGCCTAACATGACTTTTGAATAAGGCGGTTTTATCGGAGTATTTCCAATAAATTATATATTGGAGGGTTGTCCACGCAATAAATTATCGGAGTATGTCCACTATTATATATATCGGAGGGTTGTCCACAAAGTAAATTGTCGGAGTATGTCCACTAATTAATATCGGAGGGTTGTCCACAAATAAAACAACATTCTCGGTTTGAATATTGTTTTCATACATGGTATATTGCATGTTGAGAGAAGTTGGTGAGGACTCGTACAAGGATCATGAGGAGAGCATCTCATTCATGTCATGTAGATTCCATTCTAGGATTGACATAATCGTGATTAGAATGTGTCGGCATGACCATCAGATGCTGCACTTTAAAAAGCGTGAAAGAAATTTTATGCGTGATTTCTCACTCCTATCGTATCGCTTCACCTTAGTCGTGGGACCTTCGCATAGCGATGTGCAAGGAGATGACGCCACTTAGGCCGAGCATGAAGAAAGCCGACACGCTTGATTTATATTTTGTAAAACATATTAGAATTTTAATTTTGATATGTTTTGTATAAGAGTGGTAAAATTAAAACCTAAGGGACTATGGTCCTATAGTCATGTGATTATATGTTTGAGTATGGATAAATGGGCACTACATGGTCATTTTTACTTGTATGTGGACCCGCCGTGGGTCATGTATAATATCAGACAGGTTGTCGACTGCACGTCAGATTTTTGATACCCCCGTACAAAGCTGAGACTCTTCCCGATTTTCGTAAACTCGGGTCCCGGGAAAAGGAACTCATCTGCCACACTACCGGGTTACCCGACATCCATGAATCTTCCACGGGTTGATGGGTTGTCAATGGACTCCCGGATTTGGGGCGTCACATTTAGTGCTTTGTGCATTCTTTGTGTTTTTCAGAAAAAAAAACAAAACAAAAAAACAAAACAAAACTGGTGCTCCTTATTAATGTAATGCTCCTGTTGTATCTCTTGAAATAAAAAATTAAAAAGCATATAATTGAATGAAAAAGAGAAGTAGAGAACTGGAAAAAGGCTGTCCTATTTTTCCTTGCCCAAAAAATGCTCTGTATTTCCTCTGTTTCTCTCCTTGTCTTTCTCTCTTGATTTTCTGCTCAGACGGTAAAGGAGAACCTCCATTTAGTACAACAGTTTAAGCAAAGTGTGCTGCCATCTATAATCATCTCTGCTGCCATCTATAATCATCTCTGCTGCAACAATAGGCATCAGAGCTCAATTGAAGGAGGATTTGAAAAGGAGAATCAGCCCCAAAATTAGGAGATATTATATTCACAAATTTAGGGATATTTAATGTCTTTTAACCAAATATTTATTTATTTTATTATATTCACAACATCCACATGTAGCTTTATATTATTATTTTTCTTTTCTTTGCACTATATTTTGTCCTAGTTTATTATATTATTATTTATAACTCAAATTACTTTAAGTTTACGTCTTGTTTAAGCTCAATAAAAATATTTTCAAAAGTGAATTCTAAATATTTTTATCATTTTAAAAAATTTTTAAAGTACTTTTATGAATTTTATATCAATTCCATTTTATCGATATTTATGTAAAATATTTGTAATTCGATATATATCCTCGATATATCCAAAAATTCAAGACCGGAGCATATTCATTTAAAATCGAGTATTCTTTTATCATTGCGATAATAAATAAAGGCTGGGAGCAGGTCGCACCTAGATAAGACTATACATAAAACACAATTTTTTTTCTATCAAATTGTACTGGACCATGTATTCTACATTATTTATACATTATTTGCAATTATTCTCAAATGAATGGGGGTAAAACACAAGTTTCCTTGATATAATACTTATTTTTAAATCTCTCTATATGACCTCTCAGTCTTTTTTTTATTTTATATTTTTTTATAGGCAAATAGAGCAATATCCTTAAGAAGAGTCCTAAATCCCAAAAGTATACAGGAAGTACATATACAAAGACAGTCATAGGCAAAAAAAAAAAAAAAAAAAAAGGAGAGGGCAAACAAAAAACAAACAGAGCAAGCTCCCAGGCATAGAAGTAAGAATACACAAGAGGCCTATCTAGTCTATAGTCTCTCTACCTTATTATTTCAAATCTCTTTAGTGAAATTTTAAATGTTATCATGATAAAGAGAAATCTTGTTCAAGACACTAGGTTCTAATGTCTTGCATGAGCCGCTGAAGCAAGGTCGGATTGCCGGTAACCATCGCATCCACACGCTCCACCAGCATTCTCTGCATCGAGGTTTCATCGTCGACAGTCCAGGCATACACCTTATTCCTACTGTTAAAAACCATGAAAAAAAAATTTTAATAGAGCCAATGAGAGAAGCTGACAGATGCTTAGAGAAATGTGGATACGAAGAGAGTAATAAAGGGAGTTCATACCCATGCAGAATTCTCACAAGCTTTTCATCAATCAATGGGCAGTAGATGCCAACTATTTCGGCACCTTTCATTCTCAGTAAATTGGTTCTAGCCCCAACGTAGAAGGATCATTCATCACAATATAGCCTACCTGCATGAAAGAGTAATGCAAAGGCTTCAGTTGGAACCCAGAAAATGATTTTCTCATGTTTGGTTTCAGCCAATGGGATCAGCCAAAACTTGCAGGAATGTAGTTGAGCAATGTTATATGCCTCTAGTACAAGTGCATAATTGTTCTTCTATGCTAAATAACTTTGCAAAGATAGCATGATCAAACAAACTAGATGTATTTGGTTCTGGACAATTTGAAGAAAAGAAAAGAGAAAATGAGAATTTTTTTTTTTTTTTGATAACCAGAACAAATTTCAGACGCACTAATTAATCCTGTGCCTTAAAGTTAACGTAGACCTGGATAAACTTCCAGCTACCTCGAGGGACTCAAACTAAAAAATTGGGAGGAAATTTCCTTAGCATTTTCTCTTCTCTTCTCGTATTTTTCTCTCCTCGCAATTTTCCATGGTAACCATGACAAAAGATACAGGGAGAAGCAGCTAATAAACACATGCTTGATGTATTTCCATGTTAACCAAACTATGCACACAATCTAAACACAAAAATAAATAAAAGATTAAAAGTTATAGAAGGCACATATCTTCAACCCTGTTAGCTGGGACTGGGCAGCTCGGACCCACAACAGCCCAAACAAAGTGCAAGAAACTGATCTGGGCTTCAAAATCCAACATGTCAACATGTATTGTTAAATTCACTGAAAACACATTTAGCTTTCATTGGAAAGAGTAAGATCTTCATTTTCCTTTTAGGTTTTTTTTTTTTTTTTTTTTTTTTTGTGTTTTATGTACTAAAAATGAGCAAATCCCAGATATTAGGTCAACATGTAAAGAAATAACCACTGCCAATGACTCCTAGGAATATATGCTAAACAGTACAAGGCAAGTTGCAAGATGAGATTAACATATATTCTATCCCAAAGTGCCTCTGGATCACAAATTCTTCATATAAAGTGCAAGATAAACCAATCAAGTAAACTAGTTTGGGGAATGGAGGAGGAGGGAGGAAGACATGGGCACTATAATTTTCAGCAAATATGGTCCATAAAAAAGAGATGAGAATACAAAAAAAAAAATCTAATTAGTTTGATCTTTGATGCTGAGAACATAAATACAGATATAGAACCATAATTTTGGATCTTTTCTGAATGTGAAAGCTTCTTTGCCATTATCTGCATTTCAATTATTCAAAAGCTTAAGCTTTTTATTGGGTTGTAGCAGGCATCAAATCTCATATTTGCAGATCTTGAAACAAAGCGGTGGTATCTCCATAGATTCGACAATTACCCCACAAATCGGTTCGCCATTATTCCATTTATTTACTAATGCTTAATGCTATGTTGCAGTTGTTTTATTTAACATGTTTGTATACTGTGGTATCACTTATATTATTAGGTGGTTGAGTGAAAGAAACTTTGTCTATTGAATCTGGAAACTCAACTGCTAAAATGGGATCTGGTGAGGGTTTTAGGGGGAAAATGGTTTTCGGTCTTTGCTTTCTTCTAAAACTTCACTTTAAAAGGTACAGCAACCTCTTAATCTAACCTCTGTTTCTCCATATATTACCTAAGCTCAAATGAACCTATTTACTAAACAAGAAACCCTTTTTTCCAGAGCTAACAGCAAGTCTCTTATTTTGATTTCATTAGGTAAAGGAGAGCCTATCATGCCTGTCACCTTTAAAAGTTATAAGATGCTTGAACAGAAATAATATTAATTTTCTTAGACTTATAACTAACTGGAATTATCTTAAGGTTAATTAAGCCTTCAGATTTTGTTAATTGTCACCCTTCATTGTAACAATGAAAAATTACATGATAGGAATGATGAATAAAACACAGTTTCGATCTCTTAGCTCTTTATACTGAGTTGTTGTTCAATAAAGGGAGCATATTTTCAACCAAGACTAAAGATACAGCAGAGGATATCAATACTAACACAGCCTACAAGTAAGTATATCTTCAAGCTCGGAAATGGCTACACTAAAAGAAAACTCAGAATTCTGCCATCAAGAATGAGCAATCATTTCTCAACCGATCTAACATTTTCCTTTTTAAGGATAAAGAACATGGAGAGGTAAAATGCTATTGATAAACTGTCACTTTTAGCCCTTTCAACACAATTGCTACATTTTGTTCCCTTAACCTGAAAAGGTTCATAAAAGGCCTTACGTCTACATATCTTGGAAAGACATGTAATCTGAAATATAACAGACGTATCAATTTGCAAAAGGTAAAATCATGGAAGATTTTCCAAAAAGCAAAAAATCGTGATACATAGTTCAAATCCATAAGAAACAATTTGTCCTCAACAAATCCTATGAGTTTCCCGCCTTAGTTAATAAAGAATCAACTATTAGACTATCAAAAAATTATATTTGATTCCTCCCTGTTAATATATTGTGCAACAAAATATGTTAAAATGCACTATATTGTGCATGTGTATGCACATTTTTTTAGTTAAAAATATAAAAGAAAAAAAGAAAGTAAAAGAAAACAAAGAATAGAAACTCACTCCAGAAAGAATATCCTTTGAGAGTCCTTTTTCACAAGAAGGAGGCCCAACCTTTGCATCCAGAATGACCTGCTGAACTGAACCTGATATCAACTAAGAACAGCAATTTGAACCATGATCAAACAAACCAATCGATGAAGCCATAGAAGAAAAAGCAAGAATAACGATAGAGGGAGTGAATAGGCATTTGACCTGCTGTTATTAGGCATTGCTGCAAAAGAAGATTGAATGAAAAAGAGATTGACAGTGTAACAAAGGAAGTACATTAGTATGATTATGGAATGCAGTTGGCAAAAAAGAGATCCAGAAAATACCATCAGAGCATCTTCAATTGTGGGAATCTTTACAGCACTATACTCCTGGGGAATTTGATAAATGGTATCAAACTCTTTTATCTGACAACCACAAACTAAAATATATTCTCAATCATATATCTGTCTGAAAAATAAGATATCCGTCGAGGATAACGTGATCAAATTGAAACATATTATTAAAGTTTTCTTAACATGTTAAACTCAAATTTCCAAAAGAATGCATGCCTCATATGCTTCTGGACCTGAACTTTTCTTTCTTTTTCCCTCTCTTTTCTTTTCTTCCAAACCAGAATATACAATGAACTACCAAAGGTCCTCATTAGAGGTTACGTGACAACAAACACTAAATTTTGCTGCTAAAAGCCTAATAGTATTAGAATTCAAAGATCCCTTTTATGACCTAGGATCAGTTATATGAAGAAGTTAAACCATCTAGCTTTTGGATAACTGTGACATATTTTTTAAGAAACCATCTGATGGGAAACCACTATAGTTTTCTTTTAGCATAAACTCACATCACTAACATGGTTCAAAGTCGCAGTTGCAGTCTCAGTCAATGCCTAAGATGGTATAGGGTATCAGACTTAGTGCCAAAGGGGCCGATACATTTGAACCATGATCAATGATTCAATTAACCTTAGTTTTAGCATCAGAAAATTTTAAAAATGACAACCTAGAATTGATACTACAAAGTCAATGATTCAGTAACTGGGAAGCCAAACCAGCAGATATTACATGTGAAAATCAAGTACCCAACTTTGGCAGTTGTAAGCAACAGATGACCACTGCAACTCCCTGCTTGTGACATGTGAGAATCAAGTTCCAAGCAGCATCAAGGATGATTCTAAGACACCCTTGCTACTGATGCTTTTGAAAATGAATTAAAAGTCTGAAGTGTTAGAACATGGTGGGATTTCTATATTAAAAGATAGTTTCTTCTCATTGTGTTTACAACTGTCTTGTTGCTGCCTATTCTCAAGGAGGAAGGGACTAGTATTTATAGATCTAGAAGAAGAGTCTAGAAGCTTTGAAAAATGAGAGACAAACAGAGTCACGCCAGGATTGCACGACTTCATGCCACAATTTATTTGATGCTGTTACATGGGGTATATAGGGTAACTCATGGAAGTGCACAGCAACAGAAGCTGGACCTGGAAGCTTCTCTGACCTGGAAGCTTCACAGGACATATCATGCAACAAATGATACTTCCAGAAGGCCTTATTTCAATAATTAACTTCCTTATGATGTTAATGTATTGCTCCAGGTTTGTTTTACTAATGTAAACTATGATTTGTATTGCAGTCTTCAAGGTTTCAAAAGTGGAGAGAAAAGTGTTGTGTTATGATTGTGTTGTATCTCTTGCAATAAAAATTAAAAACATGTATAATTGAAATGAAAAAGTGCATTAGGAAATGAGAATACAAGCCTGAGAGAAAATGGAAAATTCTTGTATGCGTTAAACTGAAACAGAGTACATATATGTACAGACAGACAAAAGCAGTCGGTCTAACAACCCTGATGTACAGCTGGAAATAACTAAAATATCAGTTTAACTTAAATGACTAACTTTTGAAACTGACTGTACATGTTGAATCCAAACAAGTTCATCAGCAGTAGAAGCAAGGCTGAGACTAAGAAATTATAGGATCGCTTCTTGAAACGCCATGATATTAAAAAGAGAACTCTCAAGGAAAACACAATATCTTGTAACAGATTTGGTGAGTATCCAAGCATGAACTCAAATCTGAGTCGAAAAGGTCTAGAATTGCACATGAATGTGTGGCAGAGAAAAAAATTCCTTGTCCAGATATGACTTAAGATATCTCAATAAATTAATATAGCTTTCCAAGTGAGGCAACAGGGACATGCCACAAACTCATTGAGTTTATGGACGCAGGAACATGATGTCTGGCCTAAAAGAGTCAAATACAATAATTCAATGAGATGTCTATATGCAGCAAGATTCTGGTGGAAGTAGATCACCTTCATCAGAACGAAGATTAAGCTTAGGAAGCATTGGAACTGCAGCTGGTTGGCCAAGTAAAAAACCAGTATCCTCAAGTAATTGGAGTGTATAATGGCATTGAGATAAGACTATGCCATCAGAATTGCGAGCACCCTAAAACCAAGGAAATAAATGTAAAGTTCCCAAATCCTTGAGTTTAAGTGAAAAGCAAGTAGGTGTTTGTTTGATCAATAACAGTGATTAGGGGTCCAGTGATGACAACAAGTCATCAACATGACAAGGAGGGGGAGCAAAAAGAGAACCATAAACCTTTAGTGAAAAGAGAGTAAATCTAGGCCTTAGATTGAGAGAAACCAAAGGGGTAAGAAAGGCTTGAGAAAATTTTGTATACCAATGGACGAGAGGGCTCATTTTTAATCCATATAGAACCTGTGCAAATGGTAAACCAACCTCTACTGCTAACAATGGACTCCCGTCACATAACCTAGGGGCAACTCCATGTACACCTCCTCAAACAAGTCACCATCGAGAAAAGCATCATTGGCATCTTGTGACGCCCAAACCCGGCCATCTCGCCACTACCCGCCAACTCATGGAATCTAATGCCGTTCACGTCACAAGACGATACAAAGCAGAAACGGCTCCAATGGAGCCCGCACGTCCATACAACCCAAATATATATATTTTATATGTGTAAAAGAGGTTTCATTTACAATTGTTTTTTATTACAATTTATACAAATCTTGGCCATTTGCTCCGCAGCCTACAAAACACGTAAAAATACAAGATAGCGCCATCTCGCCGCTTTCCTTCACCTCTACAACTCTGACAAGGTCCCATCCCCAAATGGGCCTTCAAGACCGAAAAAGGGTCTCACGACAAGAGTGTGCCCCAAGAGGTGGAACCCTCCTACTGGGTTACTCCCTCCACCTAAGTCAAGAATGAACGACACAATAAACATCCAACACATTTCGTGAATATATCACCGTGCCATATATTAACAAAATTAATTCCATTAATCATGTTATTCCATTTATGACAATAAATATATAAGGCCTCATGGGCTAGCACAATCCGACAAATTCATCTTAACCGCCCACAACCTCACAATAAATATGTTATTTCAATGCAGCACACAACACCACACAATTTAAGCAAATCACATAAACAGTTCAGACCACTAAAACACTTCAGGATTTCTTAATCCCCGCATTCAGAAAGCTTTAACTAAAACCACGCCATCCAGCCTCAACAAATCCTCATCCATTTACATAACCCCAACAGGCAAACAAAGAGAGAAAATTTCACCCTTTTCTAGCAGCTTATTCAAAACTCCCAACTGCATCCACGCAGCTCCTGCTTAGAATTAAATTTTGCCTCTCAGACTCAGTTAACCATTGTCCAATCGTCTCTAGATCTTGTAGAGAAGACAGACTTTCTCTCTCTAAAACTCACTCGTCTGAAATCCACATTCAAACCAAAACCCAAGAAGAATAAAATGGAGAAGATGATGTCTTCCTCAAAATTACAAGTTTGCCCTCACTTCTTCTTTCCGCTTTTCTTTTCCTTTTTCTCATTTTTCATCTCATTTCCTTTCATTTTCTCCCATTCTCTCCTCTTTTTCATGATTAACCAGACGTCAAAGGAGGAAATTTCTCCCTTCCTCGCTTCGCCAAATGCTGCCATCAAATTTCCATCTTTTCTTTAATTTTTAATTTCCTTCTTACGACATCACCACTCACGGCTCAATGTGCGAGCCACTGTGGATCCATTTCCCACACATACTAATTGTGAGCCATTCATTCCATGCCAAGTTGTCATCACTTTCAAGGTGGCATGTGGCATCCCCCTAACTCACAGTCATTATCCGAGCACCCCCACGCCTAAAACGCCAACCCGACCATCCTCGAAATCCAACCACCTGGATGCCAGAGCTTGGGGATTTCTCGCGCACGATTCCACCAAGTGAAGTCCGTTTCGTCATCCGAGATCTAGAAAAATTCCGAATTTTGACCGAAATTACCATTTTACCCTCCTTCAGGGAATCTGGATTTTCCGGGGTCTCACATTCTCCCCCCCTTAAAAGAATTTCATCTCGAAATTCCACACACATACGCATCCTACCACGTGCATATGCGACCCTACACAATCCCCGCTTGGTGTGTAAACGATGACTCCATGCCACAATCACCGACAATCCCTATGGACCAACCCAATCCATGTCCCGAATGACATTCATATACCGAGCCTTGCTTCTGCTCACCAACGCCCAATGCAATGTCCATAATGGTATCCAAATCTCGAGTCACTCTCACCCTCTCTATCACTCAACTCTAAGTCTACGTGGATAACCATATATGTATGTCCTCATCTTAAGTCTCTCCGAATTCTATCACTCAACCTAAGTCCGTGATAACCATATCCATGTTTTCATCCCTGGCAACAAACACTTTCTGCCTACACTTTGAGCTCCCTTTTCCATCCATACAAGTAAATTTGATCTCTCCATGGTTCTCTTTACACCCCTCAACTCGATATCTTCCTGCCCTTACACCCTCATTTAACTTTCGGATTTCTCCACTAGTCCCATACACCCACACGTAAATTTCCTTTGATAACACCACTGCCCTTACACCCACGTAAATTTGGGACATCTCCCGGCCCTTACACCCACACGTAAATCGGACATCTCCCTGCCCTTACACCCTCACAGAAATTAAGGATACCTCTCCGGGTCTCTTACACCCACACGTAAATTCTCGGATCACTCCCGGTCTCACACCACACGTAATTCCGATCACTCCTGCCCTTACACCCAATAATGTGAATCTCAAAGATACCCGGCCCCCGACACCCACACAAATTCGATCACTCCCCGGTCTCACCCACTGCAAATCGTGGATATCACCCGGCCCTTACACCCAGCACAGGATCTTCGATATTACTCACAGCCCTCTCACCCACTCAGATCTTTCATACCAAGGGAATTAATCTGCCCCTTCGCTTGGCCCAACACAATACTACTTTCTCTTCATTTCCCCGATTCGAACTATGAGTCTTCGTTGGACGTAGTCCCAAAGACCAACTCAACCCACACTCACCAAGAGTGGTGAATGACCATACCATACACCCACACCCGACTCGACGCGATGTCTCCGTGCACCCTCACTCGACTCGATGCGATTCCCCCTCGGGGTCCACCATGAGCAGAATCTTAGAGATCTCTAACTCACAATCCCGACCTATCCGGTCAACTCTCACCCTACCTCCTAGGGAAAAACATCCACATCTGGCTTCGCTAAAGGTCTCAACCTCTAAGCCCAAATCCGTCACACAAGACGCAACAATGAATCAATATGATGATCAAATTTAAATCGTTACCTAGTCAACAAGTGCGAGGAGTAGAAACGTGACTCGTATCCGACTAACTGAACTACGCCCGTACGCCATGATCTCGCCTCCTGGGGACAATCTCGCCTCGATGGCGCCCAAAGCCGCCGACAGCCAACATATAGTCCGTCCCGCCTAACTAGAAGTCCCGACCCGTGAGTCCTCAGACCGACCCTCGACTCCACACTTCCGGCTCCCTCCCAGCCCACCCAGGCTGGCGTGCCCCAGATAGCACCCCGAAACTCGAAATCGGTTCCTCCGACCACTGGGCGCTGAGGAATGAACTGTATACCGTGTTCTACGCCTAACTCGGGACTCGCGCCGTCCCAAAACTCCGGGATCCTCAAGCCCCTCGGGGGCAACCCTGCCTGCCATGCCCAGCCGTCTAAGAGGGGCCAACATATCACCCGGGCCCGCCCCGACCAACCAACTCGGCCCTCGTCCCCAAATTGCGGTAGCTGCCCCGCCCTCCCGAACTAGAAGAAGGCTCGATCCTCCCTCTTGTTGCACTGAACACCAGAGTCCCGAAAGTGCCCGAAAGACTGATCTCTCTATGGTCAAATAACCCAACTATGGAGTCCATGTCCCGAGGCGGTCCTACGATCCCGCCCGAATGGACAACTTCACCCCATTCTCGACCCCTAACCTTAACCATGTCTCGGTGGGCCACGTAATCATCAAAGAATCGGGCTAACTTTGTGAATCCACACGTAGTCCATCACAGCCATCGCCTCGCTTCGCCTCTAGGAACCTAGAGCCCCGCATGCCCTCAAACTTTGGAGCATTACCCATGAACAGCTCAAACTCCGCCTACGCCATAACTCCTAAAGCCCAAGTCCTAACCCATCTCCACCCATGCGCCCGGCCCGCCCCTAGCCGGGAAAGCAACTGAACCCGATCATGGTCGTATCGGAGGTGATCTCCATAGCCTCCAGTACATTCTCGATCTATATACACCAATGGTCCGCCACCATCGGATCTCCTCCCTATGAACGAGGACGATGTGCCTCTAAACCTCCGAGTTACAGACCTTCCCCGACCACCGCTACGCCGACCAGAAGTGTGAGCAAAACGCCACAATACCCACAAATCCCAAGAAAGGCATAGTCGACAAACACCGCGGCCGGTCAAATTGCCTGCGTGGTGTCTCGACCAAAGGCCCCGGATCGCCTCTTACGCCCTCGTCTTCATTAGCCATCTACACAAGTCAACAAGTGTGATTAAATTTCAATGCAATATCTCTAAGCCCAAACACAAATTCCCCGAGATTAATTATCTCATACACCTAAAAAAAAAAATTTCACACCATGTCAATGCATCACTTATAAAGTAAACACAATATTAATATTCCATATTAAATCAATATACACAAGAAAATTCTCTAAAAATTTTATACTTTTTTTTTTTTTTTTTACCTCGTGAATGCAGGTTCATGAACAAGATCCATGGAATAGTTATCCAAACAAAGGATCAGACAAGAAGACCGAACCAAAACTGGTTATACGTTGCGCACACCTGTATCCTGTGTCGCGCCGCACACCGCGCGCAGCTGCCTGTGTCGTGGCGCCGCCGGCAACAAGACAATCTTCTAGGTAAGGCGAGATACAAGACGAATTACAGCTCATGTCACGCGTTGTGTCAGCATGCGATAACGCCTGTAGCCGTGGCGCATGTCGCGACCCTCCCGCTTTGCCCAAACAAACCGCCCAAGTCGCGACACATCTAATTGAACAAGATGCTAATTTCGCTAGCCGCAAGTGGCAACAAGACTTTGACAAGAACCAACTTGGCAACCGAGAGAAAGTCTCCAACAATCAAGCCCTTCACAGTATACCCTAGCAAAACCAAATGGGCCTTATAGAGTTCAATAGAACCATCTGGATTAAATTTGACTTTATAAACCCATTTGCACCCTATAGTATGTTTGTCTTCAGGTAGATAACACACAGACCAAGTTTTATTAGATTCCATGGCCTCCAATTCAGCTTGCATTGCAGCACACCAGTGAGGAAATTTCACAGCCTGATGATAGAATTGAGGCTCAAAAGTAGTAGAGAGACTTAAGGCAAAATGTTGATAAGAGGGTGAGAAAGCGTGATAAGAAAGGCAAGTGGATAGCTGATATTTGAGATATGCATAGAGGTGGGGATGTATGGGAAAGGAGGCTAAATATAGTCTGAAGATAAGTAGGAGGCCGATGTGGTATGGAAGATCTACAAAGAGAGATAGTATGGGAAAAGGCTATGGTTTGTATTGTGGATTTTGAGTGAAGCTAAAAGTGTAGACAAAGCAAATGTTCTGAGTGTAAGAAGTTCCGTAATAAAAATTAAAAATCATGTATAATTGAATGCAAAAATAGAAGTAGACAACTGGAAAAAGGCTGTCCAGTTTTCTTGGCCCAAAAATGCTCTGTATTTCCCCTCTGTTATTTTTTCTTGCTTTTCTGATTGGTTCCAGATCTGTAGCGATAATCCCACGAAGTACAGTAGTTAAGAAAGTGCTGCATCCATAATCACACCTGCTACACAACTGTATCAGAGCTCGGTTGAAGGAGGATTTGTGAAGGAGAATTCATGGCCAGTACATGTGATGCTAGTGTAAGTGTCCAACAACCCGTTGTTTCAATGGGATATGATAGAACCAAATTTTGAATATGAGTTGAGTGAAAACCAACAAAGGAAGTTAGAAGAAAATAGAAAGTTGAATGCAAGTGCTCTCTCCATGTGGGAGATTCAAAGGTAAGAAATGAGAAGCTTCAATCTTATAGAAAAGAATTTGAGAATATGAAGAAGGAAAATGAAAGCATAAAAAGGAAACTTTACAAGATTCATGGAGCTTGTTAAATCAAATGAAGGTATATGAAGAAGAAATTTCAGATAAGAAGACTTCTGAGAAAGTTTTTATTAGTGTGCTTGAAAATTTTGATCCAATTGTGGCTGTTATAGAACAAACAATGGATATATCTCAAAATTGAGTGTCTGTGAGTTGGGTTCTCTAAAATCATTTGAGCAAAGGCTAAATAGAAACTCAGAAAAAAAACTATAGAAAATGCTTTTCAATCTAAACAATAAGAAAGTAGAAATCGTCATACTATAAATCATACCTTGACCTTGTCCATTTACAATTCAGGAGTAGGGATTTTTCTATTATGAGTCCTTGAATGGTGTTCAGGAGCAAATGTATAATATTGATGTGTGTAGAAAGACCCAAGGGCATAGGGATGATGAATTAAAATAAGACTTTTCTTGTTACTAATTTCTATATAAGAGAAACAAACAAGATGCCTTTTGTTTCAGAAACATGTGATTGATTACAAGAATTGATTAAATTATTTAATTCATGCTTATATATTATTTTAAATGAATTATAGATGCACAAGTGTTATGAGATTGAAATGAATAGATTGTATTCCATTTCTTTTTTACATATTTTTATTGTATTTATAATAATTTTATTGTAATTTGAACTTTAATATATGATTATAATATTACAAATTATTGATTATGGTTTATCGAAAACCAATATATGGTTGATCGAACAAATGGTTAACCGAAGATCGACAATTATATTAATGGTTAGGTTTTTGGCTCTGTAAAATAACAACCGAAAAACTCAGATATTTGCTTTTGTTTAGCCTATGACGCTTAGGTTGACCCAACCATGTCCAAATTCTTAGCCTAATAGCTTAGTAATTCCCAAGCTTTTGTATATTCTCAAAATTCCATAAGAAAATCACAAGCCGAAACAACGACTTTTATTGTTTTCCTCCAACCAAGTTTTTGGCCTCCAAACCAAAAATTATTGTAGCTCGATTTCTTTTACTTAACTTCATTATTTCTACCGTTTTCTTGTTAAAAAGTAGTTGATTAAAAGAACTATAATTCCACTGTTTTTTTTAACTGAATTAAATTCATTTTAATCTTATGAGTTTTATATATTATTTTGTGAATGAATTATAGATGCACAAGTGTCATGCGATTGCAAATGAATATATTGTATTCATTTTTTTCTTTACATATTTTTATTGTATTTATAATAATTATTGTAATTTGAATTTTACTATATGATTATGGAATTAAGTGTAAATTCTATGATATTTAAAAATATATATATATATATAGACAAACATATATATAATGATTAAAATAATGTATCGTTATTATGACAACGAGCACTGAAATATTATGAACAACTACTATTGGAAATTAAAATTGTCAAATACTATTATTCAGTCACTACCAGTATCGTGGATCTCTATATTAAAAGATAGTTTCTTCTCATTGTTTACAACTCGATTACAACCTACTCTCAAGGAGGCGGACTAGTATTTACAGATCTAGAAGCAAAGAGTCTAGAAGCTTGAAAACAGAAACAAACAGAGTCACAATAGATTGCATGAATCTGCCAAACATTTTTATTTGATGCTGTTACATAGGTAAGTATATGGTGTATTCAGGTGTAGCGTAAACAGCAGCAGAAGTTTTCGAATCTGAAGCTTCTGATTCTGGAAGCTTAACAGGATACAGCATGCAACAATGATACTCTCCAGAAGAACCACTTCAACAAATAATCCTCCTGTTTGATACATTAATGTGATGCTCCAGGCTTGCTTTTTACTAATGTAAACGTCCAGATTTGCATTGCAGTTCCTTGTTAAGCCAAAAGTGCAGAGAGGTGACAAAGTGTTGTGTTATGATCGTGCTTGTATCTCTTGTAATAAAAAGTTAAAGAAAAACATGTATAATTGAAAATGAAAAAGTATTATTCTGCAGCTGAAGAAAATTTTAAACTCCTATCCAAAATTTGTAATACGAAAATTTCAAAATTTATTCTAATCTTGGGCCATTTCAAAATACGCCAGACTCGAATTCTAAGAGGAAACAGTTAATGCTAAACTGTGACTGCAAAACCATTGAAACGGTTTTTAACAAACAATAAAACGCTGCTTAATATACGTTACTATTCATAATCCCGCTAAGCTGTTCACGGTGTTAAATCGCTGAAGACGAAAATGGTTAAAAAAAGAAAATACCACAATCCCATGTTTTCGATGATCTAAAATACGAAACAACACATATCAGCTTTTCGATTCATATATAAACGTCAGTACCAAATAATCTACTTTTCTTCTGCTAACTTTGTTTTATTCGATCTTAAACTAAACGCTATTTCCTCGTTTTCAAAAGCCAATGTATAAAATAAAATTTTCACCTACCAAACAAGTGCGCCTTTAAATAAAGGTTGAGAGAAATGAAATTCTCAAAGGCGCAAACCGAAAAGAGAGTATAGATATGTAAGTCGGTCTAACCACTGATGTACAGCTGGAAATAACTAAAATATCAGTTTAACTTCTAAATGACCAACTGTACATGTTGAATCCAAACAAGTTCACTAGCAGTAGAAGCAAGGGCACGATATTCAGCCTCAGCTGAGGACCGAGAAACAGTAGACTACTTCTTGGAACGCCGTGATATTAAAGAATCCCCAAGGAAAACACAATATCCTGTAATAGATTTGCAGATCCATACGGAACCCTGTAATTTGAGTCGAAAAAGGCCTTAACTTGAAGAGAATGTGTGGAAGAGAAAAAAATTCCTTGTCCAGGATGTGACTTAAGATATCTCAATAAATGATCAGCAGCCTTCAAGTGAGGCAAATGGCGACATGCCACAAACTGGCTGAGTTTATGGACGGTGAACATGATGTCTAGCCTGGAAAGAGTCAAATACAATAATCTGCCAATGAGACGTCTATATGCAGCAACATCTGGAAGTAGATCACCTCATCAGAACGAAGATTAAGCTTAGAAGCATTGAACCGTGGTGTGGCTGGCAAAGTAAAACCAGTATCCTCAAGTGACTGGCGTATAATGGTGTTGAGATAAGACTATGCCATCAGAACAGTGAGCACCCTAAACCAAGGAAATAACGTAAAGTTCTCAAATCCTTGAGTTTAAAGTGAAAAGCAAGTAGGTGTTTGAGCTGATCAATAACAGTGAGATTAGGTCCAGCCGAGCGACAATATCATCAACATAGACAAGGAGGGCAAACAAAGGAGGAACCAGAACCTTTAGTGAGTGTAACAGCACTGTCTTTAGATTGAGAGAAACCAAAGGTAAGTAAGGCTATGAGCAATTTTAATGATCACTGATGAGAGGCTTGCCTTAATCCATATATAGACTTGTGCAGTTTGCAAACCAACCTCTTTGTCACAACAATGGACTCCCCGTCGAAGATAACCTAGGGGCAACTCCATGTACACCTCCTCAAACAAGTCACCAGCGGAGAAAGTATTGTTGACATCTAATTGAACAAGATGCCACTTCTGCTTCGCTGTACTGCCAACAAGACTTTAACAGTAACCAACTTGGCAACTGGAGTGAGTTCCAAACAACTCGCCCTGCCGTATACTCCCTAGCAACCAAACTGGTCTTATAGCATTCAATAGAACCATCTGAATCACTTATGCAAACTACTGCAACTTGGTATAGTATGTTTGTCTTCAGGTTGATAACACATTGAACGCTATTATTAGATTCCGCGGCCTCCAATTCAGCTTTTGCATTGCAGCACACCAGTGAGGAAATTCCCCATAGCCTGATGATAGAATTGAGCTCAAAAGTAGCAGAGAGACTTAAAGCAAAGTGTTGATAAGGGTGAGAGAGTGTGGATACAGGTGCAAGGATAAAGATACATAAGTGTAGAGGTGGGGAATATGGGAAAGATACCAAATGATAGTCTTGAAGATAAGTAATGAGGCTTGATGGGTCTGGAAGATCTATGAAGAGGCAGTGATTGAGAAAAACAGCCGAGGGAACTGATACCGTGACATTTAACTGAGAAAAAAATAATAGATAAAAGGAAGAGCTGGGATGTCAGGTGAAGTATAGGGAAAACAGAGGGGAGAACAAAAACTGGGTGAAAAGGATCAAATAAGCTGATCCAAAGGAGTCACAGTGGAAAGGAAAACGGACTCATCTGGATATGAAACATTGTTTGGCTTGAATATCATATAGCTTAGTGGCCTTTAATCAGGAGGATATCCAAGGAAACACAGGCCTGGAGCTCTGGCTGAATTCTAGCCCCATGGAGCTGTGGCAAGAAGAAAGCGCCAGGCATCCAAAACCCTTAAGGCAATGAATAATCCACTGATTTATGATAGAGCAACTCAATGGTGTCTCATTGTGCAAGAGTGGAGCTGGTAGTCTCCACTGATTGTTTAGGTGGCCGTGAATGCAGCCAGTCCAGAAAGTGGTGGTATGGAACCTGGAGGAAAAAAGAACAGCCACATTGAGAAGATGTTGATGCTTATGTTCAACAACTGAATTTTTGTTTTGGCTATTCAACACAAGAAAATTGATGAGGGACACCTTTCTCATGGAAGAATCTGCAATAATCTTAGCATTATCAGACCTGAATTTCTTAATAGAAGACTGAAACTAAGTAGCAAACCATATTGAAGAATCTGGGAATAACAACTGTGGCATCAGATTTTTGTTTGAGTAAATAAACCCAGGTGAATCTAGTACAATCATCCACAAGGGTGAGAAAATAGTTGTGGCCAGTGTAGGAAACAACATGGTAAAGCCCCCAAATGTCATAATGAACAATATCAAAAGGGGAATGAGCCAAATGGTTATTAGAAGTAAAAGATAATCTCCTTTGTTTAGCCAATGGACAAACATAACAGGGAGGAAGCCCTTATGAGCTTTAGAAGCATCACAACGTAGAACATCTTTTCAACATCTGCAATTTCTTAGAAGACAAATGCCTAAGATGCTTGTGCCAAAGAGCAGGAGAAATTAATTGAACATGATTGACAACAGTAGTAGAATTGAAGGAAGGATGAGAATAATATATCAGAATGCAAAATGAGATCCCCTACACGTGATCACTCCTTGCTAATCACCACTGGCTGTGCAAATTTCTGAACATGAAGAATCAAAGTGAAGAAACTTTGACTCAGATTTGTGTATCTGAAGTGAGAGCACTCTACAGACAAAAGATTAAGCTGAATGAAGACAAAATAAGGCAAAAAGAAGTTCTGAGAACCCAGTCCATCCATAAGTTGTGAAGATCCCACAACAAATTGATTTTCGTATACGGTACAGATTAGGTAGTGTCACAGTGGAGTTGAGATTGATATAGTGACACAAAGGCATTTGCATTTGAGAGAAGTGCCTAGTGGCACCTTAAAACTCAATCCATCCAGCAGGGACAAGAAGAACTGGAGCCTCTGTCTGATAATGGGAGGAACTAGCACGCGGTATTTGACTAGACAATAAGATCATGAGTTGTTGATATATTGTCCTGAATTGAGGCCTCGTGAAAATCAACCGCACAGACTGTACATCTGTAGATTAGACAAACAGTCTTAAGATCAAAGAATGCCACTTTTGATTCAATGCTATTAACCAAAATTAGTAGTAGTATCGGCTGTAAAGTGTCGTATGATATCCAGATAAACCAGGAGTCGTAAATAATGACCAACTCAGTGGCCAAGAAGATGACACAAAAGGTATTTTCCAAACCACGCTTCTGACCTTTGTAATTGGCATTGGACCTTGGCCTCATTGGTAGCAGCAAAATTAGTGTTAGAAGTGCCAAAGTTTTCAGAGTTACTCTTAAATATTATTTTCTTGCTATAATGCTATTGACTACAGCGGTCTGAAGTTGAACACTCCTAGTTTCCGCTGGTGCCCTCTTCTTGAGAAACCAGAGAAAACTTATTAATGGTTGGCATGGGATCCAATAAAGCAACTGACCCTGAATTTGAGAGAAACTATCATGTAACCCCATGAGAAAAGATTGAGGTGCCTCCATCTGGTGATAAGCATGAAGTCCAGTAACTCCCTTACATGTACACTTGCTGCAATTGCAAACAGGTTTGTAGAGATTAAGTTCTTCCCAGATTGTTTTCAGTTTCGTAAAGTATACACTAACAGATTGTTGATCTTGACTCAAATTCATCAATTCTCGTAATTAGAAAATTCTAGGCATCATGTCTCTTGTAATAAAAATTAAAAAGCTTGTATAGGTAGATAAAAAGAAGTAGAGAACTGGAAAAGGCTGTCTTGTTTCGCGTACCCAAAAATGCTCTGTATCTCCTTTGTTTCTTTCCTTATTCTTCTTTGATTTTCTTGGGTCCAGATCTGTAGCGATAATCCACATGAAGTACAGCAGTTTAAGCAAAGGGTGCTGCATCCATAATCATCTCTGCTGCAACAAAAATCAGCCCCAACAAATCGGTATCAAAGCTCGAAGGAGGATAATGAGAGGAAAATCCATATGGCCAGTACAAGTGATGCTAGTGTAAGTGTCCAACGGCCCTTTGTTTCAATGGGATATGGTAGAAAATGGGTATGTAGAACCAAATTTTATGTAGATATGGGAGTGGTGAGAAACCAGCAAGGAAGTTAGAAGAAAATACTAAAAGTTGAATGCATTACTCTCCATGTGCATAGAGCTGTGGCTGATCCTAGTTTCCCAGAATATGTGGGAGATTCAAGGTAAAAGAAATGTGAAGCTTCAATCTTTTAGAAAGAATTTGAGAATATGAAGATGAAGGAAATGAAACTCTACAAGATTCACGAAGCTTGTTAAATCAAATAATGAAGGTGTATGGAGAAGAAATTTCAGATAAGAAGATTTTTGAAAGTTTTTTATTAGTGTGCTTGAAATTTTGACCAATTGTGGCTGTTATAGAACAAACAATGGATATCTCAAAATTGAGTTGATGGGTTCTCTAAAATCATTTGAGCAAAGGCTGAATAGAAACCTAAGAAAAATTAGAAAATGCATTTCTAATCTAGACAATAAGAATGTAGAAATCATCATGCACTGTAACTCATACCTTGACCTTGTCCATGTACAATTCAGGAGCAGGGATTTTCTATTATGAGTCCTTGATGAAATTCAGGGCAAATGTGCTATGTGGTGTGGAAAGACTCATAGCTTAGGGATGATGAATTAAAACAAGACTTATCTTGTTACTAATTTATGGCATAAGAGAAACAAGACAAGATGGGGTACTCTTTTTGTTTCTAAGTAAAAACAAATTTCTTTTAATAAAGAACTTTTAAAGTTTTATTTCCTCATTTCACCAATCCTGTTCAGCAAGCATAAACCATAGCCCCTAGACATATGATAATTCTGAAAATTTTCAACATTCTCAAATGTGAATTTTTTTTCTTTTTTTATAACCATGCTTGATTTATTGTCAATCATTTTTTATAAAGTAACTTGCTTTTTAAAGAATAAATTAATTGATTCATATTAGCAATACAATCAATAGAAATACCCAGAATCAAAAGTTCTAAAACCTTTAAAGGATGATGCACCATCAGATTAACATAAAATAATCAATTCAAAACCACCACACATTTTGATAATTCAAATTACCGTGTAACACCCCAAATTATACCCTACTAGTTTGTATTATGTGAGTATAATATAAGTAAAGTGCATTTTACCGAAAATTTAAGTACCAAGGTTAAATGGTAAAATTTGACATTAAAGACCCAAATGTCATAATTCAAGAAGATAATATGTTATTATAAGAATTGGATAAGTTGATGTGTAAATGGAATGAAATTGAAGGACTAAAATGAAAAAGGAGAAATGAAAGTCCAAATTGTGATAAGCCAAACATGGCCTTAAGCCAAAAATTAGGGTAAGACCAAACATGATCTTAGAGATGAGGGAGTTTCTCATTTGGTTAGAACATTTATGATTTGGGAAGGACATGAGTTTTGGTTCGAGTCTTTGAAGATAAGGTATAGGTATGTAGCATATGGAACCTATATATGTCACGGAATTTCTCATTTGATGTTAAGGAAATTAACCTAACTCCCTCTTTATGCATGTTTGGGTTAGGAAATCCGCTTAAGCTCTTGATACATGTTTAGTTGGTTCGTCAGTTTTATTGGTTGGTTTCGAGTTAGATTTGTTTTGGTTGAAAGATTTATGGTGAAAATGGCTAAAAGCGAGTGTTTTGGGGTTCTGCATAACCTGCGCTGAAGGCGTGGATTACCACCTTACATAGGTGGAGGTCCTTACACCTAGAGCGGACGAACCTTGAGAGGAAGTTTTTTATGCTGAGCCCATTCTGATTCGATTTTGTTCTTTCTTCGGTTAGTTCTAGAATCCGTTACTTTTTTGTTTGGACTTTCAATGGAAGATAATTAGGCATAAAATTGGATTAATTGAAAGGATCTAGTAAGTGAATGAAAGTCTATCACAGTATAAAAGTTATATGAAAAATGCTCTGAACCTCGCCACCTCGACAAGCCGTTTGTTTTCCCGCGATGTCGTTGAAATGAGCATTCGCCCCTTATTTTCTTATATGATTAAAACGGAAAATATAGGCTCGAAGCATATAATTGTATCTTATTGAAGGCAGGATAGTGAATGAATGGCGTAATACGTCGGTCACGACAACATACGCATTGTCTTTACCAGCACCTACATTGCACGTGAGCAAACACGTCTGCATTTAATCTGGCGGCAACCGCGGTAGTCTTCTGAAAGCGTTGCATTCACGCGTGGGCGAAACCGCGTCATACTTGTTTAGTGCGACGACAACTCCCTACGTTGTCTTCTGACGCGCTGATACGTAAATGGGCAAGTCTCTGGTCAATCTTGTTAAGTAGCCATTTTTACTATTGTCTTCACGTCCCATATAAATTCATTTATTCTTGGTTTTATATAAGCAATCATTTATATGATATAAGAATAAGACAATGACGACCAGAAAGCATCAAAATCAGATACGGTATGTAATGTACCTATGGGTACTTTTTGTACAAGATATCTGTTCTGAACTCATACGGGAGATATGAAAATTCCTTTATAAGAATGATGTTATATGAAAACATTTATAGAATTATATTTATACGTAAGCTACAACATATGCATTATGTTATATGTATCCTGTAATTGTGGATCGAGCCGCGTGGTCATATATGTTATTTGTTTCCCAGTGAGCTATAAACATGAGTGTTTCATCCTTATATATCTTGAAGAGAGGGACATCCGTGGCATTCCGCGTTTCTCAAAGTAATAAACGATAGAGAGTCCCACTTTGATGTAAACCTGTGTTCTGATTTTGCAATGTAAATGTAATGTTTAGAATAATACATTATATGTAGAAAAGTACAAACAAAATGAAACTCGGAATATATGTAAAGAGGAGCAATTTTAAAGCCTTGTAGTATGGTGTGGTATGTCTGAGTTATATTTTGATGTAATATGGTTTATTGGAATGGGCCGCCGATATTAGAAAAATCGAATTAAAGGAATCTCTCGATCTCTTCTCGTGTCACTCTCTTCTAATGGGCGTGAAACTTATTTTGCTTTTCGACATTTGGCGCCTCTTATATCTACTGTTCTGTTAATCTGTTTTTCTTCTTTATTCTTTGACTTTCTTTTACTCCTAGGTTGGCGATTATAATTGTGATGTTCAAAGAGAATCTTTGAATTTATTGCCAGCGCCGAAGCTTGACTCCGCCCAAACACTGCGGATGCGTTGCTTCAGCTGTTCCGTGTTGAGGCTATTTGGGTGTTGCCCGTTCATTAAAATGCCTTTCAGTATCAGTCGTCTCACGTTATAAAGAATTCTTGGTTTGATTATTTTCGATTCCAGTTCTGGATTCAGCAAAATTTTGTTCCCCAGATCTCAATCGATAGTAGTTCTATGCCCTGAACCATTTGTCATTTTTCTGTTCAGTTGTTTGTTAGTTTTGTCAGCTGAATTGTTCTGCACCTGTACCTGTGTTTAGCTTTCATATATTTTTGTTTATTGTAACTTCGAAACCATTAGCCATTTTCATTGAAAAACCTTATTTTGATTTTGATACGAAGAAATATTCAATTACATTACACACCTGTTTTTATTTTGAGAAACACGCTGAATCTAACTCTATTGTTTGTGGTTTTATCTGTTGAACTCTGTCTATTAACCTTCTCTGTTATTTTTAAATAATTAAATTTTTTGACGTCTAGACAATATGGATGTTGGGTTTGAGATCTTTCTGTCATCTTTCAGACCTCAAGTCTAACTGATCTTGACTTGATCTGCCAGATTGCTCATAACCTTAGATCCCATTGAGAAACCAAGTTCTTTTATTTCTTACATGGTGAAGAAGTGATAAGTGGAGGAGTTTTGTTTTTGATAGAGATAAGTAATTAAATAATAAAAGATTGAGGTACTAGGCCCTCCAATTGATTACTGTTGAAATCAAGAGTCCTAAAAAATGTTTGAGCAATGGTGCCATGAAATTGATTTCTTTGTAAATTCAAAATAGAGAGACCTTTGCTAAAATTTTCCAAACAATGAGAAAACATGCCACCAAAGTTGTTATAAGACCAATCAAGAATTTCCATGGAACACGCTTTGAAATGTTAAAATCAACCTTTTAAACTCTAAAATTAACCTTTTAAACTATCAAAAGCATGAAAACTGACCCCTTTAGTGTGTAAAAGTTCTATTGCGACTTAAGATTTTATTTTATTTTTTTATAATTTTCAATTTAATACACAACACAAAACAAGAATGACAACTACGAAATTTGTTTAGATATTCAGACCCATAATCCTAATCAGCAAATAGAAAAAGACATTTACTCAAAAGTCTAGCGTTTGGACATGGGCTTCATCTCTCTTCTCACATTCCCGTAGAATTTGGACAACGGTGGCTATTATTGGTCTTCTACTTTTATCTTCATCCACACAAGAAATACCTATCTCGATCAACTTTGCTGCCTGACACCTACTAAACTTTCCCTTTAATCTCCGGTCCACTGTATCCTCTATCCATTCGTCTTCTCCAGATTGAATTTTCCCCTTCACTAGCCTGACAAACCTCGTCAACTCAGTTTCCTGCTCTTCACCATCCTCACCCACCACCCAGTTCGAAAGCCGAATTCCCCTTACCATCTCTAGAACCACTACTCCATAGCTATAAACATCAACCTTTGCCGTGATCGGAAGATTCATAACCCACTCTGGAGCCATGTAACCTTTAGTCCCCCGAATCCGAGAGAATTCTCTTGAACCGGGACCTCCTCTCAGAGACAACTTTGCGAGCCCAAAATCTGCAATCTTTGGCTCAAACCCACTGGTTCAGAAGTATATTTTCAGGCTTGACGTCACAGTGGATAACCCATTCTAGACATTCATGGTGGAGGCATGCTTTCAACCCCTTGGCTGTCCCCAATGTAACGTTAAACCTCTCTTCCACCCCAAGAAACTGGTGCTGAAGAGATGCTTATCCAATGACAGATTTTCTACATGCTCATAGACTACAAGTCTGTGTCTACCCTCTGAACAGAATCCTCACATCTGACTAGGTTCATATGATAAATTTTCCTGATTGTGCGCTTATTTCAGCCCAAAACTCCTTCTTCCCTTGAATGACATACTTCCCACCCTCTCTTCACGGCACACCCTTTTCATCTTCCAAAATACCCTTATAAAACAGTCCCAAAACCTCTCCTCTTCCGAGCTCTTTTCTTTGAAATTGTTGGTTGCCTTCTTTTAGTTCGGTGTAGCTAAATCTCCTGAACTGGTTTCTGATATCGGCTCCAAATCCATCTTCAACTGATGACGGCACATTAGGAACCCTGAAGAGAAACCACCAACCTGTCACAATAAAATGAACTTCCAAAGTACCAAGAGCACTGTGCAAATGAGTAGAGATAAAACCATCTCATCCCTTTATTGACGGTGTCATACTGATCTACAAAAGAATAATTGCATACGGGATCAGATTCATTAAGGACAGCGGGTGCTGACGTTTCGACATCCATTGGCAATTTTAGATATATACTCCCTGGTAAGTGTGGGGAATTGTATTACTGTAAAGGAACTTTTGCACAACAGTTCCCTTTCCTGTTAGCCGGTAGGCGAATGCCTGGCATAAGAATCCTCCAAGCAGATTTTCCGGGCACCAGAAGCTGTTGAAACAGCTGTGCTGTAATTTCGAGATCAAATCCATAGTAATCAGTATGGGGAAGCTCCACAAATTTTACCTTTGGGAACAGGTTCTGTTGAACTTAGGGTTGCAATCCTGGTCCACAAGGTCACTGACTTCATAGCCCGGAGGACAGGAGCACTTGGGTTCTGGTGTATAAATACAGATCCCATTTCTACCACATAACCCAGTCACTTTACATTGTTCGCTAAGAGCTGTCCATGAGATCATCCATAATCCCGTGGAATGGTTTAAGCTATAGAGCCTGAGGTTTCCATCGTAGTCCATTGTCAGCCTCCTTTTGACTCCAAAACCCATATCAGAAGCTTGGAATGACATTCTGTCACTCGAAAGAAACCTCCCCATTTCGTCCAAAAACACAATTTACCATCAGCAAGTTTGTTCTTCCATTTCTGAAAACATCGAAGTCAGGATTAGGCCAATAGAATCTAGAAATTTCAGGCCCATTGTACATCATCCTCAAGACATTGTCATTGTCAAAAAGGAAGTTATAGTACCCAGAAGAGAAATCCTCTCTTCGGCGTATAGATATGAGTCTTGTGCTAGTGGTAAAGATTTGGCCTGGCAGAAGAGTATTAGTAGGAAAATCAAAGCTTTGCCACAGGATTTACCCCTGTGGGAATTCTTCAAAACAAGGTTTCCAGTCTCCAAAAGCTCTGCTCGATCAACATCGGTAGAGGTAGTATTAGTTCCCAAACGGTCGAGCCATCAAGCATCACTTAGCACCATGGTGCCATCTTTCTGCAGCAAAAACTCTGGAGCCCCGACCATTGACAGGTCTGTTTCTGATAGGCCGTCCAAATAATCGGTTCCTTTCCTTTGAATTTAGGAACCATATCGAAAACCAGTGAGCATTTTCCCCCTGCTTATAGAAACCACAAGTGAATGATTTGTCTGGGGAGGTGAGATGTAGGTCGAATTATCTTCGACAGAAACAGAGGAGCCTATTTGCAAAAAGTTCTGGGTTTTGGAAGCTGTAGATGATAAGAACAAGGAGATGAAAAGGATGAGAAAAATGAAAGGAAACTTTGGAGACCTTAGGTTTCCCATGACTTTCAAAGTTTGGTTTCTAGAGATGTACCTTTGGTTGGTCACAGAGACGCTGTTTTATATCCACTGGCTTCACGCAGGAGGTTATAAGACCATAAATAATGTTAACCTAAGCTGACAGATTATTATATACAAGTAGTTGGGATTATTATGTATGGCAATTGTATATTTTCCATATTTAGGTTTATATAGCTTAGCTTATATAAGGCCTCATCTCTCAGACGTGTAATATTTACTTTCCAATATATAAAGACTCAAGTCTTTCTTCATAGTATCAAACAGTTTTTGATTTTTTTCTCCGCTACTCACTGCCTGTGCACACGCCCACCGTATAACCCCATTTTTCGATGACCACCACTCGTTTTGACACGCCGATGCGAGGAATTTAAACACTCCCACGCGTTGTCACGCGCCGCCAGAAGTCCCCGATTTTTCCCACGCGACCGCCCGCTCCGTGAGTGCGTCTATCCACGCGCCGCGCGTGAATTTCAGCGCCTTTCAACCTCAGGCTTACGCCAACGCCAAGCCTCGACTACCGCTGATCGCCGAATTATCGACTCGCGATACTGGACCGCTGACCGGGCTGATCGTTGGATCGCCGACCGCTGACTCCGAATCGCTGATAGTTGACTATTGACCATCGGGATCGTGACCGCTGACCGTTGATCTAAAATTCGAATTACGCTTCGCATCTAACCGCCGCTCCACAGATCGCTACTCCTATTTTTCCTCCGCTGCGTTCATCTACCCATCTTCCAAAGGCGGATCACGTCGCACGACATAACAATAGCGTTCTTTCTTATCTACAATTTTTATAAGAATAAAGGCCATTCTATTGAAGCTTGTTACACTCACATTCTTCATAACACCGCCGCTGACTTTGTCTGAATCTATCAACTATAATCTCATTCCATGCCCTGGCCCTACCTCATCTCTCCGCGACAGATTTCCACAGATATGGTTAATCAGGTTCATCTTCCATCTTCCAATGCATCCAACACTGCTCTTTCTACAATATCAGGTACTTCTCCGACATGGCTTCTTGATTCTGTTTACTGCAATCATATGACTTCTTCTCCTATTGTTGTCTCTTCACACACTTCCACTTCTCTCCCTACTATATTTACTGCAAATGGTTCTCCTATGCATGTCTCTCATCTTGGTAATGTCTCTACACCAAATTTTTGTCTGCTTTTTAATGTTTATCGATTCCTATGTAATGACCGCACTAAATAATACAAGTTCAGAACATCGTCACCAATCTCACTAGCCAATTTCAGATTTACCAGCTGATCAACACTTAGTATGTGGACCAAAGTCGACTTTTTTCAAGGACGAATAATTTTGGGTCAGACTAAGACACCACTTCAGAGTCTCCGCCGATACGAGTTCATGACGGGCCAACATCAAAAATCCCGACACTTTACGAATAAAAAGCTTACGACCTCGTAGTTCAAATCCAGAAGGTTTTAAATGTTGTCCAAGCCGCCTTCGTTTTACCCGAAAGCCACCCTAAGCCCTATATATACATAGCTTTATGCGCTGGGAACCCTAGCCCCAAACACTCATTTGAGCTCCAAATTCCTAGAAAAACTCCCCAAACCCGTGAGCACCAAATCGGGCCGTTTACTAATTTTCGCCGCTGCTTCAGCCTCGGAGACATTCCGCCACCACCACTGTGCACGCGCCGGCCAGGGACGAGGAGGACCACCAGACGAAGTTGCCGGTAAAATTTTCCGGCCAGCCGCCGCCATCGGACGCACACAAGCCTGGGCTAAGGCGCGACACGCAAACTCGGGTCGCCGGATTTTTGCAAGCTTCCAACATCCTGCGCCTACCCATACCTCCTTTCCACACCTTAATCTCTCTGCTCATTCTCGCCTTTTGCGCATTCCTCAATTGCTTAGGTGTTACGATTTAAACAAAGTCAATGACTACTGGATCGAGTTTTCCTACCACCACAAAGAATCGTTGACCAAGGTAATGGTACCGATGAGTTCCCGCCTCTCGGGCTTTTCATTTATATGCGTTTGTAAATTTTGACGTCGTTTTCGCTAGTTTCATTTAGTTGTTTCTGTGAATTACCGGTGTTTTGGATCAAATAGAGTACCAATTGGTCAAGTCGGCAAAATCGTTTCGGACAAGGAAATCTGACGCTTTAGCGAATTATCGGACGGTTCAATTTCGAGAAAATTACCTCCTATTAAAAGCCCCACTTTAATTCCATCTTATGTGGCACATTGTGTAATTGGACCTGTCGGAGTCCAATTTGGATGGTTCATAGTTCTAAAAGTTATTCTAAGACCTTCGTGGCATCCCAATGTTGTCAGGGTTCAGCTTATCGAGCCCAAGCTGTGTTTTATTTATATTACACGACTCACGCCGGCCTGGGGGAGACGATCCTCAGGAGCAGGACTGAGCGCCTATATAACCGTGAGTGGTTTATATGTTTTTAAACGATTCAGTGCACTACTATGTCGATGTGATCTATTGTGATTAAACATTTTACATATATACCGCTGGACAAACGGTCAAGTTGCATACAACGCGACACGGTCCTATAAAACAAAGCTTATCATTTCACACACTTTGTCAACATTTTAACCTGCTAAACATGTAGCTGCATGAGTATGTGGCATTTGAATATTTTGCACGTGGATTGAGGTTGTAAACCAATTGAAAACTATTGTTTTGGGGTGACGGATCTTCGAGATTTTCAGGAATGACTCGCTGCATTGGAAAGTACATGAGCAAGTAACGCATTTTATTAGTCGCCACGTGATGGCCGATTAAATTCAAATATTATTTTCAACCCTATTTATTAGGCAGTTTTGAAAGGTTTTTGTATACTAATCATTCTAATTAATCCAATTTACATATTAAGCGTCTTACTATTTTAATGATCACATTTCGGCAAATTCAGCTGCTACCTAATTATGCCGAAATTGTCAGTCAACCCTAAGCACGGTTAATTCTAACAACCTTAAAAGATTTCAAATCAAAGATCGCATAGAAGTTAAGAGCAAATGTAAAGAAAAACACCACCAGAAAACATTCCTACGAGCACTGCTTCCCAAATTTCTCCTTCCTCATACAAGACCGCCTCCCAAGACTTCACAAGTTTTCCTCAAGTAGCTTGCACGCTTTTGTTCTTTTGTTACATTTTTTGGTTTTTCTCCTTTCTACACTTGTTGTAATCACTTATGTTTGGATTGTATGGTATTTCACTTGGTTTGTAAGGATATATAAGCCATTTGTATACACTTTTGAGAGGACGGATTTTTTGTCAGAACAAAATTAGGCTCAGCTTCTCCCAAGCTCTATTCTCTCATTTTCCTTTCCCCCTTTCTCGGTTACCAAACACTCCCTTCTGGGCGACGACAACTCGTAGATGGTCTGGTTAGCCCTTCCCTCCTTGAAGAGATGTCACGGGCTGCGCCGAGTGCACGACTGGCCCTCTTTAACGCATCGATTTATGGTTGCTTAAGTTCCCGCTTCTCACTTAGGTTAAAATTTAAGCATGCTCTCACGTGTATTTGGCAAGTTTTTTCGGGGTTCAATGATACTTTCACTAGATCCATTGGAGGCTTAGTTAGTTGTCTCTGCAATTTATCGGACAGGTTTCGAGATGTGTTTTCACTGCTAGAACATTTAAGGCCCATTTAAACGCCATGTCAAAAGTAAAATCATAGGGTTTAGTTTTAAAGCTAAATGAAGATATGTAACACCCCAAAATATACCCTAGCGCCGACATGTTTAGGTATTTGTAAGCATAATTTGAATGTTTCGTGAGTTAAATATGGAAACATGGAAATAAGAGACCCGAATGAATATTAGAGACAAGGGTAAAGTGGTACTTACCACTCTGAGGACATAAAGGTATAAAAGCATAAGATTATATGTAATTGTGGAATTTGAGCAAGATTAGGGGTCAAATGAGAAATGGGCATAAGTTGAATTTCAAAAAGGGAAGAATCTAAGGACCAAGATGCAATTATAAAAACTTAAAGCAAAAATGGGTTTTTGATGGCCAAACATGGCCTAATAAACATGGGATTTGAAGACCAAAAATTGGTCTCATGCGGAGGAGCAAACCGTGAAGAGATAAAGAGAGAAGAAGATTGAGGAGCCAAAAGGTACTTAATCTCTCGATTTTGTAATAAACTAACCTTGGATTGTGGGATTCTATGATTATGTATGAATTTCATGCTTGGTTGGTTAGTAGTTTGTCCCAAACATGGGTTTTGCAGGTTTCATCTAACCTAAAGATTATGGCACAAGATGGTTAATGGAATCCTCTCTTTAGGTTGGATTTATAGTTAATTGAGAGTTCTTGAGTTAGGCTTAGAATAAACCCTAACTAAACATCAAGTTTGGTTTGTGTATGGGTCCTAACCCATATTAGAATGATTTTTGGAGGAATTCATGAAAGAATTTTGAAGAAAGATATGAAATTGAAAGAAGAATTGAGTAGAAAAGAGATCATAAGATGAATTTGAAGTGTTTATGAAGTATAGAGTTGATTTGGGTAGCAAAATATGGAAAAAAAAATGGAGAAAATACACATTCTGGGCAAAATTTTGAAGGTGTACCGGTACATGAACAGCAGGCCGGTACACCCCACTGTAAGCCAAAGTGTACCTAAGACACTTTGGGGGGTGTACCGGTACACTCGCTCGCTTCCCACTTCGACCGCTTTTCGTATTTCGGGGCTATAACTCAAGCCATTTCTATCCGATTTGATGATTCAAGTGGCCAATTAAAATAAACTTCAAGGAGAATCAAACTAAAGAACAGTATCGTCAAATTCCTGGCTCTATGGCCCAAAATGTACCCAAAGTGGGGCCATGCAAAGCCAAATTCTGATTTCAGTTTTGGAACATAGAGGTCTGTGCTGTTTCTCGATCGCATCTCTGAGTTTCGGTGTTCAATTGGGTGATTCCAATTGGAATAGAACCCTTTAGCACCTAGATTTAAAAATGGAGCACAAAGACCTAGTGTCAAATATGAAGTTAGAACCCCGGAATAATTAGCACAAACTATCCCTAGTGTAATCTGGGTGAATTGACTAGTTGGCATTAAAATGCCACAACTTTATTTTGGATTATCCAATTGGAATAATTCCAATTTATAAGTAAAATAGATTCATTGAGGGACAAGAATATAAGAATGAGTATACGTGAATGAATATGTGAATGAGTATTTATGAATGAGTATACGTGAATGAATATGTGAATGAGTTTATGAAATAATGTACATAGATTGAGTATATCTTTGAAAAGATAATACGAAAGTGATTATGAAATTGAAATGGGGTATTTGGAAACCAAATGAATGTGAATAATAATAAGGACGGGATTCATCAAACGGAATCCATCATAAATGTGAATACGAAGGTGAATATGGAATTGAAATGTGATATTTGAAAACTGAATGAATATGAATGATGATAAAGACGAGATTCATTAAACGGAACTGGCCATAAATGTGAATTAATTGATATATCACGAACCGGGCCTGACGATGCACCAATTCGGCATCCGGCTACCAAGGCACCCCAAATTCTTCCAATGTCCCACTTTCGCGGGATGCACCAATCGCATCCGCCATGATGGCGATGGTATCGAAGAAATGTCCCACTCGTGGGATTCAATTAACCGATCCGCCATGATGGCGTATGACACGGAAGTAATACCACGTGTTGGGATGCACCAAACGGCATCCGGCATGATGGGAAAGAACCGAATAGCGATACACGTACCTGATGCACCAACCGGCATCCGCTGCGATGGGAGAACCGATTAAGCGATACCACGGTCGGATGACCAACGGCATCCGGCCACACGGGAGATCGAATTGTAAATGTGGTGGCACATTACCGAATGATAAGGGCGGGATTCATTAAATGTAATCCGCCGAAATGAGAATTAAAGAGTCAAAGCGAAATAACCAACAATGACGAGTGTAAATGGGATTTTTATGGCGCTTAAATCTCATAAATTGGAATTGTGAATTGGATTATTGCATTGAAAATTCAAGTTGTGGATATTATAAATGATGTGTAAAATGAAAGGCATAAAATTAATAGCATGAGTTTATGTGGATAAAATGGCATTATTTTGTAAATGCATGTTACTAAGTGTGAATGTTATGGGTCTTTTGAATTTGTAAATGGTCATGGGATTGCCCGAAAAGAAGTGCTTTCGCTTAATTAAAGGTCCAAATAGAATAAATATAAACAACATGTTTTGGAAAGATAATTGAAATGTCTGGAGTAAACTGGCTCCAGCCTTGATCCTAATCTGGGTCAAGTCTGGGATTCGGTCAGCGACACTTTTAAAAAAAAAATTTAATAAAATGAAACAAAATGTTTTGATTGAAAATGTCGAGTAAACTGGCTCCATTTTGATCCGCCAACCGGTCAAGTCGGGATTCGGTCGCCACACTTTTGAAAACGAAAATTTAATATAACCGAAACAAAAATGTTTTAAACGCGCATCCCATCATGAAACGGAATCAAAAGGAGTTGATTAATGGATTCGGGTCGTGATAGTGATAAGAGTCTAATATGTATCAGTATTATCCGATTCTGACCTCAGATGAAATCGATACGACTGACCGTCTGGACGGCCATTGTAGATATAAATTGTTTTTGAATATGATCCTATATGCCACGTGAGAAGATATGAATTGAAACTTGTAAAAGACATGACATGGAAGTGATAACGATCGTGAAAATGTTATGGAATCTAAAAAGGATAAAATCTTAGATGGCTAATATGCGATATGAGTTAGAAGTCACATAACAATAGGCTTCTGCGACTGCATAAGAAAGAAATGTAAAGTGATAGTGACTCGCGATTATTGTTATTGGTCGTTACTCGTTTATATGTCTCTACTCAAGGTTTAAAGCTAAAGACGTTGCTCAATCCATGCAGATCAAGAGAGATAAAGAGGACTGACATTCCACACCGCAGAGGTAATGGGCCATTTTCGTAGATAGGTGCTCACCAAAGACTGCCCGCTGCCCTCGATGTTTGTATTAGATATGTATATGTATATTTATTTGTATAAGAAAACGGACTTAGCATATGTGTATAGATTTTAATGGCTACCACCATGGTAGTCACTTTGTATATGTAAATGATTTTGGTTAATACAAAATTGTTTGTATAAAAAAAAAAAAAAAAAGTAAAGAGTCCCAAAAGATATGAGCTTCGCACCTCAAACCGGCTCGATTCGCCAATCGGGTCGGACCAGGAATCGGGGCGTGACATCCGATTCGGGAAATGACTATATGTCATGTTCCCCAACGCGAGAAAAAAACCCGAGGACATGTTGGTTGCCCTATAAACCCTAACCCTGTGGCCTAAGACTTCAAGGAGTTCTTTCCTTATTTTTCTTCATTTTCTTTTCAGTTTGCAAACCACCAACCCACTATTTTTATCACCACCTTAAAATCCAAATTTAATTCACCATTTTTGGCTTCACTCAAATCATTTGTACGAAGAAACCCATCCTTTGTGTTCTAATCTCTAGAGTCGCTTATATCGCTAAAGAGTTTGACTACTTCGCAATAGAGGAAATTCTAGGATATAAATATTGTTGATTCCGATCACCCCATCGTGGCACGAATCAAATGGCTACCGTTGTCGGATGGTGCCTTAGTGCATTCGACGAGTTTGCGGAAATTACCTGTGGATCCTCATCACAAGTCTTGGTGAATTTCTATCATTTTTTACGCTCATTTCTTCTTAGTTTTATTTCACCGTTAAAAAAAAAAAAAAAAACAATTTTTCCCCGCAGGACTCGTTTTGGTGTCGCTTATTTCTACTACAGATTGAATGTCTGGTTTGAATTGAACCAATGGAAGAGGGAAAGCACACGTTGAGTATTCAAAGTGGAGAGTAACCCAAGGCATATGACAATGAGGGACTATAGAACTCAGATGGCAAAATCACTTGACTCGGGAGAGAAATCCAAACCCACCTAGATCCATGAGGGACTACAGAGACCATTGGATGAGTGCACCCTCTTACATGGTGCCTCCACATTTTACCTCAACTCCTCAGCCACAACAGCCACCACAGTTAATTTCCCCTGTTGAACAAGCCATCCTGAACTTGAGCAAACAAGTGGATAATTTCATAGAGGAGCAAAGGGCAGTTAATGTCCAAGCCAATAAGGAAATTGACACGGTGGAGAGCTCCCTGAATAAGAGGATTAATCGACTTCAAAGTGAAATGGAGCTTAAATTGGACAACTTGCATATTCAATTTTAAAGCTCGCCTCAAAGAGCCTTGATCAGCGTGCAGGAAGAGAGTCTGCAGGGACGCAGAGCCGGGTTCAACAATTTTGGGTGAGCAGTGTCTAACTCGTAACCTCAGGAGGAATTGAAATGGACCTAGAAGCCTTTTTTATGAAATCAGCAGGATGCCCTGTAATCAGGTGTTACTTTTGACCCTTTGGAAAAAGAAGAACAGACGCTGTTTTGATAATCGAGGAGGGTAGTGGTATAGAAGCAGAGAAAGAGCCACAAAAGCTTACCCTTCAACCACCTCTTGAAATCGATCCCCACCGCCACGCGCCTGGGCTTCTTTCACTAAATGCCCATTGCCGTAGCCCCCTCCACTCGACCAAGTGTATTCTACATTCACCTCGCAACACAATCCACACCCAAACACCAACTCCAAAAAGCCACCCCATCACCGCCATGTCGAAAAACCTCAAGAGATTAGTGGGACATTGTACAGACTTTTGCCACTACCTCAAACAGAGGCACTGGCATACCGTATGTATAGTGGATTGAGCCAAAGGGTTCGGGTTTTGGAGCACTCCGATCCTGCATTTCTAAGCTCCTCCCTCACTCTTCTTTGTTTTAATTTTTCTGCTTTGGTTTTATTTTATCGTATTTTATTTTGATTTCATTAATTTTTCTTATTAGATTTTCTCTAGTTTTTAGTTAATTTACGTTTTTAAATTACTTTTGCTTTTCTCGCAATTTTTCCTAATTTTTCCTACATTACCTCTTGTGAGTTTTAATGAATTTTTGAAGCCATCAAGAAATTGGAAAGGTAATGAAGATGTGAATTTTTCAACAATAAGTTAAAATTTCTCATCCTGAAGTTAATGAAAATTTTCGCTATATAGCTTAAAATTTGAATTACCGAAATTCTCGCTTAGCTAAATAAAATATCTCTAGTTTCATCTCACTAAAGACAAACAACTAACAGCCTCCATTTTATTTTATTTTATTTTATTTATTTTATTTTATATTTTTATTATCTTATTAAAAATAAAAGCTTGTTTTTTATATATATATATATATATTATTTTTATTTCAAAAAAAATAAATTATTATATATATATATATATATATATATATATATATATATATATATATATATATATATATGAAAAAAAAAATTTGTCTCTTTTAAAAAAATAATAATAAATTTCTTTTTATTTTTTATTTTTTATTATTATAATTATTTTTTTTAAATTAATTATTTTATTTGAAAAAAAAAAAATTCAAGCAAATATTGCGATTTTTCGTTGCTTAATGAATATTAGCTTAAATAAAATTTCGCTAATAAATGAAATTTTTTCGCTATGTTTCACTTTGCTCTCCAAATTTTGTTTCACTCATAACTCATCCGAACTCCGTTTAATGTTTTTGGTGACTGCGAAAGCTTAGAGAGGTAACCAAATATGGCCAGAGAGAATACTTTGTAAACTTTATGAATGTGTAATTTTCTAAAATGCTCCAACTGGTCACTTTTTTTTCTTTCTTTTCTTCTCCTAACTTGTTTATTTGAAGCCCAAACGGAGGAATAAGTGCAAGCCGATGGAAAGCTTGGCGGTTTCCTATCCAGCAATGATCACATCTCATCATGAGGGTAACACTTCCTTCACTTTCCAATCCGAGCCCCATTTCTGCACCGAGATGTTCGGGTCAGGGGAGAAGAAGTGCGGAAGTGGCTTTTAATATGTTTTGTTATTATTTTGCAAGCCCATTTCCTTTTGTGATGTTCAGTGGCTTGTTGTTCCTTTCTATAAAAAAAAAAAAGCCGTTATACTAAACAACTTACTTTTTCAAAATTTGGACCCGTTTTTGCAACCAAATTTTTTGGGTGTTGTGCCTAGCCCATAGTTTGAAAAATTGAAGCTTTGTCCAATTCTGTTGATGTTAGATTGGTTCCATGCATAATTGAGTGGATGATTAGTTGAACCCTTGTTGATTTCGACCTTTTCTTCCACCTTTAGCTAACCACACACGAGCACATTAGGTTTCAATGATAGGCTGAAAAATCATGCTGAACCTTGCTTCTGCATAACTCATTCCTAGCTCTCTATCGACCGCCTTAGTTGTGTTAAGGACCCCCTGTAAAAGAAGGCCACGTATCGAAAAAAAAAAAAAAAAAAAGAAAAAGCAAAAAGAAAAAGAATAAAAATTGCAATGCTTTGCCTTGAAACCCGAGCACGGTCCGAGGGGTATACGGCGAAGCCTTGTGCTCCTGGGTGTCTCTAAACCTTTACTGGTCGGGAGCCACCGACTTAGTGCTCGCCACATGGGTGGATGGGTGGAGTTTAGCAAGTCAGAAGTGGCTTCTGAGTCTCGAAATCATTCAGTCCGGGTGAAATCAAGAGTTTGTGGTCGAAAGATCCTTATGGACTTGGTGCCCTAAGCCCAATTGGTTGTCACCTATATCCTCATGGACTTTGGTGTGGTCGATTCCTCTGCATTGCACCCTACAACGCAAAAAGAATTGTGGAATAAGAGGTGGGTCCCAATTCATTTAGGGCTGGTTAGCATGCTAGGTCGTGGCAGTAGCCAGGTCAGGAGAGTGCAAAGCTTTAGCGCTTTATTGTTGAGAGCTAATCAAATAAACACTTAGATTTTGGTGGAAGTTTCTGGTTGATTCACCAAGAAGGAGGCTCATTTAATACTCAATTTTGGATGGTATTCATTCTCTCATGATAGTTATTGGACACGACTTTGATGATTCTACTTAGGTTAGCATTACCTATCTTCACAACCTTTTGAAATATAATTTTTGTGAACGTTATTTTGTATCGTTATGTTCTCTCTCTTTCTTTCTTTTCATCAAGTATGACTGAAGAATGCCAGAATGTGTGTGATTAGTGCCTAAAAAGTGCTATTTTGAACCCTATTTATTATAGGTTTTGAGTGCTTTTTGTATACTAATCATTCTAATCAATCCAATTTACACATTAAGGTCCCTACTATTTTAATGATCACATTTTGTGGCAAATTTTGCAGTTTTTGCTACCTAATTATGCCGAAATTGTTGAGTCGATCCAAACACAAAGAATTCTAGTCAAACTCAGCATTTCAAATCAAAGATCAGAAGGAAAGAAGAGCAAAATGTGAAGAAAAACACCACTGCAGGAAAAACATTCCCCATGAGCACATTCTAAATTTCTCATTCCCCGCTACAAGACTGCTCCTCCAAAGACTCGCTTTTCCCCGCAGCCGTGACGCTTTGTTCTTTTGTTACGCTGGTTTTTCCTTTCTACCCGTAATCACTTATGTTTGGATTGTATGGTTTCACTTGGTTTGTAAAGGCTATATAAGCCATTTGTATACACTTTTTGAAGAGCAGTTTTTCTTGTAAATAAAATTAGGGCTCGATTCTCCGGATTTTCTATTCTCTCATTTTCTCCCCACTTTCTCGGCTACGAAACACTCCTCCCGAGGATGGCCATTTCAGAGGATGTGGCCAAGCCCCAGGCCTCTTCCTCCTTTAAGAGGAGGGGTTGATGGCTAGGGTTTGGAGAATTAACGCCGGTCCTCTGTTTTTTAACACGCATTTATGGTTGTTTAAGTTCTGCTTCTCACTTAGGTTAAAATCTCTTAAGCATGCTTTCTCTTTAATGTGTATTTGTGACTTTTTTGGGTTCGATGGATACTTTCACTAGATCGTTGGGAGGCTTGGTCAGATTGTCTCTGCTATTTATCGTGGATTAGGGTTTTTGAGATGTGTTTTCTTGGTAGAACATTTATGCCCATTTAAATGCTATGTTTCAAAGAGCGAAATCATAGGGTTTAGTTTTAAAGGCTGAATGAAGATTCGGTTCGGGAAATGACTATATGTCGTGTTCCCATGTGAGAGAAAAGAAAAGACAGGGACATGTTGGTTACTATAAACCTAACCCGGAGTGTTTGAACTTAAAGGAGTTCTTTCATATTTTCTTCATTTTCTATTCGGTTGCAGACCACCTGACCTTTGTTTTTATCACTGCAGCAAATCCAAATTTAATTCACCATTTTGGCTTAAATCAAATCATTTGTCTGAAGAAAACTCATCCACATGTTCGACCACACAGAGCATTATCTCTTTGCGGTAGCGACTCACGGCGGTAGGAGAAAATTAGGATATAAATATTGTTGATTGGGATCACCCTCGCGTGACGCGAATCAATGGCGGGTCACCGAAGGTTTATTAGGTGCCACGTATTATTGGGTTTACGGAGGTTTATTAGGTGCCGCGTGATGGCCAAGTTTACGGAGGTTTATTAGTAGCACGTGATGGCCAAGGGTTTACGGTTTATTCGGTGCCGCGTGATCTGGCACGGAGGTTTATTGGTTGCCACGTGATGGTAAGTGTAACCACAGTTTATTAGTTGCCCGCGGTGTCGTGAGGTCGGACTTCACCAGACGGTTTATGATGGTACACATGGTATGAGTCTTATTTGTTGATTTCTGAATATGGTATAACTATTTTAATACTTATGGTTATGGTGCATTTCATGGTTACTTTATTACATGGTGGCTATACATGCTTTATGATTGGCTTTATGTTGTGTACAGTTCAGATTATAGTTTTCTTAATATTGTGTCGTCTAAATTGTTGAGCATGATTTACATATGTTGGACTTGGGGTAAAGTTGGGTTTATGAAATGTTTTCCTTGGGGGAACATTACAATAAGTGGACGTGAGTTTGAGAGCGAAATGTTTGAAAGTAAAACATTATTTTCTTATAAATTATGCCACTCACTAAGTTTATTCTCTCCACGTTTGTGTTTTTAATCTGTTCCCTAGGTCTAGGCAGTTCGTAAAGCTTGTTTCGCGCCAGATCCAACACCGCTCTTCCTGCCACAGCTGCAGTACTCTATCGCATCTATCCGTTTGTTTTATTGGACTTATTTATCTCTAATTGTACCCCTAAATTCGCAAATACTCTTAGAATGCTCTGATATTCGTATCGAACTTTTATGGGTTCGTATCTATATATGTAGTGGGTCTTTTATATATAATTAGGATATTAAATTAATGCATGTGTTTACTTCACTAGGAGGGACCACTAGAAGTGCTGGGAGGGTATCGAATTGAATCTGTCACCTTAACTTACTCATAATCTTCTATCTGTTGGGCAACTTACTAAACTTGGTTTTGTTTTAACCTTTTCTTCTACTGGTGTGGTTGTGTAGGATTCTCGAGCCAAGACGGTCGTTGGGACCACATAGGTCGGAAAATTTGTTTGAGCTCATCTTTTTTCATTATCATCCTCTCGTCTCTCTGCTTATCTGTCTCCAAGGCGAGCACCTCTTCTCTTGCTTTATGGAATTCTTGCCTTAGTCATGCATCATCTCTAGGGTTAAACACTAACTAGTTTCTCGGGGTTTGTTAGGTTGATTTCAAACAAAGTTTTGATTATATGCCTTGTCAATTTAGCCGAGCAAAGCGCTACCATTTAATAACAGGTGTTTCTCATGCTCTCTCTGTACGATCTTATTCATTCTATTAATATGAGGGCCCCTTTCTCCCATTACTACTTTGAGTGGATCCACGTTATTTTGTTATTTTTGTAGATGATTTTCCTAGATATATGGTTATCTCTTAGAATCGTTATGGTTTTTATCAAATATCACAGTGACTTTACCAAAATGATTGAAACATAAATTTCTAAACCTATCAAAGTTTTGGTCACAATGATGCCCAAGAATATAAAGCCTATGAATTTATTTCTATTCTACATAAATGGCATTGTTCCTTATTTCTCTTGTCTTGACACTTCTTGCGAATAGCGGGGTTGAGTGCAAACTTCGTCATATTCACTTGATATTATTTATTACCGCTACTTTTGCGACTTTCTACTCTTTCTCAGTTTTGAAGTTGCTCTTCTTTACCGTTTACACCATCGATGTGGTGTCCTTCTCATTATTCGAATCAAACTCCTTATGATCAGTTGTTTGAGTTCTTCTCCTCTATGTTTGCTTAGAGTCTTTGGATGCATGCAATTTTGTTGCTTCTTTAAGATCATGAAAACAAACTTCAGTCTCGCGTTCTCATTTGTGTTGTTTCTTTGGTATGAAATTGGTAAAAAAGGTTATAGGTGTTATGATCCTATTAGCAAACGTCTTCGTGTTTCTCGTCATGTGGTCTTTTGGGAACTTAAAATGTTTTACCAACTACTTCATGTTCCTGTTTCCCCTATTCCCTCTATCGATCCTCTCCCTGACCTTTTTCCTGAGGAGTCTCCCACTTCTATGTCTAAGCACCCCAACTTGGTCTCTGAGTCTCCCCCTTCTATTTCTAATGTTCCTTCTCATGCATTTGATGAGCTTCCCGCATCTATCATCGACATGCCCACTGATACTACCCAGGTGTGATCTGCCGAGTCCTTCGGCTCCTTACAGTCGCCGTTCCGTGTTGATTAACTATCTTCCTTCTCGAAACCATTGACTTCCATTGATTTTCTGCTCTTGCCTCTCTTTAGGAACCTCAGACTTTTCGTGAGGCTTCCTCTAACCCTTTATGGCAACAAGCTATGAAAGAAGAGTTGGATGCATTGCATAAGACTGGAACATGGGATTTGGTTGATCTCCCCTCTGGGAAATCTGCTATCGGTTGTAAATGGGTTTATAAGATCAAGACTCGATCGGATGGCACTATTAATCGCTATAAGGCTCTCCTTGTTGCCAAGGGTTTTACTCAAGAGTATGGGATTCATTATGAGGAGACTTTTGCTCCTGGCTCAGGCTTTCTTAATCGGACTCTTGGTAAGAGTTTATGCGGCTATGATAGCAGCTCTTTTAGATGGATGTCAAAATGATTTTCTTAATAGTGAACTCTTAAGGAAATTATGAGCTTCCTCTTGGTTACTCTCTCCCTCCCGGGGTTCCCTCCGCAGTATGTCATTTCGGCGGACCTTTTATGGTCTTAAACAAACCCTCGGGCATGGTTTGCAAAGTTCGATTCAATATCTCGGCATGGTTTTTTCGACGAGTTCTTTTGACCATCTTACGAGGCCAGTGCGATCGTAATTATTACTATTCTTACTCTTGTATGTCGATGATATGATTATTACAGGTCATGATATGCAGGGTATTCAGGATTTAAAGCACTTTCTTGGTCGTCAATTTGAAATGAAAGATCTTGGCCTTTTAATTACTTTCTTAGTCTAGAAGTTTCTTCTTCTGTAGATGGTTATTATCTTACTCAGGCCAATTATCTTGATCACGATTTCTCGAGCATTATCGGTGATAGAGAAAGATCGTTGACGCACCTATTGAGTATAACTATCACCTCAATTCTCATGATGGCGAATCACTATCTGATGCTACTCTCTACAAACAGCTTGTTGGGAGTGTCTATCCTTGTTACTCATACGATATTTCCTATGCAGTTCATGTAGTCAGTCAGTTTATGGTTGCCCCTAGATCTTCTCATTATCTTTGTTGTTCTCGGGATTCTTCGATATCGAAAGACACCATATTTGATGGTTTTCATTTTCTTCCATTCTTCATTAACTTCTTCGGGCATATTTAGATCTTTGATTGGTCGATGATCGCGATTGTTGATCTACTACGAGGGATATTGTTTTCTTTGGTGATTCTCTTATCTCTTGAAGCAAAGAAACAAGCAGTCGTTGCTCGTTTCTAACAGGCGGGAATATAAAGCACTAGCGGCTACTCTGGCCAGACTTATTTGGTTACTCACAGGGATCTTGGTGTTGATTGTTACACTCCAACTAATATTCACTGTGATAATCGATGTGCTATTCAAATTGCTCATAATGATGTCTTCCATGAACGTACTAAACATATTGAGATTGATTGTCACTTCATTCGTCAACATCTGCTTCAGGGTACACTCACACTTTAGTCTACTCTCGGGATCGGTTAGTTGTCTTCACCAAACCCACTTCCTCACAGAACTTTTGAGCTGGCTTCCCAGACTCGAGAATGGTTTCTCTTAAACCACCATGAGTTTAGGGGGATATTAGATTATTATGTCGACAATTGTATATTTTCCATATTTAGGTTTGTATAGCTTAGCTATATAAGACCTCATCTTATGCTGTACATAATATTTACTTTCCAATATACAAAGACTCAAGTCTTTCTTCACTAGGATGACACATGATGTGAAACCATAGGTAGACCATGCGAGCTTTGTCTATTTAAATTGATTCAAAAGTTGTACTTGGTTTTTAGTGGAAAGAAAAAAAAATAGAAAATTAATTTTCTTATATTTTGTTTTGATAAAAATAAATCTCAAAAACTCAAATAAAAATAAAATTATTCAAAAAACTTATATATTTTTAAATATGAGTTGAAATAAATAAATAGTTTGTAATAGAAAATAAATATAATATGGTGGAAATTTATTTTATTTTCCTTCATTTGTATTTCCTTCAACATATATCTTAATAAATACAAAAGATGTATTGGTTACCAAAAAAATCACATTTCCTTCATAATGGAAAGAAGCAAGCAAAGAAAAGTTGAAAGATAAAAATGCTAGGTATGTGCTTTATTTTAATTAGCATAAAAATGACTTATAAGAGGTTCAACTCAATCATAGAATATGATTTTCTCATATTTTATTTTAAGGATTTGAAAATGTAGTTTTTCTAATATTTTATTTTTTTATTCTACAAAAATTTTCAAACCCGACCATAAATCCACGAAGAATTAAAAACAAACATTCTAATGTCTAAAGAAAATTACTTTCCATAAAAAATAAAAATAAATAAATAAAAAATTTTTCTTATTTAAGTGCGGGAAGGATCTCATGAATTAATTCGGGCCTTTGTGCCGTCACGTTGCGTTGTGTGGAAATGGGAAAGTGCGCATAATGTTGAGACGACGGAGTTGCCATGGAATAGTGCCTAACATATCTTTAATTTTGTAAACATAGCTACAAATGAAGACCGTGAAAGACCCGTCGATAACGATGTTGACCTATCCCTGCATACGTCGAACTCTTTAAATATTAAAGCTACATATGAAGTCAAATCATTTTAATAATGTCTAATTATGTGGGATTTTCCGAATTCATCGTTCTAATATAAATAAAACTGAAAGTTAATGATTATAATATGTTAGTTAGGACCATAATATCAATTCTTATAACTTTTTTTTTAAAGGATCAATTATTATAACTTATTCACAAAACTTACTTTATTATATCATTATTTGTAATAGTAGTGAAGCTAATTGTTGTGTGAGAAAAGGGTAAGAATATAAGTCATATCAAGCTCTATTATAAAAGCAATGAAGGATGGAAAGGAACCTTAAACACATAAAGAGAAGAGGATATAACTCAAAAAACTATTCTACCCTTAAATGATAGTTAAAGAAACAAAAATAACCCATTTTTTATTCAACATCCCCTCAAACTCTTTTTGTCACAATACATAGAATGTATGATGAGAAGAAGTACCCATATATGCAAGTAACCAAGGTAATTAAACAATATCTTTGGTAGTAGATGTTATATGATAGTCTCAGTTGAAGATAAAGAAACAATTGATTTTTTCTTACTCTTTCAAGAAATAAGATAATTGTCCAAAGAGATACAAAAACCAGTAATAAACCTCCAATTAGTGGGATCACTGTCATAATCTACATCAGAGTATGCACACAACTTTAAGGAAGAGGTGGATGAAAATAGAAGAATCTAAAAGTTGTATCTCGAATACCGCAAAATACAAAAGAGCGACTCTAATAAACTTTGTCGGTGAATCAATAAACTAACTAACCTTGAACAACATATGTGATGCCCCAAATCCCAGGGGTCCTCGTTGACCACCCGTCAACCTGCGGAATACTCGTGGACGTCAGGTAACCCGACACCACTTATGAAAATCGGGCAGAGTCTCCTTTGTGGAGCTCTACCCCGAAAACACAACTTTGTCGATAAATTTGCTTGATCACTCAGGGTCCACATACGAATAAAATGAGTAAAAATGGCCCACTAGGGCCCATACATCCAATACTACGCTAAATTATCCAACCAACTATATTTACATGGTTCAGAGTTAATACATTACTCTTAATACAAACATATATTAAAATTTACAAAATTAATACATGTTATACAATAATCTGCCTTGTCGGCTTTCTTCATGATGGCCTCTAGCGGCGTCGTCTCACAGCCTGCTTCCTTGTACTTGAAATAGTCCCTCGACGGGGTGAGCAAAGCCTAATGATGATAATTTCCTTGAGTTTACTCCCCACCTAGATGCACATGTCTTGGCAAACAATCATACTCAAGTAAATACATGATCCTACTTGAATGTCTACCTGCTGATCAAAAATGTCTCGAAGTGTAAAGCTCCTCACACATGCCTAAGTCAAATGCGAGTAAAATCACAGTTTTCAAAACAAAAGCTTTTTGTTCTCGAAAACTTACTACCAAGTTTCGGTAAAATTTATTGGACAACCCTCCGAAGAGAGTCTGTTGGATAACCCTCCGAAACAATTCATGTGCCCCTCCGACGTGAATTGTTTGGACCGATCTCCCAAACCACGATTCTCACAGGAAAATCTTCATGAAATTCCTTTCTAAACATTTTTTATTTTGTTTTCTTTCATGTCATGCACTCCACCTAATATTACGAGGTGCCCTAGTGCATATGGAATGCATTATGGAAATTCGAAATATTCATGTTAATATATAAAACATGTATATACTAACATAATTAACTCACATTATTCATGTTATTCAAATTACAATAATAACACCAAAATTAGCTCATATGGGTTAATTTACAAACACAAGCAATTCATTTTGAATCACTTACAACACAAAAATCACACCAACAAAATCACGTGAACAGTGAAACCCTCGGGTTGGCACTGTTCACGACCACACAAATAGGGATTTTCTCCATTCGGTTCAAAGCTTTTGAGATCGAAATTACGGCTAAATCAAGCCTCAAAACATCCCTAACCATTTACATGGCTCTTAGCCAAAGAATAATACAAGTAGGAAAAGATCCTATCTCTTGGTTGTCGAACTCCACCAAATTAGTGTCAGCGTAGCCTTTGAAATTAATAGAAACGGCTGCTTGGCTGCGAGGCAAATGGTCGAGCAGAAAATCTAAAGAGAAGGGCTCTGCTGCCAAAACTCAAAACCCGAGCCTTTGCACCTTTTGACCCACGCAAGAGTTTTCTTCTTCAATTTGAAGAAGAAACTATACCTTATTCATTTAATATTTTCATAATTCCCTCTGTCCCTTCCTTTCATTATTTGACACGTGGCTTAATTTAAGTAGATTTCATTTGCTCTCGCTAATCATGCAACATGTGTCACATGGGTACATGTAGTAGGTGTCCCTTCCTTTCATTATTTGACACATGGCTTAATTTAAGCCATTCATTTCTTTCTCTCACTAATCATGCAACATGTGTCACATGGGTACATGTAGTAGGTGACTTTTGTCACATCACATGTCTTTCACGAGCCATTTTACGACTCGACATGATTACTTTCAGCGTGAAATTTCGGTTGTCTCGAGTCGACGAGTCGACGTGGTGGTTGGGTTAGTGAGATGATTCCCAGCGATGAAGTCGTTTAGATCATCCGAGATCTAGAAAAATTTCGAATTTTGATCGAAATTACCGTTTTATCATTTTTCAGAAAATTGAAATTTTCTCGGGTCTTACAACATAAGTAATATCAAGATGAGTAATAGTAAGATAAATCAAGCTCAATAAGTACGGTACAATGTAGGAACTAACAAAATCACTCAATTAGAAGAAGAGTACTTTACATTAACCTTAATAAAAGTATCACTTGGTCTTATTATCAATAAGTACAGATGCTCGAAGAATATCTATAACATATTTGGACAAAAAAAAAAGATAACCTCTAGAAAGAATTATGCTACCTCAATACCCAAAATATTGTGGAGATCAGCTCAAATCCTTAGTTTCAAATTGTTTAGCTAATTCAACCTTCCAAAAGCGAAATACCATAAACATCATCACTAGTAATAATCATGTCATCAACATATAAAGAGAAAAATGATACGACTGCTGTCGATGCAGCTTAACAAATTAAGCGGGAAATCTATAACTACTAGCAACAAATCAAGAGAAGAGATCACAAAAATGAATTTCTCAAACCTAGTTGAGACCATATAATGCCTTCTTGAGCTTGAAAACATGCCGAATCTGAAACATCAAGGGGGCTCCGTATAAACTTTTTCTTGAAGATCCCATTTAGAAGGCATTTTTAACATAAAGCTGAGAGATACACCATTGTCGAACTGAAGCTACTACAAGAAGATTACAAATAATAGTCATTTTACAATAGGAGAAAAGGTCCCTCATAATCCATATCGTACAATTGTGAATATCCTTTGGCAAGCAACTTAGTTTTGCATCGCTCAATAGATTCATCAGAATAAATCTTGATCTTATACATCCAATGACAACCAACAACACTCTTACCAGGAGGTAAAGGAACAAAACCCCAAGTATATGTCTTATGCAAAGCCTTAAGTTCCTCATCCATAGCTTTCTACCAACGTGGATCGAGAATTGTCTCTTTAGAGGAAGAAGGCTCAGAGAGAGACAATGAATAGAAGCTAAAAATGAAGTAAATGATGAAGAATAAGCAAAATTTGGTGACTTTGTGGACTTACAAATGTGTGTTGATCAACGTAGAGGTGGATCTACAATCTCAGACGGAGCTTAAGAGACCATAGAAGAAAGAGGGAGAATCAAGTGTCCTAGAGAACAAAGTGTCACATGCTGCTTGAGAACTATTAGCACAATTACGTCAGTATAATGTAAAGGAAAATAGGAAGAACATGAAGGGGGCTGAAGTATTAGGAGCACGAGATGACAAACTACTAGAATCCTCAAAGAAAGGATCGAAATATGAATAAGGTCGAGGATCTAGTCAAGTCATGAGTAGTAGATGGAATAGAAAGAAAGCTATATGTTTCAAAGCAACATGATGAGACACATAAAGTTTATGAATAGCTAGATCAAAACAACGTACCCTTATAACCTTCACCATAACCAATGAAAGTTCAATGAAGCAGCAACCTAGCAGAGAGAGGGGGAGGGACGCTATGTGAATTTGTTTTTCTCAAAAAACTTTCGTACTTGGCTCCTTGATAAATCTTAAATTTAATGCAGCCCAGCGATAAAGTAAAGAGATAAGGATAGAGAAAACAAAACCTGAATTTATAGTGGTTCGGCACACCCTTGCCTACGTCCACTTCTCTTAAACCTTCAACCAGTGAGGGTTCTACTAATGGTAAGCTCCAACCCGAGCTTTTTTACACTTGGATTATGGCTCCGATGGGCACCTTTTCAAGCTATACACACTTAAAGTTCCAAGCTCCAATTCCGAGCTTCTTTACACTTGGATTATGGCTCGATGGGCACTTTTTCAAAAGCTATACACATTTGAAGTTCTAAGCTCCAATCGAGCTTGTTTACATAGTTTATGGCTCGATGGGTACCTCTTCAAGCTATACACCTTGATGTTCTAAGCTCACAATCGACTGTACATAGTTTTGGCTCGATGGGCACTTTTCAATTTCTTCAAGCTATACACACTTAGCTTTCTCACTTAAGTACAATGTGACACTCTCTCTCAAGCTCTCAAGATATTTCAATTACAACTCAAGCTTTTGATCAACCTGAGGTGCACTTTCACAATATGCTCATGTAATGAATGCACTCACAATCTTAGTTTGAAATTGATTCACAAGAGAAATGATGGTTGAGATAATATTCAACCAAGTGTCTTGGTTGTAGTGATCCCACTCTATTTATGAGTGGGAATTATATTAGCATTTAAGCTACCAATCACGTTCGACCGTTTCACATGTACTAGTCGTTTGTACAGAATCTTTACGTTTTATAGCCTTTCAATATTCTTGTATCCAGCGATCGACCATTTCACACAGTTGATCGACCGTTTTATCATGTGCACTTCAGGTCATTATTTTCTAGCCATTGAAATATGATTGTTGCACTCAATCGGTTGACCGTTTCACACAATCGATCAGTCGTTTCCTCTTCTGGTCTTTGGATAAGCAACTGTATTCAACCGATTGAGTCTGCCTCTTCGGTTCAACTTGGGTTGACTGTTTCATCTAATCAATACCAACAGATCAATTGTTTCCTTTGATATACCACAACCGATAGACCAATTGGTCTATTACCCAATCCAGACAACCTAACCCGGTCGGCCGGTTGAGCGAACCACTAAATGTTCAAATTAATGTGTTTTCATTTCAAACATACAAACCTTAGATGTTTCATTGAAACATATTTTAGGTTAAAGACTAAGGTTTATGTAAACTCTATGTTTTCAAAGATTTGCAATTTTGGATTTGAAAGAGCGAGTTTGTGAAGTGATCGCTAGTTAATGATGATATCCTAAAGTGCACTAATGCATTCACCATAGATTCCTAAGCTATCAAAATCTTCACTTGGTGCTTGAGCTTGAATCTTTGTTACTTGTCATCTTGGTTCTTTCATTTTGAGTGAACCGTTTCAAGTTCTTGATCAACACGTCGTATCATCTTTAGCTTGCTTATTCTCTTCATTTGATGCTTGATCAACTGACCTATTACTCAACTCAATGTTAACCATTACTAACCAATAACCTTGGTTTTTCATTAAAACCTCAACTAAGAACCCTTGGGCTAACAACCAAGAAAAGATACAAATAGTAGATTTAGGAAGTAACTTGCTACATTATCACATTGAATGAAGACGAAGCAAGTGTAGCCAAAAAAACTTCAAATAAAGAGAATAATCTGGACCATACTCATTATAATTTTTTAGAAATGATAAATACCTGAAATGTGAGAGGAAGGAATCGAATTAATCAAAGTTATAGCAGTAAGAATAGCTTCACCCCAGAACACTCTAGGAACATAAGTAGATAATAAGAGAGATCGAGCAGTTTCAACAATATGCATATGTTTTCTTTTAGTAACACCATTTTTTTTAGGAGTATTCGTACACGAAGTTTGTTGAATTGTTCCATTTGAGGCAAGCAACTCAAGAAATTTTTTAGAACTATATTCCCCACCTAAATCATACTTAAAACATTTGATAATAAATAGAATGTTAGGTTTTTTTTTACAAGAGTCTACCCGAGAAATTTTATACCTCAAAATGTGGCCCCAAAATCCAGGGTCCATTGACGAGTTAACAAGCGGAAATACATGTGGATATCGTGTATCTCGATACCACACTATCGATCCCATCTCTTAGGGATATGTTTATTTACATAAAATTAACATTTTATGTTATTTTTAAAACATATTCACAGTGAGTTTAATTACAGCCTCATACAGCGTATGTTACAATGGTTTGTCAATACTTTACAAAGGTTACAGAAACCACAATCAGACTTTCTTCACAAGTTTAGCTCCTAATGAGGAACTTAGATCCACCGATGTTTGCTACACACTTGAAATGTTATCCCATATAGGGTGAGCCAATACTAATGACTTCCTATAGAGGCTACTCGCTAAGTGCATATGCAATGCTAACACTTTCGTATTCATCAACCATTCCATACGGGAATATGCAATTCTATTATGGAATTACATATGCCATGCCATGATATGAGATGAGACTCAATCATACCATACTTCGAGTCATTACCGACTCTATAACACACCTGATGCCCATCACGTGATAAAATCGTCATTGATGATTCACATCCAATGATCATTTTCAAACAAAATTTCATTTTGTTTATAAACCAAAACCTTTTGGATGTCATATTCTAATGACTACTTTCTTTTACAAAATTATGTGTCTTTTGTGGGTAGCGAATTTTCAGGGTCTCACCATAGGCATCGCACGTAATACAGAAACTTTCACGGGCTTTCAGGTTTGACATGACACCGCCCTTCCGGCGGCCGGTGTGCGGCCATCCTGAAAATCCCGGCCTTTACCTCTAACGTCTAGAAACTCTTGTGAAGCGAAGCCGTATTGCTTGCTAAAGCCTCTTATAAAATTTTCTTTTATTTTTTATAAATTAGGATTTGGTAAAATCTTAGCAGCGGAAAAACTTCGGCAGCATGATGGCTGCATATAGAACAATTCCAAATCCTGTATACATCCAATTTACTCTAAATCCAAATATGGCAACCAGCATTCCAACACATTCTCACAACTAACTATGTACATACCTATGTCCCATTATATTTATACCAATTTATACTAAACTATGTACACATATGTTCCATTATATTCAAGTCTTTTCCTTACATAATATTCTTAATACTTGACACTTGTACAATGTCGGGACAAATCTATTATGCTCAATCTTAACGTACTGTACCTGGAAAATAGTTTTAAACGTAAGAAAATAATGGCTTAAAAGCGAGGCTCGGAGTGAGTGTATGCTTTTATAAAAGGTTTTGCTTTTCCGGAAAACATCTCAAAAATGTAAAACTCTCTTTTACAAATATTTTCTAGAAGCTTTACTTTGCTTTGCTTGCTTTAAAAGTTTCTAAAACTTTTCTTTGCTTGCTTGCTTTTATACTTGCTTGCTTTTAAAAGTTTAATAAAACTCTTATTGCTTGCTTGCTTAGAAGTTTATAAAACTTCTCATTATTTCTCTTGCTTGCTTGAAAAGTTTCTTAAAACCTTTCACAAACCTTTTGCTTTAAAAGTTTCTCAAAACTTTTTCATAAGCGAGAACTGGGCTCCAACGCATGCTGAAAAATAAAGCGGGAGCTGGGCTCCAGCGCGTTTGTTTAAAATCCACGGGAGCTTGGCTCGACGATCGTTTTGAAATACAGCGGGGCTTGGCTACGACCGTTTGCTTTAAAACTCTGAAGCACGACGGTAGTGAACGATAGTTGATTTTTCAAAAGCGTATATCATGCTTATAAAACATCAACCCTTTGGAAATTTATTACCTTCTTGTACCCTAGTGAACCACGGGGCTGTGCATCAACACGTCTTAGGTGGAAGACCTTTGTCGCATCACCTTTCATTAAATATTGTGGAATTGACACAGGTCGCCATCACCGCCGGTAGTTAGAGCTCATAACCTTATATACTCTGTACGTGCCACGGTCTCCTTTAAAATGCATGATGTGCCAGCCTAAGTTTGCCAACCAAAGCAAAACTACAATGCATGTATGAGATCCTAACACCAGGTGCGTGCGGAGATACCTCCCGACCGGTTTGCTTGCTTAGAACTAGGGAAGGCACTTTTTTCGCAAATATTCTTTTGCTTGCTTGCTTGCTTTTGGAAAAATGGTTTTACAATTTAAAGCCATTTGCTTGCTTGCATTTTGAAAAATGGTTTTACAATTTAAAACCATTTTCTTGCTGCTAGCGAAAAATGGTTTAGTATTCAAAACCGTTTTGCTTACTTCTTTACTTGCTTGAAAAATAGTTTACTTATTCAAAACCATTCTTACTAGCCCCAATTATGGTTTTACAATTTAAAACCAATGCTTGCTTTTCAAATTGGTTTAAATCAAAACCATTTGCTTGCTTTTCTAATTCATTGCTTCTTGAAAATGGTTTGAAATCGAAACCATGAAATACCGATCATAAAAGCAGGTTTATAATAATAATAATAATAATAATAATACTAGTATTTGGAAAATAAGTTTAGAACACTCACTTCTTTGCTTGCTAAACTTGAGTATGAGTTCCACACTTTACCCGCCTTTGCTTTTTAACCTACACACTCCAGCGAATATGACAAATATTAATTGCCTCGTAATGTATAACTTAACATACTTCTAGACTTATCACACTCAAGCGAATATCGCCGGCGGTGAAGTGCATAGCGTTTTTCGTCGAGTTCAATCTTATTGAACCTATCTTAATCATTTAATAAGGTTCCTAAACTATCGATTAATGCAATTCGAGCTTAAATATACAAAAACATAGCATTACAGGCATTTGGGACACACATGTCGCAGGTACACCACGAACATGTACCGAGTACATGTTGCATTACGTTGGCATGTGCGGTACATGTCCAACGCTCTGCCCGGTATCTTGGCTTTTGGTGGGGTGTACCACGGTACACCTCGTACATGTACGGTACCTTCGAAATTTTGCCCCGGTTGTTATTTTCCCACTTTTTGATACCAATTCACTTCATACAACTATAATTCCTAACACCTCGAAATTATCATGGAAATCATCTAAAACAACTCC